>CM066046.1:23031048-24271048 GCA_033557465.1 Ichthyophis bannanicus
CCCTCCCATCCACCCTCTGGCCAAATAGGATCTCAGCATGTTCTGATGCAGCTTGCCAAGCCGCCTTTTGAACCTCTAGATTTCTACCAGTATACGTGTTCTCAACTCTCCTGGAAGGTCATCTTCCTGTTGGCATTCACCTCTGCCCACAGAGTCAGCGAGCGTCAGACCTTGATGGCCGAGCCACCTTACCGCAGCTTCTTTAAGAATAAGGTCATGCTTCGCACCCACCCTAAAATTCCTTCCGAAGGTGGTATCTGCTTTCCACCTCAACCAGGAGATGGTGCTCCCCACTTTTTCTACGGCCCCACGCTGACAAAGTGGCAGCTATTCTCCATATTCTGGATTGTAAGAGGGTCCTGTCCTTATACCTGCACCATACTCTGAGCCACCACAAAGCCTTGCAGCTTTTTGTTTCATACGACCCCAGTCGACTTGGTGAAGTTGTTACCAAGTGGACCCTGTTCAACTTGGTGGCGGATTGCATCGCCTTCACCCACGATCAGGCTGGCGGTCATTGGAGCGCTCTGTCACAGCACACAAAGTCAGGGTATGGCGACCTTGGTTGCAAGTCTACACTCTGTCCCTATGGCAGATATCTGCCGGGCCACCACCTGATCCTTGGTTCACAACCTTTGCAGCCTCACTACTGTTTTAGCGGAAGTCCTTACAGTACAGTGCCTTCGTCCAGGCCGTACTCTGTACTCAGTTCAGGGTTGAGCCCACTCTTGCCCTCCAGCCCTTCTTTGTTCAGGCTACTGGAGTGATGGTTTTACCTGAACACTGGGGTCCTTAGAATCTTTCCTCATACTCGCTTGTGGCTGCTCATGGCTGGGCCATATTTTTCTACAGGTTCTTGATAGCCTGTAGCTAGGTCATCCCATATGTGAGGACTAACTTCCTGCTTGTTCCTGGAGAAAGTATAGATACTCACCTGTAACAGGTGTTCTCCAGGGACAGTAGGAATCAGTCCTCACACCCCTTTCTCCTCCCTTGAAGTTGCTGTACAATTTTTGCCATCCTCTTTTGTCTGCTCTAGCTATGTCATCTGACTGAGTACGATGGTACCCTGGGCAGGAAGGGGACCACGCATGCATGATGGCATATCCTAAAGGCTTTCTTTGAAAGCTGGGAGATGGTTCTGCAGGGCTTCATCGGCGCTGACATCACCCATATGTGAGGACTGATTCTTGCAGCTGTTACAAGTGAGTAGCTACGGTTTTTCCTTCATAAAATAGACCTACTTCATGTGCATGCCAGCTGCCTTGGACATAGGCGACCTGCTATAAATTACTTCTATGCACTTTACGGATTTATTTATTTCTTGTTTTATATACCGCTTTATCACTTAAGGCGGTTTACAGGAGAACTAAAGTGTACTGCTCAAGGGCAGTTTACAATGAACAGGAACTGATCAAATATTTATTTAGCAATACTTATCTACCGCTTTTTACGTGTGAAAGCGGTATACATCAGGTACTCTATATATTTCTCTGTCTCCAAAGGGCTCACAATCTGTTTTGTACCTGAAGCAACGGAGGGTTACGTGGCTTGCCCAAGGCTACAAGGAGTGCTGGCATCGAGCAGGATTGGAACCCCCAGCTGTCTGGCCTGAGGCAACTTGCACCAACCACTAGGCCACTCCTACCCCCCTAAAAAGGTAAAACTATAGGCCCTAGCTTAGGAGCCACGAGACCCAGGGTTCAATTCTCACTAGCACTCATTGAGGCCTTGGGCATTGCCTCGGAAAACTCCAAGTTATCAGTGTCCCTTTTTAATGAACATTACCAAGTTGAAGTTACAATGTAAACTGCTTTGACTGAAATGATATAGCGGCCTAAAAGCCAGATAAATACGTATGACCCCCTGGAAATATTTGTTCGTACAGTACATGAAGTTATCACATGCATTGTTTGTATGTGCTTTAGAAGACTGTGAAGACTTATTTTAAGTCATTGACACTGATTTGTGGATTTTTCTTAGTGTGTTTCATGTAAATTTTATTTTTCTGCATTTTTGTGATCTCAAACAATATTGAATTGGGTTGGAGGTCTGACTGGGACCAGTGGGACTACAATATTTCTTACAAGCTGGTCTTTCTGTCTGCTTTTCAGGTGAAGGAGATTGTGTTCAAGAATTACTACACAGCTTTCTTGAGCATACGCATCCAGCAGAATAGACCCTCTAGCTCTGGTGAGAGACTGAGAAATTGGCGGACTTGCCTACGGAATTACTGTTTGATGCCCAGCCCGCACACAGAGGATGGGTCACATGATTACGTCTCTCTCTTCAGGCAGCAGGTCAGCACAGGGATAGGGGGAGGGAGATGGAAGGAATTGCAGAACTGGAATCGCTTCCAGCCCTGCATAACTGTGGGTGTTTTTGCAGATATTTAGGAAGAGTTTTATAACTGAAAGATATCCAAGCCAGAGAGAACTTGAGACTAGAAATGTATATAAAGTAAAGAGGATTGTCTCTGTACTAACTGGAGAATATTCATTGTCTGAAGTCCTATATCTCTTCGGTTATCCTCCAGGAACAAGCAGGAAGTTGGTCCTCACATATGGGTAATGGTACCCATGGAACGCGGGTGGTAACCGTTTCCCCAGCTTTCAAAGAAAGCCTTTGGGAGATGTACCACACATGCGTGATTCCCCTTCCCACTCAAGGTTGCCATCTTGCCTCAGTCTCCTTTTTTCTGTGGAGCCCATTGAATGTGTGTGTGTCTTGTTTCTCCGGAAAAAGTTGGTGATTTTGGTCTTTCTTTTTTTGCTTTCTCCGGTAGTGTACTGGTGCCTTTTCCCAACTTTGGAACAGAGCTCAAAGGAGAGAAGATGATCTTCTCCAGGACCAAGCAGGAAGTCAGTCCTCACTTATGGGTGACGTCAGCTGACGGAGCCCTCGCGGAGCAATTTTCCCCAGCTTTCGCAGAAAGCCTTTGGGAATTGCAGCGCGCATGCGCGGTCCCCTTCCCGCCCAGGGATGCCATCTTGCTCAGTCGTCTTTTTTCCGCGGAGCCCTACAGACGTGTCTGTTACGCCGCTGAAAGTTGAATTTCTTTGATTTCTTTTCGTTAAATTTTTTTCTCGGTTCGTGTGTTCCTCTTCCCCTATCGGGGGGGGCCCGTTTACGTTTTAATTTTTTTCCAACGGGCGGTCCTGCCACTTTTCTCTTCATCCTGGGCAGCGCGGTCGTTCGACCTTGCAGGGGCCCTTTTTCCCCCGATGGCTGCCAGCGGTTTTTAAAAAGTGTGATCGCTGTGTCAGGCTCATGTCTCTTACTGACACGCATGACTGCTGCCTCCGCTGCCTTGGGGCCGAGCATGACCCTATAAGCTGCGGCCCGTGCAGCAAGATTTCCTCGAAGGCGCTGAGGATTCAGCAGTCGCAGAGGGACCGGATCTTCTCTGACTCCACGCGGACCTCGTCAGAGGCCTCTACGCCTCGCGGCTCCGGTTCGGAGCATCGTAGGAGTTCTTCTGAACGGGGCTCCCCCAGCCGGGAACGCCAGCGGGAGAAAGTGGCCGAAAGGGTGGATCCGGGCGGCGAAACTGGTCCTTCGAGGGCCAGGTTGCTTAGCCCGGTCCAGCTCCCCGGGCCCTCAAAGGAGGAGAAGCCTTCGAAGATCCCTCGTCTCGAAGTGGAGTCGCCTAGGCACGTGAGTGATATAGTCCTCCTGGACTCCCCCACGGATGAGCCGACTTCGGGCCTGACGCCGTCGGGGCCCGAGTCCGACGGCTGCTGGGTCTTCTGAGCTTGATCTCAGATTGACGACCTTGGAGCGCAGTTATATCTGCCCTTCATGGACCAGCAGCGGGCATGGATCACCGGCCGCCGCCAGTGCATCTGCCACCCCGACCACCGGGACGTCGACACTCAAGTCGACCCCGGAGGCCAAGCTGATCCTCGAGTCCATACGGGCTCGATTCGATCCTCGGCCTAGGTCTCCCTCGGCTTCCCGTTCGGGACCGAGGTCCTCGACGCCGGCGTCTGGGCGGAGTTCACCGGTCCCGCCCCCCCCGCGGAACCTCTCGATTCCTCCTCGGAGGAGTCGGGCTGGGACATGGAAGAGGACGAGTCACCCGGTTCTTTTCAGACTCGGTGCGTCCCCTCCGATTCGCCCGTGTCGGAGCCATCGGAGGCGGTCCCCTCCGGAGGATACCCGGTTTCTCCGATTTCGTGAGGGATATGGCCAAAGCGTTGGCCTTCCCCGCGGATCCGGAGGAGGAACCCCAAGCCGAAGAGCTCGAGGCCCCTTCAATACGACCCCCCCCCCCGAGGGAGGCCTTCACTGTACCGGTTCCCCCGATGCTGGAGCGGCTTCTCCTCCGCATGTGGGAGAGCCCCGCCTCGACGCCAGTGTTGAGCAAGCGGATCGATTCCATATATCGAGTCCGCAAGAGCCCCGGGTTCCAGAAGGCGCAACTTCCGCACCACGTCTCCATGGTGGTGGAAGTCGGCCATGCATCGACTTAAGAGTCAAAAGATGCACTCCTCGGTGCCCCCGGGGAAGGAGGCCCGGAGCCTGGACGCCCTCGGTAGGAAAGTGCTTCCAAGGCTCTATGCTTGCTTGTCGGGTCCAGACATATCAGCTGTACATGGGTATGTACCTCCGAGACCTGGCGAAAGAACTTCAGGGTTTCTCGGCCGGTCTCTCCGAGGAAACCCTTGCAGCGGTTCCAAGCCTTGTCCTCCGGGATTCGAGAGTGTTCGAAGTTCATTTCTCGAGCGGCCTATGATGGCTTCGAGGCAGTCCTCGGCCCAAGTAGCTGGAGCCGGCATCGGGGCTCACCGCCAGGCTTGGCTTCAGTCATCCGACCTCGAGCCCTGGGTGCAGGACAAGTTCGTCGATGTCCCTTGCAGAGGGGAAAACCTCTTCGGCAAACCCATGGCCGAAAAGGCGGCAGAGCTCCAGTCGGAGACTTTCACCAGGACTCGCCTGTCTAGAAAGTCCTCTGCCCCTTCACAGAAGAAGAAGGGCTCGGGGAAAAGGCCTTTTTACCCGAGGAAAGTGTTTGCTTATACGCATCACCAAACACAATACCCGGCCACAACCCCCCTTCAAGGGCAGCGGCCTATGGGGACAGGGTAACGGATCCCGGAAGCAGAAAGCCCCCAAATCTGCCACGCAGGCCCCGGCCCAGCAGGGCGG
This sequence comes from Ichthyophis bannanicus, assembly GCA_033557465.1. Classification (NCBI taxonomy): domain Eukaryota; kingdom Metazoa; phylum Chordata; class Amphibia; order Gymnophiona; family Ichthyophiidae; genus Ichthyophis; species Ichthyophis bannanicus. The sequence continues at coordinate 23,036,200 of CM066046.1, forward strand.
GGGTTTTGACTATGCCAGCATAGCCCCTCCCCCTCAGGGGCTTTCGGCCGGCACGGGGGGTCGGCTGACCCACTTTGCTCCCAGGTGGTCCGCCATAACATCCGAGGCCTGGGTATTGCAGGTGGTTCAAGAAGGCTACCTCCTCCATTTTCACCAGGTGCCTCCCCCCTACTTCCCAGGGGAGCCTCCCAGACCCCCTCTGCACAGGGACTTGCTCCTTCGGGAGCTGCGAAGTCTGCTTCAAGAACGGGCGGTGGAGCCCGTGCCCCAACACTGCTGGGGTCACGGGTTTTACTCGAGGTACTTCCTGGTTCCAAAGAGAACAGGAGGCCTCAGGCCCATTCTAGACCTACGCAACCTCAAGTTCCTGCAGCGGGAAAGGTTCAAGATGCTTACCCTTGGAACCCTGCTGCCTTATCTCCAGCGGGGAGATTGGCTATGCTCCTTGGATCTAAAGGATGCTTATACCCACATCCTTATTCATCCGAACCACCGGCAGTACCTAAGGTTTGTGGTGGCAGGGAAGCATTATCAGTACCAAGTACTGCCCTTTGGCCTGTTCTCCGCCCCCAGGGTGTTCACGAAGTGCCTGGCAGTGGTGGCCGCCTTCCTAAGGCTTCAAGGCCTCAAGGCCTCTTCGTCTTCCCGTACCTGGACGACTGGCTCATCCGGGCATCGTCTGCTCCGGAGGTCGCCCAGGCCATCCAACGTACGGTGGCCCTGCTTCAGCACTTGGGCTTCGTCATAAACTTTGAAAAGTCCGCTTTGCTCCCCTCTCAGGACCTCGAGTTCATAGGGGCGCGGCTGGACACTCGGCAGGCGCGTGCCTTCTTGCCTCCGGAAAGGGCCAACCGGCTCACGACTAGCCGGCAGGTTCAGCGGCAGGTCGCCGGCCTCGGCCAGACAGTTCCTGCAGCTACTCGGACACATGGCCTCCACGGTCCATGTCACTCCGAACGCCCGTCTACATATGCGGCCTGCGCAATGGAGCCTTCGCACTCAGTGGCGTCAGGCCACAGGGAGGCTGTCGGACCTGATACAAATTTCCGACCGCCTGGTCTCCTCCCTGCAATGGTGGCTTCACCTGCCCAACTTAGTGCTCAGCATGCCATTTCAGTCTCACCCACTGTCCCGGGTGCTCACGACAGATGCCTCTCTCCTGGGATGGGGGGCGCATTGTCGAGGGACATGCACTCAGGGCCTTTGGACGGCTGCCCAGCAGATAAACTTCCTGGAGCTCCGGGCGATCCGCCTAGCTCTGCGGGCCTTCTCTCACCTGACATTCGGCCAGTCCGTACTGGTGCAGACGGACAATCAGGTTGCAATGTTCTACGTGAACAAACAGGGGGGCACGGGCTCCCTCCTATGTCGGGAAGCCCGGAGGCTGTGCTCTTGGGCTGTCGATCACGACATCCTCCTCAAAGCGGTTTACCTGCCAGAGCAGGACAACTGCCTGGCGGACAAGCTGAGCCGGATGCTGCTACCGCACGAGTGGAAACTGAACCCCGAGGTGGTCCAGCAGATCTTCCGCCGGTGGGGCTCTCCCACTGTGGATCTTTTTGCCAGTCCCCTGAACAGGCAGCTCCCCAGATTCTGCTCCCGGCACCCCCATCCTTCTCGGGAGGCGCCGGATGCTTTCCTCATCCCGTGGTCCACGGGTCTGCTGTATGCATTCCCTCCTACGCCACTGGTGGCCCGGACATTGTTCAAAGTTGTCCAGGACAGGGCCTCTGTGATCCTGGTGGCGCCTCGGTGGCCGAGACGGCCGTGGTTCCCCCTACTACTACATCTAGCAGTGGACACCCCTCTTCCTCTGGGGTTCCACCCCGACCTCCTAACCCAGGATCGGGGCACTCTTCTGCACCCCAACCTCCGGGCCCTACACCTGACGGCCTGGCTGCTGAAAGGGTAATCCTAGCTCCGCTACGGCTAGCCCCGGAGGTGGAAGCCGGCATCCTTCCACCCGGATGTCGTACGCCCTCAAATGGCGTCGCTTCTCGGTCTGGTGTTCTCAGCGGTCTGAGGACCCCTTCACTGTTTAGTATCGGTGGTGCTGCAATACTTGCTTCACCTCTCTGACCTAGGTCTCAAATCCAACTCTGTCAAAGTCCACCTCAGTGCTCTCTCTGCGCATCATTCACCGGTTGAGGGCAGGCCTCTCTCCTCGCACCCTTTGGCGCGCTTTCTCAGAGGCCTCCTTCTGCTTAAACCTCCGTTGCGCCCCCCAGCCCCCGACTGGGACCTCAACGTGGTTCTGCAAAGGCTTACCTGTCCGCCTTTTGAGCCCATGGCTACCTGCCCTCCCCGTTTTCTCTCCTGGAAAACTCTCTTCTTGGTGGCCCTCACTTTCGCGATGCGCGTGAGTGAGCTACAAGCCCTAGTGTCGGAGCCTCCGTACACTAGGTTCTACAAGAATAGGGTTGTACTGCGGACCCACCCTAAGTTCCTTCCGAAGGTGGTCTCCCACTTCCACATCAACCAGGAGGTGGTTCTTCCGACCTTTTTCCCAGGCTGCACGCCAGCCGAGTGGAAACTGTGCTGCACACCCTGGACTGTAGAAGAGCCTTATCCTTCTACCTTGACCGTACGCGAGAGCATAGGAAAGCCGTCCAGCTTTTCGTATCTTTTGACCCCAATCGGTTGGGGGTACCCATCTCTAAGCGTACTCTGTCCTCCTGGATAGCTGACTGTATCGCCTGGTTTTACGGGGCAACCGGTCTCTCCTTGGAGAGTCGTGTCACGGCTCATCGGGTCAGGGCGAAGGCCGCGTTGGTGGCTCATCTCCGCTCTGTTCCATTGGCAGACATCTGCCGGGCCGCTACTTGGTCTTCAGGCCAGACCTTTGTGGCTCATTACTGCCTTGAAAGGGAGTCCCGCAGGGACAGCGCTTTCGGCCAGGCAGTTCTCCACAATCTCTTTGAGGTTTAGGCAATTCCTCCCTCCGGCCCTAGTGTTGGGCTACCGGCCGGATTCGTATTCAGAGAAGACTCTCCCTCTGTACTGTTGAGCTTGAGGGAGCTCTTTTAGACTTGAGGTCTCCGGTAGCCTTAAGCTTGGTAGTCCCATAAGTGAGGACTGACTTCCTGCTTGGTCCTGGAGAAAGAGTCGTTACTCACCTGTAACAGGTGTTCTCCAGGAGCAGCAGGAATCAGTCCTCACTACCCTCCCTCCTTCCCTGGAGTTGCAGTCATTCTTATTGCATATTTGCTAACTTTTGCTGTCTTTCCGCTATGTCATCAGACTGAGCAAGATGGCATCCCTGGGCGGGAAGGGGACCGCGCATGCGCACTGCAATTCCCAAAGGCTTTCTGCGAAAGCTGGGGAAAATTGCTCCGAGGGCTCCGTCGGCTGACGTCACCCATAAGTGAGGACTGATTCCTGCTGCTCCTGGAGAACACCTGTTACAGGTGAGTAACTACTCTAAATGCCTCCCAGGCTCTTCAGCCAGCAGGAATATGAACCAAATTTTTGGCATAGTTAATGCAGAAAGTAAGCATTCCAAAATTGATTATATCATCCACTTGGGTACAAATGACCTGGCTAGAAACAGTGTTTCTATAGTTCAAAGGGACTTCCAGATTCTGGGAGAGAAACTCAAACCCATTGCTAACACTTTAGCATTCTCAGAAGTTCTACCTGTTCATGGTAAAAGGGCAGAAAGGCTGCATCGCATAATCAACTTTAATACTTGGCTCCAAACTTGGTGCAAACAAGAATGAATTAGATATATAGTCAACTGGGTAACTAGATGGAACAACAAGGCTATGCTCTGTTGGACTACATCTCTCTGTCGCAGGAAAAAGGATCCTAAGTAAAATATTCAGGCATTAGGTGGACATGCATTTAAACTAGGGAAAATTGGAAACAACCACACTATTTAACCTACAGTGACAAGTGGGAAGAGACATATAGAATAAAATCCATGCAAAATAGAAGCAAGCCAGTTAAATGCTGGAAAACAATGAGCACAAATGCTCAAAGCCTAGCCAACAAAGTTCCTGACCTGGAAGCCCTAACAGTGAAAATGGACTTGGACAGTGTAGCCATTACAGAAACATGGTTGAGTCACATGAATCGGATATAGCCATAGCTGGCTATAACTTATTCAGGAGAGATAGAGAAAGCAGAAAAGGAGGAGTAGCTGCCCTATATGTCAAAAGCAATATTAAAGCTGCAGAAATGCAGGGGACATGGGGGAAAAGAAGAAGCGCTGTGGATTGTGTTGGAAAGAGGAGATGGCACTACCATCTATACTGGTGTAGTCTACAGGCCTCAACTCAAACTGAAGAACTTGATAGAGACTTGATTATTGGTATTACAAAGGTAGCCATGAAAGGGGATGTGATTATATTGGGTGACTTTAATCTACACGATGTGGATTGTAGTATTCCTTCTGAAAATCTGGAAAGAAGTTAAAAAAAAAAAAAAAAAATGGATGCCTTCGAAGATGCATTGCTTAGACAAATAGTGATGGAACCGACCAGGGAAAATTTGATGCTGGATTTAGTACTTGCCAACAGAGGTAGCATGTTGAATGTCCTGGTGGGTGCCCATGTGAGCAGCAGCAATCATCCCATGGTGTGGTTTGAAATAAAAACCAAGACGGCGTCCAATCACAGCAAGCTCAAAGTCCTAGACTTCAAAAACGCTGACTTCAGTGAAATGGCCCAAGTGCCTGAGAGGAGTTGGCAGGTTTGGGAAGAGGTTAAGGGAAGTGGAACTGCAGTGGGCTAAAGTAAAGGAGGCAATAAAATTGCATCGGGTAGATATGTAAGGAAAGTAAATAAAAACAAGAGGAAAAGGAAACCTGTTTGGTTCTCCAAAGAAGTGGCTGCACAAAGGCAAAAAAACACAGCTTTCACAAAATTCAGAAGTTCTTTTTTGTGTTCCTCAATTTGCGAATACAGGATAAAGCTAAAATTGACAAAATGAGAAAAGGATAACAAAGCCTAAGGCAGAAGAAAAAATAGCTAAAGATCTAAAGTGTGATGACAATTTTTTTCAGGTATATTCAGGAGACGAGGAAGATAAGTGGAATTTCAAGACTCAAAAGTGCCGAGAATGGATTCCTGGAAAGTGTCATTGAAAACGCGAAAATTCTAAACAAATACTTCTGTTCTATTTTTACTAAAGAAAATCTTGGTGAAGGACCACCTGTGATTGACAAATATGCAAATAGAAATTATATAGATAACCACACCATTCACAGAAGATAATGTGGTTTGAACAGCTTGCAAAACTGAAAGTGAGCAAGGCCATGGGACCTGATGGGATAGATCCCAGGTTTACTGAAAGAGCTCAGAGAGGTTCTGGCAGGGCCTTTAAAGGATGTTTTTAATAGATCCCTTGGAGACAGGAGAAGTTCCACAGGATTGGAGAAGGGTTGACACAAAAATTTGCAAATTTGCAAAATTTGCCCCTGAGGGAGAGGATAACATGATGAAAGATCTACAAAAGCTGAAAGAATGGTCTAATGCTTGGCAATTAAGATTTAATGTGAAGAAGCGCAGTGTCATGCACTTGGGATGCAGAAATCCAAGGAAATTGTATGCGATAAGGAGGCGAGAGGTTGGTGTGCACGGGCCAGGAGAAGGACCTCGGAGTGATTGATTCTGAGGACCTCAAGGTGGCAAAACAGTGTGACAAGGCAGTGGCTGAAGCCAGAAGGATGCTGGGTTGCATAAAGAGAGGAATTACGAGCAGAAAGGAGGAGGTATCTGTGCCACTGTACAAGTTGCTGGTGAGGCCTCACTTGGAATATTGTGTTCAGTTTTGGAGACCATATCTCCACAAAGAATAAAAAAAAGACTGGAAACTGTTCAGAGGAAGATGACTAAAATGATTTTGTGCTATGCCAGAAGATGTATGAGAAGAGACTTGAAGACCTAAATATGTATACTCTAGAGGAGAGGAGGGACAGGGGAGATATGATACAGACCTTTAAATACTTAGAGATTTAATGAACAAACAAACCTTTTTCAAAGACCTGGAAGCTGCAAAACTAGAGGACTTAATTTTATTTAGCTGTGCTTTTATACCGCTTTTCACCAGATCAAAGCAGTTTACAATAAAAGTAGGGGTACATTATAACAGGATAGAACAAAAAGGGGGGTACAAAAGGTTAGAACATATTTAATTGGAGAGGGGGATTACCATCACCGGGGGGGCGGGGTCAAACAAATATACCTATACGTAATCTCCAGGAACAAGCAGGCATGTAGTCATCACATATGGGTATCGTCGGTACTGATGGAGCCTGCACGGGAACGCTCGCCAGCGTCCAGTTAGAAAGCTTTTGGGAACATCCCACAGCGCCTGCGTGCTGCCTTCCCGCCTTTCCCAACTGCCTCTCTCCAGTTCTTCTTTTTTCGCGGAGCCAGCAGGTCGTGTTCCTGTCACCGCAGAAGAATTCTTTTTTTTCTTTCTTTCTTTTTTGTGGTCGCGTCTGCCTTCCTCGACGCTCTACCGGTACCGCCGTTTTTTTCTCTTATTTCTGTAAAAAAAATAAAATAAATTATATATTCTCTTTTTTTTCTTTTTCTTCAGGTGCACGCGCCTTTTTGGGCCTTAGGCCCTAAAACTTTTCCTTACCATGGAGAAACCTGCCTCAGGTTTCAAAAAGTGCACCAAGTGTGGCGTTACCATGAATGGTGTCTAAAATGTTTAGGTCCTGACCACTCCATCACGGATTGTATGTCCTGCGCCATGATGTCTAAAAGAGGTCGGCAGAACCGAGCTGCTAAGCTCAGTACCCTGTTTCCCTCTGATGCAGCTTCGGTGGCATCGACGTCTTCTAGGGCTGCTGCTTCCTCCCGTGGATCTCAGGTAACTAAACATAAATCCAGCCGGTTCTCAAAGGGTAGATCTCCCTCTAAGTATCGAGATGCCTCCGGGCTTGCCCTCGAGGAACCCGCACCGGCAAAGTTACCCCGGCGGGAGGCTCCGGCTTCCAAAGCTTTTTCTATGGGGTCACAGGTTGACATCGATGGCTTGGCCTCGACTGATCACCTGTTGCCATGTTCTGGGGTACTGGTGGTTCCCCCTGGTACCGATATCCAGACATTGGTTGCGTCGATGGATCAGAATATCCTGACCATGCAGCGTGCCATCACGGCATTCATACAAGCTGCGACGCCATCGGTACCGCAACAAACTCCGTTGCTGGTACCGACTCCGGCACCGGTACCGACATCGGTTCTGGTGCCGGTACCGATTGCATCGACATCCGCTTCGGTATCGACTGCAGCAGTACCGATCACTCCCGATGTCGATACCACCCGGTACGCATATCGGGCTCTGCAAGAGCATCCAGACAGGCGATACTTCGATTCCTCTGAAGATTCTGATGAATCAGAGGTCTCTGTGGAAGCATCGGTGATCCATCCTCAGGAGCCCTCTTCTCCAAAAAGGAGAATGTCTCCTCCAGAGGATTTGTCTTTTCAGGATTTCATTAGGGAAGTGGCCAGGGGCCTTTCCATCTCAGTGGCCCCTGAAACAGAGCCTAGAGCCAAAAAAATTAGATATTTTACAATATCCTAAGGCTCCTAAGGAGGCAGCCACTTTACCAATACATGAAATTCTTTATGATCACATGTTGGGCATATGGGAGACTCCTCTCACCATTTCCCCTCATTCTCGCAGGTTGGACACCATGTATCGTGTTCCTCCTTGTCCTGGCTTTCATAAAACTCGGCTTCCTCACCACTCTATTGTGGTGGAGTCTGCTATGAAGACGATAGAGTACAAAAAGGCACTCTTCTGCTCCTCCAGGGAGGGAATGCAGAACCCTAGATGCCTTTGGCAGGAGAATTTTCCAGGCCAGTATGCTTGTTGCCAGAATCAACTCCTATAGTCTCTATGGGAATGTTTCTTAAGGAAATTACAGATCACCTGCAAACTTTATCTCCTTTTATTTCAGAAGATAAAAGGGAGGAGTTTCTCACCTGGCTCAAACATTGCCCAGGATGTTTCCAAGTTTTCCAACCGTGCAGCCTTTGACTCCTTTGAAGGTGCCAGCAGAGCCTCGGCTTTTGCCATAGGTGCACGTAGAGTTGCTTGGTTACAGGCTTCTGATCTGGAACCCTGGGTTCAAGATGGCCTAGGTAACCTTCCTTGTACAGGTGAAAACCTTTTTGGCAAGGATTGGCAAGCAAAGGCCACCCAGATGGATGCTGAAAATTCGGCTTTAGATAGACTTTCAAAGTCTACTTCTGCTCCTTTTAAGAAAAGGTTGTTCAAAAAGGGGTTTTTCCCCAAAAAAGGCAGATACTATTCTGCTTATGGTCAGCAGGCCTCTTCTGCAGGTCGTTTTGCTACAAAGAGACAGCAACAACTGAAACGGGCTAAGCCTAAGGCTCCTAGGACTGCTACAGTCCAACAGCCTCAGCCTCCTCAGGGCCTTTGACTTAAAACTAGAGAACTTAGCCTTTCTGGCTCTAGAACATCCAGAGCCTCTCACCATTCCAGGAAGGTTAGCTCACTTTGCTCCTAGATGGGAACAAATCACAGCAGAGCAATGGACCCTCTCCATCATAAAGGAGGGCTCCAAGCGCCAGTTCCTAAACCTTCCCCCTCACACCATGGTGAGACAGTTCAATTCTCCAACATCTCTCCTCGACCTTCTGGGTCAGGAGATTGCTACCCTTCTTGCCCAAGGGGCAATAGAAGAAGTACCCCTTCTTCAACAGGGCTCAGGGTTCTACTCCCCCTACTTTCTCATCCCAAAGAAAACAGGGGGTTACAGACCCATATTAGATCTGAGAATTGAACAAGTTTCTATGCAAGGAGAAATTCAAGATGACTTCTCTCGGTACTCTCCTTCCATACCTCCAGAGTCATGACTGGCTTTGTTCTCTAGATCTCAAGGATGCGTACACTCATGTCCTCATCCATCCAACACACAGAAGGTTCCTTTGGTTGCTTTTCCAAGGAAAGCACTATCAATACAGGGTGCTTCCCTTCGGTCTAGCCTCTGCACCAAGGGTGTTCACAAAAAGCATGGCAGTAGTTGCTGCATTTCTACGCACTCTAGGGATATTTGTATTCCCATATCTGGACGACTGGCTCATCCGAGCTCCATCCCAGTCAGAGGTCCAGGCTTCCCTGGCCTGCACAAGGCGTATCCTTCAGTATCTGGGACTTGTAATAAACATCCCAAAATCTCATCTCACTCCTACTCAATCTCTGGAGTTCATAGGGGCCTTCCTGGATACCACCACTGCAAGGGCCTATCTTCCCCAGGCCCGTTGCCTACGCTTGGTGCAGTTAGCCTCCCAGATTCAGTTAAAGTCCCATTTAACTGCTTGAGAGATGTTACAACTGTTAGGCCACATGGCATCCACCGTGCATGTGGTCCCCTATGCTCGCCTGCACATGAGGGCAGCTCAGTGGACTCTATCCACCCAATGGACCCAGGCATCTGGATACCTGTCAGACAAAATAGCAACCTCCAGTCGCCTTTTTTGGTCCCTCCAGTGGTGGAAGTCCACTCAAAATCTGTTGCTGGGGTCCCCCTTTCAACAGTTGATAACCCCAAGCAACCCTTACAACAGATGCCTCTCCAAAGGGTTGGGGAGCTCATCTACAAGACCTCTCCACCCATGTTTATTAATTATATACCCTGTTATCCGAGTTATATTCTCCTGTTTTCTGTAAACACAAAGTACTGTTGAATTGTGTATCTCACTGTTTTTTGTGAACCGCGCTGATGCCTAATAGTGCGGTATATAAGAGTCTATAAATAAATAAATAAATAAGGCATCTGGTCTCCACAGGAGACATCTCTACATATCAACCTCTTAGAGCTCAGAGCAATCTTTCTGGCTCTGAGTCTTCCACACCCTGCTCAGCTACAAGACAGTCCTTATCCACATGGACAACCAAGTAGCCATGTTCTACGTGAACAAGCAGGGAGGGATTGGCTCTCTGTCACTTTGCAACGAAGCTCTGAGATTGTGGGCCTTCGCCAGAGAGCATCAAATCCATCTCATGGCAGTGTATCTTCCAGGGGTTCAAAACTCTTGGGCAGACAGACTCAGTCGAGTTCTGCTTCCACACGAATGGTCCCTCCATGGGGACCAGATAGCCAGGATTTTTCGAATTTGGGGAACCCCAGACATAGACTTGTTTGCAAGTCCATGGAATGCCAAACTTCCCCGGTTCTGTTCCAGAATTCCGTGTCAGGGAGTTCAGGCCAGGGATGCCTTCCTCCTCCACTGGGGGCAAGACGTCCTCTATGCCTTTCCACCCATTCCCCTAATTCCCAAAACACTCTTCAAACTTCAGAGAGACAAGGGGTCTATGATCCTCATAGCACCACATTGGCCACGCCAAGTGTGGTACCCTCTACTTCTACATCTCTCTCAAGCTCCCTCCCTGGACTTGGGATCTGCTCCAGACCTCCTGTCCCAGGAGGAGGGAACGTTGTGGCACCCAAATCCCCAGTCTCTTCACCTCAGAGCCTGGTTGCTGAAGGCCTAGACCTTCAAGATTTGCATCTTTCTCAGCAAGTAAAGGATATCCTTTATGCTTCCAGAAAGCCTTCCACTAGACGTTCCTATGCTTTTAAATGGAAAAAGGTTTACCCTCTTGCAATACCTCTGAATTCTTTACTAGAGTATTTACTGCATTTATCCCATGCAGGCCTTAAAACAAATTCAGTAAGAGTCCATTTGAGTGCTATTGCAGCATCCCTTAAGCCTCTCAATGGACAGCCTATTTCCTCTCATCCTCTTATAGCAAGATTCATGAGAGGCCTTCTTTTAACCAAACCTCCCATCAAACCACCTCCAGTGGCATGGGATTTGAATCTGGTTCTTGGCAAGCTTATGCAGCCACCCTTTGAACACTTAGCCACTACCTCCTTGAAATTCCTTTCCTGGAAGGTTATTTTTCTCATTGCAGTCACTTCAGCTCGCCGCATCAGTGAGCTGCAGGTCTTGGTGGCTAATCCTCCTTATACCAGGTTCCATCATGACAAGGTAGTCCTCAGGACTAATCCACACTTTATGCCTAAAGTGGTCTCAACTTTTCACCTGAACCAGGAGGTTTATTTACCTGTCTTTTTTCCAGGACCTCATGCTTCAAGTGCAGAGAGGAATCTTCATACCCTGGATTGTAAAAGAGCTCTTGCCTTTTACTTACAAAGGACACAGCAACATAGAAAGTCCTCTCAGCTCTTTGTTGCTTTTGATCCCTCTCATTTAGGACTTCCAGTCTCTAAAAGAACTCTATCCAATTGGATTGCTCAATGCATTTCTTTCGCCTACCAGAGTAAGAACCTTTCTCTGGAGGGCCATGTCACACAATGTGAGGGCTATGGCAGCCTCTATGGCTCATCTAAATTCTGTGTCCATCGACCAGATCTGTCGAGCGGCCACCTGGGCCTCAGTTCATACCTTCACAGCCCATTACTGTTTGGACAAGGACTCCCGCCGGGATGCCTTGTTTGGTCAGGCTGTTCTCAAACACCTGTTCCATACCTAACCAACTCCTACCCTCCATCCCTGGCTGGATGCCTGAGATTCATGGGTGGAGGTAGAGCCTTTCACAGGGACTCACAACCTGGGTGATCTCCCAGGCATCTCTAGCTGGGGAGTCCCCATATGTGAAGACTCATTCCTGCTTGTTCCTGGAGATAGCACAGTTACTTACCTGTAACAGGTGATCTCTGGGAACAGCAGGAATAAGTCTTCACAACCCACCCACCTCCCCTAGGAGTTGTATCTCTCTATCTTTCCTTTCTCTCTCTCTCTTTGTCTCAACTTAAAACTCGAACTGGAGAGAGGCAGTTAGGAAAGGCGGGAAGGCAGCACGCAGGCACTGTGGGATGCTCCCAAAAGCTTTCCTTTTGGATGCTGGGGACCGTTCCCGCACAGGCTCCGTCGGTACCGACGATACCCATATGTGAAGACGTATTCCTGCTGTTCCCAGAGATCACCTGTTACAGGTAAGTAACTGTGCTTTCTTGCCCAAGGGGCAATAGAAGAGGTACCCCTTCATCAGCAGGGTACAGGGTTCTATTCCCCTTATTTCCTTATCCCAAAGAAAACAGGGGGTTACAGACCTATCTTAGACCTCAGAGAATTGAACAAATTCCTTGTCAAGGAGAAATTCAAAATGATTTCTCTCGGATCTCTGCTGCCATACATTCAGAGTCAGGATTGGCTTTGTTCTCTAGATCTCAAGGATGCGTACACCCATGTTCTCATCCATCAAACTCACAGAAGGTTCCTTCGGTTCCTTTTTCAGGGAAAGCACTACCAATACAGGGTGCTTCCTTTTTGGCCTGGCCTCAACACCAAGGGTGTTCACGAAATGCATGGCTGTTGTAGCAGCATTTCTCCGCACTCTAGGGATATTCGTCTTCCTCTACTTAGACGACTGGCTCATTCGAGCCCAAACAGAGTGAGAGGCCAGAACTTCTCTATCCTGCACCATGCATATCCTTCAGTATTTAGGGCTGGTAATAAACATCCCAAAATCCAGTCTAACTCCCACTCAGTCTTTTAGAGTTCATAGGAGCTTTGCTGGATACCACAAAGGCAAGGGCCCATCTCCCCCAGGCCCGTTGCCTTCGCCTGGTGCAGTTAGCTTCTCAAGCAGTGCTAAAGCCTCATCTAACTGTCGAGAAATGTTACAACTACTAGGCCACATGGCATTTACTGTGCATGTGGTTCCCTATGCTCGCCTCCATATGAGGGCAGCTCAGTGGACTTATCAACCCAATGGACCCAGGCATCAGGATGCCTGTCAGACAAAATAGCAAACACAAGTCGCCTTATTTTGTCCCTCCAGTGGTGGAAGTCCACTCAAAACCTGTTGCTGGGGTCCCCTTTTCAACAACCCTTACCCCAAGCAACTCTCACAACAGATGCTTCTCCAATGGGTTGGGGAGCTCATCTGCAAGACCTCTCCACCCAGGGTACCTGGTCTCCACAGGAGAGTTGTTTACATATCAATCTCTTGGAGCTCAGAGCAATCTTCCTTGCTCTGCTAGTGTTCCACACCCTGCTCAGCTACAAGACCGTCCTCATTCATACGGACAATCAGGTAGCCATGTTCTATGTGAACAAGCAGGGGGGAACAGGCTCTTTGTCGCTTTGCAACGAAGCTTTGTGACTATGGGCCCTCGCCAGAGAGCATCAGATTCATCTTCTGGCAGTGTATCTGCCAGGCATTCAAAACTCTTGGGCAGACAGACTCAGTCGAGTTCTGCTTCCACACGAGTGGTCTCTGCATGCAGACCAGGTGGCCAGGATATTTCAACTTTGGGGAACCCCGGACATAGACCTCTTTGCAAGTCCGTGGAATGCCAAACTTCCCCAGTTCTGTTCCAGAATTCTGGCTCAGGGGGCTCAGGCCAGGGATGCTTTTCTCCTTCACTGGGGTCAAGACTTCCTGTATGCCTTTCCACCCATTCCCCTAATTCCCAAAACCCTGTTCAAGCTTCAGAGAGACAGAGGCCATATGATTCTCATAGCTCCACATTGGCCATGGCAAGTGTGGTACCCTCTGCTTCTACATTTCTCTCAAGCTCCCTCCCTGGAGTTAGGATCTGCTCCAGATCTCCTGTCTCAGGAGGACGGAATGTTTTGGCATCCCAATCCCCAGTCTCTGCATCTCAGGGCTTGGTTGCTGAAGGCCTAGATCTCCATGATCTTAATATCCCTCAGCAAGTAAAAGATATTCTTTTTGCTTCCAGGAAACCTTCCACAAGACGCTCTTATGCTTTCAAGTGGAAAAGGTTTACCATATGGTGTTCGCAAAAGGGTCTTAACCCTCTTGCGATACCTTTGGAATCATTGCTGGATTATCTCCTTCATTTATCCAATGCAGGTCTTAAGACTAATTCAGTAAGAGTCCATTTGAGTGCTATTGCAGCTTCCTTTTTAAGCCTCTAAATGGATAGCCTATTTCCTCTCATTCTCTTATAGCAACATTTATGAGAGGACTTCTTTTAACTAAGCCTCCCATTAGGCCACCACCTGTGGCATGGGACTTAAACCTGGTTCTTGGTCAGCTCATGAAGCCACCTTTCGAACCTTTAGCTACTACTTCCTTGAAATTCCTTTCTTGCAAGGTTATCGTTCTCATTGCAATCACATCAGCATGCCGCATTAGTGAGTTGCAAGCGCTAGTAGCTGATCCACCTTATACAAGGTTCCATCATGACAAGGTAGTCCTTAGGACTCATCCACACTTTATGCCAAAGGTGGTCTCACCTTTTCATCTGAACCAAGGGGTCTACCTACCTCATGCATCAAATGCAGAGAGGAATCTTCATACCTTGGACTGTAAAAGAGCTTTAGCCTTTTACTTACAAAGAACACAGCAACATAGAAAGTCCTCTCAACTCTTTGTTGCTTTTGATCCTTCTCATTTGGGACTTCCAGTTTCCAAGAGAACACTGTCTAACTGGATTGCTCAGTGTATTTTCTTCGGCCTATCAGAGTAAGAACCTTTCTCTGGAGGGCCATGTCACAGCTCACAATGTGAGAGCCATGGCAGTCTCAATGGCTCATCTGCACTCTGTCTCTATCGACGACATCTGTCGTGCAGCCACCTGGGCCTCGGTTCATACCTTCACAGCCCATTACTGCTTGGACAAGGACTCCTGTCGGGATGTCTTGTTTGGTCAGGCTGTTCTCCAACACCTGTTCCATACCTAATCAACTCCTACCCACCATCCCTGGTAGGATGCCAGAGATCCATGGGGGGAAGTGGAGCCCTGTTCAGGGAGACACAACTTCTGGGGTCTCTCCCTGGCACCTAAAGCTAGGGAGTCCCCATATGTGATGATTGCATTCCTGCTTGTTCCTGGAGATAGCATAGTTACTCACCTGTAACAGGTGATCTCCGGGAACAGCAGGAATTTAGTCCTCACAACCCACCCACCTCCCCTAGGAGTTGTATCTCTCTATTTCTTTCCTTTCTCTCTCTTTGTCTCAGCTTTAAAACTCAACTGGAGAGAGGCAGTTGGTAAAGGCGGGAAGGCAGCACGCAGGCCTGTGGGATGCTCCCAAAAGCTTTCTAATTGGGCGCTGGGGAGCGTTCCCGCGCAGGCTCCGTCGGTACAGGCGATATCCATATGTGAGGACTAAATTCCTGCTGTTCCTGGAGATCACCTGTTACAGGTGAGTAACTATGCTTTTGGGAGAGATGCCAGTCCGATCTTTAGTCTGCTTATCAGTCTGTTTGTCTGGTTCATTGGTTGCTGTTCTTTTCGCATCCGAGGTAGATGGAGAAGAGGTGGGTTTTAAGTTGCTTCCTAAAAGAGGAAAGTTCCTTGTTGCTCTGGATGCTGGTGGGGAGGGAGTTCCATAATGTGGGGGCTTATAGTTCAAATGCGCAGTTGCAGGCTTGTTGGTTAAACTTAGTTCTTTCATGTGGTACTGTTAGCAAATCGCTTGTGGTTTGACATGTTAGCCTTCTAGAGTTCAGTTGGGTTAACCAGGGTATTGACGTATGGCTTGTGTCACCCGTGAAGGTCCCCAGAGGCTAAAAGTGTGGGTATTTCATCGGGGCGTTCTCTTAAGTAGCAAGGGGAGTGGTACAAAAGGCGTTGCAATGCCCTCTGGGAGTTGTAGTCCCACAAGCTAACAAAAGAATTGTTGTAGTCGAGTAGCAAGGCTTAAGACAGGACTTTTTATTTCCCCTTCCCGGGCGGATTTTCAAAGCAATGGATATAAGAACAAAATGACCATACGGCTGGTACAAAATAAAAGGAACAAACTGGAACAAAAATACTGCTGATCTTCAGCTTATAGTGGAACAGAAAAAGGTAATTTAAACAGTCCTTTTCACTCAAGGTAAGTTTCTTCACTTCCTTTCCTTAGCCAAAAACTTCCAGAAACCTCTTCAGCATAAAGAAGTGATTTCATCAGACAAAGTCAATGTACAATCCATACAATTATCAGAAGCAGGTTCCTCATATAAATCACATTGCATTTCTTCACATTTCTCTTCTGTATAAAGTCCTTTTGGATTGTAACTCACGTTATTCTTAAACAGTCTCTCTCTATGGCTAAGAGTTCCTCTCCTCCTCCACAGCTAGAGTAGAATGGGAAATTACCACACTCTCTGGAGTTGCTATTTTGAGAGTCACATAACTCTTAGTAAGTACAGGGAAAGTCTTCACTTTCTATGTCTCTTCTATTAGAAGCAATACCCCTACCTTCACAGTCTCTCTGCTCAGAGTTTCTCGGTACAGCAGAGCCTTGCCAAGACGAAAGCGTTTTACTGCTTTTCTCTCTGTTTGTTTTCCCTGGGGCCTGAAACTCCCTTCAGGGTAGAAGCTCTCTCCCTCCTTGTACCTGTTACTTGGTAGGTTGGCTTTCCTAAGCCTGGGTCCAGGAATGTCTCCTCTGCCCCCTTCTTGGTAAAGTTCACTGGGCTTCTGTTTAGCCGTGCCCTGCTCTCTGAAGCAGTTCTTCTGAGTTCTTTCAGCTGCCCTGGTTCTACCGGGTTTCCAAGTTCCTCCCGTCCTCCAGTTACCAGCTGTTCTCTCCCAGCTACCAACGGTTCTTGAATTCCCTGGTGGTCTCCCCTCACTAACCTCCGGTAAGTGAATTTTATCTGCGTGTATCTTAGTGTTTCCTTGGGCTCCACCCCCTCCCAGCTGCTCCTCATTACCTAATGAGCTGTGAGCTAGCTTGCTATTCGGGCGTGCTCTCACACCTTGTGATGCAGTCTGTGTATGTTGCCTATAGCAACTCTGGGCCATGTGCTGCACTGAGCTGTCAGTGTCAGATCTGTTTTGCTCAGCTTTTCCTATCTCCATAGGCTCTGACTGATCTACACCATGACACTTGTTGCTGATGGAGTGCTTTATTTATTTTATTTACATTCTCTTATATACCGTGCTATTCTGCATCAGTGCGGTTTACATTGAACAAACTGAAATTGCATTGAACAGGGCATTATAACTTGGAGATAACTATTTTACAGGGAACATGGGCTATGGAGGGTTAAGTGGCTTGCCCAAGACCACAAGGAGCACCTGTGGGACTAGAAACCCCAGTCCTTCCGGCCCAAGGTTGCTGTCCTCTAGTGGGATTTGAACCGCCGACCTTCCGGCCTGAAGTACCTTGCCCCAACCACTAGGCCACTCCTCCACTCCTATGGATCTTATGGATCAGAACCAGTGTTTTATACTTGCTCCGTGCTTCTTGTGGGAGAATATGGAGATCTCTCAAGATGGGGGTGATATGGTCATATTTCTTCCCTTTTTGGATGATCCTTACTGTTGTATTGAGGGCTGTCTGTAGTAGTTTAAGGATGGCAGTCGGTAGACCTTGGTATATGGCATTGCAAAAGTCTAGGTGGGGGAGTGTCATTGCTTACATGACCGTTCTAAAGTCCTGTGGGTGTATGAGTTATGAGGACATAACATGAAGCTTCAAGGGAGTAAACTGAAAGGCAACGTTGGGAAATATTTTTTCACTGAAAGGATGGTGGATGCTTGGAATGCCCTCCCGATGGAAGTAGTGGAGGCAAATACAATGACAGAATTCAAAATGGCATGGGACAGACACAGTGGATCACTTTTTTTTTTTTTATAGCAACAGGATAAAATCAAAACAACTTTAACTGTCTCAGCTATCTCGACAAATAGGGGTGACCTGCACAGATCAGTGGGTGCACCCCTAAACAAAGGCATGGGAAGGCATGTCCTGCACGGAGCAGCAGGTGCACCTACTCTTGCTATCTTGCTGGGCATACTAGATAGACCATGATGGTCTTTATCTGCCGTCATATACTATGTTACTGACGCAGGAGGAGGGCTCTCTCCTGCACCCCAGCCTGGGGTCCCTGACATTCACAGCCCTGGCTGCTGAAAGGATAACCCCAGGGTCGGTTCAAGGCAATCTGCTGCCTGAGGCGAAGGATGAGATGGTGCCCCTATCCCCCCACTCCCCCTGTAGAGTGGGGGGGGGGGTGCCTTCTCAAAACTCAGTCAGGGACTGAGCCAAACCAAAAAGCGAATTAGATAATATGGAGGAAATGCAAGGTGTTTGCACACCAAGGAACTAAAAGAATGAGTGAGAACCACAGCACACTTCATAAAACTAAATTATAGCTCATCTTAATTTTGTTATAAACTGCGTTATGATTCTTGCTTTTTCTTTTTTAACATATATTTTGCATCCACAGAACCCCTTCTCTCAACAGTGGGTGCAGAACATTACTAGAACATCCACCCACAGAACTCGGTATCTTTAAAAAAAAATCAGATTCTGGTCATCTCACTAACAAATATTCTCCAGTACCAGGAATTTTGGAAACTAATATAAAACCCTACAAAAGCCACCAAAGATCTACAAGGCCAAATCTACCATACCATTACCAGCATAAACTTCCAAAGCTCATACAAAAAAAGCAGCACTATAAATACTGCAGCAGGCCCTAGAACATTTAACACCTATTTGAAAAGCTGAACAAGGCAAATTGCTACAGTACAGATCCCTGCGTACAGATTTCATGTTATCAGAACACACAGCCTTGGTCACACACTAGGAACACAGACTCTCTCACCAAGTACAGAATAAGGGATCACAACCTAAAGTAAAAATAAAATATCTAGAGAAAAATTAAACCGAAACCCTAAGAAGCTAGACTCTGCATGCAGTGCAACACCAGATGAGAGATGCAGTATCCCATACTGTGTAAACTATAAAAATAGCACAAAGTCCAATCACTAAATTGAAAATAATTTCTTTTTCTACCTTTGTTGTCTGACCATTTTATTCTCTGATCATGCTGGTCCTGATCTGAGACTTCTTCTTCGCTGTCTTCTCTTAGCACTCTGCCATTTCTTGTCTTTTTTCTTTTGTTTTCTTCACTTCCTTCCATCAGCCTGTTTCCAGTCCCAATGACCCTCCACCCGTGTCAGCTCCCTTCCAGTGCCGCTTCCCTGCCAGCCTCATCCCTATTACCCAGACACCTACTAGTCCCATCCCCAAATGTCATCACCCTCCAGTCCCACCCCCAGGTGTCAGCTCCCTTCCATTCCCCTCTTTCCCCCATGTCAGTTTCCTTCCAGCCATCTCTTTCCTCTCCTGTCCGCTCCCTTCCAACCCTCTTTTCCCCTGTGTTAGCTTTCTTCCAGACCATTCTTTGCCCCTCTCTGTTCCCTTCCAGTCCTTTCTTCCCCTGTCAGCTTTCTTCAAGCCCCCGTCAGCTCCCTCTCCTCCCCCCCCCCCCACATGTAGCTCGTTCCCCTTCTCTTATCCCCCCCCCTCCCTGTGTAGCTCATTCTGCTCTGCTGGCCGTTTCTCCATAGTTCTGCTCCTTCCCCTTCGGCTGCCTGCGATAGCTTTCAAAATGAGATGAAACCGGTGCGGAACCTCCCGGTGGCATGGAACCTCTGCTGTTGCCGCGTCTCACTCTAGCGTCACTTCCTTTTGGGGGCGGGACGCAGCAACAGTAGATGTTCCATATCACCGGGAGGCTCCACACTGGTTTCCTCTCATTTCAAAAGCTATCATGGGCGCAGCTGTTTGTCCACGGGTTTTCTTTTTTTTTTAACTGAAGGCAGAGTGAGGCGGCTCTTTTGGGGACATTTCTGCCGCCCCAAAAAATTTGCCGCCTGAGGCCACCGCCTCACTCTGCCTAATTATAGAGCTGCCTCTGGGTATCTCTGGTCCCTTTTAATTTCTTTTGAAGTGGAGGAGGTCCTCCTTGCTTCCCGCAAAACTTCCCTCCGTCGGGCATACGCCTTCAGATGGCAGAGGTTCTCGGTTTGGAACGCAGAACTTCAGGTCAACCCCTTCTGCTCAGTCCAGATAGTGCTGCAGTATCTACTTCACCTGTCCCAGGCAGGAATGAAGTCTAACTCCGTAAGAGTGTACCTCAGCGCTCTCGCAGTGCACCACCATCTCAATGAGGGTAAACCCCTCTCTGCTCAACCCCTTGTGTCTTGCTTCCTGAAGGGATGATGCCTGTTGAAGCCACCTGTCCACCCGCCGACAGCAGAATGGAACCTTTAAAGTTGTGCTCTTCAAGCTCACTGCGCCCACCCTGTGAGCCTCTCTGCTCCTGCCACTTCAAGTATCTCTTCTGAAAGGTGGTGTTCTTTGTGGCGCTCACCTCTGCCCACAGGGTCAGCGAGCTTCAGGCGTTGGTGGCAGAACCACCATTCACTAGTTTCTACAAGAACAGGGTCATGCTCCACACACATCCCAGTTTCTACCCAAGGTGGTATCTCAGTTCCATCTCATCTAGCAAGTGGTGCTCCCTACCTTCTTTATGCCAGCAGGGCGGAGGCAGTTCTCCACACGCCGAGCTGTAAGTGGGCACTCACCTTTTATCTCAGGCACACCCTGGAGCACTACCGAGCTTCTCAGCTCTGTTTCCTATGGCCTGAGTCGGTTGGGAGCTGCAGTCTCTAAACTGACCTTTCCAACTGGGTCGCTGACTGCATCACCTTCTCATATGAGCAGGCTGATCTCATGCTGGAGTGCCGTGTCATGGCACACAGTGTCCAGTCCATGGCAGCCTCTGTAGCGAACTTGTGCTCCGTTCACTTGTCGGAAAACTGCTGGGCCGCCACCTGGTCCTCAGTCTATACTTTCGCAACTCACTACTACCTGGAGAGAGTCCCTTCAGGACAGCGCCTCTGGCCAGGCAGTACTCCATCATTTGGGATATAGGCATCTCCTGCCCTCCAACCCTTTGGTGTGTTCAGGCTACCGGAACATTGGCTCCTTGCTGGACACCTGGGCAGCTCCGGGAGTTTATCTCTCGACTCATTGCTGCTGCTCACGGATCCTCCTTTTTTCTGGTCACCCATGAGCTTTTTACAGGTTTTTCAATAGCCTGTAGATAGGGAGTCCCATATGGGAGGACTGACTTCCTGCTTGTTCCCAGAGAAAGCATAGTTAGTCACCTATAACGGGTGTTCTCTGGGGACAGCAGGAATCGGACCTCACAAACCTCCCTCCTCCCCATGGAGTTGCTTTTCTTTTTGCCATCTTGTGCTATGATATCATACTGAGACAGAATGGCACCCTTGGGGGGGGGGGGGAAAGGGGACCACGAATGCATGGTACATCTCCCAAAGGTTTTCTTTGAAAGCTGGATTACCGCACCGGCTCCATCGGCACTTACATCACCCATATGTGAGGACTGATTCTTGCTGTCTGAGGAGAACACCTGTTACAGGTAGTAACATAAAAACATATGAAATGCCAAACTGGGTCAGACCAAGGTCCATCAAGCCCAGTATCCTGTTTCAAACAGTGGCCAATCCAGGTCACAAGAACCTAGCAGTTTCCCAAAAAGACACAGATTCCATGATGCTTGTATTGGGGCAAGCAGTGGCTTATCTGGGTCCTCTTTAATAATGGTTTATGGACCTTACTTCCAGGAACTTGTCCAAACCCTTTTTAAACCCAGCTACACTAACAGCTTGCTTTTATTACATCCTCCAGTAATGAATTCCAGAGTTTGATTACGCATTGCGTGAAAATATTTTCTCTTATTTTATTTAATTATTTATCGCTTTTATATACCGTGCTTTTTAAAATCAGTGTGGTTTACAAGTAACACATTTGTGCAGAACAGGAGGCCTGTTATGCACTTTCATTGAACGGGTGAAATAACTTGGGATTCCAAGAAACTATCTACAACTAACTACCTCCTATTTACATCTAACTACTACTATCTACAGTATATACATGGGTCGCTTCTTCTTCACAGTATACACATGAGTTGTTTGTTAATTACAGATGGCTATCTAGGTGTATGGTGGAGAGGTTGAATTACTGGGTTGTGAATAGTGCAGGAGAAAGAGGTGGTGTGTTAATGCTTTTCTGAATTGAGAAAGGTCTGTGATTGCTCGGATGGCAGATGGGAGCGCATTCCAGTATCTGGGAGCATAGAACTTAAAGGCTCGGTTCCTTGTTGCCTGGGTGCATTTAGTTACTTCCTTGGGAGTCTTAAACAAGTTACACTGTAGCTTCATTGCATGTCCTCTAGTTTTTCTACTTTTTGATGCCATAAAGAATCGATCTAAGTTTACCCATTCTACTCTATTCATTAATTTATAGACCTTTATCATGTCTCCCCTCAGCCATCTCTTTTCCTTGTTGAAAAGTCCTAACCTTTTAAGCCTCCCTCACAGGGGTATCCTTCCATCCTCTTTACCATTTTGATGGCTCGTCTTTGTACCTTTTCTAATTTCTCTATATACTTTTTAAGATATGGCAACCAGAATTGCACTTAATATTCCCAGGTGCGGTCGCACCATGGAACGATAGAGGCATTATAATATCCTTTGTTTTATTCTCTATTCTTTTCTTTGTTTCCTAGCGCACTGGGTGGAGGGTTGCAACATGTGATCCACCATGACGTCTAAATCTTTTTCCTGGGTGGTGGTTCCTAATGTGGAACCTTGCAGTATGTAACCATTGTTTGGGTTGTTCTTTCTTAGGTGCATAACTTTGCACTTGTCCACATTAAATTTCATCGGCCATTTGAATGTCCAGCCTTCCAATTTATCAAGGTCCTTTTGCAACTTTTCATAATCCTCTTGAGTTTTAACAACTTTGAATAATTTTGTCTCATCTGCAAATTTGATTACCTCACTCGTTGTTCCTGTTTCTAGGTCATTTACGAATATATTAAAAAGCAGTGGACCCAGCACAGATCCTGGGGTACTCCACTATTCACCTTTCTTCATTGGGAAAATTGGCCATTTAGCCCTACCCTCTGCTTTCTATCTTTTAACCAGTTCCTGATCCACAATGGTATACTGCCTCCTATCACATGAGGGACCTTGTCAAAGGCTTTCTGATAATCCAAATATACTATATTGACCGGCTCACCTTTATCTACCTGTTTATTTACACCTTCAAAAAAATATAACTGATTAGTAAGACAAGACCTTCCTTGTCTAAAGCCATATTGGCTGTCTCCCATTAAACCATGACTGCATGTTCAGTAATTTTGTTCTTTATAATGGTTTCTTCCATTTTGCCCGGTACTGATGTCAGGCTCCCCAGTCTGTAGTTTCCTGGATCACCTCTGGAACCCTTTTTAAAAATTGGAGTTACATTGGCCATTCGCCATTCTTCAGGTACTATAGATGATTTTAATCATAGTTCACAGATTAATAATAGTAGGTCTGCAATCTCATATTTCAGTTATTTCAACACTCTTGGGTGTATACCATCCGGTCCAGGTGATTTGCTACTGTTTAGTTTATCAAATAGTTGTACTATATCTTCCCAGTTTATCGATATTTCTTTTAATTCTTCTGCATCTCTTTTAAATACCATTTCAGTCATGGGTAACTTCCCTACATCTTCTTCAGTAAAGACCGAAGCAAAGAATTCATTCAGTCTCTCCACTATGGCCTTGTCTCCTCTTAGTGCCCCTTTTATCCCTCTGTCATCTAATGGTCCAACTGAAATTCTCATGGGTGTTTTGCCTCAAATGTACTTGGGAAAAGTCTTTTATTATGTGTATTTGCTTTCACAGCAAGCTTCTTCTCAAATTCTCTTTGCCTGCCTTATCAATGCTTTGCATCTAACTTTGCCACTGCTTGTGGTGTTTCCAGTTTTCGTCATTTGGCTCCTTTTTCCATTTCCTGAAAGATGCTTTTTTGGCTACAACAGCCTCTCTGACCTAGCTTTTAAACCATGCTGGCAGTTTTTTGGACATCCTTCCACCTTTCTTAAACCATGGAATACAGCAGGTCTGGCTTCCAATATAGTATTTTTAAATAACACCATGTGTGATATAAATCTTTAACCTTTGCAACTGTTCCTTTTAGGTTTTTTTTATGTTTTCCTCATTTTATCATTGTGATACCTGGGTACAAACAAAATCGTAATGACAGAGCGCAACCCCTCCACCAATTTGATCAGCTCTGTTAGAGAGGGCATTGAGTCAGAAATAATTAAAGTTTTGCAGGAAACAAAATTGCTGTAGAATCTCTATGGATTGAAATTCCATGTAAAAAGGGGAAGGCGATGGCAGTGGTGGTGTACTATCGACCACCGGGCCAGAATGAACAAATGGATGATAAAATGCTCAAAGAAATCAAGGAAGCTAACAAAAGTTACAGCACAGTAATAATAATGGGTGATTTCAATTACCCCGGTATCGACTGGGTCAGTGTCAAGGCAGGACATGCTAGGGAGACAAAGTTCCTAGATGAAATAAATGACTGTTTCTTGGAGCAGCTGGTTCATGAACCGACCAGAGGGGAAGCCATATTAGACTTAGTCCTGAGTGGAGCACCAGATCTAGTGCAAGAGATAAGGGTGTTGGGGCCACTTGGCAATAGTGATCATAGCATGATCGCCTTTGAATTAATTAGTGGAGGAGGGATAGTATGGAAATCCACAGTACTACCTTTTAATTTTCGAAAGGGAGACTATGATAAAATGAGGAAAATAGTTAAGAAAAAACTAAAAGGAGCTGTTGCAAAGGTTAAAGACTTACATCAAGCTTGGGTGGTGTTGAAAAATACTATCTTGGCAGCCCAGACCAGCTGTATTCCACGCTTTAAGAAAAGTGGAAGGAAGTACAAAAAACTGCCAGCATGGTTTAAAGGTTAGGTCAGAGAGTCTGTTGCCAAAAAAGCATCTTTCAGGAAATGGAAAAAAGGGCCAAACGGCGAAACCTGGAAACAGCACAAGCACTGGCAAGTCAAATGCAAGGCATTGATAAAGCAGGCAAAGGGAGAATTTGAGAAGAAGCTTGCTGTGGAAGCAAAAACGCGAAATAAAGATTTTTTTCAAGTACATTCGTAGTGAAAAACCTGTGAGTGTCAGTTGGTCCATTAGCTGATAGAGGAGTTAAAGGGGCACTAAGAGGCGACAAGGCGATAGCGGAGAGACTGAATGAATTCTTTGCTTCGGTCTTTACTGAGGAAGATGTAGGGATGTTACCCATGACTGAAGTGGTATTTAAAGGTGCGGAAGAATTGAA
The DNA here is from genome assembly GCA_033557465.1 of Ichthyophis bannanicus. NCBI lineage: Eukaryota > Metazoa > Chordata > Amphibia > Gymnophiona > Ichthyophiidae > Ichthyophis > Ichthyophis bannanicus. Next base: position 23,061,139 of record CM066046.1, read on the forward strand.
GGAAATATGGATACATCAAGAAGATGTATTACAACTATTAGATAAACTGAAGAGTAGCAAATCATCTGGGCCGGATGGTATACATCCAAGGGTGTTGAAAGAACTGAAATATGAGATTGCAGACCTGCTATTAGTAATCTGTGAACTATCATTAAAATCATCTCTAATACCTGAAGATTGGAGGATCGCCAATGTAACACCAATTTTTAAAAAGGGTTCCAGGGGTGATCCGGGAAACTACAGACCGGTGAGCCTCATGTCAATACCGGGAAAAATGGTAGAAACCATCATAAAGAATAAAATTACTAAGCATGTAGATAGTCATGGCCTAATGGGAGACAACCAACATGGCTTTAGACAAGGAAGATCTTGTCTTACTAATCTGTTGTGTTTTTTTGAAAGTGTGAATAAACAGGTGGACAAAGGTGAGTCAGTTGATATAGTGTATCTGGACTTTCAGAAAGCCTTTGACAAGGTCCCTCATCAGAGACTTTTGGCAAAACTAAAGAGTCATGGGATAGGAGGCAGTGTGTGTACTACTGTGGATCAAGAACTGGCTAAAAGATAGAAAGCAGAGGGTTGGGCTAAATGGCCAATTTTCCCAATGGAGAAAGGTGAATAGTGGTGTACCCCAGGGATCTGTCCTGGGTCTGCTGCTTTTTGACATATTCATAAATGATCTGGAAAGTGGAATAACGAGTGAGGTTATCAAATTTGCAGATGACACAAAACTATTTAAATTTGTTAAAACCCAAGAGGATAGTGAAAATTTGCAAGAGGATCTTGATAAATTAGAAGACTGGGCATCAAAATGGCAGATGAAATTTAATGTGGACAAGTGCAAAGTTATGCACCTAGGGAAGAACAACCCAAACTATGGTTACACGATGCAAGGTTCCACATTAGGAACCACCACCCAGGAAAAAGATTTAGGCGTCATTGTGGCTAACATGTTAAAACCCTCGGCCCAGTGTGCAGCGGCAGCCAAGAGAGCAAATAGAATACTAGGTATCATAAGGAAAGTAATGGAAAATAAAACAAAAGATATTATAATGCCTCTATATCGTTCCATGGTGAGACCGCACCTTGAATATTGTGTGCAATTCTGGTCGCCGTATCTTAAAAAGGATATAGAGTTATTAGAAAAGGTTCAGAGAAGAGCCACCAAAATGGTAAAGGGGATGGAAGGATACTCCTATGAAGAAAGGCTATAAAGGTTAGGGCTCTTTAACCTGGAAAAGAGACAACTGAGGGGAGATATGATAGAAGTCTATAAATTAATGAACGAAGTGGAATGGGTAAACGTAGATCAATTGTTTACGTTATCAGAATATAGAAAGACTAGGGGACATGCAATGAAGCTACAGGGTAAACTATTCAAAACTAATAAAAGAAAATATTTTTTCACTCAACGTGTAATCAAACTCTGGAATTTGTTACCGGAGGATGCAGTAAAGGCTGTTAGTGTAGCTGGGTTTAAAAAAGGTTTGGACAAGTTTCTGGAGGAAAGGTCTATAAACCATTATTAAGAATGGACCCAGGATATCTATGCTTGACACAGTACAAGCATTGCGGAACCTGTGTCTTTTGGGGAAACTGCTAGGTACGTATGACCTAGATTGGCCACTGTTGGAAACAGGATACTGGGCTTGATGAACCTTGGTCTGACCCAGTATGGCATATCTTATGTTCTAATGTTCTTATTTCATCATCCATTCTGTTCAGGTACCCCCACTGCCATCGCCTTCCTCTTTTCACATGGAATTTCAATTCATAGAGATTCTACCATGTATTTTGTTTCCTGCAACACGTATGTGACTCACTGCCATCTCTAACATATGACACAACCCCTCCACCAATTTGATCTATTCTTATTGTAATATAATTTGTACCCAGGTATCAGTGTCCCTCTGGTTGTCCTCCTTCCACCAGGTCTCTTGAGATACCAATTATATCTAACCTCTCATTTAGTGCTATATATTTTAACTCTCTCATCTTATTTTTTAAGCTTCTAACATTTTGCATACAAGCATTCTCCAGATCAAGTATGAAGTCAGTCCTCACATATGGGTAACGGCACTGATAGAGTCCGTGCGGAGCATTTCCCCATCTATCAAAGAAAGCCTAATGGTTAAGAACACTGGCTTGGGATCCCAGAGACCAGGGTTCGATTCCCACTAGCACTCCTTGTGGCCTTGGGCAAATCACTTAACCCTCCATTTCCTCAGAAAAATCCAAGTTATCAGTGTCCCTGTTTAATGTACATTATCAAGTTTAAGTTTCAATGTAAACCGCTTTGATTGAAATGATAAAGCGGTTATATAAAAATCCTGTTAAATAAAAATAAAAAAATGCTACCACGAATGCGTGGTCCCCTTTCCACCCAAGAGTGCCATCTTGCCCAGTCTCCTTTTTTCCATGGAGCCCAATGGACATCTGTCCCGTTTCCCGGTGGGGGGGGGGGATCCTTACTATATCCTTAAGTTAGCTTTTCCCGTTTAACGTACCGGTTCCTCTTCCCGCCTTGAGCTGGTGCGGTTTCTCGGCTTTTTTCCCTTTTTTCGATCGAGGCTTGCCTCGACAGGGTTCATGCCTTTTTTTCGCTTGGGGGTCGTCAACCCTGGCCGGATGTTTCCTACCATGTCTCCCGGTGGGTTCAAAAAAATGTGATTGCTGCAGTCAAACCATGTCAGTAACCAACACCCATGACTGCTGCCTGTGCGGCCTGGGACTCGTCTTCACATGAGGGCAGCGCATTGGTGTCTCTGGGACCAGTGGTCTCAGGCTATGGGACGCCTCAGACATTTTTTCTATAACACGCCAACTGCCACTAGACCAGGGAATCTGCCAATCTCTCCGTCATCTTGAGGCGGGTATGCCTTTTCAGGTCCTCGAGGGTCCTCGCCACGGACGCCTCCCTGCTCGGCTGGGGAGCCCACTGCGGGAAGCTCCACACCCAGGCAATTGATCACTAGACAAGAGCACTCAGCAGATCAACCTCCTAGAATTGTGGGCCACATACTTAGCCCTGCGAGTCTTCTGCCACCACCTGTATCACCAGCTGGTGCTGGTCTAGACAGACAACCAGATGGCAATGTTCTATGTGAACAAGCAGGGAGGCATGGGGTCTCATGCCTTCTGTCGGGAGGCAGTGGTTCTTGTCTCATATGCAATCCAACAGGGTATTCTCCTGTGGGCAGTGTACCTACTGGGCCAAGACAACCTTCTGGCAGACAGGCTGAGCAGAGTCCTCCAGCCGCACGAGTGGCAGCTGGACCCCAGGGTAGCCAATCGACTTTTCCAGATATGGTGGGAATCTGTGATGCACCTGTTTGCCAGTTTGGACAACTTCTAGTTGCCCTGTTTCTGTTCCCAGCAAGCCCACCCCTCCAGAGTGGCAGCGGACGTGTTCCTTGTCTCATGTTGGGAAAGCCTCATGTATGCCTTCCCTCCCATGCTGCTGATTGCCAAGACCTTGTTCAGAACCTTCCATGACAGGGCCTCACTCATCCTGATAGCCCCTTGATGGCCCAGGCAACCGCGGTTCCTATTGCTCCTCTGGTTGACTGTGGAGACCCCCCATCCCCTTGGGGAACTCTCCGAGATTCCTGTCTCAGGAGGGGTCTCTCTTCTGCACCCCAACCTGGGGGTCCCTGTCGCTGATAACGTGGCTGCTGAGAGGGTGACTCGGGCCCCTTTCAACCTTTTGGTTGAGGTGGAAAGATTCTGCTGGCCTCTCTCAAGGCCTCTACTAGGAAGACTTATGCCCTCAAATGGTGCAGGTTTTCGGCTTGGTGCGCCTAGCATGGGGCCGACCTGTTCTCTTGCCCAGTGGGACTGATGTTACAGTACCTTCTCCACCTCTCACAATCCATGCTCAAGTCTAACTCCATCCGGGTGCACCTTAGTGCCCTGGCGGTGCACTGCCACCAGGTGGATGGCAAGCCCCTCTCTTTCGAGCCTTTGGTGACCCGTTTTCTTCGGGACCTGCTCCTATTGAAGCCCCCAATTCACCCTCCGGCAACTGAATGGGACCTCAACATGGTGGGGGGTGCAGCTCACTCGTCCACCCTTCTAGCCTCTGGCTACCTGCCACCTTCGCTACCTCTCTTGGAAGGTGGCATTACTGGTTGTGCTCACCTCCGCTCGCGCTTAGTGAGCTTCAGGCCATAGTGGCGGAGGGCCATTTATACCAGGTTCTACAAGAACAGAGTGGTGCTTTGCACGCACCCCAAATTCCTTCCAAAGGTAGTATCGCCTTTCCATCTCAACCAAGAAGTAGTGCTCCCTAGCTTTTTTCCAAGACCTAACTCAAGTCGAGCAGAGACAGTCCTTCACACGTTGGACTGTAATAGGGCTTTGTCCTTCTATATTCAATGCACTCGGGGCCACCGCAAAGCTGCTCAGCTTTTCATCTCCTACGACCCCAGTAGGCTGGGGGAAGCAGTGACCAAGCGCACGCTGTCCACCTGGGTGGCGGATTGTATCGCCCTTGCCTATGAGCAGTTGGGGATCCCGCTGGAAGGCCGTGTCATGGCGCACCGTGTCAGGGCCATGGCGGCCTCGGTGGCAAATTTTGCGCTCAGTCCCGAAGGTGGACATCTGGGCTGCCACCTGGTCTTGAGTCCATACCTTCGCAGTCCATTACTGCCTGGAAAGAGAGCCCTGACGGAATAGTACCTTTGGCCAGGCTGTGCTCTGTAACCTTTTTGGGGTTTAGGCAATTCCTACTCTCCGACCCTTCTGTGTTCAGGCTACTGGAGTGCTGGTTTAATCAGACACAGGGGTCCTGCTGTGGTCTGTGGCTACAGATTCAATTGCTGCTGCTTGCGGCTTCCCTTAAGGGAGCCCTTATTCTTTTCTATGGGCTTTCGGAAGCCTGAAGCTGGGGAGTCCCATATGTGAGGACTTTCCTGCTTGTTCTCGGAGAAAGCGTAGTTACCTGTAACAGGTGTTCTCTGGGGACAGCAGGAATCGGTCCTCACAACCCTCCGTCCTCCGTTGGAGTTGCTCCTTTACCATCTTTTATTTTTGCCTTCTTTTAGCTATGTCATCTGACTGAACAAGATGGCACTGTTGGGCGGGAAGGGGACCACGTATGCATGGTGGCATCTCCCAAAGGCTTTCTTTGAAAGCTGGGGGGATGCTTCCATGAGGGCTCGCTCAGCGTCGACATCACCCATTTGTGAGGACTGATTCCTGCTATCCCCAGAGAACACTTGTTACAGGTGAGTAACTACACTATCCTGGCCCTGCAGCAGGCAACGAATGCTGGTTTGTCAGCGTCATTTGCCCCGACGACCGGCCCACCAAATGCAGGGGAGTCAACGGTCATCAAACCAAGCTCTGAGCGCCACCGGCCTCAGGTAAGCCCTTGGCACCGGTCGAGGTCCTGGTCTTGTTCCTCAGGAATCCGATCCTCCCCGGCCATTTTCTGGATCAGACCTCAGCCCCTTGGCACAGGCCTTGAGGCAGGGAGTCACAGGGCCTCTGATTCGTCACCCCTCAGCTCCAAGTGGGAGACAGATGATGAGGCATCCCCAGAAACCATATGGCACAGAGATATCTCCTTGGTCCAGTCCCCCCCCCCCCCCAGGTGCCATTTTCCTCCGTAGTACGTGGCCTTCCACAATTTTGTCAAGGATATGGCCAGAGCTGGTGCAAACTGCGGCGGAGGAGAATCCACGCACTAGAGAACTGGAGATTCTCTAGTATGAGTCTTCACCCAAGGAAACTCACGATGCTGGTGCAGCCGATTCTCAAGCAGCTACTGCTGAAAATGTGGGAGACCCTGGCATCAGTACCAGTGGTCAGCTGGCACCTCAATGCCATGTACTGCGTCAGGAAATGGCTGGAGTTCCACAAACCCCAACTCCCATATAACTCCATGGTTGTCCAGTCAGCCATCTTAAAAAAAGAGGCAGAAGAGCCATTCTTCTTTTCCCCCTGGTAGGGATGCTAGAGACTTCATTGCCCTTGTATGCAAGTGCTACCAGGGCTCGATGCTAGGGTGTCTCATCCTGGCCTATGAGTTATACATAGGCATGTACGTCAAGGCCCTAACCCAGGAGTTGTCCGGGTTTTCAGCAGGGCTTACTGGGGAACCCCTCCAACGGTTCCAATCCCTGACTTCCAGGATCAAGGACTACTCTAAGTTCCTTTCCCGGGCGGCCTATGATGGCTTTGAGTCAGCGGCTTGGGTAGCAACAGCCAGTATCGGCACCCAGCGCCAAACCTGGCTGCAGTCTTTGGACCTCAAGCAATGGGTCCAAGACAAGCTGCTCGATGTCCCTTGTAATGGGGAGAACCTGTTTGGCAAGCCTATGGCCGATTAAGTCAACCGAGATAAGAGGCCAACATAGTGACTCGACAGAGGCTTTCCAAAAAGACCTCATCCTTCCCCCATAAGAAACCATTGGGGAAAAGACCCCTGTTCCTGAGGAAAAAGGGGCCCTTTCATCAGAGTCACCACTACCAGCCCTTCTCTGGCTAGAAGCACGGTTCTCACCCTAAAAGACAAAGCCATGGAGCCCAGTTACCAAAGGCACAGAAGCCCCAGGCACCAGCTCATGCCCAGCCCGGGGGAAAGCTTTTGACTCCTGGAGCAGGGCCTCCTCTCCCCCGGGAGACCTTCACCAGCCCACAGGGGGCCGCCTGGCACTCTTCAGTTGATAAGGGAGGGATACCTCCTCTACTTACAGTAGCTACCACACAGGTTCTTTCCAGGATAGCCAGTGTGACCTCTCCTTCACCAGACCCTTCTGCACTCAGAGCTTGCAGGTCTTCTCAGGGACAACGCAGTAGAGCCTGTACCCAAACATCTATGGGGAAAAGACTTCTACTCCAGATACTTCCTTGTCACAAAGAGAACTGGGGGCCTCAGGCCCATACTAGATCTGAGAAACTTAAATAAGTTTCTGGTGAGGAAGAAGTTCAAGATGCTCTCCCTGGGAACACTGCTCCCTTATCTCTCTACCAGGGAGATTGTCTATGCTCCTTGGATCTAAAGGATGCATATACGCACATCCTGATCCACCCCTTCCACAGGCAATACCTACAGTTTGTGGTGGGAGGGAGGACACTATTGGTACAGGGTGCTACCCTTCAGCCTGGCTTCCTCGCCAAGGGTCTTTACTAAATGCCTGGTGGTGGTAGCCACTTATCTGCACCTACAAGGGGCTTTCGTCTTCCCCTATCTGAATGACTGGCTCAGGGGCAGTTCGGCCTCAGAGGTCAGTCAGGCCACAGAGCATGCAACCCTTCTTTTGCAGCACTGGGCTTCGTCATCAGTCTCTTTCCAGCCCAAAGTCTGGAGTTCATAGGTGCCCAGTTGGATACGTTACAGGTCAAGGCCGTCCTCCCAAGAGAAAGGGAGAATGCCTCAGGTAACTGGCAGGAAAGGTACAACGCTGCCAGTCAGTGCTGGCTCATCTCCTCCTCCATCTACTGGGCTATATGGCCTTGATGGTGCACGTCAAGCCTTGCTCGCTTAAACATGCGGACAGCCCAGTGGTGTCTACGCTCACTGTGGTCTCAGGCCCTGGGCAGGCTACAGGACAGGGTTAGGGGTACCCGCCAACTGGCAAAGTCCCTCAACTGGTGACAAAACTTGTGCCACCTCCAGGCGGGAATGCCCTAACAGGCACCCACGCCACAGAGGACCCTGACCATGGAGCTCAGGGCAATCTTCTTGGCCCTAGGAGTGCCCAGTGTACTAGGAAACAAAGAAAAGAATAGAGAATAAAACAAAGGATATTATAATGCCTCTATCGTTCCATGGTGCGACCGCCATGAATATTGAATATTGTGTGCAATTCTGGTTGCCGTATCTTAAAAAGTATATAGAGAAATTAGAAAAGGTACAAAAGAGCCATCAAAATGGTAAAGGGGATGGAAGGATACCCCTGTGAGGAAGGCTTAAAAGGTTAGGACTTTTCAACAAGGAAAAGAGACGGCTGAGGGGAGACATGATAAAGGTCTATAAATTAATGAATAGAGTGAAATGGGTAAACTTAGATTGATTCTTTATGGCATGATTCTTTATGGCATCAAAAAGTAGAAAAACTAGAGGACATTGAATGAAGCTACAGTGTAACTTGTTTAAGACTCCCAAGGAAGTAACTAAATGCACCCAGGCAACAAGTAACCGAGCCTTTAAGTTCTATGCTCCCAGATACTGGAATGTGCTCCCATCTGCCGTCCGAGCAATCAGACCTTTCTCAATTCAGAAAAGCATTAAAACACCACCTCTTTCTCCTGCACTATTCACAGCCCAGTAATCCAACCTCTCCACTATACACCTAGATAGCCATCTGTAATTAACAAACAACTCATGTGTATACTGTGAAGAAAAAGCGACCCATGTATATGCTGTAGATAGTAGTAGTTAGTTGTAAATAGCGGTAGTTAGTTGTAGATAGTTTCTTGGAAACCCGTTATTTCACCCATTCAATGTAAGTGCATAACAGGCCTCCTGTTCTGCACAAATGTGTTACTTGTAAACCGCACTGATTTTAAAAAGCGTGGTATATAAAAGCAATAGATAGATAGATAAATAAAATATATAATAAGAGAAAATATTTTTCACGCAATGCATAATCAAACTCTGGAATTCATTACTGGAGGATGTAATAAAAGCAAGCTGTTAGTGTAGCTGGGTTTAAAAAAGGTTTGGACAAGTTCCTGGAGGAAAGGTCCATAAACCATTATTAAGAAGGGACCCAGGATATCAATGCTTGACACCATACAAGCATTGTGGAACCTGTGTCTTTTGGGGAAACTGCTAGGTACGTATAACCTAGATTGGCCCCTGTTGGAAATAGGATACTGGGCTTGATGGACCTTGGTCTGACCCAGTATGGCATATCTTATGTTCTTATTTGGGTTATTGTTGTCTTTATTGGTAGCTCTCTGTGATATGCTCTAACTTCAGTCTTTTGCTAGTATCCTTCACGGAAACATCATTCCAAACTATGAACTCTTGGGCAACTGTCAGCTTTACCCTAGTATCTTATTTAAAAGATGCTCTATCTCCTTTCTAAATGTTAATGCCAGCAGCCTGGTTCCATCCCAGTTATGGTGTGTCGCCCAGTTCTTAACAAATCCAAAGCCCTCTTCTTTGCACCATCGTTTCATCCACGCATTAAGACTCCGGAGTTCTGCCTTCCTTTTGGGTCCTGTGCATTGAATGGGAAGCATTTCTGAGAATGCTACTCTGGAAGTTCTGAATTTCAGCTTCCTGCCTAAATTTGGTCTCCAGAACCTCCCTACCACACTTTTCTATGTCATTGGTTCCGGTATGTACTAAGACATCATACTCCTCCCCAGCATTATCTAAGACCTTGTCTAGGTGGCGCATGAGATCCGCTACCTTCACTCCAGTTAGGCATGTTACCAGGCGATTCTCACATCCACCGGCCCTACAGCTGTCTACATGCCTAATTGAGTCACCAATTATAACAGCTGTCCTAACTCTTCCATCATGAGCAAATGGCCCTGGAGAAACCTCTTCGGTATGAGAGGGTTTTACATCACTTGGAGGACAAGTCCTAGCTATAGGATTACTTCCTGTCATACCAGGGTGTTGCTCTCCTGTCACTTGACCTCTCTCCTCCATGGTAACAGGGAGGTTGCTAGAATGGATGTAGGACTTCAGTACTATGTTACTGTAGGTCTCGTCTATATACTTCTGTCTTCCTTATGTCCTCCGAATCTACTACTCTAGCCTCCAGAGATAGGATTCGTTCCCTGAGAGCAAAGAGCTCCTTGCACCTAGTGCACACACAAGACCTCTTACCAATTGGGAGAAAATCATACATGTGGTACACAATGCAAAAGACTGGAAAACCCCATCTTGCTTGCTACCTTATATATGTTAAATGGACTTTGTGCACCTCAAGAATAATTAATCTCAGGTTCTTAATAAATGCCTCCCTGATGAGGATAACTAGCCGCACCTGAAAGTGATTATGGGCACCTCCCCTTCCTTTAATAGGTTTTAGAGCCTATAAAACTAAGATTATCCCAAGGGTGGATGGGAGTCGGGGTGTGAGGGAGGGAAAGAAGACTTTCAAGCTGGCTTGCTACACAGTGCCCTGACCTGTGCTTCTGAGGTAGTCTTACCAATTTACTGGGTGATTCACACAGCCCTTGGTTTGATAAAGGGGGACTTTCAAATTGCCCCTTTGATCTGTCACTTGCCCTTAACTTCACAGTTCTTTTGCTTCCTAATTAAAAGGCCTCTTTGTAAAGGTCATTATTAAGACGTTTAGTTCTTTGTACTCTGAGACTATTTATTCTATTTGTATGCTAAGTTATATTCAGATTTGCTTTAAATAAAAAGCTCTCTAGAAATAGTTATTTCTGTAACTATTTACTCTATTTTTCTTTCTATGCTAAGCTATACTCTGATTTGATGTAAATGAAAAGTTCTCTGGTGGTTCTAAGATCTGACTGACTCAGCAAACACACTGAATTCTAAAATGCACAGGTTTATCTGCTTTAACTCAAATATTACCCTTTCCCCCCCAAGATTGAGAATATATTCCAGAAGATAAATACTTAACAAATGCAGATATATTTCCAGTCATAGTAGTCCCTCTGGGTAGTCCTTCAAGACTACACTTTATTGGCCAGACTAAAGTGTAGAACTGCTTATTTATAGAAACTGTAAAACAAGCAGCAAGTACTTAAGAATAGAGCAGGAGACTGGAAATTAGAACGAGAGGAAGCAAAAGAGCCAAGAATTAAGCAAAGTTGATATTTTGGACATTCTAATGTGCCTAGAAAAACAGGACTAGACAGCAATATGTCCAAGCTTAGCTGTGAGCACCCATTTCTCCTAATTGATGAGAATACAACCTGTATCTGCTGGGTAGCCATTGTGTATTATTTCTCTTGTGTTTGCACACAGATGCTTTGTGATCTTGATCAAGTAACTTCCCTGCGTCTGATCCTGCGACAGCCATCACCGGTGTGGTTACATTTCAGTTTGGAAGAGCTGCAGATATACCAGTGTAGGCAGGAGGTGAGTAGCAGCCTTTTCTCTAACTTTCAGTCTTTGCGTTGGGGGGGGGGGGGGAGGAGGAGAGGGGAGACTGCATATTATCAGAATAGAGGGGTTAATTTTGTCAAATTGAGTCTGCACCAGAGGCCTGTATCAGCAATCCCACTACTGTGTTATTTTTTTTTTTTTTACTGACTGCTCATGTCATGTAATTTGTATTCTTTCATTACCCTGCCCTGGGTCAGAATAAAACACAACTATAAAAGGTTCATTTGGTCACGTTCATATGGCCTTAAGGTCCGGTGCTTAGTAACCTGTGTGAGGAAAACTCATTCTCAGATCAGGCTGCTGTACTCTGAGTTTGTTGTTCAGGAGTCTGCTGGTGCCAGGACTGTAAGTATATCTGGGGATCAGGAGAAATACAGTAATGGTCTTTATAAGGACATCTAGTGGCTATTCAAAGAGCGGCACTTGAAGCAGGCCCAAAGGGAGCTGCTTCCTGTAGTCCAGGCTATACAGCATGAGAGAGAAACAAAGTTAATGTAGATTAGCATTTCCCAGTCTTTACAAGCCCAAGGCACACCTTTGTTTTCAAAAGTGTATGGCAACAACAAAGTATGTTGTAGAGCAGTGTGGACATAGGAGAGGATTTGCATGGTCAAAAGAAAAGTTAGGGAGGCATGAAAGCTTCACCAGAGACTGGAAAGACTCGAAGGAGACGGCTCTGAAGGAGGTATAGGAGGATGTGCTGTATGACATGTACGAGTTACTGCACAAAGCAAAAAGTCATCGCTGCCTAATGCTCAGGTCCAGATCAGCACAGAAAGTTTGCTCTCAGTGACAGCAGCAGTGTCTCAAACAGGCAGGAGTTCCTTTCTGAGCACATGTTTAGTCACATATGCCTCTCTCCCTCCTAGATAATCCCTACACCTCCTAGGGAGGAGAGTTGCACACTTGATTAAAGCCGAAGGAACACCATGTCATGGCTTACTGGTTGGGAAACACTGCTGTAGATTGCATGAGAAGGCTATATTTGGATTGGAAAAAGGAAGACTTCAGCAAGGAGTAAGAATATATAACTTGAGTGTCAACAGTTACGACAGATTAGCTGCTATATAATGGAATCTGATTTGTTCATATTGGCTGTCATGTTGTGCGTAATCACACCGCATAATTCAGTCTTTCAATCAGTGAGAGCTCTATTTTTAAGAAGGCAATTGCCAGGGTTTGAAGCATTGTAGGGCTCTGCCTAGGGAGTTTCAAAAACAACATACCGTTTTTTTCAGTTGATACAGTTTGAATGTTACTCTCCTCCTTTTTATGTACTTTCAGAATACCATTCAGTACAGAGTGCAGCTAAAATCTTAAATCATATCCTAGTTGTATAAAGTCCAGAAGTAGGGGTCTCTGCTGATGAATATCCTTGCCACTTCCCCATTTCACTCTGACATTACAATCCAAAAATGAAAGAATACACAGTGCTTTGGGGAGTGAAATAATGCAGATCCTCATGGCTGACATTGCCTTTCCCAGGGGCTATGAATGCTATATTTGCAATATACCTGATTTGGCTCAGGCTGCAAAAGCTGGAATTGGGAGCTGAATCCACATGACATTGCAACCACTTGCTACTGAGCTACCAGCTCTGCTCATTCAATTTAATAAATCCCTGGGGTATTTACTAAAGTGTATTATGTCTATAACCTGTTCCTTCTGCTTGCCCTTTAGTAGCTACCATAAGCTTTTGAGACTTGTGCCTAATGTAGCATTCAGAGGAAAATGTATGGACATACTGGAGGTTATAGCAACTGACACTGGTGCAGAGCAACCTGATAACGCCATTATAGTCTCAAGCTCTGAATTGTGTGTGTACACTGGAGTTTTGGACCATTTCTGATATCATCCTCTTTGTTCCACTTCAGAGCCCACAGAAAGGGTTTCCCTTGTGGCTATCTTGTCTTCTGCCCCAAGAGCAGCCGATAAAGCTGCACAATGTAAGTATTTTAATTCATGATAACTTTTATAAAGGATGTGATTTGGGGACATTTGTGAGAGAAGTAAACGAGATAGTGTTGGAGGCAATGCTGCACCGCTTTTAACTTTGTCTAATGTTCTCTATATTGTAGAATCAAGCTAGATTAGAAAAGCAGAATAGAAATGGAATGTTTTAAATCTAAGAAAAAAAATGATGAATGACTCAGTAGCAGCTCTGTGTGCTGCCATAGACAGGGTCCTTAGTTCAGTTTTTGCTTCAGGCCTTCTACATCCTGGATTAGCTGGGGCTGCAGATGATCATCCAGTAAAAGTGGTATCTGGATTTAGAGCCTATGGTGCATAGTTCCTGGCCTCAGGACCATTGCTGCAATGTTTAGACTAGGAATACTAAAGAAGCTACTGTTGAGCCAGGATGTCTGCAGTAGTTCTGACCGAGCCAAAAAAAAATGCAGGAGCTGCCATTTCCCCTCCCCCCTTAAAAAAAAGAAAAAGGGGGGGGATGGGAAGGGAAAAGAAGCCACAAGAAATGCAGTTGGAGCCCCCTTTGCTCGTACGAGGGTTGCTCAGAAAGTAATGCCCCACATGTTTTTTCTCAGTCCAGAATGAAGATAGAGGTGTGAAATTGAAAGGGTAGTAACTTGGAACTTCAAAGGACACGTGTGTAATTTTACAGTCGTCCGACAAATAGCGAGGCGGTAGTGATCCTTCAAATGGCGTCTGTGAGTGACACACGGTACAAACAACAAGCTGTAATTGAATTCTTGGTGGAGGAGAAAGAGAGTGTGAGAAACATTCACAAACGGTTGTGTGCTGTGTATGGAAGTTCTGCGGCACATAGGAGCACCGTTGGACGATGGGTGAAGAGAGTAAAGGCTTCTCCAGGACCAAGCAGGAAGTCAGTCCTCACTTATGGGTGACGTCGGCGCCGACGGAGCCCTCGCGGAGCAATTTTCCCCAGCTTTCAAAGAAAGCCTTTGGGAATTGCAGCGCGCATGCGCGATCGGTCGTCTTCCCGCCCGAGGGTGCCATCTTAGCCAGTCTTCTTTTTTTTTCCGCGGAGCCCTACAGACGTCCCCGTTCTTGTCCCGCGAAAAAGTTGATTTTCTTCTTTATTTTATCCTTTTTTCTTTCGGTTCGACGCCGATCGTTTTCCCCCGCCCGGACTCGCGACGCCGGTCTCGAGTCCTCTTACTTTTTTCGGTTTTTCTTTTTCTGACTTAGGCATCTTTCGTTTTCGTTTTCCCTGGCAGCCCGGTCCTTTGACCCAGCAGGGGCCCTTTTTCCCCCCGATGGCTGCCAGTGGGTTTAAGCGGTGTGGTCGGTGTGACCGAAATATGTCACTAACCGACACACACGACTTTTGCCTCCGCTGCCTGGCCCGGATCATGAGGAACTGATCTGTGGGCCCTGCAGCAAACTGTCCTCAAAGGCGTTGAGAAGTCGGCGGCATCAGCGTGAGAGAATCTTCGCTGACTCCCAGCCGTACCCCGGACCTCGTCGGGAGGCCTCCGTGTTGAAAGGCTCCAGCTCGGACCGTCGCCGGAGCTCCTCCAAACGGGGTTCTCCCTCCGGGGACCATCGTCGGAAGGAAAAAACCCCGCGAGGGCGGCGTCGGTGGACGCTCCTGGTTCCGCGAGGGCCAGGTCGCATAGCCCCGACAGCCGCCCCGGGTCCTTGGAGAAGGAACACGTCCCGAAGCGACCTCGCCTGGAGTCGGAGATGCCTGCCCGGGTAGTCCTGTGTCCTTCTGGACTCGCCTCCGCGACCAGCCCGAGTCGGGGGCTGCTTGGTCACCTGAGCTCGGACTCAGGTTGACGGCTGGTGAGAGCAGACTGTCTGCCTTAATGGACCAGCAGAGGGCACTGCTCGCTGGCTTCGCTGGCGTCGCTGCCCCGACCGCCGGGACGTCGACGTCCAAGTCGACCCCGGAGACCGAGCCGATCCTCGAGTCGATGAGAACTCGAGTCGATCCTCGTCGAGGTCGCCCTCGGCCTCCCGTTCGGGACCGAGGTCGCCGACGCCGACTCCCTCGGCGTCGGGGCGGCTGTCGCCGCACCCTGCCCGGGCCCGACCCCACCGAGTCCCTCGTCGGAGTCGGTCTGGAGTCTGAGGAGGAAGAGTCACCTGATTCTTTCCGGACTCGGTGTGTCCCATCGGACTCACCGGAGTCCGAGCCTCGGAAGCAGTCCCCCCCGAGAGGATGCCCGTTCTCGGACTTCGTTAGGGATATGCCAAGGCTTTGGCCTTCCCTGCGGATCCCGAGGAGGAGCCTCGAGCCGAAGAGCTCGACGCCCCTCCAGTATGACTCTCCCGCAAGGAACACTTACTGTGCCGGTTCCTCCTATGCTGGAACGACTACTCTTTCCGCATGTGGGAGAGTCCGGCCTCCTCGCCGGTCCTGAGCAAGCGGGTCGATTCTATCTATCGAGTCCGCAAGAGCCCTGCTTTCAAAAGGCACAGCTGCCACACCATTCCATGGTAGTGGAATCGGCCATGCATCGCCTTAAGAGCCAGAAGATGCACTCCTCGGTGCCTCCTGGCAGGGAGGCCCGTAACCTGGATGGCCTTGGCAAGAAGTGCTTCCAGGGCTCTATGCTCGCATGTCGTGTCCAGACTTACCACTATACATGGGCATGTATCTCCGGGATCTGGCTAAAGAGCTAGCCGGATTCTCCGCTGGTCTCTCCGAGGAGCCCTTGCGGAGGTTCCTAGCCTTGTCCACTGGCATTCGGGAATGCTCAAAGTTCATGTCCCGAGCAGCCTAGATGGCTTTGAAGCCTCGGCTCGAGTGGCCGCAGCCGGCATCGGTGCCCCGCCGACCGTCTTGGCTTCAGTAGTCAGACTTTGAGCCCTGGGTGCAGGACTTGTTGGTCGTTGTCCCCTGCCGAGGCTAAAACCTCTTTGGCAAGCCATTGGCGGAAAAGGCTGCGCAATTTTAGAATGTGACTCTCACCAGGACCAGGCTTTCTAGGAAGACCTCCGCCCCTTCCCAGAAAAGAAGGGCTCGGGAAAAAGTCCTTTTACCCGAGGAGAAGGCGGCTGCCTACAAACAATACCCCCATTATCAGGCCCCTGCAGCTCCCCAACAGGGCCAGCAGGCCAAGGGACGGGTAACGGGTCCCGTAGGCAGCAAGCCCCCAAGCCTGCACCACCAGCCCCTGCTCAGCAGGGTGGGGGCTTTTGACTCGCTAAGCATAGCCTCTCCCCCCCCCTGGTTTCCTCGGAGGCCGGCTGGTTCACTTCGCCCACAGGTGGTCCAGCATCACCGCAGTTACCTGGGTGCTTCAGGTCGTGCAAGAAGGCTATCTTCTCCACTTCCATCAGGTCCCTCCCTCCTATTTTCCGGCAGAACCTCCGCGCCCCCCTCTGCACAGGGAGTTGCTCCTTCAGGAGTTAGCAGGTCTTCTGCAGGAACAGGCGGTGGAACCGGTGCCACACCACCTGAGAGGTCAAGGCTTTTATTCAAGGTATTTTCTGATACCAAAGAGAACAGGGGGCCTCAGACCCATCCTGGACTTGCGCAACCTCAACAAGTTCCTTGTGCGGGAGAAGTTCAAAATGCTTACCCTTGGAATCCTTCTGCCCTACCTCCAGCAGGGAGATTTGGCTATGCTCCTTGGATCTAAAGGATGCCTACACGCACATCCTCATCCACCCAAGCCACCGCCAATACCTAAGGTTTGTGGTGGCAGGAAATCATTACCAGTACCGAGTACTGCCCTTTGGCCTGTCCTCCGCACCGCGAGTCTTCACAAAATGTCTCGCGGTCGTGGCGGCCCATCTCCGGCTTCACGGCCTCTATGTCTTTCCGTACCTCGACGACTGGCTCATCAGAGCAGCGTCCGCTCAGGAGGTCACCAACGCCACGTGCCGCACGGTGACTCTGCTGCAGCACTTGGGCTTTGGTCATAAACTTCGCAAAGTCCACTTTGCTCCCCTCACAGGATCTCGAGTTCATCGCGCAAGGCTGCACACTCCTCAGGCGCGAGCATTCCTACCGCTCGACAGGGCTCAACGGCTCATGGACCTAGCCGAACGCTTTCGCAGCCAGCCCCTGGTCTCCGCCAGGCGCTTCCTGAGACTGCTCGGCATATGGCTTCCACCGTCCATGTGACCCCCAATGCCCGCCTGAATATGCGGTCTGCTCAATGGTGTCTCCGCCAGCAGTGGCGACAAGCCACGGGCGGCCTAGCAGACCTAGTGCGCGTTTTCCGAGCCGCTGGTCTCGTCTCTCCGGTGGTGGCTCCGGCAGCCGAACCTGATATTCGGAATGCCTTTCCAGTCACCTCAGCCGACCCGGGTGCTGACCACCGATGCATCCCTCCTGGGCTTGGGGAGCACATTGCCAAGAGGCACGTACTCAGGGCCTCTGGACCACGTGGGAGTCTGCTCAGCAGATCAACTTCCTGAGCTCAGGTCGATCCGCCTGGCTCTCAAGGCCTTCTCCCACCTGACTTCCCAACAGTCCGTCCTTGTCCAGACGGACAATCAAGTTGCCATGTTCTACGTGAACAAGCAGGGGGGCACGGGCTCCTTCCTCCTCTGCCGGGAGGCACAGAGGCTCTGCGCTTGGCCGTCAGTCACGGCATTCTCCTCAAGGCAGTTTATCTCCCGGGCCAAGAAAATTGCCTTGCAGACAAACTCAGCAGGGTCCTCCAGCCGCACGAGTGGCGTCTGGATCCTTGGTAGTTCAGAAGCTCTTCCTCAGTGGGTCTCCCCACGGTGGATCTCTTTGCCAGTCCTCACAACCGGCAGCTTCCTCGCTTCTGCTCTCGTCGGCCACACCCCCTTCGGGTGGCGGCGGACGCCTTTCTGATCTCGTGGTCGGGGAGCCTTCTGTACGCTTTCCCTCCCATCCCGCTGGTCTCTCGAACTCTTTCAAGGTTCTCCGAGACAAGCCTTCATGATCCTGGTGGCCCCTCGCTGGCCCAGGCAGCCGTGGTTTTCCGCTCCTGCTGCAACTGGCGGTGGAGGATCCAATCCCTCTGGGGTGCAACCGATCTCCTCACTCAGGATCAGGGGTCCCTCCTGCACCCCAACCTCAGGTCTCTCAACCTCATGGCCTGGCTGCTGAGAGGGTAGTCCTTGCTCCCCTTCTCCTGCCGGCGGAGGTGGAGGAGGTCGTCTTGGCTTCGCGACGGCCTTCTACCCGCAAATGCTACGCCCTTAAATGGCGTCGCTTTGCAGTCTGGTGTACCCAACAGTCTCAGGATCCCTTCTCCTGCCCGTAGTCGGTGATCTTGCAGTACTTGCTCCACCTCTCTAATCTGGGACTTAAGTCCAACTCCGTCAAAGTTCACCTCAGTGCTCTTTCAGCACATCATGTGCCGGTGGACGGCAGACCTCTCTCCAATGACCCTCTCGTAGCGAGGTTTCTCCGAGGTCTCCTTCTACTTAAACCACCTCTGCGCCCGCCAGCGCCTGACTGGGACCTGAATGTGGTTTTGCAGCGGATCACCTGACCGCCTTTTGAACCTATGGCTACCTGTTCTCTCCGTTTTCTGTCTTGGAAAACACTGTTCTTGATAGCCCTCACTTCCGCTAGGCGCGTAAGTGAATTGCAGGCCCTCGTGTCTGATCCCCCTAACACTAGGTTCTACAAGAATAGGGAAGTCCTACGGACTCACCCAAAATTTCTGCCTAAAGTGGTCTCCCCTTTTCACATCAATCAGGAGGTGGTACTTCCAACCTTCTTTCCCAGACCACACTCCAGCCGAGCTGAGACGGTCCTCCATACCCTGGACTGTAGAAGGGCATTGAACTTCTACCTTGACCGTACGCGGGAGCACCGTAAAGCTGCTCAGCTTTTTGTGTCTTTTGACCCCAATAAATTGGGGCTCCCGGTCTCCAAGCGTACTCTGTCCATCTGGGTTGCGGACTGTATCTCTTGGGCTTATGGGGCAGCCGGACTCTCCTTAGAAAGTCGAGTCACGGCTCATTGCGTTCGGGCAAAGGCCACGTCAGTGGCTTACCTCCGCTCTGTTCCGCTGGCAGACATCTGCCGGGCCGCTACTTGGTCTTCGAGCCAGACTTTTGCGGTCCATTACTGTCTCGAGAGGGAGTCCCGTAGGGACAGTGCTTTCGGACAGGCAGTCCTCCGTAATCTCTTTGAGGTCTGAGCAACTCCTACCCTCCATCCCGGATGTGGGCTACCGGTGGGTGATAATTCAGCGAAGATTCTATCCTTCTGTGCTGCTGAGCTAGAGGGAGCTCATTTTTGTGCTTAGGGTCTCCGGTAGCCTTGAGCTTGGGAGTCCCATAAGTGAGGACTGACTTCCTGCTTGGTCCTGGAGAAAGCGTAGTTACTCACCTGTAACAGGTGTTCTCCAGGAGCAGCAGGAATCAGTCCTCACTACCCTCCCTCCTCCCCTTGGAGTTGCAATCGTCTGCTTATGTTCTTTTTGCAAATTTTTTATGCTGTCTTTTTTAGCTATGTCATCCGACTGGCTAAGATGGCACCCTCGGGCGGGAAGACGACCGCGCATGCGCGCTGCAATTCCCAAAGGCTTTCTTTGAAAGCTGGGGAAAATTGCTCCGCGAGGGCTCCGTCGGCGCCGACGTCACCCATAAGTGAGGACTGATTCCTGCTGCTCCTGGAGAACACCTGTTACAGGTGAGTAACTACGCTTTCAGGAAGTGGTAAAACGGAACTGGAAGATCGGCTGCGGTCTGGGTGTCCTGCCTCGGCTACCAGTCCAGACAAGTTGCAGCGCGCTGATGACATTATTCGTGTGGATCAGCGCATCACGCGTCAGGAATTGTCCGTACAGCTTTCTGTCAGTAGAGGTAGTGCAATGGCAATTATTGACTCTTTGGGATATTCAAAGATGTGTGCAAGACACACCGCAACAACTTACAGTATTTTAATGCCCGCTGGCAGCTATCGCAGGGCTTGTTCAGAGAAAGCGTAGTTACTGGCCTGTAGCAGGTGTTCTCCGTGAACAACAGGAATAAGTCCTCACAACTTTCCCACCTCCCTAGGGAGTTGCCTTTTTTGGCTCCTGCTATGTTATTGTACTGTAGAAGATGGTGCCACGGCAGGCAGGAAGGCAAGTACGCATGCGCAGTGCACTTTCCAAAGGCTTCCTTTAGAAGCTGGGGAGCGTTCCATGCAGGGTTCTGTCAGTGACGTCACCCATACGTGTGAGGACTTATTCCTGCTGTTCACCAAGAACACCTGCTACAGGTGGGTAACTATGCCTTCTCCAGGACTTGCTAATCCAGAAACCCATACGTCCCGGGTGACACTCTCCAATGTTGACTTCGCAGGATCAAGGAATATTTCTGCATCCCAATATCAAATTCTTAGCCCTCACAGCCTGGCTGTTGAGAGACTAGAATTCAACTCTTAAAACATGTTGATTGGAGTAGCTGATATCCTTTTAGTTTCTAGGACAGATTCCATTAGGAGGTCTTAGAGTTTAAGATGGGGTAGGTTTGCTTTCTGGTGTGAAGGGCAGGCCCTAGATCCTCATGTACCATACAAAATCTGCCTTGAAACCTTATGCATCTGTTGCAGTCTGGTCTCAGGTCCCTCTTTCTACAACCTTCAGTTCATTTCATGTGTGATTTGCTTCTGTTGAAGCCTCCCTCAAAGTGACCAATAGTGTCTGTCTTGGGATCTCAGTGTGGTTTTAACATCTCACTATAGCTTGGAGAGAGCCTACCGATGCGACAGCAGTTTTGGTCAATCTGTCCTATGGAATCTGTTTGAGGTTTATTTACTTAACTAGGCTTATATACTGCTTTTCTACCGGTCAAGGCGGTGTACATTCAGGTACTGTATATATATTTTTCCCTTGTCCCCAAAGGGCTTGCAATCTATAATTTTGTACCTGAGGCAACGGAGGGTTAAGTGGCTTGTCCAAGGCCGCCACAAGGAG
This sequence comes from Ichthyophis bannanicus, assembly GCA_033557465.1. Classification (NCBI taxonomy): domain Eukaryota; kingdom Metazoa; phylum Chordata; class Amphibia; order Gymnophiona; family Ichthyophiidae; genus Ichthyophis; species Ichthyophis bannanicus. The sequence continues at coordinate 23,082,022 of CM066046.1, forward strand.
CACCTGTAGGTCTAGAAACCCCAGTCCTTCTGGCCCAAGGTTGTTGTCCTCTAGCAGGATTCAAACCCCTTGCCCTTCAACCAGAGGTAACGTGCCCCAACCCCCTTGTCCCTGAGGAGGAGTTTAAAATATAATTCCATTTCTCCAGGAACAAGCAGGAAGTCAGCCCTCACATATGGGTGACGTCGACGCCGACGGAGCACCCATGCGGAGCAATTCCCCAGCTTTCAAAGAAAGCCTTTGGGATTGCATAGTGCATGTGCGATCCCCTTCCCGCCCAAGGGTACCATCTTGCTCAGTCTCCCTTTTTCCGCAGAGCCCAACGGACGTAGTCCAACTTCCCTCGTGGAAAAAGTGCGGCAAAACTCCTGAAGATTTTTTTTTTTCTTCGGCCTGGTTTGACGCCAGTTCTCCTTCCTGCCTCGGATTCGGTACACCGGTATCGAGTCCGGTCTTATTTTTCGTTTTTGTCCTTCGTGCCTGGCATTCGCGGTTTTTTTCTTTTTCACTGACAGCCCGGTCATTTGACCTTGCAGGGGCCCTTTTTCCCCCAATGGCTGCCAGCAGGTTTAAAAACTGTGATCGGTGTAAAAAACTAATGTCCCTCACCGACACACATGACTGCTGTTTCCGCTGCCTCGGGGCTGGCCATGACCCGAAGGCCTGTGGCCCGTGCAGCAAAATGTCCTCTAAGACAGTGTTCCCCAACCCCCGGGCCGCGGACCGGTACCGGTCCGTGGATCAAACGGTACCGGGCCGCCCGAGGAACTTTAAATAATTTCACTGTGGGTCCTCCCGCCTCCTGATTGGACGTAATGAGTGCACGCGCTCAAGAGCCACCCTGGAAGCTACAGTCTTCCTGCTTCCCAACGAGCGTCTTGCGACAGTTATACAAAGCGGCAGGTGGGAGGAGGAGCCGCTGCGCGCGTGCGCACGTCTGCTCATGCAGCTCGCGCACAGACAGCGCACGCTCTGCCCCCTCAACTTCTCTGTAGGATAGGAAAGGGGGAGAAGGGGAGCGGCCCATTCTGCGGTTTAATCCGTTTATGTGAGTGGTAATAAAAGGGGTCAGACTTCCCTTTTCACATCTTCCCAAATTAGCAATCCATACTTCCTTGGGAATTGCCCCTCCTCCAGGGGTTCTCTGAGCGTAGGTGCATGGTTGACCCACGTGTCCCGGTTAGGTGTGTTTTACGCTGGAAGTTAGGCGCAGGAGTTTGCTGAAGTGTAAGATTGTTACCCCCTCCTAGTCCTGACTTGGTTTTTCAGGTTTGAAAAGGACCAAAATCTAGTCAAAGGAGCCGTCTTTTGGGGGTCGGCCTGGGCCTGAAGGGAAAAGGGGCACTTTACTTTGCAACACACGCACATCTGGGGAAACAAATGAGACTTAGAATGGTCTTATGTAATTTGTTACATACAGATACACATATATAAATGTATGTAATTTTATATATACAGATTTATAATAATATTTTGTAATGTGGAGCAGGTAAAATGGTATCTCAGGTAATTTTATCCACAGGATGTAGCTGGGCTATATAGGAGCCAATAGAAAGAGTGCCCCGGCTATTGCTTGCTAAGAATGATGGTGTGTTTAACAAACTCCTGATCAGGTTGTTTTCCTCATTTCTTAAATATCTAGCTTACTTTGCATTGAACTATTTCTGGAAAGGCATGAGCTAAATCCACCATAAAGGAAAAACAAATTTCCCCAGCAATGTTAGTTTAGTGATATTTGTAAACATAAGTGGAAGAGAGATTTTGAAATAATTTGGGAGGAGCGCAGGAGTGTCTGGCTCCTGAGACCCTTGTATGCCATGTTGTCAGAGCACAGCCCTGCTTCCAGCTCCTCAGGATGGGGTTGGTGGGATCCCCTGGCTCAACAAGCCCAGTCTCCCAAGATCTGTACACCTTCCGGCCAGAGACACCATGCTGTGTCTTTCGCTTGGGACGGCGCTCTGATATCTGTGATGTGGCGCTAGTATCTGAGAGAAACCCAGATCTGATCTCCCAGGTCCATGCAGAGATGCATGCGGGGAGAGAGGAAGGTGGCAGTGGAGACTGGAGAGTTTACATTGTGGACTGCAGCACTCATGGCACTTACGTTAATGATGTACGTGTCCATCGTGGCATGCGGGTGGAGCTGTCGGACAGTGATATGGTGATTTTTGGGCACAAGGAGGCTGAGAACTGGAAGTAGGCTCATGGGGGGGCTTGGACTGGAATTGGGCTGAGTGGAGGGGGAGCTAGGATTTGACATGGGCTGATGGTGGGGCTAGGAAATGACTAGAAATGGTCTGATGGGGGGCTAGGATTGGAAATGAGCTGATGAAGGGACTCAGACTGGAAATGGATGGGGGAGCTAGGACTAGAAATGGGCTGATGGGTGGCTAGGACTGGAAATGGGCTGATGCAGGGACTAGAAGGGAATGGAAGCTGGGTGAGACTGGAACTAGAAGGGAGCTGATGTTGGGGGAGGATTAGAATGGGATGGGGCTGGGAGAGTAAAATGGAGAGGGGAAAAATATTTTGTGTGGGAGGGATGAAAAATCTACAATTGGCTGGGTATTGGGAGAGTAAGGGGGGATTGATGATGGAGGGGTAAAATTTGTGTGGATGAAATAGGAATGAGGAAAGAGCAAAAGGAGAAAGATTAGTATGTTAAAGCAGATGTAGAGAGAGAATGGAAAAAAAAACTAGAAGAGAGAAGAAAGGATAAATGGACAGTCATTGTCTCCTATTACCCCAGATGGAACCGTCTCGTTGCAAAGAAACAAGCTCAGGGTTCTCATTGATTTGGAATTCTAGTGAGTTAAATAAAATAAATCACTTTATATTCATTTTTTGGTGTAGCTGTATTTTATTTTGAAGGCATGTTTAAATACAATTAAATTAAAATTATTAAATTAAAACAAGCGGGCCACGGAAAAATTATCAAACGTTTACCGGTCCGCGGCGATAAAAAGGTTGGGGAGCACTGCTCTAAGATACTTAGAAGTAGGCAGCAGCAGCGAGACAGGATTTTCTCAGAGTCCGAATCCACCCGGATCCAGACCTCGTCAGAAATCTCGACGTCTCGGGTACTGTCTGACTCCGAGCATCGTCGGGGGTCTTCTGAGTGGGGGTTTCCCTCGCGGGAACACCGGAGGAAGAAGAAACCTGCGAGGGCGGTGTCGTTGGATGCCTCTGATCGGCCTGGGCCCTCGCGGACCAGGTCGCAGAGTCCTGACTGCTGCCCCGGGTCCTCTGAGCCAGAGCGCCCTGCAAAAGTACCTCGCACGGAGCCGGAGATGCCGAGGAAGGTAACTGCTGTTGTCCTCATTGACTCTCCTCTGGGAGAACCGGCATAGGGCCTGACAGCGTCGGGACCCGAGCCGGAGGCTGCGGAGTCGTCTGAGCTCGGTCTCAGGATGACAGCCTTGGAGTGCAGCATGTCTGCCTTCATGGAGCAGCAGCGGGCACTGATGGCCAGTCTCACCAGTCCATCGTCCCTGACCACCGGGACCTCGATGTCCAAGTTGACCCCGGAGGCCGAGCCGATCCTCGAGACTCTTCGAGCTCGAGTCGATCCTCAGCCCAGGTCTTCCTCGACCTCCCATTTGGGACCGAGGCCGTCGACCCCGGTGCCCTCGGCGTTGGGGCGGTCGAGATCGAAGCCCTCACGGCTGGAGCCCATCGATTCCTCTTTGGAGGACTCGGCATGAGAAACGGAAGATGAGTCCCCGGACTCGCTGGGGTCCGAGCCTCGGAGCAGGACCCCTCCCCCTGAGGATACCCGGTTCTCGGACTTCGTCAGGGACATGTCCAAGGCTTTGGCATTCCAGGCGGACACCGAGGAGGAGCCTCAAGCCGAAGAGCTCGAAGCCCTCCAGTATGACTTTCCCTCTTGGGAAGCCCTTATGGTACCGGTTCCTCTGATGTTGGAATGGCTGATGCTCCGCATGTGGGCCTCGATGCCGGTTCTCAGCAAACGGGTCGATTCCATATATCGAGTCCGAAAGAGCCCTGGGTTCCAAAAGGCACAGCTCCTGCACAACTCCATTGTTGTAGAATCGGCCATGCACAGGCTCAAGAGCCAGAAAACGCACTCCTCGGTGCCCCCTGGCAGGGAGGCCCGGAACCTGGACACCCTCGGCAGAAAGTGCTACTAGGGCTCGATGCTATCATGCCATGTCCAAACATACCAGCTGTACATGGGCATGTACTTACGAGACCTGGCAACGGAGATTGCCGGGTTCTCTGCTGGCCTCTCTGAGGAATCCATGCAGCGTTTCAAGAACTTGTCCACTGGGATTCGGGAGTGCTCGAGGTTTGTCTCGGGCAGCCTATGACAGCTTTGAGGCTTCGGCCCGGGTAGCTGCAGCCAGCATGGATGCCTGACGCCAGGCGTGGCTAATGTCGTCAGACCTAGAGCCATGGGTTCAGGACAAGTTGGTCGATGTCCCTTGCTGAGGTGACAACCTTTTTGACAAACCTATGACTGAAAAGGCTGCTGAAATTGAGACCGAGTACTTGACCAGGACAAGACTCTCCAAAAAGATTTCTGCCCCTTCCAAAAAGAAGGGCCCGGGTAAAAAGTCCGTTTCCCGAGGAAGGGTACTGCTTACCGCAACTACCCCACTCACCAGGCCTCCCCAGCTGGGGCAGCAGGGACAGGGGCATGGCCCGCGTAAGCAGAAGACCCCCAGGCACCAGCTCCTTCCCAGCCGGTAGGGGTTTTTTGACTGTCACAACATAGCCTTTCTCCAGCCAGGGGTGAGGTCTTGCACAGGAGGAAGGTTGGCACTGTACGCCCACAAGTGGCCTGCAATCACCACCGATGCCTGGGTATTACAAATAGTCCAAAAGGGCTATTTGCTCCACTTCAGCCAGTTACCTCCCTCCTATTTTCCAGGAGAGCCTCTCAGACCCTCCCCCCTACACAGGAACCTCCTCTTACAGGAGTTGGCCGGTCTTCTAGAGCAGAGGTACTCAAATCCAGTCCTGGAGGGCCGCAAACCAATCAGGTTTTCGGGATATCCCTAATGAATATGCATGAGATAGATTCAAATATAATGGAGTCAGTGCATGCAAATATATCTCATGCATATACGTTAGGGATATCCCGAAAACCTGACTGGTTTGCGGCCCTCCAGGACTGGATTTGAGTACCTCTGTTCTAGAGGATGAGGCGGTGCCCCACAGCCTGCTAGGACAAGGCTTTTACTCCAGGTATTTCCTGATACCAAAGAGAACAGGAGGCCTCAGGCCCATCCTCGACCTTTTAATGCATGAATTTTTGTTATCACTTGAAACTCCATAATATGTTAGTCAATACCAAACTAATAACACCTCAAGTGATAATTTTGGTCAAAGCAAATATTTTGACTGCTATTTTTCACAATATTTCAGCGTCCCCATTTCGGGGCCGCTATGTATGAAAGGGCGGGTGAAGTGGCTGTTATATAAAACAACTGCAAATAATGTCAAACAACTGCAAATACATTTCCAAAACTTATTATAAATGAAATGTAATTAGTATTATGTGGAAATGATCTTTATCAAAATTGTGTAGCCAGCCACATCACATATGACAGTGATGCGTGACATGTACAGGGGCAGGATATGGAGAAGGGAATGGCCCAAAGTAGGCCATGGATCTGGCTGACCCAAGTCAAGTGGGTGGCGCAGATGTGTGGGTATGCCCAAGAAGGGATGTGGAGGGACCCATGGCAGGGTTGGTGGGCTGGAGGAAGGGGCCACATGCTGCCAGAGACACCTGTCCTATGCATGGGGCCACCTTTGTGGCAGCCTTACCGCACCCCATGGTGACAAACAGGCCTGGGACCGCATCCGCAATGCCTGATGGCTCATATGCATGCCCTGTGCAACTAGACAGTGACACCATGCACATTTCCCCCCCCCCCCCCATTACAGCCACCATGTGTGCGACACTGGCATCGTGCAATGGGCAGGTGACACTGCACCCTTGGCATATCTCAGCAAAAATATTGACGGAGTGGGCCTCGAACCCCCGGACCCAGAGGCAGTCCCCATACCAGCAGCCCACGATGGAACACTGTTCTGACCAATGTCCCAGGCAGGCAGTGTGCATGATGCACAGAGGCATGGGCCATCCACACATGATGTGGACATACACAGGCCCGTGGCAGCTGCTGCACATACCGCAGCCCCTACCCAGGTGCTGACATGTGCGTTGAGTGGTATGGACATATGGCTGAGGAAGTCATGCAAAGTAATGTATATGTCGGCTGCTATCCATTCTTCATCATCCTCCAGCATTGAAATAACTTCATGTAATTTGTAATGCCTTGACATTCTAAAGTTGAAAAATGTGAAAAATCATACAGACAACACAAAAACACCAAATAGCACTGTTTGTGGAATAATTGCATATTGCACATGCTCTGTTATACTTAATTGCTCATATTATCGCTCATCGCAAATGCCCTACCCATTCATGCATAGCATCCCCATAACGGGGACGGCAGAAATATGTATCGTACTCAGAACAGAATCACTGTAAATTCTACATACAAATATATTTGATTAAAAACAATATATTAAATAAAAATCAAGCTTACTTGAGAGAATGACTGATTGCTTTCTTGTTGAAAAAAACACTACTTTTCAAGCGTACGATAAGTTTAGCAAATTTTACTAAACTCTTACTTCAAGTTCTTTTATCGGTTCTGCAGGTGAACATATCACAGAACCTTTTGTAATGCATTCATTCTACATTGGTTCCTAATAAAATATTGCGTGATTGAATTGTTTTATGTGTGGTTTAACATGACCGGAGGCATAAAATTTAGCGTACCCATTTCGGGGACGCTATGCATAATGGTGAAGGAAAGGTTCAAGATGCTTTCCCTTGGAATATTTCTGCCTTACCTCCACCAGGGAGATTGGCTATGCCTCTTCGACCTGAAGGATGCTTATACACACATCCTCATACATCCAGACCACAGACAATATCCCAGATTTGTAGTGGGAAGAAACCATTTTCAGTACAGAGTACTTCCATTCGGCCTAGCCTCTGCCCCCAGAGTGTTTACCAAATGTCTGGCAGTAGTAGTGGCTTTCCTCAGGAACCAGGGAATTTTTGTCTTCCCATACCTGGACGACTGTCTCATCAGAGCCCCGTCACCTCAAGAAGCCCAACAGGCCACAGCTCGCACTATCAACATGCTGCAGCATCTAGGCTTTGTCATAAATCAAGCAAAGTCCACTTTGCTCCCCACTCAAAATTATAGTTCATAGGCACTGTTCCCTCTAAGTTGTGCGTGTGTGTGCGCGCGCGCACACCTCGCCCAGTGAGCACACATACTTTACAACAGAGCGCACAAAAATTACGGTTCTGATTCTGATAGAAAACAACACAGACTTTCTTAAAATTGAAAAGTTATTGTGTATTTATGGTTTTCACAAGTTCTACAATATTTTCTAGTGCAATCAATGTGGTGTACATACTGTATTCTGACGTGTAGTCAAATTTTAAAGTATATAACTCCGAGTGTCGTTATGTGGCGCACAAAAATTTAACCTTCCTTCAAAAGCTGCACAGCTGATATTTTATGCGCACACAGCCTACAGAAAATTAGAGGGAACATTGTTCATAGGGGCAAGGTTAGACACCCTTCAAGCGAAGGCTTACCTGCCAGAGGGCAGCACAAAGGCTTCTGGAGCTGGTGCACCAAATCAGCCACAAGTCTCAGATATCTGCAAGGCACTTTCTACACCTTCTAGGACACATGGCCTCCACGGTTCATGTGACCTCCAACGCCCATCTCCACATGAGGACAGCTCAGTGGTGCCTCAGAGATCAGTGGACACAACCCACAGGAAGACTCCGAGACAGGATCAGAGTGTCTAAATGACTATTGAAGTCGTTGACCTGGTGGCTTCAGCCATCCAACCTGCTCGAGGGAGTGCCTTTTCAGCCTCCCTCGTACACAAGAGTACTGACAACAGATGCATCCCTGCTGGGCTGGGGAGCCCATTGCCAGGACTTATGCACTCAAGGGTTGTGGTCTCCTCAAAAGAAGACGCAACAAATCAACCTCTTAGAGATCAGGGTGATAGGCCTAGCTCTTCAAACCTTCTCTCATATTCTCACATCAGTCTGTCCTAGTACAAACAGACAATCAGGTAGCTATGTTCTACGTGAACAAGCAGGGAGGGACAGGGTTCCGCATCCTGTGTCAGGAGACACTGGACCTCTGTTCCTTTGCAATCCGACAGGGTATGTCCCTCAAAGCAGTTTACCTGCCGGGCCAGGAGAACTACCTAGCGGACAAGCTAAGCAGAATTCTCCAACTCCACGAGTGGCAACTGAATCCGGAAGTAGCCCAGCAGATCTTTCAGTGCTGGGGACATCCAGTCATAGATCTCTTTGCCAGTCCGCAGAATCATCAACTTTTGTTCCAGACAGCCACACCCCCAAAGGATGGCTGCAGATGCTTTTCTGATTTCCTGGTCTGTAGGCCTCCTGTATGCGTTTCCTCTCATGCCTCTGGTGGCCCGGACTCTATTCAAAATCCTTCGAGACAAGGCCTCGGTCATTCTGGTAGCCCCCAGATGCCCACGACAACCTTGGTTTCCGCTTCTCCTCCAGCTGGCAGTGGAAACCCCACTCCCTTTGGGAACACAGCCCGACCTCCTGTCCCAGGAGCAGGGCTCTATCTTGCACCTCAACCTTAGGTCCCTCAACCTGATGGCATGGCTGCTGAAAGGGTAGTACTGGCTTCTCTCCTCCTGCCTAAGAACGTGGAAGAAGTGCTACTGGCCTCAAGGAGAGGCAGTCCACTAGGAAAAACCTATGCCTTCAAGTGGCGTAGGTTTTGAAGTATGGTGTAACCAACACAACGAGAACCCGTTCTCTTGTCTAGTACCAGTAGTACTACAGTATTTGCTTCACCTCTCAGAATTAGGCCTCAAGTCTAACTCTGTCCGGGTCCACCTGAACGCTTTGTTGACACACCACTCTCCAGTGGAAGGACAACCTCTTTCAGTTCATCCCATGGTGTCCAGATTCCTCAGAGGTCTACGTCTACTAAAACCCCCGGTTCGTCCCCCAGCAACCGAGTGGGATTTGAATGTGGTCTTGCAACAGCTTACTCGTCCACCTTTGAGCCGATATCTGCTTGCCATCTGCGCTTCCTTGCCTGGAAGGTGCTCTTCCTGGTGGCACTCACATCTGACAGACGAGTGAGTGAGCTACAAGCTCTTGTGTCAGAGACTGTACACAGTTTTATAGGAACAGGGTGATCCTGCGTACCCACCACAAGTTTCTTCCAAAAGTGGTCTCGCCTTTACACCTCAACCAAGAGGTGGTTCTTCCGACATTCTTTCCCAGCCGGGCAGAGGCGGTGCTGCATACCCTTGATTGTAAGAGGGCACTAGCTTTCTACCTGGAACGTACGCGGGGACATCGAAGGGCTACCCAGCTCTTCGTCTCTTATGACCCCAGTAAACTGGGGCTACCTGAGTGGCAGACTGCATTGTCTGGGCATACAGGGCGGCCGACCTCCCATTGCAGGGTCGAGTCATGGCGCACCGTGTCAGGGCTAAGGCCTCATCAGTAGCTCACTTCTGCTCTGTTCCACTGGCAGACATCTGTCAGGTTGCAACCTGGTCTTCAAGCCAGACTTTTGCAGCCCATTACTGTTGGATGAAGAGTCCCGACAGGACAGTGCTTTCAGCCAGGCGGTACTCTGTAACTTATTTGAGGTTTAGGCAACTCCTACCCTCCGGTCCTCTGGTGTCAGGCTACCGGGAGTGTGGCGTCTCCACTGAATTCCTATCACAGCTGCTGCAGCTCTTCTAGAGAGCCATTTTTTCAGCTAGGAGTTCTCGGAAGCCTATAGCTAGGGAGTCCCATATGTGAGGACTGACTTCCTGCTTGTTCCTGGAGAAAGCGTAGTTACTCACCTGTAACAGGTGTTCTCCAAGGACAGCAGGAATCTGTCCTCACGACCCTCCCTCCCTCCTCCCTTGGAGTTGCAGTCCTACTATTGATTTTTATTCATTTTGCCGTTCTTTTAGTTATGTCATTTGACTGAGCAAGATGGCACCCTTGGGCGGGAAGGGGATCGCGCATGCGCGATGCAATCCCAAAGGCTTTCTTTGAAAGCTGGGGAATTGCTCCGCATGGGGGCTCTGTCGGTGCCGACGTCACCCATATGTGAGGACTGATTCCTGCTGTCCCTGGAGAACACCTGTTACAGGTGAGTAACTACGCTAGGCCCTTTTCTGTTCCAGCTACCTCTTATGTTTTTACTTATTTATATTTTAAAAAAATAAAACCCCAAGAAACTATAAAATGCTTTGAATGAGCATAAGAGTAGACTACATTGTAAAAAGCAAGATCCTCTGCTGGTTGATCATTGTCTAACACATGGACATGTGTTTTCAGATTTACGCTGTTTTGGTATTGAGCATGTGCAGGATGGTCAAGGGCAAAAGACTAGAGATCAGTTCCTTTTGTTACGTGAGCAACAATGGATTATTCTGCTCGGAACAGTGATCCTTGACTCCAGTATTGACTGGGGGGTGTGCTTGTAGCTACTGTTTTGAAAGTAATTGGACCATTAGTTTGGGGAGGTGTGGTTTAGTAGATACATGAGCGCCTGCGTGGCGTTTTTTGGTTAACGGTTGAGCTGGTGTGATCAGGCTTGACGACGATGCATAAACCGGAAAATAAAATACTGCTTTATAAAGATGTATGGATGAGAGGTTAAGTACTTCCACTTCTTATGGGTATGGTGTGGATAGTTTATGGTGTTTATATGGTAAAGGGTTGGCTTATTTTGACACTGATACGGCAGGTGAGCAACTTTTTTTATTTTTGTTTTTAGTTTGCCCCTGATGCAGCTGGATGCAAAACGCTGGAGAGACGTCTCAGTAGGCGTCGGGTTTAGTTCACTTTATTGGCAGATCTATTGAATATGTGTGTTTGAACAATGAAAGACTTCTCTGAAGGACTGTATTTGTAGAAAATTGTGGTGTTGATCCTCAGAGAAAGTTAAAAATTGTATGATTTAGATTCTGCCATATTGTTAATAGAAGAATAGAGCGAATCATTGATGTTTCTTACTAAGGCAGTCACCTCTGACTCGTATGGGTTAATCGGTGACCTTGCAGACGCTGAGATTTGCTTTCCTTAGTTTTGTGCTTCTAGGAAGGTGTTACAGTGTAGTTGGTAGGTAGAGCAATTTTCTATTATATTGAAAAGGCTTGATGCCAAAAATAAGATTTCAGTTTGCCGGCTCGTTGCAACATTCATAGTACCCTTTTTTTCTTTAGAGGCAGCTTGTAGCTAGGGATTCCCATGAGGATGTATCCTGCTTGTTGATGAAGAAAACTAAATTACTCACCTGTAGAAGGTGTTCTCTGTGGACAGCAAGATAAGTCCTCACAGCCCACCCTTCTCTGCATTGAGTTGCTTGGCTAAGCTAGGAACGTTACTGAAGACCATAGGTGCTGCAGGTGTGAACATGTAAACATAATATATGCCATACTGAATGAGATCAAATATCCTGTTTCCAGTAGTGACCAATGTAGGACATAAGTACCTAGCAGTTTGCCCAAAAGACACAGGTTCCTCAATGCTTTTATTGGGTCAAGCAGTGCTATCCCGGGTCCCTTTTAATAATGGTTTATGGACCTTTCCTCCAGGAACTTCTCCAAACCTTTCTTTAAACCCAGCTACACTAACAGCTTTTACTACATCTTACATAAAAACATAACATAACATAAGAACATAAGAGATGCCATACTGGGTCAGACCAAGGTCCATCAAGCCCAGTATCCTGTTTCCAACAGTGGCCAATCTAGGTCATACGTACATAGCAGTTTCCCCAAAAGACACAGGTTCCACAATGCTTGTATTGGGTCAAGCATTGATATCCTGGGTCCCTTCTTAATAATGGTTTATGGACCTTTCCTCCAGGAACTTGTCCAAACCTTTTTTTAAACCCAGCTACACTAACAGCCTTTACTACATCCTCCGGTAACAAATTCCAGAGTTTGATTACACGTTGAGTGAAAAAATATTTTCTTTTATTAGTCTTAAATAGTTTACCCTGTAGCTTCATTGCATGTCCCCTAGTCTTTCTATATTCTGATAACGTAAAGAGTCGATCTACGTTTACCCGTTCCACTACGTTCATTCATTTATAGACATCTATCATATCTCCCCTCAGCCGTCTCTTTTCCTGGTTAAAGAGCCCTAACCTTTTTAGCCTTTCTTCATAGGAGTATCCTTCCATCCCCTTTACCATTTTGGTGGCTCTTCGCTGCACCTTTTCTAATAACGCCATATCCTTTTTAAGAAATGGCGACCAGAATTGCACACACTATTCAAGGTGTGGTTGTGCCATGGAATGATACAGAGCATTAAGATATCCTTTGTTTTATTTTCCATTCCTTTCCTTATGATATCTAGCATTCTATTTGCTCTCTTGGCCTTCACTGCACACTGGGTGGAGGGTTTTAACATGTTATCCATGATGAAGCCTAAATCTCTTTCCTGGGAGGTGATTCCTAATGTGGAACCTTGCATCATGTAACTATATTTTGGGTTGTTCTTTACTAGGTGCATAACTTTGCACTTGGTAGATGAAATTTAATGTGGACATTTCAATGCCCAGTCTTCCAATTTATCAAGATCCTCTTGCAATTTTCCACAATCCTCATGGGTTTTAACAACTTTAAATAGTTTTGTGTCCTTTGCAAATTTGATAATATCACTAGTTATTCCCATTTCCAGGTCATTTCTGAATATGTTAAAAAGCATCAGACCCAGCACAGGTCCCTGCGGTACTCCACTATTGATCTTTCTCCATTGGGAAAATTGGCCGTTTAGCCCTACCTTCTGCTTTCTATCTTTTATCCAGTTCTTGATCCACAATATTACACTGCCTCCTTTCCCATGACTTTATAGTTTTGCCAAATGTCTTTCATAAGGGACCTTGTCAAAGGCTTTGTGAAAGTCCAGATAGACTATATCAACCGAATCACCTTTCTCTACCTGTTTATTCACACCTTCAAAATAACATAACAGATTAGTAAGACAAGATCTTCCTTGTCTAAAGCCATGTTGGCTGTCTTCCATTAAGCAATGACTATCTACATGTTCAGTAATTTTGTTCTTTATGATGGTTTCTACCATATTTCCCGGTACTGACGTCAGGCTCATTGGTCTATAGTTTCCCGGATCACCCCTGTAACCCTTTTTTTTAAAATTGGCATTACATTGGCCATCCTCCAGTCTTCAGTTGTTATAGATGATTTTAATAAAAGTTCACAGATTACTAATAGCAGGTCTGCAATCTTATATTCCTTATCGTTCCTCCAGTTTAGTCCTCATCCTCTGGGTAGTGAACCTCCTCCTGCAGCTTGGAGACTGGGCATGTCAAAAACTCATGACATCACTGGATATAGCTTGCTGGTCTCTCCCATCAGCCCCCAGTGTGTCCAGTCTCCATGCAGCAGGAGGACATAGTAGCCTAGCTTCTGGGCTCACTTGGGGGAACAGATAAGGAGCATTTAGTGTGACAAATTCTATTCTGATTTTACTTTTGATTTTTACCTTTAATTTTAATTTTACTTTTAATTCAGTTACCTTTGGTTAATTGGCAATCACGGATTAGTTCCCTTTGGTTGTTAGGAGCAAATTTCCTTATATTTACAGTAATTTTAAATTTGAGCCTGGCTCTTTAAATTAGTAGCAGCTTTCGCCTTCCCTCCTTGTCAGTTATTTTCACTTGCTGCAGGCATTCGCCAGTGCGGATCTCTCTCCCTGGATGGTATGGGAGAGAGCTCCAGGACCCGTACAGCCACACTGAAGCTGTGTGAGACGGTGCCTCTCCGTTGCTGTGGGATTTTAATTTTACTCTGTGGAACCGTCTGAGCGGTCCTCGCCGCGGCTGCCAGGCGCATCAGCGCGGCTTGAGGATCGGATGAATTCAAGGCGGTAGGAGCAGGCTGTGTGGCTTTCGGCCCTGCAGGTAAGGCCTTCGGGCTCTGTCGGTCTGCTGAGGCCTCCTTTTTGCAGTGGCTGTTCTTGGCGCCAAAATTCGTTGGCAAAGGGGCGGCCATTTTCTCTCTAGGTATTTGGACCGCATGGCGAGAGTTGCAGTGAGCTGCCTGTGTGAGGAAGACGACAGGCAGAATAGCTAGATTTTTAGGTCTAGTGTTTCTTTCTTTTGTATGTAGGTTTTTTGAGGCTCGTGGAGGTTCCTCAGCCTTAAGGGGACTGTTGTCAGTCCTCTTTATTTTTAAGTTTATTCTTAGTTTTATAGGACATCAGTTTTGGCATTGATCTCTGATGCCACATGTTCTCTCCCTCCTAATCATGTCTCTGAGGAGCATCTGTTAAGTCCCGGGATATTAGACAACTTGCCAGCTTTTAGGTTCTTCAAGAGCAGAGCCCTAACTTGTAGGTGGAAGGAGGGACAGGCTGGAAGTGTGCTTTTGTGTATTCTATAGTGAAAGTGTCCCAAATGCCTGTGGTTTCACAGAGACAGGTTTAGGAAACCTTAGGATATTAAAAAAAATATATAATAATGACAGTTAAACTGTCAACCAAGAAGTGCCTGTGCTACGGTCTATGGCCACCAGAGGGCAGCTGGTACACTCAATAGTGCCTTTCTGTGACCGTGTGTATGCAGCCATCATCAGATTGATCTCTGCAAGTCAGGGAAGAAATAACCACAGGGCCACCTCATGGGCACTCAGGGGTTAGTGACTAAACAAGCAATTGTAGTGTTCTGCAAATCAAGATTATATGACCAAGATTTAAAGCTCTTAACTTCTGTATTGTTTGTTGGGCTCTGGTGCTCTAAATGCCACCGGATGGCAGCGCTGCTCATGAATCTTATATAGTATTCAGTGCCCCCTTCCCTGGGGGGGGGGGGGGTGGTAAAATACAAAATTGTATTCTTCATCAGGTTCACACAGGCAGCAACCTCTAAGACCCCCACTTGCAAGGTTGTCGGTGTATCCCACTGCTATTTCTCTGACTGCAGGAAGGCCGGGGGGGGGGGGGGTGTGCCTGTGTGTTTCATAGCTCCACTTAGCATGCCCTTCCCAGGAAATTCTCATCTATTTCTAGAGCCTGTGCTGTCAGAGCAGGGCTTTACGCACTTAGCAGGGGCACTGACCCATCTGTGCCATCTTGTTAAAGGGCCCGTGCTGAGGGTGAAGAGAAGGACGTCCAGGTAGCACAGTCTGGGGCTTAGCGCTCCAGGGCACTGGAAGGTTTCGTAGAGGAAGTCGATACTCTGTGTATGCTCCATGCATTCAGCCTATGTTCAAGCATGCTCACTGCACTGTGTTTGGGTGACAGGTGCTGGGTCACCCGTATTTGTAGATGTGCATTTTGTATGTGCTCAAAATTGCTTAGGCATGATTTTTGGGTGCACTCTTTGCAGAGTGAGACTGCATTTCTTTGCTCAGACTGTATTATCAGACTAAGGTAATTTCTCCAGTAATGGGGGATGTCGATTGTAATAAAGTGCGTGAGGTCCTCATGGTGTTGCATGTGGTTGGAGATGCAGTCGTGGGATCTGCTGTGGAGTGAGCCGTCTGGAGGAGCTACAGTGTCACAGTCACCAGTTTCCCTTTCTCTTTGGGCTTTGCTCCCAGATCCTAGCCCCTCTTTCTCTCTGATGTCCAGGATGCAAGGTCCCCGCCCACTGGACAATCTATTCTCAGCCTTTTCTCAATGCTGGCAGAAGGACTGGGAGAGCGAGGAAGGAAGACCAGGAACCAGCACCAGCTCTGTCTCTCCACTGCCAGTGTTTGCTATGGTCACATATTCCCAGTCAGTTATTTATTTGAGTATATTGATTGCCTACAGGTCAGGGTGGCATACAGTCGATTATGGTATTTCTATTTCCCTTGTCCCTGAAGGGCTCACAATTTGTTTTGGTACCTGAGGCAGAGGGTTAAGTCTCTTAACGAAGGCCAGAAGGACCACCTGTGGGACCAGAAACCCCAGTTTTTATGGCCCAAGGTTGGTGGTCTCAATTGGAATTCAAACCCTTGGTCCTCTGGCAACTTGCCTCAACCACTAGGCCGCACTGCTCCGTGTGAGCTAGCCACAGGACCATAGGGCCAGACGCAGCCTGTTACTTCCAAGGCAGAGACCTTGGGGAGGTTCCATTCATAAGGATACGAGAAATGCCATACTGGGTCAGACCAAGCTCTTTCAGGTCCAGTATCCTGTTTCCTAGGGTAGCCAATCCTGGTCTTAAGGACCTGGCTGGTTTCCAAAAAGACAAGTAGGCTACTCAATGCTTGTATCGAGGCAACCGGTGGATTCATGTATGCTCATATTTTAAGGGTTCCATTGCATGTACAACAGATGTGACACACTGTTGGGTTGTGTGCCTTATAGAACATCTTGAATTGGTGAAAGTTGGTATAAAAAAGAAATTATAATTTTCCAGCTTCTCTCTAATAAAAGGTTATGGACCTTTCCTCCGGGAGCTTGGCCAAAAACTTTGTTAAACTCCACTACGTTCGGTGATCGTTTCGCGCAAGGCTCTTGGAGTACACTGGAGACCCAGTGGTCAATCAACTGACTAGAAATGTGAGCGATACGCTGGGCGTTGCAGGCATTCAAAGCTACGGTGACAGGTCAAGCGGTGCGAGTACTGTCCGACAACTCTGCGGCGGTGGCCTACATCAATCGGCAGGGCGGAACTGGAAGTGTGGCCATAGAGGCCGCAGCAGAGGGCCTGTGTGTGTGGATAGAGCTTTGGCTGCCAGTGTTTTCGGTGGCTTATGTTGGGGGTAAGGACATTGTGACGGTGGATTTCCTCAGCTGGGTCTGAGTAGATGCCAGAGAATGGGAGTGGCACCCGGAGGTGTTTGCACAGATCGGTCGCATATGGGGACAGCCAGTAATGGACCTCATGGTGGCGTTTCACTCTGTGTAAACGGGTCGCTTCTTCAGCAGACGCAAAAGGAGGTCGGAAGGCATCGGCTCACTGTTTCAACGGTGGCCGTCGTCCAGTCTTCTCTGTCTTTCCACCGGGGGCACTCATAGGTCGAGTTGTTCTGCATATCGAAGCGCTTCGGGGAAACGTGTGGTTGGGGGCCTCGGGCTGGCCGAGGCGCCCTTGGTATGCCTGCCTCATATGGTTGCTCGACGGGAATCCATGGAGGTTTCCAACATTGGAGATTCTGTTGCTACAGAGTTCCCTTCAAATGTCTCAGGTGCATTGGTTTTTGTTTACGGGGTGGCCATTGAAAGGGCAAGCTTAAGGAAAAGGAGTTGCTCGACAGCAGTCTTTGCCACTTTGCCACAAAAAAATAAAAATAAATAAAATAAAAAGTCTACGTTCCTTGCATATATGGCACATCTTTGAGGACGGGTGCTCGCGGAGGCACGCTCACGCAACAGCAGTGTCAGTTCCCTTGGTATTAAGTTTTCTGCAGGATGGGTTTGTTAAAGGCAGGTCCTGGAGAGTTCAGTTAGCAGCTCTGTCTTGCTATAGGGGCAAAGGACAGGGAGTGGCTCTCATGCACAGGTCGATGTGGTACGCTTTCTCAGGCTGTTACCAGACTGTAGCCCTGTCGTAGGATATTAATTCCACTGGGGAAGCTCAAGTTGGTTTTAGGAGCATTGGCTAGCTTGCTATTGGGGCCCTTGCAACAGGCATAGGTTAAGGGTTTTGCCTTGAAGATGGTATGTTTGATGGTCATCTGTTCGGCGAGGCGATTTTCAGAGTTGCAGGCGTTGACCTATCAGGAATCATTTTTTTGTATGTCTCCAGACAGGTGACCTGGCGGCTGGTTCTGTCGTTGTTGCCAAAAGTGGTTTCTACGTTCACCTAACTAAAATGGTCTCTCTTCCAGCGCTAGGTGCGGCGGAGGGGAGCATATTGAGCCATAGCTTGTGCTGTTTGGATGTCAAGAGAGCGCTGTGGCAGTGTTTAAAGGTTTCAGAAACTTTCACAAGGTGGATCGTCTCTCTTCGGGGTGTTCGAAGGGCCCCGCAAAGGGAAGCGGTGGCGAAGGAGTCCATTTCTGGATGGATTGGAGCGGCGAGTGCGTCGGCTTATCTTCTACGGGACCGTATAGTCCCAGGGAGCTTATGAGCTCACTCTACCAGAGTGCAAGCATCTTGGACGGAGCACAGTTTGGTTCTGCCAGTGGACATCTGTAGGGAGGCCTCTTGGTTGTCTCTACATACTTTCAGTAAGCACTACCGCCTAGATGTTCTGACAGCTAAGGATGCCGTTTTCAGGGAGGCGGTGTTGAGATCCGGCTGGAAAGGTCCCTCCCAATGATTACTGCTCTGATACATCCCAGAGGTTGAGGACTAAACTGGAGGAATGATAAGGAAATAGGAATTACACTTACCTGGTAATTGTGGTTCCTTGAGTGACTCCAGTTTAGTCCTCATTCCCGCCCGGGGATGGGATCTTAGCAGTGGTTTTTCTGTTGGGGGAAGTGCAAGGTTAAAAGTGGATATAGGCCTTCACTGGTGTTCAGTCGTTTTGATGCTTCCATTTGTTTTGCGCTATATTGTTATATTATTATATTATGATATTGTTATATATTGTTATATATTGCTATATTGCTCTGGATTGTTTAGGGCTAGGCATTCGACAGAAAGGAGAGCATGCAGGAAGCAGTCCCTTTCCTTCTGGAAGGGGAGTAGTATGTAGATAAATTATATGTTCTGCGTGCCCTTGAATATAATAACTTAAAAAAAAAAAAAAGTCTGCTTTGTCAATAGTTCACTGGGGGCTGATGGGAGAGACCAGCAGGCTATATCCAGTGATGTCATGAGTTTGACATGACCAGTCTCCAAGCTGCAGGAGGAGGTTCACTACCCAGAGGTTGAGGACTAAACTGGAGTCACTCAACCACAATTACCAGGTAAGTGTAATTCCTATTTTCAGTTCTTTCAGCACCCGTAGATGTATACCATCCAGTGCAGGTGATTTTCCTACTCTTCAGTTTATCAAATAGTTGTAATAAATCTTCCCGGTGTGTCGCTATTTCTTTCAATTCTTCCACAGTATCACCTTTAAATACCACTTCAATCATGGGTAATATCCCTACATCTTCCTCAGTAAAGATCGAAGCAAAGAATTCATTCAGTGTCTCCGCTATGGCCTTGTCCCTGCTTCAACCCTTTAACCCCTCTATCATCTAATGGTCCAACTGAGACTCATAGGTTTTTTTGCAACGAATGTACTTGAAAAAGTCTTTATTATGCGTTTTTGCTTCCTCAGCAAGCTTCTTCTGAAATTCTCTCTTTGCCTGCCTTATCAATGCCTTGCATCTAACTTGCCAGTGCTTGTGCTGTTCCAAGTTTTGAACGTGTATGGGATTATGTAACCAGCCAAAGTGCCAATATCTCTGTCTGGTCTGAGGTGGCTTAAACATCTTGGTGCATGCCCCCGTCAGTATTTTGAGGGCATTGGGGGTTTTCCCTGATGCCTGGATCATCTGAGGTGAACTTCCCCCTCAGATGATCAGACATCGGAGAAAGTCCCCATTGCCCTCAAAATACTATCGGGGGCCAGTGCCACAGAATCCAGCCCCCCGCAGAAACCAAATCCCTGGTGGCCCAGAGGCCCTGCTTTCTACCCACCACCCACTTAAAAAAAAACAAAACCCTGATGTCCCAGTGGCCTCAATCCCAACCACCCAATAACAAAAGGCCTAATGGCCCCCAAACTGTACATTCCCCTCCCGGTACTACTACTACTACTCATTTATAAAGCGCTACATGGGTACCTTTTTAAGAGGGAGCGGGAGCATAGCCCACATGCTCCCGCTCCTGTGCCACCATCTTGAAAAGTGGCAGCACCTGGCCCTGCCTGGTACATCCCAGATTGCATGACCTCACCCGATGCGTCCCAGGATGCACTATATGGGGCCAGGCGTTGCCATTTTCCAAGATGGCGGTGCTGAGGCAGGAGTATGGGCAATGCTCCTGCTCCATCTTAAAGGGACTGGGAAGTGGGTGGGGGATTCGGGGGCCACAAGACCTTTTGTTATTGGATGGGTGGGGGGATCAGGGCCGCTAGGCCACCAGGGATTTGGTTTCTCTTTGGGGGGTCTCTGTCGGGAGTACCGGCCCCCTGAAAGTATTTTTGAGGGCATCAGGGGCTTTCCCCGATGCCTGGATCATCTAAGGTGAAGTGTCAGACTTCCCCCTCAGGTGACCCTGTTCAGAAACATAGGCCATGTGGTCTTTTTCTGTCGTCATGTTTCTATCTAATCTGTCCTTCCATATCAACAAGTACAACAGTCCCCTTTTTCCCTTTAGAGATCTTCTGTGTTTGTCCCATGCTTTTTTGAATTCAGATACTGTCCTCATCCCTATCACCTCCTCTGGGAGACTATTCCACGGATCCACCACTCTTTCCGTAAAGAAATATTTCGGCATATCACTCCTGAATCTATCCCCTTTCCCCCTCATCCCATGTCTCCTCATAACAGAACTTGCTTTCAATCAAAAGAGGCTCTCCCCCTGTGCATTTATGTCACGGAGGTATTTAAACGTCTCAATCATATCATCTCTATCCCGCCTTTCCTCTAAGGTGTACATATTAGGATCCTTAGGTCTGATCTTATATGCTTTATAATGAAGACCACTAACCATTTTAGTAGCCACCCTCTGTACTGACTCCATCCTGTTTATATCCTTTTGAAGGTGCGGTCTCTAGAATTGCACCCAGTACTCCAAATAAGGTCGCACCAAAGACTTATACAGAGGCATTATCATCTCCTTTTTTCTGCTAGCCATTCCTCTCCCTATGCACCCAAGCATCCTTCTAGCTTTTGCTATCGCCTTTTCTACCTGTTTAGCTACTTTAAGATGATCTGACACAACCATGCCTAGGTCCCGCTATTCTTTAGTGGACAAAAGTACTTCACCCCCTATACTATATTGCTCCCTTGGATTGCTGTAGCCCAAATGCATGACTTTGCATTTTTTAACATTAAATCCCAGCTGTCAAATTCTCGATCCTCCATGTTATCTACACCCTCCTGTGTGTCTACTCTATTGCAGATTTTGGTGGTATCCGCGAAGAGGCAAACCTTACCCGAAAGCACTTCCGCTATATCACTAACAAATATGTTAAAAAGAATCGGACCAAGGACAGATCCCTGGGGCACGCCACTAGTAGCCTTCTCAGAGAGCTCCATATCTCCAGGAACAAGCAGGAATGAGTCTTCACATATGGGTACATCGGTACCGACGGAGCCTGCGCGGGAACGCTCCCCAGCTTCCCAAAAAGGAAAGCTTTTGGGAGCATCCCACAGCGCCTGCGCGCTGCCTTCCCGCCTTTCCTAACCGCCTCTCCTCAGTTCTTCTTTGCCGCGGAGCCAGCAGGTCGTGTTCCTGTCACCGCTGAAGTTCTTTATTTTAATTTATTTCTTTGGTCGCGCGTCTGCCTTCCCCGACGCTAGACCGGTACCGCCGGTCTTTCTTTTCTTCAAAAAAAAACAAAACTTTTTTCCCTCACTTAGTGTGTTTTTCCTCTTGGGCCTTAGGCCTCACGAGTAAATTTCCTCATGGAAAAATCAGCCTCCGGGTTTAAAAAATGCACTAAGTGTAGCGGTACTATTTCTATCACCGACACCCATGAATGGTGTCTTAAATGTTTGGGTCCCGACCATTCCGTTTCTGAATGTCCGTCCTGTTCCTTAATGTCTAAACGGGGTTTACAGAACCGAGCAGCTAAGCTCCATGTGCTGTTTCCCTCTGATGCAGCTTCAGTGGCATCGACATCTTCCATGGCTTCTACTTCCTCTCATGGATCTCAGGTAACCAAACATAAATCCAGCCGGTCCTCGAAGGGTAGATCTCCCTCCAAGCATCGAGATGCCTTCGGGCTTGCCCTCGAGGATCCTGCACCGGCAAAACAACCCCGGCGGGAAGCTCCGGCTTCCAAAGCTCCACCTATGGGGTTACAGGTTGACATTGATGGCACGGCCTCGGCCTGTTAGAATGCTCTGGGGTACCGGCGCAACCTTCCGGTACCGAATTCCAGGCATTCATGGCGTCGATGGATCAGAATGTTCTATCCATGCAGCAGGCTATCGTGGCCTTCATTCAAGCTGCGACGCCGCTGATACCACAACAAACTCCGTTGTCGGTATCGGCTCCGGTACCGGCTCCAGTACCGGTACCGACTGCATCGGCATTGACCAGGATACCGACTGCAGCGGTTCCCTGTCCAGGGTTGCTCATTGGTACTGAACCGGTACCGATGACGCCCGATGTCGATACCGCTCGATACGCTTACCGAGCTTTAGAAGAGCACCCTGACAGGCGGTACTTTGATTCCTCTGATGATTCAGATACATCAGAGGAGTCTCCTGAAGTATCCATAGCCCTTCCTGAAGAGCCGCCTTCTCCAAAAAGAAGAATGTCTCCTCCAGAGGACTTGTCCTTTCAAGACTTCATAAGGGAAGTAGCTAAAGGACTTTCTATTTCAGTAACCTCTGAATCAGAGCCTAGAGCAAAAAAAATAGATATTTTAGGTTATTCTAAGGCTCCTAAAGAGGCAGTCACCTTACCAATTCATGAGATTCTTTATGAACACATGATTGACTTATGGGAGACTCCTCTCGCTATCTCTCCTCATTCTCGCAGATTGGACACTATGTATCGTGTCCCTCCTTGTCCTGGTTGTCATAAAACACAGCTTCCTCACCATTCTTTTGTGGTGCAGTCAGCAATGAAGAGGATAAAGAGTGCAAAAAGACACTTCTGCTCCTCCAGGAAGAGAATGCAGGACCTTGGATGCTTTTGGTAGGAAAATCTTCCAAGCCAGTATGCTCATTGCCAGAATCAACTCCTATAGTCTCTATATGGGTATGTTTTCTAAAAGAAGTTGCAGATAAACTGCACACTTTCCTCCCTCTTCTTCCAGAGGATAAATGGGAAGAATTCCTCCTTTGGCTTAAGCATACTCAGGACATTTCAAAGTTTTCCAACTGTGCAGCTTTTGACTCCTTTGAGGGTGCCAGCAGAGCTTCGGCCATTGCCATAGCTGCTCGCAGGATTGCTTGGCTCCAAGCTTCTGATTTAGAACCTTGGGTCCAAGATGGCTTAGGGAATCTTCCCTGTACAGGTGAAAACCTGTTTGGCAAAGAATGGCAAATTAAAGCCACCCAAATGGATGCAGAAAATTCTGCTCTGGATAGACTTTCAAAGTCAACCTCCATTCCTGCCAAGAAAAAACCTTTCAAGAAGTCTTTTTTCAAGAAGGGCAGATTCCCTTCTGCTTCTGGCCAACAATCTTCTACAGGTCGCTTTACTACTAAGCATCAGCAACCTAAACAGGCCAGGCCTAAGTCTACAGGGGCTGCTGCAACTCAGCAGACCCAACCTCCTCAGGGTTTTTGACTTGATGCTAGAGAACCTAGCCTTTCTGGCTCTAAAACAGCCAGAACCTCTCACCATTCCAGGAAGGTTAGCTCATTTTGCTCCCAGATGGGAGCAAATTACATCAGAGCAATGGACCCTCTCCATCATAAGGGAGGGCTACAAACTTCATTTCTCAGACCTTCCTCCCCACATCATGGTGAGACACTTCAATTCTCCAACATCTCTTCTCGACCTTCTAGGTCAGGAGGTGGCTACGCTTCTTGCCCAAGGGGCAATAGAGGAAGTTCCTCTTCTTCAACAAGGGTCAGGGTTTTACTCCCCCTATTTTCTGATTCCAAAGAAAACAGGGGGATACAGACCCATATTAGATCTCAGGGAATTGAACAAATTTCTATGCAAGGAGAAGTTCAAGATGCTTTCTCTGGGCACTCTCCTTCCATACCTTCAAAGTCAGGATTGGCTTTGTTCTCTAGATCTCATGGATGCGTACACACATGTCCTCATCCATCCAACTCACAGAAGATTCCTCCGTTTTCTTTTCCAAGGAAAATATTATTAATACAGGGTGCTTCCTTTTGGTCTGGCCTCTGCTTCAAGAGTGTTCACCAAATGCATGGCAACAGTAGCTGCATTTCTACACACTCTGGGAATATTTGTATTCCCATACCTGGACGACTGGCTCATCCGAGCTCCATCTCAGTCAGAGGCCCAGATTTCCCTGAACCGCACAAGACGCATTCTGCAGTATCTGGGACTTGTGGTAAACCTCCCAAAGTCTCAGCTCACCCCTACTCAGTCCCTAGAATTCATAGGGGCCTGGTTGCATACTACCACTGCAAGGGCCTACTTTCCTCAGGCTCGTTGCCAACGTCTAGTACAGTTAGCCTCCCAGATTCAGTCAAAGAACCACTTAACTGCCCGGGAGATGCTACAACTGCTAGGCCACATGGCTTCCACAGTGCATGTGGTACCCTATGCTCGCCTACACATGAGAGCAGCTCAATGGACTTTGTCCACCCAGTGGACTCAGGCATCAGGAGCTCTCTCAGACCAAATAGCAACCTCCAAATGTCTCTTTTGGTCTCTCCAATGGTGGATGTCCACTCAAAATCTGTTGCTGGGGTCCCCCTTCCAACAGTTGTTGCCCCAAGCAACCCTCACAACAGATGCCTCCCAAACAGGTTGGGGAGCTCATCTACAAAATCTCTCCACTCAAGGCACTTGGTCCCCACAGGAGACCTCTCTTCATATCAACCACTTGGAGCTTCGAGCAGTTTTTCTAGCTCTCAAGGTCTTTCATACCCTGCTCAGCTACAGGACAGTCCTCATTCATACGGACAATCAAGTAGCCATGTTTTACATAAACAAGCAAGGAGGAACTGGCTCTCTGTCGCTTTGCAACGAAGCTTTAAGATTGTGGGCCTTTGCCAGAGAGCATCAAATCCATCTCCTGGCAGTATACCTCCCAGGAATTCAAAACTCTTGGGCAGACAGACTCAGTCGAGTTCTGCTTCCACACGAATGGTCCCTGCACATGGATCAGGTACTCAGAATCTTCCAAGAATGGGGGACCCCGGACATAGACCTCTTTGCAAGTCCGTGGAATGCCAAACTTCCCCGGTTCTGTTCCAGAATGCCGTGTCAGGGTGTTAAGGCCAAGGATGCCTTCCTCCTTCATTGGGGTCAAGGCTTC
The DNA here is from genome assembly GCA_033557465.1 of Ichthyophis bannanicus. Lineage (NCBI taxonomy): Eukaryota > Metazoa > Chordata > Amphibia > Gymnophiona > Ichthyophiidae > Ichthyophis > Ichthyophis bannanicus. The sequence continues at coordinate 23,107,092 of CM066046.1, forward strand.
CTGTATGCCTTTCCACCCATTCCCTTGATTCCCAAGACTCTGTTCAAACTCCAGAGGGATCAAGGATCTATGATCCTTATAGCTCCACGCTGGCCACGCCAAGTGTGGTACCCTCTACTTCTGCATCTCTCCCAAGCCCCCTCTCTGGACTTGGGAGCTGCTCCAGACCTTCTGTCCCAGGAGGAGGGGACTTTGTGGCACCCAAACCCCAAGTCCCTTCACCTCAGGGCTTGGTTACTGAAGGCCTAGACCTTCAAGGCTGGAATATTTCTCAACAAGTGAAAGATATCCTCCATGCTTCCAGAAAACCTTCTACCAGACGTTCCTATGCTTTCAAATGGAAAAGGTTTTCCATTTGGTGTACTGAAAAGGGTCTTGACCCTCTAGCACTACCTTTGAATTCTCTATTGGAATATCTCCTGCATCTTTCCAGTGCAGGCCTTAAGACGAATTCAGTAAGGGTCCATTTGAGTGCTATTCCAGCATCCCTTAAGCCTATCAATGGACAGCCTATTTCCTCTCATTCTCTTATTGCAAGATTCATGAGAGGCCTAACTTTAACTAAACCTCCCATTCGACCTCCTCCGGTGGCATGGGACTTAAATTTGGTTCTTGGTCAGCTTATGAAGCCACCTTTTGAACCCTTAGCCACTACCTCCTTGAAATTTCTTTCCTGGAAGGTTATTTTCCTCATTGCAGTCACCTCAGCTCGCCGCATCAGTGAACTGCAGGCCTTAGTGGCTAATCCACCTTATACATGTTCCATCATGATAAGGTAGTCCTTAGGACCAATCCACACTTTATACCTAAAGTGGTCTCACCTTTTCATCTTAATCAAGAGGTATATTTACCTGTTTTTTTTCCAGCTCCTCATGCATCAAGTGCAGAGAGGAATCTTCATACTCTGGATTGTAAGAGAGCTCTTGCTTTTTACTTGCAAAGGACACAGCAACATAGAAAGTCTTCCCAACTCTTTGTTGCTTTTGATCCCTCTCATCTGGGACTTCCAGTCTCTAAAAGAACACTGTCCAATTGGATTGCTCAGTGTATTTCGTTCGCCTTCCAGAGTAAGAACCTTTCTCTGGAGAGCCATGTCACAGCTCATAATGTGAGGGCCATGGCAGCCTCTATGGCTCATCTAAATTCTGTGTCCATCGACCAAATCTGTCGAGCGGCCACCTGGGCCTCTGTTCATACCTTCACAGCCCATTACTGCTTGGACAAGGACTCCCGCCGGGGTGCCTTGTTTGGTCAGGCTGTTCTCAAACACCTGTTCCATTCTTAATCAACTCCTACCCTCCTTCCCTGGATGGATGCCTGAGATCCATAGGAGGAGGTAGAGCCCTTCCCAGGGTCTCATAACCTTGGGTATCTCCCAGGCATCTTTAGCTAGGGAGTCCTCATATGTGAAGACTCATTCCTGCTTGTTCCTGGAGATAGCACAGTTACTTAACTGTAACAGGTGATCTCTGGGAACAGCAGGAATAAGTCTTCACAACCCACCCACCTCCCCTAGGAGTTGTATCTCTCTTTCCTTTCCTCTCTCTCTCTTTGTCTCAGCTTTAAAACTCGAACTGAGGAGAGGCGGTTAGGAAAGGCGGGAAGGCAGCGCGCAGGTGCTGTGGGATGCTCCCAAAAGCTTTCCTTTTTGGGAAGCTGGGGAGTGTTCCCGTGCAGGCTCCGTCGGTACCGACGTACCCATATGTGAAGACTTATTCCTGCTGTTAACAGAGATCACCTGTTACAGGTAAGTAACTGTGCTTTACCTGTACCCTTTGTTGCCTCCCACTCAACCAATTTCTAACCCAAGCAGTAACTTTAGGGTCCATCCCTAGGGTGCTCAGTTTGTTTATAAGTTGCCTATGAGAAACGGTGTCAAAGGCTTTACTGAAATCTAAATACACACATCTAGGGTGCTCCCTTGTTCCAACTCCCTGGTCACCCACTCAAAGAAATCAATCAGATTTGTCTGACAAGACCTGCCTGGTGAATCCATGCTGCCTCGGATCTTGTAATCCGCTGGACTCCAGAAACCTCACTATTTTCTCTCTTAGCAGCGTTTCCAATAATTTATTCACCAACAAAGTTAAACTAACCGGTCTATAGTTTTCAACCACATGCACCTCTCTCCAGTCCTTTGGCACCACTCCCGACTCCGAGGCATTGAAAAGGTCAGTCAGTAGATGCTAGAACATCCCCCAGTATTCTAGGGTGCAGCCCATCCGGTCCCATCGCTTTGTCTGCTTTAAGTTAATTTCTCACGAACAGTCTTCTGAAAATTGTTCAAGATGCCCCTCACTTTTGTTCCTGTTTGTGGGTGTTTTCTGAGGTCCTGCTCCTGGTTCTTCATCTGTGAACACAGGACAGAAATATTTGTTAAGCAATTCCGCTTTATCCTCATCAACTTCTACATTCCTGCCTGTCACCCTTGAGTCTGACAGTACCACTTTTGCCCTTCCTCTTCTCACTAACCTATCTGAAAAATGTCTTATCGCCCCATTTTATTGCATTTGCTGTTTGCTCCTCTTTTTGAATCTTTGCTTTCCTAACTACTTTGCTAGCTTCTCTAAGTTTTTCCAAATATAGATGCCTGTCTTCCTCTCTCTGTGATCTCTTGTATTTCATGAAGGCCTCCCTCTTTTTCTTCACCTTTTCAGCTACTTCTTTCGAAAACCATAGCAGTCTCCTTTTCCTTTTACCTTTATTTACCATTTTAACAACAAGGTTGGTTGCCCTTAAAATATCCCCTTTCAGTCTTGCCCACTGCTTTTCTACATCTCCGAGCTGTTCCCATCCTGCTAACGGCTCCCTGAGGTATTGGCCCATCTTGGCAGTTAGTTTTCCTAAAGTCTGACCTTCGCTTTTGAATGGATTCTAACAGCCCTTGTCCTAATACTGAACCACACCATCTGGTGATCACTGGATGCAAAATGATCTCCCACTATAACATCAGAAACACTTTCACCATTGGTAAGCACCAAGTCCAGTATGGCCCCTTCACGTGTAGGGGTCTGTTACCAATTGCCTGAATAGTTCTCCCTGTAGAGAATCCAGGATCTCCGTACTTCTAGATGATACTGCAGTAGGAATGTGCCAATCAACATCTGGCATATTGAAATCCCCCTATCAGTATCAGTTCCCCATTCCTAGCAAAGCTGCGTGATGTTTTTTTCAATTAACTCTTTATCCACCTCTTCCTCTTGTGAGGAAGGTCTATATATCATGCCAATGCAAATAGATTTCTCTTTCCCTCTTTCTAATTTAACCCACAGTGCTTCCTCTCTCCCTTTTCAGCTCTGTAATTCCAAAGCTTTAATAATATTTTTTACATATAGTGAACATAAGATATGCCATACATGGATCAGACCAAGGTCCATCAAGCCCAGTATCCTGTTTCCAACAGTGGCTAATCTAGGTCATGCGTACCTAGCAGTTTCCCCAAAAGACACAGGTTCCACAATGCTTGTATTGGGTCAAGCATTAATATCCCCTAGTCTTTCTATATTCTGATAACGTAAACAATTTATCTACGTTTACCCGTTCCACTCTGTTCATTAATTTATAGACTTCTATCATATCTCCCCTCAGCCATCTCTTTTCCAGGTTAAAGAGCCCTAACCCTTTTTAGCCAGCCTTCATAGGGGTATCCTTCCATCCCCTTTATCATTTTGGTGTCTCTTCTCTGAACCTTTTCTAATAACGCTATATCTTTTTTAAGATACAGCGACCAGAATTGCACACAATATTCAAAGTGCAGTCGTACCATGGAAAGATACAGAGGCATTATAATATCTTTTGTTTTTTTTTCCATTCCTTTCCTTATGATACCTAGCATTCTATTTGCTCTCTTGGCTGCCGCTGCACACTGGGACGAGGGTTTTAACATGTTATCCACAATGACGCCTAAATCTTTTTCCTGGGTGGTGGTTCCTAATGTGGAACCTTGCATTGTGTAACCATATTTTGGTTGTTCTTCCCTAGGTGCATAACTTTGCACTTGTCCACATTAAATTTCATCTGCCATTTTGATGCCCAGTCTTCCAATTTATCAAGATCCTCTTGCAATTTTCCACAATCCTCTTGGGTTTTAACAACTTTAAATAGTTTTGTGTCATCTGCAAATTTGATAACCTCACTCGTTATTCACTTTTCCAGGTCATTTATGAATATGTCCAAAAGCAGCGGACCCAGGACAGATCCCTGGGGTACACCACTATTGACCTTTCTCTATTGGGAAAATTTGGCCATTTAGCCCTGCCCTCTGCTTTCTACTTTTAACCAGTTCCTGATCCACAATAGTACACTGCTTCCTATCCCATGACTCTTTAGTTTTGCCAAAAGTCTCTGATGAGAGACCTTGTCAAAGGCTTTCTGAAAGTCCAAATACTGTATCAACCGATTCACCTTTGTCTACCTGTTTATTCAAACCTTCAAAAAAACATTACATATTAGTAAGACAAGATCTTCTTTGTCTAAAGCCATGTTGACTGTCTCCCATTAAGCCTTGACTATCTACATGGTCGGCAGTTTTGTTCTTTATGATGGTTTTCCCTGACAAGACCTGCCCGGTACTGACGTCAGGCTCACCGGTCTGTATCTTCCCGGATCGCCCCTGGAACCCTTTTTAAAAATTGGTGTTACGTTCGCCATCTTCCAGTCTTCAGGTATTACAGATGATTTTAATGATAGTTCACAGATTACTAATAGCAGGTCTGAAATCTCACATTTCACTTCTTTCAACACCCTTGGATGTATATCATCCGGCCCAGGTGATTTGCTACTCTTCAGTTTATCTAATAGTTCTAATACATCTTCCCGATGTATTGATTTTTCCTTCAATTCTTCCGCACCTTTAAATACCACTTCAGTCATGGGTAACATCCCTACATCTTCCGCAGTAAAGACTGAAGCAAAGAATTCATTCAGTCTCTCTGATATCGCCTTGTCACCTCTTGGTGCCCCTTTAACCCTTCTATCATCTGATGGACCAACTGACACTCTGAGGTTTTTTGCTACGAATGTACTTGAAAAAGTCTTTATTACACATTTTTGCTTCCACAGCGAGCTTTTTCTCAAATTCTCCCTTTGCCTCCCTTATCAATGCCTTGCATTTAACTTGCCAGTTCTTGTGCTGTTTCCAGGTTTCGTCGTTTGGCTCTTTTTTCCATTTCCCGAAAGATGCTTTTTTTGGCAACAGCATTCTCTCTGACCTCACCTTTAAACCATGCTGGCTGTTTTTTGGACTTCCTTCCACTTTTATTAAAGCATGGAATACAGCTGGTCTGGGCTTCCAAAATAGTATTTTTCAACAACACCCAAGCTTGATGTGAGTCTTTAACTTTTTGCAACTGCTCCTTTTAGTTTTTTTCTTAACTATTTTCCTCATTTTATCATAGTCTCCCTTTTGGAAGTTAAAAGGTAGTACTGTGGATTTCCTTATCGTCCCCCCTCCACTAATTATATCAAATGCGATCATGCTATGATCACTTTTGCCAAGTGGCCCCAACACCCTTATCTCTTGCACCAGATCTGGTGTTCCACTAAGGACTAGGTCCAATATGGCTTCTCTGGTTGGTTCATGAACCAGCTGCTCCAAGAAGCAGTCTTTTATTTCATCTAGGAACTTTATCTCCCTAGCATGTCCTGCCGTAACACTGTCCAGTTAAGTGTATAAATCAGCTCCACTCCTTTACCCTTAAGATGATCTATAATGAATAACTCCTTATGTTATAACACATCCTTAGCTTCTTCTTTTTTTTACTTTTTTTCTGTGTTTTCTTTTATTCTATGCAACTGGGCCTCAGAATCAGAATGGGGCGACTTACTAAACACACTCACTCGTGTGAAAACTGCGCCCAAACCTCACATCAATGACCCTTCTTAGTTGCTTAGTTTTTTTGTTAAAGCTAAAACGGATGTAACACTCATAATTGTCAATTCAACATTATACGTGTAACATTAATCTGAGGATGCTTATCTGAAACACGATGAGCTTTTCTCCCAACGCCTGAGTAATGCCGCCGTAGCGTTTCACAGTCAAACGTTTCTTCAGGGGATACTCATCAGCTCAGCTCCAATTCGGTATCGATCCTCATTAGAAATCTATAATATTGAAACAAGCCGGAATTTATCTTGTGTTTCATCTTATAGTAATCACTAATCTCAATATGCCAATGAGTCTGACTCACCCCGTGTCGGCTGTTACAGTTTTCTTCAAAAGACGCCGCGCTTGCGGACTAGATTCCACTGGGAGCATTTAAAGGGCCAAAAGGATTGACGTGATAATGCCCTGAAATTTAATTGGCTAAAAACATGCGCTCCACTCTATTTGTGAATTCAACCCTGTCGGATACATTGTAGCTGCCTCAAAAATCTGTTCTTTACGTGTCAGTGTGAGGTCCCTCGATTTACCCTCCAATCCTCGCGCAATGTAATCTATACAAAAACACTTCAGAGAATCAAAATTGTGTTTAAAATCCAAACAATGTTGGACGATAGGAGCCTGCGTGTAACCGCATTTAAGTTTACTCCTATGCTCTCGCATACGTACCCGAAACGGGCGTATGGTTTTGCCAATGTATGCTAGAGGGCAGGGGCACAAAATACAGTATACTACATGAGTAGAGCTACATGACGTTAAATGTCTTAAACGAAACCTTTTTGTCCTATATTCAAAAATCTCCAGTTCTAATGTTAAAGAACAAATATCACAAGAGCCACACTTGCGATGTCCAGTTGGAATAGGTGTCAAACTCGCTGGCTCTGGACGGAGAACCGTAGGACTAAGAAGTTCTTTCATGTTTCGTTGCCTCTGCCAGACACATCGGGCATAATGGTTTTCTAAGCCCGGTATACTATGCAACACATTCTCATGTTTCTTTAGTATTCTTATGATTTTATGACTGTACGGTGAGTATTTAGTAATAAGGTTAACATGAGGAAAGATCTACAAAAGCTGGAAGACTGGTCTAATGCTTGGCAACTACGATTTAATGCAAAAAAGTGCAGTGTCATGCACTTGGGTAGCAGAAATCCAAGGGAAATGTACGCTATAGGGGGCTAGAGGTTGGTATGCATGGTTCAGGAGAAAGACCTTGGTGTGATTATCTCTGATGATCTCAAGGTGGCAAAACAGTGCGACAAGGCGGTGGCAAAAGCCAGGAGGATGTTGGACTGCATACAAAGAGGAATTACCAGCAGAAAGGAAGAGGTACTTATGCCACTGTATAAGTCACTGGTGAGGCCTCACTTGGAATATTGTGTTCAGTTTTGGAGACCGTATCTTTCAAAAGATGTAAAAAGACTGGAAACTGTTCAGAGGAAAGCGACCAAAATGATTTGGAGCCTGCGTCAGAAGCCTTATGAGAAGAGACTTGAAGACCTAAATATGTACACTTTGGAGGAGAGGGAGGGACAGGGGAGATGTGATTCAGACCTTTAAATACTTAAAGAAAAATGATGAACAAACAAACCTCTTCCAAAGACGGGGAAGCTGTAAAACTAGAGGGCATAACATGAAGCTGCAAGGTGGTAAATTGAAAGGCAATGTCAGGAAATATTTTTTCACTGAAAGGGTGGTGGATGCTTGGAATGCCCTCCCGATGGAAGTGGTGGGGGCAAACACGGTGACGGAATTCAAAAAGGCATGGGACAAACACAGTGGATCCCTTTACAGCAATAGGATAAAAACAAGATAAAGGGTACCTTCTAACTTCTGAACCATATAACGTCTCAACAAATAGGGGTGTCCTACATGGAGTGGTGGGTTTATCCCTAAACAAAGACATGGGGAGGGGTGGCCTGCACAGAGCGACAGGTGCACCTACTCTTGCCATCTTGCTGGGCAGACTAGATGGACCATGCTGGTCTTTTTCTGCCGTCATTTACTATGTTACTATGTTAATATGACACCGACGGAGCCTGCGCGGGAACGCTCCCCAGCATCCAAAAGGAAAGCTTTTGGGAGCATCCCACCACGCATGCGTGCTGCCTTCCCGCCCAACTTCCTTTCTCACTTCAGTTAATCGTTTTCCGCGGATCCGACGGGACGTGTCCCCTGTCACTGTAGAAAATCTTTTCTTATTTTTATTTTTTTGTGGTTGCGTCTGCCTTCCGTCGACGCCTACCAGTACCACCGGTGCTCTTCTTTCATTTCTTCTAAAAATATTTCATTTTTAGTGATTTTTCTCAGGGATTTCTTCCCTGCTCTGGTGGTTGGCGCCATTTTGGGCATTAGGCCCTCTTTTCCCTTACCATGGAAAAACCAGCCACTGGTTTTAAAAAATGTTCAAAATATGGTGGTACAATTTCTATTACCGACACCCATGACTGGTGTCTTAAATGTTTAGGTCCTGACCATTGCCCCACGGAGCGTCTCTCCTGCAGGAAGTTGACTAAAAGAAGTCTTCAGAATCGAGCAAATCAACTTTGTGCCCTTTTTGCTTCAGATACGATGTCTGTAGCATTGATGTTTTCCAGGGCTTCTACTTCTTCCCAGGGATCTCAGGTAACTAAACACAAGTCTTCTAAGACTAGCCGGTCCTCGAAGGTTAGATCTCCCTCTAAACATCGAGATGCCACTGGCATTGCCCTCGGACATTTCACCGGCAAAACAGCCCTGGCGGGAGTCTTTGGGCTCCAAAGCTTTATCGGGGCTCCAGGATTTTCCCAAGGCCTCGACCTCGATGGAACTACTGGTGCCATGCTCGGGGGTTGTGGCCGCTTCCACCGGTACCGACACCCTGGCATCGGCAGTGGACAAAAGACTCCTGCTATCGAACGCAGTCTAGTGACTCTTTTAGCTACTTCGGTACCGCTAAAGTCGCTGCAGACGGTTCCGCAGGTACCGATGCCGGTAACGGTGCCAGTGCCCTTGGTACCTGTTTCAACAGGCATGCTTCCCCCGATGCCAAGTTTGGAATCTCTCTCCAGCATGGGGGGATCAGGTACCAACATCGAGCGGTACTGACGCCATCTGCTTCGGGAGACCCTGGTGCTTCCTCCTTTTGAGTCTTCCGATGACTCGGATGATTCCACCGGTATCAGAGCTGAACTTTTACAAGATTCAACTCCTCCTCCTCAACGCAGAATGTCCCCTCCTGAGGATATGTCTTTTCATCATTTTGTACATGATATGGCAAAGGGTCTTGCCATTACAGTAGTACCGGAAAAGGAGTCTAGGGCAGAAGAATTGCGAATTCTTCAATATCCTTTGGCTCCAAAGGAGGCAGCTATGCTTCCTATACACCAGATCTTACATGATCTAATGTTAAGAATGTGGGAAACTCCTTTAACAGTATCTCCACATTCTAGACATCTTGACACTATGTATAGAGTATCACCTTGTCCAGGGTTTCAGAAGACTCAGTTACCACCATCATTCTATGGTGGTGGAGTCCGCCATGAGGCAGATTAAGAGTGCTAAAAGACACTCTTCCAGTCCACCAGGTCGTGAGTCCAGAACACTGGATGCCTTTGGTCGTCAGTGCTTTCAGTCCTCCATGCTATCAGCAAGAATCAGTTCCTATATATTATATATGGGAATGTCTCTTGAACAGGTTACAAAAGACTTGGAACTTTTGAACCCTTTTCTTCAATAGGATAGACGGACAGATCATTTGACTTTAGTCAAACATGCTCAAAATGTCTAAGTTTATGAATCGTGCTACCTTTGACTGTTTTGAATGTATTAGCAGAACTTCTGCTATATCCATAGGGGCACGCCGTATTGCCTGGCTCCAAGCTTCAGACTTGGAGGAATGGGTGCAAGATAAGCTGGGAAACATTCCTTGCACAGGAGAAAATCTCTTTGGCAAGGATTGGCAGCTCAAAGCTAATGAAATTGACACTGATAATATGACTTTAGACAGATTGTCAAAGTCTGCAGCTAACCCAGCCAAGAAAAAGTTTTTCAAAAAACCTTTTTTTCTCATCTTCCACCCAGCAAACACATGTTCCCCAGAAGGGGCAACAACAAACTAGACAAAGAAAGACAGAAGCTCAGAAGGCTCAGTAGACCCAGCCTCCCCAGGGTCTTTGACTGTTGTCTAGAGAACTTAGCCATTCTTCCTATTCTAAGCCCAGAACCTTTAAATATTCCAGGCCGTATCTGCCATTTTGCCAAAAGATAGAGTCCAATCTTCTGATGTGATTTGTTGCTATCTATCTTGAATCTGGGATACAAGCTTCATATCCTCAGCTTGCTCCCATCCACGCTAATAAAACAGTTAAAGTCTCAGCCACTGGCCTCAGACCTGTTGTGGCAAGAGGTCACCACTCTTCTGGCTCAAGGGGCTATAGTAGAGGTTCCAATGTCCCAGCAGGGCACAGGATTCTATTCCCCTTTCTCATTCCAAAGAAGTCGGGGACTAAGACCAATCATGGACCTCAGAGAACTGAACAAATATTTCGTCCGAGAAAGGTTCAAGATGATCTCCCTCGGCACACTTCTTCCATACCTTCACAAGCAAGATTTGGCTATGTTCTCTAGATTTAAGGGATGCTTACGTGCATATCCTTATTCATGCAGATCACAGAAAATTCCTTTGATTCCTAGTCAAGGAAAGACATTTTCAATACAGGGTCCTTCCTTTCGGACTGGCCTCTGCTCCAAGGGTCTTAACAAAATGCATGGCAGTAGTGGCAGCATTTATGAGGACTCTAGGAATTTTTGTTTTCCCTTACTTAAGACGATTGGCTCATTCAAGCACCGTCAGCTCTAGAGGCAAGTCATGCTCTTTCCCGAGCAATGCACATACTGCAGTACTTGGGATGGATCATAAATCTTCCAAAGTCCCAGCTCACCCTATCTCAGTCCCTCGAGTTTATAGGGGCTCGCTTGGACACACAGCAGTCAAAGGCTTTCCTGCCTCAGCCTCGCTGTCTGCGCATCATCAAACTATCATCTCAAGCAGTGCTACAAACCTTCCTCACTGCCCGACAAATGCTTTGACTTCTAGGACACATGGCATCTACAGTCCATGTGATTCCTTTTGCACGCCTTCACATGTGAGCGGCCCAGTGGACCTTAGCTTCCCAATGGTCCTAGGCCTCAGGATGCCTGTTGGACAAGATCAGAGTTACCACACACCTAATTGCGTCTCTGCATTGGTGGCAATCTCTGGAAAGCCTTACAGTAGGCTCTCCTTTTCAGCAACCCCTACCCCAGGCTGTCCTGACGACGGATGCATCCAAGTTGGGTTGGGGAGCCCACTTGGGCGATCTGTATACCCAGGGTCTCTGGACCCCACAGGCGGCTTCTCTTCAAATAAACCTCCTAGAACTAAGGGCCATTTCCAATGCTATTCGAGTCTCTTGCTTCCATCTCATAAACAAAACAGTTCTGGTGCAAACCGACAATCAAGTAGCCATGTTTTACCTAAACAAACAAGACGGAACGGGCTCTCTGCAATTATGCAACAAAGCTTTGCAACTGTGGGCCTTTGCCAAAGAGCATCACATTCATTTATTGGCAGTATACCTTCCAGGCATTCAAAATGTTTGGGCGGACAGGCTCAGCCGAGTCCTGTTGCCACACGAGTGGTCTCTCCACTCATACCTAAACCAACTTGATAATGAAAACTACGACCTGTTTTACAAACATAGATCCAACAAAAAAGGTGGAGGAGTCTTAATGATGACAAAAAAGATACTAAAAGCCAAATCAATTCAATCAAATATCTCTAATAACATAGACACATTATTGATAAAAATTGGCCTCATGAAAATCTGTTTAATTTATAGACCTCCAGACCAAAGCACAGATTGTCTGGACTCATTTATTGATCCTTAGCTCATCTTCTGAACAAAACCCTATAATCATGCTAGGTGATTTCAACCTACCTTCACTATCAACACAAAACTCCAAATTATTTATGGATGCCTTATCAGATATAGATTATCATCAAATAATAAATACCGCAACACACATAAAAGGAGGAACACTAGATCTTATCTTTCTTCCCGATTCACTTTTCAAACTAATGAATCTAAATTCCATAGCACTCACAGAGACACCCTGGTCTGATCATTATATTATCAAAACAAACTTCATACCATACTGCTAATGTCAAAAGCTATACATTAAGTGGCCCCACATCTAAATTTAAAAAATTTAATGAAACGGAATTCCTTGATTCAACAATTCCCTACCTCTTACCATCCACTTCCGATCTAGATGATGCTGTCAAAAACTGGTATGATACCATCAATAATGCAGCCAAAATCAATTACACAAATAAACAAAGGATACACCCCCAAAACTAACAACAAACCATGGTTCAATAACATATTAAAACAAATGAAAAAAGAACTAAGAAAACACGAAATTAAATGGCGAAAATCTAAGTTAACTATACATAAGGAAATTTACAATAACATCTCATAAAATATAAAGAAACACTCGATAGTACAAAGAAAACTACTATGCTGCAACTTTATCAAAATCATATAACAGACCTAGAGAACTATTCTCTATTGTCAGAACCTTACCAATAACGCTCAAAATTCTTGCAACGAAATCACCGACATCTCAGTACAAACACTAGCTAATCACTACCAAAATAAATCAAAAATACTCAAATGCCTTTTGATACAATCAATAACTCTCACCAATCTGTTGTCCAATGGTCAGACTTTTACCCCATTTCAAGAACAACATTAAAAACTATCATATCCGGACTCAATACTACCACCTCTTATTTAGACCCATGCCCAGTGTCATGGATAAAAAACACTCTGCCTACCTTACTTTCATTCATTCTCCCAATAGTCAACCTCTCATTATCCCAAGGTTACCTTCCTCAATCACTCAAACATGCACAAATACGCCCAATCCTAAAGAATGGCAAACTAGATAAAACATGCCCAGCATCATACAGACCCATTTCTAGCATCCCATTTTTGGCCAAAATAATAGAAAAAGTAGTGCAATTACAGACACAGGAATACATAGACACATCTTACCCACTTGACGAGCAACAATATGGATTTCGGCCCCGCACGGAGTAGAAACACTGCTAACAGTATTAATTGACACTCTTCTAAGAGAATTGACAATCATAAACAAGCATTCATCCTCCTCTTTATCGACATATCAGCAGCCTTTGATAGTGTTCATCATTCAATAATGCTCCGCAACTTAAGACAGATAGGCATAAACTCCACAGTACATAATTGGTTTACTTCCTATTTAAACAACAGAACTCAAAATGTACGAATAGGTAATCAAACTTCAACTACATATAACCAAGAAATAGGTTTACCACAAGGATCTGCTCTTTCAGCCTTACTCTTTAACATTTACATAAAACCGGTTTGCAATATCTTTAAAAAATTTGGAGTACATTATCACCTCTATGCAGATGATATTATGATGTACATCCATTTACAATCCCTAACATACCATTACATCTACTCTCAGACTGCTATAATGAATCACAACTTGGCTAAAAACTCAAAACCTTCCACATAAATCATTCCAAAAACTGAAGTCCTAATCGTAACTAAAAATCAATCATTCATCCCTCCAACCCATATAACACTACAAGAGCAAGAAATTAAAAAAAAAATGAAATAAGATATCTAGGTGTTATCCTAGATACACACCTTACAATGGAAACCCACATTAGAAACACTTTAAAGAAAATCTATTTCAAACTTAAAATTCTCAAACAACTACGTCCGCTTGTATTTATACAAGATTTCATTAATATAACACAAGCTATCATAACCCCTCATTTTGATTTCGCCAACCTAATACTTATAGGCATTTCAAAACAGAACATTAAAAAGAATTCAATTAGCCCAAAATGCAACAGCAAGAATTATACTAAAAATAAATTCCATACAACACATAACACCTATACTTGCATCTCTCCACTGGTTACCAATACAAAGTAGGATAATATACAAAACAATAATAACCTCATTTAAAGCATTAAACGACATAGCACCGATTACACTATGTAATCTAATATGCAAAGAAACACCTAAGCCTACTATAGAAAAGAACAGTTAAATAAACTAAAGATCCCGAAGGACTTCATAAAAGCACACAAATTGACTAACAATAGAGCCTTCTCACATATAGCCCCCAATTATCTGGAATTCCCTACCAGAGGATCTATGTTCACTAACAGAGATCTTGGAATTCCGCAAAAAAACTAAAAACTTATCTATTCACTAAACACTACAATTCCATAGAAAACCTTCCAATCAACATAGATAAAGGATAATCAGGTAAATGACCACTTAAGCACAACCTCACACCTAAATGGACAACACTCAGCGCTAATGAAATGACGATCCTATCTCCTATGACCTAATACCAACGCATGTATATAGTTGTATCAGTTATGTACTGTCTTACGTATATAGATACTACACTTTGTTAGTTAACTGTTTTTTACACGGTCCCAGTTCAAAAACCCACTTTGTTTATTTATGATATGTTAAGATGTTCTATGTAAAAATTAAGATGTGTTTGTACACCGCACCTGATCTCTGGAAGATGCGGTATAAAAATGAGTGTTAAATAAATAAAATAAAAATAAATAAATAAATAAATATCAATTTGCTCGAGTATTTCAGGTCTGGGGAACACCAGACATAGACCTCTTTGCAAGTCCACAGAATGCCAAACTTCCCCGGTACTGTTCCAGACTTCCAGCTCAAAATTTTCAGGCGAGGGATGCATTCCTGCTCCATTGGTGCCAGGATTTTCTCTATGCCTTCCCACCAATTCCCCTAATTCCCAAAACCTTATTCAAACTCCAGAGAGACAGAGGTCGCATGATACTCATAGCTCCCTGTTGGCCAAGGCAAACATGGTATCCTCTTCTCTTAGGTCTCTCTCGAGCCACTCCTCTGGAGTTGGGGAGTGCTCCGAATCTTCAGGTCCCAGAACAACGGATCCCTACTGCACCCCAATCCCCAGTCCCTTCATCTCAAGGCCTGGCTGCTCAAGGCATAGAATTTCAAGATCTAGGCCTTTCACAACAAGTGAAGGATATTCTTCTAGCTTCCAGAAAACCTTCCACAAGGAGTTCTAAGGCTTTTAAATGGAAGAGGTTCTCAGTCTGGTGTTCCCAGAGGGGACTTAATTCCCTCTTGGTACCAGTAGAGTCCCTTCTGGACTATCTCCTTCATTTATCAGCTTCTGGTCTCAAGACCAATTCTGTTAGAGTCCATCTTAGTGCTATTGCTGCATCTCATAAACCCTTCGATGGACAACCAATTTCCTCTCATCCTCTTGTTTCAAGATTTATGAGGGGTCTCCTTTTAACAAAACCTCCCATCAAACCTCCGGTGGCATGGGATCTTAATCTTGTTCTGGTTCAACTCATGAAGCCACCCTTTGAACCTTTAGCTACTTCGGAGCTAAAGTTTCTTTCATGGAAAGTCATTTTCCTAATTGCTATTGCTTCTGCAAGATGCATTAGTGAACTGCAAGCTTTAGTGGCTGACCCACTGTATACAAGGTTTCATCATGACAAAGTAGTCTTGAGGACTCATCCTCAATTTATGCCAAAGGTGATATCACCTTTTCATTTAAACCAATCGGTTTATCTTCCAGTCTTCTTTCCTAGGCCTCATGCCTCCAGCGCGGAAAGAAATCTTCATACTTTAGATTGTAAACAGGCCCTGGCTTTTTATCTTCACAGAACTCGGACATTTAGAAAGTCTTCTCAGCTTTTTCTGGCTTTTGACTCTAGTCATTTAGGACTTCCAGTCACTAAGAGAACTGTCTCTAAGTGGATTGCAGACTGTATTTCCTTTACCTATCAAAGTAAAGGAATCCCTCTTGGAGGCCATGTTAAGGCTCATAATGTTAGAGCCATGGCAGCCTCAACAGCTAATCTTCGTTCAGTTGCTATTGATAAGATCTGCAAAGCAGCAACTTGGGCTTCTGTACATACTTTTACTGCCCACTATTGTTTAGACAAGGACTCCCGTCGGGATGCCTTGTTCGGTCAGGCTGTTCTACAGCATCTCTTACATTCCTAGATCAACTCCTTCCCACCATCCACTTTTGGATGCCTGAGGTCCCTGGGAGGAAGCATGGCCCATCTTACTTAGATCCGCAACATGCTGGGGTCATCCCTAGGCATTTTTAGCTGGGGAGTCCCCATATGTGAAGACTACATTCCTGCTTGTTCCTGGAGATAGCGTAGTTACTCACCTGTAACAGGTGATCTCCGGGAACAGCAGGAATAAGTCTTCACAACCCACCCACCTCTCCTAGGAGTTGTCTTTCTCTTTTTCTCTTTTTCTTCTATTTCTCTCCTTTGGTCTCAGCTTCCAACTCAACTGAAGCGAGAGAGGTAGTTGGGCTGGAAGGCAGCACGCATGCATGGTGAGATGCTCCCAAAAGCTTTCCTTTTGGACGCTGGGGAGCGTTCCCACGCAGGCTCCGTCGGTGTCGATGGTACCCATATGTGAAGACTTATTCCTGCTGTTCCCGGAGATCACCTGTTACAGGTGAGTAACTATGCTTTCATGTTTCACTTACCTGGGGGCTTTCTTCACCCATCCCCAACGAATCTAGTTTAAAGCCCTCTTCAGTAGATTAGCCAGTCTGTTCCTCTGGGAGAACATGCCAAACTTGCGCCAACTTATAGTCACAACCCGAAAACACAGGCATTACTGTAAATAATGTGTAGATATGTTTACCCCAGTTAAATCCAAGTTTTAATCCCTGTTCGATGTAAAATACTCAGTGGCCCTTCCGCACAGTATATTGTTCTGTTTATTGTAAACCGCACTGATTTGCTTTTCTCTGATCAGAGAAAGGCTGAACTTTTACAGAGCTCTGCTAGTGAGTGGATTTTTGCCTCCTGGGACATCTTACTGTGAGTTCTAGCTGTTTATTTAATTATTTACTGTTTGTCTAACTGTTGTTTGTTTAATTATTTAGTGTTTGTCTTAGTGGTGTGCAAGTTTCAGCCTTCTCAGCTGTACTTACCTTGCCTCTCTCAATTAACTGGGCCTTGTGTGGTAGCCATTTTGAATTAATCTCTCTCCCCAGAGCCTGCTGTTTGTTAAGCTTTTCCTGTCCTTGCCTGCCTGAGTGACTCCTCCCCCTGTGTGTGTGGTAGCCATTCTCCAGGACCAAGCAGGAAGTCAGTCCTCACTTATGGGTGACGTCGGCGCCGACGGAGCCCTCGCGGAGCAATTTTCCCCAGCTTTCAAAGAAAGCCTTTGGGAATTGCAGCGCGCATGCGCGGTCGTCTTCCCGCCCGAAGGTGCCATCTTAGCCAGTCTTCTTTTTTTCCGCGGAGCCCTGCAGACGTCCCCGTCTTGTCCCCGCGAAAAAGTTGATTTTCCTCTTTATTTTATACTTTTTTCTTTCGGTTCGACGCCGATCGTTTTCCCGCCCGGACTCGCGACGCCGGTCTCGAGTCCTCTAACGTTTTTTCGGTTTTTCTGACTTAGTCAGCTTTCGTTTTCGTTTTTCCCTGGCAGCCCGGTCCTTTGACCTCGCAGGGGCCCTTTTTCCCCCGATGGCTGCCAGTGGCTTTAAGCGGTGTGATCGGTGTGACCGAAATATGTCACTAACCGACACACACGACTTTTGCCTCCGCTGCTTGGGCCCGGATCATGAGGAACTGATCTGTGGGCCCTGCAGCAAACTGTCCTCGAAGGCGTTGAGAAGTCGGCGGCATCAGCGCGAGAGAATCTTCGCTGACCCCAGCCGCACCCGGACCTCGTCGGAGGCCTCCGTGTCAAAGGGCTCCAGCTCGGACCGTCGCCGGAGCTCCTCCGACCGGGGTTCTCCCTCCGGGACCATCGTCGGAAGGAAAAACCCGCGAGGGCGGCGTCGGTGGACGCTCCTGGCTCCGCGAGGGCCAGGTCGCATAGCCCCGACAGCCGCCCCGGGTCCTTGGAAAAGGAACACCTCCCGAAGCGACCTCGCCTGGAGTCGGAGATGCCTGCCCGGGTAAGTCCTGTAGTCCTTCTGGACTCGCCTCCGCGACAGCCGACGTCGGGCCCGACGCCGTCGGGGCCCGAGTCGGGGGCTGCTGGGTCACCTGAGCTCGGACTCAGGTTGACGGCCTTGGAGAGCAGACTGTCTGCCTTCATGGACCAGCAGCGGGCACTGCTCGCTGGCTTCGCTGGCGTCGCTGCCCCGACCGCCGGGACGTCGACGTCCAAGTCGACCCCGGAGACCGAGCCGATCCTCGAGTCGGTGAGAACTCGAGTCGATCCTCGGTCGAGGTCGCCCTCGGCCTCCCGTTCGGGACCGAGGTCGCCGACGCCGACTCCCTCGGCGTCAGGGCGGCTGGCGCCGCACCCTGCCCGGACCGACCCCACCGAGTCCTCGTCGGAGTCGGTCTGGGAGTCTGAGGAGGAAGAGTCACCTGATTCTTTCCGGACTCGGTGTGTCCCATCGGACTCTCCGGAGTCCGAGCCTCGGAAGCAGTCCCCCCCGGAGGATGCCCGGTTCTCGGACTTCGTTAGGGATATGGCCAAGGCTTTGGCCTTCCCTGCGGATCCCCGAGGAGGAGCCTCGGGCCGAAGAGCTTGACGCCCTCCAGTATGACTCTCCCTCCCGCGAGGGAACACTTTACTGTGCCGGTTCCTCCTATGCTGGAACGACTACTCTTCCGCATGTGGGAGAGTCCGGCCTCCTCGACGGTCCTGAGCAAGCGGGTCGATTCTATCTATCGAGTCCGCAAGAGCCCTGGCTTTCAAAAGGCACAGTTGCCACACACCATTCCATGGTAGTGGAATCGGCCATGCATCGTCTTAAGAGCCAGAAGATGCACTCCTCGGTGCCTCCTGGAAGGGAGGCCCGTAACCTGGATGGCCTTGGCAAGAAGTGCTTCCAGGGCTCTATGCTCGCCTGTCGTGTCCAGACTTACCAGCTATACATGGGCATGTATCTCAGGGATCTGGCTAAAGAGCTAGCCGGATTCTCCGCTGGTCTCTCCGAGGAGCCCTTGCGGAGGTTTCCTAGCCTTGTCCACGGGTATTCGGGAATGCTCAAAGTTCATGTCCCGAGCAGCCTATGATGGCTTTGAAGCCTCGGCTCGAGTAGCCGCAGCCGGCATCGGTGCCCGCCGACAGGCTTGGCTTCAGTCGTCCGACCTTGAGCCCTGGGTACAGGACAAGTTGGTCGATGTCCCCTGCCGAGGCGAAAACCTCTTTGGCAAGCCCATGGCGGAAAAGGCTGCACAAAATTGAGACTGAGACTTCACCAGGACCAGGCTTTCTAGGAAGACCTCCGCCCCTTCCCAGAAAAAGAAGGGCTCGGGAAAAAAGTCCTTTTACCCGAGGAAGGCAGCTGCCTACAAACAATACCCCCATTATCAGGCCCCTGCAGCTCCCCAACAGGGCCAGCAGGCCAAGGGACGGGGTAACGGGTCCCGTAGGCAGCAAGCCCCCAAGCCTGCACCACCAGCCCCTGCTCAGCAGGGTGGGGGTTTTTGACTCGCTCAGCATAGCCTCTCCCCCCCCACTGGTTCCCCCACGCACCGGAGGCCGGCTGGTTCACTTCGCCCACAGGTGGTCCAGCATCACCGCAGATGCCTGGGTGCTTCAGGTCGTGCGAGAGGGCTACCTTCTCCACTTCCATCAGGTCCCTCCCTCCTATTTTCCGGGAGAGCCTCCGCGCCCCCCTCTGCACAGGGAGTTGCTCCTTCAGGAGTTAGCAGGTCTTCTGCAGGATCAGGCGGTGGAACCGGTGCCACACCACCTGAGAGGTCAGGGCTTCTATTCAAGGTATTTTCTGATACCAAAGAGAACAGGAGGCCTCCGACCCATCCTGGACTTGCGCAACCTCAACAAGTTCCTTGTGCGGGAGAAGTTCAAAATGCTTACCCTTGGAATCCTTCTGCCCTACCTCCAGCAGGGAGATTGGCTATGCTCCTTGGATCTAAAGGATGCCTACACGCACATCCTCATCCACCCAAGCCACCGCCAATACCTAAGGTTTGTGGTGGCAGGAAATCATTACCAGTACAGAGTACTGCCCTTTGGCCTGTCCTCCGCACCGCGAGTCTTCACAAAATGTCTCGCGGTCGTGGCGGCCCATCTCCGGCTTCACGGCCTCTATGTCTTTCCGTACCTCGACGACTGGCTCATCAGAGCAGCGTCTGCTCAGGAGGTCACCAACGCCACGTGCCGCACGGTGACTCTCCTGCAGCACTTGGGCTTTGTCATAAACTTCGCAAAGTCCACTTTGCTCCCCTCACAGGATCTCGAGTTCATCGGCGCAAGGCTGCACACTCCTCAGGCGCGAGCGTACCTACCGCTCGACAGGGCTCAGCGGCTCATGGACCTAGCCGGCCGCTTTCGCAGCCAGCCCCTGGTCACCGCCAGGCGCTTCCTGAGACTGCTCGGCCATATGGCTTCCACCGTCCATGTGACCCCCAATGCCCGCCTGAAATATGCGGTCTGCTCAATGGTGTCTCCGCCGGCAGTGGCGACAAGCCACAGGCGGCCTAGCAGACCTAGTGCGCGTCTCCGAGCCGCTGGTCTCGTCTATCCGTGGTGGCACCGGCAGCCGAACCTGATATTAGGAATGCCTTTCCAGTCACCTCAGCCGACCCGGGTGCTGACCACCGATGCATCCCTCCTGGGCTGGGGAGCACATTGCCAAGAGGCACGTACTCAGGGCCTCTGGACCAAGTGGGAGTCTGCTCAGCAGATCAACTTCCTGGAGCTCAGGGCGATCCGCCTAGCTCTCAAGGCCTTCTCCCACCTGACCTCCCAACAGTCCGTCCTTGTCCAGACGGACAATCAAGTTGCCATGTTCTACGTGAACAAGCAGGGGGGCACGGGCTCCTTCCTCCTCTGCCGGGAGGCACAGAAGCTCTGCTCTTGGGCCGTCAGTCACGGCATTCTCCTCAAGGCAGTTTATCTCCCGGGCCAAGAAAATTGCCTGGCGGACAAACTCAGCAGGGTCCTCCAGCCGCACGAGTGGCGTCTGGATCCCTTGATCGTTCAGAAGCTCTTCCTCAGGTGGGGGCCTCCCCATGGTGGATCTCTTTGCCAGTCCTCACAACCGGCAGCTTCCTCGCTTCTGCTCTCGTCAGCCACACCCCCTTCGGGTTTCGGCGGACGCCTTTCTGATCTCATGGTCGGGAGCCTTCTGTACGCTTTCCCTCCCATCCCGTTAGTCTCTCGGACTCTTTTCAAGGTTCTCCGAGACAAAGCCTTCATGATCCTGGTGGCCCCTCGCTGGCCCAGGCAGCCGTGGTTTCCGCTCCTGCTGCAACTGGCGGTGGAGGATCCAATCCCTCTGGGGGTACAAACAACCGGATCTCCTCACTCAGGATCAGGGGTCCCTACTGCACCCCAACCTCAGGTCTCTCAACCTCATGGCCTGGCTGCTGAAAGGGTAGTCCTTGCTCCTCTTCTCTTGCCGGCGGAGGTGGAGGAGGTCGTCTTGGCTTCGCGACGGCCTTCTACCCGCAAATGCTACGCCCTTAAGTGGCGTCGCTTTGCAATCTGGTGTTCCCAACAGTCTCAGGATCCCTTCTCCTGCCCGGTGTCGGTGATCTTACAGTACTTGCTACACCTCTCTAATCTGGGACTTAAGTCCAACTCCGTCAAAGTTCACCTCAGTGCTCTTTCAGCACATCATGTGCCGGTGGACGGCAGACCTCTCTCCAACGACCCTCTCGTAGCGAGGTTTCTCCGAGGTCTCCTTCTACTTAAACCACCTCTGCGCCCGCCAGCACCTGACTGGGACCTGAATGTGGTTTTACAGCGGATCACCTGTCCGCCTTTTGAACCTATGGCTACCTGTTCCCTCCGTTTTCTGTCTTGGAAAACACTGTTCTTGATAGCCCTCACTTCCGCTAGGCGCGTAAGTGAATTGCAGGCCCTCGTGTCTGATCCCCCTACACTCGGTTCTACAAGAATAGGGTAGTCCTACGGACTCACCCAAAGTTTCTGCCTAAAGTGGTCTCCCCTTTTCACATGAATCAGGAGGTGGTACTTCCAACCTTCTTTCCCAGACCACACTCCAGCCGAGCTGAGACGGTCCTCCATACCCTGGACTGTAGAAGGGCGTTGAACTTCTACCTTGACCGTACGCGGGAGCACCGTAAAGCTGCTCAGCCTTTTGTGTCTTTTGACCCCAATAAATTGGGACTCCCGGTCTCCAAGCGTACTCTGTCCATCTGGGTTGCGGACTGTATCTCTTGGGCTTATGGGGCAGCCGGACTCGCCTTAGAAAGTCGGGTCACGGCTCATTGCGTTCGGGCAAAGGCCACGTCAGTGGCTTACCTCCGCTCTGTTCCGCTGGCAGACATCTGCCGGGCCGCTACTTGGTCTTCGAGCCAGACTTTTGCGGTCCATTACTGTCTCGAGAGGGAGTCCCGTAGGGACAGTGCTTTCGGACAGGCAGTCCTCCGTAATCTCTTTGAGGTCTGAGCAACTCCTACCCTCCATCCCGGATGTGGGCTACCGGTGGGTGATAATTCAGCGAAGATTCTATCCTTCTGTGCTGCTGAGCTAGAGGGAGCTCATTTTTGTGCTTAGGGTCTCCGGTAGCCTTGAGCTTGGGAGTCCCATAAGTGAGGACTGACTTCCTGCTTGGTCCTGGAGAAAGCGTAGTTACTCACCTGTAACAGGTGTTCTCCAGGAGCAGCAGGAATCAGTCCTCACTACCCTCCCTCCTCCCCTTGGAGTTGCAATCGTCTGCTTATGTTCTTTTTGCAAATTTTTATGCTGTCTTTTTTAGCTATGTCATCTGACTGGCTAAGATGGCACCTTCGGGCGGGAAGACGACCGCGCATGCGCGCTGCAATTCCCAAAGGCTTTCTTTGAAAGCTGGGGAAAATTGCTCCGCGAGGGCTCCGTCGGCGCCGACGTCACCCATAAGTGAGGACTGATTCCTGCTGCTCCTGGAGAACACCTGTTACAGGTGAGTAACTACGCTTTTTGAATTAATCTCTCTCCCCAGAGCCTGCTGTTTGTTAAGCTTTTTCCTGTCCTTGCCTGCCTGAGTGACTCCTCCCCCTGACCCCCTCCCCCTGAGGTATCCTGTAACCTTGTTCCTGTTTTCTCCACGTGTGCATAGGCTGTTTTAGTTTGCTTTTCTCTGATCAGAGAAAGGCTGAACTTTTACAGAGCTCTGCTAGTGAGTGGATTTTTGCCTCCTGGGACATCTTACTGTGAGTTCTAGCTGTTTATTTAATTATTTACTGTTTGTCTAACTGTTGTTTGTTTAATTATTTAGTGTTTGTCTTAGTGGTGTGCAAGTTCAGCCTTCTCAGCTGTACTTACCTTGCCTCTCTCAACTAACTGGGCTTTGTGTGGTACCCCCATCCCCCTGCTGAGGGTTCAGGACAGGGTACCTTGTAACTGCCCTCTTTAATAGGACTTATCTCCCCCCTCCCTCCCCAGCACCCACCCACCCCTGGGGAAATTGTAGTTTTATAGGTACTTGGACATCTTAGAGGAAAGGGGCTGCTCTCAGGTGCAGCTCTTAATCCAAATCAGTCATATACAGAGGACCTGTGATTAATTAGCTTCAGGTACACAGGGTGTATTAGGGGTATTAGATACACTTTTATTAGTATAAGCATCTACACCAATCCTTATTATATACCGATTTAAAAGACCTAAACACAAGCTTTAAACTAAGATGCAGTCAGAGGTCCAGCAGCGAGATGGGGGCTTTCCAGTCTTTTGCATTGAGTGTCACATGTATGATTATCTCCCAGTTGGTGAGAGGTCCTACATATGCACTAAGTGCAGGGAGCTCTTTGCTCTCAGGGAACGAGTCCGTTCTCTAGAGGCTAGAGTAGCAGACCTGGAAGACATAATAAAGACAGAGAAGTACATGGACGAGACCTACAGGGATATAGTCCTGAAGTCCCACCTCCAGTCTGGCAGCATCCCTGTTGCCATGGAGGAGAGAGGTCACGTGACAGGAGAGCATCACCCTGGTGTGGCAGGAAGTGATCCTGTAACTAGGACCTGTCCTCCAGGTGATGTAAAACCCTCTCGCACCGAGGACGTTTCTCCAGGGCCATGTCCCCATGAGGGGAGGGTCAGGACAGCTGTTATAGTTGGTGATTCAATCATTAGGAATGTAGATAGCTGGGTGGCTGGTGGACGTGAGGATCGCCTGGTAACATGCCTGCCTGGTGCGAAGGTAGCAGATCTCACGCACCGCCTAGATAGGATCATAGATAGTGCTGGGGGGGAGTCTGCTGTCTTGGTACATGTTGGTACCAATGACATAGGAAAATGTGGTAGGGAAGTTCTGGAGGCTAAATTTAAGCTTTTAGGTAGGAAGTTGAAATCCAGAACTTCCAGGATAGCGTTCTCCGAAATGCTTCCTATTCCACGTGCAGGACCCAAAAGACAGGCAGAGCTCCGGAGTCTCAATGCGTGGATGAGACAATGGTGCAAGGATGAGGGTTTTGGATTTGTTAGGAAACTGGGGAACATTCTGGGGAAAGGGGGGGCTCTTCCGAAGGGATGGGCTTCACCTTAATCAGGATGGGACCAGACTGCTGGCATTAACCTTTAAAAAAGAGATAGAGAAGCTTTTAAACTAGAAAATAGGGGAAAGCCGACAGTCACCCAGGAGCGCACGGTTCGGACAAAGGTATCCTTGAAGGATACTACCAAAAGCAGTGAGGTTCCAAAAGGGAGTATAGTAGCCCAAATGCCCTTGAGTAAGGAGCAGACAGAGCATAAAGATTCCCAATTACCCATGCCTACCAATAGCCAGATTAATATTAATAAAATACAGTCTCTAAAATGCTTGTATGCCAATGCTAGAAGTCTAAACAATAAGATGGGAGAATTAGAATATATAGCATTAAATGAGAGGTTAGATATGATTGCACTCTCAGAGACATGGTGGAAGGAGGATAACTAGTGGGACACTGTGATACCTGGATACAAACTATATCGTAATGATAGAGCTGAACAAATTGGTGGAGGGGTTGCGCTCTATGTTAGAGAGGGCATTTGAGTCAGAAAGGATTAAAGTTTTGCAGGGAACAAAATATGCTGTAGAATCTCTATGGATTGAAATTCCATTTATGAAGGGGAAGGTGATGGCAGTGGGAGTATACTATCGACCACCTGGCCAGAATGAACAAATGGATGATGAAATGCTCAAAGAAATCAAGGAAGCTAACAAAAGCCACAACAGAGTAGTAATAATGGGTGATTTCAATTACCCCGGTATCGACTGGGACAGTGTCACAGCAGGACAAGCTAAAGAGATAAAGTTTCTAGATGAAATAAATGACTGCTTCTTGGAGCAGCTGGTTCATGAACCGACCAGAGGGGAAGCCATACTGGACCTAGTCCTTAGTGGAACGCCAGATCTGGTGCAAGAAATAAGGGTGTTGGGACCACTTGGCAATAGTGATCATAGTATGATCATGTTTGATTTAATCAGTGGAGGACAGATAGTAAAGGAATCCACAGTACTACCTTTTAACTTTCAAAAGGGTGACTATGATAGAATGAGGAATATAGTTCGGAAAAAACTAAAAGGAGCGGTTCCAAAGGTTAAAGACTTACAGCAAGCTTGGGTGTTATTTAAAAATACTATCCTCGAAGCCCAGACCAGCTGTATTCCACGCATTAAGAAAAGTGGAAGAAAGTCCAAAAAACTGCCAGCATGGTTTAAAGGTGAGGTCAGAGAGGCTGTTGCTGCCAAAAGAGCAACCTTCAGAAAATGGAAAAAAGAGCCAAATGATGAAAACTGGAAACAGCACAAGCACTGGCAAGTTAAATGCAAAACATTGATAAGGCAGGCAAAGCGGGAATTTGAGAAGAAACTTGCTACGGAAGCAAAAACACGAAATAAAGACTTTTTCAAGTACATTCGTAGCAAAAGGCCTGTGAGAGAGTCAATTGGACCATTAGATGATAGAGGGGTAAAAGGGGCAGTAAGAGGAGACAAGGCTATAGCAGAGAGACTGAATGAATTCTTTGCTTCGGTCTTTACTGAGGAAGATGTAGGGGTGTTACCCAAGACTGAAGTGGTATTTAAAGGTGATACTGCAGAGGAATTGAGAGAAATATCGCTACACCGGGAAGATATATTACAACTATTTGATAAACTGAATAGTAGCAAATCACCTGGACCGGATGATATACATCCCAGAGTGTTGAAAGAACTGAAATATGAGATTGCAGACCTGTTATTGGTAATCTGTGAACTTTCATTAAAATCATCTGTAATACCTGAAGATTGGAGGGTCGCCAACGTAACACCAATTTTTAAAAAGGGTTCCAGGGGTGACCCGGGAAATTACAGACCGGTGAGCCTGACGTCAGTACCAGGGAAAATGGTAGAAGCCATCATAAAGAACAAAATTACACAGCATGTAGATAGTCATGGCCTAATGGGAGACAGCCAACATGGCTTTAGACAAGGAAGATCTTGTCTTACTAATCTGATCTGTTTTTTTGAAGGTGTGCATAAACAGGTAGACAAAGGTGAGTCGGTTGATATAGTGTATCTGGACTTTCAGAAAGCTTTTGACAAGGTCCCCCATCAGAGACTTTTGGCGAAGCTAAAAAGTCATGGGATAGGAGGCAGTGTACTATTGTGGATCGGGAACTGGTTAAAAGATAGAAAACAGAGGGTAGGGCTAAATGGCCAATATTCCCAATGGAAAAAGGTGAATAGTGGAGTACCCCAGGGATCTGTACTGGGTCCGCTACTTTTTGACATATTCATAAATGACCTGGAAAAGGGAATAACTAGTGAGGTAATCAAATTTGCAGATGACACAAAACTGTTTAAAGTTGTTAAAACCCAAGAGGATTGTGGAAAACTGCAGGAGGATCTGGATAAATTGGAAGACTGGGCATCCAAATGGCAGATGAAATTTAATGTGGACAAGTGCAAAGTTATGCACCTAGGAAAGAACAACCCACACTATAGTTACAAGATGCAAGGCTCCACATTAGAAACCACCACCCAGGAAAAAGATTTAGGAGTCATCGTGGATAACATGTTAAAACCCTCCGCCCAGTGTGCAGCGGCGGCCAAGAAAGCAAATAGAATGCTAGGTATCATAAGGAAAGGGATGGTGAATAAAACAAAGGATATTATAATGCCTCTGTATCGCTCCATGGTACGACCGCACCTTGAATATTGTGTGCAATTCTGGTCACCGTATCTTAAAAAGGACATAGAGTTATTAGAAAAAGTACAGAGAAGAGCCACCAAATTGGTGAAGGGGATGGAAGGCTACTCCTATGAAGAGAGGCTAAAAAGGTTAGGGCTCTTTAACCTAGAAAAGAGGCGGCTGAGGGGAGATATGATAGAGGTGTATAAATTAATGAATGGAGTGGAATGGATAAACGTGGATAAATTGTTTACGCTATCAGAATATAGAAGGACTAGGGGGCATGTAATGAAGCTACAGGGTAAACTATTTAAGACAAATAGGAGAAAATATTTCTTCTCTCAACGTGTAATCAAACTCTGGAATTTGTTACCGGAGGATGTAGTAAAGGCTGTTAGTGTAGCTGGGTTTAAAAAAGGTTTGGACAAGTTCTTGGAGGAAAGGTCCATAAACCACTATTAAAAAGGGACCCAGGATATCAATGCTTGGCCTAGTACAAGCACTGCAGAACCTGTGTCTTTTGGGGAAACTGCTAGGTACGTATGACCTAGATTGGCCACTGTTGGAAACAGGATACTGGGCTTGATGGACCTCGGTCTGACCCAGTATGGCATTTCTTATGTTCTTATGTTCTTATGTAATAGCACGGTATATAAGAGAAGTAAAATAAATAAATAACTTGTGTGTGCATGTATTTGACTTGCTCTACCAGTTTCACGCTGACATTTGCACCAAAGTTTTATGCTTGGCTAACTTGCATATGGGCCCATTTGTGCATGTCAGTGCTTAAGTTGCACGCTATCAGCGCACTACATAGTGTGCGACTTCAGCTCTGGCTTTCTTCATCAGCCCCAAAGAGCTTTCTAAAAGTTTCTAGCAGGAGCTAAGAAGGTTCCTGCACAGGGCTCCATCACTGATGTCGCTTTTAAGTGAGGATTTATCTTGCTGTCCGTTGAGAAACTTGCTACTGATGAGTAACGTCGTTGTGTCTGCCTTGGGGCAACAATGGATGAGCAGGGACTTTGAGTTGTTTAGTTTAGTTTGGCTGTTTTCTCTTCCAGTTTTTTATATATCATGGTTTTTTTACATTTACTTATGGTTTTATTTTTATTGTAAACTGTCCTGACGTTTGTTTGGAAGGATGGAATATCAAATAATGTAAAAACTTGAAACAGGACAGGAAAATAGATGAGAGCATAGGCACCTGGTTATGAGGGGCTTGGGGAACCTAAGCCTTCCCATATTTCAGGCTGGCTATCAGGACCTGGAGCACTTATAAACCATGAACAGGGTAGGCTTTAGGAGGGGAAACCAAGGCAGGACCCCAGAGGAAGTTTCTTGTCTGATTCCCCACCACCTGCTTCTGATTTATCCAGGGAGAACAATGAGCCAATCAGTAGCCAGAGATGGGGAGTCACTTTCTCTAGCTAGAAAGATCAACTACCCAGCTTTGCTGCACTTTATACAGTATCTAGTTACACGCTGTAATAGTTACTATATATTGTCTGGTCAAGCCTCATTCCCACTGTTGCAACTGCTGCCTCTTATGAAGTCTTCAAGCCCCTGCATTTTAAGGTGGTTCTGTGTCCACAACCAGGGCAACAGGAAGTATGCACTGGGAGGGGACTGGAGACGGAAGAGCCTTCCAGAGATGTCAGATTATGGTAAGTGTAAAAATGTCTTCAGCTTCTGCAGTGACAGCTGGGGAGAGGCACAGACAAGAGAGTGCAAAAGTGTTGCATGGAGGAAAGAGCGAGTAATGGGGGTGAGGGTGTGCTGAGAAGAAAAAGCATTAGATTTGTATGTATGTGAGGAGTTCAGAAGTTGGGGAAGGAGGACAATAGTGTTTTAACTGGTTTTGGTATACCGTTTTTTAACCAGTCGAAACGGTGAACAATCAACAGTAGGAGTAGGATCCATCAATACAGTCAATAGAGGGAAGATAAAATAACGGTGCTAGCTAACAAACAGTGGATTCCTTAGCGTCCCTCTAGTCCAGTCCCGGAAAGATAGAGTTGTCAACCTCCACCAGCAGCTTTGGAGACTGAAAGATGTCATCGTCGTGATGTCACTGGTACAAATAGGCTCGCTCCGCCCCCTTTCACCAGTACTTTCAGTCTCCAAGCAGCTTGGAGGTTCTGAGCCCAGGACTGGGCTCAGAGGGACTAATAAGCAGAGCTTAATTTTTTTTTCTTTAGTTCATTCTTTGTTTTAAATTTAGATTTTCTTGCTTGATTAGGTGCCTGCTGCTGCTACAGAGATCTGTTCTGCTGAGGCTGTTTCTTTTTTCTTTGCTCCCTAACCCTCCCCCCCCCTCCTCCCCTCACTCTCCCCCCCCCTCCTCCCCTCACTGCCCCAGCACTGAAACGAGCATTGCAGTAGCACAGGAGTGTGCCTGCCTCTGCCTCCCTGTTCCCGAACCCACTTGGAAGGGTGAGGAGCAGGTAGAAGGCTATAGAGACAGCAGCAGGCAGTGGTTATTACCACAGGATTTAAAGTCTCTCCAGGAGCTGATGCCGCTTTGAAGGCTGTGCTCCTGAGGGGTCCAGCGCTGCCCTTCTTCTCTCTCTCCCGAGGTCTGGTGAGTACTCTGGACTTTGGGGTTTACCTGGGGAAGGTATTTGGGGGTTAGGTGAGGTGTTTTGGCAGCTCCTTAGGAGTCAGGGAGGCCTAGCCATGTGATTTTTCGCGCCGAAAACGTTGCGGCGGCCATTTTGAATTTTTTATTTTTCGATTTTTCAAAGTTAATTTTTTCGGGTTTAGAAGCTTCGTTTTGAAAAACGGTGGTTAGGGGGCAGCTAGTTACATCTTGCTTGATTGATCACTGCCAAAAAGTAAAAAAAAAAAAAAAAAAACGCATTTAAATTAGAGCTTCTCTTGTAGCTGTGCAAGGCTCTTTTACTGGCATTGAAGCGCTGTTCCTTATCGTTCCTCCAGCTTAGTCCTCGACGTATGGGTAGTGCACCTCCTCCTGCAGCATGAAGACTGGACCAATCAGATTTCAGCTCCACTGGAATAAGCACACCCTGCAACTCAGGAACTCCAGTGTGTCCAGTCTTTATGCAGCAGGAGGACGTTAGTGAGCGTAGCTGGGCTCACTAGTTATTTAGATAGTATTCTTTGCCTATAGCTAACCTTTATTTAGGTCCTTTTAGGGCTTCTTTACCTTTTTTTTTCTTATTTAATACGCTGTCCCTTTAAATTTTCACTGTGATTCTCGGCACTCAGTGGGGGCGGGGGAGGAAACCGGAGGAAGCTCCTTCTCCTGCTCAGACCTTGACGACTCTCTGTGTACTTTTTGACTTTGGGGAAAGTGGATCTCTGCCCCAAGGCTCTTCGGGGCAGAGCTCCAACGAAGGCTGAGCTGCAGCTCGTCTCCAGAGACTGAAGACAGCTGCGTGTGTGCCGGTGAGTGATTGCAGCTGAGGGGAAGCTGGCCGGCTTTTGAGCCGCGTTCACTCCCTCCCTCAGCTGTTCAGGACAGTCGCAGATATTCAAGGGGGGAAGCGTCCCCGGGGGGGCTCCCGTTTTCGCGGCAGTAACGGGCTTATTTTCCTCGGGCCCTTCCCTTCACCGTGAGGCTGTAAAAGCCCGCCAAAACGCTTGCGGGTCGGCCGCGGCCATTTTTTCTCGGTCCGCGGTTTTTTTTCTTTCAGTTGCCCCGCGGTAGATTTTTGATTTCCTTTATTTTCCTTTCATTCGAATTTGATTTCAGTGACTTTCTTTTATTGTTATTTGCTTTATTTTGCCTTTGGTGTCTCATTCCCTCGCTGATTTTCTCCGTGGCAGCTGTCTGAGGGAGGTTCTTTTTTAATTGCATTTGCTTTTATTCTTAGGCTTTCTGAAAATAAATAAATAAATAAATAAAATAAAGACACAAAGGGAAGATATGTATGCCTCTGAGGGAAAGCAGGCATAGCCTCCTTTCCTCACTTGCTGGTCAGACCTTTTCTCTTGACCTGCACCGCTTTCCTTTATTGCACACTGCCCAGTTCCCGCTTGGTTCCTCTGGGTCAGTGTACTGTTGGTTCCCCTATCTTTTTTGGCTGCGGTTGGCTGGCGTTTTAAACACGCTAAACTCCCCATGTCCACGGGTTCTCTTTGCCTCATTTGTGGATCTCGGCGGGGTGCCGACGCAGAGACCGGCGTGTGCCCTCGCTGCGCCTCACTGTCTCGCAGCATGGAACAGCGCCTGGAGCATTCTTTGCCTGCATCGGCACAGTCTGGTGCCGCATCAGGAGATTTAGAATCACCGCTAGAGGGTCCCTCGGGGCTTGCTCCTAACAGTACCTCGACGCCCGGGGCGCAACTAGCTCTGGGGGAGTCGTTGCCCTTGGAGGATTTTTCTGCAGATTTTGTATTGCTTCTGCATCAGGCGTTCTGTCGAAGGCGCCAGGTTATGGGAGGGGCGCCTCTACCACCGCAGGGACTATCCCTCCAGTCCCCTCTTGGAGAGCCTCCATTGTCCGACATCAGAGCGCCGAAGCGGCCGCGGTTGCACGACCCTGGTTCTGTGGAGGCGGACTGGCCTGAGGGGGATGATCCCGAGTTCGATCCGGAGGGAGATGTAGACGGCTTGGAGGAAGGAGAGCTTCCGGAGCCGGAGGATCAAGCGAGGATTATTCGGGTTTTCCGGCGTGAGGAGCTTCCAGCTCTTGTTTCGGAAGCGCTTCAGACGTTAGGCTTGTCTTCTGCGCCTAAGGCGGAAGAGCCGGACGGAGTAGATCCCATCATTCAAGCTGTTCGTCAGACTCAAGTGGTTTTTCCACTTCATAAAGTTATTGACCAGATGATTCAGACCGAGTGGGACACTCCTGAGACTGGTCTCAAGGGAGTTAAGATCATGCGTCGTCTTTATCCTATGGCAGAAACGGATTTGGACCGTTTTCGATCTCCCAAGGTCGACGCAGCCGTGTCGGCGGTGACGAAGAAGACCACCATTCCTGTTGAAGGGAGTGCGGCTTTGAGGGAGCCGCAGGACAGGAAGATGGATGGTCTGTTGAAGCAGGCCTTTGAGGCGGATGCGATTGCGTTACAGGCTTCGGTTTGTGGGGCTTGGGTAGCCCGTGCCTGTTTGCGGTGGGTTCAGCGATTTCAGCGTTCTCCATCCTTAGACACTGATACGCTGACGGAACTTCACCGCTTGGAGTCTGGTACGTCTTATTTGGCGGATGTACAGTACAATCTCATCAGAGCTCTCTCCAATAGCATGGCTTCGGTAGTGGCTTCTCGTAGAGCTCTTTGGCTAAAAAATTGGGCGGCCGATGGTTCCTCTAAGTCACGGTTGGGCAAGTTACCTTTTAAGGGTAAACTACTCTTTGGTGAGGATTTGGATAAGTTGGTCAAAGATCTAGGTGAATCCAAAGGCGGTCGCTTACCAGAAGATCGGCCCAAGCGGGGTAGATCCATTCCGGTCACTAGGGGACAATTTCGGGACTTTCGTAGGTTCTGGTCACCCCGTTACGCCAGCGCCCAGCGGGGTAGATATAGTTCCCGGGTGTCCAGTTTTCGCGGATTTCGTGGAGCCAGTCGAGGGTTCACGGCGGGAGGTGCCCCGGGCCCCCGCAAACCCCAATGAAAGACAGCGGGTCCAGGTGGAGCGGCCGATGATCGGAGGACGCCTTCGACATTTTCTCTCCGCTTGGATCCAAATTACTTCCGATCAGTGGGTACTAGACATTATCAAAGACGGGTATGTTCTCGATTTGGCCCGTCCAGTGCTCGACTCCTTTGTAGCGTCTCCCTGTCGAGGGGTTCAGAAGACCTTGCAGGTGCGCCAAACGCTCGATCGGCTTCTTCAGCTGGGGGCGGTCATTCCAGTTCCACCAGCGGAATATGGTCTGGGAAGGTATTCCATTTATTTCGTGGTGCCAAAGAAGGGAGGCGATCTGCGACCCATATTGGATCTCAAAGGAGTGAATCGTTGTCTAAGAGTCCCTCACTTTCGGATGGAAACGCTACGGTCTGTCATAGTAGCCGTTCGTCGAGGCGAATTTCTTACGTCCCTCGACCTCACGGAGGCTTATCTCCATATCCCTATTCGAGAAGACCAGCAGAGGTATCTGCGCTTTGCGCTTCCGTGGGGGCATTTCCAGTTTCAGGCTTTACCATTCGGTCTAGCGACCGCACCTCGCGTATTCACCAAGATCATGGTGGTAGTTGCCGCGGCTCTCCGCAAGGACGGGGTGCTGGTTCATCCCTATCTGGACGACTGGTTGATTCGCGGGAAATCGCGCGCAGAGAGCTTGGCAGCGACAGAAAAGGTCATCACTCTCTTACAGTCTCTCGGCTGGGTGATCAACCCACTCAAGAGCCAGGTGGTTCCAACACAGCTTCTCGAATATTTAGGGTGCAATTCGAGACTTGCCAGGGGTTGGTTTCTCTACCCGAACGCAGGATTTTGACTCTTCAGTCTCTGGTGCGAAAGTTTCGAGAGTCTCCAGCCCCGTCGGCGTGGCGATACCTGCAGTTGTTGGGGACGATGGCGTCCTCTCTGGAGGTGGTTCCTTGGGCGCGGTTTCACATGCGGTCCCTCCAGCAAGCCTTACTCCGCCGCTGGTCCAACCAGTCCGATCCGCTAAACAGGCGTCTGCCTTGCCCGATGTCGGTTCGAAGGGATCTCTCCTGGTGGTTGAATCCGCTCACTCTGCGAGTGGGGATGCCATTGGAGCAGCCGAACTGGATTCCGCTATTAACGGACGCCTGTCTGACGGGCTGGGGTGCTCACTGCGAGGGCCAGTTCGTCCAGGGTCTTTGGTCCCCAGAAGAGAGCGCCTGGTCGATCAACCGGTTGGAGCTTCGAGCCATTCGCTTGGCATTGCAGGGCTTCGAGACTCGGATATCGGCTCGAGCGATTCGGGTGCTCTCAGACAATGCAACGGCCGTGGCCTACATCAACCGGCAAGGGGGAACCGGAAGTGTCGGCCTCGCGGCGGAGGCTCGGACGTTGTTCGAATGGGTAGAGCCTCGCCTGTCAGCCATCTCCGCAGCACATATCGCCGGAAAAGACAATGTGACGGCGGACTTCCTCAGCAGAGTTCAGGTGGATCCCGGAGAATGGGAGCTACATCCCCGGGTGTTCGCGCAGCTGGTGCTGCGTTGGGCCAACCACTCATGGACCTGATGGCCACGTGCCGCTCAGCAAAAGCGGCTCGATTCTACAGTCGGCGAAGAGAGCCGATGTCCGAAGGTCTGGATGCTCTGTTGCAGGTGTGGCCTTCCACGGGTTTGCTTTATGTATTCCCTCCATGGCCACTGTTGGGGCGCGTTATTCAACGTATCGAAGCCCACCGGGGTCGGGTGCTCTTAATCGCGCCGGATTGGCCGCGTCGTCCTTGGTATGCCGATCTGATGAGGCTGATCGACGGTCCTCCCTGGAAACTTCCCTTATTACCGGACCTGTTGTGTCAGGGTCCACTTCGCATGCCCCAAGTGGAGAGATTCTCTCTTACGGCTTGGCTATTGAAAGGGCTCGGCTAAGAAAACGCGGTTACTCCCGCTCAGTGGTAGCGACCCTCTTGCAGGCGCGAAAGCGATCCACTTCGCTGGCCTATGTTCGAGTTTGGCGTATTTTTGAGGACTGGTGTTCCAGACACCAGATCAGAGCGGCTACGGCCTCTCTGCCGATAATTCTGGATTTTTTGCAAGACGGTTTTACTAAGGGTCTAGCCGCCAGCTCTTTGCGAGTCCAATTGGCGGCTCTGTCTTGTTATCGCGGTAAAGTGCAGGGCGTGGCTTTAGGGGCGCATCCGGATGTAGTTCGTTTTTTGCGTGCTGTGTCTAGGTTACGGCCAGCCCGTAGAGTATCGGTTCCCGCGTGGGAT
The DNA here is from genome assembly GCA_033557465.1 of Ichthyophis bannanicus. Taxonomy (NCBI): domain Eukaryota; kingdom Metazoa; phylum Chordata; class Amphibia; order Gymnophiona; family Ichthyophiidae; genus Ichthyophis; species Ichthyophis bannanicus. The sequence goes on from CM066046.1 coordinate 23,141,980, forward strand.
CTTAATTTAGTGCTACGTGCCCTAAGTGCAGCTCCTTTTGAGCCGCTCTCTGGTAGTTCGGTAAAGGATTTGACTCTTAAAACGGTGTTCCTAGTGGCTATATGTTCCGCACGCCGTATTTCCGAACTCCAGGCTCTTTCTTGCAGGGAGCCTTTTCTGTCTTTCTCGCCTAACAAAGTGGTTCTGCGGCCTGTGCCATCTTTCTTGCCAAAGGTGACTTCTCCTTTTCACTTGAATCAGGTTGTTTCTCTTCCGGTTTTTTCGGAGTCCGAAGGGCATGCTTCTGATCGTGGTTTGAGTCGGTTGGACCTCAAAAGAGTTCTCCGCCGTTATTTACGAGTTACAAATGATTTTCGTAAATCAGACCACTTGTTTGTGCTGTTTGGTGGTCCTCGTAAAGGGGAAGCGGCAGCGAAGGCTTCTATTGCCAGATGGATTAAAGAGGCGATTGGTTCGGCTTACATATTGCACGGTCGGTCGCCGCCGCCGGGACTGCGGGCTCACTCTACAAGAGCACAAGCGACATCCTGGGCGGAATTCAGTCTGGTTTCCCCGGTAGATATTTGTAAAGCGGCCACGTGGTCGTCTTTGCACACTTTCAGTAAACATTATCGTCTTGATGTTTTGGCGGCGAGCGATGCTGGCTTTGGTTCTGCGGTTCTGCGTGCCGGCTGGCACAATCCCACCCGTTAGGCTGCTTTGATACATCCCATACGTCGAGGACTAAGCTGGAGGAACGATAAGGAAATAGTAATTACACTTACCTGGTAATTGTAGTTCCTTGAGAGACGACAGCTTAGTCCTCCTGCCTCTCCCTGATTTCTTTTCGCACGGCACGCCTTGGATGAAGAAGACGATTTTTCCAGGTGAGTGCGTTTCATGTTACTTTCTTTTCTCTCTAAGTTTTTCGCTGTGGCAGGAGCGGGACTTTCCGTTCCGGTTGGTTATAATTTTTAGTATGTGGCCTACGCCACCAGTTGATAAAAAAAAAAAAAAAAAAAAAACCCAGTTAGGTTGCGGAATATATTTCCTATGAGAGCAGTTTTACTAAAGGTTAGCTATGTGTTTGAGTTTGCTTTGTCAGTAGTTCACTGGAGTTCCTGAGTTGCAGGGTGTGCTTATTCCAGTGGAGCTGAAATCTGATTGGTCCAGTCTTCATGCTGCAGGAGGAGGTGCACTACCCATACGTCGAGGACTAAGCTGTCGTCTCTCAAGGAACTACAATTACCAGGTAAGTGTAATTACTATTTACTTACCATGCCTGCCAAACCACGCTGCCTAGTCTGTGGGGTGCGGCGTGGGGAGCTTTTGGATACTGGCGTTTTCAAAGCATGCTCTTTAGAGGCCATGGGCATGGAGGAGTCCTTGGGGGAAGGTTCTCAGGACCACGCGACGGCTTCTCAGGATGGCAGGGGTTCTGACCCTCCTTCCTTGCCTGCTTCGGAACCGGTAGCGGGTCCATCCTCCGCTTCCAGTGTTCCCTTGGTGCCAGAAGGGTCCCAGGGCTCTGGGATTCCAGGTCTCCCTTCCGAATTCCTCTCCTTGATGCAGAAGGCGTTTGCCTTGCTGCAGACGGACAGGGGGGTTCGGTCTCCCGGTCCTTCTAGCAGGAAACGGAGTCGGGCTGCCAGTCTTCAGGAAGGGGAGATGGCGCTACCCAAAAGGCGACGGGACGATTTGGAACCGCAATCGCCTGCCCATCTAGAGGGGGACCTGGAGATGCCGGACCTTGATGAGGAGGTCTCGGACAAAGACTTGGAAGATGGTGAGTTGTTAGAGGAGGAGCAACAGAGCAGGGTGGTCCGTGTTTTTTGGCGAGAGGAGCTTCCTGCTTTGATTTCCGAGACCCTAAAAGTTTTAAATATGCCCGTGGGGTCCGCTCCCTCAGAAGAGGCGTTGGAGGATCCGCTGTTGCAGGCTGTGCGCACCTCGCAGCGGGTGTTCCCTATCCATAGAGTCTTTCGGAATATGATTCAGGAGGAATGGGACGCGCCTGAGTCGGTGTTGCGGGGGACCAGGGCTTTGGACCGCTTGTACCCGCTCTCGGAACAGGATAAGTTGATTTTTCAGTCTCCAAAAGTTGATGCCGCGGTGGCGGCTGTCACGAAGAAGACCACCATTCCGGTGGAAGGAGCGGCAGCATTGAAGGATGGCCAGGATAGGAGGTTGGATACCTTGCTGAAGCAGGTGTTCGACATGAGTGCCCTTTCCTTGCAGGCCTCCATAGCGGGGGCGTGGGTGGCGAGAGGCTGTTTACGCTGGTCTCAATGTCTTCAGGGCTCCCTCTCAGGCGACCAGATGGCAGATACGTCTCGGCTGGAGTCTGGCACGGCGTACCTATCCGATGTTCATTATGATCTAATTCGTGGCCTAGCTAAAGGTATGGCTTCGGTAGTCGCAGCTCGCCGTTCTTTGTGGCTCCGAAACTGGTCGGCGGATAGTTCGTCCAAAGCTCGGCTCAGTAAGCTTCCCTTCCGGGGCAAGCTCCTCTTTGGAGAGGATCTTGAGAAGTTGGTTAAGGACCTCGGGGAGTCCAAAGGGGGACGTCTCCCTGAGGATAGACCGAAACAGACTCGAGGAGGATCGGCATCTAGAGGCCTCTCGAGGGATTTTCGTAAGTTTCGCACATCTCGCTTTCAACAATCACAGCGGAGCAGGTTTCCAGCGCGGAGTCAGTCCTTTCGAGGGTTTCGGGGGGCAGGCAGGGGTTTTGGTCCCTACCAGTCTTCCGGTGCGAACAAGAAATCACAATGAGATGAGGCGGGCCCAGGTAGTGGAGGTGCCCGTGGGAGGCAGGTTGCGGGAGTTCTACCCTGCCTGGGTCCAGATTACATCAGACCGGTGGGTCTTAGAAGTCATTCGGGAAGGCTATGCCCTGGAGTTTCAGCGTCCAGTGCGAGATTCCTTTGTTCTTTCCCCCTGCAAGGCGCCTCGGAAGCGCCGAGCGGTTGCGGACACCTTGGGCCCTCTCCAACGACTCGGGGTAGTCGTACCCATTCCGATCGACCAGTGCGGCGCAGGACGATACTCCATTTATTTCGTGGTCCCCAAAAAGGGAGATACGTTTCGGCCAATTCTCGATCTCAAGAGGGTGAATCGTTGTCTCCGAGTGTCCCACTTCCGCATGGAGACCTTGCGCTCCGTCATTGCGGCCGTTCGCGCGGGCGAATTTCTTACGTCCTTGGATCTGACGGAGGCTTATCTTCACATTCCCGTGCGGAGGGAGCATCAACGTTTTCTGCGATTTGCGGTACCGATGGGACACTTTCAGTTCCGGGCGTTGCCTTTTGGTCTGGCGACGGCTCCTCGGACATTCACAACGATTATGGTAGTTGTAGCGGCCGCGCTGCGCAGAGAAGGGATCCTGGTGCACCCGTACCTGGACGACTGGTTGATTCGGGCAAAGTCCAGGGAGGAAAGCGTGGTGGCCACCACTCGTGTGGTGGAGTTCTTGGAGAGCCTCGGTTGGGTAGTGAACGAGGCGAAGAGTCAGCTGTCCCCCTCGCAGAGCCTGGAGTACCTGGGGGCGCGCTTCGAGACTCGACAAGGACGGGTCTTTCTTCCCAGCTCAAGGGCGCAGGCCTTGCGCGACCTGGTGCGTCGGTTTCTTTGGGCTTCGGGCGCCGACGGCTTGGCAGTACCTGCAGTTACTGGGGACCATGGCGGCTACAATAGACTTAGTGTTGTGGGCCAGAGCTCATATGCGGCCTTTGCAGAGTGCTCTCTCAGGCGCTGGTCTCATCAGAGGGATGCGTTGTCGCAGTGTCTGCCCTGTCCGGCGGCGGTGAAGGGCAGCCTTCTTTGGTGGTTGCATCCCGAGAGCCTGACGCAGGGCGTCCCCCTGGAGCCTCCGTGCTGGCGGTTGCTCACGACGGATGCGAGTCTCGCGGGATGGGGGGCTCATCTCGTAGGCTCGTTTGCGCAAGGAACGTGGGCAAAGGAGGAACGACTATGGTCCATAAACCGTCTGGAAATGCGCGCAGTCTTTCAGGCTCTGCTGGCCTTTCAGCAGAAACTTCGGCAAGCGGCGGTTCGCGTGCTATCGGACAACGCGACCACGGTGGCATATATAAATCGGCAAGGCGGCACGGGCAGTGCGGCCCTAGAGGAAGAGGCGAGTGTGCTGCTGGCTTGGGCGGAACGGAATTTGCTGGCCCTGTCGGCTCAGCATGTCGCCGGAGTCGCCAACGTCGAGGCGGATTATCTGAGTCGGTGCCGCGTGGATCCGGGGGAGTGGGCTCTGCACCCGGACGTTTTCGAGATGATTGTGCGTCGTTGGGGGCTTCCGGTGATGGATCTCATGGCGACCTTGCGGTCGGCAAAGGTGGAGAGATTCTTCAGCAGGCGGAAAGAGTGGATGGCGGAGGCCCTGGATGCCTTGGCGCAGCAGTGGCCGGTGGAGGGTCTGCTGTATGTCTTCCCTCCCTGGGCGCTAATTGGCAAGGTGGTTCAGCGCATCGAGCGGCACAAGGGCCAGGTGGTCCTGATAGCGCCCGATTGGCCGAGGAGACCATGGTATGCAGACTTGGTTCGTCTGTTGGTCGACGTTCCGTGGAGGTTGCCTCTTCGGGAGGACCTGTTGCTTCAGGGTCCCTTGCGCATGCCTCAGGTGGGTCGGTTCTCGCTTATGGCTTGGCTCTTGAGCGGGCGCTGTTGACGGCCCGCGGTTACTCGGCGGCGGTTATAGACACTCTCCTGCGGTCACGTCGGAGGTCGACTTCCCTGGCTTATATCCGAGTTTGGCGTGTCTTTGAGAGCTGGTGTTCCGATCTCTCTCTCAACCCCTTACGAGCTTCGGTGTCCAATGTTCTTTCCTTTTTGCAGGCTGGATTGGATAAGGGCCTTTCGGCCAGCTCCTTGCGGGTGCAGTTGGCGGCTCTCTCCTGTTTTCGGGGAAAGATTCAAGGTCAGGTGATCGCAGCGCATGGCGATATTCGTCGGTTCTTGCGAGCGGTGTTGTTGCTCAGACCGCCACGGCGGACTGTTCTTCCTCCGTGGGATCTTAATTTGGTCCTGAACGTCTTGGTTGGGGAACCCTTCGAGCCATTAGGACGGGCTTCACTCAAGGATTTGACGCTCAAGACGGTGTTTCTCGTGGCGATATGTTCGGCCAGGAGGATTTCCGAGCTGCAGGCGCTCTCTTGCCGGGAGCCTTTTTTGACTTTCTCTGCGGACAAGGTGGTCTTGCGTTCAGTACCCGCCTTTTTGCCAAAGGTGGTGTCCGCTTTTCATGTTAATCAAGTGGTGTCGCTCCCGGTGTTTTCCGCGGAGCAGGGAGCTCACGCAGGTGGACGTTTGCACCGGTTGGATGTGCGGAGAGTGCTCAAGAAGTATCTTGGTCGTTTCGGAAGTCGGCCAGGCTTTTTGTCGCATTCGGAGGCCCGCGGAAGGGCGAGGCGGCGGCGAAGTCTTCCATTTCTCGGTGGCTGAAGGAGGCGATTGCTTCGGCCTACATTTTGAGAGGCAGAGCGGTGCCGGTAGGGTTGCGTGCGCATTCCACGAGAGCGCAGGCAGCCTCGTGGGCGGAAGTTAGCCTAGTGCCGGCGGCGGATATTTGTAGGGCGGCGACCTGGTCCTCGTTACATTCTTTTGCTCGGCATTATCGCTTGGATGTGCAGGCGCGCAGGGATAGTTGTTTTGGATCAGCCGTCCTTCAGGCTGGGATCTCAGGCCCCTCCCGTTGAGATTTACTGCTTTGTTACATCCTCTATCTTTCCGGGACTGGACTAGAGGGACGCTAAGGAAAATTAGACTTACCTTCTAATTGTTGTTCCTTAAGGAACTCTAGTCCAGTCCCGGATCCCTCCCGTTCAGTGGGTGTTAGCCAGCCTGAAGTGTCCACAGGCGGGGGAGAGTGAGATTGACAGCTGGTGAACCCGTGCAGTTTTCAAAAAAAAACAAAAAAAAAACCGGAAAGAAGAAAACAACCAAACGGAACACTTGGTCCCGTGAATATATTTCCGTACCCACTACACTTTCAGGGCGCTCTGGGGGTAGCAGAGATGGGAAGCGCTCTCAGAGGGGATCTCTGCTGTTGGCGGCAGGCGTCTGGGGCGCAGAGGAACCGGGCTTCCGCCCTTCCGTTCCACGTCCGTTATCGGGCGCGCCCTGGCTCTATCCTTTTCTTAGAGATATATCTCTATCTGTACATAATTGTTTTGTATAGGTTTTTGAAATAACTACTTATTTGTTGCTCTGCTGAGTCTGCTTTGTCAATAGGTGCTGGTGAAAGGGGGCGGAGCGAGCCTATTTGTACCAGTGACATCACGACGATGACATCTTTCAGTCTCCAAAGCTGCTGGTGGAGGTTGACAACTCTATCTTTCCGGGACTGGACTAGAGTTCCTTAAGGAACAACAATTAGCAGGTAAGTCTAATTTACTCTTGGTTTGAGGGGCGAGGGGTTTGACAGAGTATCACTGGATTAAAAGAAGGGTGTAGTAAGGTTCAGCATAGTAGTAGTGGGTTACAGTGATGTTACATACAAGTTCAATTTAACCTCAGTTTGCAACAAGATTCAGTAATGTAAGCATGAGTGTTCGTCTGGCCTCTCATCAAGAGTGCTAGTGTGTGCCGTAGTGTCCTAGGAACAGGTAGTTCTTCAGGTGTTTGAAGGATCTGGCAGGCTGAATGCATTGCAAAGTAAGTGGTAGAGTGTTCCAGAGTGTGGGGCATAGAGTATGTGGGAGAAGAAAACGCAAGAGTATGGGGGGCAGCTGAGATGGGACAATAAGGACTGAAACAAGCAAGATAAGGAAGGGATTTTGGATTTAGCTCGCACCTTTTTCATAAGTAGCTTAAGCTGAGATATATTCAAGTACACTATGTATTTGTCCCCAGACGGCTTGCATTCTAAGAATGTACTAGAGGCAGTGGAGGAGTGATCCTCCCAAGATCACAAGGGACAGCATTGGGATTCGAACCATTAGGCTGCCACGCCACTCCAAAGTAAAGGTAGGGAATAGGAAGGATGGGGTACAAAAACAGGCAAGGGGGGGATGGGGAGGTCAAGAATGGCAGGAAATGGAGAAGAGGATGACCTTGGTTTGAGAGGAGAAAATAATTCAAGGTGGTAATGTAGGAGAAAATACTAGGAAAAAAAATAAGTAAAGCAAAAGGGCACAAAATAGAAACTAACAAAAAATACTGCAACAGATATTTCCATAGAGAATATTAAGTAGAAAGTGGTTCCCTGAGGGGCAAGAGGAAAATCTGTGCAGCCTCCTCCCCACTTCCATTCCTACTTTCCCACATAGGTGAATCGCTGGCCACCTGTGGACAGGAAAGAGGGATGGCTGTAAAGGAAAAATAATCAAGTATTCTGCAGGAACAAGCAGGAAGTCAGTCCTCACAAATGGCTGATGTTGGCGCCAATGGAGCCCGCGCAGAGCATTTCCTTAGCTTTCAAAGAAAGCCTTTGGGACATGCTACCACACATGTGTGGTCCCTTTCCTGCCCAAGGGGCATTCCTAACAAGGGCTCTACAGGTCAAACAACGGTAAGGATTTGAGGGTTTATTTTTTATTAAATTGCTAGCTCTCTGACTGGGAGCTCTTAAAAGTGTTTTTGTATATTTTTAAAGCAAAGTTACTTACTTTTTGGTGCTTTAAGTAGAAATTTCCTTGAACAGTGTAGGTTGATGACCTCTAGTAACCTTCTCAGCTTTGGGAACTGCTGACACCTAATCAGGTGTTAGTTTCCTCCCTACCCACCCCGACTCCCACCCCACCCCTAGTGAGCAGTCTTGCTTTATAGGGCACTTCCCCATTTATGAAAGTCGTTTTTATTATTATTTCCATATCCTTAGAACGTCATACAACTCACAGTATATACAGGGCATTATACACGATCAACTGTACATTAGTCGCAGTCACAATCTCCTTACTACTTCCTCAGACTAGTAATAGTTCACTAAACATCAGACTACAAGCCTGCAACTAATAAAACAAACAGCTAGAAACTAATCAAGAAGAGGGGAGAGAAAAAGAAAAGGAGGTCAAAGGCAGAGGAGAAGCAGCTCTCCTTTACAAACCATAAACGAGTTACCTCCGCTGCCCTTATGTGACCCATCGCAAACACCCCTCAAACTCTGCTTTACCACTCAAATTCTACTTCGCCCCTCCTACTCCCTCTGATTGCATTACCCCTCCTTTATCCCATTCCCTTATCCCTCCCGTCTTACCCCAGTCCTCCAGATCCCAGCCTCCCACCCCTCCCCCATGTATGGATCTTCTTACCAGTGTGCCTACCCACCCTCCTCCTCCATGTCTTAATTCACCACTCCCGTTACCTGGTCAACCTTGTCCTCTCCAATATCCTACTGAACCTCCCAAGCCTTCAGACCCTCCGAATCGTCAGCCCCAATTACGGTCTGGCATACATAGTAGTAGCCCGCCCATCGGGGGAGCTATCCAACTACCTCCCATATTTTATCAACCTCCTCCAACTTCCTTCCTCCCAGTAGCAGGGCGGTTTTCCGCTCCATGGATTTTAACTCCCACATCCCTTGCACCCACTCCTTTACTCCCGGGGGGTTATCCGCCAGCCAATGTCTTAATATGCATTGTTTTGCTATGATAAATCCTCTCTCATAATTCCCAATACTCCTTCCTCTTAGCATCTCCCCCTATCTGAACACCAAATAGACACCATTCTGGTGAGAGCGTCCTGGCACCTCCCCATTTAACAAAGCACAGAGAATTGGAGCAGCACATTTTGAATATAATTAAAGAGATTTAACTGCTTTTTCCTCTGAACGTACAGCTGGGAAACCGGCTAGTACTTGGTAGATCTCTCTTTTGCTTTACCAGATACCTAAGCTCCACGAACAGAACAATGGCTGGGAATAACATATCGCTAAAGCTGTTGCCTCCATTACAGCTTCTGCCTCTGTCCAGGCAGAGGTTCCTAATGCCAGTTGAAGGACCGGTTCCATGTGCAGGGTGCCTCCATGCTGAAGCTCTGAGGAAACAAGCGGAGGAACTCAGAGAGGAGGTGGTGAGACTGAGGAGCATTCAAGACAGTGAGAAGTACATTGATGAGATGCTTCTTGCAGCAACCAAGCTCTCCAGCAGAGGAGAAGATTTGTGTCCAACCATCGACATTCTGTTGGCACCTGTCACCAGGGCCTGCAAAATCACCAAACCAACTTCTCCAGCCCTTGAATTGAAGAACCATTATGCAGCCCTGGAAGTGGAGGAGGTGAAAGCATCCCTGGAAAGGGAAGTACCAGAGCTCAAGTACCCCAAAGTTGCAGAATCAGTGACCACAAGGAAGCGAAGGGTAGTGGTGGTTGGAGACACTCTTCTGAGGGGTACTTGAGCCATCCATCTGCTGACCAGACTTGATGTCCAGAGAGGTATTCTGTCTGCCTGGTGCAAAAATCCAAGATGTTACGGAGAGTTTGCCGAGACTCATTAAGCCCACTGACTATTACCCAATGTTGCTAATCCATGTTGGAACAAATGATACTGCAAGGTATCCCTTGGAACATATCAAAAGTGACTTCATGGCTCTGGGACAGAAGGTGAAGCAGTTAGGTGCACAGGTTGTGTTCTCTTCATTCCTCCCTGTTGAAGGTAAAGCCCAAGGCAGAGAGGCTCGCATCCTGGAGATGAATGCATGGCTGCATGGATGGTGTCATCGAGAGCGTTTTGGTTTCCTACAACATGGGATGCTGTTCCAAGGGTTGCAGAGCAGGGATGGCATCCATTTGTCCAAGAAAGGTCAACGCGTCTTTGGTAGTAGACTGGCTAACCTACTGAAGAGGGCTTTAAACTAGATTCGTTGGGGATGGGTGAAGAAAGCCCCCAGGTAGGTGAAAGCCTCCAGGTAGGTGATACATTAAATACCTTTATGGAAATGGGTAACAGGGGTAACATATGGAAAACAGTGTGTATAAATGCCCGTAGCATGGGAAATAAGATCCCTGAAGTTGAAGCTTTAGTGGCACTTACAGAAACATGGTTCACAGAAAACCATGATTGGGATGTAACTATACCTGGCTATACTTTATTCAGAAAGGACAGGGTAGGAAGAAGGGGAGGAAGAGTGGCACTATATGTAAAAACTGCTATTAAAGCTTTGGAATTACAGAGCTTAAAAGAGAGAGAGGAGGCATTGTGGGTTAAACTAGAAAGAGGGAAAGAGAAATCTATTTGCATTGGTGTGATATACAGACCTCCCTCACAAGAGGAAGAGGTGGGCAAAGAGTTAATTGAAGACATACGCAGCATTGCTAGGAAAGGGGAAGTGCTACTGATAGGAGATTTCAATATGCCAGATGTTGATTGGCACATTCCTGCTGCAGTATCATCTAGAAATAAGGGGATCCTGGATTCTCTACAGGGAGAACTATTCAGGCAATTGGTAACAGACCCCACACGTGAAGGGGCCATACTAGACTTGGTGCTTACCAATGGTGAAAGTGTTTCTGATGTTGTAGTGGGAGATTATTTTGCATCCAGTGATCATCAGATGGTGTGGGTCAGTATTAAGACTGGGGCTGATGGAATCCATTCAAAGGTGAGGATCTTAGACTTTAGGAAGACCAATTTTGCCAAGATGGGCCAATACCTCAGGGAGACGTTAGTGGGATGGGAACAGCTGGGGGATGTAGAAAAACAGTGGGCAAAACTGAAAGGGGATATTTTAAGGGCAACCAACTTTTTTGTTAAAATGGTAAATAAAAGGAAAATGAGACCGCTTTGGTTTTCAAAAGAAGTAGCTGAAAAAGTGAAGAAAAAGAGGGAGGCCTTCATGAAATACAAGAGATCACAGAGAGAGGAAGACAGGCATCTATGTTTGGGAAAAATTTAGAGAAGCTAGCAAAGTAGTCAGGAAGGCAAAGATTCAAAAGGAGGAGGAAATAGCCAGTGCAATAAAATGGGGGGATAAGACATTTTTCAGATATGTTAGTGAGAAGAGGAAGGGCAAAAGTGGTATTGTCAGACTCAAGGGTGCAGGGGAGGAATATGTAGAAGCTGATAAGGATAAAGCAGAATTGCTTAACAAATATTTCTGTTCTCTGTTCACAGATGAAGAACCAGGAGCAGGACCTCAGAAAACACCCACAAACAGGAACAGAAGCGAGCGACATCTTGAACAATTTTCAGAAGACTGTGTTCGTGAGAAACTAGCTCAACTTAAAGTAGAGAGAGCGATGGGACCACATGGGATACACCCTAGAATACTGAGGGAACTTGGGGACATTCTAGCAGCTCCACTGAGTGACCTTTTCAATGCCTCGGATTCGAGAGTGGTGCCAAAGGACTGGAGAGAGGCTCATGTGGTGCCTTTACACAAAAGCGGAAGTAAGGATGTGGTTGAAAACTACAGGCCGGTTAGTTTAACTTCGGTGATGAGTAAATTATTGGAAACGCTGCTGAAAGAGAAAATAGTGAGGTTTCTGGAGTCCAGCAGATTACAGGATCCGAGGCAGCATGGATTCACTAGAGGCAGGTCTTCTCAGACAAATCTGATCGATTTCTTTGACTGGGGGACCAAGGGAGAGCCCTAGATGTGGTATATTTAGATTTCAGTAAAGCCTTTGACACTGTTCCTCACAGGCGACTTATAAACAAACTGAGCACCCTAGGGATGGACCCTAAAGTTACTGCTTTGGTTAGAAATTGGTTGGGTGGGAGGCGACCAAGAGTACAGGTAAATGGAGCTCACTCTGAGAAGAAGGATGTTAACAGTGGTGTTCCTGAGGGATCTGTCCTTGGTCCGATTCTTTTTAACATCTTTGTTAGTGATGTAGCGGAAGGGCTGGCGGGTAAGGTAATATCTAAACACTACCTTAAAACTAAGATGCAGACAGTAGTCCAGCAGCGAGATGGGGGCTTTCCAGTCTTTTGCATTGAGTGTCACATGTATGATTTTCTCCCAGTTGGTGAGGGGTCCTACATGTGCACTAGGTGCAAGGAGCTCTTTGCTCTCAGGGAACGAGTCCGATCTGTGGAGGCTAGAGTAGCAGAATTAGAGGGCATAAGGAAGGCAGAGAGATTCATAAGACCTACAGGGATATAATCCTGAAGTCCCACCTCCAGTCTGGCAGCATCCCTGTTGCCATGGAGGAGAGAGGTCACGTGACAGGAGAGCATCACCCTGGTGTGGCAGGAAGTGATCCTGTAACTAGGACCTGTCCTCCAGGTGATATAAAACCCTCTCGCACCGAGGAAGTTTCTCCATGTCCATGTGCCCATGAGGGAAGGGTTAGAACAGCCGTTATAGTTGTTGATTCGATCATTAGGCTTGTAGATAGCTTGGTAGATATGAGGATCGCCTGGAGACATGCCTGCCTGTTGCAAATGCAGCGGACCTCACGCGCCTCCTAGACAAGGTCTTAGTGCTGGGGAGGAGTACTGCTGTATTGGTAGATGTCGGTACCAATGACATAGGAAAATGTGGTAGGGAGATTCCGGAGGCTAAATTTAGGATTTTAGGTAGGAAGTCGAAATCCAGAACTTCCAGGGTAGCGTTATCTGAAATGCTTCCCATTCCACGCGCAGGGCCCAAAACGCAGGCAGCACTCTAGAGTCTCAGTGTGTGGATGAGACAATGGCGCAAGTATGAGAGTTTGGGATTTGTTAGGAACTGGGGGACATTCAAGGGAAAGGAGGAGCTCTTCCGAAGGTTTGGGCTTCACCTTAACCAGGATGGAACCAGGCCGCTGGCATTAGCCTTTAAAAAAAAGAGGGAGAGCAGCTTTTAAACTAGATAATAGGGGAGAGCCGACAGTCACCCATGCGTGCATGATTCGGAACAATGTATCCTTGAAGGATACTACCAAAAGAATGAAGTTAGAGCATCTCAGCAGAGAGGTTCCAATAAAGACAAAAGTAGCCCAAATGCCCTTGAGTACGGAGCAGACAGAGCTTAAAGATTCCAAATTACCCCTGCCTGCCAATAGCCAGATTAATATGAATAAAATAGTCTCTAAAATGCTTGTATACAAATGCTAGAAGTCTAAAAAAATAAGATGGGAGAATTAGAATAAATAGCACTAAATGAGAGGTTAGATATGATTGGTATCTCAGAGACATGGTGGAAGGAGGACAACCAGTGGGACACTGATACCTGGGTACAAACTATATCGTAATGATAGAGCTGATCAAATTGGTGGAGGGGTTGCGCTCTGTTAGAGAGGGCATTGAGTCACAAAGGATTAAAGTTTTGCAGGAAAGAAAATTTGTTGTGAAATCTCTATTGATTGAAATTCCATGTAAAAAGAGGAAGGCGTTGGCAGTGGGGGTGTACTATCGACAGAATGAACAAATGGATGGTGAAATGCTCAAAGAAATCAGGGAAGCTAACAAACGTTACAGCACAGTAATAATAAATGGTGATTTCAATTTTCCTGGTATTGGCTGGGTAAATATCACAGCAGAACATGCTAGGGAGATAAAGTTTTCTAGATAAAATAAATGACTGCTTCTTGGAGCAATTGGTTCATGATCCGACCAGAGAGGAAAACATTCTGGACCTAGTCCTTAGTGGAACACCAGACCTGGTGCAAGAGATAAGGGTGTTGGGTCCACTTGGCAATAGTGATCATAGTATGATTGCGTTGTTAATTAACGGAGGAAGGGTGGTAAGGAAATCCACAGTACTACCTTTTAACTTTTGAAAGGGAAACTATGATAAAATGAGGAAAATAGTTAAGGAAAAACTAAAAGGAGCAGTAGACCAGCTGTATTTCACACTTTAAGAAAAGTGGAAGGAAGTCCAAAAAACTGCCAGCATGGTTTAAAGGTGAGGTCAGAGGCTGTTGACAAAAAAGCATCTTTCAGGAAATGGGAAAAAAGAACCAAATGACAAAAACTGGAAACAGCCCAAGCACTGGCAAGTTTGATGCAAGGTATTGGTAAGGCAGGCAAAGAGAGAATTACAGAAGAAGCTTGCTGTGGAAGCAAAGACACATAATAAAGACTTCAAGTACATTCGAAGCAAAAAACCTGTGAGAGAGTCAGTTAGACCATTAGATGATAGAGGGCTAAAAGGGGCACTAAGAAGGGGACAAGGCCATAGTGGAGAGACTGAAATGAATTCTTTGCTTCGGTCTTTACTGAAGAAGATGTAGGGATGTTACCCATGACTGAAGTGATATTTAAAGGCGATACTGCGGAAGAATTGAAAAATATTGATACACCGGGAAGATGTATTACAACTATTTGATAAACTGAAGAGTAGCAAATCACCAGGACCATATGGTATACATCCAAGGGTGTTGAAAGAACTGAAATATGAGATTGCAGACCTGCTATTAGTAATCTTTGAACTATCACTAAAATCATCTATAATACTTGAAGATTAGAGGATGACCACTGTAATGCAAATTTTTAAAAAGGGGTGATCTGGGAAAGTACAGACCGGTGAGCCTGATGTCAGTACTGGGAAAAATGATAGAAACCATCATAAAGAACAAAATTAATGAACATGTAGATAGTCATGACTTAATGGGAGACCGCCAAAATGACTTTAGACAAGGAAGATCTTGTCTTACTAATCTGTTATGTTTATATGAAGGTTTGAATAAACAGGTAGACAAAGGTGTGTCGGTTGATATAGTGTATCTGGACTTTCAGAAAGCCTTCTACAATCCTCATCAGAGACTTTTGGCAAAACTGAAAAAGTCATGGGATAGGAGGCAGTGTACTATTGTGGATCAGGAACTGGTTAAAAGATAGAAAGCAGAGGTTAGGGCTAAATGGCCCATTTTCCCAATGGAGAAATGTGAATAATGGAGTACCCCAGGGATCTGTGCTGGGCCTGCTGCTTTTTGACATATTCATAAATTACCTCGAAAAGGGAATAACGAGTGTGGTTATCAGTTTTGTAGATGAGACAAAACTATTTAAAGTTGTTAAACCTATGAGGATTGTGGAAAATTGCAAGAGTATATTGATAAATTGGAAGACTGTGCATCCAAATGGCAGATGAAATTTAATGTGGACAAGTGCAAAGTTATGCACCTAGGAAAGAACAACCCAAACTATGGTTACACGATGCAAGGTTCCACATTAGGAACCACCACCCTTGAAAAAGATTTAGGCGTCATTGTGAATAACGTGTTAAAACCCTCCACCCAGTGTGCAGTGGCGGCCAAGAGAGCAAATTGAATTCCAGGTATCATAATGAAAGGAATGGAAAATAAAACAAAAGATATTACAATGCCTCTGTATCGTTCCATGGTGCGATCTCACCTTGAATATTGTGTGCAATTCTGGTCGCCGTATCTTAAAAAGGATATAGCGTTATTAAAAAAGGTACAGAGAACAGCCACCGAAATGGTAAAGTGGATGGAAGGGTTACTCATATGAAGAAAGGCTAAAAAGGTTAGGGCTCTTTAACCTTTTTTTCCCCGTTATCCATGTTTAAATTCCCTGTTTTATGTAAGTTCAATGTATGGTTACTCCACATTGTACCAACTTGTTACTTGTAAACCGCGCTGATGCCGAATAGTGCGGTATAGAAAAACGTTAAATAAAATAAAATAAATAAATAAATAAAACCTGGAAAAGACAGCTGAGGGGAGATATGATAGAAGTCTATAAATTTATGAATGGAGTTGAATGGGTAAATGTAGATTGATTGTTTACGTCATCAGAATATAGAATGACTAGGGGACATGCAATGAAGCTACAGGGTAACCTATTTAAGACAAATACGAAAAAATATTTTTTCACTGAATGTGTAATCAAACTCTGGAATTTGTTACTGGAGGATGTAGTAAAAGCTGTTAGTGTAGCTGGGTTTAAAAAAGGTTTGGAAGTTCCTGGAGGAAAGGTCCATAAACCATTATTAAAAGGGACCCAGGATATCGCTGCTTGACCCAATACAAGCACTGTGGAACCTGTGTCTTTTGGGGAAACTGCTAGGTACTTATGACCTAGATTGGCCACTGTTGGAAACAGGATACTGGGCTTGATGGATATTGGTCTGACCCAGTATGCATATCTTATGTTCTTATGACCATCAAGAAGCACATCAAAATGGAATGTTCTCTCACACTAAAGTTAGAACTCCCAGTACGTACTTTATTTATCAGGTTTTTTATGCCGCGTTATTTCAGTCTAAGCGGTTTTCATTGTATCTTAAACTTGGTAATGTACATTAAACAGGGGCATTGATAACTTTGATTTTTCTGAGGCAATGGAGGGTTAAGTGACTTGCCCAAGGCCACAAGGAGTGCTAGTGGGAATTGAACCCTGGTCTCTTGTTTCTCAAGCCAGTGCTCTAACCATTAGGCTACTCCTCCACAACTGCGTTCTGCTTTGACTTAATCAAAAGAGAGCTCAATGCAGAAAGGTGCACTGCCATTAGCGTGGGCATCTGCACAATGTTTATTCAGAACCTTTTCTGTGCTGGTGTAGGCGCAGAATGCAGAAAAATCGAATGCAAGCATAAACACTGTGTAGATGCCTGCACTAACAGCAGTGTGCCATGCATTTAAATCAGTTAAATGGATGGCATTGAAACAATTAGCTATGCAGAGAAGTACAGAAGGCTGATCTCAACATGAGATTTTAATGTGAGGTCTGAGGAGGCATTAAGGGTTAGCTGATTTGAAATCCATGCTGGTGAGGAATCTTTTCTGTCTTCAACGTACAGCACCTGCAATATTTTTTCTAGCTTTGCTGAAGAATGCTGAACAAAACAGCAGGGAAAGTGTGCAGTGGTGTTTGTATGAATTGTTGACTTTTCAGTTCTGCAGCAGACTGCACCCATGTAGTTCTAACACTGCCCTCAGACAGAGAAATGATCTTCTGGAACAGGAAAAGCTGCCACTCCATAAATGTTCAAGTCTATAAATTAATGAATGGAGTGGAACGGGTAAACGTAGATCGATTGTTTGTTATCAGAATATAGAAAGACTACAGGACATGCAATGAAGCTACAGGGTAAACTATTTTAAGACTAATAAAAGAAAATATTTTTTCACTCAACGTGTAATCAAACTCTGGAATTTGTTACCGGAGGATGTAGTAAAGGCTGTTAGTGTAGCTGGGTTTAAAAAAGGTTTGGACAAGTTCCTGGAGGAAAGGTCCATAAACCATTATTAAGAAAGGACCCAGGATATCAAAGCTTGACCCAGTACAAGCATTGCGGAACCTGTGTGTCTTGGGGAAACTGCTAGGTACGTATGACCTAGATTGGCCACTGTTGGAAACAGGATACTGGGCTTGATGGACCTTGGTCTGACCCAGTATGGCATATCTTATGTTCTTATGGTGTGTGATACGCACTGGAACAATGTTATGCACAGGTGCTGGATTGCTGTCTGCCGCACAAAGAGAAGTTGTGCTCAAAATATCATCAGTGTTCGTTTTGAGCAGCACTAATGCTCAGACTACTGCTGGTTGTGCCACATAGTAATGCAGCATATGTGCAAAAGTGCCCAACTGCTGTTTTTGTACGAAGGATATAGGTGCTGCTAACAGACATCTGTGTGCTTGTCTCTAGCTTGCTCTCCTTGTTTAGCACACTTTTTGCGCATAGCTCATTTGCTTGCTCTTTGCTTACAGCATCTCCAAGCTAAACTTGCTTAAGAAACGCTACACTAGAGCTTTAGTGCTGGGCTGTAGTGCAGGGTTTCTGCATCAAGTTGCAAAACAGTTTACAAATCTACTTTGACAAATATATAAACCTGCAAGTGCAACTTATTTTATAACTACCAGGTGGCAATATAATATAACACAATACAAACATAAGATGTGTTAATAGAAAAAAGGCAAAGGATGAATGGCAGAAAATAAAAGGTTGAATGCTTTTGCTCAAGAATTTTCAGACCGTCTCCTCATGGTTATCACACAATGGTGTAAAGATAAATTATGATAAAACTGAGGCAATGGTGATCACCAAATCTGATTGAACTTGCGCCTCCATCCTCTGGATGGTAATAATCATTCATCACTGCCAGGAGATGCATTACCTTGAGTGGTGTTGGATTACACACTTTTTCTGTGCCCTTAGGTGTTACATGTCATTTGTTTTGCTTTTTATAAATTGCATCAGATTAGGGGCCTAAAACATTATTTAGCTTTTGAAAACTTTCACTTGACTGTCCAGCTGACCATTTTACCTTTTGTTGGATTATTATAATACCATCTATTTTGGTTTACTTTGAGGTTTGCTGCATTCCCTTCAATTAATACAGAATGCTGAAATTCGAGTGATATTTAACAAGTAGGACAGATTATCTCCCTTCGTGGTTTGAGTTGCACTGGCTTAGAGTTAAACATACTCTTTACAAGTATCTATTACATCAGATTCTTTATGCTGCCTATGATACAGATTTTTCTCCAGGACCAAGCAGGAAGTCAGTCCTCACATATGGGTGACATCGACGTCGATGGAGCCCCCATGCGGAGCATTTCCCCAGCTTTCTAAGAAAGCCTTTGGGAATACACCCATGCATGCGCGGTCCCCTTCCCGCCCAAAGGTGCCATCTTGCTCAGTCTTTTTTTCCGTGGAGCCCAACGGACGTGAGTCCGTGTCACCCGGAAAAGTTTGATTTTTTTCTGCGATTTTCGCTCTTTTTGTCCGGTTCGACGCTGGTTCCCCTTCCCGCCTGGGTTCGGTATGCAGGTATCGACCCAATCTGTTTTTTCATTTTTTTGCCCTTTGTGGCACGCGTTCGCGCTCTTTTTTTTCTTTTTCCCTGGAGGGGACGGTCTTTTGACCTCGCGGGGGCCCTTTTTTCCCCAATGGCCTCTAGTGATTTCAAAAAGTGTGATCGTTGTAAGAAGCTCATGTCTCTTACCGACACACACGACTGCTGCCTGCGTTGCCTCGGGCCAGACCATGATCCCAAGGTCTGTGTCCCGTGTGGTAAGATGTCCACTAAGGCACTCAGAAGCCGGCAGCATCAGGAGGAGAGAATTTTTTCTGACTCTGCCTCCGGTCGAACCCGGACCTCGTCAGAGGCCTCGACATCTCGGGAGTCGGACCCCGAGCTTCGTCGGGGTTCCTCTGAAAGGGGGTCCCCCAGTTGGGAGCATAAGAGGAAGAGAACTTGTGAGGGCAGTGTCGGAGGATGCCCCTGGTTCCTCGAGGGCCAGGTCTCGGACCCCTGACCACTGCCCTGGGCCTTTGGAGCTGGATAAGCCAACTAAGGTATCCCGTGTAGAGCCAGAGTCTGTCGAGTACGTAAGTCCTGTTGTCCTCGAGGACTCTCCTCCCAGGGAGCCGATGTTGGGCCCGGCACCGCCGGGGCCCGAGTCGGTGGCTGCTGAGTCTCCTGAGCTTGGACTCAGGCTGACAGCCTTGGAGTGCAGACTGTCTGCCTTCATGGATCAGCAGCGGGTGCTGATGGCCAGCCTGACTGGTGCATCTGCCCCAACCACCGGGACGTCGACCCCGGAGACCGAGCCGGTTCTCGAAGCCATGAAGGCCCGAGTCCGGACTCGGTCACGGTCTCCCTCGACCTCCCGTTTGGGACCGAGGGCGTCGATGCCGATGGCCCTGGTGTCGGGGCGGGTGTTACCGGAGCCCACACAGTCGGAGCCCCTCGACTCTTCCTCAGATGAGTCTGCATGGGAGACGGAGGACGAGGAGTCCCCCGATACCTTTCGGACTCGGTGTGTCCCTTCGGACTCACCGCAATCCGAGCCCCGGAGTAGGTCCCCACCGGAGGACACCCGGAGTTAGTCAGGGACATGGCCAAGGCTTTGAATGTTCCTGCGGATCCCGAGGAGGAGCCTCGAGCCAAAGAGCTCAATGCCCTGCAGTATGACACTGCCCCGCGGGAGGCCTTTACTGTGCTGGTTCCTCCGATGCTGGAACGGCTCCTCTTCCGAATGTGGGAGGCATCGGCCTTGGCGCCGGTTTTGAGCAAGCGGATCGATTCCATATATCAAGTCCGAAAGAGCCCTGGGTTCCAGAAGGCGCAGCTGCCGCACCATTCTATGGTTGTGGAATCGGCCATGCATCGTCTGAAGAGCCAGAAGATGCACTCTGCGGTTCCCCCCGGCAGGGAGGCCCGAAGCCTAGATGCCATCGGTAGAAAGTGCTTCCAGGGCTCGATGCTTGCTTGCCGTGTCCAGTCCTACCCAGCTGTACATGGGCATGTACTTGCGGGACCTGGCTAAGGAGATAGCCGGGTTCTCGGCTGGCCTCTCCGGGGAACCTTTGCAGAGGTTCAAGTCCTTGTCCTCGGGGATCCCGGAGTGCTCCAAATTCATCTCCTGGGCGGCCTACGATGGCTTCGAGGCTTTGGCCCGCGTAGTGGCGGCCGGCATCGGTGCTCGACGCCAGGCATGGCTACAGTCATCGGACCTCACGCCATGGGCACAGGACAAGTTGGTCAATGTCCCATGCTGGGGTGAAAACCTCTTCGGCAAGCCCATGGCCGAAAAGGCCACTGAGCTCGAGACCGAGACTCTGACAAGGACAAGGCTGTCCAGAAAAACTTCTGCCCCATCTCATAAGAAGAAGAGCTCGGGGAAAAAGACCTTTTACCCGAGGAAGGCATCTGCCTACAAACCTTTTCCTCATTATCAGACCTCCCCAGCTCCCCAGCAGGGTCAGCACGCCAAGGGGCAGGGACATGGGCCCCATAGGCAGAAAGCCCCCAAGCCTCCAGCTCCTGCGCCTACTCAGCAGGGAGGGGGTTTTTGACTCCCACTGCATAGCCTCTCCGCCTCTGCTGGTCCATCTCAGCACGGGAGGTCGGTTGACCCTGTTTGCCCACCAGTGGCCACCCATCACAAGAGATGCTTGGGTACTGTAGTCCAGAAGGGCTATCTGCTCCATTTCAATCAAGTACCCCTTCCTACTTCCCAGGGGAGCCTCCAAGGCCTACTCTGCATCAGGAACTCCTTCTCCAGGAACTGCAATGTCTTCTTCAAGACAGGGTGGTGGAGCCTGTACCTCCCCACCAGCTGGGGCAGGGCTTCTACTCCAGGTACTTTCTTGTGCCAAAGAGGACTGGAGGTCTCCAGCCCATTTTGGACTTGAAAAATCTCAACAAATTCTTGGAAAAGGAAAAGTTCAAGATTCTTACTCTTGGAACACGGCTGCCCTACCTCCAGCAGGGAGATTGGCTATGCTCCTTAGATCTGAAGGATGCATACACTCACATCCTCATTCATCCAGACCACAGAAAATACCTAAGGTTCGTGGTAGGAGGAAACCATTTTCAGTACCGAGTACTGCCCTTTGGCCTAACCTCCGCCCTACGGGTCTTCACAAAGTGCCTGGCGGTGGTGGCAGCCTACTTGAGAAACCAGGGTATCTTTGTCTTCCCCTATCTGGACGACTGGCTCATCAGGGGTCAGACTCTCCAGGAGGCCAGGCAAGCCACCCTCCATACTGTCTATCTCCTTCAACAACTAGGCTTTGTCATAAACTTCGCAAAGTCCACTTTGCTCCTCTCCCAGAACTTGGAGTTCATAGGAGCATGGTTAGACTCCCTGCAAGCAAAGGCTTACTTGCCAGAGGACAGAGCAAGAAGGCTGATGGACTTGGCAAGCCGGTTTCTAGACAACCCACTGGTATCCGCCAGACTTTGTCTGCGGCTCCTGGGCCACATGGCTTCAACAGTGCATGTGACCCCCAGTGCCCACCTGCATATGAGGCCTGCACAGTGGTGTCTCAGGACTCAGTGGAAGCAGGCTACAGGCAGCCTAAGAGACAAAGTAAGGTGTCCAAACCCTTACTGAACTCCCTGCAGTGGTGGCTGCACTCCCCCAACCTTCTACAGGGAATTCCTTTTCAGGTACCTGTTTCCACTGTGTTACTCATAACTGATGCCTCCTTGCAGGGCTGGGGTGCACATTGTCTGGACAAGTGCACACAGGGTCTGTGGTCTCCTTGGGAGGCCACACAACAAATCAATCTCCTGGAACTCAGGGCGATACGCTTAGCCCTCAAGGCCTTCTCACACCCTGGCCCACCAATCTGTCTTGGTGCAGACAGACAACCAGGTGGCAATGTTCTTTGTGAACAAACAAGGGGGCATGGGGTCCAGGCTTCTGTGTCAGGAGGCACAGGCCCTATGCTCCTTTGCACTTCAACACCATATGCTGCTCAAAGCAGTCTATCTTCCTGGCCAGGAGAATTTCCTGGCGGACAGATTGAGCAGGGTTCTACAACCTCACGAATGGCAGCTGCACCCTTTGGTGGTTCAGAACATTTTCCTGAAATGGGGACTTCCATCCATAGACCTCTTTGCCAGTCCCCTGAACCGGCAGCTGCCCCAGTTCTGCTCCAGGCAACCGCATCCCACAAGATGCGCAGCGGCTGCCTTCCTGATATCATGGTCCAAGGGCCTCCTGTATGCATTTCCTCCCATGTCCCTTCTGGCCCGAACCTTGTTCAAGATTCTAAGGGACAGGGCCTCGGTCATATTGGTAGCCCCCAGATGGCCGAGACAGCCCTGGTTCCCGCTTCTGTTACAGCTGGCGGTGGACAACCCATTCCCCCTGGGGTTGCAACCCAATCCCCAGTTAATCCTTGTTTTATTCCCCTGTTACCTGTAACTTGGACAAGTTCTCTAAACCTGAGTGTATTTTGTTTAATGTAAACCGCACTGATGTCAAATAGCGCGGTATATAAGAGCTGTTAAATAAATAAATAAATCTTCTTTCTCAGGATCAGGGTTCCCTTCTGCACCCCAATCTCAAAACTCTCAATTTGATGGCCTGGAGGCTGCAAGGGTAGTGCTAGCTTCCTGGGGCCTGCCTCAGGAAGTTGAAGAGGTGGTCTTGGCCTCTCGGAAGCAATCCACCAGAAAGACCTATGCCCTGAAGTGGAAGCGTTTCTCCTTGTGGTGTGATAAACGCCAGGAGAACCCTTTCTCCTGTCCTGTGCCAGTGGTGCTTCAGTACCTGCTACACTTGTCTAATCAGGGTCTTAAGTCCAATTCTGTTCGGGTGCACCTTTCTGCTCTGGCAGTCCACCACTCACAGGTGGAAGGGCACTTTTTATCAGGTCACCCCTTGGTGTCCAGGTTCCTCAGAGGCTTGCCCTTGCTAAAGCCTCCTCTCCGTCCACCAGCCCCTGAGTGGGAGTTAAATGTGGTCTTGCAGCAGCTTACTCGCCCTCCCTTTGAGCCGATGACTACGTGTCCAATCCGCTTCCTTTCT
The DNA here is from genome assembly GCA_033557465.1 of Ichthyophis bannanicus. Lineage (NCBI taxonomy): Eukaryota > Metazoa > Chordata > Amphibia > Gymnophiona > Ichthyophiidae > Ichthyophis > Ichthyophis bannanicus. The sequence continues at coordinate 23,165,070 of CM066046.1, forward strand.
TGGAAGACTCTTTTCCTAGTGGCACTGACTTCGGCCCTACGAGTGAGTGAACTTCAAGCCCTGGTCTGTGACAGGCCTTACGCTCGTTTCTATAGGTACAGGGTAGTCCTTAGGACTCATCCTAAGTTCCTCCCAAAGGTAGTCTCCTCTTTCCACCTCAATCAGGAGGTGGTTGTTCCAACATTCTTCCCTAGGCCCCATGCTAGCCGGGTTGAAGAAGTCCTGCATACCCTGGACTGTAGAAGGGCCTTGTCTTTCTACCTTGAGTGTACTAAGGGTCATAGAAGGGCTACTCAGCTCTTCGTCTCCTTTGACCCAAACAACTTGGGGTTGCCTGTCTCCAAGCATACCTTGTCCATATGGGTGGCGGACTGTATCGCCTGGGCTTACAGGGCAGCAGACCTTCCCTTGTAGGGGTCGAGTCACAGCTCACCGTGTCCGGGCCATGGCTGCATCAGTAGCTTATCTCTGTTCTGTACCACTGGCAGCCATCTGCAGGGCTGCAACTTGGTCCTCAAGCCAGACTTTTTCAGCCCATTACTGCCTGGAGAGGGAGTCCCGTAGGGACAGTGCTTTTGATCAGGCAGTACTCCGGAATCCCTTTGAGGTTTAGGCAACTCCTGCCCTCTTGTTGGGCTATCGGTGGGATCTGTTCTCAGTACAATTCTTTCCCTGATGCTGAGGCTTCACAGAGGGAGCTCTATTTTTCAGCCTGGGTTCCTGGTAGCCCAGAGCTAGGGAGTCACCCATATGTGAGGGCTGACTTCCTGCTTGGTCCTGGAGAAAGAGTAGTTACTCACCTGTGACAGGTGCTCTCCAGGAGCAGCAGGAATCAGTCCTCACAACCCTCCCTCCTCCCCTGGGAGTTGCAGTTGTATATAGTTCATTTTGGTTTTTTGTGCTGTCTTTTAGCTATGTCATCTGACTGAGTAAGATGGCACCTTTGGGCGGGAAGGGGACCGCGCATGCATGGGTGTATTCCCAAAGGCTTTCTTAGAAAGCTGGGGAAATGCTCCACATGGGGGCTTCATCGACGTCGATGTCACCCATATGTGAGGACTGATTCCTGCTGCTCCTGGAGAACACCTGTTACAAGTGAGTAACTACTCTACCTGTTCCGTTAACTTCATATGCCCTGAACTGGACTCTCTGGTCGAGTCAGCAAAAAGTCTTGCCAAGTTCTTATCCGGAGAGCCAAAGTACGGGCATGTGTGTTTTCAGTAATGGACCCTGTTATGTGGGACTCCATGCCATCCAACAGACGCATGATTACTTAATGTTCTAAAAAACTACTAAAAACTCATCTTTTTGTATCTGTATAGGAAAGCACTTGGGTCTAGTTTTAATGGGCAAGTATTTGTATTTCATTGTTTGGCTCTTCGTTGTTATGTTGTATGTAAATTATGTATGTTTGTGTTGTAACTTGCCCAGTCGCAATGTGATAGGTGGGAAATAAATGTTAATAAATAAAATGAAATGAAGATGGAGAGAAGATGGCATGGAAGCAAGAGAAGCAAATGAAACAAGTGAAAGGTAACAAAAAGAAAATGGAATAAGGGGGTTAAAAAGTGAAAAAGCAGGAGAAATATCTAAATGGGAAGGAAAATCCATAATGCTGGAATATGGGTTTTAATGCTTTAACCCTGCATTCTGAGTAACTGTTGCTGTTTTCCAGGAGCTACCTGATACAAAGAAAGTGTCTTCAGAAGTGCAACAGATGTGGGTTTTAACAGAAGTCATACGAGCCAATGAAACAGCAGCTCGGATTGGCCGCTTTGATGTAAGTGTGCTCTCTTCTTACCTATAACCTCAGGCTGTATGAAGGGACCACAGCTGCAAAAGTAGATTAAGGAAAGAGGAGCAGTACCTTTCCTCTGGCAATATTTCCAGGGTGTTCTACGTCGATCTGTTATCATTTTTTTTTTTTAGATACTTTATTTTATAACCACCAACAAATACAATATACAAATATCCCCAGAGGGGTGTACTCTGATCCCCTCTCAGAGGATAAACAAAAACAGAAATGACAGGTGGTAAAGTGGAAAAGTGTTTTCTCCCATAAGTAATCCCCCATTCCCCACCGCCCGCAACCCTCCCCCCTCCCTCCCTTCACCCACAGCACACTACCCTATAAACTCTGTAAATCTCCATCAATATCTACATACACTCCACATCTCCCACCAGCAGCTCATCCCGTCAACTACCAACGTGCAAGATCTCATTGCGACACCTAGCACTCAGCTGTTGTATATAAGGCTCCCAGATACACATAAAGGCTGTCCAGCGTTTGACACTGCCCCGCACCCCCCATCTCTCTGTCAACATCATTTGATGGAAGCAATTACGCCACTCACCAAAGGAAGGTGGGCTACTGTCCCTCCAAAGACGAAGAATTGGCCCCTTCCCCACCAAGCAGGCTTTACGCACCAACAACCGTTCCCCTTCCACCACAGGGCAAGGGGGGCCAAGTCGGTCCAGCACCACAAGGGCCCCAGTCCATCTCACACGCCGATGTAGTAGTCGATTTAAAAAAGTACATATCGTAGCCCAATAGGAGTGCAATAATCTACAACCCCACCACATATGTAATAAAGTCGCCATAGGCTCCAAGCATTTCGGGCAAGACCCATCAGTGGCTAGCTGACTGCGCAGCGCCCTTCGTGGGGAAAAATACAGCCTAGTTACACATTTAAATTGTGTCTCCCGCCAGCGTGCTTCCTGTGTCAGTTTCACTATCCCTTTTAAGGCCTGAATGACCGACCCGGGGGGTACTGCTTCTCCCAATTCCGTTTCCCAAGCTGCCTCGACCCCTCGATAGTCAGGGGCGATTCGAAGCCCAGCTAAGCGCTTCTTGAAATCCAAGATCGATGGGGGGGTTTTCCTCCCCCAGCCCAAAAAACTCCAAAATTTGTGCTGACCGGTCAACATGTAACGCCTCGCGGGACAGGGAAGACACATAATGTGCAAGTTGTATATAAGCGAAGCAATGCCTAGTAGATAAATCATATTCCCTACTTAAAGTCAAAAAAGATTTGCACTGCCCTGAGGGCTCTACCACATGTCCGACATTCCGGATTCCTCAAGCACCCCACTCCCGGAAGATCACCGTCTCCGAGCCCGGTAGAAAATTAGCATTGCCCTGTAATGGAAGCCAACTAGAGATCCTCCATGATGTATTCCAACAGAGGTTAAGTTGTTTCCAGGTTCGCTGGGCCGAGCCAATCAGCTCATTACGCACGACATGACGAGGGAGAGCATGGTGTGCCCCGTGTAGGACCCCCAACAATGTCAATGGTGCCACAAAACACTCCTCCATAGCTTGAGGTGTATACACATCTGTCCCAACCAGTCGCCAAGGTGACGAGCCTGACAGGCCAGAGCATACCCCGTAAGATCTGAAAGACCCATCCCCCCTTCGCGCCAGAATCCCAACATTCGTGACCACGAGATACGCGCCTTCCCTCCTTTCCACAAGAACCGTCAAATAACGGCCTCAAACCAGCGCACATCTCGGCTCAACAGCCAAACCGGCAGTGTTTGAAACCAGTACAACAGCCGTGGTAAGATCACCATTTGAACCGCCGCCACCCTCCCTGACAGGGATAGCGGGAGCAGCTCCCATGTTTTCAACTGTTGCTGTAGCCGCCTCAGCAACCTCTCCAAGTTACGCATATATAGCACCCGGGGGTTGCGAGTTAGCACTATGCCCAAATAAATAAATTCATCCACCGCCCACTTGAGAGGGAAAACCCCCACCCAACTCCCACGCAACTGAGTTGATATATCCAATGCTTCTGATTTATCTCTATTGATACGCAGCCCAGCAATGCTACCAAATCTCGCAAACTCCTCCAACAACTGTGGCAGTGACTGATCCGGGGAGAGCAGGTGTACCAAAAGATCATCCGCAAAGGCTGAAAGTTTAAACTCCTGGGAGCCCATGCGGATTCCCTGTATCACACGGGAGGCCTCGATAGTCCAAATCAGGGGGTCCAGTGACAAGACAAACAATAGGGGAGAAAGGGGGCACCCCTGTCTCGTGCCCCATTCCAAAGGAAAGTCCTCAGAGTATACCATTGCACAGCACCCCCGCCGTCGGCCGAGCATATAGACTCTCTACCATCCTACAAAAATTAACTCCCAACCCATAACGCGGGAGAAGATTACGGAGATATTGCCAATCTACCCTGTCGAAAGCTTTTTCCGCGTCAAAACTTACAAGCAATGAAGGCAACCGATGAGCATGGACCCATTCCAGGGAAGCTAGAATCTTACGCAAGTTACGAACCGCATATCTCCACTTAACAAACCCCACCTGGGAGTCATGTACTAAGTGTCCTATATAGGGAGGAGTAGCCTAGTGGTTGGGGCAAGGTACTTCAGGCCGGAAGGTCGGGGGTTCAAATCCCACTAGAGGACAGCAACCTTGGGCCGGAAAGACTGGGGTTTCTAGTCCCACAGATGCTCCTTGTGGTCTTGGGCAAGCCACTTAACCCTCCATTGCCCATGTTCCCTGTAAGTATTAGTGTATGTGTCTCATATCCCCGCGTGTTAAATGTATCCCCCAATTGTGTTGTGACCGCTTTGATTGAAAGATAAGGCGGTATACAAAACTGTCAAAATAAATAAATAAATAAAACTGTTGCCAGCCTTATTGACAAAACTTTCGCATTTAATTTGATATCAAAGTTAAGCAAGGAAATAGGACGATACGACCCTACCAGCAAGGGGTCTTTACCCGGTTTAGGAATCAGCGTGAGATGGGCATGGTTACTTCCCCAGCGGAAGGCCCCTCTTTCCGCCCTCCCATTAAAGACCTCCGCCAGCATGGGGCTCACAGGTTCATCAAGAAGTTTATAGAACTCGGCACCCAAGCCATCCGGTCCAGGTGATTTATTACAACTAGCTGCGGAAATCGCAGAGGATATCTCTTGCGCGGTTATAGGTGGCTCTAAGAGCTCTCTCTGTTCATCAGTAAGCTGCGGCAGATTCAACGTTTTCAAATACTCATCGAGCTCCACCATGGGCGCGGGTTGTGCCTTATATAAGTCCTGAAAAAAGTTCCGAAAGGCCCGGACAATTTCAACGGACTCTTTTTTTTTCAGCCGTCCCTGTTCATCCCTGACGGCCGTCACTAACGAGGAACCCCGCTGACCCTTCAAACATCGTGCCAGTAGCTTCCCCGGCTTGTTCCCATAGCAATGTAGCCGATATTTATAATAAAGGACGGACTTCTTGGCTCTCTGATGCAATAACTCATTAAGATCCACCTGAGCTTCCCAAAGCTTTTTCTTATTCACAGACGTCGGGCTACGAGCACACAGCCTTCTCAAGCTAGTAACCAGGCGTTCTAAACCAATTATTCGTTCCGCTATCAGCCGACGTTTCCGGGCTGCAAACCCAATAATATTGCCCCGTAACACCACTTTTGCCGTCTCCCACACCAATTCAGGGTCCCCACTGTGGCGCTGGTGGTCACTCACAAACTCCCGCCAACGCTGCTTCAAAAATTGTTGAAATCGAACATCCTGACACAGCCCCAGGGGAAGCCGCCACAGTCGCGTCCGGGTATTAGCCACCCCTCATTGCAGCTCTATCAGGACCATCGCATGATCTGAGATTTCCAAGGGGCCTATCTGCACCTCCCCCGTATTAGCAAACAAGGCTCCCGATACTAGGAGATAGTCAATTCGAGCGCTGGACTCGTGCGCCCGGGACTGATGAGTAAAGTCCCTTTCCAGGGGGTGTAATAAACGCCAAGGATCGACCAGGCCGAGTCTGCCACAAAAGCGCTGTAACATCCGCGTCATTGGGATTCTATCCCTCGCCTCTTCCCCTCTAGAGGTGTCAAGGTCTACATCTAGAACCCCGTTAAAATCTCCCGCCAGAATCAGCGGGAATTCCGGAAGTTGTTCAGTTTTAGAGGCCAAGGCCATTATAAAAGCCAGGGTCCATCACATTAGGACCATATAGATTCCCAATAATCACAGGCTTCCCTTCCAATCCACCAGCTAGCAGAAGAAAGCGCCCGTCCTCCGATGCAACAACTTTTTCCACAGCAAAGCGGACTCACTTATGGAACAAAATTACTACTCCCCCCTTTTTCCCTCGCGCAGGGGATCCCCACACCTGCCCCACCCAGCCCCTACGAAGTTTACCATGCTCTTCCTCCGACTGATGTGTTTCTTGCAAAAGGGCAACATCACACTGCTGTCTGGCCAAGGCCTGCAATATTTTATACCGCTTAATTGGAGTCCCCAATCCACAAACATTCCAGGTAATAACCTTCAGTGTCACGGGGCAGTGTCAAGATCCAGCCAAGCAGAGAAATCCAGTCTCAGCAAAGGAGTTCCCCCAGCCTGGAACCCCCCCCCCCCCCAACAATCAACAAAACAGTACAGAGCTGCTTACAAGAAAACAATGAAGTGTGTGCTATCCCCTCCCCCCCTCCCAACTATCCCCCCTTTGCCCCCCCACCACTTGACCATCAAGTCCACCCATAGGTTGGACATCTTCCCTATAGCAATCGGGACTGCCCCAAGCGTCCCCGAGCTCAACAGTGAGCCTAACCTTCTTATAACATGTAGCTCTCTTCCTAACCTCTATAATATGGGTCCCACAGTACTCCCCACTCCCCCCCTCCTCTCCTCCCTAGGAATACAGCACTCCCTAATCAACTTCACTTGCCCTGATTAGCCAATACTAACAAGTCACCCCCCTCCTATTCATTGAGCCCCAATTTACTTTCTCCCCCCCCCCCAGGGTCCTTTATCCCCTTTGTCCCCCACCCGGGACTTGCACCCCTTCCCCGTAGTAATCCCCCAGTTGGAACCCAAGATGCCTATTTTTTTGTTTTCTTTGTGACCGCGGTGGTCCACTTTATCGGGTGCCCCCAACCCTATTACCCCCCAATGAGACCTACCCATATCCCCCCTCCGGTCACCGCTTCTGAGGGATTGCCACCTTACTGTGCACAATATCACATATGGGATCGCCAGCAAGCCTCTAGAGGCCACCCATGAAAATGAGCAAAACAGTAAATAGCATTGGCATAACCTAAAATCCACTCATCCTCTCCATCTAGGGCCTACCCCCCAACACACATACCTTCCCACATTCACCCTCCCAATCATCCTATTTTACCTAATATCAGCCGCCTACGTGAGAAACAGACTCCTGGGTGAAAAGTTGCTAAATCTCAGGGTCGATCCCCTCACACCCCTCCAATATCCACTTGTGTTAGACCCAATACCACCAGAGTCGCCTACGCCATATTTCTTGGTTCTCAGTGGCGTATTCGGTGTAATAATCCTCCCCTCTAGACCAGCAAACCGATCTGCAACCCTTCACCCCGTCAGCTCGCCATCCGGGTCTTAACTAAAATTAGGAATAGAATTAGGAACTAGGAATAGGGCCAGCAAGCACATCCATTAACCCTTCACAATATATCCCAACAGTAGAAGGAAGAGAAAAAAGGAAGGGAGCAGAGAACCATATAGAAAGCAGAGGAAATTATTATAAAAGACAAAGTAAAAATCCCCTTTCTTTCAAGACCAGCCAACAAAAACCCCACCTAACTACCCATTCACACGTTCCAGACATTTCCCACAAAAATCAGGGAAACTGCCCTCACGTTTCGATCCATAGGGCAAGTTAAACATGGCAACAATGAAACAATATAATCATTAAAACATTCACATAAGGGAGCAGCTTAAACAATGTAGCCAAATGTGTCAGGCCACAACTTAAACAAGGCAGGAGATGTAACAGTGTAACAACTGAAACCATGAGGAGAGCAGCTGCTACAGTTCCGGCCCCCGCTAGGCCCTTAAGCCTCTCTCCTTTAGCAAGACAGCAAGCCTCCATCCACGCTGGTATCACAGGTCTCACGGGGGCGAAGCAGCCTGAGCGTTCAAGGTTCCTAGAAGAGATGTAGCCGCCACCGGTGTCGTCAGGTAGCATGTCTGTCCATGGACCTCCACCCGCAGCCGAGCAGGATATAACAGTGAGAATCGCACGCCTTGATTTCGCAGCTGTGTGCAGACCCCTGAGAAGGCCCGTCGCTGCTGGCTCACTAGGGCTGAGTAATCCTGGAACACAAGGATTTGTGCTGAGTCCTGTTGCTGTATATTTCGGCCCCGAGCCGTCCTCAACACCACCTCTTTTTGCCGGTAGTCTAGAAATCGGGCTATAACCGCGCTCGGACGCCTCGACTGGTCTCGCCGCTGGCCCAACCGATGCACGCGCTCCAGCTTTACGGGGTCAACGCCTTTACCTTGCAGCAGTTTCTCAATCCAGGACTGCAGGTATTCAAAAAGGGCGCCATCTGCCACGCTCTCCAGTATCCCGATAAAGCGTAAGTTCTTGCGTCTCCCCCGATTTTCGAGCTCATCCAGCTTGTCACCCTGTTGCTTTACTAGAGTCTCTAGGGCCTCTACTTTAGTTTCCAGGGAATGCTGGGCGTCCTCCATGTCCGAAACGCGGGCCTCCACCTGGTCCATCCTCCCGGTAAACTCAGTGAGGTTTTGGCTGATATTCTGGATCTGATCCGCCAGTTCTTGAAAGCGGGTATCCAGAGCCTGGACCACCGCAGCACTCACTACTTTCACCAGATCCGGGGTACCCCTGGATTTCGGGCTGGCTGGCGCTCCCTCCGCCATTTTACCCTCTACAGCCCTCATCTTCTCCTTCCTTGGCGGCTTCGATGCCATCGGGTTCCGTGCCGTTAAGAAACTGCTCCCAGCACAAAATAACCCCCGTGTTTTGAGAGATAAATTTGTGGTTAGTGCCCACTTTTATAAAGAGCTATAGCCGTTTTGTGGGGCAGAGTACCCGGAGCTGACCGTGAGCGATCCGATCAGCTCATTGCCAAACCGGAAGTCCTCCTCTTTTGTTTTTTATTGGGCACCAGTATAACACTGTTTGGAATTTGCTGTGTTCAGGTTAAACTGTCCTTGCAATGATACCTTACAAGTTGGCATGTCTGCAGCTGCCCTTTGAATTCAGATCATATGTATTTAGTTTGTTAATCCACAGTGACAACAGAATACAAAGTAAAGATTGGGTTTGTCTTTTTAGTCAAGATAGACATGATTAGCTTCTGACAACTGCATTAATAAAAAGATAGAGACTGATTCTTTAAAGAAAAATCTCCAGGAACAAGCAGGAAAGTAGTCTTCACATATGGGTATCGTCGGTACCGACGGATCCTGCGTGGGAACGCTCCCTAGCGTCCAATAGGAAAGCTTTTGGGAGCGTCCCACAGCGCCTGCATGCTACCTTCCCGCCTTTCTACCTCTCACTTCAGTTCTTTGTTTTCCGTAGAGCCGACAGGACGTGTACCCTGTCACTGCAGAAAATTTATTCTTTTGGTTTTTTTGTGGTCGTGTCTGCCTTCACTCGACGCCTACCGGTACCGCCGGTTCTGTTTTCTTTTTCAAAAAAACAAACTAGCTTTCTAAAAGGTTTTTTCTTTCAGGGGCCTCTCACCTTTCAGTGCTAGGCGCCATTTTGGGCACTAGGCCCACTTTTCTTCAAACATGGAGAAGCCAGCTAGTGGTTTCAAGAAATGTTCTAACTGTGGTGGTACTATATTTGTCACCAACACCCATGATTGGTGTCTTAAATGTTTAGGTCCCGAACATTGCCCATTGGAGTGTCTCTCCTGCAGAAAGATGACCAAGAGGGACCTGCAGAATAGAGCTGCAAAACTCGGTACCCTTTTTGCCGCGGATACGATGTCAGTTGCATCGACGTCTTCCAGAGCTTCATTTTCCTCCCATGGATTTCAGGTAACTAAACTTAAGTCTTCCAAGACTGGACGATCCTCAAAGGGTAGATCTCCTTCTAAGCATCAAGATGCCACTGGCGTTGCTCTCGAGGAAAGTTCACTGGCAAAACAGCCCTGGCGGAAGTCTTTGGTCTCCAAAGCATTAGCGGGGTTCCAGGATGTTCCAGAGGCTTCCACCTCTGTAGAACTACTGGTGCCATGTTCTGGGGTCATGCCCGTTTCCACCGGTACCGACACCCAGGCATCAGCAGGAGCGATGAATAAGAGAATACTTGCTATCGAACGCAGTCTAGCGACCCTCTTAGCAGCTTCAGTACCGCTAAGGCTGCTACAGACTGTTCCACAGGTATTGGTACCAACATCGGTGCCGGTACCGAGTGCACCTACCTCGGCAGGTATGCTTCCGCCCATGCCGAGCCTCAGGCATCGAAGGGCCGGTACCGAGACACCCCGATACTGACTTCAAGCGGTACCGGTACCGAGCGTTGCACGAACACCGGTCACCGAGATATTTTGAACCTTCTGATTCCGATAATTCTCCAGGAACAAGCAGGAAGTCAGTCCTCACATATGGGTGACGTCGGCAACGATGGAGCCCTCGTGAGGAGCAATTCCCCAGCTTTCAAAGAAATCCTTTGGGATTGCATCGCTCATGTGCGGTCCCCTTCCCGCCCAAGGGTGCCATCTTGCTCAGTCTTCTTTTTTCCACGGAGCCCAACGGACGTGGTCCCGTTTTCACCGTGGAAAAAGTAGAAAAGTTGAATTATTTCTTTCAGTTTCCCGGTTCGACACCAGTTCCCCTTCCCACCTTCGGCTCGGTACACCGGTATCGAGTCCGGTCTTATTTTTCGTTTTCATCCTTCGTGACTAGCGTTCGCACTCTTTTTATTTTTCACTGGCAGCCCGGTCGTTTGACCTCGCAGAGGCCCTTTTTCTCAGCGATGGCTGCCAGCGGGTTTAAAAAGTGTGATCGGTGTAAGAAGTTGATGTCTCTCACCAACACACATGACTGCTGCCTCCGATGCCTCGGCCCTGACCATGACCCGGTGGTCTGTGGGCTGTGTGGTAAGATGTCTTCGAAATCTTTGAGGAGCAGGCAGCATCAGCATGACAGGATTTTTCCTGAGTCCGCATCCGCCCGGGCCCGGACCTTGTCGGAAGCCTCGACATCTTGGGACTCGGAGCTCGAGCACAGTCTTGGGTCTTCTGAGCGGGGGTCTCCCTCCAGGGAACACCAGAAAAAGAAAATACTCATGAGGGCAGCGTCGCTGGACGCCTCTGATCAGCTGGGGCCCTCGGGTTCCAGGCCACAGAGCCCGGACCGCCGCCCCGGGTCCTCGGAGTCAGAGCGGCCGGCTAAACAACCTCGCAAGGAGCCGGAGACGTCGGACAAGGTAATGTCTGTTGTCCTCATGGACTCTCCAGGAGAGTCGGCATCGGGCCCGGCGCCATCGGGACCCGAGCCAGGAGCTGCGGAGCCTTCTGAGCTCAGTCTCAGGTTGGCAGCCCTGGAGAGCAGCATGGCTGCCTTCATGGAGCAGCAGCAGGTGCTGATGGCCGGTCTCGCCGGTCCATCCGCCCCGACCACTGGGACCTCGACGTCAGTCAATGCCAGAGGCCGAGCCGATCCTCGAGTCAATCAGGTCTCAAGTCGATCCTCGGCCAAGGTCAAGGTCCCCCTCGACCTCCCGTTTGGGACCGAGGTCGTCAACGCCGGTGCCCTCGGCGGCAGGGCGGTCAAGCTCAAAGCCCTCGAGGCCGGAGCCCATTGAGTCCTCCTCAGAGGACTCGGCATGGGAGACAGAGGAAGACTCCCCAGACACCTACCGAACCCAGTGTATCCCATCGGACTCTCCAGGTTCGGAGCCTCGGATTAGGTCCCCCTTCCCCCCCTCCCCCCCGGAGGACACTCTGTTCTCGGACTTTGTAAGGGACATGACCAAGGCTTTGGCATTCCCTGCGGATGCCGAGGAGGAGCCGAGGAGCTTGATGCCCTCCAATATGACTCTCTCCCCCGAAGGAGGCCCTTACTGTACTGGTGCCTCCGATGTTGGAACGGCTGATGCTCCGCATGTGGGAGTCCCCGACCTCGATGCCAGTGCTCAGCAAGCGGGTCGATTCCATTTATCGAGTCCGCAAGAGTCCTGGGTTCCAGAAAGCGCAGCTGCCGCACAACTCCATGATTGTGGAATCGGCTATGCAACGGCTGAAAAGCCAAAAGACGCACTCCTTGGTGCCTCCCGGCCAGGAGGCCCGAAACCTGGATGCCTTCGGCAGAAAGTGCTACCAGAGCTCGATGCTGTCATGCTGTGTCCAAACCTACCAGCTGTACATGGGCATGTGCTTGCGGGTCCTGGCAAAGGAGATTGCCAGGTTCTCAGCTGATCTCTCTGAGGAACCATTGCAGCGCTTCAAGGCCTTGTCCACGGGGATCCGATTGTACTCGAAGTTCATGTCTCGGGCAGCTTATGATAGCTTCGGGGCTTTGGCCCGAGTAGCTGCGGCCGGCATCGGTGCACGCCATCAGGCTTGGCTCATGTCGTTGGACCTAAAGCCATGGGTTCAGGACAAGTTGGTCGATGTCCCGTGCTGAGGAGACAACCTCTTCGGCAAACCCATGACCGAAAAAGCTGCAGAAATCGAGTCCAAGTACTTGACCCGGACAAGGTTATCGAAGAAGACATCTGCACCTCCTCACAAGAAGGTGGCCTCAGGGAAAAAGCCCTTTTTCCCGAAGAAGGATACGGCTTACAGAAACTACCTCACTTACCAGGCCACCCCAGCTCCCCAACAGGGGCAGCAGGCCAGGGGACAGGGGCATGGCCCATGTAAGCCGAAGACCCCCAAGCCTCCAGTTCCGGCTCCTACCCAGCTGGGAGGGGTTTTTTGACTCCCACTGCATAGCTCCTCTCCCACCAGTGGTTTGGCCCTGCACAGGAGGAAGACTGGCTCTGTATGCTCACAGGTGGCCAGCCATTACTACCGATGCCTGGGTTTTGAAAATAGTCCAGCAGGGCTATTTACTTCATTTCAACCAGGTGCCCACCTCCTTTTTCCCTGGAAAACCTCTCAGGCCTCCTCTTCACAGGAACCTCCTCCTGCAAGTCTGCTAAGGGATCAGGCAGTGGAACCGGTGCCCCACCACCTGCAGGGGCAAGGCTTCTACTCCAGGTATTTCCTCATACCAAAAAGAAAAGGAGGCCTTCGCCCCATCCTAGACTTGTGAAGTCTGAACAAGTTCCTGGTGAGGGAAAAGTTCGATGCTTTCTCTTGGGAGGCTACTGCCTTACCTCCACCAGGGAGACTGGCTATGCTCCTTAGACCTAAAGGATGCTTATACTCACATCCTCATACACACAGACCACAGACAATATCTCAGGTTTGTGGTCGGAGGAAACCACTTCCAGTACAAGGTGCTTCCCTTTGGCCTAGCTTCTGCTCCCAGAGTATTTACCAAATGCCTAGCAGTGGTGGCAGCCTTCCTCAGAAGTCAGGGAGTCTTCGTCTTTCCATATCTAGACGACTGGCTCATCAGGGGCCATTCGGCACAGGAGGCACAGCAGGCCACTGCTCGCACAGTCACCCTGCTCCAGCACCTAGGGTTTGTTATAAATCGCGCAAAGTCCACTTTACTCCCCACTCAGAACTTGGAGTTCATAGGGGCAAGACTGGACACACTTCAGGCAAGGGCTTACCTACCACTGGACAGGGTGAGGCAGTTGCTGGACTTGGTCCAGCAGGTCCAGCACAGACCTCAGGTCTCCGCAAAGGTCTTCCTACGCCTCCTGGGCCACATGGCCTCCAGGGTGCATGTGACTCCATATGCTCAATTGCTCAATGGAGCCTCAGAGACCAGTGGACACAAGCCACCGGCCGCCTCAGACAGGGTAGCGATTTCCAAGCTACTGGTGACAGCCTTGCAATGGTGGCTTCACCCCCCACCCCCCAATCTTGCTTCAGGGAGTACTATTCCAACCTCCCTCTCACACCAGAGTGCTGACGACAGATGCCTCCTTGCTGGGCTGGGGAGCCCATTGCCAGGGTTCATGCACTCGGGGTCTGTGGTCCTCGCGAGAGGCTGCACTTCAAATCCATCTTCTAGAGCTTCGAGCCATCCGCCTAGCTCTTCAAGCCTTCTATCATCTTCTTTCACATCAGTCGGTGCTGATACAGACAGGCAATCAAGTAGCGATGTTCTACATCAACAAACAGGGAGGCACAGGTTCTCGCATCCTATGCCAGGAAACTCTGGACCTCTGCTCTTTTGCAGTGGCACATCACATGTCCCTAAAGGCAGTTTATCTGCGAGGTCAGGAGAACCTCCTGGCCAACAAGTTGAGCAGGATTCTTCAGCCTCACGAGTGGCAACTGAACCGGGATGTAGCCCAGCAGATCTTCAACCGCTGGGGTCTCCCATCCATGGATCTCTTTGCCAGTCCGCAAAACCATCAGTTGCCCCGGTTCTGCTCAAGACAGCCGCATCCACTGAGCATGGTGGCAGATGCTTTCCTGATCTCATGGGCACAGGGCCTTCTCTATGCGTTCCCACCCACACCCCTGGTGGCACGCACTCTGTTCAAGATTCTTTGGGACAAGGCCTCTGTCATCCTGGTAGCCCCCAGGTAGCCCAGACAGCCTTGGTTCCCTCTTCTCCTTCAACTGGCTATCGAAACTCCACTCCCACTGGGGGTGCAGCCCGACCTCTTGACCCAGGAACAGGGTTCCTTGATACACCCCAATCTCAGATCCCTCAGCTTAATGGCCTGGCTGCTGAGAGGGTAGTACTTGCTCCTCTACTCCTTCCCAAAGAGGTTGAGGAGGTGTTGCTGGCCTCTAGGAGGCAATCCACTAGAAAATCCTACGCGCTCAAGTGGCGTAGATTTGAAGGGTGGTATGCCCAAAATAAGGAGACCCGTTCACTTGCCAAGTACCTCAGGTATTACAGTACTTGCTCCACCTCTGAGTTAGGCCTCAAGTCTAGCTCTGTCAGGGTCCACCTGAGTGCGCTATCAGCTAACCACTCTCCAGTGGACAGGCAACCTCTTTCCGCTTACCCTTTGGTAGCCCGATTCCTCAGAGGCCTTCTCTTGAAGCCTCCGATTCGGCCACCGGCTGCAGAGTGGGACTTAAATGTGGTCTTGCAGCGGCTTACTTGCCCACCTTTTGAACCAATGTCCACCTGTCATCTCCGCTTCCTTTCCTGGAAAGCACTCTTTCTGGTGGCACTCACGTCTGCTCAATGTGTGAGCGAGCTGCAAGCTTTAGTATCAGATAGAATATATACACGGTTTTATAAAAACAGGGTGGTCCTACGTACTCGCCCCAAGTTCCTTCCAAAAGTGGTTTCCTCATTTCACCTCAACCAAGAGGTGGTTCTTCCAACCTTCTTCTGCAGGCCACATAACAGCAGGGCAGAAGCGGTTCTGCAAACCCTGGACTGTAAGAGGGCGCTCGCCTTCTACCTGGAACGTACGCAGGGACATCGGAGAGTTTCCCAGCTCTTCGTTCTTATGACCCTAGTAAACTGGGTCTACCTGTCTCCAAGTGCACATTATCCACCTGGGTGGCAGACTGCATTGCCTGGGCATACAGGACAGCTGACCTTCAACTGCAGGGCCGAATCACGGCCCACTCTGTCAGGGCTAAGGCCGCATCAATGGCTAACCACCGCTCTGTTCCGTTGGCGGACATCTGCCGGGCCGCAACTTGGTCTTCAAGCCAGACTTTTGCAGCCCACTACTGCCTGGAGAGAGAGTCCTGGCGGGACAGTGTTTTCGGTCAGGCGGTACTCCGTAACCTATTTGAAGTTTAGGCAACTCCTTCCCTCCGAGCCTTTGGTGTCAGGCTACTGTGGGGGTTGCATTCTCGGAGAAAAATCCTATCACTGCTGCTGTGGCTCTTCTAGAGGGAGCCATTTTCAGCTATGGGTTCTAAGTAGCCTATAGCTAGAGAGTCCCATATGTGAGGACTGACTTCCTGCTTGTTCCTGGAGAAAGCATAGTTACTCACCTGTAACAGGTGTTCTCCAGGGACAGCAGGAAACAGTCCTCACTATCCTCCCTCCTCCCCTGGAGTTGCAGTCCTTTGATTAATTTTTTCTCATTTTTGCCGTCTTTTTAGCTATGTCGTCTGATTGAGCAAGATGGCACCCTTGGGCGGGAAGGGGACCGGGCATCCGCGATGCAATCCCAAAGGCTTTCTTTGAAAGCTGGGGAATTGCTCCGCACAAGGGCTCCGTCCGGCGCCGACGTCACCCATATGTGAGGACTGTTTGCTGCTGTCCCTGAAGAACACCTGTTATAGGTGAGTAACTACACTTTCTGATGACTCTACCGGTACTAGAGCAATCCTACCAGAGGATCCAACTCCTCCTCCTCAACGCAGAATGTCTCCTCCAGAAGACATGTCCTTCCAGGATTTCATGTGATTTAGCCAAAGGTTTTTCAATCACAGTGATTCCTGAAAAGGAACCAAGGGCAGAAGAATTAAGAATTCTACAATATCCCATGGCTCCTAAGGAAGCAGCTATGCTTCCCATTCACAAGCTCTTACATGATCTTATGTTAAGGATGTGGGAAACTCCTTTAACAATGTCTCCACATTCCCGATGCCTCGATACCATATGCAGAGTACCAAGCTGTCCTGGCTTTCAAAAGAATCGGTTACCACACCATTCTCCAGGACCAAGCAGGAAGTCAGTCCTCACATATGGGTGACGTCGGCGCCGACGGAGCCCTCGCGGAGCAATTTTCCCCAGCTTTCAAAGAAAGCCTTTGAGAATTGCAGTGCGCATGCGCGGTCCTCTTCCCGCCCAAGGGTGCCATCTTGCTCAGCATCAGCGGGAACGTATCTTCTCTGACTCCGGCCGGGCTCGGACCTCGTCAGAGGCTTCGACATCTCGGAACTCTGGTCCTGAGCATCATCGAAGTTCTTCTGAACGGGGGTCTCCTACCCGGGAACATCATCGGAAGAAGAAACCCGCGAGGGCGGGGTCGGTGGACGCTCCTGGTTCCTCGAGGGCCAGGTCGCATAGCCCCGATTCCCGTCCCGGGTCCTCTGAGATGGAGAGGCCTTCCAAACATCCTCGTCTCGAGATGGACTCGCCCGCTCACGTGAGTACTGTTGTCCTCGTGGACTCGCCTCCGAAGGAGCCGACGCGAGTCGGGGGCTGCTGGGTCTCCTGAGCTCGGACTCAGGTTGATGGCCTTGGAGAGCAGTCTGACTGCCTTCATGGACCAGCAGCGGGCATTGATCGCTGACCTCGCCGGTGCTTCTGCCCTGACCACCGGGACGTCGACGTCCAAGTCGACCCCGGAGACCGAGCCGATCCTCGAGTCCATGAGGGCTCGAGTCGATCCTCGGTCGCGGTCTCCTTCGGCCTCCCATTCGGGACCGAGGTCGTCGACGCCGACTCCCTCGGCGTCGGGGCGAACGGCATCGATGCCCGCCCGACCGGAGCCGTTTGACTCCTCCTCCGAGGAGTCAGCCTGGGAATCCAAGGACGAAGAGTCACCTGGTTCTTTTCGGACTCGGTGTGTCCCATCGGACTCCCCCGAGTCCGAACCTCGGAGACGGTACCCCCCGGAGGATACCCGGTTCCCGAGGAGGAGCCTCGAGTTGAAGAGCTCGATGCCCTCCAATATGACTCTCCCCCAAAGGAGGCCTTTATTGTACCGGTTCCTCCGATGCTGGAACGACTTCTCTTCCGCATGTGGGAGAGCCCGGCGTCGTCGCCGGTGTTAAGCAAGCAGGTCGATTCCATTTATCGAGTCTGCAAGAGCCCCGGGTTCCAAAAGGCACAACTACCGCACCATTCCATGGTGGTGGAATCGGCCATGCATAGACTTAAGAGTCAGAAAATGCACTCCTCGGTGCCTCCCAGTCGGGAGGCTCGAAGCGTGGATGCCCTCGGTAGGAAGTGTTTCCAGGGCTCTATGCTTGCTTGTCGAGTCCAGACCTACCAGCTCTATATGGGCATGTATCTCCGAGACCTGGCTAAAGAAATAGCCGGGTTCTCTGCTGGTCTCTCCGAGGAACCTTTGCAGAGGTTCCAAGCCTTGTCAACTGGTATTCGGGAGTGCTCAAAGTTTATCTCTCGAGCAGCCTACGATGGCTTTGAAGCCTTGGCTCGAGTAGCCGCAGCCGGCATCGGTGGCCGCCGACAGGCTTGGCTTCAGTCATCCGACCTCGAGCCATGGGTGTAGGACAAGTTGGTCGATGTCCCCTGCAGAGGTGAAAACCTCTTTGCCAAGCCCATGGATGAGAAGGCTGCACAGATCGAGACCGAGACTCTCACCAGGACTCGTCTTTCCAGGAAGACCTCTGCCCCTTCTCAGAAGAAGAAGGGCTTGGGGAAAAAGCCCTTTTACCCGAGGAAGGTGGCTGCCTATCACCACTACCCTCATTATCAGGCCTCGGCAGCTCCCCAACAGGGTAAGCAAGCCAAGGGACGGGGTAATGGATCATGTAGGCAGCAAGCCCCCAAGCCTGCACCACCGGCCCCTGCTCAGCAGGGTGGGGGTTTTTGACTTCATCAGCATAGCCTCTCCCCCTCAGCTGGTTTCTCTCAGCACAGGAGGCCGGCTGGTCCACTTTGCCCACAGGTGGACCAACATCACTACAGATACCTGGGTACTTCACATAGTCCAAGAGGGCTATCTTCTGCACTTCCACCAGGTACCTCCCTCCTACTTTCCGGGGGAGCCTCTCAGACTCCCTATGCACAGGGACTTACTCCTTCAGGAGTTAGCAAGTCTTCTTCAGGAACAGGCTGTGGAACCGGTGCCCCACCACCTGAGAGATCAAGGCTTTTACTCCAGGTACTTTCTGATACCAAAAAGAACAGGAGGCCTCATACCCATCCTAGACTTGCGGAACCTCAACAAGTTCCTCGCAAAGGAAAAGTTCAAGATGCTTACCCTTGGAATCCAGCTGCCCTACCTCCAGCAGGGAGACTGGCTATGCTCCTTGGATCTAAAGGATGCCTACACTCACATCCTCATCCACCTCAGCCACAGACAATATCTCAGGTTTGTTGTGGGGGGCAATCATTACCAGTACAGAGTACTACCCTTTGGCCTATCCTCCGCACCAAGGGTGTTCACCAAATGTCTAGCAGTGGTGGCGGCTTATCTAAGACTTCAAGGCCTCTTTGTATTTCCATACCTGGACGACGGGCTCATCAGAGCACAGTCTTCCCAAGAGGCCACTCACGTCACGCACCGCACTGTGGCTCTGCTCCAGCACTTGGGCTTTGTCATAAACTTCGCAAAGTCCACTTTGCTCCCCTCTCAGGATCTCGAGTTCATCGGCGCAAGATTAGACACGTTTCAGGCGCGTGCCTTTCTGCCTCTCAACAGGGCAAACAGGCTCATGGATCTTGCCAGCCACTTTCACAGCAATTCCCTGGTCTCTGCCAGGCAATTTCTGAGACTGCTCGGCCATATGTCTTCCACAGTCCATGTGACCCCCAATGCCCGCCTGAACATGCGGCCTGCTCAATGGTGCCTTCGCACACAATGGCATCAGGCCACTGGGAGCCTAGCGGACTCCGTACAGATCTCCGACCCGCTGGTCTCTTCTCTGCAATGGTGGCTTCATCTGCCAAACCTAGTGCTCGGAATGGCTTTTCAGTCTCCTCCGCCTTCTCAGGTCCTGACGACCGATGCTTCTCTCCTGGGTTGGGGAGCACATTGCCAAGGGACATGTACTCAAGGCCTCTGGACTCCTTGGGAGTCTGCCCAGCAGATCAACTTCCTGGAACTCAGAGCTATCCGCCTAGCTCTGAGGGCCTTCTCCCACCTCACTTCTCACCAGTCTGTGCTGGTCCAGACGGACAATCAAGTTGCGATGTTCTACGTGAACAAACAAGGGGGCACAGGCTCCTTCCTTCTCTGTCGGGAAGCACAAAAGCTGTGCTCTTGGGCCGTCAGCCGCGGCATCCTCCTCAAAGCTGTTTATCTCCCGGGTCAAGAAAATTGCCTGGCAGACAAACTGAGCAGAATCCTCCAGCCACACGAGTGGAGATTGGATCCGTTAGTGCTTCAACGGATCTTTCTCAAATGGGGCCTACCCACCATGGATCTCTTTGCCAGTCCTCTCAACCGGCAACTTCCCCGATTCTGTTCTCGACAACCGCATCCTCAGAGTAGCGGCGGATGCTTTTCTTCTCTCCTGGTCCACATGCCTTCTGTATGCCTTTCCTCCCATGCCACTGGTGTCTCGGACGCTCTTCAAGGTTCTCCGGGACAAAGCCTCAATGATCCTCGTGGCTCCCCGGTGGCCGAGACAGCCCTGGTTCCCGCTTCTGATGCAGCTGGCGGTGGACACTCCTCTCCCTCTGGGGTTTCAGCCCGATCTCCTGACCCAGGATCACGGGACTCTCCTACACCCCAACCTCCGGTCCCTTCATCTGATGGCCTGGCTGCTGAAAGGGTAGTCCTGGCTCCCCTCCTGCCTCCAGATGTGGAGGAAGTCGTCTTGGCCTCCAGGCGACCCTCCACCCGGAAGTCCTACGCTCTGAAGTGGCGTCGGTTCTCCGTCTGGTGTGCTCAGCAGTCTCAAGATCCTTTCTCCTGTTCGATATCAGTGGTCTTGCAATACTTGCTTTGCCTCTCCGATCTTGGACTTAAGTCCAACTCAGTCAGGGTCCACCTCAGTGCTCTTTCTGCGCATCACATGCCGGTGGATGGCAGGCCTCTTTCCAGCCACCCTCTAGTGGCTCGTTTCCTCAGAGGCCTCCTTCTCCTTAAACCACCTTTGCGCCCACCAGCCCCTGACTGGGATCTGAATGTGGTTTTACAGCGGATTACCTGTCCGCCTTTTGAACCTATGGCTACCTGTCATCTTCGTTTTCTTTCTTGGAAAACCTTATTCTTGGTAGCCCTCACTTCTGCTAGACGCGTTAGTGAGCTACAGGCCCTAGTCTCTGATCCTCCTTACACTCGGTTCTACAAGAATAGGGTAGTCCTACGGACTCACCCTAAATTTCTTCCTAAAGTGGTTTCCCCTTTTCACATCAACCAGGAGGTGGTACTTCCGACCTTCTTTCCCAGGCCACACTCCAGCCGAGCTGAAATGGTCCTGCATACCTTGGACTGTAGGAGGGCGTTAACCTTCTACCTTGACCGTACGCGGGAGCACCGATGGGCTGTACAGCTCTTCGTGTCTTATGACCCCAATAAGTTGGGGCTCCCTGTCTCCAAGTGTACTCTGTCCATCTGGATTGCTGACTGTATCGCTTGGGCTTATGAGGCAGCCGGCCTCTCATTGGAAAGTCGAGTCACGGCTCATCGTGTTAGGGCGAAGGCTGCGTCAGTGGCTTACCTCCGCTCTGTTCCATTGGCAGACATCTGCCGGGCCGCTACTTGGTCTTCAAGCCAGACTTTTGCAGCCCATTACTGCCTGGAGAGGGAGTCCCGCAGGGACAGTGCTTTCGGACAGGCAGTCCTCCGTAATCTCTTTGAGGTATAGGCAACTCCTGCCCTCCGTCCTGGATGTTGGGCTACCGGTTGGGGGCGTACTCAGAGAAGATTCCTTCCTTCTGTGCTACTGAGCTAGAGGGAGCTCCTTTTTTGTGCTTAGGGTCTCCGGTAGCCTTAAGCTTGGTAGTCCCATATGTGAAGACTGACTTCCTGCTTGGTCCTGGAGAAAGAGTAGTTACTCACCTGTAACAGGTGTTCTCCAGGAGCAGCAGGAATCAGTCCTCACAACCCTCCCTCCTCCCCTTGGAGTTGCAGTTCTATGATTTCGTTTTTGCTAATTTTTTTTTGCTGTCTTTTAGCTATGTCATCAGACTGAGCAAGATGGCACCCTTGGGCGGGAAGAGGACCGCGCATGCGCGCTGCAATTCCCAAAGGCTTTCTTTGAAAGCTGGGGAAAATTGCTCCGCGAGGGCTCCTTATGCGCCGACATCACCCATATGTGAGGACTGATTCCTGCTGCTCCTGGAGAACACCTGATCTCCAGGAACAAGCAGGAATACGTCATCACATATGGGTACGTCGGCACCGACGGAGCCCGCGCGGGAAAGCTCCCCAGCTTTTCAGATTAAAAGCTTTTGGGGCCTCCCACTGCACATGCGCGCTGCCTTCCCGCCTTCCTGACCAGCTCTCGTCAGTTTCTTTTTTTCCGCGGAGCCAGCAGGTCGTGTTCTTGTCACCGCTGAAGAAATTGTTGATTTTATTGTTTTCTTTAGACCGCGTACCTGCCTTCCCCATTCTGAAACCGGTACTGCCGGTCTCTCTTTCTTTCTTTTAAAAAAAAAAAATATATATATTTTTCTTTTCTTCAGCACAGCTTGGTACTTTGTTAGGCCTTCAGGCCTACACAAATTCTCCTCATGGAGAAGCCAGTTCCTGGTTTTAAAAAGTGTACCAAGTGCAGTGCTGTCATTCCTCTTACAGACACCCATGAATGGTGTCTTAAATGTTTAGGACCTGACCATTCCATACCGGACTGCCCATCCTGCTCCCAGATGTCGAAACGTGGATTGCAGAACGGGCCAACAAGTTCCATGTGCTGTTTCCTTCAGAAGCATCACAATCATCCAGGTCTTCCTCTCCGGATGGATCTCAGGTAACCAAAACTCCAGTGGGCAAATCCTCTAAAAGCAAATCTCTTTCTAAAGATCGAGAGGCTCTCAATTCTGAGTTCGAGGATTCTGCCCAGGCCAAAAAACCCCGGCGGGAGGCTCCGGCCTCCAAAGCAATCATGGGGTCACAGGTTGACATCGATGGCGCGGCCTCGACAGATCACCTGTTGTACTGCTCTGGGGTACCGGCCCATACCGGTACCGACATCCAGGCAGCAGTGGCGTCTATGGGCAATACTGTCCAAGTCATGCAGCAGGCCATTCTGGCTTTTATTAATGCTGCTTACGCCCTCGGTACCGCAGCCAGCGGTACCGGGTCCGGTTCCGGTAATGGCTTCCATACCGGAACCGAGGCCATCGTCTTCCAAACGCAGATCGGTTCCGCATGCCGGATCCGGGCTTTTGCCCGGTACCAATCCCATACCTGGTACGCCCGATGTCGATACCGAACGGTATGCGTATCGTGCGTTGGAAGCACATAGAGGATACCCTGCTTCTTCAGAGGATTTTAACTCCTCTGATGATTCTGATGAGTTCTCCCTTGATCTTCCTGAGGAGCCGCCTTCTCCTAACAGGAGAATGTCTCCACCAGAGGATTTGTCCTTTCAGGACTTCATCATAGAAATGGCTAAAGGTCTTTCTATTGCTTCATCCTCTGAAAAGGAACCCAGATCAGAGAAAACTGGATATTTTAGGATACTCTAAGTCTCCTAAAGAGGCAGTCACCCTGCCTATCCATGAAATCCTTCAAGAACACTTGATGGACTTATGGGAGGCTCCTCTAACATTGTCTCCTTCTTCTCGCAGGTTGGACACCATGTACCGTGTCCCCCCTTCTCCTGGTTTCCAAAAAACCCAGTTGCCTCACCATTCTATTGTGGTGAAGTCTGCAATGAAGAAGATAAAGAGTACCAAAAGGCACTCTTCTACTCCTCCAGGGCGAGAATGTAAGACTCTAGACTCTTTTGGCAGGAAAATTTTCCAGGCTACTATGCTTATAGCCAGGATTAATTCCTATAGTCTTTACATGGGCATGTTTCTCAGTGAAATCGCCCTAAAAGTTCGGCATTTTGCCCCCTTTATCCCTGAGGATAAGAGGGAGCAGTTCATTTCCTTAGTGAAACACCTTTTGGATATTTCAAAGTTCTCCAACAGGGCAGCTTTTGATTCCTTTGAGGGTGCTGGTAGGGCTTCGGGCATTGCTATAGCAGCCCGACGTCTTGCTTGGCTCCAGGCTTCTGATCTAGAACCTTGGGTCCTAGATGGCTTACGAAATCTGCCCTGTACAGGTGAGAACTTATTTGGTGAGGAGTGGCAAATTAAGGCCACTCAAATGGATGCAGAAAATGCCACCTTAGATAGACTTTCTAAGTCTACCTCCACTCCTGCCAAGAAGAAGTCTTTTAAGAGGCCTTATTACAAGAAGTCCAGATTTTCTACAAATACTGGCCAACAATCCTCTCAGCCTCGTTTTGCTGCTAAACGTCAGCAACCTAAACAGGCAAGGTCAAAGCCTGCGGCGTCTGCTACGCCTCAGCAGGCTCCACCCCCTCAGGGGTTTTGACTTGCCACTAGAGAACTTAACTTTTCTGGCTCTAGAACAACCAGAGCCCCTCACCATACCCGGAAGGTTAGCTCACTTTGCTCCCAGATGGGAGCAAATTACATCAGAGCAATGGACCCTCTCTATCATCAGAGAGGGTTACAAACTCCATTTTTCCGACCTTCCTCCTTATACTATGGTGAGGCAGTTCAATTCTCCCCCATCTCTCCTGGCCCTCTTGGGTCAGGAAGTCTCCTCCCTCCTTGCCCAGGGGCAATAGAGGAGGTCCCTCTTCTTCAACAGGGGACGGGATTCTACTCCCCTTATTTTCTAATACCAAAGAAGACAGAGGGCTTCAGACCAATTCTGGATCTGAGAGAATTGAACAAATTTCTTTTCAAGGAGAAATTCAAAATGCTTTCTCTGGGCATTCTCCTTCCATACCTTCAGAGTCAGGATTGGCTTTGTTCTCTAGACCTAAAGGATGCGTATACACACATACTCATCCACCCATCCCACAGAAAATACCTTCGATTTCTGTTTCAGGGAAAGCATTTCCAGTACAGAGTACTCCCCTTCGGTCTAGCCTCTGCTCCAAGAGTGTTCACCAAATGCATGGCAGTCGTAGCTGCCTTTCTAAGAGGCCTGGGAATTTTCATATTCCCATACCTGGACGACTGGCTCATCCGAGCTCCCTCTCAGTCCCAGGCCCAAATTTCCCTGGACCGCACAAGGCGTCTTCTGCAGTATCTGGGACTGGTAGTAAACCTTCCCAAGTCTCAACTAATCCCCTACTCAGTCTCTCGAGTTCATAGGGGCCCAGTTAGACACCATCACTGCAAGGGCCTACCTGCCTCAGGTCAGGGCCCAACGCCTGCTGAGTTTGGCCTCCCAAGCTCAGTCCAGCAGTCATTTGACAGCCCGGGAAATGCTGCGACTTCTGGGCCACATGGCCTCCACGGTACATGTGGTGCCCTACGCTCGTCTGCATATGAGAGCAGCTCAATGGACCTTGGCCACCCAGTGGACTCAAGCATCTGGAGCGCTCTCCGACCAAATACTCACCTCAAGCCGTCTATTTTGGTCCCTCCAATGGTGGACATCCACCAAGAATCTGTTGTTGGGGGCCCCCTTCCAACCTTTGTTGCCCCAAGCAACCCTCACAACAGATGCCTCCCAAACAGGGTGGGGAGCTCATCTTCAGAACCTCTCCACTCAGGGCACTTGGTCTCCACAGGAGGCCACCCTTCATATCAACCTCCTGGAACTGCGAGCGATTTACCTTGCCCTCAAGGTCTTCTATACCCTCCTTGTCAACCTGACTGTCCTAGTTCAGACAGACAATCAGGTAGCCATGTTCTATATAAACAAACAAGGAGGGACAGGCTCTCTGTCGCTTTGCAATGAAGCTCTCAGAATATGGGCCTTCGCCAGAGAGCATCAAATTCACCTTCTTGCAGTGTATCTTCCAGGAGTTCAAAACTCTCGTGCAGACAGACTCAGTCGAGTTCTGCTTCCACACGAATGGTCCCTACATATGGACCAGATACGCAGAATCTTTCAGGAATGGGGGACCCCGGACATAGACCTCTTTGCAAGTCCGTGGAATGCCAAACTTCCCCGGTTCTGTTCCAGAACTCAGTGTCAGGGAGCTCAGGCCCACGATGCCTTCCTCCTGCATTGGGGTCAGGAATTCCTCTATGCCTTTCCACCCATTCCTCTAATATCCATGACTCTGTTCAAGCTCCAGAGGGATCACGGGACTATGATCCTCATAGCTCCCCGCTGGCCACGCCAGGTGTGGTTCCCTCTACTTCTGCATCTCTCCCAGGGATCCTCCCGGGACCTGGGAGCTGCGCCAGACCTTCTGTCTCAGGAGGAGTGGACTTTGTGGCACCCAAACCCCAAATCCCTACATCTCAGAGCTTGGTTACTGAAGGCCTAAGTCTTCAAGACTTTAATCTTTCTCAACCTGTGACAGATATCCTTCATGCCTCTAGGAAACCTTCCACGAGGCGTTCTTATGCTTTCAAATGGAAACGTTTTTCCATTTGGTGTGCTCAGCAGGGTCTTGACCCTCTAGCACTTCCTTTGAATTCCCTCTTGGACTATCTCCTGCATCTTTCAAATGCAGGCCTTAAGACGAATTCAGTAAGGGTCCATTTGAGTGCTATTGCAGCATCCTTAAAACCTATAAATGGACAACCTGTCTCCTCTCATCCTCTTGTTGCACGTTTCATGAGAGGCCTGACTCTAACTAAACCTCCCATCCGACCTCCTCCGGTAGCATGGGATTTGAACCTCGTTCTAGGTCAGCTTATGAAGCCACCTTTTGAGCCTTTGGACTCTACCTCCTTCAAATTTCTTTCCTGGAAGGTTGTTTTCCTTATTGCAGTCACTTCGGCTCGCCGCATCAGTGAACTGCAGGCTTTAGTGGCTCATCCACCTTATACTAGGTTTCATCATGATAAGGTGGTCCTTAGGACGAATCCCCACTTTATGCCCAAAGTGGTCTCGCCTTTTCATCTTAATCAAGAGGTATATCTACCTGTCTTTTTCCCTGCTCCTCATGCATCCAGTGCAGAGAGGAACCTTCATACTCTGGATTGTAAAAGAGCTCTTGCCTTTTACCTCAACAGGACTCAACCACATCGAAAGTCTTCCCAACTTTTCGTGGCTTTTGATCCTTCTCATTTGGGACTTCCAGTCACCAAGCGTACACTTTCCAATTGGATCGCTCAGTGTATTTCTTTTGCTTACCAGAGTAAGAACATTTCTATGGAGGGCCATGTCACAGCTCACAATGTGAGGGCCATGGCCACTTCTATGGCTCATCTTCACTCTGTGTCCATAGATCAGATCTGTCGAGCAGCCACTTGGGCCTCGGTTCATACCTTCACAGCCCATTACTGCTTGGACAAGGACTCCCGCCGGGATCCCTTGTTTGGTCAGGCTGTCCTCAAACACCTGTTCCATACTTAAACAACTCCTGCCCACCTTCCCTGGATGGATGCCTGAGATCCATGCGAAGATGGTTTACCCTTGGAGGGGGATCTCCCAGGCATCTTAGCTAGGGAGTCCCCATATGTGATGACGTATTCCTGCTTGTTCCTGGAGATAGCACAGTTACTTACCTGTAACAGGTGATCTCTGGGAACAGCAGGAATTAGTCATCACAACCCACCCACCTCCCCTAGGAGTTGTATCTCTATCTATCTATCTTCCTGTCCTCTCTCTCTATTGTCTCAGCTTTAAACTCGAACTGACGAGAGCTGGTCAGGAAGGCGGGAAGGCAGCGCGCATGTGCAGTGGGAGGCCCCAAAAGCTTTTAATCTGAAAAGCTGGGGAGCTTTCCCGCGCGGGCTCCGTCGGTGCCGACGTACCCATATGTGATGACTAATTCCTGCTGTTCCCAGAGATCACCTGTTACAGGTAAGTAACTGTGCTTTACAGGTGAGTAACTACTCTTTCAATGGTAGTGGAATCGGCCATGCATAGAATTAAGAGTGCTAAAACGCATTCCTCTTATTCTCCAGGCCGGGAATTGAGAACACTCGTTGCCTTTGGATGTCGATGCTTCCAATCCTCCATGTTATCAGCCAAGATCAGTTCCTACATTCTTCATATGGGTATGTTCCTGGAAGAAGTTGCACGTGACTTAGAGCTCCTGAGCCCTAATATGTCTGAGGAAAAAAGGGAAGTTTTCCTTACCCTTTCTCAAGCACGCCCAGAATGTCTCTAAATTCATGAACCGTGCAACCTTTGATTGCTTTGAATGCATAAGCAGAACCTCTGCTATCTCCATAGGTTCATGTCCTATTGCCTGGCTTCAGGCATCAGACGTAGAGCAGTGGGTGCAAGACAAGCTGGGAAACATTCCTTGTACAGGAGGAAAATCTCTTTGGCAAGGACTGGCAGGACAAGGCTAATCAACTTGAATCTGAAAATACTACCTTGAACAGACTATCAAAGTCTACAGCCAACCCAGCAAAGAAAAGGTCATTCAAGAAACCCTTTTTCAACAAGAAAGAGGTTTTACCAATCATACCCCCATTTGGGTCACTGTCTAGTTCATGTTCCCCAAAAGGGACAACAGAACAGACAGCAAAGAAAGCCGCAAGCTCAAAGAGCTCAACCAGCCCAGCAAACTCAGCCTCCTCAGAGGCTTTGACTCTTGCCTAGAGAACTTAGTCATTCTGCCCCTGAAAGGACCAGAACCCTTTATTTATTTACGTTTCTTATATACCATGCTATTAAGATTAGTGCGGTTTACATAGAACAGGATAATAGTACAATGTAACAAAACACATTGTGCTTACAATGAATAGGGTAATAACATGGGTAAGAACTTGGGTGAGAACTATTTACAGATCAATTTACGAAGTTCCAGAATATTAATCTTGAGTAGGATGGGTGGCACTGAAAAGGTTTAGGCCAAGGGAAGCGTTGATTAACCATTCTCCCGTTGGGTTAAAGTATTGGGGTGGATATGGATGGGGGTCGGGGGGCCTATCACGTGTTTCCCTGGGTTGTCTTCTGGGTAGTGTTTTTGGACTAGGTAGTATTTTATCGCTTTTCTGAATGATGTAAGGTTTGTGATAGAGCGAATTTCAGAGGGGAGGGCATTCCAGGCTGTGGGTGCATAAACCGAAAAGGCCCTTTTGGCTGTTACTTTTAGGCATTTTGTCATTATCTTAGGAATTTCTAATGCATTCAGCATTACGGATCTTCTGTTCCTGTTGTCAGGCATGCTGTTGATTAATTTACTGATGGGTGAGGGGGGCTGGTTCCTCAGTGCTTTAAATGTCATGACAAATGATTTGTAGTGGATTCGAGCCTGTAAGGGCAGCCAGTGGAGCTCCTTCATAACAGGCGTAATGTGTTCTGACCTAGACACTCCTACAAGTACTCTAGCGGCTGAGTTCATGGCAAGACGGAGTGGATTTAGAGTTGACTGTGGAAGTCCGTGGAGGATGATGTTAGCGAAGTCCAGGTGTGGGATAACTAGGGCTTGGAATATAGTCCGGTCGTCAGTGAAGTCCAGGAGTGGTCGAAGAAGGCGTAATGTTCCAATCTTATGGTATATTGCTTTTGCAACATTTTTCACATGTGCTGTCATGTGAAGTCGCTGATCTAATGTGATGCCTAGATAGCGAATTGTGGTTTTGGTTTTGAGCTCGGCATTTTTGACTTGTAGTGCTGGAGGTGGAATAAACTTCTGATTTCTCGTGATGAAGAGAACATCAGTTTTACTGTGATTAATTCGTAGGTTTTGGGTGAGAAGCCAGTCTGCAACTACTTTGAAGCATCTTGTAATAGGTGAAAAGTCTGGTTGTTCAGTCCTGAATGGGATGTATAGCAGAATGTCATCTGCATAGGCAAGGCAGTGCACGTTTAAGGAGCGGATCAGGGTGCAGATTGGCTGCATGTAAATGTTAAATAACAGTGCTGATAAAGATGATCCTTGGGGTACT
This sequence comes from Ichthyophis bannanicus, assembly GCA_033557465.1. Taxonomy (NCBI): domain Eukaryota; kingdom Metazoa; phylum Chordata; class Amphibia; order Gymnophiona; family Ichthyophiidae; genus Ichthyophis; species Ichthyophis bannanicus. The sequence goes on from CM066046.1 coordinate 23,194,469, forward strand.
CCCTGTTTCTGAAGGAAAGGCTCTGAAGTCGATGTACCTGTCTTAACTTGTTGCCATCTGTTAATCAGGTAAGATTTGTACCATTGTAGAGCTGTGCCTTGTATCCCTTTATCTTGGAACCGTTGTAACAATATCTCATGGTTCACTGAGTCAAAAGCAGCTGCAATGTCCATGAAGATGAGAACGAAGCCCTGGTGTATATTGTCGAGACCTGTGATTAAGTCGTTGAAGAGGGTCGTTAGGATGGTGTCAACGCCATGAGCTTCCCTGAAACCATGTTGGGATGGATCAAGGGGTGCTTCAGTGTCGACATGCTGTTGGATCTGACGCTGAACAGTCTTTGATGATCTTGGCAAGTAGGGGGATACTTGAGATTGGTCTGTAGGATTCGACCTTGGATGGATCAAGTTTACTGTTTTTTTAGCAAAGACCTAATTGATGTATGTTTGAGACTCTCTGAGGGAAGGATCCAGTTGATAGAGATTGGTTTAATATTTTGCATAGAGTATGACTTAGGTCGCATCGTAGCTCCTTTATCCAACTGGCTGGACAGGGATCATTAGGTGCAGTGGTGAGGTTGATCGCAGCGATGGTATCCTCAATTTCCTTGGTGGATATTTCACAAAATTTGAGGAATGGTGTTGGCTGTGGTACAGTGTACATTTTGGTGATGATGGAGGAGGTTGAGTTAATGCTGGTCTGGATCAGCTTTGATTGTAAATAGTCGGAGTAATTCTGTGGTTGGGGCATGTGTGAATGGGCTAGAGCTGGGTCTCCTGTTAATGATTTTACAATATTGAATAGGTCGTGTGATTTATTTAGAGATCGTTTTAGAATATCTGTGTGGTGCTGCTTCCTTTTTTCCATTGTTTTATCTCTATGTATTGACAGATGGAGGTGGTATGCGGAATGTGCCTCATCAGATCGAGTTCTGCGCCACTTTCTTTCAAGTTTGCGTAGGTGAAGGAGTGAAGCTCGTAGGTCTTTGGAGTACCATGGTGCATGTTCACTTTCCTTGACTCTTTGTTGACAGGGGGGAGGTGAGCTACGGCATTGAAGCTGCTGTTCCAATTGGCCGCCATCTCATCTGGGTCAAGGGTTGTATCAGCGAGGAGGGGGAGTTACCATCTCCAGGATTTCATCTTTGACAAAGGGGCGAAAACGTGTTGTTGGAGTTCTAGCGGAAGGGGCATGACTTTTGTTGCTGTTAGTGCGGCCGCAGGAGGCAGGTATGTAAAATCTGAGCAGGTTGTGGTCAGACCAGGGTACTGGGGTTATAGATATTGGTAGGTGTTGGATGGTGATAACCTCGGACTGAGGGGCAAAAATCAGGTCTAGGATACTCCCCTTTGAGTGTGTGGGAGAGTCAATGAGCTGTTTATAGCCCAGCTCATCCAGTGCTTCAAGGAAGGTTTTTGCTTGTGAGTTTTGTAAGGAAGGGAGGTTGAAGTCTCCCAACATCCAATTTGCAGAACGTGGGTTGTTTGAATTGCAAACAAGATTAATGATTGTTGGTAGGTCTTCAGGTGATGATGTAGGGGCTCGATAGAGTAGGTTGATGGTACAATGACTGTTTGATATGATAATCGTGTCCAGGTGTGTTGAGGTGGTGGAATCATTTAGTTTAAATTGTAGTTTTGCCTTGGCAAGGATGAGTATTCCTCCTCCCTTCTGGTTGGCTCTGTGGCAGGCAAAAAGTGCGAAACCATCTGGCATCATCTGATTGATAATTATGTTGTCGCAGTCGGACAGCCATGTCTCAGTGATCATTAAGATATCAAGGTCATAGGATGTTAACAGGTCGGTGATTGCTGGCCATTTTCAGCGAGTTGACCTGGCGTTTGAGTGCGCATTTCATGAACTGTTGGGGTTGGCGCTTCTCAGACTGACTCTTCTTTATGTTCTGTAGGGGGATGTGGAGTAAGTGCGGATGAAATGTATTATAGGTTTTTGATGTAGTGCGGTAGAGGTTCTCTGACCATCTTCCATTCCAGACAGGTTATGCCATTTTGCCAAAAGATGGCAACAAATAACATCAGAAAACTGGACTCTGTCCATTGTACGACTGGGGTACAAGCTTCACTTTCTCAACATGCCCCCACCTACAATAATCAAGCAGTTCAATTCTCAGGTCCCTTCCACCAGCCTTTTGTGGCAGGAGGTCACATCTCTTCTCGCTCAGGGAGCAATAGAAGAAGTACCCATATCCCAACAGAGTACGGGGTTCTACTCCCCCTGTTTTCTGATTCCAAAGAAAATAGAGGGACACAGACCTATACTGGACCTCAGAGAATTAAACAAATATCTGTTCTGAGAAAAGTTCAAAATGATCTCCCTCGGAACACTCCTACCATACCTTCAGAGTCAGGACTGTCTATGTTCTCTAGATCTAAGCGATGCGTACATGCATATTCTCATCCACGCAAATCACAGGACGTTCCTTCGATTCCTGGTCCACGGAAGACACTTCCAGTACAGAGTTCTTCCTTTTGGTCTGGCTTCTGCCCCAAGAGTCTTCACAAAATGCATGGCAGTGGTAGCAGCATTTCTGAGAACTCTAGGAATATTCGTCTTCTCTTACTTAGACGATTGGCTCATTCAAGCATCAACAGCTCCAGAGGCCAGCTTCGCTCTTTCTCAAACAATGAGAATCCTTCAATACTTGGGATTGGTCATAAACCTCCCAAAATCTCATCTCACCCCCTCTCAATCTCTCGAGTTCATAGGGGCTCGTCTAGACACACGGCAGTCAAAAGCTTTCCTGCCACAGCCGCGCTGTCTACGTATAATACAGCTGGCATCCCGATCAGCCATGAAGGTCTTCCTGACTGCTCGGGAGATGCTTCAGATTCTGGGGCATATGGCATCCACTGTCCATGTGGTTCCCTATGCTCGCCTTCATGTAACCAGGGCTCTACAGATCAACAAACAGTAAGGATTTGAGGGTTTGTTTGTTTGTTTTTATTATATTGCATTGCTAGCTCTCTGACTGGCAGCTCTTAAAAGGGTTTTTTGTATATTTTTTAAAGCAAGGTTACTTTCTTTTTGGTGCTTTAGGGGACCTTTCCTTGAGCACAATAGGTTGCTGAATTCTAGTAAACTCCTCAGGTTTAGAAACTACTAACACCTAATCAGGTGTTAGTTCCCTCCCTACTCACCCGACTCCCACCCACCCCTAGTGAGCAGTCTTGCTTTATAGGGCACCTCCCCCTTTAACAAATCAGAGAATTGGACCAGCACATTTTGAATATAATTAAAGAGATTTAACTGCTTTTTCTCGGAAAGGACAGCTGCGAAACCGGCTGGTACTTGGTAGATCTCTCTCTTTTGCTTTAACAGATACCTAAGCTCCATGAACAAAACAATGGCTGGGAAAAATCGTATTGCTAAAGCTGTTGCCCCCGTTACAGCTTCTGCCTCAGTCCAGAGGGAGGTCCTAATGCCAGTTGAAGTACCAGTTCCATGTGCAGGGTGCCTGCATGCTGAAGCTCTGAGGAAACAAGTGGAGGAACTCAGAGAGGAGGTGGCGAGGCTGAGGAGCATTCAAGACAGTGAGAAGTACATTGATGAGATGCTTCTTGCAGCAACCAAGCTCTCCAGCACAGGAGAAGATGGGTGCCAACAGAATGTCGATGGTTGGACACAAGTCACCAGGGCCTGCAAAATCACCAATCCAACTTCTCCAGCCCTTGAATTGAAGAACCATTATGCAGCCCTGGAAGTGGAGGAGGTGAAAGCATCCCTGGAAAGGGAAGAACCAGAGTTCAAGTACCCCAAAGTTGCAGAATCAGTGACCAGAAGGAAACGAAGGGTAGTGGTGGTTGGAGAATCTCTTCTGAGGGGTACTGAGGCGTCCATCTGCCGACCAGACTTGATGTCCAGAGAGGTATGCTGTCTGCCTGGTGCCAAAATCCAAGATGTTACGGAGAGTTTGCCGAGACTCATCAAGCCCACTGACTATTACCCAATGTTGCTAATCCATGTTGGAACAAATGATACTTCAGGTATACCTCGGAACGTATCAAAAGTGACTTCATGACTCTGGGACAGAGGGTGAAGCAGTTAGGTGCACAGGTGGTGGTCTCTTCAGTCCTCCCTGTTGAGGGTAAAGGCCAAGGCAGAGAGGCTCGCATCCTGGAGATGAATGCATGGCTGCGTGGATGTTGTCATCGAGAGCGTTTTGGTTTCCTAGACCTTGGGATGCTGTTCCAAGGGTTGCAGAGCAGAGATGGCATCCATCTGTCCAAGAAAGGTCAACACATCTTCGGTAGTAGACTGGCTAATCTACTGAAGAGGGCTTTAAACTAGATTCGTTGGGGATAGGTGAAGAAAGCCCCCAGGTAGGTGATACATTAAATACCTTTATGGAAATGGGTAACAGGGGTAACATATGGAAAGCAGTGTGTATAAACGCCCGTAGCATGGGAAATAAGATCCCTGATGTTGACGCTTTGGTGGGAGTGGCTGACTTGGATTTAGTGGCAGTTACAGAAACATGGTTCACAGAAAACCATGACTGGGATGTAACTATACCTGGCTATATTTTATTCAGAAAGGACAGGGTAGAAAGAAGGGGAGGAAGAGTGGCACTATATGTAAAAACTACTATTAAAGCTTTGGAATTAGAGCTTAAAAAGGAGAGAGGAGGCATTGTGGGTTAAACTAGAAAGAGGGAAAGAGAAATCTATTTGCATTGGTGTGATATATAGACCTCCCTCACATGAGGAAGAGGTGGATAGAGAGTTAATTGAAGACATACGCAGCATTGCTAGGAAAGGGAAAGTGCTACTGATAGGAGATTTCAATATGCCAGATGTTGATTGGCACATTCCTGCTGCAGTATCATCTAGAAGTAAGGAGATCCTGGATTCTCTACAGGGAGAACTATTCAGGCAATTGGTAACAGACCCCACACGTGAAGGGACCATACTGGACTTGGTGCTTACCAATGGTGAAAGTGTTTCTGATGTTGTAGTGGGAGATCATTTTGCATCCAGTGATCACCAGATGGTGTGGTTCAGTATTAGGATTAGGGCTGTTAGAATCCATTCCAAGGTGAGGATCTTAGACTTTAGGAAGACTAACTTTGCGAAGATGGGCCAATAACTCAGGGAGTCGTTAGTGGGATGGGAACTGCTGGGGGATGTAGAAAAACAGTGGGCAAAACTGAAAGGGGATATTTTAAGGGCAACCAACCTTTTTGTTAAAATGGTACATAAAGGCAAAAGGAAAAGGAGACCGCTATGGTTTTCTAAGGAAGTAGCTGAAAAAGTGAAGAAAAAGAGGGAGGCCTTCATGAAATACAAGAGATCACAGAGAAGAAGACAGGCATCTGTATTTGGAAAAACTTAGAGAAGCTAGCAAAGTAGTCAAGAAGGCAAAGATTCAAAAGGAGGAGGAAATAGCCAATGCAATAAAATGGGGGGATAAGACATTTTTCAGATATATTAGTGAGAAGAGGAAGGGCAAGAGTGGTATTGTCAGACTCAAGGGTGCAGGGGGGGGAATATGTATAAGCTGATAAGTATAAAGCGGAATTGCTTAACAAATATTTTTGTTCTGTGTTCACAGATGAAGAACCAGGAGCAGGCCCTCAGAAAACACCCACAAATAGGAACAGAAGCGAGGGACATCTTGAACAATTTTCAGAAGACTGTGTTCGTGAGAAACTAGCTCAACTTAAAGTAGACAAAGCGATGGGACCGGATGGGATACACCCTAGAATAGTGAGGGAACTTGGGGACGTTCTAGCAGCTCCACTGACTGACCTTTTCAATGCCTCGTTGGAGTTGGGAGTGGTGCCAAAGGACTGGAGAGAGGCTCATGTGGTGCCTTTACACAAAAGTGGAAGTAAGGATGTGATTGAAAACTACAGGCCGGTTAGTTTAACTTCGGTGCTGAGTAAATTATTGGAAACGCTGCTGAAAGAGATAATAGTGAGGTTTCTGGAGTCCAGCGGATTACAGGATCCGAGGCAGCATGGATTCACCAGAGGCAGGACTTGTCAGACAAATCTGATTGATTTCTTTTACTGGGTGACCAGGGAGTTGGACCGAGGGAGAGCTCTAGATGTGGTGTATTTAGATTTCAGTAAAGCCTTTGACACTGTTCCTCACAGGCGACTTATAAACAAACTGAGCACCCTAGGGATGGACCCTAAAGTTACTGCTTGGGTTAGAAATTGGTTGGGTGGGAGGCGACAAAGAGTACAAGTAAATGGAGCTCACTCTGAGGAGAAGGATGTTACCAGTGATGTGCCCCAGGGATCTGTCCTTGGTCCGATTCTTTTTAACATCTTTGTTAGTGATATAGCGGAAGGGCTGTCGGGTAAGGTTTGCCTCTTTGCGGATGATACCAAAATCTGCAATAGAGTAGACAACCCAGGAAGGTGTAGATAACATGAGGAGGGATCTAGCTAAGCTTGAAGAATGGTCTAGAATTTGGCAGCTGGGATTTAATGTTAAAAAATGTAAGGTCATGCATTTGGGCTGCAGCAATCCAAGGGAGCAATACAGTATAGGAGGTGAAGTACTTTTGTCCACTAAAGAAGAGCGGGACCCAGGTAGAAAAGGCGACGGCAAAAGCTAGAAGGATGCTAGGGTGCATACGGAGAGGAATGGCTAGCAGAAAAAAGGAGGTGATAATGCCTCTGTATAAGTCTTTGGTGCGACCTCATTTGGAGTGTAGTGTGCAATTCTGGAGACCGCACCTTCAAAAGGATGTGAACAGGATGGAGTCGGTGCAGAGGGTGGCTACTAAAATGATTAGTGGGCTTCATTGTAAAGCATATGAGGACAGACTTAAGGATCTTAATATGTACACCTTAGAGGAAAGGCGGGATAGAGGTGATATGATTGAGATGTTTAAATACCTCCGTGGCATAAATGTTCAGGGAGAGAGCCTCTTTCAATTGAAAGCAAGTTCTGCTACGAGGGGACATGGGATGTGGGAGAAGGGAGATAGATTCAGGAGTGATATGCGGAAATATTTCTTTACGGAAAGAGTAGTGGATCCATGGAATAGTCTCCCAATGGAGGTGGTAGAGATGAGGACAGTAACTGAATTCAAAAAACCATGGGACCAACACAGAGGATCTCTAAAGGTAAAAGGTGGACTGTTGTAGTTGATATGGAAGGACAGACTAGATAGGCCATGTGGTCTTTTTCTGTCGTCATGTTTCTATGTTTCATATGCGAGCAGCCCAGTGGACCTTATCGTCTCAGTGGACACAGGCTTTGGGTCGGCTAACGGACAAAATCAGAAACTCCACTCATCTAATTTCGTCCCTGCAATGGTGGCAGTCAATGGAAAACCACCTCGTGAGCTCTCCTTTCCAGCAGCCTCTGTGCCAAGCCACCTTAACAGATGCGCCCAAGTTGGGTTGGGGGCCCACTTGCACAATCTCTCAACTCAGGGTCTCTGGACCCCACAGGAGGCTTCTCTTACATAAACCTCCTAGAGCTGAGCCATTTTCAATGCTATTTGAGTATTCTCCAGGACCAAGCAGGAAGGTCAGTCCTTACATATGGGTGTCATCGGTGCCGATGAAGCCCCAGCGGAGCATTTCCCCAGCTTTCTATGAAAGTCTTTGGGAATGCAGGCACACTTGCGCGATTCCCTTCCTGCCTAAAGGTGCCATCTTACCTCAGTCTCTTTTTTTCCGTGAAGCCCACCGGACGTGTGTCCTGTTCTCCCGGTTAAAATTAGATTTTTTCGCCGATTTTCGCTATTTTTTTCTCCCGCTTAGACGCCGGTTCCCCTCCCGCCGGGTTCGGTACACCGGTATTGAGCCCGATTCTTCTTTTTCGGTTTTTGCCCTTCGTGGCTTGCGTTCGCGCCCTTTTTTTCATTTTTCCCTGGAAAGGCCGGTCCTTTGACTTCGCCGGGACTCTTTTTTCCCCGATGGCTTCCAGCGGTTTTAAAAAGTGTGATCGGTGTAAGAAACTGATGTCTCTCACCGACACACGCGACTGCTGCCTTCGGTGCCTCGGCCCCGACCACAACCCTAAGTCGTGCAGGCCATGTGGGAAGATGTCTTCCAAGGCACTCCGAAGTCGCCAGCAGCAAAAAGAAAGGCTTTTCTCGGACTTGGCCTCCGGCCGGGCCCGGACCTCGTCTGAGGCCTCGACATCTCGGGATTCCGATCCCGAGCGCTGTCGAAGCTCCTCGGACAGGGGGTCCCCCGACCGGGAACGTAAGAGGAAGAAGCGGCTCGCAAGGGCGTCGGAGGAGGAGGTCCCTGGCTCCTTGAGGGCCAGGTCTAAGACCGTCGCCCCGGGCCCGTGGACCACGAGAAGCCTGCAAAAGTTCCTCGCGTGGAGCCGGAGTCTGCTGGACACGTAAGCCCCGTAGTCCTCGAGGACTTTCCTCCCAGGGAGCCGACGTCGGGCCCGGCGCCGCCGGGGCCCGAGTCGGTGGCTGCTGCGTCTCCCGAGCTCAGTCTCAGGATGACAGCCTTGGAGAGCAGATTGTCTGCCTTCATGGAGCAGCAGCGGGCACTGATGGCCAGCCTATCTGGCGCATCTGCCCCGACCACCGGGACATCGACTTCGAAGTCGACCCCGGAGACTGAGCTGATACTCGAGTCCATCGTGGCTCGGAGTCGACCCTGGTCGCGGTCTCCCTCAACCTCCCGTTCGGGACCGAGGGCGTCGACACTGGTTCCTCCGGCGTCGGGTCGTTTGCTCCAGGGCCCCGCGGGGTTGGACCCTGACTCCTCAGACAAGTCAGCTTGGGAGACGGAAGACGAGGAGTCTCCTGATACCTTCAAGACTCGGTGCGTCCCTTTGGACTCACCGCAGTCTGAGCCCCGGAGTAGGTCCCCCCCGGAGGACACTCTGTTCTCGGAGTTCGTCTGGGATATGGCCGCTGCCTTGGCTATTCCGGCGGACCCCGAGGAGGAGCCTCGAGCTGAAGAGCTCGAGGCCCTACAGTATGACTCTCCTCCGAAGGAGGCCTTTACTGTTCCGGTTCCTCCGATGCTGGAACGGCTCCTCTTCCGTATGTGGGTGGCACCGGCCTCGGCACCGGTTCTAAGCAAGCGAGTCAATTCAATCTATCGACTCCAGAAGAGCCCTGGTTTTCAAAAGGCACAGCTACCACACCATTCTATGGTTGTGGAATCGGCCATGCATCGTCTGAAGAGCCAGAAGATGCACTCTGTGGTGCCCCCTGGCAGGGAGGCCCGGAACCTCGATGGCGTCGGTAGAAAGTGCTTCCAGGGCTCAATGCTTGCTTGCCGTGTCCAGTCCTACCAGCTGTACATGGGCATGTACTTGCGGGATCTGGCCAAGGAATTGGCCGGGTTCTCTGCTGGTCTCTCCGGGGAACCCTTGCAGAGATTTAAGTCCTTGTCCTCGGGGATTTTGGACTGCTTGAAGTTCATGTCCCGCGCCGCCTACGATGGCTTTGAGGCTTCGGCCCGAGTTGCGGCAGCCGGCATCACTGCTCGACGCCAGGCATGGCTGCAGTCATTGGACCTCAAGCCATGGGTTCAGGACAAGTTGGTCGATGTCCCTTGCCGAGGTGAAAACCTTTTTGGCAAGCCCATGACCGAGAAGGCTGCTCATCTCGAAACTGAGCACCTCACATGGACAAGACTGTCGAGGAAGACCTCTGCCCCTTCTCATAAAAAGAAGGGCTCGGGTAAGAAGCCCTTTTACCCGAGGAAGGGCACTGCCTACAAACAGTACCTGCAATATCAGGCTGCCCAAGCTGCCCCCCAGGGTCAGCAAGCCAAGGGCCAGGGTAATGGGCCCCGTAGGCAGAGGACCGCCAAACCTCAGGCCCCTGCTACCACTCAGCAGGGTGGAGGGTTTTGATTCCTTGAGGGTAGCCTCTCCTCCACTGCTCTCCCAACCCTGCACAGGAGGTCGCCTCGCCCTCTTTGCCCACCAGTGGCCCCTTATCACCGGGGACAGTTGGGTGCTGGAGATATAGTCCACAAGGGCTATGCCCTCCATTTTCACCAACTGCCTCCACCATATTTTCCAGGGGAGCCTCCAAGGCCTCCCCTGCACACAGACCAGACCACCTTCTACAAGAGCTTCATGGTCTGTTGGTGGACAGGGCGGTGGAGCTTGTGCCTCCCCACTTGCAAGGTCACGGTTTCTACTCCAGGTATTTCCTGGTGCCCAAAAGAACCGGTGGCCTTCGACCCATTCTGGACCTCAGGAACCTCAAGAAGTTCCTAGTGAAGGAGAAGTTCAAGATGCTTACTCTTGGGACACTTCTGCCCTACCTCCAGCAGGGAGATTGGCTATTCTCCTTAGATCTAAAGGATGCGTACACTCACATCCTCATTCATCCAGACCACAGAAAGTACCTCAGATTCATTGTGGAGGGAAACCATTATCAGTACAGAGTGCTGCCTTTCGGCCTCACCTCCGCCCCCAGAGTCTTTACAAAGTGCCTAGCGGTGGTGGCGGCCTACCTGAGAAATCAGGTAATCTTTGTCTTCCTTTATCTGGACGACTGGCTCATCAGGGGTCAGACGTGCCAGGAGGCCAAACAAGCCACCCTCAGGACTATTGCTCTTCTACAAAGTCTGGGGTTTGTCATAAACTTTGCAAAGTCCACTTTGCTCCCCTCCCAAAACTTGGAGTTCATAGCGGCAAGGCTGGACTCTCTGCTGGCAAAGGATTTCTTGCCAGTAGACAGGGCCCAAAGGTTGATGGCCTTGGCAAATCAGTTTCTCAGCAGCTCCCTGGTCTCCGCCAGACTCTGCCTGAGGCTTCTAGGCCACATGGCTTCGACAGTACATGTGACCCCCAATGCCAGGCTCCATATGAGGCCTGCACAGTGGTGCCTTCGGTCTCAGAGTGGTCACAGGCCACAGGCAGCCTCAAACACAGGATAAGGGTGTCCAGACAATTTCTGAACTCCCACAACTGGTGGCTGCACCCACCCAATCTTCTGAAAGGGGTGCCTTTTCAGATTCCAGGGTACACAGTAGTGGTGACCACGAACGCCTCCCTACAAGGCTGGGGAGCTCATGTCACCACAGGCCCTGGGGCAAGTGCACCCAGGGCCTGTGGTCTCCCTGGGAAGCTGCACAGCAGATCAATCTTCTCGAACTCCGAGCTATTCGGTTAGCACTCAAAGCTTTCACTCCTACCCAGGCTCACCAGTCTGTCCTGATTCAGACAGACAACCAAGTTGCCATGTTTTATGTGAACAAACAGGGCGGAACTGGGTCCAGGATCCTTTGTCGGGAAGCTCAGGACCTTTTGTTCTTTTGCCCTCAAGCACAACATGCTCCTCAGGGCTGTGTACCTTCCAGGTCAAGACAACTACCTGGCAGACAGATTAAGCAGAATACTGCAGCCCCACGAGTGGCAGCTGCATCCTTCAGTAGCTCAGAAGATCTTCCTGAAATGGGGTCTCCCTTTGATGGATCTCTTTGCCAGCCCCATGAACAAGCAGCTGCCAAAGTTCTGCTCCAGGCAACCGCATCCTCTGCGGATAGCAGCGGATGCTTTTCTGATATCCTGGTCTCAGGGCCTCCTGTATGCGTTTCCTCCCACGCCCTTGGTGTCCCGAACTCTCTTCAAGATTCTTCAGGACAAGACCTCGGTCCTGCTGGTGGCTTCCAGGTGGCCGAGACAGCCTTGGTTTCCTCTTCTACTTCAACTGGCGGTGGATCCTCCACTACCTCTGGGGTTGCAACCAGACCACCTCTCACAGGAACAGGGCTCCCTTCTGCACCCCAATCTCAAAGCTCTTAATTTGATGGCCTGGAGGCTCCCTTGGCCTGCCTCAGAATGTTGAGGAGGTTGTCCTAGCCTCTAGGAAAAACAGTCCACTAGGAAAACCTATGCTCTCAAATGGAAACGGTTTTCTGTGTGGTGTCAGCTACGTACAGTTGATCCTTTCTCTTATACTGTGCCAGTAGTCCTTCAGTACTTATTGCACTTGTCAAATCAAGGCCTTAAATCAAATTCTGTTCGGGTCCACCTCTCAACTCTAGCAGCTCACCACTCTTTGGTGGAGGGCCATTCTCTGTCTGATCACCCCTTGTCCCGTTTTCTTAAGGGCTTGCTTTTGCTCAAGCCTCCCATCCGTCCTCCTGCCCCTGAGTGGGAGCTGAATGTGGTCTTGCAGCAACTGACTCGCCCCTCTTTTGAGCCGATGGCTACTTGTCCACTACGCTTCCTCTCCTGGAAGACACTCTTCCTGATAGCCCTTACTTCGGCTAGGCGAGTAAGTGAGCTGCAGGCCCTGGTCTGTGATAGGCTTTACACCAGGATTTATAGGAACAGGGTAGTCCTTAAGACTCATCCAAAGTTCCTCCCTAAGGTTGTCTCCTCTTTCCACCTCAACCAGGAGGTGGTTCTTCCAACATTCTTCCCTAGGCCTCATGCAAGCCAGGCTGAAACAGTCCTGCATACCCTGGACTGTAGGAGGGACTTATCCTTCTACCTTGACCGTACGCAGCTCTTCGTCTCCTTTGACCCCAATAAGTTGGGGTTGGCTGTGTCCAAGCGTACCTTGTCCATCTGGGTAGCTGACTGTATCACCTGGGCTTATAAGGTGGCTGACCTTCCTTTGCAGGGTCTGGTTACGGCCCACCGTGTCAGGGCAATGGCTGCCTCAGTGGCTCATCTCCGCTCTGTGCCCTTGGTAGACATCTGCAGGGCTGAAACTTGGTCTTCAAGCCAAACCTTTGCGACCCATTACTGCCTGGAGAGGGAGTCCCGTAGGGACAGTGCTTTTGGTCAAGGAGTACTCCGGAATCTCTTTGAGGTTTAGGCATCTCCTGCCCTCTGTTGGGCTACTGGTGGAGGTTGTGTCCTTGAAAAGCCTTTCTTTGCTGCTGAGACTATTGGGAGGCCTCTTGTTCAGCCTGGGTTCCTCGGTAGCCCAGAGCTTAGGAGTCACCCATATGTGAGGACTGACTTCCTGCTTGGTCCTGGAGAAAGAGTAGTTACTCACCTGTAACAGGTGTTCTCCAGGAGCAGCAGGAATCAGTCCTCACAACCCTCCCTCCTCCCCTTGGAGTTGCAGTTGTACATAGTTTATTTTTTCATTTTTGTGTGCTGTTCTTAGCTATTTCATTTGACTGAGATAAGATGGCACCTTTAGGCGGGAAGGGAACCGCGCATGCGTGCCTGCATTCCCAAAGGCTTTCATAGAAAGCTGGGGAAATACTCCACTGGGGCTTCATCGGCGCCGATGACACCCATATGTGAGGACTGATTCCTGCTGCTCCTGGAGAACACCTGTTACAGGTGAGTAACTACTCTTTTCAGGCCCATCTCAGCCACAAGACAGTTCTGGTCCAAACCGACAATCAGGTAGCTATGTTCTATCTGAACAAGCAAAGTGGAACAGACTCTTTGTCACTATGCAACGAAGCTTTGCAACTATGGGCCCTCGCCAGCGAGCTTCAAATCCACCTTCTTGCGGTATACCTTCCAGGCGTTCAAAATTCATGGGCAGACAAACTCAGTCGAATACTGCTGCCACACGAGTGGTCTCTCCACTCAGACCACCTTGCTCGAGTGTTTCAAATCTGGGGAACACCAGATATAGACCTCTTTGCAAGTCCACAGAATGCCAAACTTCCCCGATTCTGTTCCAGAATCCCGGTTCACAACTGTCAGGCAAGGGATGCCTTCCTACTCCACTGAGATCAGGACTTCCTCTATGCCTTCCCAGCCATTCCCCTCATTCCCAAAACTTTATTCAAACTTCAAAGAGACAAAGGTCGTATGATACTTATCGCTCCACGTTGGCCACGGCAAACCTGGTATCCTCTGCTTCTGCGTCTCTCTCAAACCACTCCTCTGGAGTTAGGAAATGCTCCAGATCTCCTTTCCCAGGAGAACAGATCCTTATTGCACCCGAATCCCCAGTCCCTGCATCTCAGGGCCTGGTTACTGAAAGCCTAGATTTCTTGGATATCAACCTCTCTGCAGGTAAAAGATATCCTCCTGGCTTCCAGAAAACCTTCCACGAGGCGTTCCTACGCTTTTAAGTGGAAAAGATTCTCTGTCTGGTGTTGACAAAAGGGACTTAACCCCCTTTTGGTACCTGTGGAGGCGCTACTGAAGTATCTCCTCCAACTATCCACTTCTGGTCTTAAAACCAACTATCCACTTCTGGTGCTATTTCTGCTTTTCACAAACCTTTTGATGAACAGCCTATTTCTTCTCATCTACTTGTGTCAAGGTTCATGAGAGGCCTACTCTTAACAAAACCTCCCATTAAACCACCACTGGTGGCATGGGATCTAAATCTTGTTCTCGGGTAGCTCATGAAACCGCCTTTTGAACCCTTAGCCACTACAACCCTAAAGTTTCTTTCATGTAAAGTCATTTTCCTAATTGCTATCACTTCTGCGAGACGCATTAGTTAACTGCAGGCTTTAGTGGCTGACCCTCCTTATACAAGGTTCCACCATGATAAGGTAGTCCTCAGGACTCACCCTCACTTTATGCCAAAGGTGGTTTCGCCTTTTCATCTAAACCAGTCGGTTTATCTTCCTATATTCTTCCCTAGGCCTCATGCCTCCAGTGCAGAAAGGAATCTTCACACTTTGGATTGTAAAAGGGCCTTAGCCTTTTATCTTCAAAGAACTAAGCAACATAGAAAATCTTCTCAGCTTTTTGTTGCTTTTGACTCTAGTCATTTGGGGCTTCCAGTTTCCAAAAGAACTTTTATCTAAATGGATTGCAGATTGCATATCCTTTACATATGAGAGTAAAGGACTTTCTCTCGAGGGCCATGTCCCAGCTCACAATGTGAGAGCCATGGCAGCCTCGATGGCTAATCTTCGTTCTGTGTCTATTGACGACATCTGTAGAGCAGCTACTTGGGCTTCGGTGCATACCTTCACAGCCCACTACTGCTTAGACAAGGACTCTTGTTGGGATGCTTTGTTTGGCCAAGCTGTTCTTCAGCATATCTTTCATACTTAATACAGCGCCTACCCGCCGGTCCCAAGTTTGATGCCAGAGGTCCATGGGAGGAAGCATGACCCATCTCACCTGGGTTCGCAGCTTGATGGGGTCATTCCCTTAGCATCTATAAGCTGGAGGATTCCCATATGTGAAGACTACATTCCTGCTTGTTCCTGGAGATAGCGTAGTTACCCACCTGTAACAGGTGATCTCCGGGAACAGCAGGAATTTAGTCTTCACAACCCACATACCTCCCCTAGGAGTTGTCTCTACCTATCTATCTCTTTCTCTACTCCTCTCCTTTGGTCTCAGCTATAAACTCAACTTAAGTGAGAGAGGTAGAAAGGCAGCATGCAGGCGCTGTGGGATGCTCCCAAAAGCTTTCCTATTGGACGCTGGGGAGCGTTCCTGCGCAGGCTCAGTCTGTACTGACGATACCCATATGTGAAGACTAAATTCCTGCTGTTCCCAGAGATCACATGTTACAGGTGAGTAACTATGCTTTCTCCAGGAACAAACAGGAAGTCTGTCCTTACATATGGGTGACGTAGGCACCAATAGAGCCTGTGTAGAAACATTTCCCCAGCTTTCAAAGAAAGCCTTTGTGATATGCTACCATGCATGCCTGGTCCCCTTCCCACCCAAGGGTGCCATCTTGCTCAGTCTCCTTTTTTCCTCATAACCCAATGGACGTGTGTCCTGTTTCCTGGGAAAAATTCCTGCTAATTATCCTTAGTTTTTTTCCAAGTTAGCATACCGGTTCCTCTTCCCACCTCGAGCCGATGCCATTCTGGACTCCCTTTTTTATTGAGGTCTCCCTCAACCAGCGTTTGTACCTTTTTTCGCCCAGGGGTCGTCAATCCTGTCCAGGTGCTCCCCACCATGTCTCCCAGTGGGTTCAAAAAATGTGACCGCTGCAGTCAAACCATGTCAATAACCAACACCCATGACTGCTGCTTGAGCAGCCTGGGCCCGGACTATGACAGTACCTCCTGTGCCCTGTGCGAGGCCATGATGCCCAAAGCCAACAGGAAAATGTCGGCGTTGCAGGAGAAATTGTTCCCCAGGACCTACTCGGCCCCAGCCTCCCTGACACTGAGCTCCAAGCTCAGCACATCCCGGAGGCCTGAGCGTCCCCTGTCCTACAGCGGCAACTCCTCCAATCAGACCTCTGGCCCAGAGTAAAAGAAGTAGTCGTCTTCAAAGTCCGTCGAGGTTGTACAAGAGAAACCCAGTAAAACCGCCAGTAGGGACTTGGGCGACTCCGAGAAATGCCCTACCAAGGTCTTCGAGAAGATTCCTCGGCCGGCTGAGACAGTGCCAGGTTCCTCAAAGACTTAATCGCTAGAGTGCCAGTGCCGGGCGCAAGATCCTCTCTGCCTGTACTGAAGGCTGTGGAGCCTTCTGGCTTGGAAACCAGAATGGCAGCCCTGAAGCAGAACATCACTGCTATCCTGACTCTGCAGCAGGTGATGATGGCCAGTTTGTCCGCCTCATCCGCCTTGATGACCGGAACCTCAACTGCGAGGGCGTCCCCGGACATTGAGCCGAGCACCACCAGCCTCGGGTAAGCCCTTGGCACCAGTTGAGATCCCGGTCCCATTCTTTGGGCATCCAGTCCTCATTGGCTAGTGTCCACGATTCGGATCCCAGGCCCTCTGCAGGCCACCGACCCTTCACTGGCCTTGAGGCGAGGAGTCACAGGGCCTCAGATTCGTCATTACCGCTCGACTCCTAGTGGGAGATGGATGACAAGGCCTCTCCGGACACCAAGCGGCACAGAGATATCCCCTCGGACCCGACACCCCCAGCGCCACTCTCCTCCTGAGAACATGGCCTTCCATGACTTCGTCAGGGACATGGCCAAAGTCCTCTCGATGCAAACCAAGGCGGAGGAAGACTTGTGCACCAAGGAATTGGAGAATCTCCAGTATGAGTCTCCACCCAAAGAAACCCTCACAGTGCCCATACAGCCGATCCTCGAGAGGCTACTACTTCAGATGTGGGAAACATCAGCATTGGTACTGGTAGTGAGCTGGCATGCCATGTACCGCGTCTGAAAGGGCCCAGAGTTCCACAAACCCCAGCTCCCACATAACTCCATGGTCATCGAGTCAACCATGCAGAAACTCTAGTGCCAGAAGTCCCACTCCTCTGTTCCCCCCGGGCGGGAGGCCAGAACCCTTGACACCTTGGGCGCAAGTGCTACCAGGGCTCGATGCTGGGTTCCGGATCCAGGCCTATGAACTCTACATAGGCATGTACCTAAAGGCTCTGGCCCAGGAGCTGTTGGGTTTTGCAGTAGATCTTGTCAGGGAACCCTTCCAATGGTTTCAGACCCTGGCCTCGGGGATCAAGGACTGTTCCAAGCTCTTCTCCTGGGCATCTTGTGATGGCTTTAAGTCAGCGGCTTGGGTCACTGTGACCGGCATCAGGGCCTGACGCCAAGCCTGGCTGCAATCCTCCGACTTTGAGCAATTGGTCCAAGACAAGCTGCTTGATGTCACCTGCACCAGGGAGAACCTGTTCGGCAAACCCATAGCTGACAAAACGTCTGAGATCAAGGCCGATGTTGTGACTCATCAGAGGCTCTCCAAGAAGATCTCATCCCATCCCCTCAAAAAAAAAATACATTGGGGAAGAGACCCCTTTTGTGCAGTCACCAATATCAGTCCTAAGTCCAACAGCAGGTTTCTCACCCCAAGAGGAAGGGCATGGGGCTTAGAAGACAAAAACACCTAAGCCCCAGACCCCAGCTCCCACCCAGCCTGGGGGGAGCTTTTTTACTCCTAGGGCAGGACCTCTCTTCCCCCAGGAGACCTTCACCAGCTCACAGGGGGGCGCCTGACGCTCTTTGCCCACAAATGGGCTGAAATTACCTCGGACCAGTGGGTACTGCAGGTGGTCAGGGAGGGATACCTTCTCCACCTACAGCAGATTCCACTGTTTCTTTCCCAGAGAGCCGGTGTGACCCCTCCTTCACCAGACCCTCCTGCTCACAGAGCTCACAGGTCTTCTCAGGGACAAAGCAGTAAAGCCTGTACCTAAACACTTATGGGGCAAAGGCTTCTACTTCAGGTACTTCCTTGTCCCTAAGAGGACTGGGGGCCTTCAGGCCCATCCTAGACCTGTGAAACTTAAACGTTTCTGGTGAGGGAGAAGTTCAAGATGCTTTTCCCTTGGAACACTGCTGCGCTCCTTGGACCTAAAAGATGTGTACAGACACATTCTAATCCACCCCTCCCACAAGCAATACCTAAGGTTTGTGGTAGGAGGAGAACCTACCAGTATAGAATACTACCCTTCGGCCTCACCTCCTAGCCAAGGGTCTTCGTGAAATTCCTGGTAGTGGTAGCTGCCCACTTGAGTCTACAGGGAGCCTTTGTTTTCCCCTATCTTGACAACTGGCTCATTAGAGGCAGCACAGCTGCGGAGGCCAGTCAGCCCACAGGATGCATGGTCCTCCTGCTGCTGCACCTGGGATTCATTATCAACTACCCCCAAATTCCACCTCTCTCCAGCCCAGAGCCTGGAGTTCATAGTTGCTCAGCTGGACACACTGCAGGCCAAGGCTACAGCTAGTGGTAGAGGTACAATGCCGCTGGCAAGTGCCAGCTCATCTCCTCCTCTGCCTGCTGGGCTATATGGCCTCCACGGTCCACATGACCCGCTAGCCCACTTACATATGCGGGCAGTTCAGTGGTGCCTCTGCTCACAGTGGACGCAAGCCACAGGCAGACTGTGGGACAGGATGATGATAACCCACCAGCTTGCAGAGTCCCTCGACTGGTGGCAACGTCTACGCCACATCCGAGCAGAGATGCTCTTCCAGGCACCCGTGCCCCAGAGGATCCTGACCACGGATGCCTCCCTCCTAGGTTGGGGGGGTACACTGCGGGGACAGCCGCACACAAGGCAGTTGCTCCCAGGCGGAATCTCTGCTACAGATCAATCTCCTGGAGCTCAGGGCAATTTTCCTGGTCCTACAGGCATTTCGCCTTTGCCTGCGACACCAGTCCATACTGATTCAGACAGACAATTAAGTCGCCATGTTTTACTTCAACAAGTAGGGGGACACGGGTTCATTCTCCCTCTGCCAGGGGGCGGTGACCCTCCTTTCCTTTGCAGCTCGCAACAGCATGCTCCTGCAGGCAGTTCACCTCCCGGGCCAGGACAATCTTCTGGCGGACAGGCTAAGCAGGGTCCTCTGATCACGCAAGTGGCACCTGGACCCCAGAGTTGTTCACTCGGCTCTTCCGCCTCTGGGGCAGGCCTATGATGGACCTATTTGCTTCCCCAGACAACACCCAACTGCCCCGCTAATGCTCACGGCAATCATACCCAGAGTGGGTGGCAGTGGATGCCTTACAGATCCCGTGGACAGAAGGCCACCTCTATTTATTTATTTATTTATTTTATGTATTTCTGTGTTTTATATACCGCTATTTCAGGTAATCATAGCTGTTTACATTACTAACACCAGATACAATAAACAATATAAGTTGTAGTGAACAATCAAAGATTTACATAATTATGCATATTTAACTTATTTACAATTAAGATAAAAGAGGGCGGTGTTCAGAGTGAAAGGTAGTTCTAGGGAAATGAGGGGAAGTTCAAGAGGATTGGTAGAGTGCTAATGAGTGGATTGAGAGATTGAAGGCCTCAATGAAGAGGAGATCGTAGTTTGTGGGGTCTTCATAGGTTGTGATTTCATTATGACCAAAATGTTCAACAAAAAGGTGGGTTTTTAGATGAGAATGAAAAGAGAAATCTGTAATATTTCTGAGGCTAAGAAGTAAAGCATTCCAGAGTTTTGGAGAAATATACTCAAATGCTCTACTTTTCTGACAATCCCTCTGGTCTCCAAGACCCTCTTCAAGGTCCAGCGCAAGGGATCATCACTATAACTAACTAATTGCCCCAGATGTGCCAGACAGCCGTAGTTCCCACTCTATCAGCAGCACTCCCGGTCCCACTGGGCTATGCCCTGGACCTCCTGTCCCAGGAAGGGGGCTCACTCCTACACCATAATCTGGGGACTCTAATGCTAACAGCATGGCTGCTGAAAGGAAAACACTGGCCCCTTTCAACCAACCAAAGGAGGTTGAGGAGGTCCTGCTGTCTTCTTGAAAGCCTCCACCAGTCGAGCTTACGTCTTTAAATGGTGACGAGACTGTGTGGTGTGCGGAACATGTTCTCCTGCCAGGTGCAATTAGTGTTCCAGTACCTACTGCATCTGTTGCACACCAGGCCAAAGTCCAACTCGGTGAGATTGCACCTGAGTACGATAGCCGCACATCACCACCCTATCGAGGGAAAACCCCTCTCGCGTCAACCCCTGATCTCTCAGTTCCTCCGGGGCCTCCTGTTGTCTAAGCCCCCTGTCTGCCCTCCGGCAGCGAAGCGAGTCCTCAGCATGGTGCTTTCGCAACTCACCAGAACACCATTCGAGCCTCTAGCCTCCACGGAGTGGAGGAGTGGCCTAGTGGTTGGGGCAAGGTACTTCAGGCCAGAAGGTCGGTGGTTCAAATCCTACTAGAGGACAGCAACCTTGGGCCGGAAGAACTGGGGTTTCTAGTCCCACAAGTGCTCCTTGTGGTCTTGGGCAAGCCACTTAACCCTCCATAGCCCATGTTCCCTGTAAAATAGTTATCTCCAAGTTATAATGCCCTGTTCAATGTAATTTCAGTTTGTTCAATGTAAACCGCACTGATGCAGAATAGCGCGGTATATAAGAGAATGTAAATAAATAAAATAAATAAAAATAGCCACTTGCCATCTGCGGTATCTTTCATGGAAGGTTGCCTACCTGTCAGCCCTCACGTCTGCCCAAAGAGTAAGCAAATTTCAGGCCCTGGTGGCGGAACCACCGTTTACAAGATTCTACAAGAACAGGGTGGTGCTCCACAATCGCCTCAAATTCCTCCCAAAGGTGGTATGTCCTATCTCCAGGAACAAGCAGGAATGTAGTCCTCACATATGGGTATCGTCAGTACCGACGGAGCCTGTGCAGGAACGCTCCCCAGCGTCCAGTAGGAATGCTTTTGGGAACATCCCTTAGCACATGCGCGCTGCCTTCCCGCCTTTCCAACTGTCCCTCTTCAGTTCTTCATTTTCCGCAGAGCCAACAGGACCTATTCGCTATCACCGCAGAAAATTCCGTCTTTAAAATTCTTTTTTGTGGTTGGGTTTGCCTACCGCTCGACGCCTACCGGTACCGCTGGTTCTTTTCTTTTCTTTTCTTCTCCTAAAAAACAAAACAAAAACCAAACACTTTGACTGTTTCTTCCAGAAACTTTTCTGTTTTGGTGCTAGGCGCCATTTTGGGCATTAGGCACCATTTTTTTCCAAAATCATGGAAAAGCCTACTAGTGGTTTTAAAAAATGCACCAAGTGTGGCGGTACCATCTCCGTCACTAACGCCCATGATTGGTGTCTAAAATGTTTAGGACCTGATCATTCTCCAATTGAATGTCTCTCCTGCATGGGAATGACTAAAAGAGGAAGACAGAACCGGGCCGCAAAGCTCGGTGCCCTCTTTTCTTCAGACGCCAGATCCATTGCATCGACATCCTCAATGGCCTCTTCTTCCTCCCATGGATCTCAAGTAACTAAACACAAAAGCCGGTCCTCAAAGGGTAGCTCTCATGCTAAGCATCGAGAGGCCGTTGGCATTGCCCTTGAGGGAACCACACCGGCAAAACAGCCCCGGCGGGAGGCTTCGACTTCCAAAGCATCGATGGAACTTCAGGATGTTCTGGAGGCCTCAACCTCGCAAGAACTACCTGTGCCATGCTCGGGGATTCTGGCCGTTCTTACCGGTACCGAAACCCAGGCATCAGCAGCGTCGATAGACCAGAGATTTCTTGCTATCAAACGCAGTATTGCAGTTCTTCTCTCAGCTGCGGTACCAGTGGTCGCAAGGGCACCGGTGCCAACATCGACACCGATGCCGGTACCGGCCCCGATGGTAACTCTTCACATTCCACCTCTGGCTGGAGTGGGTAAAGTGGCACCAGGTCATCTCGGTACCGACTTCGATCGGTACCGGTATTGTGCTTTGCAGGAGCATCGGAGTCAGGAATACTTTGATTCCTCTGATTCCGAAGACTCTGACAATTCTGCTGGCACCAGAGGTTTTCTCTTAGAGGATCCCTCTTCTCCCCAACGCAGAATGTCACCTCCAGAGGACATGTCATTTCAGGATTTCATCCGTGATATGACTAAAAGTCTTTCAATCATAGTAGCTCCTGAGGAGGAACCCAGAGCAAAGGAATTGGAAATCCTCCAATATCCTAAAGCTCCTAAGGAGGCAGGTACTCTGCCTATCCATGAAATTCTGCATAATTTGATGCTCAGAATGTGGGAGATGCCTCTACTTCTCCTAACTCTAGGAGACTTGATACTATGTATCGAGTTCTGCCATGTCCTGGATTTCAGAAAACTCAGCTGCCACACCATTCAATGGTAGTGGAGTCAGCTATGCGCAGGATGAAAAGTGCAAAAAGACATGCATCCAATCCTCCATGTCGTTAATGCAGGACTCTGGATGCTTTTGGACGCAGAACTTTTCAAGCTTCCATGCTTTCAGCTAGGATCAGCTCATATATCCTATATATGGGAATGTTCCTCAAAGAAATCACAGGAGACTTGGAACTTATGAGCCCATTTCTCCCAGATGATAAGAGACAGGACTTTCTTACTCTGGTTAAGCATGCTCAGGATGTCTCCAAGTTTGTCAGTCGTGCAGCCTTTGACTGCTTCGAATGCATCAGTAGAACTTCTGCTATTGCCATTGGCGCACGACGAATTGCCTGGTTACAGGCATCAGACTTGGAGACTTGGATACAGGACAAGTTAGGCAACATTCCTTGCATGGGAGAAAATCTCTTTGGCAAGAACTGGCAGGAGAAGGCTAACGAGTTAGATGCTGACAATTCTACCTTAGATAGATTGTCAAAGTCTACAGCCACTCCAGCCAAAAGGAAGCCTTATAAAAGACCCTCTTTTACCAAAAAGAGGAAGTTCTATCCTTCCTATACCCACCAGACTCGGACTCCAGGTCAGGTTGCCCAAAAGGGACAAACCAGACCACAAAAGAAACCAAAAGGCCCGAGAGCCCAACCAGCTCTCCAGGTTCAGCCCCCTTAAGGGCTTTGACTTCCTCCTAGAGAGCTTTGCCTTCCTGCCTCTGAGGGGTCCTCAACCCCCCAATATTCTGGGCAGGTTAAGAACATAAGAACATAAGAAATGCCATACTGGGTCAGACCGAGGTCCATCAAGCCCAGTATCCTGTTTCCAACAGTGGCCAATCTAGGTCATACGTACCTAGCAGTTTCCCCAAAAGACACAGGTTCTGCAGTGCTTGTACTAGGTCAAGCATTGATATCCTGGGTCCCTTTTTAATAGTGGTTTATGGACCTTTCCTCCAGGAACTTGTCCAAACCTTTTTTAAACCCAGCTATACTAACAGCCCTTACTACATCCTCCGGTAACAGATTCCAGAGTTTGATTACACGTTGAGTGAAGAAATATTTTCTCTTATTTGTCTTAAATAGTTTACCCTGTAGCTTCATTACATGTCCCCTAGTCCTTCTATATTCTGATAGCGTAAACAATTGATCCACGTTTATCCGTTCCACTCCATTCATTAATTTATAGACCTCTATCATATCTCCCCTCAGCCGTCTCTTTTCCAGGTTAAAGAGCCCTAACCTTTTTAGCCTCTCTTCATAGGAGTAGCCTTCCATCACCTTCACCAATTTGGTGGCTCTTCTCTGTACTTTTTCTAATAACTCTGTCCTTTTTAAGATACGGTGACCAGAATTGCACACAATATTCAAGGTGCGGTCGTACCATGGAGCGATACAGAGGCATTAGAATATCCTTTGTTTTATTCTCCATCCCTTTCCTTATGATACCTAGCATTCTATTTGCTTTCTTGGCCGCCGCTGCACACTGGGCGGAGGGTTTTAACATGTTATCCACGATGACTCCTAAATCTTTTTCCTGGGTGGTGGTTTCTAATGTGGAGCCTTGCATCGTGTAACTATAGTGTGGGTTGTTCTTTCCTAGGTGCATAACTTTGCACTTGTCCACATTAAATTTCATCTGCCATTTGGATGCCCAGTCTTCCAATTTATCCAGATCCTCCTGCAGTTTTCCACAATCCTCTTGGGTTTTAACAACTTTAAACAGTTTTGTGTCATCTGCAAATTTGATAACCTCACTAGTTATTCCTTTTTCCAGGTCATTTATGAATATGTCAAAAAGTAGGGGACCCAGTACAGATCCCTGGGGTACTCCACTATTCACCTTTTTCCATTGGGAATATTGGCCATTTAGCCCTACCCTCTGCTTTCTATCTTTTAACCAGTTCCCAATCCACAATAGTACACTGCCTCCTATCCCATGACTTTTTAGCTTTGCCAAAAGTCTCTGATGGGGGACCTTGTCAAAAGCTTTCTGAAAGTCCAGATACACTATATCAACCGACTCACCTTTGTCTACCTGTTTATGCACACCTTCAAAAAAACAGATCAGATTAGTAAGACAAGATCTTCCTTGTCTAAAGCCATGTTGGCTGTCTCCCATTAGGCCTTGACTATCTACATGCTGTGTAATTTTGTTCTTTATGATGGTTTCTACCATTTTCCCTGGTACTGACGTCAGGCTCACCGGTCTGTAATTTCCCGGGTCACCCCTGGAACCCTTTTTAAAAATTGGTGTTACGTTGGCGACCCTCCAATCTTCAGGTATTACAGATGATTTTAATGAAAGTTCACAGATTACCAATAGCAGGTCTGCAATCTCATATTTCAGTTCTTTCAACACTCTGGGATGTATACCATCCGGTCCAGGTGATTTGTTACTATTCAGTTTATCAAATAGTTGTAATATATCTTCCCGGTGTAGCGATATTTCTCTCAATTCCTCTGCAGTATCACCTTTAAATACCACTTCAGTCTTGGGTAACATCCCTACATCTTCCTCAGTAAAGACCGAAGCAAAGAATTCATTCAGTCTCTCTGCTATAGCCTTGTCCCCTCTTACTGCCCCTTTTACCCCTCTATCATCTAATGGTCCAATTGACTCTCTCACAGGCCTTTTGCTACGAATGTACTTGAAAAAGTCTTTATTTCGTGTTTTTGCTTCCGTAGCAAGTTTCTTCTCAAATTCCCGCTTTGCCTGCCTTATCAATGCTTTGCATTTAACTTGCCAGTGCTTGTGGTGTTTCCAGTTTTCATCATTTGGCTCTTTTTTCCATGTCCTGAAGGTTGCTCTTTTGGCAGCAACAGCCTCTCTGACCTCACCTTTAAACCATGCTGGCAGTTTTTTGGACTTTCTTCCACTTTTCTTAATGCGTGGAATACAGCTGGTCTGGGCTTCGAGGATAGTATTTTTAAATAACACCCAAGCTTGCTGTAAGTCTTTAACCTTTGGAACCGCTCCTTTTAGTTTTTCCGAACTATATTCCTCATTCTATCATAGTCTCCCTTTTGAAAGTTACAAGGTAGTACTGTGGATTCCTTTACTATCTGTCCTCCACTGATTAAATCAAACATGATCATACTATGATCACTATTGCCAAGTGGTCCCAACACCCTTATTTCTTGCACCAGATCTGGCGTTCCACTAAGGACTAGGTCCAGTATGGCTTCCCCTCTGGTCGGATCATGAATCAGCTGCTCCAAGAAGCAGTCATTTATTTCATCTAGAAACTTGATCTCTTTAGCTTGTCCTGCTGTGAGACTGTCCCAGTCGATACCGGGGTAATTGAAATCACCCATTATTACTACTCTGTTGTGGCTTTTGTTAGCTTCCTTGATTTCTTTGAGCATTTCATCATGCCACTTTGTCAACAGATGACATCAAATAACAGCAGAAGATTGGACTTTGTCCATTGTAGGGGAAGGGTACAAACTTCATTTTCACAGCGTACCCCCTCCTACAATTCTAAAGCAGTTCAATTCACAAACCTCTGCAGACAACCTGCTAGATCACGAGGTCTCCACACTTCTTGCCCAAGGGGCAATAGAGGAAGTACCCATTCTTCAATGGGGTGCAGGGTTCTACTCCCCCTATTTTCTAATAACAAAGAAAACAGGATGACACAGACCCATTCTAGACCTCAGAGAATTGAACAAATATCTATTTTGAGAGAAATTCAAAATTTCTCTGAGAACTCTTCTGCCATACCTTCAAAGCCAGGACTGGCTTTGCTCTCTAGACTTAAAGGATGCATACACTCACATTCTTATGCATCCAGATCACAGGAAATTCTTATGTTTCCTTTTCATGGGAAAACATTTCCAGTACAGGGTTCTTCCTTTTGGTCTGGCTTGAGCACCAAGGGTATTCACGAAATGCATGGCAGTAGTAGCTGCATTTCTACGAATCCTGGGGATTTTTATTTTCCCTTACTTAGACGATTGGCTCATCCGAGCCCCTACAGTGACAGAGGCCAGCACTGCACTGTCTCGTACAATGCGAATCCTCCAATACTTGGGATTGGTAATAAACTTTCCGTAATCTCAACTAGTTCCTTCCCAATGCATAGAATTCATAGGAGCCTGTCTGGATACCAGACAGGCAAGGGCTTTCCTTCCGCAATCCTGGTGTCTTTGCATAATGCAGTTAGCTTTCCAAGCAGCAGGCAGATCCTCCCTCACTGCTCGGGAGCTACTGCAGTTGCTGGGACACATGGCATCCACAGTTCATGTAGTCCCGTATGCTCGCCTCTACATGCGAGCAGCTCAGTGGACCCTCTCCACACAGTGGACACAAGCCACAGGTCATTTGTTGGGCAAAATAACAATCTCTCAACGACTAATTTTGTTCCTCCAATGGTGGCAATCATTAGAAAATCTGACAGTGGGGTCTTTCCATCAACCCCTCTTTCAGGCCACCCTAACAACAGATGCATCATAGGTGGATTGGGGAGCACACCTGAATCATCTCTCTACCCAGGGCACCTGGACTCCACAGGAGGCTGGTTTACACACAAACCTCCTGGAGTTGAGAGCAATTTATTTAGCTCTTCGAGTGTTCCACACCCAGCTCAGCTACAAGACAGTCCTAGTCCATACAGACAATCAGGTAGCCATGTTCTTTGTGAACAAGCAGGGCGGGACAGGCTCTCTGTCGTTATGCAACGAAGCTTTACAACTATGGGCCCTCGCCAGAGAGCATCAAATTCACCTTCTAGTGGTATATTTTCCAGGCATTCAAAACCTTTGGGCAGACAAACTCAGTTGAGTACTGCTACCTCACGAGTGGTCCCTCCACCTAGACCAGGTGGCAAAGATATTTCATCTCTGGGGCACTCCAGACATAGACCTCTTCGCAAGTCCACTGAATGCCAAACTTCCCCGGTTCTGTTCCAGGATTCCGGCGCACAACTGTCGGGCAAGGGATGCCTTCCTCCTTCACTGCGGTCAGGACTTCTTTTATGCCTTCCCACCCATTGCCCTCATCCCCAAGACACTCTTAAGCTTCAGAGAGACAGGGGTCGCATGATCCTCATAGCACCACGATGACCACTCCAAACGTGGTATTCCCTGCTTCTGCATCTCTCTCAAGCACCACCTCTGGAGTTAGGGCATGCTCCAGATCTCCTTTCCCAGGAGAACGGGACGCTATGGCACCCAAATCCCCAGTCCCTGCACCTCACAGCCTGGTTGTTGAAGGCTTAGACCTCCAGGATTTCAACCTGTCCCAACAGGTAAAAGATATCCTTCAGGCTTCTAGGAAACTTTCCACAAGAAGATCTTATGCCTTCAAGTGGAAACGTTTTACTATATGGTGCTCCAAGAAGGGATTAAACCCCCTGGTCATACCCTTAGAATCAATACTAGAGTATCTCCTTCACTTATCGAATTCTGGGTTAAAGACCAATTCGGTAAGAGTCCATCTTAGTGCAATTGCAGCTTCTTATAAGCTTCTAAGTGAACAACCAATTTCTTCTCATCCACTCATATCAAGATTTATGAGAGGCCTTTTATTAACTAAACCTCCCATCAAGCCACCACCGGTAGCATGGGATCTGAATCTAGTTCTCGGGCAGCTCATGAAGCTGCCTTTTGAACCTTTAGCCACTACAGCCCTTACGTTTTTGACCTGGAAAGTCATCTTCCTGATTGCAATCACCTCTACCCGTCGCATTAGTGAATTGCAAGCTTTAGTGGCTGATCCTCCTTATACTAGATTTCATCATAATAAGGTTGTTCTTCAAACTCCCCTACACTTTATGCCAAAGGTGGTTTCGCCTTTTTATTTAAACCAATCAATTTATCTTCCTGTATTTTTTCCGAGGCCTCACGCCTCTAATGCAGAAAGAAACCTTCATACTTTGGATTGTAAAAGGGCCTTAGCCTTTTACATTCAAAGAACACAGCAACATAGAAAGTCTTCGCAGCGTTTTGTAGCTTTTGACCCTAGTCATTTGGGACTTCCAGTCTCCAAAAGGACTTTATCTAAATGGATTGCCCAATGCATATCCTTTACTTATGAGAGTAAGGGTCTTCATCTTCAGGACCATGTCACAGCTCACAATGTGAGACCCATGGCAGCTTCTATGGCTAATCTCCACTCAGTGTCTTTCGATGACATTTGTCGAGCAGCCACCTGGGCTTCGGTACACACCTTCACAGCCCACTTCTGCCTAGATAAAGCATCCCGTCGGGATGCCGCCTTTGGCCAAGCTGTTCTTCAAAATCTCTTTCAAACCTAAACCAACTCCTACCCACCAACCCTGGTGGGATGCCAGAGATCCATGGGAGGAAGGATTCTCACCTTCGGTGTCATCTTCCTGGGGCTATCTCCCTGGCATCTTCAGCTAGGGAGTCCCCATATGTGAGGACTACATTCCTGCTTGTTCCTGGAGTTAGCATAGTTACTCACCTGTAACGGGTGATCTCCGGGAACAGCAGGAATGTAGTCCTCACAACCCACCCTCCTCCCCTGGGAGTTGTTTCTCTCTCTATTTGTCTCTTTCCTCTCTCCCTCTATCCTTTCACTCAGCTACAAACTTAACTGAAAAGCGACAGTTGGAAAGGCGGAAAGGCAGCGCGCATATGCTGAGGGATGCTCCCAAAAGCATTCCTATTGGACGCTGGAGAGCGTTCCCGCGCAGTCTCCGTCGGTACCGACGATACCCATATGTGAGGACTAAATTCCTGCTGTTCCCGGAGATCACCTTACAGGTGAGTAACTACGCTTTCCACCTCAACTAGGAGGTTATCCTTCCCACCTTTTTCTCGTGGCCTCACACTGGTTGGGAGGAAATTATACTCCATACACAGGATTGCAAACGGGCTCTGTCCTTCTACAGCAGACTCGGGGCCATCGCAAAGCTCCTCAACTTTTTTTGTTTCTTATGACCCAACCAGACTGAGGCTCCCTGTGACTAAGCAAACTCTGTCCACTTGGGTAGTGGACTGTATTGCCCTCACCTATGAGTGAGCTGGGCTGTGTCTGGAACATCGGATCACAGCGCATCACATGAGAGCGATGGCCACATTGGTGGCGAACCTGCGCTCAGTGCTTGTGACTGAGATCTGCAAGGCCGCCACATGGTCTTCACTTCACACGTTTGCAGCTCACTACTGCCTGGAGAGCAAGTCCTGTTAGGACAGTGCCTTCGGGCAGGTGGTGCTCTGTAACCTTTTTGGGTTTTAAGCAACTCCTGCCTTTTGACCCTTCTGTCTTCAGGCTACTGGAATGATGGTGCCGCTGGACACTAGGGTCTTGCAGAGTCTCTCAATTGAGGACTCACCTTCTGCAACTCACGGCTACCCAACTTGGCTGCCGTTGGTACTGTCATGGTTCAGTCCTCACAAGCCTGGAGCTAGGGAGTCCCATATGTGAGGACTGATTTCTTGCTTGTTCCTGGAGAAAGCATAGTTACCGATCTGTAACAGGTGTTCTCCAGGGATAGCAGGAATCAGTCCTCACAACCCTCCCTCCTCCCCTGGAATTTGCCTCCCTACCTTGTTTTAGTTTTTCTTTACTACTGTCCTAACTATGTCATCTGACTGAGCAAGATGGCACCCTTGGGCGGGAAGGAGACAACGTATGCGTGGTAGAATATCCAAAAGGCTTTCTTTGAAAGCTGGGGAAATGCTTCAGCACAGGCTCCGGCGCAGACGTTGCCCATATGTGAGGACTGATTCCTGCTGTCCATGGAGAACACCTGTTACCAGTGAGTAATCACGCTTTATGGCTGAAAAGATCCATAAGGCCTGTCCAGTTTCCTTTCTAATGCATTGTTGTAGACCCTAATCTCAGATTCTCTTTACTTTGTTGCAGCTGTGGATCTTCTGTCCTTATCCTATGCTTTCCTGTCTTGAATTCCATTACTATTTTTATCTCCAGACCCTGAGAGGCCATTCCAGATATTCACTACCCTTTTCTTGAAGAAATATTTTTTGATTGGTCCAGGCTCCTCCTTGGAGCCTCATACTGTGATTACTACTTTTAGGTATTTTCTCTGAAAATGTTTTACTCCATTTGACAAGCAGAGTAGCATAGTATATGATACCAGATAAAGACCGGTATGGTCCATCTAGTCTGACCAGCAAGGCGGCAAGAGTAGGTGCATCTGCTGCCCCATGCCTTTATTTAGGGGTGTACCCAACGTTCCGTGTAGGTCACCCCTATTTGCTGAGATATAAGAGCTAGTTATGTTTTGATTTTATCCTGTTGCTATAAAAGTATCCACTGTCTGTTCCAAGCAATGAGAAGTCTTTTCTATGTCCCCTGCGTAAAATCCTGTCAGCCATCCAATTTTTGTTTGTGGACAAGTACAGTAGAGCCCTCTTCACCATCTGCACCTTTCACCTCACTATCATGAATTTAAAAAGAAGAGAGAGAGAGGAACTCCAATACTAAAACAAAAGTGAAATCAGAACTTCTTTACTCTTTCTTGGCCAGTTTACTTCAGCGGGAAACTGCCTATTCCGCATCGTTCTGCTAGACCAGTCCAAACAAGTGGGTTGTGTTCCCTTACCAGCAGATGTGAAGATATAGAACTATTCCAAAGATGACTTATGACATCATTGTGCCATTAACAGCCAGCACCCCAAGGGAAGGGGACACCTTAGTATTTTCTCTGTCTCCAACAGATGGTGGATGCACGTTTTTACAGCTCCGATGAAATCTGAAAAAGGATCCAAGAGATTTGAATTTGCTCATGTTTCACCACCCTCGAGGTGACTGTCTTACTTGAGTGCAGCACTGGAGACTCCACTAGAGTCACCCTTAAAACCAGTGCTCTTTTGGCTGTATCTCCAGGAACAAGCAGGAATGAGTCCTCACATATGGGTACGTCGGAACCGACGGAGCCTGCGCGGGAAAGCTCCCCAGCTTCCCAGAAAGGAAGCTTTTGGGGCCTCCCACAGCGCATGCGCGCTGCCTTCCCGCCTTCCTGACCAACTCTCTTCAGTTCTTTTTCCGCGGAGCCAGCAGGTCGTGTTCCTGTCACCGCTGAAGAAATTGTTATTTTAATTTGTTTCTTTGACTGCGTGTCTGCCTTCCCCGATTCCAGACCGGTACCGCCGGTCCTTTTTTCGTTTATTTAAAAAAAAAATATATATATACTTACTTTTTCTACACTTGGTGTATTTTTTCTGTGAGGCCTCTAGGCCTTCTCAGGTCTCCCTCATGGAAAAACCAGCTTCTGGTTTTAAAAAATGCACTAAGTGTACCGGTACTATTTCAGTTACAGACACCCATGAGTGGTGTCTTAAATGTTTGGGGCCTGACCATTCCATTCCGGATTGTCCATCCTGCTCTCTGATGTCCAAAAGGGGCTTACAGAACAGAGCAGCTAAATTTCATATGCTGTTTTCTACCGATACTCCAGCATCAACATCCTCCAGGTCTTCTTCTCCTGATGGATCTCAGGTAACCAAACATTCTTCGGGCAAGTCCTCAAAAGGCAAATCTCCCTCTAAGCAGCGAGAGGCCCTTGCAATTGACCTTGAGGACCCTGCCCCAGCCAAACAACCCCGGCGGGAAGCTCCGGCTTCCAAAGCTCCTCCTATGGGGGGTTACAGGTAGACATCGATGGCACGGTCTCGACCGATCTCCTGTTAGACTGCTCTGGGGTACCGGCTAACACCGGTACCGACTTCCAGGCAGTTGTGGCGGTGCAATCCATGCAGCAGGCCTTACTGACTTTCATTAATGCTGCACCGCCATCGGTACCGCGACAATCGGTTCCAACTCCGATTCCGGTACCGCAACCGATACTGGTACCCAGGGCATCTACTTCCAGTAGCATGCCGGTTCCGGTCCCGGGGCTTTCTTCGATACCGCTCCGATTCCCGGTACGCCCGATGTCGGTACCGATCGGTACGCTTATCGATCTCTGGAAGCAAATAGACGATACTTTGAATCCTCTGAAGATTCTGATACATCAGATGATTCTGCTGACGTCTCTTTTACTCTTCCTGAGGAGCGAGCCCTCTTCTCCAAAAAGGAGAATGTCTCCTCCAGAGGATTTGTCCTTTCAAGACTTCATTATTGAAGTAGCTAAAGGACTCTCCATATCTGTATCCTCTGAAAAGGAACCTAGAGCAAAAAAATTAGATATTTTAGGATACTCTAAGGTTCCCAAAGAGGCAGCCACCTTACCCATACATGAAATTCTTCAAGAACACATGATGGATTTGTGGGAGGCTCCTCTCACCCTATCTCCACATTCTCGACGTTTGGACACCATGTATCGGGTTCCTCCTTCTCCTGGTTTTCAAAAAACTCAGCTTCCTCACCACTCTATTGTGGTGAAGTCTGCTATGAAAAAGATAAAGAGTACCAAAAGACACTCTTCTACCCCTCCAGGAAGAGAATGTAGGACTCTGGATGCTTTTGGGAGAAAAATCTTCCAAGCTAGCATGCTTATTGCCAGAATCAATTCATACAGCCTCTATATGGGCATGTTTTTGAAAGAGATTGCATTAAAGATACGTCAGTTTCTCCCCTTTATCCCAGAGGATAAACAAGAGGAATTCCTTCTTTTGCTAAAGCACACTCAATGTTTCAAAGTTCTCCAACAGAGCAGCCTTTGACTCTTTTGAGGGGGCAAGCAGAGCCTCGGGCATTGCCATAGCTGCTTGCAGACTTGCTTGGCTCCAGGCCTCTGATTTGGAACCCTGGGTACAAGAAGGCTTGGGCAATCTGCCCTGTACAGGTGAAAATCTGTTTGGCAAAGAGTGGCAAATCAAAGCCACTCAAATGGATGCAGAGAATGCTGCTTTAGATAGACTTTCTAAGTCTACCTCTACCCCTGCCAAGAAAAAACCTTTTAAGAAAACTTTCTATAAAAAGACCAGATTTTCCACAAATACTGGCCAGCAATCTTCCCAAGTTCGCTTTGCTCCTAAGCGTCAGCAAGCTAAACAGGCCAGAACAAAGTCTACAGGGGCTGCTACAATCCAGCAGTCCCAACCTCCTCAGGGTTTTTGACTTGATTCCAGAGAACTTAACCTTTCTGGCTCTGCAGCAGCCAGAACCTTTCACCATTCCAGGAAGGTTAGCTCATTTTGCTCCCACATGGGAACAAATCACATCAGAACCGTGGACCCTCTCTATCATCAGAGAGGGCTACAAACTACATTTCTCCAGCCTTCCTCCCCATACCATGGTGAGACAATTCAATTCTCCCCCATCTCTCCTGTACCTGTTGGGTCAGGAGGTGACCACTCTTCTCGCCCAAAATGCAATAGAAGAGGTTCCTCTTCCTCAACAAGGGTCAGGTTTCTACTCCCCTTATTTTCTCATTCCCAAGAAAACAGGGGGGTACAGACCCATTCTGGATCTCAGAGAATTGAAAAAATTCCTATACAAAGAGAAATTCAAAATGCTTTCTCTAGGTACTCTCCTTCCATACCTACAGAGTCAGGACTGGCTTTGTTCTGTAGATCTCAAGGATGCGTACACACATATACTCATCCATTCATCCCACAGAAAATTCCTACGGTTTCTGTTCCAGGGAAAACATTTCCAATACAGAGTACTCCCCTTCGGTCTAGCCTCTGCTCCAAGGGTATTTACCAAATGCATGGCAATAGTAGCTGCATTTCTACGCACTCTGGGGATCTTTGTCTTCCCATACCTGGACGACTGGCTCATCCGAGCTCCATCTCAGTCCAAGGCTCAGACTTCCCTGGACCACACCAGACGCATACTGCAGTATCTGGGACTTGTCATCAATCTGCCAAAGTCTCAACTCACCCCTACTCAGTCCCTAGAATTCATAGGGGCCTGGCTAGATACTACCACTGCAAGGGCCTATCTTCCTCAGGCCCGTTGCCACCGTCTAGTGCACTTGGCCTCTCAAATTCAGTCCAGAAGCCACTTGACTGCCAGAGAGATGCTACAACTGCTAGGCCACATGGCATCCACAGTTCATGTGGTGCCTTATGCTCGCCTACATATGAGAGCAGCTCAATGGACCTTGTCCACCCAGTGGACCCAAGCATCAGGAGCCCTCTCAGACCAAATAGCAACCTCAAAACGTCTTTTTTGGTCTCTCCAGTGGTGGATATCCACTCAAAATCTGTTGTTGGGGGCCCCCTTCCAACATTTGTTACCCCAAGCAACTCTCACTACAGATGCCTCCCAAACAGGTTGGGGAGCTCATCTCCAAGACCTCTCCACTCAGGGCGTTTGGTCTCCACAGGAGACCACCCTTCATATCAACCTTTTGGAGCTGCGAGCAATTTTCCTTGCTCTCAAGGTCTTTCATACCCTCCTCATCAACATGACAGTCCTTGTTCATACCGACAATCAAGTAGCCATGTTCTACATAAACAAACAAGGAGGGACTGGCTCTCTGTCGCTTTGCAACGAAGCTCTAAAACTGTGGGCCTTCGCCAGAGAGCATCGGATCCATCTCCTGGCAGTGTACCTCCCAGGAATCCAAAACTCTTGGGCAGACAGACTCAGTCGAGTTCTGCTTCCACACGAATGGTCCCTGCACATGAATCAGGTACTCAGAATCTTTCAGGAATGGGGGCCCCCTGACATAGACCTCTTTACAAGTCCGTACAATGCCAAACTTCCCCGGTTCTGTTCCATGATTCCGTGTCAAGGAGCTCAGGCCAGGGATGCCTTCCTCCTTCATTGGGGTCAGGCCTTCCTATATGCCTTTCCACCCATTCCCTTGATTCCCAAGACTCTATTCAAACTTCAAAGGGATCAAGGATCCATGATCCTCATAGCTTCACGCTGGCCACGCCAAGTGTGGTACTCTACTTCTGCATCAGCTCCCAGATCTTCTGTCCCAAGAGGAGGGGACTTTGTGGCACCCAAACCCCAAGTCCCTTCACCTCAGAGCTTAGTTACTGAAGGCCTAGACCTTCAAGACTTGAATCTTTCTCAACAGGTGAAGGATGTCCTCCATGCATCGAGGAAACCTTCCACCAGGCGATCTTATGCTTTTAAATGGAAAAGATTTTCAATTTGGTGTGCAGACAAAGGTCTTAACCCTCTAGCACTATCTTTAAATTGTTTACTCGAATATCTCCTGCATCTTTCCAATGCAGGACTTAAAACCAATTCTGTAAGGGTCCATTTGAGTGCTATTGCAGCATCTCTTCAGCCTCTCAATGGACAATCTGTTTCCTCTCATCCTCTTATTGCAAGATTCATGAGAGGTCTAACTTTAACTAAACCTCCCATTCGGCCTCCTCCGGTGGCATGGGACTTAAACGTAGTTCTTGGTCAGCTTATGAAGCCACCCTTTGAACCCTTAGCCACTACCTCCTTAAAATTCCTTTCCTGGAAAGTCATTTTCCTTATTGCAATCACTTCTGCTCGCCGCATCAGTGAACTGCAGGCTTTAGTGGCTAATCCACCTTATACAAGGTTCCATCATGATAAGGTAGTCCTTAGGACAAATCCCCACTTTATGCCTAAAATGGTCTCACCTTTTCATCTTAATCAAGAGGTATATTTACCTGTCTTTTTTCCAGCTCCTCATGCATCAAATGCAGAGAGGAACCTTCATACTCTAGACTGTAAAAGAGCTCTTGCCTTTTACCTCCACAGGACACAGCAACATCAAAAGTCTTCTCAACTTTTTGTTGCTTTTGATCCTTCTCATTTAGGACTTCCAGTCTCAAAAAGAACACTGTCCAATTGGATTGCTCAGTGTATTTCCTTTGCTTATCAGAGTAAGAACCTTTCTCTGGAAGGCCATGTCACAGCTCACAATGTGAGAGCTATGGCCACATCTATGGCTCATCTTCATTCTGTATCCATTGATCAGATCTGTCGAGCAGCCACCTGGGCCTCGGTTCATACCTTCACAGCCCATTACTGCTTGGACAAGGACTCCCGCCGGGATGCCTTGTTTGGTCAGGCTGTCCTCAGACACCTGTTCCATTCTTAAACAACTCCTGCCCACCTTCCCTGAATGGATGCCTGAGATCCATAGGAAGATGAGAAACCCTTGGGGGGGATCTCCCCGGCATCTTAGCTAGGGAGTCCCCATATGTGAGGACTCATTCCTGCTTGTTCCTGGAGATAGCACAGTTACTTACCTGTAACAGGTGATCTCTGGGAACAGCAGGAATTAGTCCTCACAACCCACCCACCTCCCCTAGGAGTTGTATCTCTCTCTCTCTTTCCTTTCCTCTCTCTCTCTATTGTCTCAGCTTTGAACTCGAACTGAAGAGAGTTGGTCAGGAAGGCGGGAAGGCAGCGCGCATGCGCTGTGGGAGGCCCCAAAAGCTTCCTTTCTGGGAAGCTGGGGAGCTTTCCCGCGCAGGCTCCGTCGGTTCCGACGTACCCATATGTGAGGACTAATTCCTGCTGTTCCCAGAGATCACCTGTTACAGGTAAGTAACTGTGCTTGCCTTACGGAGAAGGAAAATTGGTCCAGCTCCTTGTTCTTATATTGCTAAGGGCCAGTTGAGCAGCCAGAAATATGAAAAAAGGATTCTTAAAGCCACACACAGCCTCTGTGCCCCCTTCCCTCCTCCTTTCCCCAGCTCTTCCCTGAGGATTAGAAGAGTTTTCAGAGGTATGTGCTTGCAGGCCCTGGCAGCAGGGGAGTTGCTGAGCCCGGCATGGTTTTCCTGCCTTGAGCTCCCTGGAAGTGAGTACCAAACTAATTATTCAGGAGAAGCAGGAAGTCAGTCCTCACATATGGGTGATGACTGCACCGACAGAGCCTGCGCGGAGCATTTCCCCAGCTTTCAAAGAAAGCCTTTGGGACATGCTACCATGTATGCATGGTCCGCTTCGTGCCCAGGGGTGCCATTTTGCTCAGTCTCCTTTTTTCCGCAGAGCCTAACAGACATCTATCCTGTTTCCCCGGAAAAATCCTTAAGTTTTTTTTTTTTCTCCGGTATGTACCGGTTCCTCTTTCTGCCTCAAGATGGCGCGGGTTCCGACACTGCTCTCGGCTCCTTTCCCATTTTTGGTCAAGACTCACCTCAACTGATGTTCATGCCCTTTTTCCCCAGGGGGTCGTTGACCCCGATTGGGTGTCTCCCACCATGTCTCTCGGTGGGTTCAAAAAATGTGACCAATGTAGTCAAACCGTGTCAGTAACAGATACGTATGGCTGCTTTCTTTGCTGCCTGTGACCGGTCCATGATAACACCTGTGACCTGTGCCAGGCCGTGACTTTGAAGACCAACAAAAAGAGGTCAGAGTTGCAGGAGAAACTGTTCCCAAGGTCCAACTTGGCAACGGCTTCACCAGTGCTGAGCTCCAAGCCCAGCACTTCCCATGAGGTCCGGACGTCCTCGGAGTCCCTTGGTGGCGGCCCCTCCAAGAAGATCCCAGACCCCAAGAGAGAGAAGAAAAAGTCGAAGTCTGTCGAGGCTCTACCGGAGAAACCAGGTAAAAACCCCTCGGAGGGACTCGGGTGGCTCAGAGTAACCCCCTATCAAGGTCCTCAAAAAAAGATTCCTCGGCTGGTGGAGACCTTGCAAGGTTCCTCAAGAATGTAGTCCTCGTTGAGGACGCATTCGTGAGTTTGTTGGTGCCGAGCCCAAGATTCTTGATGCCCGTACCAAAAGCTGCGGAGCCTTCTGGCTTGGAAACCAGAATGGTGGCCCTGGAGCAGAATCTCTCTGCTATCCTGGCCCTGCAGCAGGCAATAACGACTGGTTCGTCCGCATCATCTGCCCCAACGATTGGGCCGTCGACTGCAGGGAAGTCCATAGGCGTTGAACCGAGCTCAGAGTGCCATCAGCCTCGGGTAAACCCTCGGGGCCGGTCGAGGTCTCAGTCCCATTCCTTGGGTCTCCGATCCTCCCCAGCCAGTTTTCGCAACTCAGACCCCCAGGTCCTCCAGAGGCCCCCAGCCCCAAGATGCTGGCCTCGAGGCAAGGAGTCACAGGGCCTCGGATTCATCATCGCCCCTTGACTCAGAGTGGGAAACCGACAAGGCCTCTGTGAAAACTAGTTGGCCAGAGACATCCCCTCTGAGCCCTCTCCCCCGGTGCCCGGTGCCATTTTCCTCCAGAGGATGTGGCCCAAGCCCTCTCAGTGCAGACCGAGGCGGAGGAAGACTCACGCACCGAAGACCCACTCAAGTATGAGTCTCCACCTAAGGAAACTCTCACAGTGCTGGTGCAGCCGATCCTCGAGCAGCTGCTACTAAGGATGTGGGAGACGTCAGCGCTGGTGATCAGCTGGCACCTTGAAGCCATGCATTGCGTCAGGAAAGGGCCCAGGTTCCAAAACCCCAACTCCCACGTAACACAGAAAATCTCAGAGCTAAACACCAGCACTGCGCCATCTGATCCATGGCCAGTAACGTGGATTAAATCAGCCAAAGTGGAACCAAGCCAAATCATCCACATCGTACGCCAATCCTTATCCCAAGGCTACATGCCACGTACACTCAAGCTTGCTACAGTCCAGCCTAAACCCAAGAACTCGGCCCTAAATAAAAGCGAACCAGCAGCATACCGCCCCATCTCCAGCCTCCCATTCCTCACAAAGATTATAGAGAAAATCGTCCAACGACAGCTACAGGATCACATCGACTCACATGCACCACTTGATCCGCACCAACATGGATTTCAACCTTACCATAGTGTCAACTCTTCTCATATACCTACTCGACAACTTGAGCAGAGGATTGGACAATATCAAGACGGGCTTTCTCCTAATATTCATTGATATCTCCTCAGCCTTTGACACCGTGTCCCACAGCATCCTACTAGACAGACTGAAAGACATTGGCCTACCTCAACGACCGACAAATTTAGGTGAAATGTGAAACAAGCACCTCAACCCCGTTCCAATCAGTACAAGGTGTGCCACAAGGATCCTCCATGCACTGTTATTTAACTTATACATTCAGCCTATCTGCGCAATCTTGAAAAGACACAAGATCCACTACACACTATATGCAGTTGACATAATGACAACCTTGATAACCCAGATTACTCAACATTAACAGTCTGCCTAGAAGAAATAAGTTGGCTAACCCAAAACAACCTAAACATCAACTACAACAAGACGGAAGCCCTCCTGATCAAACGAAACCCCGGATTTACTCCACCACACTCAATCCAGCTCAAAAACACGATACCCATCAAACCAGAAGTGGAAGTACCTTGGAGTCACCCTGGACTGTGAGTTGAATATGCAATCTCCAGGAACAAGCAGGAATGTAGTCTTCACATATGGGTTTCGTCGGTACCGATGGAGCCTGCGTGGGAACGCTCCCCAGCATCCAATAGGAAAGCTTTTGGGAGCATCCCACAGCGCCTGCGTGCTGCCTTTCTGCCTTTCCAACTCTCCCTCTTCAGTTCTTTGTTTTCCGCGGAGCCAACAGGATGCATACTCTGTCACTGCAGAAAATCTATTCTTATTTATTTTTTTGTGGTCGAGTCTGCCTTCATTCAACGCCTACCGGTACCGCCGGTTCTCTTTTCTCCTTTTTAACAAAAAAAACTTTTTCTGAAGGATTTCTTTCTTCAGGGGCTTTTCCCCTCTCGGTGCTAGGTGCCATTTTGGGCACTAGGCCCATTTTTCTTCAAACATGGAGAAACCAGCTAGTGGTTTCAAAAAATGTTCTAAGTGTGGCGGTACCATATCCGTCACTGACACCCATGACTGGTGTCTTAAATGTTTAGGTCCTGACCATTCTCCATCGGCGTGTCTCTCCTGCAGAAAGATGACCAAGCGGTGCCTGCAGAATACAGCTGCAAAACTCGGTCCCCTTTTTGCCACAGATACGATGTCCGTTGCATCAACGTCTTCCAGGGCTTCATCTTCCTCCCATGGATCTCAGGTAACTAAACCTGTCTTCTAAGACTGGCCGGTCGGAGTCCACGTGATGCTTGAGTAAGTGAGGACGTGTCCTTACTTGCTCCGGGGGTGCCTCGAGCATTAATCTGACAAATACCACCCTACACCTCTAACTTTCAGCGGCAGATTAGCCGAGGAACAAAGGATTGGCGAAATAAGTCAGGAGCTAGACTGAGAGCGAGAATCCTAAAATGCCTTTGCTGGTAAAAAGAGACAGAGAGAGAGAGCTGGCAAATCGGGGCCTGCACCGCCACCGCCTGCCACGCAGCTGTTACCGGCCTCGCCTGGAACTGAGAGTGCTGACTCGGCATCAGAGGAACTCGCCAAAGAGGTAGTCAAATTGTTGGACCCTAAATTTGATCTGATCATGCAGAAGATCGAGGGAGTGGGAGAGGTGATGTCGGAGTTTGGCAAGAGGGTGGAAGAGATTGAGAATCGTGTGGCTTGCCTCGAGGACGAGGGGGGGAAGCAAGAAAAGACGTCCCAAGAACAAAACAAGCAAATCGCTGCATTGCAAACTAAAATTGATGATCTTGAAAATAGATCTCGAAGAAATAATTTGCGCATTGTGGGGATCCCGGAGACTATCACTGAACGCACGCTTCTCCCCATGCTGGAAAAATGGCTGCCGGAAGAGTTGGGCCTTGATACTTTGGCGGGACAATTTAAAATTGAGAGAGCACATCGCATCGGGCCTCGGCGGGAGGAGGGGAATAGGCCGAGAGTGGTCATACTGCGAGTGCTCAATTTTCAGCATAAAATGCAAGTGCTCCAGGCGTATAGAAAGAAAGCTGAGCTGCGTCTGGGCAATCAGAAGCTTTTGCTCTTTCAAGACTATTCGTCAGCTGTCACTGCAAGGCGGAAGGAATTTTCTCCGGTGTGTTCAGTTATTTCAGCATAAATTGCGATTTACGCTGGCTTTTCCTGCAACGCTGAGAGTTCTGTTCCAAGGCAAGAATCACGTCTTTGAGACGGTAGCGGCGGCCAAGCAATTCGTGGAGCAGATGGCGAATGTGGTGGAAGAGGAATCGATCGCAGACCGGAGCTGAAGAGAGCGGCCACTACTGCAGCGCTGGGACAGAGAAACGGCATAGTGTGCAGGCCTTGTGGACGCATGTCTGACATGTGGGAAGATTTCGATCATGTGGACTTAACTCCCAATGAGGAGAAGTAGTAATACAATCGTCATTATGGACTGTGTGGTAATGTGGGGGAAATAGCCATACTAGAGAGATTTAATTGCCAGTAAAATGTTAGTTGTGACTTGTGCAGAGGCTATGTGGGGGGGGGGGGGGGGTGGAATTCTGCGATTGTGAATTCTTTTGTGTTTCGAGGCTTCCCTGTGGCATTAGCTAGGACTAGGCCTCAGTGGCGTAGAACTGAGGTACTACACTGGGAATGTTTTAAAAGGGCTGGGAGGGGGTTGGAAGGGAGGGGAGAGATTAGGTTTCTGTTTGGGGGATCAATTGAGAGGGGGGAGGAAGCTGGGGAAAGGGGGGACTGTTGGGGACATCATCAGGTGGGGGCATATTCTCGTGGCTGCTTTGAAAGAGTTGCTGCTGTACAGATGTGGGTCTGGGAGAGAGATGTTGAGGGGGCTGAGGCTGGGTGGCCCCTTGCAACGGGAGATACTATGAGTGGTAGCGTAGTGGGACATTCCATAACATGGGTTGCTAATGGGATCTGACATGCGGATAATTTCTTGGAATGTGGGGGGCCTGAAGACTCCTGTTAAGCGGACAAAAGTCCTGCAGGCCTTAAAGAAAGAACGGGCCCAAATAACCCTACTGCAGGAAACGCATCTTAGTGATGTAGAGCATGCTAAACTCCAGAGGGATTGGGTAGGCCAGGTGTATGCAGCATCAGGGGGAGGGAGGAGGAAAGGTGTGGCGATCTTAATTCGGAAAGGGATCCAGGTGGAGGTGCTTAGCGAAGAGTGAGACCCCCAGGGTAGGTTTTTGTTTCTGCATGCACGTTTGAATGGTACGGAGGTATTCCTAGGTAATGTGTATGCTCCGAATGTTTATGAACATGACTTTTTCAAGACCCTGTTGCGGAAGATTACCGCAGCCACAAAAGCCCCATTAATCCTGGCAGGAGATTTTAATTGTCCTCATGACCCCGATTTGGACAAGTCTAATCCGAAACCGGGGAGGGGTTGGTTTCGCAGAGGGCTTAGCTATCTCTGTCAGATGGGTAGCCTGTTAGATGTTCGGCGAGTGCTGCACGAGGGGGAACGGGACTATACTCATTTGTCTCGGGTGCATGGAACTTGGTCACGTATTGATTACTTATTGGTCTCGGAGAAGGACTTTGGGAGAATGTTGAGGGCGGAGGTGAAACCCATAGTGATATCAGACCATGCTATGGTGTGGATTGATTGGAAGGGCACTGGCGCGGGGTGTTATAGATGGTCTTTCCCTAGGAATAAGTGTCACGATAAGGATTTTCAGAAATTTTTGAAACAAGCATGGGAGGATTATCTCGCATTTAATGAGGGGACCAGTAGTTCGGTGGCCTCACTGGGAATCAGGAAAGGCAGTGATGAGGGGGCAGATTATTGCCTATGTGCCTCGTGAGAGGAAGAAACTCAATAGTACTATAGCGTCTTTGACCCATGAGCTCGAGGATAGAAAGCGGAAGGCGGTGGGGTGTCGGAAGGGGGCCAGGTTACAGGCATACTTAAAGACGCAGAGGCAATTGAATGAGTTGCTCCAGGAACAAGCGGTCTACTCCTTACAATACTATCGGCATCAGTTGTTTAGATATGGAGACAGATCTGGCAAACTCCTTGCGCATTTAGTGAAAGAAGGGGGAGGTGTTAGAACTATGACTGTTGTTCGTGATAAAGAGGGTAAGAAACATAGTGACTCAAAGCTAGTGGCAGAAGTTTTTAGACAATTCTATGCTACCCTGTATACCCCAGAGGTAGAGGATCGTAGAGCGGAGCGAGCGTTTTTAGATAAGGTGCAACTGCCTCAGATCTCCCCACAGGGTCTACTAGACTTGAACAAACCCATAGCAGGGGGTGAAATACAGAAAGTCATCCGGAGAGGGAAACCACATAAGGCGCCGGGGCCCGACGGCTATGGGGCTGAGTTCTATAAAATGGTAGAGGGTCAAGTAACGCCGACTCTAGGGGTTCTATACGCTGAGGTGTTGGTGAGTGGGAGTTTCCCCAGGGATTTGTGTACGGCCTCCATATCTCTTATCCACAAAGAGGATAAAAACCCGGAAGATCCGGCGGCTTATAGACCGATTTCCCTGATAAATTATGATATGAAGATTCTGGCCTCTGTACTGGTGGAGAGACTTCAGTTCTTTCTAGTGGAT
Source organism: Ichthyophis bannanicus (assembly GCA_033557465.1). Lineage (NCBI taxonomy): Eukaryota > Metazoa > Chordata > Amphibia > Gymnophiona > Ichthyophiidae > Ichthyophis > Ichthyophis bannanicus. Next base: position 23,237,992 of record CM066046.1, read on the forward strand.
CTGGTGGGTAAACATCAGGCAGGATTTGTGAAGGGCCGGGAGGCAACGCGGAATGTCAACAGCATCTTGCTGGGAATGGAGCATTGTCAGCAGGAAGGGACGCCGTTGATGTTAGTCAGTTTGGTTGCCGAAAAGGCTTTTGATAGGGTTTCCTGGGAATATATGTTTGAAGTGTTGCGAAGAATTGGTCTACAGGGAGCATTTGTTGGATGGATCCGCGCCTTGTACACTGACCCTCTAGCGTATATAACAGTGGGGGGGATAGGTCTTTCGGTTGTATCGTGGTACTCGGCAAGGCTGTCCGTTTTCGCCTTTGTTATTTGTCCTTCAGTTAGAACCGCTGTTGTTGACATTATTGCAGACGGAGGAAGTACAAGGGATACAGTGGAAGAGTGGCGGTCTTAAGATCAGTGCTTTTGCAGACGATATGATGTTGTGCTTAACTAATCCCCAAGAGGCGTTGGAGAGTGCCCTGAGATTGATCGAGAGGTTTGGACCTTCTCCGGTTTAAAGATAAATAAGAGCAAATCGATGGCACTAGATGTCAGCGGAGAGGTGCGGAAGCAGTGGAGGGGTGAGTTTCCGTTGGTTTGGTTGGATGGACCAATCCGCTATTTAGGTATACAGATCCCGGCCTCCACGGCACATTTGTATCGTGCTAACATCCTGCCTCAGTTAGATAGTACAATAGACAGGCTAAAGAGGTGGGGGGAGCTGCCGTTATCACTGAGGGGGCGCATAGCATTGTTCAATATGGTCGAGGTTCCAAGATGGCTTTATGTTTTGAGACATATCCCAGTGTGGGTTTCAAGAAGAGATTGGCAAGTACTGCAGGGGCACCTCTCTAAATTTCTGTGGAGAAAGAGGAGGCCCCAGGTGGCATTGGCTGCGTTGATGGGACCAGTAGAGGCCGGAGGGGGGGGGGGGGGCGGGACTGCTCTCTTTGCGGGATTATAACCTTCTGTACGTGACTAGAGTTTTAAGAGATTTGATTGAGGGTACTGAAGGATCTTTCTCTGAGACTACTTGATGCTCTGTCCAGGAAACAGCATGTAGTTAAGATGTTGCACTGCTCCCAAAGCGAACTGGAGGAGATCCTGGTGCTTGAGAGGACTACGATTGGCATGGCGGACTCTGTGTCATTCCAGAGGGGTAAAGTGGAATGTGACGGACTGTATCCCTTTGCTTGATAATGAGGCTTTTAGACCTGGGGTTAGAGGGCGAGTGGCGAGAGAGTGGGCCCAGAAGGGTATACGTGTTATTGGGCACCTGAGGATCGCCGGAGCGGAGGAGTTAGATTCTTTTGCCTCATTGCGGCAGCAGTATGGGGTGGCGCAAAACGACTTCTACTTTTATCTGCAAGCGAGACACTATGTTCGAGTTGTGCAAAAACAGAACAACAGGGTCTTGGCGGAGAGGGGACTGTTGAACCTCTTCCGAGCTTTGGAGGGGAAAGTTAGTCAACTCCCTGCGAAGCGAATTAGCTCCCGGAGGTAGTTCTTGAGAAGAACATAGCAGATTGGAGCGTTTAGGGGAAAGATGGCGGAGAGATGGTTTGGTAGTAGCAATGGTGGAGAGATTAGTTTGTGCGTTTGGGGCGATTAGAGGACTCTCCGAGGCGGTGCAGATGCAAGAAGTGCAGTACAAAATCTCCAGGAACAAGCAGGAATGAGTCTTCACATATGGGTACGTCGGTACCGACGGAGTCTGCGCGGGAACACTTCCCAGCGTCCAATCAGAAAGCCTTTGGAAGCATCCCAACACGCCTGCGTGCTGCCTTCCCAACTGCCTCTCCTCAGTTTTCGTTTTTCCGCAGAACCGGCAGGACGTCCTCCTGTCACCGCAGAAAATTCTTCTTTTATTTTTTATTTTTCTTGTGGTCGCGGCTGCCTTCCCTGATGCCACCGGTACCGCCGGTGTTTCTTTTTTCTTTTCTTGTAAAATTTTTTCCTTTTTAAGGAATATATTTTTCTTCCTTAGTGTCTCACGGTTCTCAGGCCTTCTAGGCCTCTCCATTTTCCTTCATGGAACCGCCAGCCACTTTCCCCAAGAAATGTACAAACTGTGGCGGTACAACTTTATTTTTAGACACTCACAATTGGTGTCTAACCTGCTTGGGTCCTGACCATTTTCCTCCGGAGCCCTCGGGCAATAGTATTGTGAGAAGAAGTTTTCAACATCGAGTTCCCCTCGACACGCGGTCCCCCTCCAACTTCAGGGCACCGACCATATCTTCTTCTACACAGGATCAGGTAACCCAAAAACAGTCTGTTAAGACTAGCCAGTCCTCGAGCGGCACTTCTCATGCACAGCATAGAGATGCCTATGGCCTTGTCCTCGAGAATCCACTGGCTTCAAAACCCCAGTGGGAGTCTTCGGCCTCCAAAGCCTGTGTGGGGTTCCAGGTTGTTCCTGAGGTTCACCCCTCACAGAACATACCAGAGCCATGCCCGGTGTTGGCATCCGCTTTGAACGGTACCGATACCCCGGCATTGGCACTGGTGTTGGATGAAACATTCCTCACCAAGGATCGTTGTCTGGCGTCCTCGGTACCTGTGGGGCCAGTGGATACGCTCCAGATCGACCTTCCAGTATCGGTACCGATACTGATACTAGTACCGACGTCAGTACTCTCCAGACGTGCATCGATAGACTCGCTTCCTTCGATGCCGAGTCTGGAATTGATCTCCAGTCTGGAGGACTGGGTACCGACTCGCCTTGGTACCGACTCCCGTCGGTACCGAAGGCTCGGTTCCGATAATTCGGATCCACAACTCTCGGTTCCTCCGATACCGTTAGTTGCCACCGGCTGGTCTTCATCCACCGGTATCAGATACGGTACCGAGATCAGTACCAATATCCACAGTACCATTGCTGTCGGTACCTTCCATGCTTCTCTCGTCAGGCTCGCTTCCCTCGATGCCGAGTTTGGAATCGATCCCTAGCATGGACGATCTGTTACCGACTGTCGCTGGTTCTGACCTGCAGTACCAGCAATCACCATCTAAGGATCCCATACTGCACCATTCAGGATCTTCTATTCCTATATACTTGACTAGATCCCTCGGTGCCAACGCTAGTTCTTCATCAGATCTAGCCTAGCCAAGGGAAGTTCCCTCTGGGAATCCTTCTTTCCAGACTTTCATCCTGGATATGGCAAAATCACTTGCCATTCCTATTCCTGGACAAGATCCTACACAAGGGAATATAGAATACCTCTCTGTTCCTAGCAAAGCAAAGGAGAATATATTGCTTCCTTTGCATCATTCTTTGCAGGATCTCCTTCTACAAATGTGGGAAGCTCCTTTAAAGGTACCCCCACCTTCCAGAGCAACTGATCTTCTATATCAGGTGCCCCCCTCTCCAGGGTTTCAAAGGACTCAACTTCCTCATCATTCCATTGTGGTAGAATCAGCAATGAGGCGAGTGAAGAGTAATAAAAAGCACTCTTCTTGTCCGCCAGGTCGTGAGTCTAAGACACTAGATGCCTTTGGACGTCAAACCTTCCAGACATCCATGCTTTCAGCAAGAATTCTCTCATATATTTTTTATATGGGTCTATCTCGTGAGGAGGTCACAAGGAAATTACATTTTTTGACTCCTTTTCTTCAAGAGCTCCTGAGTCTGTCCTTACTTTCTTATCAGATACAAGGGTCTCCATACCCTTTCTCACCTACATGGACTGATTCCAACCCCAGTCCAGTTGGGTCAGACTCATTTTTTCTCCTGGTCCAAGGTTTGTACTGTTTTTGGACCAAAGCAGCTTAAGCTTTCTTTCATAGTACCTTCTGCGTCTCCGCTGAAGCTCTACCTCTTATACTACCCCAGTTTTTCCCCTGGGGCTATTTCTCACCCTGAAGGGTTCTGACCTCCACTTGTTTTTGTTCTACTTTATTACCTCTATTTCTCAGTGAGGTACCCCTTGAGCCCATTCACTGGCTCTTCTAGCAGATCCATATGTAGCTCAGTGGACTTGTGCAGTGCCAACAAGGGAGGCCCAGATTACAATATTATACTACTAAATGCCCTCTATACAGGGTCTTCCCCTTTTGAAGCCCTGTTCTAGCCAGCTGTTCCACAGCTCCTTTTCTGTATTCAACTCCTATCCTCCATCCCCAGGATGCCTGAGGTCCTGAGGAATAGCATGGCTCGTTCAAGACTTAGAACATGCTAGGACTCCCTCTGGGCATCTGAGCTTGGGAGTCCCCATATGTGAAGACTCATTCCTGCTTGTTCCTGGAGATAGCACAGTTATTTATCTGTAACAGGTGATCTCTGGGAACAGCAGGAATAAGTCTTCACAACCCACCCACCTCCCCTAGGAGTTGCTTTTTCTCTATCTCTATCTTTCCCTTCCTTGCTCTCTCTCTCTGTCTCAGCTTTCAAACTTAACTGAGGAGAGGCAGTTGGGAAGGCGGGAAGGCAGCACGCAGGCATGTTGGGATGCTTCCAAAGGCTTTCTGATTGGACGCTGGGAAGCGTTCCCGCGCAGACTCCGTCGGTACCGACGTACCCATATGTGAAGACTTATCTCCAGGAGCAAGCAGGAATAAGTCCTCACATATGGGTACGTCGGTACCGACGGAGCCTGCGCGGGAATGCTCCCCAGCTTCCCAGAATGAAAGCTTTTGGGGCATCCCACAGCGCATGCGCGCTGCCTTCCCGCCTTTCCTACCAACTCTCCTCAGTTCTTCTTTTCCGCGGAGCCAGCAGGTCGTGTTCCTGTCACCGCTGAAGAAGTTCTTTATTTTAATTTATTTCTTTGGTCGCGTGTCTGCTTTCCCCAACGCCAGACCGGTACCGCCGGTCTTTTCTTTTCTTCTCTTCTAAAAAGAAAAAAAAAAAAAAATATATATATACTTCTCCTCACTTGGTGTATTTTCTTCTTAGGCCTCCAGGCCCACAAGAAACTTCCCCTCATGGAAAAACCAGCCTCCGGCTTCAAAAAATGCACTAAGTGTAGCGGTACAATTTCTGTTACAGATACCCATGAATGGTGTCTTAAATGTTTGGGGCCTGAACACTCCATCCCGGATTGCCAGTCCTGTTCTCTAATGTCTAAACGAGGGTTACAGAACCGGGCAGCCAAGCTCCATGTGCTGTTTCCCACGGATGCACCGGCGGTAGCATCGACATCTTCCAGGTCTTCCTCTCCTGATGGATCTCAGGTAACCAAACATACTTTTAGCAGGTCCTCGAAGGGCAAATCTCCCTCTAAGCATCAAGATGCCTCCGGGCTTGCCCTTGAGGATCCTGCCCCAGCCAAACAACCCTGGCGGGAAGCTCCGGCTTCCAAAGCTCCTCCTATGGGGTTACAGGTTGACATCAATGGCACGGCCTCGACCGATCACCTGTTAGACTGCTCTGGGGTACCGGTACCGACATCCAGGCAGTCGTGGCGTCCATGGATCACACTGTGCAATCCATGCAGCAGGCTATACTGGCTTTCATCAAGGCTGCGACGCCGTCGGTACCACAACAAGCTCTGTTGTCGGTACCGGTACCAACTTCGATGTCGATGCCGGTACCAACTTCGATACCGGTACCGGCTGCATCGACATCGGCCAGGATACCGATTCCGGCTCCCTGTCCTGGGCTCTTTCTCGGTACCGACCCAGTACCGGGGAAATCCGATGTCGGTACCGATCGATACGCCTATCGATCTTTAGAATCGAGCAGACGATACTTCGATTCTTCTGATGATTGAGTCATCGGATGAGTCCCCTGAAGTATCTGTCACCCTTCCTGAGGAGCCTTCTTCTCCAAAAAGGAGAATGTCTCCTCCAGAGGATTTGTCCTTTCAAGACTTCATAATAGAAGTAGCTAAAGGACTCTCTATTTCAGTAACCTCTGAAAAATAACCTAGAGCAAAAAAATTAGATATTTTGGGATACTCTAAGGTTCCCAGAGAGGCAGTCTCCTTGCCAATTCATGAAATTCTTCAAGAACATTTGATTGAATTGTGGGAGACTCCTCTCACCCTTTCTCCTCATTCTCGTAGATTGGACACTATGTACCGTGTCCCTCCTTCTCCTGGATTTCAAAAAACTCAGCTTCCTCACCACTCCATTGTGGTGCAGTCAGCTATGAAGAGGATAAAGAGTACCAAAAGACACTCTTCTACTCCTCCAGGAAGAGAATGCAGGATCTTGGATGCTTTTGGTAGGAAAATCTTCCAAGCTAGCATGCTTATTGCCAGAATCAATTCATACAGCCTTTAAATGGGTATGTTTCTGAAGGAGGTTGCAGAAAAACTGCACAACTTTCTCCCTTTTATTCCAGAGGATAAAAGGGATGAGTTCCTTCTTTGGCTTAAGCATACTCAAGACATTTCAAAGTTTTCCAACAGGGCAGCCTTTGATTCTTTTGAAGGTGCCAGCAGAGCCTCAGGCATTGCTATAGCTGCTCATAGAATTGCTTGACTCCAGGCTTCTGATCTAGAACCCTGGGTTCAAGATGGTTTAGGAAATCTGCCCTGTACAGGTGAAAATCTATTTGGCAAAGAGTGGCAAATTAAAGCCACTCAAATGGACGCAGAAAATGCTGCTCTGGATAGACTTTCTAAGTCTACCTCCACTCCAGCCAAGAAAAAATCTTTTAAAAAGTCTTTTTACAAGAAGGGCAGATTTCCTTCCACTTCTGGTCAACAATCTTCTACAGGTCGCTTTGCTACTAAGCGTCAGCAACCTAAACAGGCCAGGCCTAAACCTGCAGGGGCTGCTGCAACCCAGCAGTCCCAAGCCCCTCAGGGTTTTTGACTTGATACTAGAGAACTTAACCTTTCTGGCTCTACAACAGCCAGAACCTCTCACCATTCCAGGAAGGTTAGCTCATTTTGCTCCCAGATGGGAGCAAATCACATCAGAGCAGTGGATCCTCTCCATCATCAGAGAGGGCTACAAACTTCATTTCTCAGACCTTCCTCCCTACAGCATGGTGAGACATTTCAATTCTCCCACATCTCTCCTCGACCTTCTGGGTCAGGAGGTAACCACCCTTCTGGCCCAGAGAGCCATAGAAGAAGTTTCTCCTCTTCAACAGGGGTCAGGGTTTTACTCCCCCTACTTTCTCATTCCAAAGAAAACAGGGGGATACAGACCCATTCTAGATCTCAGAGAATTGAACAAATTTCTATGCAAGGAGAAGTTCAAGATGCTTTCTCTAGGCACTCTCCTTCCATACCTACAGAGTCAGGATTGGCTTTGTTCTCTAGATCTCAAGGATGTGTACACTCATGTCCTCATCCATCCATCTCACAGAAAATTCCTACGTTTTCTGTTCCAGGGAAAACATTACCAATACAGAGTGCTTCCTTTCGGTCTAGCCTCTGCTCCAATAGGGTTCACCAAATGCATGGCAATAGTTGCTGCATTTCTATGCACTCTGGGAATATTTGTCTTCCCCTACCTGGACGACTGGCTCATCCGAGCTCCATCTCAGTCAGAAGCCCAAATTTCCTTGGACCGCACCAGGTGCATTCTGCACTATCTGGGACTTGTGGTAAACCTCCCAAAGTCTCAGCTCACCCCTACCCAGTCCCTAGAATTCATAGGGGCCTGGTTGGACACCACTACTGCAGGAGCCTATCTTCCCCAGGCTCGTTGCCAACGCCTAGTGCAGTTAGCCTCCCAGATTCAGTCAAAGAGCCACTTAACTGCCCGGGAGATGCTACAACTACTAGGCCACATGGCTTCCACAGTACATGTGGTGCCTATGCTCACCTACACATGAGAGCAGCTCAATGGACTTTGTCCACCCAGTGGACTCAAGCTTCAGGAGCTCTCTCAGACCAAATAGCAACCTCCAAACGTCTCTTTTGGTCTCTCCAATGGTGGATGTCCACTCAAAATCTGTTGCTGGGGTCCCCCTTCCAACCTTTGCCCCAAGCAATCCTCACAACAGATGCCTCCCAAACAGGTTGGGGAACTCATCTACAGGACCTCTCCACCCAAGGCACTTGGTCCCCACAAGAGACCTCTCTTCATATCAACCTCTTGGAACTTCGAGCAGTGTTCCTAGCTCTCAAGGTCTTTCATACCCTCCTCAGCTACCAGACAGTCCTCATTCAAACGGACAATCAGGTAGCCATGTTTTACATAAACAAACAAGGAGGAACTGGCTCTTTGTCGTTTTGCAACGAAGCTCTAAGATTATGGGCCTTCGCCAGAGAGCATCAAATCCATCTCCTGGCAGTATACGTCCCAGGAATTCAAAACTCTTGGGCAGACAGACTCAGTCGAGTTCTGCTTCCACACGAATGGTCCCTGCACATGAATCAGGTACTCAGAATCTTCCAGGAATGGGGAACCCCGGACATAGACCTCTTTGCAAGTCTGTGGAATGCCAAACTTCCCCGGTTCTGTTCCAGAATTCCGTGTCAGGGAGTTCAGGCCATGGATGCCTTCCTCCTTCATTGGGGTCAGGACTTCCTGTATGCCTTTCCACCCATTCCTTTGATTCCCAAGACTCTGTTCAAACTTCAGAGGGATCAAGGATCTATGATCCTCATAGCTCCACACTGGCCACGCCAAGTGTGGTACCCTCTACTTCTGCATCTCTCCCAAGCCCCCTCCCTGGACTTGGGAGCTGCTCCAGACCTTCTGTCTCAGGAGGAGGGGACTTTGTGGCATCCAAACCCCAAGTCCCTTCACCTCAGAGCTTGGTTACTGAAGGCCTAGACCTTCAAGACTTCAATCTTTCGCAGCAAGTGAGAGATATCCTCCATGCTTCCAGGAAACCTTCCACTAGGCGTTCCTATGCTTTTAAATGGAAAAGATTTTCCATTTGATGTGCTCAACAGGGTCTTGACCCTCTGGCACTTCCTGTGAATTCTCTATTAGAATATCTCCTGCATCTATCCAATGCAGGCCTTAAGACAAATTCAGTAAGGGTCCATTTAAGTGCTATTGCAGCATCCCTTAAGCCTATCAATGGACAACCTGTTTCCTCTCATCCTCTTATTGCAAGATTTATGAGAGGCTAACTTTAACTAAACCTCCCATTCGACCTCCTCCGGTGGCATGGGACTTAAATTTGGTTCTTGGTCAGCTTATGAAGCCACCTTTTGAACCCTTAGCCACTACCTCCTTGAAATTTCTTTCCTGGAAGGTTATTTTCCTTATTGCAATCACTTCTGCTCGCCACATCAGTGAACTACAGGCCTTAGTGGCTAATCCACCTTATACAAGGTTCTATCATGATAAGGTAGTCCTTAGGACAAATCCTCACTTTATGTCTAAAGTGGTCTCACCTTTTCGTCTTAATCAAGAGGTATATTTACCTGTCTTTTTTCCAGCTCCTCATGCATCCACTGCAGAGAGGAACCTTCATACTCTAGATTGTAAAAGAGCTCTTGCTTTTTACTTACACAGGACACAGCAACATAGAAAGTCTTCCCAAGTTTTTGTTGCTTTTGATCCTTCTCATTTAGGACTTCCAGTCTCTAAAAGAACACTGTCCAATTGGATTGCTCAGTGTATTTCTTTTGCTTACCAGAGTAAGAACCTTTCTCTGGAGGGCCATGTCACAGCTCACAATGTGAGGGCCATGGCCACCTCTATGGCTCATCTTCATTCTGTGTCCATCGACCAGATCTGTCGAGCAGCCACCTGGGCCTCGGTTCATACCTTCACAGCCCATTACTGTTTGGACAAGGACTCCCGCCGGGATGCCTTGTTTGGTCAGGCTGTCCTCAGACACCTGTTCCATTCTTGACCAACTCCTGCCCTCCTTCCCTGAATGGATGCCTGAGATCCATAGGAATACGAGGAACCCTTCAGGGTCTCATACCTTTGGGGATCTCCCAGGCATCTTAGCTAGGGAGTCCCCATATGTGAGGACTTATTCCTGCTTGTTCCTGGAGATAGCACAGTTACTTACCTGTAACAGGTGATCTCTGGGAACAGTAGGAATTAGTCCTCACAACCCTCCCACCTCCCCTAGGAGTTGTATCTCTTTGTCTTTCCTTTCCTCTCTCTCTCTATTGTCTCAGCTTTAAACTTGAACTGAGGAGAGTTGGTAGGAAAGGCGGGAAGGCAGCGCGCATGCGCTGTGGGATGCCCCAAAAGCTTTCATTCTGGGAAGCTGGGGAGCATTCCCGCGCAGGCTCCGTCGGTACCAACGTATCCATATGTGAGGACTAATTCCTGCTGTTCCCAGAGATCACCTGTTACAGGTAAGTAACTGTGCTATTCCTGCTTTCTTGTGGAGAGCGTATGGCCATAATATCTGGGCGGCGAAGGTGGGGTTGGTGGACTCGGATAAGTGTATATTGTGCGGGACAGAAGCTGGCTCCTTAACCCACCGGTTCTGGTCCTGTTCATGTATCCGCAGATTTTGGCTGGCAGTTCATGGTAAGTTGAGTGTCTGGCTGGGACGGGAGTTGCGGGTTTCTCCGGAATGGTTTCTGTTTGGGTCCTATGAGGAGGAGCCTTTCTTGGGAAGTGGACACCGCAAACTTTGTGAGAGAGGTTTTGTAGTGGCCAAGAAATGTATCTTGAGGAAGTGGCTGGCCGATAGCGCGCCGGGGGTGGACGAGTGGGAGCAGGACATGAGAGTTCTAAGGGGTATGGAATCGCGCACGGCGAGGTGTGTGGGGGGGTGAAGCGGGAGAGCGGCATAAGCAGATATGGGGAGTAACTCTCACATCGCTTTGAGGCGCCCGGAGCGGGGGGCTGTGAGCCTTGGACATTGATATCCCTATATGTGTAGCTAAGTTGCTGCATTGCGGCGGAGGAGAGTAGGGGAAGTTTCCTGTGTCCCTGTGTTTGTGTCCATATGAAGTGATAGGGAGGGGGGGGGAGGGAGGGGGATAACAAGGGAGAGGAGGGAGAAGAGGGGGGGTACAGGGGGGTTTAGGAGGGTTTAGGGGGGATGGACAGAGGGGAGAGGGGTGATGGGGATTGTCTATGGGAAGGAATAAGTAAGAGTTGGACGGTGGGGGGTTTTGTTTAAGACACTGGGGGAAGTCTAGGTATTCAACCTGTTCATTCCACTCGCCCGGGTGGTTTGATCCTTTGATCCTTTTGTTCATCTTGATGTTCAGTAGTTTGGGGGACTGTCAGTGATACATATGCTGAGCTATCTGCTTTCTTCAGTCACTGTGAACAATGTATTGCACCTCCGGAAGGCGGATTTGTTATTTGTCATTTTGAGATTTAGATCTCCTCTGATATCTCTCTATTTTTTGAGTAGTCAACCAGGGGAATTGGGAGGTGGGCAGGGTTTTGTGTATTCGTAGAGGAGCGTATGTGTTTGTCATACTGGGATGACTTCTTCATTGTTTGATTATGTTATGTTGATGTGTGCTGTTTGAATAATGCCAGTAAAAATGATTTTCATAAGACTGGCCGCTTCGCAAAGGGTAGATCTCCTTCCAAGTATCGAGATGCCACTGGTGTTGCCCTTGAGGAAAGTTCACCGGCAAAACAGCCCTGTGGGAGGCTTCGCTTCCAAAGCATTAACGGGGCTCCAGAATGTTCCAGAGGCTTCCACCTCTGCAGAACTACTGGTGCCATGTTCTGGGGTTGTGGCCACTTCCACCGGTACCGACACCCAAGCATCGGCAGGGGCGATGGATCAGAGAATCCTCGCTATCGAACGCAGTCTAGCGGTTCTCTTAGCAGCTTCAGTACCACTAAAACCGCTACAGATGGTTCCACAGGTATCGGTACAGACTGCACCTGCCTCGGCCAGTATGCTTCCCCCCCCCCCCCCCATGCCGAGCCTTGAGTCTATCTCAGGTATCAAAAGACCGGTACCGAGACACCCCAATACCGACTTCGAACAGTACCAGTTCCATGCGTTGCAGTAACACCCGGCACAGAGATACTTCATATCTTCAGATTCCGATGACTCTTATGACTCTGCCGGTACTAGAGCAATGCTTCCGGAGGATCCATCTCCTCAGCGTAGAATGTCTCCTCCAGAAGACATGTCCTTCCAGGATGTCATACATGATTTAGCTCGAGGTCTTGCAATCACGGTGACTCCGGAAAAGGAACCCAGAGCAGAAGAATTAGAGATTCTTCAGTACCCTAAGGCTCCTAAAGAGGCTGCTACTCTGCCCATTCATAGGATCTTGCATGATCTTATGCTAAGAATGTGGGAAACTCCTTTAACGGTGTCTCCACACTCTCAATGACTCGATACCATGTATCGAGTTCCAAGCTGTCCTGGTTTTCAAAAGACTCAGTTACCACACCATTCAATAGTAGTGGAATCGGCGATGCATAGGATTAAGAGTGCTAAAACACATTCTTCCAATCCTCCAGGCTGTGAATCGAGGACACTCGATGCCTTTAGGTGTCGATGCTGCCAATCCTCCATGTTGTCAGCCAGGATCAACTCTTACATTCTCTATATGGGAATGTTCCTCAAGGAGGTTGCAGGAGACTTGGAGCTCATGAGCCCTCTTCCTGAGGTCAAAAGAGGGGAATTTTTAACTCTGGTCAAACATACCCAGGATGTTTCAAAGTTGAGATGGCGGTCTAAAGTCGGAGCTCCCTTCGGGATATAGAATAAATAGCAATATTCTTTAGCATCGGGCCTCCCCCCCTGGTGGAAAAGAGCATTTTGGGGGTGCGGTGAGTGAGTGGATGATGTCGACCAAGAAAAAAACTGGAAAAAATTTCGGTCAAACTATGCGCCCTTACGCACTCAAAAGGAGAGGGCCGAGAAGGAGGACTCGGAAACAGAGGATGAATTGGAAAATGCTGAGGAGCACTGCACTAAAGGGGACTTACGACGATGGTGTCGGGAGATAAAAACGGAAGTCCTTGGTGTTAAAAGTGAGGTGAAGGAATTACTAACAGACTTTCGCCATGACATGCAGGCCTTGGGGCATCGTGTTGAAGCTCTGGAGGAGCACGTGGATGAGATGGCCTCGGCAGCGCAGACGGTGCATGGTATCACTGGTCAGTGGCGGGAGACAACGGAGGACTTGTGGGCGAAAATCGAAGACCTAGAAAATAGGTCTCGACGGTGCAATATCCGCATACGAGGGGTCCCCGAGGAAGAACGCTACAAGCAAGCCAACACAGTGGTACGAGAAATATGCGAGGCCTTGCTGATTGTGGAAGATCAGGCCGCGTTGGCTCCTAAAGTGGAGATAGGGATTGAAAGGGCGCATAGGGCCCTCCGGGCCCCCCCAGGGAATAGGCCCAGGGATTTCATAGCCTGCTTGACGAGTTCCCCCAAAAGGAAGCGATTATGAGAGCGGCGGCTAAGCGGGGAAAGTTGCATTGGCATGGCTTCACGATCGAGGTCTTTCAAGATCTGGCACCGCAGACCCTACTACGTCGCAAGCTGATGCGGCCGGTTACGGAGTACTTACGCAGCGAAAAGGTTAAATATAAATGGCTTTTTCCATTTGGGCTTCAATTTGAAGTTGGAGGGGCGCCGTACCGAGCTAAATCACTATCGGAAGCCTGGAAGTGCTTGGAAAAGGCTAAAGCCCCAATTTACCTCAGAAGCGAACTGTTTCCGAACCCTCCGATCCAGATCGAGAGCAGTCCCCCCTTTTGGACAAGTTGCGGTGGCAGCGGATGCCAACGAAAGGACACCGTCTTCGCCGTACTTCAGGAGATCTCCCTACCAATGCGGACACTGAGGCGGGCGGGACATTGCAGTCGACATGAACTTGTGGATCTGCTTTTTGGATTTGGAATACTTCTTTGGTGAGCAGATCTTGGTCCTGGGGGTGAGGGGATGAAAGTCTGTTCAGTGATTTTCATGGCCTTCGGTCGGGGGTGACTTAGCTGATCTGCTCCACATTCCCTATTTATCTCCGGGTTGGACTGTGTGATGTTCTGTTTGGTAGAGGCTATAACTTTAAATGTGTGCTTTATTCAGGTGGTTTTTGGCTGTTATATTTTCCTTTATTATGAGGCATGATAGCACTGTGCCTGGGGTCCCACCGGCTCCCTTGCACTTTTCGAGGATTAAATATGTTTATATTAAGGGGGGTTGCAGGGTTCCCATCTGTCTGTTTCCCACAGTTCGGTTTTGTTAGTAGTTGGAGAGGGTGAGGGGGGGGTGATGGAGTAGATTGATTGTGGGGGTTTCTTGGTTTTCTGGGCTATATTGGTTTAAGGCGGGGGGGGGGGGGCCGGTATAATGGATGTATAAAGTGTCTCGGAAGGGATGTCTCTTCCTCCGGTGAGGTGGCACAGGATTTGGGCCTGTGGAGAGCTATCTCGGGGGAAGGGGGGGAATGGATGGGGAAGGATTCTACAGAAGACGGGTGGGGGGGAGGGGTTGGGGGGGGAGGGGGGGAGGGGTGGGGGTTGGGAGGGGGAGGGGGGATGGCGGGAGGGGGGAAAGGTTGGGGATGGATCATATCCTGGGGCTGCCAAGGCTAGAGTCTCCGGTAATGTTTGATGGCGGGACTTAGGGTAGGCTCTATTAATGTTAGAGGCCTTAACACTCCCCAAAAGCGGAAAGCGTTGTTCCGAGAAATCAGGCAACAACGCTGGCAAGTAATCTTTGTGCAAGAAACTCATCTGTTACCAAGAGATGAGCACCTTCTGCGTCATGGTGCTTATAAAGATATTTGGTTTAATGCTGAAGGTCTACATAAAAGAGCTGGAGTGGCTGTTATGGTTCGTCAGGACGTTCCTTTTCAACTGGGGGGGGTTATTAAAGGTATGGCAGGGCGAGTTTTGTTAATCTGGGGCGAGTTGCAGGGACAAGCGGTTACCTTTTTGAATGTTTATGGCCCCAACGACCCCCATACTGATTTTTGGGCCACACTATCTGGCTGGCTTTCTGATAAAATTCATGGGGCTTATTGATGGGGGGCGATTTTAACGAAGTGCTGAACCCAAGGTGGGACAGATCCCTGGGGGGCCCTAGAGGCGACACTAAAAGACGGGTACAATTATGCAGATTAATGCAGACTTATGGGATGTGGGACCTTTGGCGTCAGGTCCACCCGCAAGGGCATGACTATACCCATTATTCCCAAGTCCATCATAGCTATAGTAGAATCGATTTGTTTCTTGGGGACTCCTCGTGGCTCTCCATACTTTTGAAAGTGGGAATAGAACCCATGTCTTGGACGGACCATGGCCCGATATGGGTGGAGTTTGGTGGTGAACGGGATACGAGTGGAAGGTCCTTTTGGCGCCTTAACGAAAGTCTGCTGCAAGATCCTGCAGTGGTGGCGAGTGTAGTGGAGGAAATTCGACACTACTGTGAGGTGAATGACACTGGGGACGTCTCCTTGGGGATACAATGGGATGGGTTTAAAGGCGGTGTTACGTGGAGTTTTGATACAACGGGCAGCTCGCAAAAAGAAGGTTGCAGGGAAAAACGGGCTCAGCTGCTCCAACTAGTTACAGAGTTGGAACGCCAGCATAAGCAGGGGGCCGGAACCCGGATTCAAGTGCGCTTGGCACATGCACGGGCCGAATTAACCTCCTTGCAGATGGAAACAATTAATTTTCAATTACGTCGCATTAACCAGCGCTATTATGAATTTCATAATAAGGCGGGCAGACTGCTAGCACGGAAACTACAGGATAGGGACCGGCGTTCGACTATTTTAAAGGTTAAGGGCCCGGGAGATAGGCTCCTTTTTCGTGCTAAAGATATTAGAGAGCAATTCCGCCAGTATTACCAAACATTATATACTAGCGAGGCGGTGGGAGATCCCCTAGGCCTGTTCCAGTATATTCAGGATGGCGGCAGTCCCCCGGTAATTTCGGACTCCGATCGTGATATTCTTAATAAAGAGATCTCCCTGGAAGAGATCTATCATGTAATTAGGGGTTTACCCCTGAACAAATCCCCAGGATTAGATGGTTTCTCTACGCTGTTTTACAAAAAATTGCAGACATCCCTGGCTCCGCTGTTGCAGCGCTTATTTAATGCGGTTCTCCAGGGGCAACCGTTACCGCCTTCTATGAATCAGGCAGGGATTACGGTGATAGCAAAGCCGGGTCGGGATCCCACTGTCTGTGTGGTTCCTATCGGCCCATCTCTCTCCTAAATACGGACGGGAAAATCCTAGCCAAGATATTAGCTAACCGATTGGGGCCAATCCTGCCCAAAATTATTCATTCTGATCAGACGGGATTTGTTCAGGGGCGGAATACGGGGGACAATATCCGGAGAGCAATCCAGGCCATGTGGACTGCTCAGCATCAGAAGCAGGGAGCTACTTGTATTAGCGATCGATGCTGAAAAAGCCTTCGATCGAGTGGAATGGGGGTTTATGTTTGCGGTATTACAAGCGGTGGGGATAGGCCCCAATATGCTGTCCTGGATAAAGGCCTTGTACACTTGCCCCGGTAGCGACGGTTAAAATAAATGGTAGACACTCCGAGTTCTTCTCTTTAGCGAGGGGGACGAGACAAGGGTGCCCATTATCTCCCTTGCTGTTCGCCTTAACCATGGAGCCATTGGCGCAGCATTTGCGACAGAATCCGGATGCAACGGGTTTAAACCGTAGGCTCGACAACACACAAGTTGGCAATGTTTGCAGACGATCTGCTGCTTTTTATTACCCGTCGGTTATTGGCTTTGCCTATTTTTATGGCAGAGTTGAAACGTTTTGGGGCGGTTGCTGGTTTTAAGATTAATTGGGATAGAGGCACTGAATGTTAATCTGTCTGGGCAATTAACAGCGCATTTACAAGGGTGTTTCCCATTCCGTTGGGCAGCCAGTAAGATCAAGTATCTCGGGGTGTATTTAACCCGTAATCTTGCTGAGTTATACGGGGCTAATTACCCGGTGCTGCTCGACCGGATAGGCAAAGACCTAGAGAAATGGAATCAGGAGGGGATCTCGTGGTTGGGCAGAATAGCGACGCTTAAGATGATGGTGTTGCCCCAACTGCTGTATCTTTTTCAAGTATTACCTATCAAAGTTCCTCAACCGGTCTTGCATAAACTTCAACGGAAATTGTTCTTGTTTGTGTGGAGACACCGACCCCGCGCATTGCACGGATTATCATGTATAGGGCTCGGGAGAAAGGGGGATTGGGAATGCCAGTGATAGCGGATTATTATTTAGCGGCGCAAATGCGGCAGGTAATGGAGTGGAGGGAACCAGTACAGTCGAGAGGGTTTCTTGCTCTGGAGCAGCAAGCGGTACCCTCGTATAAACTTTCTTATTTACCTTGGTTACCGAAGGGTACCTTGCAGGGTCAGTGGACGCACAACCCCTTTATACGTCATCTTTTGGGAGAGTGGGTCCGAGGGTGGCGTAGAGTAAACGTTCACCCAGGGACGTCTTTGCTCTCACCGTTGACAGCCACTCCAGCCTTTGTTCCGGGCCGAGAGAGGATATTTCAGGTTTGGGAGGAACGGGGGCTGACTCAATTCGCACACTTAATAGAGGCCGATGAGGTTAAGTCCTTTGATCAATTGAAAGCAGAATTCCAATTAGACAAGCGGGATTTTTTCGCGTATCTGCAGGTTACACATTACCTGCGCCAAAGGATTCAATGGGAACGCATTGACGAAGGACTTAACGATCTTGAAGCCTTGTGGGTGGGCCACCATGCCTCTCGAGGGTTGATACGCTTACATTATGCAAGTTTGCGAAAGGCCCAGGAGGTGGAACCCAAACTGAAATATATGGTGGAATGGGAAAAAGATTTGGGGCTGAATTGGACTGAAGAGGAGTGGAAGGCTATCCTTAAAACAGCGTCCAGATCTTCGATATGCACCTTGATTCAAGAGAATACTTATAAAATATTAATGCGGTGGTACTACACTCTGGAACGATATCATAAGTTGTTCCCAGAGGTTTCGGCTCTTTGCTGGAGGGGTTGTGGGGCTAGGGGCACATATTTTCATATGTGGTGGGAATGCATCTGGGTCCGTTCCTATTGGACGAAGGTCCGGGACCAGATGACTACTATTTTTGAGGTCCGGTTAGACTTATGCCCTACTTTGTTTCTTTTGGGAGTCTGGCCGGACAACCAGTCGCAGAAATGGCCCCGCCCTATGCGGTCCTGTATAGTGGCAGCGAGGTGTGAAATAGCCTGGAAGTGGAAACAAAGGGGCCATCTGGAGCTTTCTCATTGGGTAGCACGATTATATAAAGTTCTGCATATGGAACGTCTGACCGCTCTAAGGAAAAATCAAGGGGAACGCTTTGACCGTCAATGGCAACCGTTGCTAGAGCACTTGGCAGCCTCTGGGGAGTGATGAGATAACTGTGGGGGCGAATTGGGGGGGTGGGAGGGGTAAGGGCGCTCCCGGCTTTGCGGATGTTATTTGTACAGGGGATTGGGGGGGGAAAGGAGGGGGGGTTCTCTGGGTGGGGGGAGGGGGGGGCTATGCGGGAGGGATGGGGGTAAAAACATAATTGCATATCTTATATCCTTGTACCGTTGTATGTATGATTGCAGGAGGGGTGGAGGAGGGTTTATCTTCTTATTCATCTTCAGTATTTGGATATGTTTGGTGTATTGCAATGTTTGCTTTGGAAAACACTAATAAACATTAAGTTTTAAAAAGTTTGTAAACCGTGCAACCTTAGATTGCTTTGAATGCATTAGCAGAACCTCTGCTATCTCCATCAGTGCACGTCGTATTGCCTGGCTTCAGGCATCAGACTTAGAAATATGGGTGCAAGGTAAAGTGGGAAACATTCCTTGCACAGGAGAAAATCTCTTTGGCAAGGACTGGCAAGACAAGGCTAATCAGATTGAATCTGAAAATACCACTTTGAACAGACTATGTCTACCGCCAACCTAGCAAAGAAAAAGTCACTCAAGAAACCCTTTTTCAACAAGAAAAATAAGTTTTACCCATCAGGCTCACTGTCCAGTTCATATTCCCCAAAAGGGGCAACAACAGAACAGACAGCAGAGGAAGCCACAAGTTCCAAGAGCTCAGCCAGCTCAGCAGATTCAGCCTCCTCAGGGGCTTTGACTTCTTCCTAGAGAACTTAGTCTATCTGCCCCTGCAAGGTCCAGAACCCTCCACCATCCCCGGCAGGTTATGCCATTTTGCCAAAAGATGGCAACAAATAACGTCAGAAAACTGGACTCTGTC
The DNA here is from genome assembly GCA_033557465.1 of Ichthyophis bannanicus. Taxonomy (NCBI): domain Eukaryota; kingdom Metazoa; phylum Chordata; class Amphibia; order Gymnophiona; family Ichthyophiidae; genus Ichthyophis; species Ichthyophis bannanicus. The sequence goes on from CM066046.1 coordinate 23,257,003, forward strand.
CATTGTACGAGAGGGGTACAGACTTCATTTTCACAGCATGCCCCCTCCTACAATCATAAAGCAGTTCAATTCTCGTCCCTGCCAGCGATCTCTTAGGCCAAGAGGTCGCATCACTTCTTGCTCAGGGAGTAATAGAAGAAGTACCCATACCCCAACAGGGTACGGGGTTCTACTCCCCCTATTTTCTCATCCCAAAGAAAACAGGAGACGACAGACCTATACTGGACCTCAGAGAATTAAACAAATATCTGTTCCGAGAAAAATTCAAGATCTCCCTCGGAACACTCCTGCCATACCTTCAGAGCCAGGATTGGCTATGTTCTCTAGATCTAAAGGATGTATATACGCATATTCTCATCCATTCAGATCACAGGAAATTCCTTTGATTCCTTTTCCAGGGAAGACACTTCCAATACAAGGTTCTTCCCTTCGGTCTGGCTTCTGCCCCAAGAATCTTCACGAAATGCATGGCAGTGGTAGCAGCATGCCTGATAACTCTAGGAATATTCGTCTTACCCTACTTAGACGACTGGCTCATTTGAGCATCGACAGCTCCAGAAGCCATCTTTGCTCTTTCTTGCACGATGTGAATTCTTCGCTACTTGAGACTGGTCATAAACCTCCAAAAATCTCATCTCACCCCATCTCAGTCCCTGGAATTCATAGGGGCTCATCTAGATACCAGAGAACACAAGAAGCAAGAGACATGTGAAGGTCACAGAAGTCTTTATTAGATGAACCCCAGCGGGTTTCGGCAACGCCTTCCTCGGGGGGTATGCAGCTTTTGAAACAAAACAAAACAAAATAAAATAAAATAGGATTCACAATTAATGTATTCATAAATAGATAGTGCTGGGGAGGGGTCTGCTGTCTTGGTACATGTCGGTACCAATGACATAGGAAAATGTGGTAGGGAAGTTCTGGAGGCTAAATTTAAGCTTTTAGGTAGGAAGTTGAAATCCAGAACTTCCAGGGTAGCGTTCTCCGAAATGCTTCCTGTTCCACGTTGCAAAAAGGGGGGTGCTTGTTATGAAGGTACCACCATCTTTTGGCAAGTATGTAAATTAACTGTCTTGCAAAGGATTGTGGTTATTGAAGTCCATTCGCACAAAGCTTGCCTTTTAAATAAATGAAGAAACTTTGTAGTTGGTCGAGTGTAAGGCAAAAATTAGAGTTTATTTATGGGGTGATATTCCACACACACATATACTTGGTAACACATCCAGGATAACTTCTCCAGGGTTTATGCAATATAAACAAGGCAACTGAAAAATGCTTATGTAAATAAGTATCAAAGTCCTTTATGGAACAGAAAGGCTTTCTTACAGCCACTGCTAATCAACTCCTTAGCAGTGCTGAGGTGAAACAAAACCAAAAAAGGAAAACTTCTTTTTACAAAAACATAGCTCTCTTTCTCCACACAGAAAAGAACTTTAAAATCCCACGTGTGCACGGCTTGTGCTGTGCTCTGCTCTACCAACAGATGACAATTAGCTGCAATCAGTAGCTTGTTTTCAGCACACGTGCAAACTTTCCAAAAAGCTTTTTCTTTCCAACAAAATCTTATGGGAAGCCAGTATTTAGAATGTTTCCTTTTGATGTTGACTCTTATTTTTAGGATTTTCCTAAAATAACAACCTACTCAAAGAACAGTCCATATAAACATTCTCTTCATCAGATATTAAACCTTGCTCCTGAAATTGCATAGATTCACTTTCACTGTCTGGCTCAGAGGGTTTTATGAACTGACCTCTATACGGAGAAGAACTCTTTCCCTGCTGTTTGCTTTGCTCAAAGCTAGAGAAACGTTCACAGTTCATACCTGAATCCAGGCAAGCATCAGGCTGCTTCTTCTGGTATTCTGGCCAGTATGCAATAGAGCTTCTGTGTCCTGTCCTTAAGTTGGTATCTCTGGACCTCAGGATCTTTTCTCCGGATGTCCTTCAAGAGGTATTTGGGCTCCTTTTCTCCTTAGCTGCAGCAGACCTCTTCCTAAGTGCTGCTTGAGGGTCCCTGGCTGTGGATCTCCAGACCTCTGGCTTTCTCCAGTCATCTGAAGGTTGTTTCCCCCAGGAATCTCTCCAGGCATACGTACTTCTCTGAGCTGCTCTCTTGGACCGTCTGCTTCCTTGTCCTTGTTCCTTCAGGTTCAGGTTGTTCCTTCTGTTCCTCCTCTCGTCTTTCTTCTGGTTCTCCGTCCCCTTCTGCCTTCCTGAAGATTCCCCCCTAGTTTTAAAGGGCTTAGAGTGCAACTCCTCCTTTGCATTCTTCAGGTGTTGTGGATTAAGCTCTCTCCTAGAGGCTGTTTGATTAGGGATGACATAATGCTTTCTCTGATTAGACTCATGCTTTTCCACTCTAGCTCCCTTAGGGCTTTCTGCATACTGGTGCATTCTGGAACATGTAGTTTTTTAGGGAAACAAGCTGTCTTATTTCTATAACCTGCCAGCACAGGTCCCTTAATCAGAGTAAATTCTCCTCTTTTGTCATTACTCCCTAAGCTTTGATAAGCTTCCTTATCACAACGTGCAAAACCCAAAAGGCAGGCAGAGCTCCAGAGTCTCAATGCATGGATGAGACGATGGTGCAAGGATGAGAGTTTTGGATTTGTTAGAAACTGGGGAACATTCTGGGGAAAGGAGGAGCTCTTCTGAAGGGATGGGCTTCACCTTAACCGGGATGGAACCAGACTGCTGGCATTAACCTTTAAAAAGGAGATAGAGAAGATTTTAAACTAGAAAAAAGGGGAAAGCCGACAGTCGCCCAAGAGCGCATGGTTCGGAAGATGGTATCCTTGAAGGATACTACCAAAAGCAGTGAGGTTCCAAAAAAGAGTAAAGTAGCCCAAATGCCCTTGAGTATAGTGCAGACAGAGCGTAAAGATTCCAAATTACCCATGCCTACCAATAGCCAGATTAATATTAATAAAATAGTCTCTAAAATGCTTATATGCAAATGCAAGAAGTCTAAACAATAAGATGGGAGAGTTAGAATATATAGCACTAAATGAGAGGTTAGATGTGATTGCAATCTCAGAGACATGGTGAAAGGAGGATAACCAGTGGGACACTGTGATACCTTGATACAAACTATATACTAATAATAGAACTGATCAAATTGGTGGAGGGGTTGCGCTCTATTGAGTCAGAAAGGATTAAAGTTTTGCAGGAAATAAAATTTGCTGTAGAATCTCTATGGATTGAAATTCCATGTATGAAGGGGAAGGTGATGGCAGTGGGGGTGTACTATCGACCGCCTGGCCAGAATGAACAAATGGATGATGAAATGCTCAAAGAAATCAAGGAAGCTAACAAAAGTCACAGCAGAGTAGTAATAATGGGTGATTTCAATTACCCCCCGGTATCGACTGGGTCAGTGTCACTGCCGGTCATGCTGGGAGATAAAGTTTCTAGATGAAATAAATGACTGCTTCCTGGAGCAGCTGGTTCATGAACTGACCAGAGGGGAAGCCATACTGGACCTAGTCCTTAGTGGAACACCAGATCTGGTGCAAAAGATAAGGGTGTTGGGATCACTTAGCAATAGTGATCATAGCATGATCGTGTTTGATTTAATTAATGGAGGAGGGATAGTAAAGAAATCCACATTACTACCTTTTAACTTTTGAAAGGGAGACTGATAAAATGAGGAATATAGTTAAGAAAAAACTAAAAGGAGCGGTTGCAAAGGTTAAAGACTTACATCAAGCTTGGGTGTTGTTTAAAAATACTATCTTGGAAGCCCAGACCAGCTGTATTCCATGCATTAAGAAAGGTGGAAGAAAGTCCAAAAAACTGCCAGCATGGTTTAAAGGTGAGGTCAGAGAGGCTGTTGCCCAAAAAGCATCTTTCAGGAAATGGAAAAAAGAGCCAAATGACGAAAACTGGAAACAGCACAAGCACTGGCAAGTTAAATGCAAAGCATTGATAAGGCAGGCAAAGCGAGAATTTGAGAAGGAACTTGCTACGGAAGCAGGCTGTGAGAGAGTCAATTGGACCGTTAGATGATAGAGGCGTAAAAGGGGCAGTAAGAGGAGACAAGGCTATAGCGGAGAGACTGAATGAATTCTTTGCTTCGGTCTTTACTGAGGAAGATGTAGGGATGTTACCCAAGACTGAAGTGGTATTTAAAGATGATACTGCAGAGGAATTGAGAGAAATATCGCTACACCGGGAAGATGTATTACAACTATTTGATAAACTGAATAGTAGCAAATCACCTGGACCGGATGGTATACATCCAAGAGTGTTGAACTGAAATATGAGATTGCAGACCTGCTATTAGTAATCTGTGAACTTTCATTAAAATCATCTGTAATACCTGAAGATTGGAGGGTCGCCATTGTAACGCCAATTTTTAAAAAGGGTTCCAGGGCTGATCCGTTAAATTACAGACCGGTGAGCCTGACGTCAGTACCGGGGGAGATGGTAGAAACCATCATAAAGAACAAAATTACACAGCATGTAGATAGTCATGGCCTAATGGGAGACAGCCAACATGGCTTTAGACAAGGAAGATCTTGTCTTACTAATCTGATATGTTTTTTTGAAGGTGTGAATAAACAGGTAGACAAAGGTGAGTCTGTTGATATAGTGTATCTGGACTTTCAGAAAGCTTTTGACAAGGTCCCTCATCAGAGACCTTTGGCAAAACTAAAAAGTCATGTGATAGGAGGCAATGTACTATTGTGGATCGGGAACTGATTAAAAGATAGAAAGCAGAGGGTAGGGCTAAATGGCCAATTTTCCCAATGGAAAAAGGTGAATAGTGGAGTACCCCAGGGATCTGTACTGGGTCCGCTACTTTTTGACATATTTCTAAATGACCTGGAAAAGGGAATAACTAATGAGGTTATCAAATTTGCAGATGACACAAAACTGTTTAAAGTTGTTAAAACCCAAGAGGACTGTAGAAAACTGCAGGAGGATCTGGATAAATTGGAAGACTGGGCATCCAAATGGCAGATGAAATTTAATGTGGACAAGTGCAAAATTATGCACCTAGAAAAGAACAACCCACACTATGGTTACACAATGCAAGGTTCCACATTAGGAACCACCACCCAGGAAAAAGATTTAGGAGTCAACGCGGATAACATGTTAAAACCCACAGAAAAGCAGTCCTGACAAAGATGAAATAATTCCACACTGATACACTCAAAAGATCCCTAAATAAGCCACGGGATCTTTTCAACTTAGTCAAATCCCTATCGAAGGAACAATCACCATGTCCTCCTGAGGAGATCCACCCACAAGCCTTCGCGGACCATCTACAATCAAAACTATTACAAACAAACAAAATCGCTACCTTCAAGCCTCAAGACACCACCTGCCTAAACTACCTCTCAATGTTCTCCACACCATCCAAGAAACATGTGGAAGATACCATTGCGGCCATCAACACCACCACTGCTCATACTGACCCTTGTCCAGCCTACTGGATAAAGAATATACGCAGTGATATCAGTCCATTAATCACAAGAATGATAAGACTATCGTTCACAACGGGGTCCTTCCCCTCAGCACTCAAACTTCAATTAGACCTCTTCTAAAAAACCCCAAGCTTGACCCTAGTAAAGTGGAATCATATAGACCCATAGCTAGCATACCATTTCTAGCCAAGATATTTGAAAAGGAAGCACAACGACAAATACAAGACCACATTGACACTTCATCCCCACTAGACCCCCATCAACATGGCTTCAGGGAGTTCCATGGCGTGGAAACCCTTCTTATCTCCCTTCTCAATAATATCATCGCATGTGTTGACAACATCCACCAAGGTTGTGTGCTTATCTTCATAGATATAGCTGCAGCCTTCGACTCGGTACACCACGGCCTGCTCATAGAACGCCTAAAAGAAAAAGGCATTAACGGCCTCGCCCTTGATTGGTGCAGATCATACCTTGAAGGAAGATGGCAGCAGGTAAGATCAAGATCAACAAAATCAGAGCCCTTCCACCAAGATCAAGGCGTTCCACAAGGCTCATCATTATCATCTCTCATGTTTAACATTTACGTACATCCTGTCTGTAACAACATCAAATCTTTCAATGTTCAATGTCAGATATATGCCGATGACATCCTTCTCTACATGCCATTCTCCACAAAGCAAATGGACCTCTCACCTCTCATTGAATGTTTTGATGCAGTGTCAGAATGGTTTCTATCTCAAAACCTCCGTATTCAACATAAGAAAACGGAGGTACTCTTCATCACAAAAAATCCGAATTTTACCCCACCAACTCATATAAAAGTGAGAGAAGCTGAACTCCAAACGAAATCTACAATTCGATACTTAGGAGTCACATTGGATCAACGTTTGGATATGAAACTACACATATCCCACATTGTCAGAACCGTATATTTCAAGATCCGGACACTCAAACACCTCCGATCCTTATTGGACCCAAGTGATTTCCAGACTGTATACCAAGCTCTTATCCTTCCCCATTTTGATTTCGCCAATGCTATTCTCCAAGGTCTCCCACAGTCTACATTGAATCCTCTACAACTTGCCATGAACGCCGCTGCGAGAGTTCTATCTAGAGCATCGAGATTTGACCACATCACACCCATCTTAATTCAGCTCCACTGGCTCCCAACACATGGAAGAATACTATTCAAAACTCTGATTTTTACCTTTAAAGCCATCAACGGCATAACTGCTTCATCACTAGTTAATCTAGTTCAGCCCACTCCGCCTAACAGATCCAGAAGATCCACATCTGCAAACACTCTAATTATCCCAAGTGCATCAACAAAATGCACACTAACAACGTCAAACAGGGCTTTCAGTCTTTATGCTCCCAAGTGTATTTATGCTCCAAAAATGTAAAACACCAAACAGGAGCCTTTTTCCATTGAACTTCTTATGTAAATAGTTCACCTTTGTTTATAGTTGATACTTGTTCTCCAAATCCCACTCCCTGTTCAATGTAATGACCAGACATATGCATTTTGTCGGATGTTTTTTTGTTACATGTAAACCGCGCTGATTGCAAATAGTGCGGTATATAAGAATTGTTAAATAAAATAAATAAATAAATAAATAAGTGCTGGAACACATTACCACCAGGAATCCGAGCCATTACCGATCTCACACAATTCAGGAAAGCACTCAAACACTACTTATTTATACAACATTACCAGATCAACAATACTCCACCATAGCCACACCTTTTCCTCTATAAACCTTTGTATCATAGTCCCTATTCTTATCTATCCGTAGACCATTCATATTCCATTATTCAAAGCTTACTGTTACATATGTAAATAGTTGGTGTGCATGTTTCCCTAAGTTATCCAAGTTGTATTTCCCTGTTCTCTGTAAAACCTAACATTTGTTCATTATGGTTCGTCGTTCTATGTAAACCGTGCTGATACTAAATAGTGCGGTATATAAGAAACTAAAATAAAATAAATAAACTAAATAAATAAAACCCTCCGCCCAGTGTGCAGTGGCGGCCAAGAAAGCAAATAGAATGCTAGGTATCATAAGGAAAGGAATGGAAAATAAAACAAAGGATATGATAATGCCTCTATATCGTTCCATGGTACAACTGCATCTTGAATATTGTGTGCAATTCTGGTCGCCGTATATTAAAAAGGATATAGCGTTATTAGAAAAGGTACAGAGAAGAGCCACCAAAATAGTAAAAGGGATGGAAGGTTACACCTATGAAGAGAGGCTACAAAGGTTAGGGCTCTTCAACCTGGAAAAGAGACGGCTGAGGGGAGATATGATAGAGCTCTATAAATTAATGAATGGAGTGGAACGGGTAAACGTAAATCGATTGTTTAGCTATCAGAATATAGAAAGACTTGTGGACATGTAATGAAGCTACAGGGTAAACTAAGACAAATAGGAGAAAATATTTTTTCACTCAACGTGTAATCAAACTCTGGAATTTGTTACCGGAGGATGTAGTAAGACCTGTTAGTGTAGCTGGGTTTAAAATAGGTTTGGACAAGTTCCTGGAGGAAAGGTCCATAAACCATTATTAAAAAGGGACCCAGGATATCAATGCTTGACCCAATACAAGCATTGTGCAACCTGTGTCTTTTGGGGATACTGCTAGGTACGTATAATCTAGATTGGCCACTGTTGGAAACAGGATACTGGGCTTGATGGACCTTGGTCTGACCCAGTATGGCATATCTTATGTTCTTAGATTAAAAAGATGCATAAAAAAGATACATAAAGTCATTTTAAAACCATAAACAATCATTTGAACCAAAGGTCTAGAAGATCTTTATATTTAGTATTTATACATGTTTTTCCTGTTCACTGCCCTGCGTTTTGTTTTCTTCTTGTCTGGTTCAGATGATTGTTTATGGTTTTAAAATGACTTTTTTTTTTTTTTTAATATTGAGTTTTGAAAATGCATTCAACTCCAAAATCGAATGAAGGAAAAGTGGTAGCATAGAAATGAATCAAAACCATATACAATATAACAATACCATCAATACTTTACCATAATCAGCCCACTACATTACATGGGAGAGGCATCAGGAAAATAATTACAATAAAAATAGGAAAATAAAGATAAAGCAGTGCAAGACTTACACGTCGGCCGTATGAGAAGCTAATTTCACAATGCCACAAGGAACTCCAGAAGCTGGCAGGGCTCAAAAAACATATATAACTTTTCTTTATACGAAACACAACATCTGGCAGGAAATTTCAACAAAAATGTTCCACCAAGGGAAAGGACCCTGGGTTTCATACCCAAGAATTCCTTCCTCCTCAGCTGAGTATTTCTAGCTAAATCAGGAAAAATACGTACACATGAGCCCATAAACTGCTGACTGAAATTCCTAAAGTACAGACGAAAAATTAAAGCTTTATCTGTCTCAAGGGCCAGTGTAATAAGGAGGGTAGTACAGGCTGTAACCAAATCCAGAGAACTCTCTTAGAAACCAGTAAGATCTCCAGAGATTCCCGGAGGGTTGCTAACCGCTCCCTGAACTTCCCTACCAATAGTTAAATATTGAACTCTGGTTTATGGCGGGAGATTCTCCCCAGGGATCTTCAAGACCTCCTGGAAATATCTCTGCACCATTTCCAGAGGAGAACACACAGGAGACCTAGGAAAGTTAACCAGTCTTAAATTGTTCTTCCGGACTTGGTTTTCAAGGTATTCCAACTTTCTATTGGTCACATTCCGGTCCTTCACATGGACATGGTGTAGTTCACGGAGTTGATCCAGCTCCCCACTCAGCTGTGCCAGTTTCCCCTCCTGTTCCTTCTGCACGATTGAGACCTTCTGTAAATCCACCTTTAAAGACTTAATATCAGTACTTACAGATGTAGCAATTTTTTCCAAAGAAGAATTCATTGTGGTAATGGCCTCCCATAGCACCTCCAATGTTATTTTTGCGGGCTTCACTAAACCGCCTCCTCCATCATTCACCCTCAGGGACACATCCTCCTGGAAAGGGCTGATCAGAAATCTCGATTCAGCCCCAGATGCTCCAACAACTCCAGGAGACCCACACAGAGCATTCGCAACGGCAGTGGAGCCCTCCAAAGCCTCCTGCTTCAGCGTGCTAGTCACCACGCCGGCAAGAGGCTCTCCTCTGCCGAGCACATCACTTCCGGGGCAAGGCGGGGGGGCCCGCTGCTCTGGGGACAGAAACACCCTGGATGTGCTCAGGTCCGGAGAACACACCGGACCTGCCAAAGACGCCGCTTGCTCACCCCCGCCGGAGAAACGCTTGCTCAACCCCGCCGGAGAAAACCACACATTTGGAGTGTCCTTTGACCTGCAGCAGTAGAACCAGCTTCACCCGGAGGGAGGTTGGCTTGTTTCCGCTTCCTTCTGCCCATAGCGGCCGCAGAAAGGATGGAAGCAGTCAGCAGAATGCACACAAACACTGGACCTCTGGCCAGGAGATTCACACTGCCACCATCTTAATTCGCCTCTAAAATGACTTTTTTATGCATCTTTTTTAATCTATTTATGAATATATTAATTGTGAATCCTATTTTGTTTTGTTTTGTTTCAAAAGCTGCATACCCCCTGAGGAAAGCGTTGCCGAAACGCATTGGGGTTTATCTAATAAAGACTTATGTGACCTTCACACGTCTCTTGCTTCTTGTGTTCTCTGCCTCGTCTAGATACCAGACACAGGCAAGGGCTTTCCTACCACAGCCCCGCTGTCTTCGTATAGTGCAGCTAGCATCCCAAGCAGCTATGAAAGTCTTCCTGACTGCTCGGGAAATGCTTCAGCTTCTGGGGCATATGGCATCCACTGTCCATGTGGTTCCCTATGCTCGCCTTCACATTTGAGCAGCCCAGTGGACCCTATCCTCTCAGTGGACACAGGCCTCGGGTCACCTATCGGACAAAATCAGAAACTCCACACGTCTCATTTCGTCCTCTCAATGGTGGCAATCGATAGAAAACCCTCTCATAGGCTCTCCTTTCCAGCAGCCTCTATTCCAAGCCACCCTAACAGATGCATCCAAGTTGGGTTCGGGGGCTCATTTGCATGATCTCTCGACTCAGGGTCTCTGGACCCCACAGGAGGCTTGTCTTCACATAAACCTCCTAAAACTCAGAGCTATATTCCATGCGCTTTGAGTATTCCAGGCCCAGCTCAACTACAGGACAGTCCGGGTCCATACCACAATCAGGTAGCCATGTTCTATGTGAACAAGCAGGGCGGAACGGGCTCTCTGCCTTATGCAACGAAGCTTTGCGACTGCGGGCCCTCGCCAGAGAGCGTCAAATCCTCCACCTAGTGGTATATCTTCTGGGCATTCAAAGTCTTTGGGCAGACAAAGTCAGTTGAATACTGCTGCCACACGAATGGTGTCTTCACTCAGACTAGCTTGCTCGAGTGTTTCGATTCTGGGGAACCCCAGATGTAGACCTCTTTGCAAGTCCACAGAATGCCAAACTTCCCCGATTCTGTTCCAGAATTCTGGCTCAAAATTGTCAGGCAAGAGATGCTTTCCTCCTCTTCTGGGATCAGGACTTTCCTCTGCCTTCCCACCCATTCCCCTCATTCCCAAAATGTTGTTCAAGCTTCAGAGAGACAGAGGTCATATGATACTCATAGCTCCACGTTGGCCACGGCTAACGTGGTATCCTCTGCTTCTGCGTCTCTCTCAAGCCATGCTTCTGGAGTTGGGATATGCCCCGGATCTTCTTTCCCAGGAGGACGGGATGCTATTGCACCCGAATCCCCAGTCCCTGCATCTCAGGGCCTGGTTGCTGAAAGCCTAGAACTTCTGGATATCAACCTTTCTGAACAGGTAAAGGATATCCTTGTGGCTTCCAGAAGACCCTCCACAGGGGGTGATCCTATGCCTTCAAGTGGAAAAGGTTCTCTGTATGGTATTCTCAAAGGGGACTTAACCCCCTTTCGGTGCATGTGGAATCGCTACTGGAGTATCTCCTCCATTTATCAAATTCTGGTCTTAAAACCAATTCAGTAAGGGTCCATCTTAGTGCCATTGCAGCTTCTTTCAGGCCTCTGGATGGACAACCTATTTCCTCTCATCCATTTGTAGCAAGATTTATGAGAGGTCTACCCTTAATAAAACCTCCCATTAAGCCACCGCCGGTGGCATGGGATCTAAATCTTGTTCTCAGGCAGTTCATGAAACCGCCCTTTGAGCCTTTAGCCACTAGAGCTCTAAGGTTTCTTTCCTGGAAGGTGGTCATCCTTCCTAGTTGCTCTCACATCTGCAAGACGCATCAGTGAGTTACAGGCTTTAGTGGCAAATCCTCCTTACACAAGATTTCACCATGATAAGGTAGTTCTTAGGACTCATCTTCACTTTATGCCAAAGGTGGTTTCGCCTTTTCATTTAAACCAAGTGGTTTACCTTCTTGTATTCTTTCCTAGGCCTCATGCCTCTAATGCAGAAAGGAACCTTCATACCTTAGATTGTAAAAGAGCCTTGGCTTTTTACCTTCAAAGAACTAAGCAACACAGAAAATCATCTCAGCTTTTTGTTGCTTTTGATTCTAGTCATTTGGGACTTCCAGTTTCCAAAAGAACTGTCTCTAGGTGGATTGCAATTGCATATCCTTTGCTTATGAGAGTAAGGGACTTTCTCTTGAAGACCATGTCACAGCTCACAATGTGAGAGGAATGGCAGCCTCTATGGCTAATCTTCATTCTGTGTCCATTGACGACATCTGTAGAGCAGCCACTTGGGCTTCGGTGCACACCTTTACAGCCCACTACTGCTTAGACAAGGACTCCCGTCGGGATGCCTCGCTTGGCCAGGCTGTTCTCCAGCATCTCTTTCAGACTTAGTACAACTCCTTCCCGCCGTCCCGGATTTGGATGCCAGAGATCCATGGGAGGAAGCATGACCCATTTTACCATGGGTTTGCAGCTTCCTGGGGTCATCCCCCTGGCATCTCTCAGCTGGGGAGTCCCCATATGTGAAGACTACATTCCTGCTTGTTCCTGGAGAATAGCGTAGTTACTCACCTGTAACAGGTGATCTCCAGGAACAGCAGGAATTAAGTCTTCACAACCCACCCACCTCCCCTAGGAGTTGTCTCTCTCTCTCTTTTTCTCTCCTTCTCTCCTTTTGTCTCAGCTATAAACTCAACTGAAGAGGGAGAATTGGAAAGGCAGGAAGGCAGCACGCAGGTGCTGTGGGATGCTCCCAAAAGTTTTCCTATTGGACGCTGGGGAGCGTTCCCGCACAGGTTTCGTCGGTACCGACGATACCCATATGTGAAGACTTAATGCCTGCTGTTCCTGGAGATCACCTGATCTCCAGGAACAAGCAGGAATGAGTCTTCACATATGGGGTACGTCGGTACCGACGGAGCCTGCACGGGAATGCTGCCCAGCTTCCAATCAGAAAGCTTTTGGCAGCATCCCTCGCGCCTGCGCGCTGACTTCCCGCCTTCTCCAGAGCCTCTCTTCAGTTTTCGTTTTTCCGCGGAGCCGGCAGGACGTCCTTCCTGTCACCGCAGAAACTTTTCTTTTTACTTACTTAATTTCTTTAGTTTTTTGTTTTCTTGTGGTCGCGGCTGTATTTCCCGCCGCCACCGGTACCGCCAGTGGATTTTTGCCTAAATTCTGAGAAACTTTTTCTTCAGTTTTTTCTGCCTTAACTTGTTAGGCCTACCAGGCCTCATGGAGCCTTCTTTTCCTAAGAAGTGCATTCGATGTGGAAACACTTGTTTCCTTTTAGACTCCAATAACTGGTGTCTCAACTGTGTGGGTCCTGACCCTTTTTCCCCTGACATGTCAGGAGATATTTTTGTGAGGAAACCTTCAGTTTTTAAAGTTTCCCTCGATGCCGTTTTTTCCTCGGCAGTGAGGGTACCCGGTTTCTCCATTTCACAGGATCAGGTAATCCACAAACAATCTGTTAAGACTAGTCAATGCTTGAGTGGTATGTCCCATGCCCAGCATGGTGACGGCTCCAGCCTTACCCTCAAGAATCCATTGGCATTACCCCTGCGGGAGTCTATGGGCTCCAAAGCGTTAAAGGGATTTCAGGTTGTTCCTGGGGCTCACCCCTCACAGAACATACCTGAGCCATGCTCGGGGGTGGTATCCGCTTCGAGCGGTACCGATCCCCCGGCATTGGCACCGGTGTCGAGTGTTCCACTCTTCACCTGGGATCGTCATCTGGCATCCTCGGTACCTTCGGGGCCGATCAATACGCTTCAGATTGACTTCCCTCGATCCCCACCGTATCCGGTGGTGGTATCCGCTTCTAGCGGTACCGATACCCCGGCATCGGCACCGGCGTCGAGTGCTCGACTCGCCACCAGGGATCGTCCTCAAGCGTCCTCGGTACCTTTGGGGCCGATCGATACGCTACGCATGGACATTTCTATATCCCAGCCATGCTCGGAGACGGTGCCGCCGTTGAGCGGTTCCGATGCCCTGGCTACGACATCGGGATGCAGTAACCTGTTTCTCGCAGGTGGGTATCATCGGGTATCCTCGGTACCTTCGGGACCGATCGATGTAACCCAGACTGCTTTATCGGTATCGGCATCGCCGATACTGCCACTGACGTCGGTACCCTCGAGGCATGCATCGATAGACTCGCTTCCATCGATGCCGAGTCTTGAATCGATTTCTAGTCTCGAGGACTGGATACCGACGCGTCCTGGTACCGACTCCGCTCGCTTCCAGATAAGCAGTTCCGCAGATCCTAGCTATAACTCTAAACTCATGATCTCGGTACCACTGCAGCAGTCCCCGATGACAACTTTGACCGCTGGTCCTGTATCACAATCGATGTCGATGCCTCCGTTGGAAACCGATACCTGGCATTGCTGATGCAGTACCTACTGCCTCTGAGTTAACACGCCAGTATCCCGGTCCATCTACTACGTCTCTTGCTTCACACCATGGTACGTCCTCTGGTGCTCAGCCTCTTTCTTTGGCCTTACCATGGATGGTTCCCATAGGGGGGATCAGTCTTTTCAGACTTTTCTCCGAGACATGGCAACCTTTCTTAATATCTCTATCCCTGGTTGTGCTGATACTCATAGCCCACCGGCACAAATGGAAAATATCATGCTTCCTTTACATCCTGCTCTGCAGGATCTCCTTCTGAGGGTTTGGAAATCACCCTTACCGCTTCCTCTAGCTTCCACAGCTACTGAGGTTCGGTACCGAGTGCCTCCCTCTCCAGGATTTCAGAAGCCGCAACTTCCTCATCGTTCCCTGGTAGTAGAATCAGCACTGAGGAAGGCTAAGAGCAAGAAGATGCATTCTTCTTATCCGCCAGGACGTTCTTCAGGAACACTCGATGCTTTTGGTCGTCAAGCCTTCCAAACATCTATGCTGGCCTCCAGAATTCTTTCATATATTTTCCACATGAGTCTAACACTCCAGGAGGTCACAGAGAAATTGTCTCTCTTGACCCCTTTTTTGCCAGAGCCGAAGGCTACTGATTATTCCTTGCTCATCAATCATAGCCGGAATATATCCTGGTTTCTGTCTCGTGCTTCTATAGACTCTTTTGAGTCTGTTAGCAGATCCTCTGCTATTGCCATTGCAGCATGTCGCAGAGCCTGGCTCGAAGCTTCAGACTTGAATAGACGGGCACAAACTATACTGGCTCATTCTCCTTGTACAGGAGACTGTCTTTTTGGTAAGGAGGCTTTACGTCAGGTTGCTCAATGCTCCACTGACTCTCCTTCCACTACAGACCATTCTAAGCCATCCCATTCTTCGAGGGGTAGGAAATGTCCTACCAAACCTTCTTGCCCTAAGAAAAGAAAGTTTCATTCCTCTCCTGCCCATCATTCAGAGGTACCTAAGCAAGGGACACCTCAGCCTAGTCTGAAGTCCTCCAGCTCTGGCCACTCTCAGCATTCCCAACAACCATAGGGGCTGAGAATTATAGTCTGCAGTTCACTTCTACCTATTAGAAGTTGCTTCACTGTGCTTTTCTTTCTCAGTGTACTAAGATGTCGGAACATTCTTGTTCAGGGACTACGCACTTCTCCTCCTTTACTCTCTAGAGGAGCAGTTACTACTATCCCCTGATAGTTCTGTCCCACTTTGAACATTTTTTTCCTTCAAGTTGCACTTACCCTGAGGGTACGTCACCCTCCACTTACTTGCCTACCCTCTCTACAGGACTTCTTCCTGGTTGAGAGGTACCATACTGAGAAGCTTCTTAGCACGCTTATTCCTCAGAAAGAGACAGGAGATGCCTCCTCTCCTTCCTTGTCTCTTATTCTTAAATGGGCACAGTACAATCTCTCTGCTGGTTTCTATCACCAGCTGTGCCTGCAGGAGTTACAATGATTGTGTTACTTGTACTTTTAGTTCCAGTCCTTGTTCCAAGGTTTATCTAGCCTCAGTAGTGATTCCAGGCTGCTCCTCAGCTATCTTGGATTCTCCTACTTTTTGGCTTTTTCACAATCTTCCTCCATCTCCTCTCTTAGGATATGGCAATACCACTGACTTCAGTCAGTTTATCTCCTCTTTCTCCTGCACAATGCTCTCTGCACTCTCAGAGAAGCTTTCTACTATGAGGGCCTTATTTTAGAGCATTGACCTTATCTCTGAAGCTATCAGTAGGGAAAAGCTTAATTCCTTCCCATGCCTATGAGGGTTCTCCAAACCCTCTGGTCTGGGCTGTTGGTATGATATATAAGTTCTTCTGCGTGAAGATCCAAGGCTGATGTTTACGCATGCTCCTCTGGGTCCCTCCAGCAGGTCCCTCTGATATCTTCTTGCGTTGCTGAACATCTGCCATGTCAGTGTTCTTTGCAACTCCCGCCTTGTTCTTTACAGACTGATATCATCTGTTCTCACGCAAACATCATATTATCTTACTGGATTCCCTCAATCCACGGAAATAGATTCTTTACACATATCCCAAGTGGGCTCACCCTCTTGTGGAGCAGAGAATCTTTTCTTTTATATTCCCCATATACAACTATGGGGCTGGGTGGTAGATATGTATCTTCAATCTCTATCTTGTATGTAGCATCTCCATATATGTCTACATACCTATCTCATTACCCTGGTGGTGCAATTCCATGCCCCACCAATGTATATATATTTTGATACATTTCTCCACCCATATCCTAATATACACATATGGACATATGTATATATCTATACATATATATATATATTCCATCCACACATATATATATATATATATGTGTCTGTTGGAGGGCTTCTCAAGGGTTGATATGTCTTACACACTATAACCCTTACTGTCTATACTAAATGTTTTACCTTCTAGAGGGTTTAGACAGTCTATCGCCCTACTTGCATACCATATTATGATGCAGGAACTGTTAGGCACCACTAACTACTGTGGTGCTAACATCTTCCATTTTTTCTTTAAGTCCTTGAAGCATCAAGCTTCAATATTTTTTCCTATCTCTCGCCAGCTAGGGAAAATAGTGTACATCTTTATCTTGAGTAGACAACTGTTCTCCTTGGGAACAGGGGTTTTTTCCACTCCCCTTCTTCCTGCCAGGACTGGGCTAGTTCTCTACCTCCGTCAGTCTTCTTCCTTTAGCCTTCATTGTTAATGACTTTATGCCTAAAGGAGTTTTCAGCTTTTTCCCATAAAGCTTTCCATTGAAGACCTGACGTCTAATCCTACCCAGTTGACACCTGGATCGTCTGCTACCTCCAGGTCTGGACCTTCATCCTCACTGCTGTGAGGTCACTTTGAAGATTTCGCCACTGCTTATCCAGTAGACTCCATCATGCTCGCGACTTCCTACGATTCAGTAGGTAAGCTGCATATTTTAAGTGTACATTAAATGTGCTTAATGTTACTTATCATATATACCAAGGACTTCTCCCCTATAATCCTTGGCTATGCTGTTTCTTTCCTCACAGCTCCTTTATTGTCAACTCCTGCCCTCCATCCCACGAAGGATGCCGGGAATTCCTGGAGACAAAATGCATCCCTGGCCGAGGCCTCTGCATTTTTATGGGATCTCCCCCTGGCATCCCTAGCTAGGGAGTCCCCATATGTGAAGACTCATTCCTGCTTGTTCCTGGAGATAGCACAGTTACTTACCTGTAACAGGTGTTCTCCAGGACCAAGCAGGAAGTCAGTCCTCACATATGGGTGATGTCGGCGCCGACGGAGCCCTCGCGGAGCAATTTTCCCCAGCTTTCAAAGAAAGCCTTTGGGAATTGCAGCGCGCATGCGCGGTCTCCTTCCCGCCCAAGGGTGCCATCTTAGCCAGTCTTCTTTTTTCCGCGGAGCCCTACAGACGTACCCGTTGTGTCCCCGCTGAAAAAGTTGATTTTAGTGATTTATTTCTATTTTTTCTTCGGTTCGATGCCGGTCTTTTTCCTGCCCGGACTCGCGACGCCGTTGCGAGTCCTTCTGTTATTTTTCGGTTTTTCTGATTTTCTGTCAGTTTCGTTTTCGTGTTTTCGCTGGCAGCCCGGTCCTTTGACCTTGCAGGGGCCCTTTTTCCCCCGATGGCTGCCAGTGGTTTCAAGCGGTGTGTTCAGTGTGACAGAAATATGTCACTCACTGACACACATGATAATTGCCTCCGCTGCCTTGGCCCGGATCACGAGGAACTGATCTGTGGGGCCTGCAGCAAAATGTCCTCCAAAGCGTTAAGGAGTCGGCGGCATCAGCGGGAACGAATCTTCGCTGATCCCACCCGGACCTCGTCGGAGGCCTCGGCGTCAAGAGGTTCCAGCTCTGACCGTCACCGGAGTTCCTCCGACAGGGGTTCTCCCTCCGGGGACCATCATCGGAAGGTGAAACCCGCGAGGGCGGCGTCAGTGGACGTTCCTGGTTCCGCGAGGGCCAGGTTGCATAGCCCCGATAGCCGTCCCGGGTCTTTGGAGAAGGAACATCTCCCGAAGCGACCTCGTCTGGAGTCGGAGTTGCCTGCTCGGGTAAGTCCTGTAGTCCTCCTGGACTCGCCTCCGAGGGGTCCGACGTCGGGCCCCGAGTCGGGGGCTGCTGGGTCACCTGAGGTCGGACTCAGGTTGACGGCCTTGGAGAGCAGACTATCTGCCTTCATGGACCAGCAGCGGGCACTGATCGCTAGCCTCGCTGGCGCCTCTGCCCCGACCGCCGGGACGTCGACGTCTAAGTCGACCCCGGAGACCGAGCCGATCCTCGAGTCCATGAGGGCTCGAGTCGATCCTCGGTCGAGGTCACCCTCGGCCTCCCGTTCGGGACCGAGGTCGTCGACGCCGACTCCCTCGGCGTCGGGGCGGCCGACGCCTCCGCCCACCCGAACCGACCCCACCGATTCCTCCTCGGAGTCGGCCTGGGAGTCTGAAGAGGAAGAGTCACCTGATTCGTTCCGGACTCGGTGTGTCCCCTCGGACTCACCTGAGTCCGAACCTCGGAAAACAGTCCCCTCCGGAGGATGCCCGGTTCTCGGACTTCGTCAGGGATATGGCCAAGGCTTTGGCCTTCCCTGCGGATCCCGAGGAGGAGCCTCGAGCCAAAGAACTCGATGCCCTTCAGTACGACTCTCCCGCCAGGGAGCACTTTACTGTACCGGTTCCTCCCATGCTGGAACGACTACTCTTCCGCATGTGGGAGAGTCCGGCATCGTCGCCGGTGTTAAGCAAGCGGGTCGATTCCATCTATCGAGTCCGCAAGAGTCCTGGCTTCCAAAAAGCACAGCTACCGCACCATTCCATGGTGGTGGAATCGGCCATGCATAGGCTTAAGAGCCAGAAGATGCACTCCTCGGTGCCTCCTGGCAGGGAGGCCCGCAACCTGGATGGCCTCGGTAAGAAGTGTTTCCAGGGCTCTATGCTTGCTTGTCGGGTCCAGACCTACCAGCTCTACATGGGCATGTATCTCAGAGACCTGGCTAAAGAGATAGCCGGATTCTCCGCTGGGCTGTCCGAGGAACCTTTGCGGAGGTTCCTAGCCTTGACAACTGGTATTCGGGAATGCTCCAAATTCATGTCTTGAGCAGCCTATGATGGCTTTGAAGCATCGGCACGAGTGGCCGCAGCCGGCATTGGTGCCCGCCGACAGGCTTGGCTTCAATCGTCTGACCTTGAACCCTGGGTGCAGGACAAGTTGGTCGATGTCCCCTGCCGAGGTGAGAACCTCTTTGGCAAGCCCATGGCTGAAAAGGCTGCACAGATCGAGATGGAGACTCTCACCAGAACTAGGCTTTCTAGGAAGACCTCCGCCCCTTCCCAGAAGAAGAAGGGCTCGGGAAAGAAGTCCTTTTACCCGAGAAAGGCGGCTGCCTATAAACACTACCCTCAATATCAGGCCTCCACACAGCTCCCCAACAGGGTCAGCAGGCGTAGGGTCGGGGTATCGGGTCCCGTTGGCAGCAAGCCCCCAAGCCTGCACCTCTGGCCCCTGCTCAGCAGGGTGGGGGTTTTTGACTTCATCAGCATAGCCTCTCCCCCTCAGCTGGTTCCTCCCAGCACAGGAGGCCGGCTGGTTCACTTTGCCCACAGGTGGTTCAACATCACTTCAGATGCCTGGGTGCTTCAGGTCGTAAGAGAAGGCTATCTTCTCCACTTCCACCAGGTCCCTCCCTCCTATTTCCCGGGAGAACCTCCACGACTCCCTCTGCACAGGGACTTACTCCTTCAGGAGTTAGCAAGTCTTCTCCAGGAACAGGCTGTGGAAACGGTGCCCCACCACCTGAGGGGTCAAGGCTTCTATTCCAGGTATTTCCTAATACCAAAAAGAACGTGAGGCCTCCGACCATCCTGGACTTGCGCAACCTCAACAAGTTCCTCGTCAGGGAGAAGTTCAAGATGCTTACCCTTGGAATCCTTCTGCCCTACCTCCAGCAGGGAGATTGGCTATGCTCCTTGGATCTAAAGGATGCCTACACGCACATCCTCATCCACCCAAGCCACCGCCAGTACCTAAGGTTTGTGGTGGCAGGAAATCATTACCAGTACAGAGTACTGCCCTTTGGCCTATCCTCCGCACCGCGAGTCTTCACAAAATGTCTCGCGGTGGTGGCGGCTTATCTCCGGCTTCACGGCCTCTATGTCTTTCCGTACCTAGACGACTGGCTCATCAGAGCATCGTCCTCTCCGGAAGTCACAAATGCCACACACCGCACTGTGACTCTTCTGCAGTACTTGGGCTTTGTCATAAACTTCGCAAAGTCCACTTTGCTCCCCTCGCAAGATCTCGAGTTCATCGGCGCAAGACTGCACACTCTTCAGGCACGAGCTTTCCTGCCTCTCGACAGGGCTCAACGGCTCGTGGACCTAGTCGGCCGTTTTCGCAGCCAGTCCCTGGTCTCAGCCAGGCGCTTCCTGAGACTACTCGGCCATATGGCTTCCACCGTCCACGTGACCCCCAATGCCCGCCTGAATATGCGGCCTGTTCAATGGTGCCTTCGCAAGCAGTGGCAACAAGCCACGGGCGGACTAGCCGACTTAGTGCGCGTCTCCGGCCCGCTGGCCTCTTCTCTACAGTGGTGGCTTCATCGGCCGAACCTGCTGCTCGGAATGCCTTTTCAGTCCCCTCAGCCGGCTCAAGTGCTGACGACCGATGCTTCTCTCCTAGGATGGGGAGCGCATTGCCAAGGGGCATGTACTCAAGGTCTCTGGACCACGTGGGAGTCTGCTCAGCAGATCAACTTCCTGGAGCTCAGAGCAATCCGTCTGGCTCTCAAGGCTTTCTCCCACCTGACTTCTCCCAGTCCGTCCTTGTCCAGACGGACAATCAAAGTTGCCATGTTCTACGTGAACAAACAGGGAGGCACGGGCTCCTTCCTTCTCTGTCGAGAAGCACAGAAGCTCTGCTCTTGGGCCGTCAGCCACGGCATTCTTCTCAAGGCAGTCTATCTCCCAGGCCAAGAAAATTGCCTGGCGGACAAACTCAGCAGAATCCTCCAGCCGCACGAGTGGCGACTGGATCCCTTCGTAGTTCAGAAACTTTTTCTGAAGTGGGGCCTCCCCACGATGGATCTCTTTGCCAGTCCTCTCAACCGGCAACTTCCTCGCTTCTGCTCTCGGCAGCCGCATCCCCTTCGAGTAGCGGCGGATGCTTTTCTGCTCTCATGGTCGAAAGGCCTTCTCTATGCCTTTCCTCCCATACCGCTAGTCTCTCGAACTCTTTTCAAGGTTCTCCGAGACAAAGCTTCCATGATCCTCATAGCTCCTCGGTGGCCCAGACAGCCGTGGTTTCCACTCCTGCTGCAACTAGCGGTGGAGGATCCGTTCCCTCTGGGGTTTCAACCAGATCTCCTAACACAGGATCAGGGGTCCCTACTGCACCCCAACCTCAGATCTCTACATCTGATGGCCGGCTGCTGAAAGGGTAGTCCTTGCTCCCCTTCTACTGCCGGCAGAGGTGGAAGAGGTCGTCCTAGCTTCCCGGCGACCTTCTACCCGCAAATGCTACGCCCTTAAATGGCGTCGCTTTTCCGCTTGGTGTGCCCAGCAGTCTCAGGATCCCTTCTCCTGCTCGGTGTCGGTGATCTTGCAGTACTTGCTCTACCTCTCTAATCTGGGACTTAAGTCCAACTCCGTCAAAGTTCACCTCAGTGCTCTTTCAGCACATCATGTGCCGGTGGACGGCAGACCTCTTTCCAGCGACCCTCTCGTGGCAAGGTTTCTCCGAGGTCTCCTTCTACTTAAACCACCTCTGCGCACGCCAGCACCTGACTGGGATCTGAATGTGGTTTTACAGCGGATCACCTGTCCGCCTTTTGAACCTATGGCTACCTGTTCTCTCCGTTTTCTTTCTTGGAAAACATTATTCCTGATAGCCCTCACTTCCGCTAGACGCATAAGTGAATTGCAGGCCCTCGTGTCTGATCCCCCTTACACGCGGTTCTACAAAAATAGGGTAGTCCTACGGACTCACCCAAAATTTCTGCCAAAAGAGGTCTCCCCTTTTCACATCAATCAGGAGGTGGTACTTCCGACCTTCTTTCCCAGGCCACACTCCAGCCGAGCTGAAATGGTCCTGCATACCCTGGACTGTAGAAGGGCATTGAACTTCTACCTTGACTGTACGCGGGAGCACCGTAAAGCTGCTCAGCTTTTTGTGTCTTTTGACCCCAATAAATTGGGGCTCCCGGTCTCCAAGCGTACTCTGTCCATCTGGGTTGCTGACTGTATCGCTTGGGCTTATGGGGCAGCCGGACTCTCGTTAGAGAGTCACGGCTCACTGTGTTCGGGCGAAGGCTACGTCAGTGGCTTACCTCCGCTCTGTTCCGTTGGCAGACATCTGCCGGGCCGCTACTTGGTCTTCGAGCCAGACTTTTGCGGTCCATTACTGCCTTGAGAGGGAGTCCCGCAGGGACAGTGCTTTCGGACAGGCAGTTTCTCCGAAATCTCTTCGAGGTTTGAGCAACTCCTACCCTCCATCCCGGATGGGGGCTACCGGTGGGTAATAATTCAGTGAAGATTCCTTCCTTCTGTACCGCTGAGCTAGAGGGAGCTCATTTTTGTGCTTAGGGTCTCCGGTAGCCTTAAGCTTGGGAGTCCCATATGTGAGGACTGACTTCCTGCTTGGTCCTGGAGAAAGCGTAGTTACTCACCTGTAACAGGTGTTCTCCAGGAGCAGCAGGAATCAGTCCTCCCTCCTCCCCTTGGAGTTGCAATCATCTGCTTAAGTTTTTTTTGCAAATTTTTATGGTATCTTTTAGCTATGTCATCAGACTGGCTAAGATGGCACCCTTGGGCGGGAAGGAGACCGCGCATGTGCGCTGCAATTCCCAAAGGCTTTCTTTGAAAGCTGAGGAAAATTGCTCCGCGAGGGCTCCGTCGGCGCCGACGTCACCCATATGTGAGGACTGATTCCTGCTGCTCCTGGAGAACACCTGTTACAGGTGAGTAACTACGCTATCTCTGGGAACAGCAGGAATTAGTCTTCACAACCCTCCCACCTCCCCTGGGAGTTGCATCTCTTTATCTTCTTCCTTTCTCTCCTCGCCTTTGTCTCAGCTTTGAAACTCAACTGAAGAGAGGCTCTGGAGAAGGCGGGAAGTCAGCGCACAGGCGCGAGGGATGCTGCCAAAAGCTTTCTGATTGGAAGCTGGGCAGCATTCCCATGCAGGCTCCGTCGGTACCGACGTACCCCATATATGAAGACTAATTCCTGCTGTTCCCGGAGATCACCTGTTACAGGTAAGTAACTGTGCTTTACAGGTGAGTAACTACGCTTTCCCACATAAACAAGACAACCAGGAGCGCCTATCACAAACTGAGCATCATCAGACAGCTCAAACCACTAATCAGTACAGACCACTTCCGCACCGTACTCCAAGCCATAATCACACCCATCTTGGACTATTGCAACCCTGTACTCCTAGGCCTATCCAAACAAGCACTCCGACCCCTACAGATGGTACAGAATACTGCAGCTCGTATTCTAACTGGTTCATCTAAATACGACCACATCACCCCCCTCCTGAATCACCTTCATTGGCTCCCCATTACCTCCCACATCAAATATAAAACTTCACTAAACATCTTTAAAATAAAGCAAGCCATCTCAGCAGACATACTGAGTAACCTCATTACGACGAAGAACTGCTAGAGACCCAGAAGGCGCACCACCACGGACACCATTGCTGCCCCTAGCGTATACACCAAATCAAATCAATCCACATCCGGACGAGCCTTCTCCCTGGCTGCCCTAGCTCTATGGAGCGCCCTCCCAGACTCTCTAAGGGCCACTTTAGACTATAAGGACTTCCGGAAGAAGCTGAAAACAACTCTGTATTTGGAACATTTTGGAGACGTTACACAGCAAGACACCATAACACAGCCCGACTCAATTAACAAGCATTGTACTATAATGTAAATAGCTCATTCTGCGAATAGTTGAAACCAATCCCATGCATGCCCCCTCTCCCAATGTTTTATGTAAAAATTGAAATGTTGATCTGTAAACCACTTTGATTATAAGAGAATGTGGTATAGAAAGCTTATTAAATAAATAATAAAATAAATAACAACAAGTCCATGGTTGTCGAGTCAACCATGCAAAATGGAAAATAAAACAAAAAGATATTATAATGCCTCTATCGTTCCATGGTGAGACCGCACCTTGAATATTGTGTGCAATTCTGGTCGCCGTATCTTAAAAAGGATATAGCGATATTAGAAAAGGTTCAGAGAAGAGCCACCAAAATGGTAAAGGGGATGGAAGGATACTCCTATGAAGAAAGGCTAAAAAGGTTAGGGCTCTTTAACCTGGAAAAGAGACTGCTGAGGGGAGATATGATAGAAGTCTATAAATTAATGAACGGAGTGGAACAGGTAAACGAAGATCGATTGTTTACGTTATCAGAATATAGAAAGACTAGGTGACATGCAATGAAGCTACAGGGTAAACTATTTAAGACTAATAAAAGAAAATATTTTTTCACTCAACGTGTAATCAAACTCTGGAATTTGTTACCGGAGGATGTAGTAAAGGCTGTTGGTGTAGCTGGGTTTAAGGGAGGTTTGGACAAGTTCCTGGAGGAGAGGTCCATAAACCATTATTAAGAAGGAGGACCAAGGATATCAATGCTTGACCCAGTACAAGCATTGTGGAACCTTTGTCTTTTGGGGAAACTGCTAGGTACGTATGACCTAGATTGGCCACTGTTGGAAACAGGATACTGGGCTTGATGGACCTTGGTCTGACCCAGTATGGCATATTTTATGTTCTTATAAAAAGTTAAGTCAGAAGACCTACTCTTCTGTCCCCCCTGGTAGGGAGGCTAGAGCCCTCGATGCCCTTCGGCGAAAGTGCTACCAGGGCTTGATGCTGAGGTGTCAGATACAGGCCTGTGAATTGTGCATAGGCATGTACCTCAAGGCCCTGACCATGGAGTTGTCCGGGTTTTCAGCAGGGCTCACCGGGGAACCCTTCCAACAGTTCCAATCCTTGACCTCCAGGATCAAAGACTGCTCTAAGTTCCTTTCCTGGGTGGCCTGTGATGGCATAGAGTCAGCGGCAGGCATCTGGGCCCGGCACCAGGCCTGGCTGCAGACCTCTGACCTCGAGCAAAGGGTCCAGGAAAAGCTGCTCGACATCCCCTGCACCAGGGAGAACCTGTTCGGCAAACCCATGGCTGACAAGATGGCCGAGATTGAGACCAACATGGTGACTCGAGAGGCTCTCCAAGAAGCCCTCATCCCTTCCCTGAAAGAAACCCTAAATGAAAAGACCTCTGTTCCTGAGGACAAAGGGGCCCTTTCATCAGAGTCTCCATTATCTGCCCTTCTTGGGTTAGCAACAGGATTCGCACCCCAAAAGCCAGGGCCATGAGGCACAGAAGCCAAAGGCACAGAAGCCCCAGGCCCCAGCTACCGCCCAGCCTAGGGGGAGATTTTGACGCCCAGGGCAGGGCCTCTCCTCCCCTGGGAGACCCTCACCAGCCTACAGGGGGCCACCTGGCATTCTTCACCCACAGGTGGGCTGGTGTCACCTCAGACCAGTGGGTATTACAGTTGGTAAAGGAAGGGTATCTCCTCCACTACAACAGGTACCACCCAGGTTCTTTCCAAGAGAGCTGCTGTGACCTCTCCTTCTCCAGACCCTTCTGCTTCCAGAGCTCGCAGTCTACTCGGGGACAATGCAGTAGAGCCTATCCCCAAACACCTATGGGGAAGGGGCTTCAACTCCAGATATTTCCTTGTCCCAAAGAGAACTGGGGGCCTTAGGCCCATATTAGTCCTGAGAAATTTAAGCAAGTTTCTGGTGAGGGAGAAGTTAAAGGTGCTCTGCCTTGGAGCACTGCTGACTGCCTTGGAACACTGAGATTGACTGTGCTCCTCAGATCTAAAAGATGCGTACACACACATCCTGATCCATTCCTTCCACAGGCAGTACCTATGGTTTGTGGTGGGAGGAGGGCACTACCAGTACAAGGTGCTACCCTTTGGCCTGGCCTCTGCACCAAGGGTCTTTACTTCTTTACCAAGTGCCTGGCAGTGGTCACTGCCCCCCTTGCCTACTGGGGTCTTTCGTCTTCTCCTTCCTGGACGACTGGCTCATCAGGGGCAGTATGGCGCCAGAAGCCAGCCAGGCATGGACCAGGCAGTCCTCCTTCTGCAGCACCTGGGGTTGGTCATCAGCTACCCCAAATCCCATCACTCTCCAGCCTAAAGTTTGGAGTTCATAGGGGTCCAGTTGGACATGTTACAGATCAAGGCCATCCTCCCAACAGAAAGGGCAGAACGCCTCTGGCAACTAGCAGAAGAGGTGTAGTGCTGTCGGTCAGTGCCGGCTCACCTCCGCCTACTGGGCCACATGACCTCGACGGTCCATGCTTTCAGCCTCCTTACACATGCGAACGGCCCATGGTGTCTATGCTCGCCCAGCAGGCTACAGGACAAGATCAGGGTTACCTGCCAGCTGGCAGAGTCCCTCAGTTGGTGGCAAAACCTGCACCACCTCCACCACCTTACGGGAGCCAGCAGCGAGAAACAAGCCCCTGGGGCATAATGTCGGTTAGCCTTACGCCACTGCATCACCAGGTGCCACAGATATGGATTATCCCGCCATCTTCCCTCAGGGAGCTTTCCGAAAATCCACGGCAAAAATTTTAATGCCGTTTCCCCTGCCCAGTATTGCTCGATAGCCCGAAAGCATTTCGAACCCGTCACCCCCTCCCGCCACTCAAACACCTGTCGCAATTGCGCCGCCGTATAGTACCGTGTTACGTCTGGGACCCCTAGGCCCCCCCCCTCCCTAGATTTGTATAGGACCCTTCTGTTAACCCGCGGCCGACTGTTACCCCAGATAAATGCAAATATCCGGTTTTGTATATTGCGCAGTTCCCGCCTTTGAACCGGTATTGGCAATGATTGGAACAGGTAGAGCAGGCGCGGCACAATGTTCATCTTTACTGCGGCCACCCTTCCCATCCATGAGAGCTCCTCCCCCTTCCATCCCTGCAGGTCCTTCTGCACTTGAGCAAACAACGGGGGATAATTGGCCCCATACATCCCCAGGGGATCAGCTGTAACTTGGACCCCCAAGTATTTGATAGATCTACTCGCCCATCTAAAGGGGAAAGCGCCTTTCAAGCTCTCAAGCTCGAGTTTCGATAACGAGATCGACAACGCCTCCGTTTTATCCCAGTTTACTTTAAATCCCGAGAGAGCCCCATAGGCCCTAAGCTCCTGCATAAGCACCGGTAGCGAGGCCCCCGGAGACGTCAAGGTGAATAAGACATCATCAGCAAATAACACCATCTTGTGCTGATCACCCCCTACCCCTATGCCCTTGATGTCCGTCACTGACCGAATCCTGGCTGCTAGCGGTTCCATGACTAGAGCGAAAAGGAGCGGCGATAAGGGGCAACCCTGCCGGGTACCCCGCCCTAGAGGGAAAAACTCGGAGTACCCCCCATTCACGCACACCGTCGCTGCGGGCGAGGCGTATAAGGCCTGGATCCACGCCCGAAATCTCGGGGCCCAGCCCCACATGTTCCAATACAGCCTGAAGGAATGTAAAGCTCACCCTATCAAACGCCTTCTCCGCGTCGATAGATAAAAACATAGCCTGTTGTGACTCCTTCCGAGCCAGCCACCCCAGCTGCAATACCCAGCGAATCCCATCGGCCGCCTGCCGGCCCATAATAAACCCGGATTGGTCCGGGTGAACAAGACCCGGCATCAGGGGCCCCAGCCGCGTGGCCAAAATCTTAGCCAGGATCTTAACATCTATGTTCAACAGCGATATGGGGCGGTAAGAGCTACATACCGCTGGATCCTTGCCTGGTTTAGGTAACACCACTATAGCCGCCTGGTGCATAGTCCGCGGCAACCCCTCCCCCTGCAAGACCGCGTTGAAGACCCTAGATAATATAGGGCCCAGCTCCTCCACCAGCTTCTTATAAAACATACCCGTGAACCCATCGATGCCTGGAGCCTTCCCCGGGACCAACCGCCGGATTGCCTCCTTCACCTCCTCAAGCCCGATATCTGCCTCCAATTCCTCCCTCTCCGAGGTCCCCACCCGATTGCTCCCTTCCCCTCCGTTCCCTAGATAGTCCCTAAGGCCTCCCCCTCCGACGGAGGATCCGCAGAATACAAGCTACTGTAATACTCCCGAAATCTTTCCCTAATTTCCGCGCTTTTATACAACAGCTTATCCCGATCCCCCTTAATTTTTACCACTGCTTGCCGCTGCCTTCTGGCTTTTAATTTATGGCACAGGAGCCTCCCCGCCTTATTATCAAACTCATAATATCTCTGGCCCACCCGCTCTAATTGAAAGGTTATCCGCTCCAGCTGAAGAGCGTTTAGTTGCCTTCGAGTCTCCTCCACCTTCCCTCTCAAGACCGCTCCCCCAGCTGCTTTATGAGCCCTCTCCAGCCCATCGAGGAGCCCCTGTAATCGTCCCTTCTCCTCTTCCTTTGCGCCCCTATCTGGACCAAGTGGCCCCTCACCACCGCTTTCAAGCCATCCCACAGTCCCCCCGTGGAGACCTCCCCGTTATCGTTCAGCGTCATGTACTCCATCACCACCGCCTTTAGCCTCTGCACCACCCCCTGCCCCTGCAATAAAAATTCATTCAATCTCCAAAAGGCCCGTTTCCCCTGTTCCCTTGGCTGCCCAAACCCAGCTCCCACCGGAGCATGATCAGACCAGGTGACCACCCCTATATCCACCCGATCCAACGCCTCCCTCCAGTAGGCATCCCCCAACAAATAATCGATTCTGCTATACGAATCATGCACTGGGGAGTAAAAGGTGTAATCTCGGTCTGTAGGGTGAGTTAGTCTCCAAAGATCCTCTAACCCCCAAGCTTTCATCCAATTCAGCAATGGTCTCCTCTCTCCCCCCTGTCCCAGCCTCTGTCCCCGCCCTCCCGTCTAGGGCTATATTACAGTCCCCCCCCACCAAAAGCTTCCCCTGCACCTCTCCCTCTAACCAACTACCCAACCCCTCCCAGAACCCCTTTGCAGCAAATTTGGGCCCATACACAGACAGGAAAGTGACCAGCTCCCCTCCTAATTCCCCACAACCCCCACCGCCCGACCATCTGGTTTACGCAGCACCTTACTAGATACAAATGGGACATCATGGCTAATAAAGATTGCGACCCCCGCCTTCCTCCTACCCCCTTCCTCCGCTGCGAAGAATCCCCGATAGTACCCTGAACCCATCAACCTCTCGTCCCTCACTCGCAAGTGAGTTTCTTGAATAAACGCCACCTGCCATTTTTGCCGCCGCAACTCCCCCCACAGCAATTTTCTCTTCTGGGGTGAGTTCAGGCCCCGCACATTCAGGCTACCCACTTTCAAACCTGAAGCCATTCTAATCCATTGTACTCCCCCCGCCTCTTCCCACATTCAACCCAGACCTCTCCCCCCCCGCCCCCCCTCCTCCCCTCCTCCCTTCCCCCCTCCCCCCCCTCCCCTCCCCCTCCTCCCTCCATACGGACCTCCCGTCCGCAAGCAACTGAGGATGTGACCCCCCCCCCCCGAGGGCGCTCCATTGCCCCCCTTCCCAGGGTCCCTACTCCATCCCCCCCTTCCCATGTGCTCCCTTAGGCCCCCACCCCAGCCAGACCCCTGGACTTGCTGGTGAAAATCCACGCCCCAGGGCTTCTCCTGTTGGGTCCATGCACTCTCTTACCCAATAAACATTTGCAACAATATAGATTCAGCATCATAGAAGAACGAGAAAAGAAAATCATGTATGCATAACAGTAACAATAACAAACTGTTCTTTAATCCTGGCGGTTCAAAAACTGGGAGGGGTACTAGAGTCCTCCCCCACCCTCCTGGGGCACTCACCCGCCCCGTCCAGGGGGCCTGCGAAGGTTCGTGGGCCGCAGCTACATTTTTACTTCTGCGCAGCCCCCTTATCCGTTCCAGATTCCGGCCAGAGCCTCTCTTTACCCACTGAGACCCTCATCTCTCCCTCCCCCCCCCCCGTAGGAACTAGCAAAACCAGGTTACCCCAAAGGTCCTGTGGTCCCGGCTGCTGTCTTAAGCAAACTCTGCTCCAACTCTCGTGCCGGTCCGGCCCCTCATTGATTTCGGCCTGTCTCAGTGGCAGCCGCAGTCGTCCCTTCACTCCGGGGTTCCATGGTGTTCTTCCGCTGAAGTCTCTGCCCCTTCACGGGGACCCGCTCCCATCCAGTGTGCCCCCCCCCCCCCCCGAGGGCTCTCCGTCTCCTTCTCTCCTACCTCAGCTGGCAGCCGCGGGGCGCCCTCTTGTTTCAAGAGCTTCCAGGCCTCCATCTCGGTACGGGCCCGCCTCCCCCGACCATTTATATCCATCAGTATGGCGAATGGGAACAGCCATCGATACTTATAGTTCTCAGCTCGCAGGTACTGGGTGACCTTTCTCATATCACGCCTTCTCTGCAGCGTACCCGCGGATAAGTCCTGATAAATTTCCACTTTATGGCCTGACCAGGTGAAGTTCTTCCGCACCATGGCCGCCCGTGCCACCTTTTCCTTGACAGCGAAAGATGTTAAACAAGCCACTATGTCCCGAGGCTGTCCCCCTCTCGCTGGGCCCAGAGCCCTGTGTGCTCTCTCAACTCCAATGTCTGGCGTTGCATCTCCCTTCTCTCCGCTCTGCAGTAAGTCCGCACATATCTTGCGAACCACAGCTGGGGCATCCACAAATTCCTCCGTCTCAGGAAGGCCCCGCAGGCGCAAGTTGTTACGCCTGGACCTATTCTCAAGGTCCTCTACTTTATCCGACAACAACTGATGTTCCTCCCGCAAGCTCTGAATCCAGGCCTCTGCCGCCGAATCCTTCTCCGCCTGCTGATCCGCACGCTCTTCCAGCGCCTCAACCCGATGGCCGAGGTCTCGGACGTCCTCGCGGATGCTCGCCATCGCTTCTTTCATATCTCCCCTCATGGCTACCAGCTCTTTCTTTAAGGAGCGCATCCAGCCCCACATGTCGCCTCTGGTGCATCCTTCGTCCGCTCTCTCTAATTCGTCCTCGGACTCATCTCCCGATGCCATGTGCTCCGCCGATTCCCCTGATTTCGACCCGCGGTTCTCCGTGTAAGGGGATTTAAATTTGGCCAGCTTTTTCCTTACTGACATCCTCGCTCTGACCGCTCTCAGCTAGCACCCCTTATGATTACCAAGACGGGGTAAAATTAGCACTTTTCCACCGAATTATTCAGCGCCACGATGGGAGCTCAAGCTTTAGGCTGCCATCACTCGGGTGACGTCACTTCCTCCCTTCAAGATGTTCTCACTTCATTTTTTAGAAGCATCCTAGTATGCCACTGTTGTGCAGGCAAATATATAACTAGCTTTGAAAACACTGGTCAACATTGAAATCGTTACTGACTTTAAAAGGCCCTAATCTGTAGTATCTTGGTGAGCTGAACACGAATATAACATTAAAAAACTTTTATTGGCTCTCGTTTTGAAGATATTGCATGTAGTTCATTTTTGACGTTTCACCGTGTAAATTTATCCAGTAGGACATCAACATCCCAAATAAGCCTTGAATGATGTAATATTGCATCACATTGCATAATACCAGCATACACACATCATCCAGAGTTGACTGCATCATTTTCTGATGCAATGCAATACTACTGCCAGATGGCTGCTGAAGTCATCTGACGTCAGCAGTGTACTATACGCAGTCGGAAAGGTTGAGCATTTAAAATATTTCAGACTGTGTGCGAGACAGTTTAAGCTACTGTTACATGTACAACTTTTATTAATCATATAATTTTAGCCATTTAGGTACAATACAGAACAGTAATGCCGCGAAAGTGCGTTAATACCGTTGACAATTTCTGCTACATTTGTGGGGAAGTGACATTTGCCAACCAGAAGAAAAGTATCACTTCTCAACTGAAGAAGGCGTATCATCTTTACTTCGGATGCAAGATTGGTGACCAAGATAAGCCTTGGGCCCCACATATATGCTGCGCTACATGTACAACACAGCTTTCACAGTAGTTGAATTGCAAAAGACCATCAATGCCATTTTCAGTCCCCATGGTGTGGAGAGAGCCAAGCAACCACACAAATGACTGTTACTTCTGCTTGGTTCCTCCTCTTTCCAGCAGAATAACGAAGCAAAAGAAGTCGAGCATAGTCTACCCAAACATTCCGTCTGCATTGAGACCAGTTCCACATGGTGAGGGACTTCCTATTCCAGAACCTCAATCAGAATATTCTCTTGATTCATCTGATGAGGACAAGGGTGAGCCGACCTGTTCTCCTTATCCGTCAGCATGCAGTGACCCAGATTTTCACTGGGATGCATTATCAACTCCACACAGAATAACACAGGAAAGAACTAAATGACCTGGTTCGTGATTTGGACTTATCCAAGAACAAAGCAGAATTGCTAGGATCAAGACTCCAACAATGGAATCTTCTAGAAGAAGATGTCAACATTACTTCATATCGAAAGCGCCACCAGCAGTTGGAGCCTTTCTTCAGAAAGGAAAGTAATCTGGTATTCTGTTCCGATATTGAAAGCCTCATGAATGCCTTAATCACTCATGACCCACAAGACTGGAGACTATTTATAGACTCTTCGAAACTGAGTCTGAAGGCTGTGCTTTTGAACAATGGAAACCGTCTTCCATTTATTCCAGTAGCGCATGCCGTCCACATGAAAGAGACATACGATAACTTAAAGCATCTACTGACTTCCATTAACTATAACAAGTACAGCTGGCACCTCTGTGGTGACTTGAAGGTAGTTGCCCTTTTAATGGGACTGCAGCAGGGATATATAAAATACATGTGTTTCTTATGCGAGTGGGATAGCCAAGCAAGGGATTGGCACTACTTGCGGAAGGAATGTAACAGTTGGAGAGCAGAATATCCAGCACCCAGCTCTGGTTGAGGCTCACAAAATCCTGCTACCACCCTTTCACATCAAACTAGGTTTGATGAAAAACTTTGTGAAAGCCATGGACCGCACTTCGTCAGTTTTCCGATACCTGCATGAAAAATTCCCTCGACTCAACGAAGCAAAGATTAAAGAGGGAATTTTTGTGGGTCCTCAGATTCGAGAGCTCTTCAAAGATGACCGGTTCAACAACTTGCTGCAGGGTGATGCGAAACAAGCATGGAATGCTTTTAGCCTAGTGTCAACAAACTTTCTCGGGAATGTTAGGGCAGAAAACTACAAGGAACTAGTAGAAGACATGCTGATGCAGTATCAGAAACGTAGCTGCAATATGTCTCTAAAGATCCATTTCCTTGATTCCCATCTCTATTTCTTTCCTGACAACTGTGGTATGGTTAGTGATGAACAGGGCGAACATTTTCACCAGGATATCGCAACGATGGAGCAAAGATACCAGGGAAAATGGTCCACTACAATGCCGGCTGAGTACTGCTGGACACTCCCCAGAGAAGCTCCCGAACAGCTGTACAAGAGACAGGCGAAAAAATCTAAGAAGTAGTCTATGACTTGGTTTTTTACAGGTATTAACCGAAGGCCTATTATATTTACTATTGACATGCATTTTGTGATGTAAACATTAATTCTTGTAGATTACAAAAAAACTAGAGCCAACTTTGCAATTTCACTGTCATATTCGTGTTCAGCATATAAAAACTGATAAGAAATGACTATTTTTATTTCAGTAGCATGACTCTTGTAAAAATTTGTTGACCAGTGAAATCGGACCCCTCAGGTTTTTATTTCCACCCCCACCCCCCCACCCCCCCCACACACACACACATTAGGGTACCTAAAATATTTAACAGGGTTTTTTTATACCGCTTTATCATTTCAGACAAAGTGGTTTACATTGTAACTTAAACATGATGTACATTAAACAGGGACAATGATAGCTTGAATTTTTTCTGAGGCAATATACATATATATAGTGAACTGTGGATGAGGTCTTGTTGGTTAGCTCTTGTGAGATTTTGATGGGGAAAAATAAAAACCTAAAGCCTGATTTTTAAAAGCTAGCTATGCATTTGTCAGCAAGTGATGAATGCTGGGTTAAGGGAAGTGTACAGGCAGCACCAGAGACCCTTCATTGGCAAATTTCAGCCGCATAGACGCACATTCAGTGGTACTAAGTAAACATATAGTGCTGTAGAATATATGTAACTGCTGTTCAGTGATTCCCTGTTTATTTTTACTCAGATCACCAATGCAATCTCATAAATGTTACACTGTTCTCTGGGAACAAGCAGGAAGTCAGTCCTCACATGTGGGTGACGTCTGTGCAGATGGAGACAGTGCAGTAACCCCTCCCCAGCTTTTAAAGAAAGCCTTTAGGAGATGTACCACGCATACATGTCCCCTTCCTACCTAAGGGTGCCATCTTGCCTCTACTTTTTTCCATGGAACCCCTAGGACGCGTGTCTGTTCTCCCCCGGAAAAAGTTGACTTTTTTTCTTGTCTTTTTTTCTTTGATTCTTTTCCGGTCACGTACCAGTGACCTCCCACCTCCTGACACCTTCGACATTGTGTTTTTTTCTTTGGGTTCTTTTTTTTTTTATTTTATTTTCCCCTTCGGCAGTTTCCATCAGTGTGTGGGTTTATGCACCCTTTCTGGCCTAGCCTTAGAGTTTGACCTTGCTGGGGACCAT
This sequence comes from Ichthyophis bannanicus, assembly GCA_033557465.1. Lineage (NCBI taxonomy): Eukaryota > Metazoa > Chordata > Amphibia > Gymnophiona > Ichthyophiidae > Ichthyophis > Ichthyophis bannanicus. The sequence goes on from CM066046.1 coordinate 23,291,942, forward strand.
CTTCCCTGTTATGGCCTGTCAGTGGCTTCAAACCATTTGACTACTGTGCCCATAACATGTCGCACATAGCCTGCGTGATTGTTGCCTTCAGTGTCTTGGGTCGGATTATGATGCCTTGGTGTGTGGTCTCTACCAGCAGATGATCCCCCAAGGCCCACCAAGGCCACAAGAAGCAGCATGAATCTATTTTTCATAAGACTAACTTGGGCCCAGTGTGGTCTACGGCAGTGGTCCCCAACCCAGTCCTATGGGGCCCACCGGCCAGTCAGGTTTTCGGGATATCCCTAATGACTATGCATGAGATATATATGCATTAGAGAGATCCTGCCAACCTGACTGGTTTGTGGCCCTCCAGGGCTGGATTTGGAGACCCCTGCCTTACACCTCTGTCATTTAAGATTGTGAGTGGGCAAGGTACAGATGTCCTAGACATCGAAAGGGTATATAGAATGTGTCACATTCCTCCTCGATTCTCACCACCACCAAAAAGTTGTCTAATAGACAATTTTTTGGTGGTGGTGAGAAGTGAGGAGGACTGTGACAAATTCTATCTAACCTTTTTGATGTCTTGGACATCTGCACCTTGCCCACTCACAATCTTAAATGACGGAGGTGTAAGGCAGGGGTCTCCAAATCCTGCCCTGGAGGGCCACAAACCAGTCAGGTTGGCAGGATATCTCTAATGCATATATATCTCATGCATAGTCATTAGGGATATCCCGAAAACCTGACTGGCCGGTGGGCCCCATAGGACTGGGTTGGGGACCACTGGTCTACGGGACCTGTGCCCTTGAGGGCTGCCATGGAGACTCCTTCTTTGCGCAGCGACCATGCTACCTTAACTTTGAGGACACAGAGCACCAAACCAGAACTCCCTTAAGGAGGGACGCCCCTCAAAGAGCCTGACATCGGTGGCCTCCTCGGGTGACAAGTCCGGGACCATGGGGAAGTCTCACAGCACCTGACCTCAGAGCCCTTGACGCGAGTCTGAGGGCGATTGCTGGAAGCAGCCCTTGAAGCTGCCCCGGTAGGAGAAATTGGTGTCGGGATTGGCCTCGGTCCTCCGAGGCCATCCTTGTTGAGAAGACCCCCCTCGGTGGTGCCAGCATTGGGACTGAAGTCTGCTATATGTGCACCTGTGGCTGCGGCACCTTTGGGCATCAAGGCCAAGATGACAGCCTTGGAGGGGTAGTCTGTCTGCCTTCATGGCCCAACAGTGGGCGCTGATGCCCGATTCCTCTGGGTCATCCATCCCGACCACCAGTCCCTCCACAGCGAAGTCCTCCCCAGAGGTGGAGCCAATTCTGAAGGGCCACCTGTCTCGAGATGCTCCTGGGGCCCTATCCCGGTTGGAACCGAGGACTTCCCTACAAAATGCATCTGACTTGGGGCATCGGGACACCCGAGCCGTCTGTGCTGGGGTTCCAGATCGAGACCCGGAAAATCTTAGAGGTCTCCTCAGACTCCGGGTCTGACTGGGAGACCAAGGATGACAAATCCCTGGATACCCAGCTCCATAGGAATGTGCCCTTAGACTCTTCCCCTTCAGAGACCCAGCACCAGTCCCCACCCAAGGACCTGGCCTTCCTGTGCTTCATGAAGGACATGGTGAAGGCTCTTGCCTTCACCGCCAAGTCAGAGGAGGAGCCTCGGGCAGAGGACCTTGAGTTCTTCCAGTACTAGGCTCCTCCCAAAGAGTCCTTCACTGTGCCGGTTCCCCCTATCCTGGAGCAGCTGCTCTTTCAAATGTGGGAGACCTCAGGCTGGACTCAATGTACCGGGTCCACCGGAGCCCTGGCTTCCAGAAAGCTCAACTGCCCAATAACTCCATGGTGATGGAGTCGGCCATGCAAAGGCTTAAGAGCCAGAAAACGCACTCCTTGGTAGCCCTGGGTAGGGAAGCCCGCACCATGGATGCCCTGGACAGAAAACGCTTCCAGGGCTCGATGCTCATCAGCTGGATCCAGGCCTACCAGCTGAACATGGACATGTATTTGTGGGACACGGCAAAGGAACTTGCCGGGTTCGCAGCTGGTCTCTGAGGAACCTCTTCAGCAGTTCCGGACCCTGATCTCCACATTTAGGGAATGCTCCATGGTTGGTTTGAGCGCACTATGACTGCTTCGAGTTGGCAGCTAGAGTTTATTTATTCATTCATTTGGTTTTATGCTGCACTATTCATGATCAGCATGGTTTACAAAATAACATCTTCCATGAAACAGTTTTACATTGAACATGTGAACAAGATATAAAACAAAGAACTTATTTATATAGATCAATAGATCATACACAGTAGCTTATAAGAATGAGGAACTATTTACAATCTGACAGGATCTTGAGTATGATATTGATAAGGCTTTATGTGGTCGAAAGCAAGGTGGAATAGGTGTGTTTTGATTGCTTTGCTAAAGGTGGCCAAATCTGATATGAAATGAATAGGGCGTTCCATAGTAGAGGGGCGAAGACGGAAAAGGCTCTGTTCCTAGCGAATTGGGAACTTTTTCTGGCTATGGATGGGATGGTAATAGTGTTTTCCATATTTGTTGTTCTCGCTCTGTTCTCAAGAGTCCAATGTAGATCTTCCAGTGAGGGTGCTGATAGGTGATGGAGAATTTTGAATGTTATCAGGAGAGTTTTGTACTTGTCGACTGCTTATTGGGAGCCAGTGAAGTTGGATTAGGAGAAGAGTTACGTGTTCATATCTGGAAGCTCCATAGATGGTTCGTGCCGCAGTATTCAATGCTAATTGTAAAGGATGGATAGAATATCCAGGAAGCCCTTGTAGGATGATATTTGCGTAGTCAAAGAGCAGAGTGATCAGGGCTTGGAAGACAGTATGGAAGTCAGTAGGCTCCAGTAAGGGTCGGAGATGACAGAGGGAATGTATTTTATGATAGACGGACTTTGTGATATTGCTTATATGGGGCTCCATGTTTAGCTGTGTTGGGCATTAGTGCCCGCTGCCATGCCTGGCTACAGTCTTCCGACCTGGAGCAATGAGTACAGGACAAGTTGGTCAGTGTCCCTTGGCGGGGAGAGAACCTCTTCAGCAAACCCATGATGGAAAAGGCTACCGAGCTGGAGTCAGAGTTCATGAACAGGATCAGGCTCGCCAAGAATACCACTAACTCTTCCCGACGGAAAGCTTCAGGCAAAAAGTCCTTCTATCCAAAAAAGAGGAAGGCTTACGGAAACTACCTTCAGCACACAGCCTTCCCAGCTTCCCAGCAAGCCAAGGGACAAGAGCATGGCCCTCATAAGCCCAAGGCCCCCAAGCCCCAGCCTGTACGTCAGGCGCAACCTGGGGGGGGGGTTCTGACTCCTGGGGCATAGCCTCTCTTCCTCTGGAAGGGCCTGCCCCACAGCACACCAGGGGGCATCTGGTGTTTTTTGCCAACCGCTGGCACACCATCACCACAGATGGGTGGGCTTTGCAGGTTGTGAGGGAGGAATACCTTCTCTACCTCAAACAGTTGCCCCAACCATTCTTTCCAGGAGATCCCCCTGATGCGTCCCCTTCACTGGAACCTGCTTCAGTAGGAACCCAAAACCTCATGGCAGACAGGGCGTTGGAACCCGTCCCCCTCAAACTAAGATGTAAATGGTTCTACTCCTGCTACTTCCTAGTGCCCAAAATGACAGGGGGGTTTCAGGTTATCCTAGACCTGCAAGACCTCAACAGGTTCCTGGTGAGGGAGAAATTCAAGATGCTCTCCATTGGAATGTTGCTGCCATATCTCCGGCAGGGAGACTGGCTATGCTCCTTGGATTTAAAGGATGCCTACATACACATCTTATCCACCCCCTTCACAGGCAATACCTCTGCTTCTTGGTGGGAGGCTGCCATTATCAATACAGGGTTCTCCCCTTCAGTCTGGCCTCCACCCAAAAGTCTTCACCAAGTGCTTGGCAGTGGTCGTTGCCTTCTTGTGTCTCCAGGGGGTGTTAGTCTTCCCACACCCTTGACGATTGGCTCATTAGGTGACGGTCTGCACCATCTTCATTCTGGAACACCTGGGGTTCGTCATAAACTACGCAAAGACCTATCTCCAACCAACGCAATGCCTGGAGTTCATAGGAGCAATGCTGGAAACTGTCCAGGCCAAGGCTTTCTTTCCTCCAGACAGGGCCCAGTGCCTCCAGGCACTTGCAGGCCACATCCAGGGTCCACTCTCAGCCTCTGCCCGCCTCAGGTTTCGCTTTCTGGGCCACATGGTGTCCACAGTGCACATCACCCCAAATGCCACCTGCACATGTGGCTGGCCCAATGGGCTCTCAACTCCCAGTGGTTGCAGGCAACGGGGCACCTATGAGACAGTGGTCATGACCCACTTTGGCCGAATGATGGCAGCAGCCCCAGAACTTGCAAGCCGGAATGCCCTTCCAGGCCCCCACCTCTGAGGATCCTCACCACAGATGCCTCCAAACTGGGCTGGGGAGCCCATTGCGAAAACCTCTGATGCAGAGCAGCTGGTTGCAGGAGGAGAGCCTTCAGTAGATCAACCTCCTGGAGCTCCAAGTGAAAGCGCTCACCCTCCAGACTTTCCATCACCACCTTCAACATCGAGCGATCTTGATCCAGACCAACAACCAGGTAGGTGGTGATGTTTTACATCAACATACGAGGAGGGATGGGATTGTTCCTCCAGTGCCAAGAGGTGGGTGAGCCTTTTCTCCTTCAACAGCAGAGGAATGCTACTGCAGGCAGTCTCAGCTGAGTGGACAGGCTCAGCCGAGTCCTCCAACCACATGAGTCCCAAGGTGGCCAGCCAACTGTTCCGTCTCTGGGGGCTCCCGCAGGTGGACCTCTTTGCCAGCCCGGCCAGTGCCCAGCTAGCCTGCTTCTGCTCCAGGCAGCCACATCCCTCATGGGTGACGTTGGATGCGTTCCTCATTCCGTGGACAGAGGGCCTCTTCTAACACATTCCCACCCACAGCACTGATAGCCAAGTCCCTGTTCAAGGTCCAGCTCGACAGAGCCACAGTGATACTGGTGGCCCCTCGGTGGGCCCAGCAGTCGTGGTTCCCACTGCTTCTCTGCCTGTCCCAGGCGACGCTGGTCCCCTGGGGAGCGACCCGAACCTGCTCTCACAGGAGGATGGCTCCCTCCTGTACCCCAACTTGGGGTCCTTGTCTTTGACAGCTTGGCTGCTGAAAGGGTAGCCTTGGCCCACCTTGGTCTCTCCAGGGAGGTGGAAGCATTTCTTTTGGCTTCTTGCAAGCTTTCCACTCACCAAGCTGACACCTTCAAGTGGCAAAGGTTCTCGGTTTGGTGTGTAGAGAGGCAGGTTAACTCCTTCTCCTGTTCGGTCCGGCTGGTCCCCCAGTACTTACTTCACTTGTCCCAGGCAGGGCTGAAGTACAACTCTGCCAGAGTATATCTCTGTGCACTTTCGATGCACCATCACCTTGTTGAGGGCAAGCCCCTCTCCGTTGAGCCCCTTGTGATTAGATTTTTGCAGGGTCTACTTCTCTCTAAGCCACCCGTTTGCCCCCCGGCAGCAGAGTGGCACCTCAGTGTAATGCTCTCAAAACTCACTGTGCCACAGTTAAACAGCTTGCAGGGCCAGCAAGCTCCAAGCCCTTATGGCTCACCCACCTTATACAAGGTTCTACACTAACAGGGTCATGCTCCGCATGCACCTCAAGTTTCTCCAAAAGGTGGTGTCCCTGTTACACCTCAGCCAGGAGGTAATGCTTCCTACATTGTTTCCACGCCTCCATGCCAGCAGGGCAGAGGCAACTCTCCATATAAGAGGGCCTTGTCCTTCTACCCGAATCATACTCGGGCCCACCATCGCTTCTCACAGCTCTTCATATCCTATAATCCAAATCGACTGGGGACAGCGGTCTCTAAACCATACTCTATCCACTTAGGTGTCAGACTGCATTGCCTTCACTTACGAGCAGGTTGGTCTCTTGCTGGAGCGTCCGGTCACAGCACACAGCGTCCAGGCTATGGCGGCCTCTGTGGCAAACCTGTGCTCTGTTCCCTGAGCTGAATTTAGCTGAGATCTGTCAGGCCGCCACCTGGTCCTCTGTCCATACCTTTGCAGCTCACTACTACCTGGAGAAAGAGTCCTGATGGGGCAGCGCCTTTGGCCAGGCAGTACTCCATTTATTTGGGGTGTACGGCCACATCTTCCCTCCAACCCTTCGGTGTGTTCAGGCTACCGGAGAACTGGTTCCTTGCTAGACTGGTGGGTCTGGTGTCCTTGACTCTGTTGCTGCTTATCATGGTTCATCTTTTCTGGTTTCCTGTGGCTTTTCACAGGGTTTTTTTTTTGGTAGTCTGTAGCTAGGGAGTCCCATCTGTGAGGACTCCCTGGCTTGTTCCTGGAAAAACCTTTGTTACTCACATGTAACAGGTGTTCTCCGGGTACAGCGGGAATTGGTCCTCACAACCCTCCCTCTTCCCCCATGGAGTTGCTTTCCTTTTTGCAGTCTGGAGATATGTCATCATACTGAGGCATGGTGACACCCTTAAGCGGGAAGGGGACTATGTATGCGTGGAACATCTCCCAAAGGCTTTCTTTGAAAGCTGGGTAGAGGTTACCGCACGGACTGTCGGTGCTGATGTCACCCATATGTGAGGACTGATTCCTGCTGTCCCTGGAGAACACCTGCTACAGATGAGCCACTATGCTTTTTCTTTAATTATTAAAACTCAAAACACTACCCTAAAATGTGTGTGTAACATTACCATGTACTTTATTTTGAGATTATCCAAAATTAAAAGCAAATAAACAGGTTGAACAATAAATAAGCTAAACCCTTTGCAAAGGCTGATTTAAAGATTTTTTTTGTTCTTTTTCAGGTGGATGGTTGTTACGATATCAACTTGCTGTCATATACCTGATCCCCTGCACACAATAGAAGCACAAATGTTACTTTCAAGTGCCCACCATCTAAGAGTTCTGGCTTCACTTGGAATATTTACAGACAAATCCCATTGTATGATGAAAAAGCAAAAATCGCATCAATAGGAAGACTTTTGCGTTGTGCTTGTGTTGCTATGTTTTGGACCATTTCACCATTTGACTTATTTATTTATTTATCTGCATTTATATCCCGCTTTTCACCGGGTCAAAGCGGTTGGGGGATACATTTAACACGAGGGGATATGAGACACATACACTAATACTTACAGGGAACATGGGCAATGGAGGGTTAAGTGGCTTGCCCAAGACCACAAGGAGCACCTGTGGGACTAGAAACCCCAGTCCTTCCGGCCCAAGGTTGCTGTCCTCTAGTGGGATTTGAACCACCGACCTTCTGGCCTGTAGTACCTTGCCCCAACCACTAGGCCACTCCTCCTTCAACCTGCTATTCATGTCCTGTGACCTACAAGCCAATGAGCGATTAGTGCATGGATACTGTACATACAACCTTAAGTAATAAAACTTTTAAAAAAAAATAGCATTAGCCTTTTAATGTAGCTTTCTGTATTTTCACACTGTTTTACTTCTGATATAATTTATTTACTTCTGTTTTAGTGCTAGGTTTTATTTAACTGTTTTATTTAACTGTTTTATGCATCTAAAGTGTAAACAAAAAAGCTACATCAGAATTAATGTATTTATCATAAAAGTTGTTTAGTTTATTAAATTGATATACTACTTTTCAAAGTGGTTAACAGACTAAATCACATCATACATATATAATTGCAAATCGTGATGTATTAACCTGTAACACACAGGATACAAAACATCATAATCACAATCCACAAATTTACTATCCACAGTACACGCCACAAAAGTCAACAATATTTGGTAAGTCATCAGATGAATAGAGGGGGATCTGTTTGAGGCAAAGAGTTAGGTACCTGTTTGATACTGAGATGTGGTCTATTCCATCAGTGCTATTGGCACTTAGTAGGCTGACGTTGAGGTGTGATTTTGCTATTATCATTATTCCTCCACCTCCCTGATTGTCACGTGGGCAGTGGAATATTGAGTAGTTGTGTGGTTTCAGCTGGCTTAGTAGCACCTACTGTGTCTGTTTTGGCGAGCCATGTTTCCGTGATGCAGAGAATGTCTAGTTTGTTGGAGGTGATATAATTGTTGATTATTGGTAATTTATTCCAGACTGAACATGCTTTGATAAGCATATATTTATAGGCTTGGGAACTGTTGGGTGTATTGTGTATATCGGGGATTGAAAGATTGTTTGTTGGTTCAATTAGGTTGTTCAGATTCCTTTGCCTTATGGTATGATGGGTTTCTCCAGGACCAAGCAGGAAGTCAGTCCTCACATATGGGTGACGTCGGCGCCGACGGAGCCCTCGCGGAGCAATTTTCCCCAGCTTTCAAAGAAAGCCTTTGGGAATTGCAGCGCGCATGCGCGGTCCTCTTCCCGCCCAAGGGTGCCATCTTGCTCAGTCTTCTTTTTTCCGTGGAGCCCTACAGACGTTGTTTGTAATTCCCCGCAGAAAAGTTGATTTATTTGTCTTTTTTCTCGGTTTCGACACCGGTTCTTTTCCCGCCCGGACCCGCGACGCCGGTTGCGAGTCCGTTCTTTATTTTTCGTTTTTTTGTCCTTCGTGACAGATTTCGCGCCTTTTTTACTTTTTCACTGGCAGCCCGGTCTTTTGACCTCGCAGGGGCCCTTTTTCCCCCGATGGCTGCCAGCGGGTTTAAGAAGTGTGATCTGTGTAAGAAGCTCATGTCTCTTACCGACACACACGACTACTGCCTCGGACCCGATCATGACCCAATGATCTGTGGTCCATGTGGCAAACTGTCCTCAAAAGCGTTGAGTCGGCAGCATCAGCGGGAACGTATCTTCTCTGACTCCGGCCGGGCTCGGACCTCATCAGAGGCTTCGACGTCTCGGGACTCTGGTCCTGAGCATCGTCGAAGTTCCTCTGAAAGGGGGTCTCCTACCCGGGAACATCATCGGAAGAAGAAACCCGCGAGGGCGGGATCGGTGGATGCTCCTGGTTCCTCGAGGGCCAGGTCGCATAGCCCCAATTCCCGTCCCGGGTCCTCGGAGATGGAGAGGCCTTCCAAACATCCTCGTCTCGAGATGGACTTGCCCGCTCACGTGAGTACTGTTGTCCTCGTGGACTCGCCTCCGAAGGAGCCGACGTCGGGCCCGACGCCGTCGGGGCCCGAGTCGGGGGCTGCTGGGTCTCGTGAGCTCGGACTCAGGTTGACGGCCTTGGAGAGCAGTCTGACTGCCTTCATGGACCAGCAGCGGGCATTGATCGCTGGCCTCGCCGGTGCTTCTGCCCTGACCGCCGGGACGTCGACCTCCAAGTCGACCCCGGAGACCGAGCCGATCCTCGAGTCTATGGGGGCTCGAGTCAATCCTCGGTCGCTGTCTCCTTCGGCCTCCCGTTCGGGACCGAGGTCGTCGACGCCGACTCCCTCGGCGTCGGGGCAAATGGCATCGATGCCCGCCCGACCGGAGCCGCTCGACTCCTCCTCCGAGGAGTCAGCCTGGGAATCTGAGGAAGAAGAGTCACCTGGTTCTTTTCGGACTCTGTGTGTCCCATCGGACTCCCCCGAGTCCGAACCTCGGAGACGGTCCGTCCCCCCCCCCCCCCGGAGGATACCCGGTTCTCGGACTTCGTGCGGGATATGGCCAAAGCCTTGTCCTTCCCCGTGGATCCCGAGGAGGAGCCTCGAGTCGAAGAGCTCGATGCCCTCCAATATGACTCTCCCCCGAAGGAGGCCTTTATTGTACCGGTTCCTCCGATGCTGGAGCGACTTCTCTTCCGCATGTGGGAGAGCCCGGCGTCGTCGCCGGTGTTAAGCAAGCAGGTCGATTCCATTTATCGAGTCCGCAAGAGCCCCGGGTTCCAAAAGGCACCACTACCGCACCATTCCATGGTGGTGGAATCGGCCATGCATAGACTTAAGAGTCAAAAAATACACTCCTCGGTGCCTCCCGGTCGGGAGGCTCGAAGCCTGGATGCCCTCGGTAGGAATTGTTTCCAGGGTTCTATGCTTGCTTGTCGAGTCCAGACCTACCAGCTCTATATGGGCATGTATCTACGAGACCTGGCTAAAGAAATAGCTGGGTTCTCTGCTGGTCTCTCCGAGGAACCTTTGCAGAGGTTCCAAGCCTTGTCAACTGGTATTCGGGAGTGCTCGAAGTTTATCTCTCGAGCAGCCTACGATGGCTTTGAGGCATCAGCTCGAGTAGCCGCAGCCGGCATCGGTGGCCGCCGATAGGCTTGGCTTCAGTCATCCGACCTCGAGCCATGGGTGCAGGACAAGTTAGTCGATGTCCCCTGCAGAGGTGAAAACCTCTTTGGCAAGCCCATGGATGAGAAGGCTGCACAGATGGAGACCGAGACTCTCACCAGGACTCGTCTCTCAAGGAAGACCTCTGCCCCTTCTCAGAAGAAGAAGGGCTCGGGGGAAAAGCCCTTTTACCCGAGGAAGGCGGCTGCTTATCACCACTACCCTCATTATCAGGCCTCGGCAGCTCCCCAGCAGGGTAAGCAAGCCAAGGGACGGGGTAATGGATCACGTAGGCAGCAAGCCCCCAAGCCTGCACCACCGGACCCTGCTCAGCAGGGTGGGGGTTTTTGACTTCATCAGCATAGCCTCTCCCCCTCAGCTGGTTTCGCTCAGCACGGGAGGCCGGCTGGTCCACTTTGCCCACAGGTGGACCAACATCACTACAGATACCTGGGTACTTCACATAGTCCAAGAGGGCTATCTTCTGCACTTCCACCAGGTACCTCCCTCCTACTTTCTGGGGGAGCCTCTCAGACTCCCTCTGCACAGGGACTTACTCCTTCGGGAGTTAGCAAGTCTTCTTCAGGAACAGGCTGTGGAACCGGTGCCCCACCACCTGAGAGGTCAAGGCTTTTACTCCAGGTACTTTCTGATACCAAAAAGAACAGGAGGCCTCAGACCCATCCTAGACTTGCGGAACCTCAAGTTCCTCGCAAAGGAAAAGTTCAAGATGCTTACCCTTGGAATCCTGCTGCCCTACCTCCAGCAGGGAGACTGGCTATGCTCCTTGGATCTAAAGGATGCCTACACTCACATCCTCATCCACCCCAGCCACAGACAATATCTCAGGTTTGTTGTGGGGGGCAATCATTACCAGTACAGAGTACTACCCTTTGGCCTATCCTCCGCGACAAGGGTGTTCACCAAATGTCTAGCAGTGGTGGCGGCTTATCTAAGACTGCAAGGCCTCTTTGTATTTCCATACCTGGACGACTGGCTCATCAGAGCACAGTCTTCCTAAGAGGCCACTCACGCCACGCACCGCACTGTGGCTCTGCTCCAGCACTTGGGCTTTGTCATAAACTTCGCAAAGTCCACTTTGCTCCCCTCTCAGGATCTCGAGTTCATCGGCGCAAGATTAAACACGCTTCAGGCGCGTGCCTTTCTGCCTCTCAACAGGGCAAACAGGCTCATGGATCTTGCCAGCCGCTTTCACAGCAATTCCCTGGTCTCTGCCAGGCAATTTTTGAGACTGCTCGGCCATATGGCTTCCACAGTCCATGTGACCCCCAATGCCCGCCTGAACATGCGGCCTGCTCAATGGTGCCTTCGCACACAATGGCATCAGGCCACTGGGAGCCTAGCGGACTCTGTACAGATCTCCGACCCGCTGGTCTCTTCTCTTCAATGGTGGCTTCATCTGCCAAACCTAGTGCTCGGAATGGCTTTTCAGTCTCCTCCGCCTTCTCAGGTCCTGACGACCGATGCTTCTCTCCTGGGTTGGGGAGCACATTGCCAAGGGACATGTACTCAAGGCCTCTGGACTCCTTGGGAGTCTGCCCAGCAGATCAACTTCCTGGAACTCAGAGCTATCCGCCTAGCTCTGAGGGCCTTCTCCCACCTCACTTCTCACCAGTCTGTGCTGGTCCAGACGGACAATCAAGTTGCGATGTTCTACGTGAACAAACAAGGGGGCACAGGCTCCTTCCCTCTCTGTCGGGAAGCACAAAAGCTGTGCTCTTGGGCCGTCAGCCGCGGCATCCTCCTCAAAGCTGTTTATCTCCCGGGTCAAGAAAATTGCCTGGCAGACAAACTGAGCAGAATCCTCCAGCCACACGAGTGGAGATTGGATCCGTTGGTGCTTCAGCGGATCTTTCTCAAATGGGGCCTACCCACAATGGATCTCTTTGCCAGTCCTCTCAACCGGCAACTTCCCCAATTCTGCTCTCGACAACCGCATCCTCACAGAGTAGCGGCGGATGCTTTTCTTCTCTCCTGGTCCACAGGCCTTCTGTATGCCTTTCCTCCCATGCCACTGGTGTCTCGGACGCTCTTCAAGGTTCTCCGGGACAAAGCCTCAATGATCCTCGTGGCTCCTCGGTGGCCGAGGCAACCTTGGTTCCCGCTTCTAATGCAGCTGGCAGTGGACACTCCACTTCCTTTGGGGTTTCAGCCCGATCTCCTGACCCAGGATCACGGGACTCTCCTACACCCCAACGTCCGGTCCCTTCATCTGATGGCCTGGCTGCTGAAAGGGTAGTCCTGGCTCCCCTCCTGCTGCCTCCAGATGTGGAGGAAGTCGACTTGGCCTCCAGGCGACCCTCCACCCGGAAGTACTACGCTCTGAAGTGGCGTCGGTTCTCCGTCTGGTGTGTTCAGCAGTCTCATGATCTCTTCTCCTGTTCGATATCAGTGGTCTTGCAATACTTGCTTTGCCTCTCCGAACTTGGACTTAAGTCCGACTCGGTCAGGGTCCACCTCAGTGCTCTTTCTGCGCATCACATGCCGGTGGATGGCAGGCCTCTTTCCAGCCACCCTCTAGTGGCTCGTTTCCTCAGAGGCCTCCTCCTTAAACCACCTTTGCGCCCACCAGCCCCGACTGGGATCTGAATGTGGTTTTACAGCGGATTACCTGTCCGCCTTTTGAACCTATGGCTACCTGTCATCTTCGTTTTCTTTCTTGGAAAACCTTATTCTTGGTAGCCCTCACTTCTGCTAGACGCGTTAGTGAGCTACAGGCCCTAGTCTCTGATCCTCCTTACACTCGGTTCTACAAGAATAGGGAAGTCCTGCGGACTCACCCTAAGTTTCTTCCTAAAGTGTTTTCCCCTTTTCACATCAACCAGGAGGTGGTACTTCCGACCTTCTTTCCCAGGCCACACTCCAGCCGAGCTGAGATGGTCCTGCATACCCTGGACTGTAGAAGGGCGTTAACCTTCTACCTTGACCGTACGCGGGAGCACCGAAAGGCTGTTCAGCTCTTCGTGTCTTATGACCCCAACAAGTTGGGGCTCCCTGTCTCCAAGCGTACTCTGTCCATCTGTATTGCTGACTGTATCGCTTGGGCTTATGAGGCAGCCGGCCTCTCGTTGGAAAGTCGAGTCACGGCTCATCGTGTTGGGCGAAGGCTGCGTCAGTGGCTTACCTCCGCTCTGTTCCATTGGCAGACATCTGCCGGGCCGCTACTTGGTCTTCAAGCCAGACTTTCGCAGCCCATTACTGCCTGGAGAGGGAGTCCCGCAGGGACAGTGCTTTCGGACAGGCAGTCCTCCGTAATCTCTTTGAGGTATAGGCAACTCCTGCCCTCCGTCCCGGATGTTGGGCTACCGGTTGGGGGCGTACTCAGAGAAGATTCCTTCCTTCTGTGCTACTGAGCTTGAGGGAGCTCCTTTTTTGTGCTTAGCGTCTCCGGTAGCCTTAAGCTTGGGAGTCCCATATGTGAGGACTGACTTCCTGCTTGGTCCTGGAGAAAGTAGTTACTCACCTGTAACAGGTGTTCTCCAGGAGCAGCAGGAATCAGTCCTCACAACCCGCCCTCCTCCCCTTGGATTTGCAGTTCTATATTTTCGTTTTTGCTAGCAAGATGGCACCCTTGGGCGGGAAGAGGACCGCGCATGCGCGCTGCAATAACCAAAGGCTTTCTTTGAAAGCTGGGGAAAATTGCTCCGCGAGGGCTCTGTCGGCGCCGACATCACCCATATGTGAGGACTGATTCCTGCTGCTCCTGGAGAACACCTGTTACAGGTGAGTAACTACTCTATAGTGGAGGCCATAGGGTATGCATGCGGGCTAGGGTCAGAGGTGAGACATAGGGCAAGGAATGCTACTAGGGTGTAAGTGGTGGCATAGATGTGGAGCATGTTTGGTGCCACTGGGCAGTAGTATAAGAACATAAGATATGCCATACTGGGTCAGACCAAGGTCCATCAAGCCCAGTATCCTGTTTCCAACAGTGGACAATCTAGGTCATATGTACCTAGCAGTTTCCCCAAAAGACACATGTTCCACAATGCTTGTACTGGGTCAAGCATTGATATCCTGGGTCCCTTCTTACTAATGGTTTATGGACCTTTCCTCCAGGAACTTGTCCAAACCTTTTTTAAACCCAGCTACACTAACAGCCTTTACTACATCCTCCAGTAACAAATTCCAGACTTTGATTACACGTTGAGTGAAAAACTATTTTCTTTTATTAGTCTTAAATAGCTTACCTTGTAGCTTCATTGCATGTCCCCTAGTCTTTCTATATTCTGATAACGTAAACAATCGATCTACGTTTACCCGTTCCACTCCGTTCATTAATTTATAGACTTCTATCATATCTCCCCTCAGCCGTCTCTTTTCCAGGTTAAAGAGCCCTAACCTTTTTAGCCTTTCTTCATAGGAGTATCCTTCCATCCCCTTTACCATTTTGGTGGCTCTTCTCTGAATCTTTTCTAATATTGCTATATCCTTTTTAAGATACGGCGACCAGAATTGCACACAATATTCAAGGTGCGGTCTCACCATGGAACGATATAGAGGCATTATAATATATTTTGTTTTATTTGCCATTCCTTTCCTTATGATACCTAGCATTTTATTTGCTCTCTTGGCCGCCGCTGCACACTGGGCGCAGGGTTTTAACATGTTATCCACAATGACACCTAAATCTTTTTCAAGGGTAGTGGTTCCTAATCTGGAACCTTGCATCGTGTAACCATAGTTTGGGTTGTTCTTCCCTAGGTGCATAACATTGCACTTGTCCACATTAAATTTCATCTGCCATTTTGATGCCCAGTCTTCCAATTTATCAAGATCCTCTTGCAATTTTCCACAATCCTCTTGGGTTTTAACAACTTTAAATAGTTTTGTGTCATCTGCAAATTTGATAACCTCACTTGTTCCACTTTCCAGGTCATTTATGAATATGTCAAAAAGCAGCGGACCCAGCACAGATCTTTGGGGTACACCACTATTCACATTTCTCCATTGAGAAATTTGGCCATTTAGCCCTACCCTCTGCTTTCTATCTTTTAACCAGTTCCTGATCCACAGTAGTACACTGCCTCATATCCCATGACTCTTTAGTTCTGCTAAAAGTCTCAGATGAGGGACCTTGTCAAAGGCTTTCTGAAAGTCCAGATACACTATATCAACCGACTCACCCTTGTCCACCTGTTTATTCAAACCTTCAAAAAACCATAACATTAGTAAGACAAGATCTTCCCTGTCCAAAGCAATGTTGGCTGTCTCCCATTAGGCCGTGACTATCTACATACTGAGTAATTTTATTCTTTAAGATGGTTTCTACCATTTTTCCCGGTACTGACATCAAGTTCGCCGGTCTGTAGTTTCCGGGATCACCCCTGGAACCCTTTTTAAAAATTGGTGTTACATTGGCGATCCTCCAATCTTCAGGTATTAGAGATGATTTTAATGATAGTTCACAGATTAGCAGGGAACAGTCTCATATTTCAGTTCTTTCAACACCCTTGGATGTATACCATCCGGCCCAGGTGATTTGCTACTCTTCAGTTTATCTAATAGTTGTAATACATCTTCCCGATGTATCGATATTTCCTTCAATTCTTCTGCACCTTTAAATACCACTTCAGTCGTGGGTAACATCCCTACATCTTCCTCAGTAAAGACCGAAGCAAAGAATTCATTCAGTCTCTCTGCTATCGCCTTGTCGCCTCTTAGTGCTCCTTTAACCCCTCTATCATCTAATGGACCAACTGACTCACAGGTTTTTTGCTACGAATGTACTTGAAAAAAGTCTTTATTTTGCGTTTTTGCTTCCGCAGCAAGCTTCTTCTCAAATTCTCCCTTTGCCTGCCTTATCAACGCCTTGCATTTGACTTGCCAGTGCTTGTGCTGTTTACAAGTTTCGTCGTTTGGCTCTTTTTTCCATTTCCTGAAAGATGCTTTTTTGGCAACAGCCTCTCTGACCTCACCTTTAAACCATGCTGGCAGTTTTTTGGATTTCCTTCCACTTTTCTTAAAGCGTGGAATACAGCTGGTCTGGGCTTCCAAGATAGTATTATTCAACAACACCCAAGCTTGATGTAAGTCTTTAACCTTTGCAACTGCTCTTTTACATTTTTTCTTAACTATTTTCCTCATTTTATCATAGTCTCCCTTTCGAAAGTTAAAAGGTAGTACTGTGGATTTCCTTACTATTCCTCCTCCACTTAAAACAAAGACGATCATGCTGTGATCACTATTGCCAAGTGGCCCCAACACCCTTATCTCTTGCACTAGATCTGGTGTTCCACTAAGGACTAGGTCTAATATGGCTTCCCCTCTGGTCGGTTCATGTACCAGCTGCTCCAAGAAGCAGTCATTTATTTCTTCTAGAAACTTTCTCTCCCTAGCATGTCCTGCCGTGACAGTGACCCAGTTGATACCGGGGTAATTGAAATCACCCATTATTATTACTGCGCTGTAACGTTTGTTAGCTTCCTTGATTTCTTTGAGCATTTCATCATCCATTTGTTCATTCTGGACAGGTGGTTGATAGTACATCCCCACTGCCATCGCCTTCCCCTTTTTACATGGAATTTCAATCCATAGAGATTCTACAGCAAATTTTGTTTCCTGCAAAACTTTAATTCTTTCTGACTCACTGCCCTCTGTAACAGAGCGCAACCCCTCCACCAATTTGATCAGCTCTATCATTACGATATAGTTTGTACCCAGGTATCAGTGTCCCACTGGTTTATCCTCCTTTCACCATGTCTCTGATATTCCAATCATATCTAACCTCTCATTTAGTGCTATATATTCTAACTCTCCCATCTTTTTTTTTAGACTTCTAGCATTTACATACAAGCATTTTAGAGACTGTATTTTATTCATATTAATTTGGCTATTGGTAGACATGGGTAATTTGGGATCTTTAAGCTCTATCTCCTCCATACTGAAGGGCATTTGGGCTACTTTTCTCTTTTTTGGAACCTCTTTGCTTTTGGTAGTATCCTTCAAGGATACATTCTTCCGAACCATGTGCTCTTGGTGACTGTCGGCTTTCCCCTATTATCTAGTTTGCAGTAACTTCTGTAAGTGTGAGAGTCCTTCTGTTATCTGATGTGGCTTTGGATAGGATAATCTGGTTTGGGTTGTCTCAGGAGAGAGTTCTTTTATTACCTTCTAGTTGCTGCTTAGTCTGGGCTGTCTGGCTGAATAGCATTTGTTACGAGTGAGGCCAGGCAGTATTGGTATGGTGGTTCCACATGTGTAGTGATGGCTGTGGTGGTCTTGCAGTTCAGTGGGGGCTCTCCTCTGGTCCCGCCAAAGGGCCCTTTGGTGAGGCGTGGGGCTGCCAGGTGTGAGCGTGCCTGGGCTTGCTAGGTTTTAAATGCTGCCTCTGCCTTGCTGATTGGACTTGCTGGTGGGGAGAGGGGAGGAGCTTACCTTCCCCGCTCCCTGCAGGAATGTCTGATCTGTGTGGCGGTGGAAGAGAGGGAGCTTTGGGGCCCACTGGGTTTTAAATGCTGCCTCTGCCGTGCTGATTCGGCTTGCTGGTGGTGAGCAGGGAGGTGCTTACCTTCCTGCTCCCTGCAGGGACTTCCAATCTGTGTGGCGATGGAAGAGAGCTTTATCATTTTAGTCAAAGTGGTTTACATTGTAACAAACACAGTAATGTATAATAAACAGGGACATCAATAACTTGGATTCTTCTCCAGGACCAAGCAGGAAGTCAGTCCTCACATAAGGGTGTCATCGGCGCCGATGAAGCCCCAGCGGAGCATTTCCCCAGCTTTCTATGAAAGCCTTTGGGAATGCAGGCACACATGCGCGGTTCCTTTCCCGTCCAAAGGTGCCATCTTACCTCAGTCTCTTTTTTTCCGTGAAGCCCACCGGACTTGTGTCCAGTTTTCCCGGTTAAAATTAGATTTTTCAGCGATTTCTTTGCTCTTTTTCTACCGGTTCGACGCCGGTTCCCCTCCTGCCGGGTTCGGTACACCGGTATCGAGCCAGATTCCTCTTTTTCGGTTTTTGCCCTTCGTGGCTGGTGTTCACGCCCTTTTTTCTCTTTTTCCCTGGAAGGCCGGTCTTTTGACATCGCGGGGACTCTTTTTTTTTTTTCCCCCTGATGGCTTCCAGTGGTTTTAAGAAGTGTGATCGGTGTAAGAAACTAATGTCTCTCACCGACACACACGACTGCTGCCTTCGGTGCCTGGGCCCCGACCACAATCCTAAGTCGTGCGGGGCCTGTGGAAAAATGTCTTCCAAGGCACTACGAAGTCGCCAGCAGCAAAAGGAAAGGCTTTTCTCGGACTCAGCCTCCGGCCTGGCCCGGAACTCGTCTGAGGCCTTGACATCTCGGGATTCCGATCCCGAGCGCCGTCGAAGCTCCTCAGACAGGGGGTCCCCCGACCGGGAATGCAAGAGGAAGAAACGGCTCGCGAAGGCGTCGTAAGAGGTCCCTGGCTCCTCGAGGACCAGGTCTAAGACCCCTGCCCGTCGCCTTGGGCCTGTGGAACTGGAGAAGCCTGCCAAAGTTCCTCGTGTGGAGCTGGAGTCTGCTGGACACGTAAGCCCCGTAGTCCTCCCAGGGAGCCGACGTCGGGCCCGGCACCACCGAGGCCCGAGTCAGTGGCTGCTGCATCTCCCAAGCTGAGTCTCAGGATGACAGCCTTGGAGAGCAGAATGTCTGCCTTCATGGAGCAGCAGCGGGCACTGATGGCCAGCCTGTCTGGCACATCTGCCCCAACCACCGGGACATTGACGTCAAAGTCGACCCCGGAGACCGAGCCGATACTCGAGTCCATCGTGGCTCGGAGTCGACCTCGGTCTCGGTCCCCCTCGACCTCCCGTTTGGGACCGAGGGCATCGACACTGGTGCTTCCAGCGTCGGGGTGGGTGCTCCAAGGGCCCGCGGGGTTGGACCCCGACTCTTCCTCGGACGAGTCGGCTTGGGAGACGGAGGACGAGGAGTCTCCTGACACCTTTAAGACTCGGTGTGTCCCTTCGGACTCACCGCAGTCTGAGCCCCGGAGTAGGTCCACCCCCGGAGGACACCCGGTTCTCGGAGTTTGTCTGGGATATGGCCACTGCCTTGGCTATTCCGGTGGATCCCGAGGAAGAGCCTCGAGCTGAAGAGCTCGAGGCACTGCAGTATGACTCTCTTCCGAAGGAGGCCTTTACTGTCCCGGTTCCTCTGATGCTGGAACTGCTCATCGGTAGAAAGTGTTTTCCGTGCTCGATGCTTGCTTGCCGTGTCCAGTCTTACCAGCTGTACATGGGCATGTACTTGCGGGATCTGGCCGGATTCTCTGCTGGTCTCTCCGGGGAACCCTTGCAGAGATTTAAGTCCTTGTCCTTGGGGATTCGGGACTGCTTGAAGTTCATGTCCCGCGCCGCCTACGATGGCTTCGAGGCTTCGGCCCGAGTTGCGGCAGCCGGCGTCGCGGCTCGACGCCAGGCATGGCTGCAGTCATCGGACCTCGAGCCATGGGTTCAGGACAAGTTGGTCAATGTCCCTTGCCGAGGTGAAAACCTTTTTGGCAAGCCCATGACCGAGAAGGCCGCTCAGCTCGAGACCGAGCACCTCACACGGACAAGGCTGTCGAGGAAGGGCTCGTGTAAAAAGCCCTTTTACCCGAGGAAGGGCACTGCCTACAAACAGTACCCGCAATATCAGGCTGCCCAAGCTGCCCCCCAGGGTCAGCAAGCCAAGGGCCAGGGTAATGGGCCCTGTAGGCAGAGGACCCCCAAGCCTCAGCCCCTGCTACCACTCAGCAGGGTGGGGTTTTTTGACTCCTTGAGCATAGCCTCTCCTCCACTGCTCTCCCAACCCTGCACAGGAGGTCGCCTAGCCCTCTTTGCCCACCAGTGGCCCCTTATCACCGGGGACAGTTGGGTGCTGGAGATAATCCCCAAAGGATATGCCCTCCATTTCCACCAACTGCCACCCCCATACTTTCCAGGGGAGCCTCCAAGGCCTTCTCTGCACACAGACCTTCTCCGTCAGGAGCTTCAGGGTCTGTTGGTGGACAGGGCAGTGGAACCTGTACCTCCCCACTTGCAAGGTCACGGATTCTAGCCCAGGTATTTCCTGGTGCCCAAAAGGACCGGTGGCCTTCATCCTATTCTGGACCTCAGGAACCTCAACAAGTTCCTAGTGAAAAAAGTTCAAGATGCTTACTCTTGGAACCCTTCTACCATACCTCCAGCAGGGAGATTGGCTATGCTCCTTAGATCTAAAGGATGCGTACACTCACATCCTCATTCATCCAGACCACAGGAAGTACCTGAGCTTCATCGTGGGAGGAAACCATTATCAGTACAGAGTGCTGCCTTTTGGCCTCATCTCCACCACCAGTCTTCACAAAGTGCCTAGCAGTGGTGGCGGCGGCCTACCTGAGAAATTAGGGCATCTTTGTTTTCCCCTATCTGGACGACTGGCTCCTCAGGGGTCAGACAGGTCAGGAGGCCAATCAAGCCACCCTCAGGACCATTGCTCTTCTACAAGGCCTGGGGTTTGTCATAAACTTCGCAAAGTCCACTTTGCTCCCTTCCCAGAACTTGGAGTTCATAGGGGCAAGGTTGGACTCTTTCCTGGCAAAGGCATTCTTGCCAGAAAACAGAGCCCACAGGTTGATGGCCATGGCAAGTCAGTTTCTCAGCAGCTCCCTGGTCTTCGCCAGACTGCCTGAGTCTGCTTGGCCACATGGCTTTGACAGTACATGTCACCCCCAATTCCAGGCTCCATATGAAGCCTGCACAGTGGTGCCTTCGGACTCAGTGGTCACAGGCCACAGGCAGCCTCAGAGACAGGATAAGAGTGTCCAGACCATTTCTGCACTCCCTCGACTGGTGGCTGCACCCACCCACCCACCCACTGAAAGGTGTGCCTTTTCAGATTCCAGGGTACACAGTAGTGGTGACAACAGATGCCTCCTTGCAAGGCTGGGGAGCTCATTGTCTGGGCAAGTGCACCCAGGGCCTTTGGTCTCCCTGGGAAGCTGCACAGCAGATCAATCTCCTCGAACTCAGAGCTATTTGGTTAGCACTCAAAGCTTTCACTCCTACCCTGGCACAACAGTCTGTCCTGATTCAGACAGACAACCAAGTTGCAATGTTTTATGTGAACAAACAGGGCAGAACTGGGTCCAGGAATCTTTGTCGGCAGGCTCAGGACCTGTGTTCTTTTGCCCTCAAGCACAACATGCTCCTCAGGGCTGTGTACCTTCCAGGCCAGGACAACTACCTGGCAGACAGATTAAGCAGGATACTGCAGCCCTACGAGTGGCAGCTCCATCCTTTAGTAGTTCAGAAGATCTTCCTGAAATGGGGTCTCCCTTTGATAGATCTCTTTGCCAGCCCCATGAACAAGCAGCTGCCAAAGTTCTGCTCCAGGCTACCACATTCTCTGCGGATAGCAGAAAAGCATCCACTGCTATCTTGGTCTCAGGGCCTCCTCTATGCGTTTCCTCCCACCCCCTTGGTGGCCTATACCCTATTCAAAATTCTCCATGACAAGGCCTCAGTCCTGCTCGTAGCTCCCAGGTGGCCGAGACGGCCTTGTTTTCCTCTTCTGCTTCAACTGGTGGTGGATCCTCCACTGCCTCTGGGGTTGCAACCCGACCTTCTCACACAAGACCAGGGTTCCCTTCTGCACCCCAATCTCAGGTCTCTCAATTTGATGGCTTGGAGGCTGCAAGGGTAGTTTTGGCTCCCTGGGGCCTACCACAGGAAGTTGAGGAGGTTGTCCTAGCTTCTAGGAAACAGTCCACGAGAAAGACCTATGCTCTCAAGTGGAAGAGGTTTTCTGTGTGGTGTCACCTACGTATAGAGGATCCTTTCTCCTGTACTGTATCTGTGGTGCTTCAGTATTTGCTGCACTTATCCAATCAGGGACTTAAGTCCAATTCTGTTCGGGTCCACCTCTCAGCTGTGGCAGCTCACCACTCATTGGTAGAGGTGCAGTCTCTATCTGGTCACCCCTTGGTGTATCTTGCTTTCTCAGAGGCTTGCTTTTGCTCAAGCCTCCCATTCGTCGTCCTGCCCCTGAGTGGGTGCTGAATGTGGTCTTGCAGCAACTGACTCGCCCACCTTTTGAGCTGATGGCTACTTGTCCACTTCGCTTCCTCTCCTGGAAGACACTCTTCCTTATAGCCCTTACCTCGACTAGGCGAGTAAGTGAGCTGCAAGCCCTGGTCTGTGACAGGCCTTACACCAGGATTTACAGGAACAGGGTAGTCCTTAGGACTCATCCAAAGTTCCTCCCTAAGGATGTCTTCTTTTTCTACCTCAATCAGGAGGTGGTTCTTCCAACATTCTTCTCTAGGCCTCATGCTAGCCAGGCTGAAGCAGTCCTGCATACCCTGTACTGTAGGAGGGCCTTATCCTTCTACCTTGACCGTACGCAAGGACATAGAAGGGCTACTCAGCTCTTTGTTTCCTTTGTCCTCAATCAGTTGGGGTTGGTTGTGTCCAAGCGTACCTTGTCCATCTGGGTGGTTGACTGTTTCACCTGGGCTTACAAGGCGGCTGACCTTCTTTTGCAGGGTAGGGCCCGGGCCATGGCTGCCTCAGTGGCTCATCTCTGCTCTGTGCCCTTGGTAGACATCTGCAGGGCTGCAACTTGGTCTTCAAGCCAGACTTTTGTAGCCCATTACTGCCTTGAGAGGGAGTCCCGTAGGGACAGTGCTTTTGGCCAGGCAGTACTCTGGAATCTCTTTGAGGTTTAGGCAACTCCTGCCCTCTGTTGGGCTACCGGTGGTGGTTGTGTCTTTGAAAGGCCTTTCTTTGCTGCTGAGACTAGAGGGAGTTCTCTTGTTCAGCCTGGGTTCCTCGGTAGCCCAGAGCTAGGGAGTCAGTCCTCACATATGGGTGACTTCCTGCTTGGTCCTGGAGAAAGAGTAGTTACTCACCTGTAACAGGTGTTCTCCAGGAGCAGCAGGAATCAGTCCTCACAACCCTCCCTCCTCCCCTTGGAGTTGCAGTTGTACATAGTTTATTTTTTCATTTTTGTGTGCTGTTCTTAGATATGTCATTTGACTGAGGTAAGATGGCACCTTTAGGTGGGAAGGGAACCGCGCATGCGTGCCTACATTCCCAAAGGCTTTCATAGAAAGCTGGGGAAATGCTCCGCTGGGGCTTCAGTGGTGCTGATGACACCCATCTGTGAGGACTGATTCCTGTTGCTTCTGGAGAACGTCTGTTACAGGTGAGTAACTACTCTTTCTGAGACAATGGAGGGTTAAGTGACTTGTTCAAGGTCACAAAGAGTGCTAGTCGAAATCAAACCTTGGTCTTTTGGTTCCCAAGCCAGTGCTCTAATCACTAGGTTGCTACTCCACAGAAAAGGAAATGCATTATCTTATAGTTTAGTTTTAATATGTTTAATTTCAAACATATTAAAACAAAACAAACAAACCTTTTTAAAGATGGGGGAAGCTGTAAAACTAGAGGGCATAACATGAAGTTGCAAGGGGGTGAGCTGAAAGGCAACATCAGGAAATACTTTTTCTCCAGGACCAAGCAGGAAGTCAGTCCTCACTTATGGGTGACGTCGGCGCCGACGGAGCCCTCGCGGAGCAATTTTCCCCAGCTTTCAAAGAAAGCCTTTGGGAATTGCAGCGCGCATGCGCGGTTCTCTTCCCGCCCAAGGGTGCCATCTTAGCCAGTCTTCTTTTTTCCACGGAGCCCTACAGACGTACCCGTCGTGTCCCCGCGAAAAAGTTGATATTTCTTCATAATTTATTCTTTTTTCCTTCGGTTCGACGCCGGTCTTTTTCCCGCCCGGACTCGCGACGCCGGTCACGAGTCCTCTTCTTCTTTTCGGTTTTTCTGACTTAGTCAGCTTTCGTTTTCGGTTTTTCCCTGGCAGCCTGGTCCTTTGACCTCGCGGGGCCCTTTTTCCCCCGATGGCTGCCAGTGGTTTCAAGCGGTGTGGTCAGTGTGACCGAAATATGTCACTAACTGACACACACGACTTTTGCCTCCGCTGCCTGGGCCCGGATCATGAAGAAATGATCTGTGGGCCCTGCGGCAAAATGTCCTCCAAAGCGTTGAGAAGTCGGCGGCATCAGCGGGATAGGATCTTCGCTGACCCCAGCCGTACCCGGACCTCGTCGGAGGCCTCCGCGTCCAAAGGTTCCAGCTCGGACCGTCGCCGGAGTTCCTCCAACAGGGGTTCTCCCTCCGGGGACCATCGACGTAAGGTGAAACCCGCGAGGGCGGCGTCGGTGGACGCTCCTGGCTCCGCGAGGGCCAGGTCGCATAGCCCCGATAGCCGTCCCGGGTCCTTGGAGAAGGAGCACCTCACGAAGCGACCTCGCCTGGAGTCGGAGCTGCCTGCTCGGGTAAGTCCTGTGGTCCTCCTGGACTCGCCTCCGCGACAGCCGACGTCGGGCCCGACGCCGTCGGGGCCCGAGTCGGGGGCTGCTGGGTCACCTGAGCTCGGACTCAGGTTGACGGCCTTGGAGAGCAGACTGTCTGCCTTCATGGACCAGCAGCGGGCACTGCTCGCTGGCTTTGCTGGCGCCGCTGCCCCGACCGCCGGGACGTCGACGTCTAAGTCGACCCCGGAGACCTAGCCGATCCTCGAGTCGATGCGAACTCGAGTCGATCCTCGGTCGAGGTCACCCTCGGCCTCCCGTTCGGGACCGAGGTCGCCAACGCCGACTCCCTCGGCGTCGGGGCGGCAGGCGCCGCGCCCTGCCCGGGCCGACCCCACCGAGTCCTCGTCGGAGTCGGTCTGGGAGTCTGAAGAGGAAGAGTCGCCTGATTCTTTCCGGACTCGGTGTCCCCTCGGACTCACCTGAGTCCGAACCTCGGAAGCAGTCCCCCCCAGAGGATGCCCAGTTCTCGGACTTCGTCAGGGATATGGCCAAGGCTTTGGCCTTCCCTGCGGACCCCGAGGAGGAGCCTCGAGCCGAAGAGCTCGACGCCCTCCAGTATGACTCTCCCGCCAGGGAACACTTTACTGTACCGGTTCCTCCTATGCTTGAACGACTACTCTTCCGCATGTGGGAGAGTCCGGCCACCTCGCCGGTCCTGAGCAAGCGGGTCGATTCTATCTATCGAGTCCGCAAGAGCCCTGGCTTCCAAAAAGCACAGCTACCACACCATTCCCTGGTAGTGGAATCGGCCATGCATCGTCTTCAGAGCCAGAAGATGCACTCCTCGGTGCCTCCTGGCAGGGAGGCCCGTAACCTGGATGGCCTTGGTAAGAAGTGTTTCCAGGGCTCTATGCTTGCGTGTCGTGTCCAGACCTACCAGCTATACATGGGCATGTATCTCCGAGACCTGGCTAAAGAGCTAGCCGGATTCCTCCGCTGGTTTGTCCGAGGAACCCTTGCGGAGGTTCCTGGCCTTGTCCACTGGCATTCGGGAATGCTCAAAATTCATATCCCGAGCAGCCTATGATGGCTTTGAAGCATCGGCTCGAGTGGCCGCAGCCGGCATCGGTGCCCGCCGACAGGCTTGGCTTCAGTCGTCTGACCTTGAGCCCTGGGTGCAGGACAAGTTGGTCGATGTCCCCTGCCGAGGCGAAAACCTCTTTGGCAAGCCCATGGCTGAAAAGGCTGCACAAATGGAGACGGAGACTCTCACCAGGACTAGGCTTTCTAGGAAGACCTCCGCCCCTTCCCAGAAAAAGAAGGGCTCGGGAAAGAAGTCCTTTTACCCGAGGAAGGCGGCTGCCTACAAACAATACCCCCATTATCAGGCCCCTGCAGCTCCCCAACAGGGCCAGCAGGCCAAGGGACGGGGTAACGGGTCCCGTAGGCAGCAAGCCCCCAAGCCTGCACCACCAGCCCCTGCTCAGCAGGGTGGGGGCTTTTGACTCCTTAAGCATAGCCTCTCCCCCCCCCCGCTGGTTTCTCCCAGCACCGGAGGCCGGCTGGTTCACTTCGCCCACAGGTGGTCCAGCATCACCTCAGATGCCTGGGTGCTTCAGGTCGTGAGAGAAGGATATCTTCTCCACTTCCACCAAATCCCTCCTCCTACTTTTCCGGGAGAACCTCCACGACCCCCTCTGCACAGGGAACTACTCCTTCAGGAGTTAGCGGGTCTTCTGCAGGAGCAGGCGGTGGAACCGGTGCCCCACTACCTGAGAGGTCAAGGCTTTTATTCCAGGTACTTTCTAGTACCAAAGAGGACAGGAGGCCTCAGACCCATCCTGGACTTGCGCAACCTCAACAAGTTCCTTGTGCGGGAGAAGTTCAAGATGCTTACCCTTGGAATCCTTCTGCCCTACCTCCAGCAGGGAGATTGGCTATGCTCCTTGGATCTAAAGGATG
Organism: Ichthyophis bannanicus; assembly: GCA_033557465.1. Classification (NCBI taxonomy): domain Eukaryota; kingdom Metazoa; phylum Chordata; class Amphibia; order Gymnophiona; family Ichthyophiidae; genus Ichthyophis; species Ichthyophis bannanicus. The sequence continues at coordinate 23,318,376 of CM066046.1, forward strand.
CCTACACGCACATCCTCATCCACCCAAGCCACCGCCAATACCTAAGGTTTGTGGTGGCAGGAAATCATTACCAGTACAGAGTACTGCCCTTTGGCCTGTCCTCCGCACCGCGGGTCTTCACAAAATGCCTCGCGGTGGTGGCGGCCCATCTCCGGCTTCACGGCCTCTATGTCTTTCCGTACCTCGACGACTGGCTCATCAGAGCAGCGTCCGCTCCGGAGGTCACCAACGCCACACGCCGCACGGTGACTCTTCTGCAGCACTTGGGCTTTGTTATAAACTTCGCAAAGTCCACTTTGCTCCCCTCACAGGATCTCGAGTTCATCGGCGCAAGGCTGCACACTCCTCAGGCACGAGCGTTCCTACCGCTCGACAGGGCTCAACGGCTCATGGACCTAGCTGACCGTTTTCGCAGCCAGCCCCTGGTCTCCGCCAGGCGCTTCCTGAGACTACTCGGCCATATGGCTTCCACCGTCCATGTGACCCCCAATGCCCGCCTGAATATGCGGCCTGCTCAATGGTGTCTCCGCAAGCAGTGGCAACAGGCCACAGGCGGCCTAGCGGACCTAGTGCGCGTCTCCGAGCCGCTGGCCTCGTCTCTTCAGTGGTGGCTTCATCGGCCGAACCTAGTGCTCGGCATGCCTTTTCAGCCACCTCAGCCGGCCCGGGTGCTGATGACAGATGCATCCCTCGTGGGCTGGGGAGCACATTGCCAAGGGGCATGTACTCAGGGTCTCTGGAACGCGTGGGAGTCTGCTCAGCAGATCAACTTCCTGGAGCTCAGAGCGATCCGCTTGGCTCTCAAGGCCTTCTCCCACCTGACCTCTCGCCAGTCTGTCCTTGTCCAGACGGACAATCAAGTTGCCATGTTCTACGTGAACAAGCAGGGGGGCACGGGCTCCTTCCTTCTCTGTCGGGAAGCAAGGAAGCTCTGCTCTTGGGCCGTCAGTCACGGCATTCTTCTCAAGGCAGTTTATCTCCCAGGCCAAGAAAATTGCCTGGCGGACAAACTCAGCAGGATCCTCCAGCCGCACGAGTGGCGCCTGGATCCCTTGGTAGTTCAGAAGCTCTTTCTAAAGTGGGGCCTCCCCACGATGGATCTCTTTGCCAGTCCTCACAACCGGCAACTTCTTCGCTTCTGCTCTCGTCAGCCACACCCCCTTCGAGTTGCAGCGGACGCTTTCCTACTCTCATGGTCGGGGAGCCTTCTGTACGCTTTCCCTCCCATCCCGCTAGTCTCCCGGACTCTTTTCAAGGTTCTCCGAGACAAAGCCTTCATGATCCTGGTGGCCACTCGCTGGCCCAGACAGCCGTGCTTTCCACTCCTGCTGCAATTAGCGGTGGAGGATCCCTTCCCTCTGGGGTTACAACCGGATCTCCTCACTCAGGATCAGGGGTCTCTGCTACACTCCAACCTCAGGTCTCTCAACCTAATGGCCTGGCTGCTGAGAGGGTAGTCCTTGCTCCCCTTCTCCTGCCGACAGAGGTGGAGGAGGTCGTCCTAGCTTCGCGATGACCTTCTACCCGAAAATGCTACGCCCTTAAATGGCGTCGTTTCTCCGTTTGGTGTACCCAGCAGTCTCAGGATCCCTTCTCCTGCCCGGTGTCGGTGATCTTGCAGTACTTGCTCTACCTCTCTAATCTGGGACTTAAGTCCAACTCCGTCAAAGTTCACCTCAGTGCTCTTTCAGCACATCATGTGCCGGTGGACGGCAGACCTCTTTCCAGCGACCCCCTCGTAGCGAGGTTTCTCCGAGGTCTCCTCCTACTTAAACCACCTCTGCGCCTGCCAGCGCCTGACTGGGACCTGAATGTGGTTTTACAGCGGATCACCTGTCCGCCTTTTGAACCTATGGCTACCTGTTCTCTCCGTTTTCTTTCTTGGAAAACATTGTTCTTGATAGCCCTCACTTCCGCTAGACGCGTCAGTGAATTGCAGGCCCTCGTGTCTGATCCCCCTTACACTCGGTTCTACAAAAATAGGGTAGTCCTATGGACTCACCCAAAATTTCTTCCAAAAGTGGTCTCCCCTTTTCATATCAATCAGGTGGTGGTACTTCCAACCTTCTTTCCCTGACCACACTCCAGCCGAGCTGAAACGGTCCTCCATACCCTGGACTGTGGAAGGGCATTGAACTTCTACCTTGACCGTACGCGGGAGCACCGTAAAGCTGCTCAGCTTTTTGTGTCTTTTGACCCCAATAAATTGGGGCTCCCGGTCTCCAAGCGTACTCTGTCCATCTGGGTTGCGGACTGTATCTCTTGGGCTTATGGGGCAGCCGGACTCTCCTTGGACGGTCGAGTCACGGCTCATTGCGTTCGGGCAAAGGCCACGTCAGTGGCTTACCTTCGCTCTGTTCTGCTGGCAGACATCTGCCGGGCCGCTACTTGGTCTTCGTGCCAGACTTTTGCGGTCCATTACTGTCTCGAGAGGGAGTCCCGCAGGGACAGTGCTTTCGGACAGGCAGTCCTCCGTAATCTCTTTGAGGTCTGAGCAACTCCTACCTTCCATCCCGGATGTGGGCTACCGGTGGGTAATAATTCAGCGAAGATTCTTTCCTTCTGTGCTGCTGAGCTAGAGGGAGCTCATTTTTGTGCTTAGGGTCTCCGGTAGCCTTAAGCTTGGGAGTCCCATAAGTGAGGACTGACTTCCTGCTTGGTCCTGGAGAAAGCGTAGTTACTCACCTGTAACAGGTGTTCTCCAGGAGCAGCAGGAATCAGTCCTCACAACCCTCCCTCCTCCCCTTGGAGTTGCAATCGTCTGCCTTAGTTTTTTGCAAATTTTTATGCTGTCTTTTTTAGCTATGTCATCTGACTGGCTAAGATGGCACCCTTGGGCGGGAAGAGGACCGCGCATGTGCGCTGCAATTCCCAAAGGCTTTCTTTGAAAGCTGGGGAAAATTGCTCCGCGAGGGCTCCGTCGGCGCCGACGTCACCCATAAGTGAGGACTGATTCCTGCTGCTCCTGGAGAACACCTGTTACAGATGAGTAACTACGCTTTCACTGAAAGGGTGGTGGATGTTTGGCATGCCCTCTCGATGGAAGCGGTGGGGGCAAATACAGTGTCAGAATTCAAAGTGGCATGGGTTAGACACAGTGGATCCCTTTATAGCAACAGGATAAAATCAAAATAAACATAACTATCTCGTATATCTCACAAATAAGGGTGACGTGCATGAAGCATTGGGACACCCCTAAACAAAGGCATGAGGAGGGGTGACCTGCATGGAGTGGCAGGTGCACCTACTCTTGCCAGTTTTTTTGGGCAGACTAGATGGACTATGCTTGTCTTAATCTGATGTCATATATTATGTTACTATGTAACACCTGCTGTAATACAAAACCCTCACCAATCACTAAAAATGGTACAGCAGCAACTAACCAATTATTATCTAACTGGCTTCAAATAAGTAAAAAGTAATAAACTTTTCCTTCATTTTAACTTCAGCATTAAAACAGAAGTAAAAGTTAGTGTTTAACTTTACCTTTTGTTTTAACTATAGAGGCTCGTTGGTCAAGGGTCCCCTGCTTCAAGAGCAAGCATCTCTGGCATATGGATTCTCTTGTCCAGAGAACCTCTACAATTCCAGCACTCCAAGTGGACCAATAATCTTACTTGATGTTGCTATCTGCTTAGTGCCCTTATGTTAGATTATAAAATCTTTTACATATCTATAGTGAAAGTAAACAATGTGTAAGGTAAATGCACGATGGCGTCATAGAACAACAGCCTGAGCTCCTTTGCTCGTAGACCCCACAAAGCCAGACCCCAGGCATGCAACTAAAGAGAAGAAAACCCGCATGATGGTACACCACCGAGCTGCGGACATCTCTAAAAAATGCTTAGAAAAAAACTTGAAAGAAAGTGGAGACGCACACGGACCCCAACAGACCAGACAGCTTACAATTCCCACCTGCGGACACACCAGGACCTAATATCAACGAAACTTAAAGAGCATTACTCCGAGCTCCTAAGCAGATCCCTGAACAAACCACATGAGCTGTTCAATATAGTAAGGATCCTAACAAAGGAACCATCATCCTCACAACCAACCATGGTACACCCCCAGGATTATGCTGCTTGATGGCCAAAACTAAAAACGTCAGCAAAGCCGTCCTATCCAGTCCCACAAGCAACCCACCTAAGCCACTTACCTCGCTCACGACACCATCAGACTCAGATATTGAGGACATCATCACCAGTGTCAAAGCACCCAATGACTCTTTTCCAGCATTCTGGATAAGAGCACTACGTAAGGAAATCAGCCCTATAATAACCAAGATCATCAACCTATCTTTCTCTACAGGACATTTCCTGCTATGCCTTAAACAGACGTCAATTCGACCCCTCCTGAAGAACACCAAACTAAATCCCCAGATGGTTGAATCCTATAGACCAATATCAAGCATCCTGCTGCTAGTGAAGATAATTGATAAGGTTGCTCAGTGTCAGATACAAGACCACATTGATGCTGCAGTTCTCCTTGACCCATGCCAACATGGTTTTAGGGAAGCACATGGTGTGGAAATGCTCCTTGCCACACTTATCAACACGCTGATCACAGGGATTGACAACATCAAGCACGGATACGCCTTAATTTTTCTAGACATTGCTGCTGCATTCGACTCTGTAAACCACGAGCAACTCATAATACGGCTTCATGACAAGGGACTTAATGGCTCAGCATTGCCTTGGGGCAAATCCTACCTAACGGACAGATGGCAACAGGTACAGATAGGATCCACAAGTTCCGACCCGTTCTGACAAGTACACGGGGTACCTCAAGGCTCCTCACTCTCCACCCTCTTATTCAACATATACATGCAACCTATATGTGAATTAATCCGTTCTTTCAACATATCATGCCTGGTCTATGCAGACGATGTACTACGCTTCACCCCATTCATGAGTGATCAGCCAGACTTATCCTAACTAGTAAAATGCTTCGATGCTGTAACAGACTGGCTACACTCACAGAGCCTCAAAATAAATTTCAACAAGATGGATGTTCTGTTAATAACTAGAAATCAAGCTTTCTCACCACCGCCGTCTCTAAAGACAAGGGGCACAGAACCCCCAACTAAACCCAGCATCTGCTACTTAGGCGTGACATTAGACTAACAACTCTATTTCAAAACACATATTAGCAACACCACCAAACAAGTCTACCACAAACTACGGACACTACGACACCTCCAACCCCTGCTGCAATCAGATGATTTCAGATCAGTTTTTCAGGCAATGGTGACCCCTTACTTTGATTATGCTAATGTGATCCTACAAGGCCTACCCAAAAACACATTAAACCCACTACAGCTTGCAATGAGCACAGCCGCCTGTTTCATACACGGAGCCTCCAGGAGGGATCATATCACCCCAATATTAAAGGACTTACACTGGCTACCAATCTACTGCCGTATCATATATAAAGTAGTCCTGATGACCTTCAAAGCCATCAGCAAAATATCTCCTACTGCACTAACAGGCCTCCTCCACCCTACCCCAGCAAACAGGGCAAGGAGAGCATTCGCCTCTAATACTCTACAGGTCCCCAATGAGATAACAAAATGCAACCAGGCAACAAAGAACCGAGCCTTCAAGTTTTATGCTCCCTGCGTCTGGAATGCACTCCCAACTACCATCCGAGCAATCACAGACCTTGCTCAGTTTAGAAAAGCACTAAAACACCACCTCTTTCTCCTACATTACTCCAAACCCAGTATCTCAGCCACACCCATCATGCACCCTGCCAGGAATCAGTAAGTCCCAATCACCTCATGTAAATGTTGCAGATAAATGTAGATAGTTTCCCTAGTTAAAGTCCAAGTTGTATCTTCCTGTTTTACTGTAAATGCACAGCAGGCGACACTTATGCACAAATCTGTTATATGTAAACTGCACTGATTTTAAATAGCGCGGTATATAAAAGCAATAAATATCTCAAGTACCTCTCCTACCCCCTTTCGCTAAATGGGACACTAGTTTGAGTTACTGCTATTAATCATTTGTATAACGCTACAAGGTGTATGCAGCACTGTACATATAGATGTAAGACTTGGTCCCTGCTCATCAGAGCTTACAATCTAATTACCATTATTATTGATTGTGTACTGTTGTGAGGGCATCCCTTGGTGGCCATTTGAAGTATGGGCATGTTTCACGATAGAAATTATTTAGGGAGCGTGATGAAATGTAAGGTCCACGAATGGCGAAATGGTCTTACTTATTTCCAGCTTCCTATGAGAGCTCAATAATCAAACCAAGTGTAGGGAAAACAAGGCTTTATTCCCCGTCTGTGCAAGGGTTCAAATAAGACATTGAGAAATCAAAAGAATGTCCTTTGTTTCAAAAGGTACAGTATTAAGCTGACTAATTGTTAATCTCCACAATTAGTGTAAGGGTTAATCAGAGGAATTCACTTCATTCCAACACAATAAGAATTAAACAAACTTCTTCTCAGTTATACAGTGGCTACAGATTCTAGGCTCGTGGCCATGCACAAACCACAATCCATTTCTTCTGGTGGAGGAATGGGAACAGCATTTATATATTCAATTTCCATGGATTCTGCTCCACTACATTCATCATCAGAGTAGTCACTGTCCCTGTCTGCTACAGGTCTACGTGAAGTGTCCCTAGGCTCTTGCCTCCAATAAGACTGTGTTTTAAGTTCTCTGGGAATTTTCTGAAACCACCCTGGTTTCTTCTTCCTTGCAAACTGAGTATTTGTTTTAGCAGTGCCTCTAGGAGTTAAGCATGCAGTATCATGAATAAAGCTTTCATACCTGGAGCCTCTGTGGTTTGAATCCGTGGTGCTTTCTCTCCCAGAAACGTTTCTCCTGCAACAGGTTCTCTGCCGATAAGCTCTAGGTAGGGCTGTGCTTTCTCGCAGCTTGGTAAAACCTGGTGTGGATTCAACTTTATGCTTTGGTAAGAACTTAGCTTTGTCAGAAACTGCTTTTCCTTTGGTGCCTGGTAAAACTTGACTAGTATTTCCCAGAGACTGCAGGCTTTCCTCCAAACCTATCTCTCTGGTTCTATGGATACGTCTCTCTGCTTTTGAATCAGGAACGTTGTGGGAACAGGGAGTGGCACACTCTCTAGCCTTAGTGCTTTCTCCAACAGACTCCCTCTGAAGAGCTGCTCGCTTAGCCTGGCCCTTCTGAACTCCACCTTTGTGAACTCTTCCTTTGGGCTTGCTCAGGTAGGATTCTTTCTCCAAGTCCTTCTTCTCTTAGAGCTGCTCCTTCTCTCAGAGCTGTTCCTTCTCTCTGTCCTCTCCTTTGAGATGTTCCTCTCAGTAGAGATGTTCCTCCTGGATCCGGTTCCAGTTCTGCCCTTCCTCTGGAGCTGTTCCTCTCAATAGAGGTGTTGTTTCCCTCAGAGCTGTTCTTCCCTTGCTAGCATTCAGCTTCTGCTTATAAAGGAATCTTTCCTTTGAAACTCCCGGGCTCATTCCCAGGTGCAAGTCATTAGCTCTCTTGGGCTCATTAGCTCCTGTATGATCACTCCTGCCCCCTCTAGCTGTGCCTTGAGGTAACTGCACATCTAGATTTCTCTGAGAAACAGGGTTTCTTTTCAGGTTTGCATGTTTATTGATACCCACTTCATGACAGTACGCTTAATTTTTTATTAATGCCTGAAAATATTTTTTTGTTAATAGCAATGGAAGGTGCAGAACATTTTCTAGAATGGCAACAATTTTTTTAAAATACTCTTTCCACATGAGAAGGGAGGAATTTTTGATACCAGAGTCAAGGGTTATTGAAGGTCTCTTCAGTGAAAAGAGCTCAAACTGCTAAAGCATGCAATAAGGCCTACTCGATGGTTGGTTCCGTGCAGTTGAATTTGTTACCTGTGGAGTTAAGGATGGAAAAGGATCTAGCAAATCTTAGGAAGAAACTGAAGATGGTGTTCTATAGAAGCCTTTGGGGGCGTGGTAAATGATTGAATGATGTCAAGGTTAGTTTTGTAAAGGCTGTATATGGGCAAGATTAAGACTGAGATTTCTCTGGGAACAAGCAGGAAGTTAGCCCTCACATACGGGTGACGTCTGTACCGATGGAACCCACACGGATTCAATCCCCAGCTTTTAAAGAAAGCCTTTGGGAGCTACATCGTGCATGCACAGTCACCTTCCCACCCAAAGGTGCCATTTTACCTTGGTCTTCTTTTTTCCGTGACACCCTCCAGACATACCCCGGCTAGGGTTTGAATCTCCAGGAACGAGCAGGAATGTAGTCTTCACATATGGGTATCTCCGGTACCGACGGAGCCTGTGCGGTAACGCTCCCCAGCATCCAATAGGAACGTTTTTGGCAGCATCCCTTAGCACATGCGTGCTGCCTTCCCGCCTTTCCAACTGTCCCTCTTCAGTTCTTTGTTTTCCACAGAATCGACAGGATCTATTCCCTGTCACCGCAGAAAATTCTGTCTTTAAATTTCTTTTCTTGTGGTCGTGTTTGCCTACCGCACGACGCCTACTGGTACCGTCGGTTCTTTTCTTTTCTTTTCATACAAAAAAAAAAAAACTTAGGCTTTAGACTTTTTTCAGAAACTTTTCTCTTTGGTGCTAAGCGCCATTTTTGGCACTAGGCCCCATATTCCTAAAAATGGAAAAGCCAACTAGTGGTTTTAAAAAGTAAGTGTGGCGGTACCATTTCCGTCACTGACACCCATGATTGGTGTCTGAAATGTTTAGGACCTGAACATTCTCCAACTGAATGTCTCTCCTGTATGGGGATGACTAAAAGAGGAAGACAGAACCGGGCTGCAAAGCTCGGTACCCTCTTTTCTTCAGAGGCCAGATCCATTGCATCAACATCGTCAAGGGCCTCTTCTTCCTTCCATGGATCTCGGGTAACTAAACATAAAAGCCGGTCCTCAAAAGGTAGCTCTCCTGCTAAGCATCGCCATTGGCGTTGCCCTTGAGGAAAGCACACCGGCAAAACAGCCCCGGCGGGAGGCTTCAGCTTCCAAAGCATCGATGGGGCTTCAGGATGTTCTCAAGGCCTCAACCTCACAAGAACTACCTGTGCCATGCTCAGGGGTTCCGGCCGTCCTTACCGGTACCGACACCCAGGCATCGGCAGTGTCGATAGACCAGAGCTTCCTTGCTATCGAGCGCAGCATCGCAGCTCTGCTTTCAGCTGCGGTACCGGTGGTCCCACGGGCACTGGCATCAACACCGATGCTGGTACCGGCCCCGGTGGGAACTCTTTCCATGCCATCTCTGGTGGGAATTGACAAAGCGGTACCGGGTCAGCTCGGTACCGACTTCGATCGGTGCCGGGATAGTGCTTTGCAAGAGCATCGAGGTCAGGAATACTTAGATTCCTCCGATTCCGAAGACTCTGACAATTCTGCTGGCACTAGAGGGTTTCTCCTAGAAGATCCCTCTTCTCCCCAACGCAGAATGTCACCTCCAGAGGACATGTCATTTCAGGATTTCATCTGTGATATGGCTTCCAATCACAGTAGCTCCTGAAGAGGAACCCAGAGCAAAGGAATTGGAAATTCTCCAATATCCTAAAGCTCCTAAGGAGGCAGCCACTCTGCCTATCCATGAAATTCTGCATAGCTTGATGCTCAGAATGTGGGAGACACCTCTGACTACTTCTCCTCAATCTAGGAGACTTGATACTATGTATCGAGTTCCACCATGTCCTGGATTTCAGAAAACTCAGCTGCCACACCATTCAAGAGTAGTGGAATCAGCCATGCATAGGATGAAAAGTGCAAAGGGGCATGCATCCAATCCTCCAGGTCGTGATTGCAGGACTCTGGATGCTTTTGGGCGCAGAACTTTTCAAGCTTCCATGCTTTCAGCTAGGATCAGTTCATATATCCTATATATGGGAATGTTCCTCAAGGAAGTCACAGGAGACTTGGAACTTATGAGCCAATTTCTCCCAGATGACAAGAGACAAGATTTTCTTGCTCTAGTTAAGCATGCTCAAGATGTCTCCAAGTTTGTTAATCGTGCAGCCTTTGACTGCTTCGAATGCATCAGCAGAACCTCTGTTATTGCCATTGGTGCACAACGGATTGCCTGGCTACAGACATCAGACTTGGAGACTTGGGTACAGGACAAGTTAGGCAACATTCCTTGCACGGGGGAGAATCTCTTCAGCAAGAACTGGCAGGAATAGGCTAACGAGTTAGATGCTGACAATTCTACCTTAGATAGATTGTCAAAATACAGCCACTCCAGCCAAAAGGAAGCCTTATAAAAAACCCTCTTTTAGCAAAAAGAGGAAGTTTTATCTATCCTTTACCCAGCAGAGTCAAACTCCAGGTCAGGTTGCCCAGAAGGGACAAACTAGACAGCAAAACAAGCCAAAAGGCCCGAGAGCCCAATCAGCTCTCCAGGTTCAGCCCCCTCAAGGGCTTTGATTCCTTCCTAGAGAGCTTTGCCTCCCTGCCTCTGAGGGGTTCTCAACCCCCCAATATTCTGGGCAGGTTATGCCACTTTGTCAACAGATGGCATCAGATAACAGCAGAAGATTGGACTTTGTCCATTGTAGGATAGGGGTACAAGCTTCATTTTCACAGCATGCCCCCTCCTACAATTCTAAAGCAATTCAATTCACAAACCTCTGCAGACAATCTGCTAGATCACGAGGTCTCCACACTTCTTGCCCAAGGGGCAATAGAGGAAGTACCCATTCCTCAACGGGGTGCAGGGTTCTACTCCCCCTATTTTCTTATTCCAAAGAAAACAGGAGGACACAGACCCATTCTAGACCTCAGAGAATTGAACAAATATCTATTTTGAGAGAAATTCAAAATGATTTCTCTAGGAACTCTTCTGCCATACCTTCAAAGCTAGGATTGGCTTTGCTCGCTAGACTTAAAGGATGCATACACTCACATTCTCATCCATCCAGATCACAGGAAATTCTTACGTTTCCTTTTCAAGGGAAGACATTTCCAGTACAGGGTTCTTCCTTTTGGTCTGGCTTCAGCACCAAGGGTATTCACGAAATGCATGGCAGTAGTAGCTGCATTTCTACGAACCCTGGGGATTTTCGTCTTCCCTTACTTAGATGACTGGCTCATTCGAGCCCCTACAGTTGTAGAGGCCAGCACTGCACTGTCCCATACAATGTGAATCCTCCAATACTTGGGTTTGGTAATAAACTTCCCAAAATCTCAACTAGTTCATTCCCAATGCCTAGAATTCATAGGAGCCTGTCTAGATACCAGACAGGCAAGGGCTTTCTTTCCACAAGCCCAGTGTCTTCGCATAATGCAACTAGCTTCTCAAGCAGCAGGCAAATCCTCCCTCACTGCTCGAGAGCTACTGCAGTTACTGGGACATATGGCATCCACAGTTCATGTAGTTCCATATGCGAGCAGCTCAGTGGACCCTATCCATACAGTGGACACAGGCCACGGGTCATTTGTCGGACAAAATAATAATCTCTCAACGACTAATTTTGTCACTCCAATGGTGGCAATCACTAGAAAATCTGACAGTTGGGTCTCCTTTCCATTAACCCCTCTTTCAGGCCACCCTAACAGATGCATCACAAGTGGGTTGGGGAGCACACCCAAATCATCTCTCTACCCAGGGCACCTGGACTCCAGAGGAGGTTGGTTTGCACATAAACCTCCTGGAATTAAGGGCAATCTATTTAGCTCTTCGAGTATTCCACGCCCAGCTCAGCTACAAGACAGTCCTAGTCCAGACGGAAAATCAAGTAGCCATGTTCTATGTGAACAAGCAGGGCGGAACAGGCTCTCTGTCATTATGCAACGAAGCTTTATGACTGTGGGCCCTCGCCAGAGAGCATCAAATTCACCTTCTAGTGGTATATCTTCCAGGCATTCAAAACCTTTGGGCAGACAAATTCAGTCGAGTACTGCTGCCTCACGAGTGGTCCCTCCACCTAGACCAGGTGGCAAAGCTATTTCATCTCTGGGGCACTCCAGACATAGACCTCTTTGCAAGTCCACTGAATGCCAAACTTCCCCGGTTCTGTTCCAGAATTCCGGCTCACAACTGTCAGGCAAGGGATTTCTTCCTCCTTCGCTGGGGTCAGGACTTCCTTTATGCCTTCCCACCCATTCCCCTCATCCCCAAAACACTCCTCAAGCTTCAGAGAGATGGGTCGCATGATTCTCATAGCACCACGATGGCCACGCCAAACGTGGTATTCCTTGCTTCTACATCTCTCTCAAGTGGCACCTCTGGAGTTAGGGCATGCTCCAGATCTCCTTTCCCAGGAGAACGGGACGCTATGGCACCTGAATCCCCAGTCCCTGCACCTCATGGCCTGGTTGCAGAAGGCTTAGACCTCCAAGATTTCAACCTGCCCAACAGGTAAAAGATATCCTTCAGGCTTCTGGAAAACTTTCCACAAGAAGATCTTATGCCTTCAAGTGGAAACGTTTTACTATATGGTGCTTCAAGAAGGGATTAAACCCCCTGGTCATACCCTTAGAATCGATACTAGAGTATCTCCTTCACTTATCGAATTCTGGTCTAAAGACCAATTCGGTAAGAGTCCATCTTAGTGCAATTGCAGCTTCTTATAAGCCTCTGAATGGACAACCAATTTCCTCTCATCCACTCCTATCGAGATTTATGAGAGGCCTTTTAATAACTAAACCTCCCATCAAGCCACCCCCGGTGGCATGGGATCTAAATCTAGTTCTCGGGCAGCTCATGAAACCGCCTTTTGAACCTTTGGCCACTACTGCCCTTAAGTTTTTGACCTGGAAGGTCATCTTCCTAATTGCAATCACCTCTGCCCGTTGCATTAGTGAATTGCAAGCTTTAGTGGCTGATCCTCTTTATACTAGGCTTCATCATGATAAGGTGGTTCTTCAAACTCACACACTTTATGCCAAAGGTGGTTTCGCCTTTTCATTTAAATCAATCAATTTATCTTCCTGTATTTTTTCCGAGGCCTCACGCCTCTAATGCAGAAAGAAACCTTCATACTTTGGATTGTAAAAGGGCCTTAGCCTTTTACATACAAAGAACACAGCAACATAGAAAGTCCTCACAACTTTTTATAGCTTTAGACCCTAGTCATTTGGGACTTCCAGTCTCCAAAATAACTGTATCTAAATGGATTGCCCAATGCATATCCTTTGCTTATGAGAGTAAGGGTCTTCCTCTTCAGGACCATGTCACAGCTCATAATGTGAGAGCCATGGCAGCTTCTATGGCTAATCTCCATTCTGTGTCTATCGATGACATTTGTCGAGTAGCCACCTGGGCTTTGGTACACACCTTCACAGCCCACTACTGCCTGGATAAAGGCTCCTGTCGGGATGCCTTCTTTGGCCAAGCTGTTCTTCAAAATCTCACATCTAAGTCAACTCCTACCCACCAACCCTGGTGGGATGCCAGAGATCCATGGGAGGAAGGATTCCCACCTCCTAGGGTGGCACCTTCCTGGGGCTATCTCCCTCGCATCTTCAGCTAGGGTGTCCCCATATGTGAAGACTACATTCCTGCTTGTTCCTGGAGATAGCGTAGTTACTTACCTGTAACAGGTGATCTCCAGGAACAGCAGGAATTTAGTCTTCACAACCCACCCACCTCCCCTAGGAGTTGTCTCTCTATCTCTGTCTGTTTCCTCTCTCTATCTCTCTCTATCCTTTCACTCAGCTACAAACTTAACTGAAGAGGGACAGTTGGAAAGGCGGGAAGGCAGCGTGCATGTGCTGAGTGATGCTCCCAAAAGCGTTCCTATTGGACGCTGGGGAGCGTTCCTGCACAGGCTGTGATAAGGAAGCTTATCATAGCTCAGGTAGGAGCTATAGAAAAGATGATGTGACTCTGAACAAGCAACCTGTCAGTTCTGGTAGAAGCAAGAAAACAGAGTTTTCACATAAAAGACTACCAGTCCCAGAATGCACCAGGCTTCCAGCAGCCATGAGAGAGGCTGAAGTGAGAAAATGTGTGTGCAATCAAGAGAGCTATGAGGTAATCCCTAAGCACTCATCTCAAAGGGCAGGGCCTGATTCAAGACAGCTGCACTGTGTTAGGGAGCAGCACACATTAGAACAGGATAAGAATAGAGCTGATTCTTCAGATAACAGTTACTACAAGCTCCAGCCAGCTTCAGGGAGAGCTACAAGAACAGCTTCAGAAAGAGATACAGAGACAGCAACGGCTACAAGCTCAAGCACCAGTATCACCTGGAGAAACAGAAGCCAAGCCAAGCAGATAGAGAAAGAAGGAAACTCTCTGGAAGGAAGAGAAGAAAGCCCATTGGAAGGTCTGGGAGATTCCAAGGCAGTACCCATACTGGGAGGTATTCCAAATGCCAGCAGAGTCCATTGGACTGGATTCAGCCAGAGGAATGGATTGGCAGAGATAGGAATCACCAGTGGCTACCTGGAAGAGAGAAGACTGCATGTGGAAGGGACTTTCAGACCAAGGCCAGAAGGTATGTGAGAGGAGATCCAGTGTCCAGGGATCAAGATTGGAAGGCTGGACATCAGAATTGGGTTACATATTGGCCAGGCTATACAGAGAGGAATAATGATAGCAGGAGAGGCTCAGGTATGAACACTGATCCAGACCCTATCTATAATAGAGAATGGCAGCAAGGGAATAAGCATTCTCATGATAGTGCCTTAATGAAAGACTCATCTGTGCCAATGTATGATATAGACCCTATGATTGTTGATGAAGAGGGAGATACAGCAGATGAAACTATTTATATGGACTGTTCTCTATCTAAATGCTATTGCTAGTTTTCTCTGAGCAAACACATCAGCCATCACAAAGAAACCTAACTTTGTTCTTTATTTCCACTGCAAACAGCTCTTAAAGCAGGATTTGGGCTCACACAGTAGCAGCCAGCCAGCTAAAGGCTTTCAGCTGGTCCATTGATAGTAATTAGGGCTGCACCTGATTGTGTGTGTGAGCAAGGGAGAATCACTGCTGAGATCGGCGTGGAAAAATAAGCAGAAGTTAACCTAACCAGCAAAGTTTATTCTTTACTTTGTGCCTTTGTATTTGGTAATTATTTGCTAAGAAAACATTAGCTAATTGCCTGACAAGCTGAAGGTTGTTTTCTGGTTTACTTTGTGACTTTTTGTTATCCATTTAAACACTGCAAGCAAGTAACCTCATTTATAGTGCTATCAAGCATACATGTGCTGGGTGAATTTAACCCATCAATAAAAAGTATTTTATTGATCTTACCACTTGGTTTCACAACTCAAATTATTGTCATCAGCTGTGTTTGGGAGTGAATGAACTACAATACCCACAATACTTTGCAAGAATCATATGAATATATGCATCGTCAAGATTGTGTAAGTTCTCACCCTAGGCAGCCGTCTGACAAGGCTCTGTCGGTACCGACGAAACCCATATCTGAAGACTAAATTCCTGCTGTTCCCGGAGATCACCTGTTACAGGTGAGTAACTACGCTTTCTTTCCACTGTTCGGCAGTATTTTCTGCTTTTTTTTTCTTTGGTTCGATCACCTTTCCGCCACCCGAGTCCACCACCTCCACAATGTTTACCTTTTTTACTTTTAGTTTTTGGCCCACAGGTTTTTTGCTTGTGGCCTAGCTGGTCAGACATTGGGGTTTAATCTTGTGGCATTCATTTTTCCCACTATGTCTTTCAACGGATTTAAGCAGTGTGGCAAGTGCAACTGTGCTATGTCCCTCACAGACCGCCACAACACCTGCATTAAATGCCTTGTGGCGGTCCACGACATCTTTCTGCCTGCTCTAACTTTGATGTCTGCTAAAACCCGGAAGTCTGCCTCTGGATTGGTACCGGGGGTGAGAATCCCTGCCTTCGATGCCGGCATCGGGCAACTCGGCGTCACGCACTCTGGCTTGGTTGGAACCCCGAAATCATCAGGCCATCAGAGTCATTCCTCAGGCATCAAAAGCTTCATCAAAGTCGAGGTCCGAGCCATGCTGAGGGGGGGTAAGACCTCTGGGACATAGGCATGGAGTCCTCGACCTGACACTGGTGATGATGGCCAGAAACACCCCGGTGGAAGGTGTTGTCCGGATTCAGGGGAGCGAGTCTGGTCCTCCGACAACATCATCATCGGGGCTCCCCTGCCAGGGACCCAACACTGGCTTCTACATCCTCGAGGTCGGTGCATGTCTCTGAGGAGCTGTCCAGCATAGAGGCCCGGATGATGGCCCTTGAGCACAGCTTCACAGCGTTCATTGAGGCACAGCAGGGCCCGACTCCCAGTCACTCCTGTTTGTTGGCACCTGCTACAGGGCCATCCTCAGCCAGGACCTCCCAGGAGGATGCTCCACCCTGAGAGGTTGACTCGATCGGTGTCGATTGTTGGCATTAGCATGGCAATGCCAGGTGTTGTCAATGCAAGCCGGTTCGAGACCATGGGGTGCTCGCCAACTCCTCCGGCTCTGAGTCAGCGTGGAGGACGGATGAAGGATCTCCTGACACCATCCTCCACTGGGACGTTCACTCTGACCCATCCCCAACGCACCATTGGTGGCAGGCAGCTCCGGAGGCTCTGTTATTCCTGGAGTTCATGCAGGAGATGTCCCAGGCACTCGCCTTCATGGTGGTGCCAGAGGACAAGCTGCGTACCGAGGATCTCAATATCCTCCAGTACAAGGCAGCTCCTCAGAAGGCATTGATAGTGCTTTTGCCCCCCCCCCCCCCCCATTCTCGAATGGTTGCTGGTCAGGATATAGGAGACCCCGGTGACTGTGCAGGTTGTGAACCATTGACTGGATTTGCGGTATTGGGTTAGCCGGAGCACTGGCTTCCAGAAAACACAGCTGCCACATAAATCCATGGTAGTGGCGTCTGGTATGCATCACATTAAAAGCCAAAAGACACACTAATCTGTGCCTCCTGACAGAGAGGCCCGCACCATGGATGCTTTTGGCAGAAAGTGATTCCAGGGCTGCATGCTCACAGCCTGGATCCAGGCATAGAAACATGATGGCAGAAAAAGACGACATGGCTTATCTAGTCTGCACTTCCATATCAACCACTACAAGAGTCCCCTTTTCCCTTTAGAGAACATAAGATATGCCATACTGGGTCAGACCAAGGTCCATCAAGCCCAGTATCCTGTTTCCAACAGTGGCCAATCTAGGTCATACGTACCTAGCAGTTTCCCCAAAAGACACAGGTTCCGCAATGCTTGTATTGGGTCAAGCATTGATATCCTGGGTCCCTTCTTAATAATGGTTTATGGACCTTTCCTCCAGGAACTTGTCCAAACCTTTTTTAAACCCAGCTACACTAACAGCCTTTATTACATCCTCCGGTAACAAATTCCAGAGTTTGATTACACGTTGAGTGAAAAAATATTTTCTTTTATTAGTCTTAAATAGTTTACCCTGTAGCTTCATTGCATGTCCCCTAGTCTTTCTATATTCTGATAACGTAAACAATCGATCTACGTTTACCCGTTCCACTCCATTCGTTCATTTATAGACTTCTATCATATCTCCCCTCAGCCGTCTCTTTTCCAGGTTAAAGAGCCCTAACCTTTTTAGCCTTTCTTCATAGGAGTATCCTTCCATCCCCTTTACCATTTTGGTGGCTCTTCTCTGAACCTTTTCTAATAACTCTATATCCTTTTTATGATACGGCGACCAGAATTGCACACAATATTCAAGGTGCGGTCTCACCATGGAATGATATAGAGGCATTATAATATCTTTTGTTTTATTTTCCATTCCTTTCCTTATGATACCTAGCATTCTATTTGCTCTCTTGGCTGCCGCTGCACACTGGGCCGAGGGTTTTAACATGTTATCCACAATGACGCCTAAATCTTTTTCCTGGGTGGTGGTTCCTAATGTGGAACCTTGCATCGTGTAACCATAGTTTGGGTTCTTCCCTAGGTGCATAACTTTGCACTTGCCCACATTAAATTTCATCTGCCATTTTGATGCCCAGTCTTCTAATTTAACAAGATCCTCTTGCAATTTTCCACAATCCTCTTGGGTTTTAACAACTTTAAATAGTTTTGTGTCATCTGTAAATTTGATAACCTCACTCGTTATTCCACTTTCCAGGTCATTTATGAATATGTCAAAAAGCAGCGGACCCAGCACAGATCCCTGGGGTACACCACTATTCACCTTTCTCCATTGGGAAAATTGGCCATTTAGCCCAACCCTCTGCTTTCTATCTTTTAACCAGTTCTTGATCCACAGTAGTACACTGCCTCCTATCCCATGACCCTTTAGGTGCCAACAAGTCCAGATACACTATATCAACCGACTCACCTTTGTCCACCTGTTTATTCACACTTTCAAAAAAACACAACAGATTAGTAAGACAAGATCTTCCTTGTCTAAAGCCATGTTGGCTGTCTCCCAATACAATCCCAAATACAAGCATTTTAGAGACTGTATTTTATTCATATTAATTTGTCTATTGGTTGATGTGGGTAATTTGGGATCTTTAAGCTCTGTCTGCTCCATACTCGAGGGCATTTGGGCTACTTTACTCTTTTTTGGAACCTATCTGCTTTTGGTAGTATCCTTCAAGGTTACATTCTTCCGAACCATCCGCTCTTGGGCGACTGTCGGCTTTCCCCTATTATCTAGTTTAAAAGCTGCTCTATCTCCTTTTTAAAGGTTAATTCCAGCCTGGTTCCATCCCGGTTAAGGTGAAGCCCATCCCTTCGGAAGAGCCCCTCCTTTCCCCAGAATGTTCCCCAATTCCTAACAAAGCCAAAACCCTCATCTCTTCACCATTGTCTCATCCACACATTGAGACTCCAGAGCTCTGCCTGCCTTTTGGGTCCTGCACATGGAACGGGAAGCATTTCGGAGAACACTACCCTGGAAGTTCTGGATTTCAACTTCCTACCTAAAAGCCTAAATTTAGCCTCCAGAACCTCCCTACCACATTTTCCTATTTCATTGGTACCGACATGTACCAGGACAGCAGATTCCTCCCCAGCACTATCTGTTTGTCCCATGCTTCTTTGAATTTAGATACTGTCCTTATCTCTACCATCTCCACTGGGAGACTATTTCATGCATCTACCACTCTTTTTCCATATTACGCCTGAATCTATCCCCTTTCATCCTCGTCCTATGTCCCCTCATAGCAGAGCTTGCTTTCAATCGAAAGAGGCTCTCCTCCTGTGCGTTTATGCCACAGATTTTAAACGCCTCAATTATATCACCTCTGTCTCACCTTTCCTCTGAAGTATACATATTAAGGTCATAAGAACATAAGATATGCCATACTGGGTCAGACCAAGATCCATCAAGCCCAGTATCCTGTTTCCAGCAGTGGCCAATCTAGGTCATAAGTACCTAGCAGTTTCCCCAAAAGACAGATTCCACAAGCAGTGATATCCTGGATCCCTTTTGTTTCTCCTCATATGCTTTCTAATGAGGACCATTAACCATTTTAGTAGCCACCCTCTGCACAGACTCCAGCCTGTTTATATTCTTTTGAAGGTGCGGTCTCCAGAAGTGCACACAATACTCCAAATGAGGTCGCACCAAAGACTTATAGAGAGGCACTATCACCTTCTTTATTCTGCTGACCATTCCTCTCCCTATGCACCCAAACATCCTAGCTTTCACCGTCACCTTTTCTACCTGTTTAGCTACTTTGAGATCATGAGACACTATCACGTCTAGGTCCTGTTCTTCTTTTGTGGACAGAAGTACTTCATCCCCTATCCTGTACCACTTCCTTGGATTGTTGCAGTCCAAATGCATGACCCTACATTTTTTAGCATTAAATCTCAGCTGCCAAATTCTAGACCATTCTTCAAGCTTAGCTAGATCCCTCCTCATATTATCTATATCCTTCTGGGTGTCTGTTGCAGAGTTTGGTATCATCCGCAAAGAGGCAAACTTTACCCGACAGCCCTTCCAGAATATCATTAACAAAGATGTTAAAAAGAAAATCGGACCAAGGACAGATCCTTGCGGCACTCCACTGGTAACCTCCTCCTCAGAGTGAACTCTGTTTACCTGTACCCTTTGTTGCCTCCCACTCAACCAATTTCTAACCCAGGTAGTAACTTTAGAGTCCATCCCTAGGGTGCTCAGTTTGTTTATAAGTCGCCAGTAAAACATTGTCAAATGTTTTACTGAAATCTAAATACACCACATCTAGGGCTCTCTCTTGGTCCAACTCCCTGGTCTCCCAGTCGAAGAAACCAATCAGATTTGTCTGACAAGACCTGCCCCTGGTGAATCCATGGTGCTTCGGATCCGGTAATCTGTTGGAGTCCAGAAACCTCACTATTTTCTTTTTCAGCAGCGTTTTGAATAACTTACTCACCACCAAGGTTAAACTAACCAGTCTTTAGTTTTCAACCACATCCTTACTTCTGCTTTTGTGTAAAGGGACCACATGTGCCTCTCTCCAGTCCTCTTGACACCACCTACAACAACAAAGAGGCATTGAAAAGGTCAGTCAGTGGAGCTGCTAGAATGTCCCAAAGTTTCTTCAGTTATTCTCGGATGTATCCCATCTGGTCCCATCACTTTGTCCACATTTAGTTTAGCTAGTTCCTCATGAGCTGTCTTCTGAAAATCTTTTGAGATGCCCCTCGCTTTTGTTCCTGTTTGTGGGTGTTGTCTGAGGTCCTGCTCCTGGCCCTTCATATGTGAACACAGAACAGAAATATTTGTTAAGCAGTTCTGCTTTATTCTCATCGGCTTCTACATAATCTTCCTCTTCACCCTTGAGTCTGACAATACCACTTTTTCCCTCCTCCTCCCCCCACTAACATATCTGAAAAATGTCTTATGCCCCCATTTTATTGCATTGGCTATTTACTCTTCTTTGCCCAAGCAGAAGGCCTCAGGGAAAAATCCACCCTACCCGAGGAAGGGACTGGCTTACCAAGGCTATCAGCAGTACCAGCCTTCCCAAGCTCCACAGCAGGGGCAGCATGTCTTGGGGCACACACAGGGCCCCTGCAAGCAGAGAATTCCCAAGGCCACGATGCCAGCTCTGGTCCCGTCACGGGGAACGTTTGATTTTTTGGGCATAGCCTCTCTACTCTCAGGAGGTCAGTGGCCTGGTCCACTTTGCCCACTGGTGGCCCACTGAGCAATGCCTGGTCCACTTTGCCCACTAGTGGCCAAACATCACCACCGACATCTAGGGCCTCCAGGTGGTCAAGGAGGGTTACCTCCTCCATCTGGATCTGATGCCCCCCCTCTTTCTTTCCAGGAGAGCCCTTCAGGACTCCACCAGACCTTGCTCCGGCAGGAGCTCACAGGTCTACTCGAGGAGAGGGCCATGGAACCGGTACCCCACTGCCAAAAGGGCAAGAGGTTCTGCTCCCGGTACTTCCTCGTGCTGGAAATAACTGGAGTTCTCAGGCCCATCCTAGACCTGCGGAACCTGAATAAATTCCTGGTGTGGGAGAAGTTCAGGATGCTCTCTCTTGAAACATTGCTGCCCTACCTCCAGCAGGGAGACTGGCTATGCTCCTTGAATCTAAAAGATACTTACACCCACATCCTCATTCTTCCCAATCACAGACAGTACCTGAGATTCATGGTAGAGGGCAACCACTACCAGTACCCTTCGGACTGGCCTCCACACTCAGGATCTTCAGTAGCTGCCTATCTCCACCTCCAAGGGGCCTTCTTCTTTCCCTATCTGGATGACTGGCTCATAAAAGGAGAAACAGCCTCCAAGGTACAGCACGCTACAGGCCACACCATCAGTGTCCTGGAACACCTGGGCTTCATAATAAACCGCCCCAAGTCTCATCTCACTGCTACGCAAAGCTTGGAGTTCATAGGGGTGTAGTTGGATACCTGCCAGGCCAAGGCCTTCCTCCCCCTAGACTGGGCGAGCCGCTTCAAGTCTCTGGCCGCAGAGGTACAGCGCTGATGCTTAGTGCCAGCTCGCTCCATGCTCTGCTTGCTCGGCCACATGGCATTCACTTGTACGCATTACACCGAACACCTACCTCCACCTGAGAGCAACCCAATGGTGCCTCTGATCCCAGTGGACACAGGCCACCAACTGCCTCAGGGACAGAGTGCACATGACCCGCCTGCTGGTAGTCTCGCTCAACTGGTGGCAAGTGGCACAGTACCTAAAGGCAGACATGCCCTTCCAGACCCCCATCCCCCAGCAGGTCCTCACCTCGGATGCCTCTTGGCTGGGTTAGGGAGCTCACTGCAGAGGCCTCTGCACGAGGGGCTCCTGGTCCAGGGTAGAAAGTCAACAGCAGATCAACCTCTTGGAGCTCAGGGCCATATTTCTGGCCTTACAAGCCTTCCGCCATTGCCTACAGCACCAGCTGGTACTAGTCCAGACAAACAACCAGGGGATTACAGGCTCGTACACCCTCTGCCAGGAGGCAGTAGCCCTCTGCTCATATGCGATTAGCCAGAGAATGCTCCTGAGAGCAATTTACTTGCCAGGTCACAACAATACCCTTGCAGACAGGTTGAGCAGAGTCCTTCAACTGCACAAATGATGGCTAGACCCCAGAGTAACCCAATGACTGTTCCTCAGATGGACCTCTTTACCAGTCTGGCCAACACTCAGTTGACACAATTCTGTTCCCGCCAGCTTCACCTTTCCTGGGAGGCAGCAGATGCCTTCCTCATCCTATGGTCGGAGGGCCTCCTATATGTCTTCCTGCCCACAACATTGGTCGTCAAGACCCTTTTCAAGGTTGTCCGGCACAAAGCATCGCTAATTCTGGTGGCCCCCAGAGGCCCAGGCAGCCATGGTTCCCACTGATATTCCACTTAGCGACAGAGCCCCCAGTTCCTCTTGGGAACTCTCCAGGGCTACTGACTCAGGAGGACAGCTCTCTCCTCCACCCCAGTCTGGTGCTAACAGCTTGGCTGCTAAACGGGTAGCCTTGGCCCCCTTCAACCTTTTGCAGGAAGTAGAGGAGGTCCCTCTGGCCTCCCTAAAGGCCTCCACTAGGCATGTCTATGCCTTAAACTGGTGTGGTTCAGTATTAGGACTAGGGCTGTTAGAATCCATTCCAAGGTGAAGATCTTAGACTTTAGGAAGACTAACTTTGCGAAGATGGGCCAATACCTCAGGGAGTCGTTAGTGGGATGGGAACAGCTGGGGGATGTAGAAAAACAGTGGGCAAAACTGAAAGGGGGTATTTTAAGGGCAACCAACCTTTTTGTTAAAATGGTAAATAAAGGCAAAAGGAACAGGAGACCGCTATGGTTTTCGAAGGAAGTAGCTGAAAAAGTGAAGAAAAAGAGGGAGGCCTTCATGAAATACAAGAGATCACAGAGAGCAGAAGACAGGCATCTGTATTTGGAAAAACTTAGAGAAGCTAGCAAAGTAGTCAAGAAGGCAAAGATTCAAAAGGAGGAGGAAACAGCCAATGCAATAAAATGGGGGGATAAGACATTTTTCAGATATATTAGTGAGAAGAGGAAGAGCAAAAGTGGTATTGTCAGACTCAAGAGTGCAGGGGGGGAATATGTAGAAGCTGATAAGGATAAAGCGGAATTGCTTAACAAATATTTTTGTTCTGTGTTCACAGATGAAGAACCAGGAGCAGGACCTCAGAAAACACCCACAAATAAGAACAGAAGCGAGGAACATCTTGAACTATTTTCAGAAGACTGTGTTCGTGAGAAACTAGCTCAACTTAAAGTAGACAAAGCAATGGGACCGGATGGGATACACCCTAGAATACTGAGGGAACTTGGGGACGTTCTAGCAGCTCCACTGACTGACCTTTTCAATGCCTCGTTGGAGTCAGGAGTGGTGCCAAAGGACTGGAGAGAGGCTCATGTGGTGCCTTTACACAAAAGCGGAAGTAAGGATGTGGTTGAAAACTACAGGCCGGTTAGTTTAACTTCGGTGGTGAGTAAATTATTGGAAACGCTGCTGAAAGAGAAAATAGTGAGGTTTCTGGAGTCCAGCGGATTACAGGATCCGAGGCAGCATGGATTCACCAGAGGCAGGTCTTGTCAGACAAATCTGATTGATTTTTTTGACTGGGTGACCAGGGAGTTGGACCGAGGGAGAGCTCTAGATGTGGTGTATTTAGATTTCCGTAAAGCCTTTGACACTGTTCCTCACAGGCGACTTATAAACAAACTGAGCACCCTAGGGATGGACCCTAAAGTTACTGCTTGGGTTAGAAATTGGTTGGGTGGGAGGCGACAAAGAGTACAAGTAAATGGAGCTCACTCTGAGGAGAAGGATGTTACCAGTGGTGTGCCCCAGGGATCTGTCCTTGGTCCGATTCTTTTTAACATCTTTGTTAGTGATATAGCGGAAGGGCTGTCGGGTAAGGTTTGCCTCTTTGCGGATGATACCAAATCTGCAATAGAGTAGACACCCAGGAAGGGGTAGATAACATGAGGAGGGATCTAGCTAAGCTTGAAGAATGGTCTAGAATTTGGCAGCTGGGATTTAATGTTAAAAAATGTAAGGTCATGCATTTGGGCTGCAGCAATCCAAGGGAGCAATACAGTATAGGAGGTGAAGTACTTTTGTCCACTAAAGAAGAGCGGGACCTAGGCATGGTTGTGTCTGATGATCTTAAAGTAGCTAAACAGGTGGAAAAGGCGACGGCAAAAGCTAGAAGGATGCTTGGGTGCATACGGAGAGGAATGGCTAGCAGAAAAAGGAGGTGATAATGCCTCTGTATAAGTCTTTGGTGCGACCTCATTTGGAGTATGGTGTGCAATTCTGGAGACCGCACCTTCAAAAGGATGTGAACAGGATGGAGTCGGTGCAGAGGGTTGCTACCAAAATGATTAATGGGCTTCATTATAAAGCATATGAGGACAGACTTAAGGATCTTAATATGTACACCTTAGAGGAAAGGCGGGATAGAGGTGATATGATTGAGATGTTTAAATACCTCCGTGGCATAAATGTTCAGGGAGAGAGCCTCTTTCAATTGAAAGCAAGTTCTGCTACGAGGGGACATGGGATGAGGGTGAAGGGAGATAGATTCAGGAGTGATATGCGGAAATATTTCTTTACGGAAAGAGTAGTGGATCCGTGGAATAGTCTCCCAGTGGAGGTGGTAGAGATGAGGACAGTAACTGAATTCAAGAAAGCATGGGACCAACACAGAGGATCTCTAAAGGCAAAAAGTGGACTGTTGTAGTTGTTATGGAAGGACAGACTAGATAGGCCATGTGGTCTTTTTCTGTCGTCATGTTTCTATGTTTCTAAAGTGGCACAGAGTCTCAGTGTGGTGCTTGGAGAGACTGGCCAACCCGTTCTCCCACACTGTGCAGACGGTACTGCAGTACTTGCTTCATCTTTCACAGGCTGGACTCAAGTCCATCTCCTTCAGAGTGCACTGGAATGCTCTCTCAGCATACTACCACCCTTAAGGGCAAGCCTCTTTCGGCCCAGCCCCTCGTCACCCACTTCCTATGGGGCCTGCTACTCTCCGAGTCCCCAATCTGCCCACCCCCGGCAAATTGGGATCGCAACGTGGTGCTAGCACGACTCACTCAGCTGCCATTTGAGCCCCTGGCTACCTGCCATCTGCAGTACCTCTCCTGGAAGGTCACCTTCCTGGTGGCACTCACCTCTGCCCGCAGAGTCAGCAAGCTTCAGGCCCTGGTGGTGGAGCCGCCCTATACCAGGTTCTAAAAAAACAGGGCCATGATACGCATGCACCCCAAATTCCTTCCCAAGGTGGTGTCTTTGTTTCATTTCAGTCAGGAGGAGGTGCTCCCCACCTTCTTTCCACAGCCTCACGCCAACAGGGCGGAGACCATCCTTCATATTCTAGACTGTAAGAGGGCCCTGTCCTTTTATCTACAGTGTACTCAGGGCCACCGCAAAGCCTCCCAGGTTTCTATCTCCTGTGACACCTGACATCCGGAAGAGGCAGTGACCAAGTGGACTCTGTCTACCTGGGTATCAAACTGCATCATCCTCGCCTATAAACAGGGTTGGGCTCAAGCTGGAGCACCGCACCATAGCGCATGATGTTTGGGCCATGGCGACTTCTGTGGTGAACTTGCACTCTGTCCTGATGACAGACATCTGCTGGGCTGCCACCTGGTCTTCAGTCCACACCTTTTACAGCTCACTACTGCCTGGAAAGGGAGTCCCGATGGGACAGCGCCTTTGGCCAGGCCGTACTTCGTAATCTCTTCGGAGTCTAGGCAACTCCGACCCTTCTGTGTTCAGACTACCAGAGTGAGGGTTCTCCCTGGGCACTGGGGTCCTTCCAAAGTCTGTCCTTTGGACTCACTTGCCTCTTCTCACAGATTGCTGTGTTTTTCTACAGGTTCTCAGTAGCCTGTAGCTAGGAAGTCCCATATATGAGGACTGACTTCCTACATAGTAAATGGCCGCAGATAAAGACCAGTATGGTCCATCTAGTCTGCCCAGCAAGGTGGCAAGAATAGGTGCACTTGCTGTTCTGTGCAGGTCACCCCTCCCCATGTCTTTGTTTAGGGGTGAACCCACCGCTCCATGTAGGGCACCCCTGTTTGTTGAGAAATTAGATAGTTAAGTTTATTTTTATTTTATCCTGTTGCTATAAAAGGGATCCACTGTGTCTGTCTCATGCCATTTTGAATTCTGTCACTGTATTTGCCCCCACCACTTCCATCGGGAGGGCAGTCCAAGCATCCACCACCCTTTCAGTGAAAAAGTATTTCCTGACTGTCTTTCAATTTACCCCCTTGCAGCTTCATGTTATGCCCTCTGGTTTGCTTGTTTCCAGAGAAAAAGGTGTTCTCCAGGGACAGCAGGAATCAGTCTTCACAACCCTCCCTCCTCCCCATAGCCTTAGTTGTACCATTTTTTTTTTTTTTGCTGTCTTAGCTATGTCATTGTCTGAGCACGATGACACCATGTGAGATGCATCTTCCAAAGGCTTTCTTTGAAAGCTGGGGAGATGCTTCCATGCAGGGCTCTGTCAGTGCCGACGTCTCCTATATGTGAGGACTGATTCCTGCTGTCCCTGGAGAACACCTGTTACAGGTGAGTAATTATGGGCCTGATTTTTGAAGGCCTTTACATAGGTAACGTCCTTAGTTACCCATGTAAAGGCCTTATCTGGGATTTTCGAAGGGTACCTACACGGGTAGTGCCCTTCAGAAATTCTAGATATGTCCCTAATCCGCCCAGGTGCTATCCTCATAGCTTTGGGGTGTGTTGGGGGTGTTCCAGGCCGAAGCAGAGGCAGGCCATAGCACTACCCATGTAACACTGATTTTTGGTATCTTTAAGGCCCTGGGGCTAACCGTGTAGCATCAAAAATCTGTGTTACATAGATAGCTCCTGTGGCTTCCTGTCTGTTCGGCAGTACCCAGATTTTCGATGCCAGGCTCCATATGACCTTGGAATGGAAAACCTGGGTTAGGTGAGAGGTGGGCGGACTATGTGCCAACATGGTGCATAGCACTGCCCAGCAAAATTTGGGCCCTATGCTTTTAATGTGATTAGGATAAGCAGCGTGGTGTAGGTGTTATGTACTGCTTATTGGATTGCCATTGTTAATTGGATAATATCAAGACTATAGTTGAAAAAGCAGTATATGGGCAAGAAGATGAAGAATAATCTCTTACTGTGAGTGGATACATGAGATGGGTGTATGTGTTGTATTGTTTATCAATGTTGATTTATAATCCACTTAGGATATAAGACATGAGATGTTTTGTTTAGTTATATTCCACCTTTATATTACTTGAGATATGTTTATTTCTCTTATATACCGTGCTATTCTGCATCAGTGTGGTTTACATTGAACAAACTGAAATTGCATTGAACAGGGCATTATAACTTGGAGATAACTATTTTACAGGGAACATGGCCTATGGAGGGTTAAGTGGCTTGCCCAAGACCACAAGGAGCACCTGTGGGATTAGAAACCCCAGTCCTTCCGGCCCAAGGTTGCTGTCCTCTAGTGGGATTTGAACCCCTGACCTTCCGGCCTGAAGTACCTTGCCCCAACCACTAGGCCACTCCTCCACTCACTTTAAAGTGGAGTTTAAAGTGGAGAAGTAGCCTAGTTGTTCAAGCAGCAGCCTAGTACCCAAGAGATCTGAGTCTGTTATGGCTCATTTCCCACTGGCACTCCTTGTTACCTTGGCAGAATTCCTACTTTACCCTCCAGTGCCTTAGCAGAAAAAGCCTGGCAGCCTACTTAGTCATACTTTGCCAAAAAAAACCAGGGGCTGCTGGGTCGCCAGGAATCGGTATTGACTTGACAGCACTTAAATAACAAAACATAACTTTTTTTTTTTAATTATTTTTTTATTTTATAGATTATATTCTGTTGTAATATATTTATGCTGCATTTTACATGCTGACTGAAAACTGCTTTGATCATCCATTTGGAATGGAAAGCTGGTATAGATATTGTTTTTATAAATAAATGTTATACTACTTTTCTTCATTGTAAGGATAAATCAGGGGACAATACAGCTAAGGTAAATCAAAGCTGCTGATCTTTACATATAAATGGCCGATGCGGAAAGTCAGCACGGGCTTGTACGTGCAGTTACATGCATGCCAAATGCAGAAAAGAGATGGATGTGTGTGGTAGAGGGGTGTAAAAAGTTTCTGCAGACAGAATGCGGCATGTATAAAGATGTATTGAAATGAAATTGGAAATGAGTGGGGTGTACTCATATAACATGGTAATGAGATCTACGCCCAATGCAATGAAGTGCATTAAAAATTATGCAATCCTGCATTAACATTATTTTTACATCTCATCAGGAGTATAAGTTAAGATCTAATGTATCCTCGAGAACACAATTCTGAGCCTTGTCAAGAAAGAACACAATTCTGAACATTTTCAAGTAGAACACAGATCTGAGCTTTTGAAGGCAGCACAGTTCTGAGCATTTGACAGTGGACGTTTTGGTCGGGGAGATGTTTTCTGCTGGTTATCATTTTGTCTGTCTTCTGCTTGCAAGAGCCAGCTAAAAGAGGAACAATGGAGATCCAAGAGAGGAGTATGAGGAGGTATATGGTGCACCCCATGTCACAAGGCCCTGCAGATGGTGCCTTTTCAGAGACAGGGTGATACTGGATGGACTCCTAGACAGGCATGTCATGATGCATAATTACCACTTATGCAGAGAAGCCATCTTGTTCTTGTATGAGGACATTAAAGATGATATTGATTCTGCCACTGCTTGGGGTTATGGACTACCAGGACTGGTGAAGTTACTTGCTGCATTACATTTTCTGGGCACTAGATCATTCCAAAATGATGTTGGGCTGGCCTGTTGAATGGACCAGTCATCATTTTCAAGGCATTTCAAGCAGGCATTGCAGGCCTTGAAAAATCATATCGGGGCGCATATACGATACACAGAGCAGGAGGCAGAAAGGCAGGTGTTGAAGGCTGTCTTTTTTAATATTGTCGGACTGCCAAATCTGATCGGAGCAATAGACTGCACCCATGTAGTGCTAACACCTCCCAACGACAGTACTGGCATTCTGAAACAGGAAAAACTTCCACTCCATTAATGTCCAAGTGATATGTGATGTGCACATGAAGATCTTGAATGTTGTCTCCAAGTTCCCAGGCAGCTGTCATGATGCTTTTATCCTCTCCAACTCGGCACTCGTCCGTAACTTTGAAGAGGGAAAGTATGGTGAAGATTGGCTCAACGGTAAGTGCTGCATAGGCATACTGAAACTAGGGGGTGGAGGGACAGCTGTACAAGAACTACTACTATATGTATATCTAGGCTGCTTTGTTGGAGTTGTATTCATAGGGAATGCTGGGTATCAGAGGGCAAACAGCTATACATCTCCATAAGGCAATTTTTATAAATATAAAAAAGTGTGTGTATGTATATATGTGTATGTATATATATATTTCTCCAGGACCAAGCAGGAAGTCAGTCCTCACATATGGGTGACGTCGGCGCCGACGGAGCCCTCACGGAGCAATTTTCCCCAGCTTTCAAAGAAAGCCTTTGGGAATTGCAGCGCGCATGCGCGGTCCCCTTCCCGCCCAAGGGTGCCATCTTAGCCAGTCTTCTTTTTTCCGCGGAGCCCTACAGACGTGGTCTTCCAGTCCCCGCAGAAAAGTTGATTTTCTTCATTTATTTTCCATTTTTTCTTCGGTTCAACGCCGGTCTCTTTCCTGCCCGGACTCACGACGCCGTTGCAAGTCCTTCTCTTATTTTTCGGTTTTTCTTGTCAGTTTCGTTTTCGGTTTTTCGCTGGCAGCCCGGTCCTTTGACCTTGCAGGGGCCCTTTTTCCCCCGATGGCTGCCAGTGGCTTCAAAAGGTGTGTTCAGTGTGACAGAAACATGTCTCTCACTGACACACATGATCATTGCCTCCGCTGCCTCGGCCCAGATCACGAGGAACTGATCTGTGGGACCTGCAGCAAAATGTCCTCCAAAGCCTTACGGAGTCGGGGCATCAGCGGGAAAGAATCTTCACAGATCCCACCCGTACCCGGACCTCGTCGGAGGCCTCGGCGTCCAGAGGCTCCAGCTCTGAGCATCGCCGGAGTTCCTCCGACAGAGGTTCTCCCTCGGGGGATCATCATCGGAAGACGAAACCCGCGAGGACGGCGTCGGTGGACGCTCCTGGTTCTGCGAGGGCCAGGTCGCATAGCCCCGATAGCCGTCCCGGGTCTTTGGAGCAGGATCGTCTCACGAAGCGACCTCGTCTAGAATCGCCTGCTCAGGTAAGTCCTGTAGTCCTCGTGGACTCGCCTCCGAGGGGTCCGACGTCGGGCCCGACGCCGTCGGGGCCCGAGTCGGGGGCTGCTGGGTCACCTGAGGTCGGACTCAGGTTGACGGCCTTGGAGAGCAGACTGTCTGCCTTCATGGACCAGCAGCGGGCACTGATCGCTAGCCTCGCTGGCGCCTCTGCCCTGACCACCGGGACGTCGACGTCTAAGTCGACCCCGGAGACCGAGCCGATCCTCGAGTCCATGCGGGCTCGAGTCGATCCTCGGTCGGGGTCTCCCTCGGCCTCCCGTTCAGGACTGAGGTCGTCGACGCCGACTCCCTCGGCGTCGGGGCGGCCAACGCCTACGCCCGCCCGACCCGACCCCACCGATTCCTCCTCGGAGTCGGCCTGGGAATCTGAAGTGGAAGAGTCACCTGATTCCTTTCGGACTCGGTGTGTCCCCTCGGACTCCCCTGAGTCCGAACCTCGGAAGCAGTCCCCCCCGGAGGATGCCCGGTTCTCGGACTTCGTCAGGGATATGGCCAAGGCTTTGGCCTTCCCTGCGGATCCCGAGGAGGAGCCTCGAGCCAAAGAGCTCGACGCCCTCCAGTATGACTCTCCAGCGAAGGAGCACTTTACTGTACCGGTTCCTCCCATGCTGGAACGACTACTCTTCCGCATGTGGGAGAGTCCGGCATCGTCGCCGGTATTAAGCAAGCGGGTCGATTCCATCTATCGAGTCCGCAAGAGCCCTGGCTTCCAGAAAGCACAGCTACCGCACCATTCCATGGTGGTGGAATCGGCCATGCATAGGCTCAAGAGCCAGAAGATGCACTCCTCGGTGCCTCCCGGCAGGGAGGCCCACAACCTGGATGGCCTCGGTAAGAAGTGTTTCCAAGGCTCTATGCTTGCTTATCGGGTCCAGACCTACCAGCTCTACATGGGCATGTACCTTAGAGACCTGGCTAAGGAGATAGCCGGATTCTCTGCTGGACTTTCCGAGGAACCTTTGTGGAGGTTCCTAGCCTTGTCCACTGGAATTCGAGAATGCTCCAAATTCATTTCTCGAACAGCCTATGATGGCTTTGAAGCATCGGCTCGAGTGGCCGCAGCCGGCATTGGTGCCCGCCGACAGGCTTGGCTTCAGTCGTCTGACCTTGAACCCTGGGTGCAGGACAAGTTGGTCGATGTCCCCTGCCGAGGTGAGAACCTATTTGGCAAGCCCATGGCTGAGAAGGCTGCGCAAATCGAGACGGAAACTCTCACCAGAACAAGGCTCTCTAGAAAGACCTCTGCCCCTTCCCAAAAGAAGAAGGGCTCGGGAAAAAAGTCCTTTTACCCGAGGAAGGCGGCTGCCTATAAACACTACCCTCAGTATCAGGCCTCCTCAGCTCCCCAACAGGGTCAGCAGGCCAAGGGACGGGGTAATGGGTCCCGTAGGCAGCAAGCCCCCAAGCCTGCACCACCGGCACCTGCTCAGCAGGGTGGGGGTTTTTGACTTCATCGACATAGCCTCTCCCCCTCAGCTGGTTTCTCCCAGCACAGGAGGCCGGCTGGTCCACTTTGCCCACAGGTGGTCCAACATCACATCAGATGCCTGGGTGCTTCATGTTGTGCGAGAAGGCTATCTTCTCCACTTCCACCAGGTCCTTCCCTCCTATTTTCCGGGAGAGCCTCCACGACTCCCTCTGCACAGGGACTTACTCCTTCAGGAGTTAGCAAGTCTTCTTCAGGAACAGGCTGTGGAACCGGTGCCCCACCACCTGAGAGGTCAAGGCTTTTATTCCAGGTATTTCCTAATACCAAAAAGAACAGGAGGCCTCAGACCCATCCTGGACTTGCGCAACCTCAACAAGTTCCTCGTGAGGGAGAAGTTCAAGATGTTTACCCTTGGAATCCTTCAGCCCTACCTCCAGCAGGGAGATTGGCTATGCTCCTTGGATCTAAAGGATGCCTACACGCACATCCTCATCCACCCAAGCCACCGCCAATACCTAAGGTTTGTGGTGGCAGGAAATCATTACCAGTACAGAGTACTACCCTTTGGCCTATCCTCCGCACCACGAGTCTTCACAAAATGTCTCGCGGTGGTGGCGGCTTATCTCCGGCTTCAGGGCCTCTATGTCTTTCCTTACCTAGACGACTGGCTCATCAGAGCATCGTCCTCTCAAGAGGTCACACAAGCCACGCACCGCACTGTGACTCTTCTCCAGTACTTGGGCTTTGTCGTAAACTTCGCAAAGTCCACTTTGCTCCCCTCGCAAGATCTCGAGTTCATCGGCGCAAGATTGCACACTCTTCAGGCACGAGCTTTCCTGCCTCTCGACAGAGCTCAGCGGCTCATGGACCTAGCCGGCCGTTTTCGCAGCCAGTCCCTGGTCTCGGCCAGGCGCTTTCTGAGACTACTCGGCCATATGGCTTCCACCGTCCACGTGACCCCCAACGCCCGCCTGAATATGCGGCCTGCTCAGTGGTGCCTTCGCATGCAGTGGCAACAGGCCACGGGCGGCCTCGCCGACTTAGTGCAGATCTCCGGCCCGCTGGCCTCTTCTCTGCAGTGGTGGCTTCATCAGCCGAACCTGGTACTCGGAATGCCTTTTCAATCTCCTCCGCCTGCTCAAGTGCTGACGACCGATGCTTCTCTCCTGGGATGGGGAGCGCATTGCCAAGGGGCATGTACTCAAGGTCTCTGGACCTCGTGGGAGTCTGCGCAGCAGATCAACTTCCTGGAGCTCAGAGCAATCCGTCTGGCTCTCAAGGCTTTCTCCCACCTGACTTCTCGCCGGTCCGTCCTTGTCCAGACGGACAATCAAGTTGCCATGTTCTACGTGAACAAACAGGGGGGCACGGGCTCCTTCCTTCTCTGTCGGGAAGCGCAGAGGCTCTGCTCTTGGGCCGTCAGCCGCGGCATTCTTCTCAAGGCAGTTTATCTCCCAGGCCAAGAAAATTGCCTGGCGGACAAACTCAGCAGAATCCTCCAGCCGCACGAGTGGCGACTGGATCCCTTGGTAGTTCAGAAACTTTTTCTGAAGTGGGGCCTCCCCACGCTGGATCTTTTTGCCAGTCCTCTCAACCGGCAACTTCCTCGTTTCTGCTCTCGGCAGCCGCATCCCCTCCGAGTAGCGGCGGATGCTTTTCTGCTCTCATGGTCGAAAAGCCTTCTGTATGCCTTTCCTCCCATACCGCTAATCTCTCGAACTCTTTTCAAGGTTCTCTGAGACAAAGCTTCCATGATCCTGATAGCTCCTCGGTGGCCCAGACAGCCGTGGTTTCCACTCCTGCTGCAACTGGCGGCGGAGGCTCCGTTCCCTCTGGGGGTTCAACCAGATCTCCTAACACAGGATCAGGGGTCCCTGCTACACCCCAACCTCAGATCTCTACATCTGATGGCCTGGCTGCTGAAAGGGTAGTCCTTGCTCCCCTTCTACTGCCGGCAGAGGTTGAAGAGGTCGTCCTAGCTTCCTGGCGACCTTCTACCCGCAAATGCTACGCCCTTAAATGGCGTCGTTTTTCCGTTTGGTGTACCCAGCAGTCTCTGGATCCCTTCTCCTGCTCGGTGTCGGTGGTCTTGCAGTACTTGCTCTACCTCTCTAATCTTGGACTTAAGTCCAACTCCGTCAAGGTTCACCTCAGTGCTCTTTCAGCACATCATGTGCCGGTGGACGGCAGACCTCTTTCCAACGACCCTCTCGTGGCAAGGTTTCTCCGAGGTCTCCTTCTCCTTAAACCACCTCTGCGCCCGCCAGCACCTGACTGGGATCTGAATGTGGTTTTGCAGCGGATCACCTGTCCGCCTTTTGAACCTATGGCTACCTGTCCTCTCCGTTTTCTTTCTTGGAAAACCTTATTCTTGATAGCCCTCACTTCCGCTAGACGCGTAAGTGAACTACAGGCCCTCGTGTCTGATCCCCCTTACACTCGGTTCTACAAAAATAGGGTAGTCCTACGGACTCACCCTAAATTTCTTCCAAAAGTGGTCTCCCCTTTTCACATCAATCAGGAGGTGGTACTTCCGACCTTCTTTCCCAGGCCACACTCCAGCCGAGCTGAAATGGTCCTGCATACCCTGGATTGTAGAAGGGCGTTGAACTTCTACTTCTACCTTGACCGTACGCGGGAGCACCGCAAAGCTGCTCAGCTCTTCGTGTCTTTTGACCCCACTAAATTGGGGCTCCCTGTCTCCAAGCGTACTCTGTCCATCTGGGTTGCTGACTGTATCGCTTGGGCTTATGGAGCAGCCGGACTCTCGTTAGAAAGTCGGGTCACGGCTCATTGTGTTCGGGCGAAGGCTACGTCAGTGGCTTACCTCCGCTCTGTTCCATTGGCAGACATCTGCCGGGCCGCTACTTGGTCTTCGAGCCAGACTTTTGCGGTCCATTACTGCCTCGAGAGGGAGTCCCGCAGGGACAGTGCTTTCGGACAGGCAGTCCTCCGAAATCTCTTCGAGGTTTGAGCAACTCCTACCCTCCATCCCGGATGTTGGGCTACCGGTGGGTAATAATTCAGTGAAGATTCCTTCCTTCTGTGCTGCTGAGCTAGAGGGAGCTCATTTTTGTGCTTAGGGTCTCCGGTAGCCTTAAGCTTGGGAGTCCCATATGTGAGGACTGACTTCCTGCTTGGTCCTGGAGAAAGCGTAGTTACTCACCTGTAACAGGTGTTCTCCAGGAGCAGCAGGAATCAGTCCTCACAACCCTCCCTCCTCCCCTTGGAGTTGTAATCATCTGCTTTAGTTTTTGCAAATTTTTATGCTGTCTTTTAGCTATGTCATCTGACTGGCTAAGATGGCACCCTTGGGCGGGAAGGGGACCGCGCATGCGCGCTGCAATTCCCAAAGGCTTTCTTTGAAAGCTGGGGAAAATTGCTCCACGAGGGCTCCGTTGGCGCCGACGTCACCCATATGTGAGGACTGATTCCTGCTGCTCCTGGAGAACACCTGTTACAGGTGAGTAACTACGCTTTATTTTCAAGCTGTTGTCTTTCTTTCTAATGCCATAGGTGATGATGGATACAGGTGTAAGACCTGGTTGGCTCCTGATTTTGCCAAGCACACCTGCAGCGATGCTTTACAATGAGGCACACATTTCTACATGGGGTGTAATAGAGTACACCTTTAGGGTCTTCAAGAGTCGTTTCCATTGTTTGGCCTATTCTGAGGGTGCATTGCAATACGCATCTGAAAAGGCTAGGGATATTGTTGCAGTCTGCTGCATGCTGCACAATATAGCCCGGGAACATGGAATGCTATGCAAAATAGCTCCTGACTTATCATCGGAACCTTACATCTATGCATCTGCCCCATTCCGATGCAGCAAGGTGTAATCACAGACGAAGAAAACAAAGGACTACTTTTTTTTTTTTTTAATTTCAATCCTCTTTATTAAAGAAAAACAAAGAAATACAATAAAACAGTCATTTATACAATAAGTGTATCACGCTTATATAAAACTCCCAGCCCACAAAATGGAGTGTGAAGTAAACTAATGAAAGAAACAACCCAATACAGAGTGGAGTCATCTAGTTAACAAACCCCTTAATACTAAGCAAAAGCTCCAAATTAAAGTCACTTCAAAAGCGATCCCTTCAAAAAGGTCTCCAACTGTGATGAATCTAAGAATATATATGATTTCCCTTGAAGAGCAACAATGCATTTACATGGGTATTTCAGCACAAAGGAAGCCCCTAGTGCTAAAACACAAGGATGAAGGGCAAGAAAGGCTTTCCGTTTCAACTGAGTACTACGACATACATCTGGGAAAATCTGGATCGCCTGCCCAAAAATTTTCTCATGTCGAAGTTTAAAATAAGAACGCAAAATTAACTCTTTATCTTTTTCTAACAAAAAAGTTACAAGCAAAGTAGCCCAAGTAGGAATTTCTTCAACAGAGGTCTCCAGAAAAGCAGATAGATCTAAACTCTGTGGAGTTAACTGATCCATTTCCTCGTTAACACCACCACCTGTCTCCGAGTCTAATGGCCAATTTTCTCCGACCCCAGAAGGCAAATAATAAAGTTTAGATAAAATTATAGCATCAGGGTCAGGTATTTTTAAAACATCTTTCAAATATTTAGTAAACAAAATACTCGGAGAGAGATAGTGAGTGCGAGGGAAATTTAACAGACGGAGATTCTTCATTCGCAATGTGTGTGCTTTACCTTCCTGTGTTTCCTGATTGGAGTGGAATCGTTGCTCTGTCCCGGTGTGCACTGAGGGACACGTGAGCACAGCGGGCTATAAGATTCGAGCCCCCACCGCGGGCCGTGCACCGCGGGCGCGTGCTCTGAAGGGGTGTGACCAAAGGGGCAGGTCCTGTCCCTTTGGTGCCCCTTCGGAGCACGTAGGAGCACCCGCCGTTGTGGACTATAGCCATCTGCATTTATGGGGAAACATAAGAAGAAGTCTGTGTTGTCATCTATGTCTTCTGGGAAAATGGTTAAGGTGGTTGGACCCATGGATAGTCACTTTAAATCCATGGTGTCTTCCCCTGCTGCTAAATAGTCTTCGGAGTCCTCCATTTCCTCAAGTCCTGCTTCCGGGGGATTGTCTCCTGATCCGCGTAGGGTTGTAACCCCACCCAGCAATGAGCTGCTACTTCAAGGTATAGGCTCTCCTCATGGCTTTGAGGATGATGCCTCTTCCGAAATGGTTAAACTATCTGACTCCTTCTTAAGGGTAAACTCTGTGAGTTCTACATTACCTCTTCCTTTTGACTTTTCCTCTACCACTGATCTTCCTAAACCACCGAAGGATATTTTGCTCCAAGATATTTGGCAGATTGTTTCTCGAACTGAGATGTCTTTGAATTCTTCTTTAATGAAACTTTCTAAGTTTACTCAAGAGACTGTGACTATGTTATCAGACCATCAGGATAGGTTAAGTAGCCTTGAAAACTTTAAGGTTAAAACTGACGGTTTACTTTCTTCAATTCAGGGAGTCCTGGCATCTTCTGTCCAAGACTCCCTGATGCTTCGTCATGATGAAATATTTGAAAATGCATTGCGAATGAGGACTACTTTTCTAGATGCATTTCATGTTATCAGTAATCCTTATGTGGAATGATATGATTACTTGTCTTTTCTTAATAAATGGTTTTGGGGCGAGAATACTTTTGATTGGTATTCTCCAGGACCAAGCAGGAAGTCAGCCCTCACATATGGGTGACGTCGGCGCCAATGGAGCCCCCGTGTGGAGCATTTCCCCAGCTTTCAAAGAAAGCCTTTGGGAATGCAGCGCGCCTGCACGGTCCCCTTCCCGCCCAAGGGTGCCATCTTGCTCAGTCTTTCTTTTTCCACGGAGCCCGACGGACATGAGTTCGTGTCACCCGGGAAACGTTGATTTTTTTCTGCGATTTTCGCGTTGTTTTATCCAGTTCGACGCCAGTTCCCCTTCCCGTCTTGGCTCGGTACACCTGTATCGAGTTGCGTTTTGATTTTCGTTTTTTGTCCTTCATGACTAGCATTCGCGCTCTTTTTGTGTTTTCACTGGCAGCCCGGTCTTTTGACCTTGCAGGGGCCCTTTTTCCCCTGATGGCTGCCAGCGGGTTCAAAAAGTTTGATCGGTGCAAGAAACTTATGTGTCTCACCGACACACATGACTGCTGCCTCCAATGCCTCGGCCCAACCATGACCCACTGGCCTGTGGCCCGTGCGGCAAAATGTCATCGAAGGCGCTTCGGAGCCATCAGCATCAATGTGAGCGAATTTTCTCTGACTCCGCGTCCGGCTGGGCCTGGACTTCGTCAGAGGCCTCGACATCTCGGGAGTCTGACCCTGAGCGCTGTCGGGGTTCCTCTGAAAGGGAGTCTCCCACCCGGGAGCACAGAAGGAAGAAAGAGCTCGTGAGGGCAGCGTTGTTGGAGGCTCCTGGTTCCTCGAGGGCCAGGTCACGTAGCCCTGACCGCCGCCCCGGGCTCTCAGAGTCAGAGAGGCCTTCCAAGCTACCTCGTGTGGAGCCGGAGTCCCCGAGTCACGTAAGTGCAGTTGTCCTCGTGGACTCTCCTCCGGGGGAGCTGATGTCGGGCCCAACACCGTCGGGGCCAGAGTCAGGGGCTGCTGAGTCTCCTGAGCTTGGACTCAGGTTGACGGCCTTGGAGAGCAGCTTGGCTGCCTTCATGGAACAGCAGCGGGTGCTGATTGCTGGTCTGACCCGTGCATCTGCCCCGACCACCGGGACCTCGACGTCTAAGTTGACCCCGGAGACCAAGCCGATCCTCGAGTCAATGAAGTCTCGAGTTGATCCTCAGTCAAGATCCCCCTCGACCTCCCGTGCAGGGCCGAGGTCATTGATACCGATAGCCTCGGCGTCGGGGTGGGTGGCACCGAGGCCCACACGGCTGGAGCCGCTCGATTCCTCCTCGGAGGAGTTCCCGGACACCTTCCGGACCCTGTGCGTCCCTTCGGACTCACTGGAGTCCGAGCCTCGGAGACAGTCCCCCCCCCAGAGGATACCCAGCTCTCGGACTTTGTGAGGGACATGACCAAAGCCTTGGCCTTCCCCACGGATGCCGAGGAGGAGCCTCGAGCCGAAGAGCTTGATGCCCTCCAGTATGATTTTCCTCCGAAGGAAGCCTTTACTGTACCGGTTCCTCCGATGCTGGAATGGCTGCTCTTCTGTATGTGGGAGGCACCGGCCTCGATGCCGGTTCTTAGCAAATGGGTCGATTCCATTTATCGAGTCCATAAGAGCCCTGGGTTCCAAAAGGCGCAGCTACCGCACCACTCCATGGTAGTGGAATCGACCATGCACCGTCTGAAGAGTCAGAAGATGCATTCCTTGGTGCCCCCTGGCCGGGAGGCCCGGAACCTGGATACCCTCGGTAGAAAGTGCTTCCAGGGCTCTATGCTATCTTGCCATGTCCAGACCTACCAGCTGTACGTGGGCATGTACCTACGAGACCTGGCAAAGGAGAATGCCGGGTTCTCAGCTGGCCTCTCCGAGGAACCTTTGCAGAGGTTCAAGGCTTTGTCAACAGGGATTCGAGAGTGCTCAAAGTTTATCTCTCGAGCTGCCTATGATGGCTTCCAGGCTTTGGCCCGGGTAGCCACGGCCAGCATCGGTGCACGCCGTCAGGCCTGGCTGCAGTCATCAGACCTGGAGCCATGGGTGCAGGACAAGTTGGTCGATGTCCCTTGCCAAGGTGAAAACCTTTTCGGTAAGCCCATGACTGAAAAGGTTGCGGAAATTGAGACTGAGACTCTCACCAGGACAAGGCTGTCCAGGAAGACTTCTGCCCCTTCTCAGAAAAAGAAGGGCTCGGGAAAGAAGCCCTTTTTCCCGAGGAAGGGTGCTGCCTACAGATCCTACCCTCAGTACCAGGCCTCTCCAGCTCCCCAACAGGGCCAGCAGGCCAAAGGGCAGGGGCATGGGCCCCGTAGGCAGAAGACCCCCAAGCCGCCAGCTCCGGCTCCTGCACAGCAGGGAGCGGGGTTTTGACTCCCACAGCATAGCCTCTTCTCCACAGCTGGCTCCACAGCACAGGAGATCAGCTGACCCTGTACGCCTACAGGTGGCCAGTCATCACAGGGGATACCTGGGTACTGAGCATAGTCCAGAAGGGCTACTTGCTCCACTTCCACCAGATACCTCCCTCCTACTTAACCAGGGGAGCCTCCAAGACTTCCTCTGCACAGAAACCTCCTCCTTCAGGAGTTGGCAAGTCTTCTAAAGGAACAGGCGGTGGAACCGGTGCCCCACCACCTGGAAGGGCAAGGCTTCTACTCCAGGTACTTCCTGCTACCAAAAACGACAGGAGACCTCCGGCCTATCCTAGACTTGCAAAACTTAAACAAGTTTCTGGAGAGGGAAAAGTTCAAGATGCTTACCCTTGGGATACTGCTGCCCTACCTCCAGCAGGGAGATTGGCTATGCTCCTTAGATCTAAAGGATGCTTATACTCACATCCTCATTCATCCAGACCACAGACAATATCTCAGATTTGTGGTGGGAGGAAACCATTTCCAGTACAGAGTACTTCCCTTTGGCCTAACTTCCACCCCCAGGGTTTTCACCAAATGCCTGGCGGTGGTGGCGGCCTATCTCAGGAATCAGGGAATTTTTGTCTTCCCATACCTGGATGACTGGCTCATCAGGGGCCAGTCTCTCCAGGAGGCCAGACAAGCCACTCTTCGCACTGTCTCTCTTCGTCAGCATCTGGGCTTTGTCATAAACTACGCAAAGTCCACTTTGCAACTTTCACAGAACCTAGAGTTTATAGGGGCAAGATCAGACACCCTGCAGGCAAGAGCTTACTTGCCCGAGGACAGGGCCCACAGACTGATGGATTTGGCCAACCAGTTCCAAAGCAATTCTCAGGTCTCCACCAGGCACTTCCTGCGGCTCCTGGGCCACATGGCATCCACGGTACATGTGACTCCGAATGCCCGTCTGCACATGCGGGCTGCTCAGTGGTGCCTCAGAGCTCAGTGGGCGCAGGCCACAGGTGACCTCCAAGACAGATTAAAGGTGTCCAAACCACTTTTGGACTCCTTGCAGTGGTGGCTACATCTCCCAAACCACCTCAGGGGGGTACCTTTTCAGGCCCCAGCACACACAAGGGTGCTGACGACCGATGCTTCCTTAACGGGCTGGGGTGCACATTGCCAGGGCACGTGCACTCAAGGCCTCTGGTCTCCTCGGGAGGCCACACAGCAGATCAATCTTTTGGAGCTGCCAGCAATCCGCTTGGCTCTACAGACTTTCTCATGCCCTCTCTCACCAGTCTGTCTTAGTTCAGACAGGCAATCAGGTTGCAGTGTTCTATGTGAACAAGCAAGGGGGCACAGGGTCCAGACTCCTATGTCAGGAGGCGCAGGCCCTTTGCTCCTTTGCAGTCAAACATGGCATGTTTCTCAAAGCAGTTTATCTACCTATTCAGGAGAACTTCTTGGCAGACAAACTAAGCAGGATTCTCCAGCCTCACGAATGGCAGTTGACTCCACTGGTGGTTCAGCAGATCTTTCTACGATGGGGACTTCATCAATCGATCTCTTTGCAAGTCTACTGAGCTGCCCAGGTTTTGCTCCAGACAGCCGCATCCCCTGAGAATGACAGCAGATGCGTTTCTGATCTCTTGGTCTACGGGCCTCCTGTATGCGTTTCCTCCCACGCCCCTGGTGGCCCGAACTCTTTTCAAGATTCTATGGGACAAGGCCTCTGTGATTCTGGTAGCCCCCAGTTGGCCGAGGCAACCGTAGTTTCCACTTCTTCTGCAGTTGGCGGTGGAAACTCCATTCCCTCTGGGGTTGCAACCCGATCTCCTGTCTCAGGATCAGGGTTCCCTTCTGCACCCCAATCTCAAATCCCTCAATCTGATGGCCTGGCTGCTGAAAGGATAGTGCTAGCTCCCTTACTTCTACCTAGGGAAGTTCAGGAGGTGGTTTTGGCCTCTAGGAGGCAGTCCACCAGAAAGTCCTATGCCCTCAAGTGGCATAGGTTCTCAATATGGTGTGCTCAGCGCAATGAAGATCCTTTCTCCTGCCTGGTGCCAGTAGTGCTACAATATCTACTTCACCTGTCAGACCTAGGCCTTAAGTCCAACTCTGTTCGGGTCCACCTCAGTGCTCTATCAGCACACCACTCAGTGGTGGAGGGTCAGTCTGTCGGTTCACCCCCTTGGTGTCCTGCTTCCTCAGAGGCCTGCTTCTGCTCAAGCCTCCGATTCGTCCACCAGCCACTGAGTGGGATTTGAATGTGGTCTTGCAGCAACTTACTCGCCCACCGTTTGAGCCGATGGCTACGTGCCATTTACGCTTCCTTTCTTGGAAGATGCTCTTCCTGGTAGCTCTTACCTCTGCCAGACGTGTGAGTGAACTACAAGCTCTGGTTTCTGATAGACCGTACACACGGTTCTATAGGAACAGTGTGGTCCTACGGACCCATCCAAAGTTCCTTCCAAAAGTTGTCTCCTCCTTCCACCTCAACCAGGAGGTGGTTCTTCCAACATTCTTTCCCAGGCCGCATACCAGCCAGGCTGAAACAGTCTTGCATTCCCTGGACTGTAAGAGGGCGTTGTCCTTTTACATAGAACGTATGCGGGGGCACCGAAGGGCTACTCAGCTCTTTGACCCTAATAAACTGGGGTTGCCTGTCTCCAAGCGTACCTTGTCCACTTGGGTAGCAGATTGTATCGCCTGGGCGTACAAGGCAGATGGCCTCTTCTTGCAGGGTCGAGTCACGGCCCACCATGTCAGGGCGAAAGCCACCTCAATAGCTCATCTCCGCTCTGTTCGGTTGGCAGACATCTGCTGGGCCGCTACTTGGTCTTCAAGCCAGACTTTTGCAGCCCACTACTGCCTCGAGAGAGAGTCCCAAAGGGACAGTGCATTCAGACAGGCGGTACTCCGTAATCTCTTTAAGGTTTAGGCAACTCCTACCCTCCGGCCCTTATGTTGGGCTACCGTACGGGGACGTTCTCAGAGGATATTCTTATCACGGATGCTGAGGCTCTTAAGAGGGAGCCATTTTTTCAGCTTTGGGTTCCTGGTAGCCTAGAGCTGGGGAGTCCCATATGTGAGGACTGACTTCCTGCTTGATCCTGGAGAAAGCAGTTACTCACCTGTAACAGGTGTTCTCCAGGAGCAGCAGGAATCAGCCCTCACGACCCTCCCTCCCCTGGAGTTGCAGTCATATACTTTATTTTGTTTTTTGCTGTCTTTTAGCTATGTCATCAGACTGAGCAAGATGGCACCCTTGGGTGGGAAGGGGACCGCGCAGGTGCACTGCATTCCCAAAGGCTTTCTTTGAAAGCTGGGGAAATGCTCTGCACAGGGGTGCTGTCGGCTCCGACGTCACCCATATGTGAGGACTGATTCCTGCTGCTACTGGAGAACACCTATTACAGGTGAGTAACTACTCTTTATTGGGGGGTGAGTGGTTTCAGGCTGTAACTGACCTCAGGGTATGATTGGTAATGGTAAAGAGCAATTGAATATGGAACTGGGGATGTGGACAGAGATACTATGCATCCGGCAGGCCTCCTTGGTTGCTAAGCCTGCCTGTCCAATGCATCTGCCCAATATTGCCATGATGTCAAGGGCTAAGGAGATATTGGTCTTTTTTAAGGATCTGGTATCTGTTCCTGATGTCTCCTTTCTTGCAAAAACTTGCATGGTTGTATTGGATTGTGTACCATGAATACAAATTATCTGAACTAAAATTTGGCTCAGGGAAAGGAGATACAGAAAATAATGGCTGAAAAGGAATGCAGGCAACACTGTTATGACCATCCTAGCATTTTAGCAAGGTAAAAGAGGAGACGTTCAACCGGACATGGATGTGGCGCACCTGTGGGGATGCACAGCGGGATGTGCACGTAGTAGAGGTGCATGCTTGCGTTTGTCAATGCGGAACATGGCTGCAGGAGGAGGAGAGGGGCCATATCCTGAGCAGAAGCCCAGCTTCCCCCTGGGAGGATGTGGCGCTGCTGCCCTCACTGTGGCCAATGAAAAACACCTATTCCCCAGGGAGGGGAAGAGGCGCCACTATAGGCTCATGCGCTAGGTGTAGAGGATGCTCTGTTGCGCCTACAAGGAGGAGGCCATCTTCCATCTTGAGGTGAGTGTGACCGTTTGCCAGTATTTTTTTTTTTTTTAGGGATAGGGGTTTCCTTTTGGGGGGGACATATGTGGGTGGAGTAGTAGCGTAGTGGTTAGAGCAGTCAGTGGCCAACTACAAGAAGATATTCCTTTTGGTCTTGGGCACTTGAAGACACCTTTACAAAAAAAATGGGGCAGTAAATAGCACCTTAACCTTGCACCTGTAACTGGAAGCCATGTTGAATACTAGATATGGGATAGCAATTTAATGTAAATGCACTGGTGTAGAATGTGCTTACAGACCCCAGTTCTCAGTATGTGTTTACAGACTGACAGGAAAGTCCAGAAACTTGACTGTCTAGGGCTGGCCGACAAATGCATGTGCTGCTGCTACCGATACAAATGTATGGTTCTTTTATTTCAGATTGAGGACCTCAG
This sequence comes from Ichthyophis bannanicus, assembly GCA_033557465.1. Classification (NCBI taxonomy): domain Eukaryota; kingdom Metazoa; phylum Chordata; class Amphibia; order Gymnophiona; family Ichthyophiidae; genus Ichthyophis; species Ichthyophis bannanicus. The sequence continues at coordinate 23,362,911 of CM066046.1, forward strand.
AAAAAGGCCCGAAAGCTGAGGAGACACTCCCGCCACCTAATGTGGTTCAGGTGCAAGTGGGGAAATATTCTCCTGTAGGCATCATAAATAAACAGAAGTTGGGGGCTGCTATATTGGGTCTGTTTTTGGGTGTGTACATTGCTTTCTATGGATGACATGACATGTGCTTCTCTTTCTTTTGGCAAAGTTCAGCCCTGAGGAGAATGAGGATGACCCTGGCCCTTCCCCCTACCCACACCCACATCACCACTGCCACCATCCCAAGCAACCTGCTCCCCCAGCCACACTCACACAGCCACCACCAGCAGCCTGAACAACCTCCCCCTGCAGTCTCAACAACCGCCCCCTCTCCAGCCCGAACAACCTCCCCCTGTGGAATCACCTTCCTCTGATTTCACCACTCCCCCCCCCATCCTATCTCCATGCCTGGGCATGATCAGGTACACCCCCCCTCCCAATCCAGGAGGAAGGGGATACGAGGGTTCCTCATGCTGTGGCATCCCCTCTGGATTACCAGTAGTGAATGTCTACAGCATGCTACTGGACAGAGGGCAGTTAGCAACCATAGCCACTGTGGGCAATATGCTCAACGTCCTCATCATGGAAGCGATCAAGGATGTTGAGGGAGGAGTGGCCTAGTGGTTAAGACATGGACATTGTACATCATACTGGAAGGCCAAGGGTTCAAGTCCCACCTGGGGACAGCAATCTCAGGCCGGAGGGACACGGGTTTCCATTCCTATAGGCACTCCTTGTGGCTTTGGGCAAGCCACTTAACCCTCCATTGCCTCAGGTACACATAGATTGTGAGCCCTTTGGGGACAGGGGAATATATCCAGTACCTATTTGTAGTAATTACATTATGTAAACTACTTTGAAGGATAAGGCGATATAGAAAACTGGTTAACTAAACTAACTAATTAACTAAATATTGCCCATCACCTCCACCCCACCTAGCTGATCCTCTTCCTCCTGGATTGGTACCTTTTTTACATTCCTTCTCCCCTCTACCTCCATGTAAATATATACATGTATACTTTTAATGTTTTCTCCAGGAACAAGCAGGAAGTCAGTCCTCACATATGGGTGGCGTCGACACCGACGGAGCCCTTGTGGAAGCATCCCCCCAGCTTTCAAAGAAAGCCTTTGGAAGATGCCACCACGCATGCGTGGTCCCCTTCCCACCCAAGGGTGCCATCTGGTTAAGTCTCCTTTTTTCTGCAGAGCCCTTCAAACCTTTGACTTGTCCCCGGAAAAAGTTGATTTTTCTCTCCGAGTTTCATACTCGCCTCCGGTATTGCATCGGTATTCTTCTCACCTACAGACCTCATTGCCTCGGCGTCTAGTTCAGACTATTTTTGTAGTTTTTCATTCTTTTCTTTTCCTGGCGTCTTCACACCTCTTTTCTTCCACAGGCAGCCCGGAGAGTCTTTGACCTCACAGGGGTACTTTTTTCCCCCATGGCTAGTGTGGCTTTAAGAAGTGTGATCAGTGCTCTAAAATTTTCTTTGACCGACACAAACGACTGCTGTCTCAGCTGCCTTGGGCCAGACCACGACCCAGCAGCCTGTGGTCTCTGCAAGAGGATGTCCAGTAAGGCCTTTGAGCCGCCAGCCGCAGCACGATAAGTTTTTCCTCCTGAGTCCCTGGTGCCTCTGAAGGCCCGGAACCTTCCATACCCGCCTCATCATGGGTCCTCAAAAAGGGAGTCTCCCTCAAGGGAACCCAGGAAGAAGAAGAAACCCTTGAAGGCGGCATCCTTGGACGGTTTCAACCAGCCGGGTGCTGCCCGGGCCCGCAGTCTGAGATGTTCGTCCAAGGCATCAGAAAAGGAGCGGCCTGTGAAGGTCCCCTGGAAGGATCCAACCGCAGACTGGCTTCAATCCGCAGATACTATCCTCATCGAGGAATCCCCTTCAGGGAAGCCGATGTCGGGCCAGAGTCCCTCGGTGCCCGCGCCAAAGGCTGCGGAGCCTTCTGGTCTGGAGTCCAGAATGGCGGCCCTGGAGCGCAGTTTATCTGCCTTCATGAACCAGCAGTGGGTGCTGTTTTCCAGCACGACTGGTTCATCTGCCCCAACCACCGGGCTCTTGACATCCAAGACTTCTCCGGAGGCCTAGCCACTCCTCATGGTCTTTCAGCCTCGAGTCAATCCTCAGCCAAGGTCACGATCTGAGTCCCACTAAACGGGACCACGGTCATCCCTGGCAAGTTTAGCGGGCACCGTCTGCAGGACATCGGGGGCCCAGAGGAGCTGCCCTCCTACGAATCCTCCACAGACTACTCCGAGTAGGAGACAGAAGGCGAGGAGTCCCCTGATACCTGTCACCACCACGATGTCCCATCTGACTCTCCCATCTCGGAGCCTCGACAGCGGTCCCCGCCCAAGGATATAGGCTTCCTTGATTTTGTCAAGGACATGTCTAAAGGCCCTGGCATTTCTGATTGAGTCAGAGGAGGACCCTTGGGTGGATGAGTTGAAAATCCTCCAGTACAAGGTCCCTCCATGGGAATCACGGTGCCCATCCTCTCCCATCCTGGAACAGCTGATGCTCCAAATGTGGGAGACACTGGCTTCGGTGCCGGTGGTGAGCAAATGGCTCGACTTGATGTATCGAATCCGCCGGAGCCCGGGTTTCCAAAAGTCACAGCTGCTGCATAATTGCATGGTGATGGAGTCGGCCATGCGTCAGCTGAAAAGCCAGAAGATGCACTTTTTGGAGCCCCCTGGCAGGGGCTCCTACACCCTGGACGTCCTCGGCTGAAAGTGCTACTAGGGCTCAATTCTCATCAGCCGCATTCAGGCCTACTAGCTGTACATGGGCATGTACCCTGAGAGACCTGGTGAAGGAACTCGCCAGGTTCTCGGCTGGTCTCTCCGAAGAACCCTTGCAGCGGTTTAAGAACCTGTCCAAAGCAGTCTGTGAGTGCTCCAAATTCATGTCTTGAGTGGCCAATAATGTGTTCGAGTCAGTGGCTCGAATAGCAGTGGCTGGCATCGGTGCACACAGCCAAGCTTGGCTACAGTCGTCTGACCTCGAGCAGTGGGTTCAGGACAAATTGGTTGATGTCTTCTGCCAAGGAGAGAACCTCTTTAGCAAACCCATGGCCGACAAGGCTGCCAAGCTGGAGACCAAGTTCATGACGAGGACCAGGCTTTCCAAAAAGACCACTCCCCCTTCCCGGAAGGTCTCGGGTAAAAAGTCCTTTTACGCAAGGAAGGGAGCTGCTTACCGAACTACCCACCTTATCAGACCTCCCTGGCTCTCCAACAGGGTCAGCAGGCCAAGGGACAGGGCATGGCCCTCGTAAGCAGAAGACTCCAAAACCCCAGGCACCAGTTCTGGCCCAGCCAGGGGGGAGTTTTTGACTCCTTGTGCATAGCCTATCTACCCAAAGGAGATCAGCAGCCCACAAGGGGATGTCTGGCCCTCTATGTCCAGAGGTGGGTGTCCATCATCACCAATTCCTGGCCACTTCGGGTAGTCAGGGAGGGTTACCACCTCCACCTGACTCGAACACCTTTCCCTTATTTCCCGGGAGAGCCCTTCAGGTCTCCCCTCCACCGGGACCACCTTCTGAAGGAGTTGGCAGAACTTCTCGAGGATAAAGCGGTGGAATTGGTGCCCACCATCTTAAAGGTATGGGGTTCTACTCCAGGTACTTCCTCGTGCCAAAAAGGACAAAGGGCCTAAGTCCCATTCTCGATCTCTGCAACATCAACAAATTCCTAGTGAGGGACAAGTTCAAGATGCTCTCCCTTGGAACATTGCTGTCCTACCTCTAGCAGGGAGACTGGCTGTGCTCCTTAGACCTCAAGGATGCTTATGTCCACATCCTCATCCACCCCAACCACAGGCAGTATCTGCAGTTCGTATTGGGGGGCAGGCATTTTCAATACAGCGTGCTCCCCTTCAGCCTAGCCTCTGCCCCAAGGGTTTTCACAAAATGCCTGGCAGTCGTGGCCGCCTTCCTCAGGAGGGGGGGGAGGCCTTCGTCTTTCCGTATCTGGATGACTGACTCATAAAGGGAGGCACGGCCTCACAGGTGCAGCAGGCCCCCACACGCACCATCCATAAGAACATAAGATAAGCCATACTGGGTCAGACCAAGGTCCTTCAAACCCAGTATCCTATTTACAACAGTGGCCAATCTAGGTCATAAGTAACTAGCAGTTTCCCCATCAATTGGGGTTTGTCATAAACTACCCCAAGTCTCACCACCTCCCAACACAGCGTCTGGAGTTCATTGGGGCAAAGATCGACACTCTCCAGTCGAAGGCTGCCTTGCCCAGGGACCGAGTCAATCGTCTCAGGACTTTGGCTCGGGATGCATAGTACTGTCCCTCGGTGCCTGCTTGGCTTCTCCTGTGCCTCCTTGGGCACATGGCCTCCATGGTCCACATGAGGATGGCGCAATGGTGTCTCTAGAACCAGTGATTTCGGGCCACAGGCCGCTTCCGAGACAGACAGTTTCTGTGACTTGCCAATTGGCAGATTCTCTAGTCTGGTGGCAGTCTCCCCAGCATCTCGAGGTGGGCATGCCTTTTCAGGCCCCAAGTCCCTCAACGGTCCTCACCATGGACGCCTCCCCGCTCAGCTGGCGAGCCCACTGCGGAGATCTCCACACTCAGAGCAACTGGTCACCAGATGAGAGCACCCAGCAGATCAACTTCCTGGAACTCTGAGCCATTCACCTAACCATGAGGATCGTCTGTCACCACCTGCATCACCAGCCAGTCCTGGTCCAGAAGGACAACCAGATGGCGATGTTCTACGTGAACAAACAGGGGTCACGGGGTCTCGTACCCTTTGTCAGGAGGCACTGGTCCTCTGTTCGTATGCAGTCCAACAGGGTATCCTCCTGCGGGCAGTGTACCTGCCAGGCCAGGATAACCTGCTGGCCGACAGGCTCAGCAGAGTTCTCCAGCTGCACGAGTGGCAGCTGGACCCCAAGATAGCCAGTTGGCTTTTCCAGCTCTGGGGGGAACCTGTGATGGACCGTTCACCAGCCCAAAAAACTTTCAGTTGCCCCTCTTCTGCTCCGAGCAGGCCCACCCCTTCACAGTGGCAGTGGACGTGTTCCTGGTCTCATGGTCAGAAGGCTTCATGTTTGCCTTCCCTCCTATGCCACTGATCACCAAGACCTTGTTCAGGACCTTCCACAACAGGGCCTTGCTCATCCTGATAGCTCCTTGGTGGCCCAGGCAACCATGGTTCCCGCTGCTTCTACAGTTGATGGTAGAGACCCCCATCCCCTTGGGGTCCACCCAGGGACTCCTATCTCAGGAGGAGGGCTCTCTCCTGTACCCCAACCTGGTGTCCCTGTTGCTGACAGCGTAGCTGCTGAGAGGGTGACTCTGGCCCCTTTCAACCTTCCAGATGAGGTGGAAGACATTCTGCTGGTTTCTCACAAAGCCTCTAGTAGGAGGCTTACACCCTCAAATGGCGCAGGTTCTCTGTTTGGTGCACCAAACACGGGACTGACCCTTTCTCGTGCGTGGTGGCTCTGGTGTTACAGTACCTTCTCCACCTCTCTCAGTCTGGGCTCAAGTCTAACTCCGTCCGAATGCAGCTTAGTGCCCTGGCGGCACACCACTATCTGGTGAATGGTAAGCCCTTCTATGTCCAACTATTGGTGACCCATTTCCTTCAAAGCCTGCTCTTATCGAGGTCCTCGGTTCGACCTCGGGCAACTGAATGGGAACTCAACATAGTGATGGGGCAGCTCACTCGCCTGCCCTCGAACCTCTGGCTACCTGCCACCTTTGCTACCTCTCTTGGAAGGTGACTTTCCTGGTCACGCTTACCTCCACTTGCAGAGTTAGCGAGCTTCATGCACTTGTGGCAGAGGCACCCCTCTACCAGGTTCTACAAGAATAGAGTGGTGGTTCGCACGCACCCCAAATTCTATGTCCATCCATGGTCAGCAATGATGAGCAGTAAAATAAAGCCCCATGTTTTGAACCACAGTGCTTGTGATCACAGTAAAGCTAATCGTGATCTGAACCTAAGAAATATGAAAAAGCATCAGCAAATAGGTCTAGCTGGTCTACTTAGTGGTCTGGTTGTACCTGCTGTCCCATGTTCTCTCTCTACTACTAAGCTACGATTGTGTCTGCCTCATACATGCTTGACTTCTTAGCTCTTCTGGTGAAAGTCCACCACCTTCTCCGTGAAGAAGTATTTTCTCACATTCTGAATGATCCTCCCTCCCTTTGACTTTAGACATGACCCCTTTCTCCTTGGGTCCTTTATTCTACAGTAAATATCATTGTCTGGTATCTTATTGAATCCTGCTGAATATTTGAATCTTGGTATCCTAGCTCCCTTTTCCCTTCCGTCTTTTAGACAGACAGCATGAGCCCTTTAGCAGTGGGGCCATATCCAGCCACCGTCATTGGTTATCTGGGTCAGCTGGATAGAGACAGAGCTAACTGGACAGTGGAGATATTCAGCCACTGCCTAATTGGCTTTGATGGCAAACGTTAGGCCACTGATAAAGTGCCTAACTTTCGCCACTTAGCAATAACTGGAAAGCAGCAGATTATCACTGCGTGTTATTGCCGGATGCTGCCACTGCTCCACTCCTGGAATGCTGCAATGCTAGCCGGCCAGCACCCAGAGATATTCAGCGCACTAAAAAGCAGCATGGGGAGGGGAGGGTGGAATATACGGAGAACCCTCACGTAATTATTTCCAGTCGCTCTGTATGTGTGTGTGCGTTAGTTTCTGTGTTTTGACTGCATCTGGGGTGCGCGTGCGTATTTTGTTATTTTTTTTGTGGCTATTTGTGAGACTGTTTTATTATCTGTTGCCTTGACCCTATTGAAAACCATCTTGATGCCAGTTATATGTGCCTTTGCCCATATAATAGATGGTATTCTAAATAAATCATTTATGTATTGCACGATACCAGCAACTATTAAAAATAAAAACAATGGCAAAAGAAATCCTGTCACACCCCTACCTCACCTACCTGTCAACCACCTCTAATGCCAACCTAGCTAGAGAACAGAAAAGTTTTTAAGGACTTTCAACAACATCCCCTATCCAGTTCTTGCCTCATCATGGGGGATACCTTACTCCAGCACAGCTGTCTTAAATGCTCTCCCCCCCCCCCACTTCTGTTGTCTCGCTAATCTGGAATTGCCAATAGACCGCCCTGACTAGAGCTTAAAACTCAACCGGGCTAGTACCACTGCAACACGCGTTTCTTTTTCTACAACATTAACAAGATTTGCCCCTTCCTTTCTGAACACACTACGAAAACACTTATCCACTCTTTAGTCACGTCTCGCCTCAACTATCGTAACCTCCCCCTTGCTGGTCTCTCCCCTTCAATCTGTTCAAAACTCTTCTGCGTGGCTAATCTTCTGCCAGCCCCAATATACTCATATAACCCCTCTTCTCAAATCACTTCATTGGCTTCCCTTCTGTTTCCATATCCAATACAAACTTCTCCTTCTGACCTACGTAGAAGTGCATTCATTCTATTGCTCCTCGCTACTTTTCCTCTCTCCTCTCCCCACCTCCTCGTGAACTCCGCTCTTCCTCTGGCCTGCTTCTCTCTATGCCCTTCTCTTCAACAGCCAATTCCAGACTTCGATCCTTTCACCTTGCTGCTCCTTATGCCTGGAACAAACTACCTGTATCTTTACGTCAGATTTCATCTCTCCCCCTTTTCAAATCCATGCTAAAAGGTTCACTTCTTAAAGGCCACTTTTTGATTTTAATTCTTTGTTCTCCTTCTGTCACACCCTTTCCTACTGTACCCTTGTTATCTATTCTGCTGTCTGTCTTGATTAGATTGTAAGCTCTGCTGAGCAGAGACCGTCTTTAATATGTGTCTGTACACTGCTGCGTATGTCTTGTACTGGGCCCTTCCTCCCTCAAGATTTTAAATATCAGTGCTAGCTTTTTAAATACACATCTCTCACAAATTGGAAGCCAATACAATTGCTTTAATATATTTGTGACTGAATCCCTCCAGCCATGCTTCGACACTTGTGCTGCTACATTTTGAACCACCTGCAACCTCCACACCAGATAATCTGGAAAGCCTACATATAGAAGGATGCAGTAGCCCAACACTGAGTGTGTCTGTGACCAGATTGCACTTAGGGAAGTGTTCCTTTCTCTGTTTAACTAAGGATCATGTTGAAGATGGGCAGTAAGGATTTGACCCTCTCTTCTGACTAAAAACTTAAATTAACTCTGATTAGGGAGGAGGATGGAATGACTACCACGGTCTGTAAGCTGGCAGGTCCATGTGCTGACCTAACATTTTAATCAGAACTTGGGCTTTAAGGAGAGCAATCTGACGCATGGTCTAGCCCAGGGGTGGGCAATTCCGGTCCTGGAGACCCGCAGACCAGTCAGGTTTTCATGATGTCCCTAATGAATATTCATGGACCTATTTCCATACAATGGAAGGCAGTGGCTGCAAATAGATCTCATGAATATTCATTAGGGACGTCATGAAAACCTGACTGGTCTGCAGCCCTCCAGGACTGGAATTGCCCACCCCTGGTCTAGCCAATTGAATAATGGGCTCAAAACCACAGAAATGAGGGCTTGGAGTCATTTATTCACTGATGTTGCTTGTGATTCTAAAATACCTCTTGGGCAGAGAAATGCAGTATATGTAGGTTATACCTTATGTGTACTTGATCAGTGAGTTGCATTCAGGTAAAGTGGGTATTTCCCTGCCCTTAGAGGGCTTACAATCACATTTTTCCTTAGATTTGAATTGTTTTCCTGAAATCCAAATCTGCTTTTTTTTTTAATTGTCTAAGAAAGCCATTATTGGTGTGTACATTGGCTCCAAAATTTTAGACAAGTAGTAAACAAGTGGCTTCTGAGGCAGCAAGGTTCTGAACAAAACGTTCTACTACATAAACAAACTTCTTGAACTTATTTGTGCCTAGTGACTCAAGAAATGGCTGCACTAGGTTCTTATTGAGGAAGCAAATGATGTAACTAGAGGCTTACGTCTGTGCACAGCATGCCCGGAAAGAGTAGATGGAAGCAGAATTCAAGGCTTCAGCATGTCTTAGCACAGTATTTGGCCATTAGCACTGGGTGTGTGAGAGCTGACAACTGCTTTTGGGCTTACACTTACATCGTATGCTAAAACGTTCCACTGCAATAATGTGAGCAACATTGTAATTTCATCTGTTGTAACACGGTGTAGACTCTACTGCAATACTCGGTCCACCTTCCCTAAAGGCTTGCAGCCAGTACCTCAAGCTACTGCTATTTTGCTTAGCATAATGTCAGCAAGTTTGAGCTATAGTGCCTGAATTCTTGATCTAGACTTGCTTTGTGCATGGGTTTCTTTTTTCTTTAAACTTTTTTTTTGTTTGTGTTTTCTAATACAATAAGAACATAAGATATGCCATACTGGGTCAGACCAAGGTCCATCAAGCCCAGTATCCTGTTTCCAACAGTGGCCAATCTAGGTCATAAGTACCTAGCAGTTTCCCCAAAAGACACAGGTTCCTCAATGCTTGTATTGGGTCAAGCAGTGATATCCCGGGTCCCTTTTAATAATGGTTTATGGACATTTCCTCCAGGAACTTGTCCAAACCTTTTTTTAAACCCAACTACATTAACAGCTTTTACTACATCCTCTGGAAACAAATTCCAGAGTTTGATTACACGTTGAGTGAAAAAAATATTTTCTCTTACTAGTCCTAAACAGGTTACACTGTAGATTCATGCATGTCCCCTAGTCTTTCTATATTTTGATGGAATAAACAATCGATCTATGTCTACCCGTTCCACTCCATTCATTAATTTATAGACCTCTATCATATCTCCCCTCAGCTGTCTCTTTTCCAGGTTGAAGAGCCCTAAGCTTTATAGCCTCTCCTCATAGGGGTAACCTTCCATCCCCTTTACCATTTTGGTGGCTCTTCTCTGTACCTTTTCTAATAACGCTATATCCTTTTTAAGATATGGCGACTAGAATTGCACACAATATTCAAGGTGCGGTCGCACCATGGAATGATACAGAGGCATTATAATATCCTTTGTTTTATTCTCCATTTTTTCCTTATGATACATAGCATTCTGTTTGCTTTCTTGGCTGCTGCTGCACACTGGGCCGAGGGCTTTAACATGGTATCCACAATGACGCTTAAATCTTGTTCCTGGGTGGTGGTTCCTAATGTGGAACTTTGTATCGTGTAACCATAGTTGGGGTTGTTCTTTCCTAGGTACATAACTTTGCACTTGTATACATTAAATTTTATTTGCCATTTGAACATCCAGTCTTCCAATTTATCAAGGTCCTCATGCAATGTTTTCATAATTCTCTTGGGTTTTAACCACTTTGTTTAATTTTGGCTCATCTGCAAATTTGATTACCTCACTCATTATTCCCCTTTCCGGGTCATTTACGAATATGTTAAAAAGCAGCGGACCCAGCACAATGTGCTTCTGAAGGAGGCATGGGAAAGACTGGATCAGAATCTAATGTAACTGGTCAAGTAGATATGACCCTTCACCTGTTTGCAGGGAATGTTGGGAATAAAAGGGACTGACCTTCTGTAAGTTAGTCCTGTTGATATCCTTACCAGCCCCAGCTATGAACTGGAACTAAGCATGCTTTTACCATAACAGAAACATCTAATTTTTGAATCTTCTCTGTCTGGTTCACATTTAGCTTGGTGCCATCTATCTACTTCCTGGCAGTAGAAGAGCAGGGTAGGGCCTTCATAGCATGAACTATGGCAAGTCAAAACAATGTAACTTAATTGGCTGAACATTTGATCATACATGATTAGGGCATTGGTTGTATGTAACTCTGAGTTTATGGATGTTCATGTATTTCAGAGGTAGTGCATCTGTCCATGATGGCAAGGCCGGCGTCCAGATGGGCAACGCCTGCTGGGAGCTGTATTGTCTGGAACATGGAATCCAACCTGATGGGATCATTCCAAGTGGCCCAGTGGATTCTTCATTTGGAACCTTCTTCGGTGAGACTGGATCAGGAAAGCATGTGCCCAGAGCAGTGTTCATAGACCTGGAAGAAACCGTCATTGGTAATGCACTTTACACCTATCTCATGGCTAGAAATGTTTCATGTTTGTGACACTTGAAGGGTTATAGCAGCATGCTTTAGTGACATAATGGGCTGAATTAGTGAATGTGACTACACTCCAGAGGAAAGCAACCAGCATGAATTACACAAGGAAATAAAAATAAAGCTACTTGTTACATCCAGTTGTCCGGATTTGGATTTTGCAAGATGCTTAAATTGTGTCTTATTTAATAATGAAATTTGCATGTAGTGTCCAGCTGCAGATTTGCCAAGCTTATACTGTTTACATGTACCACATGTTTTGTCCTAGTAGGGGTGTAACGTTTCCAGCTACCAGATCTGTTGAGATCTGCCTTCCTCTCAATTAAGTAAAAGCTGTTGTAGTTAAGAACATGCCTGGGACCTACCACGCTCTCTTCCACCCAGAACAGCTCATTACAGGCAAGGAAGATGCTGCCAAGAGCTATGCCCGGGGTCACTACTCCATTGGGAAGGAAATAGTTGATCCTGGACAGAATCCATGAAATGGTGAGTAGAAGTTATCAGTCAGCTAAATCAAAGGTTAAGTGCCATACTGGGTCAGACCAGCAGTTCAGCAATATCTTGGACAGCTGACAATCCAGGTTATTTTAAGAGTATCCAGGAAATACTAATAGGAAAGTCAATGCTATTTATTTATTTATTTATTTTATTTATTTATATTTATTTAACATTTTTTTGTATACCGCTTTTCAAGTTTATCAAAGCGGTTCACATAGAACAGAACATTATTACATTGAACAGTAGAGGAACTCTTTACATTATACAATTTTGAGAACTATTTACATTTAATAGTTTGTCTTTCATTCCCAAAATTGGGAGGTTCCCAGCACCTCTCATTGCCCCCTGTAAATCACCAGCTTGTATTTTGAAGCCACGCACAAGTTTATGCTTTGAAAGAGTCCTAACCTTTTGGATCTAGGCACCAGCTTAAACCTACGATCCAGTGGATGAGAGATCTCAGCCTCAGCTATCCCCACAGAAGCTGAAAGGAGGTAAGGAGCGAGGCAGCCTTTAGATCTTTGGGGAAGGAGGATGGAAGGAAGGGGTTTGTTGTCTTTAAAAGCAGAAGCTGCCGTTGCTTTAGGACCTGATATATCAAAACTGGGATTGTCCCCCCCCCCCCTTCCCATTGTGTCATCTGAGGTGTGAGGGGGCGGGACTTATTAAATCAGGTCTTTAATGAATCGTTGCCCCCCTTTCTCATATTTAGATCTGTCGCCAGCAGTCTTCCTCCTGTCTGTTCTCATCATGTCTTCAGTCTGCCTCCTCTCCTATCTTAAGTCAGCCACTTCTTCCCTCCTCCCACCCCACACGCACACACACACACACGCGTCTCTCCATGCTTTTCCCATCTATACTAGTAAACTGGTTGCTCACTTGTTCCTAAATGTCTCCCATGTTCAATCCAGACTGCAGAATTGCCCCCTGCTGCTGAGTCAACTGGTCCTACTACCCTCCCAATATCTGTATTTAAGTCTAGTTTGGGGTTTTTTTCAGTAGTAGTTGGGTTACAATCAGGAACAAATTCTTCCCTGTCCTCAGGCTTACAGTCTACATCTGTACCTGTAGCAGTTTAAATACTTTGACCTTGGGAAAGTTATCGGGATTTGAACGCTGGTTTCACTGGTTCTCAGCCTGCCACTTCTCTACTCCGCTGACACAATCTTCCTGTGTAGGCACAGCTGCCGAATAGCTGTGGCTTTTTTTTCCTCATACCCATGTGACTCAAGTTGGTGCCACATTGTGCCTGAAATCTTGCAATGGTCTAGAGCTTGAGCCATGGGCTGTCTGAATTCTTGTGCTAGTCTCATCAACTGGGGGTTACAGGAAGAGCTCTTCTGCAGCTGCAGTGGGACAAGGACACTAGGCCCAGTGCTCTGTATTTACCTGTCTCAAAGATCTAGGCTACATGGCAATCTGGTGCCTGGATCTTGTAATTGCAGTATATTTCATTTTAACAATACACATGGGGTTTATAAATAAAGCAAAATGGAACTAACAAAATCACAATAACTTTAAAATATAAACCTTTACAAATAAGAACTTGAGGCATGTTTACTAAAGGGTGTACTGGTAGTGTGTATCTAAGCCATGAAACTAGTGGGGGGAGGGGGGATGTACATCCCTCCCCTTGCTGTCAGCACACTGCTAACCAGCATGTAGGTGCACTTACAGCCACCCTATTGCCTACCCAATGGCATGCTCATCAGTGTGATTTCTGGCAGTGGGTCCTGTGCTAACTGTAAGCATGGAGTTTGCAACATGGTAAGCATGCCACACTAATGGTTAGTGCCCATTAATTAACATAATTTAAAAAATACACAATATCTGTCTCCATTGCTGCCACCTTGGCTCACCTGCTTAGATACAAGTTATTGAAACCAACCCGTTCTCCAATAGACCCCATTAGTTTTTAAAATATTCAAATTTCTAAATGTTGAGACTTCCAGTCTGGCATCAAAGTGCTAAACGACTCCAGAGTAACATACTCAATATGTACCTTGTAATATGTTGTAACCACAAAAAATGCTGAGTGTGTGGCTTGACAAATAAGACTAAAAATCCCGTTGATCGACGCCACATCTTAAATCCTAGTAGGTGTTGGCAGCTAGTGTGGATCTTAGGTGGTCGAGTTGCTTGGGCTCTTTTTTTTAGCTCCACTAAGAGGTGCTGCTTGTTTTTGATCAACTGGATCTGCTTAACATCAGAGACCTTCAGACCTTTGCAATGCATTGCAGTAATCTAATGTGAAAACAAAAGTGCCTGTGTTTGAATGAAGAGACTTGCAATTGATTCAGAATGTTCTTTATTATAAGACACAAAGAACAACTGATCTTCTTAAAATAAGATCCGATTAAAGTAAAATGATGGTCCAAATATTCCAAATCTTTGATTCTTTAATATAAGTGGATTGCCATAAAGAACACTTAAGAGGGCAGCACAAGGCTCACTTAATCAACTTATTTGTAAGTCTGTCACCTTTCCCAGATTACTTGCTATAATGTCCAGTTTATGCATCAACAACCTCAAAGGAAACAAAACTGAACATTCGCATATAACAAAATGTAAAACAAAGGGATCGAAGGAGCGCTGCAAATGGTGCAAAGTCCTCTTTAAGTCCTGCAATGATTTAATTCTTACAGGTCCAACATAACATAGGTTAGCTTATCTAGCAAAATATTATGATTTACCTGCACATCAAGGGGGAGGGAACCATGCAACCTGCATTAAAAACTCTTAACAGATAAACTGATAACAGTGAATTGAAATTAGTAGATAGGAAGAGCACATTACCAGACTTCTCCAGATTATAGCTAAACTGCATGAGTGGACTGTTATATTTAAAATTAATAACCGAGGTATCCGGATGCCCAACCCGGCTTGTACCCATCCCCCACCCCCCCCCCCACCTCCTTTCCTTACCCCTTCCACCGACCCCCCACCTCCCCCCCCCCTCCCCCCCCCTCAAGACAAACCGCACAGACATCAGGGTTTGGTGCAAACATTGCTTGGTCGCAGCTTTATTGACTGTAAAAACACCGGCCCAACACGGGCCAATTTTGTAATCCAAAACAGTAACTGAATACAGAATAACCCCCCCCCCTCATCCGGATGGTGCCCCCCACCAGCCGTTAGTAGCAAAGTGGAGCACCATCCACACCACCCCCCCCCCCCGGCCCCCCCCCCCGCGCCCGCCAAGCCGTTATAGCAAAGGCCGGCTGAGGGGGTTCCTATTTCCGGGTAGAGACCCCATCCGGGACGTCTCCCCCAACCTGACGAGCCGTGCCGCTCACCTGGAAGGCGGCATACGGCTGCACTGAGGCACCGGGTCCACGAGCACCAGCTCGCTACCCCGCTCACCCGACCCAAAAGGGGCCTTCCCCCCCACCAGCTGCAACGACATCCATCTCTCTCCCCCCCCGCCGCAAACAAAGGGAGGGAGGGAGGGAAACCTTTTACCAGCGCGAGCAAGGAGGAAGAGAGGGGTCACCGGCCAGCGAGCCCTCCTTGCTCGCGCTGCCACCCACGTGTCCGCATACGCGGACCAATCAATACGCCCCCCCCAGAGCATAGGGCCCAGCGCGCGAGCGCGCCGCCCCTCCCCCAAGCAAACACGGCCAGCCAGGAAGTCGGGCCCCAGAACCCGGTTACCAGGCCGGCCGTGGGACCGGGGCCCGGCGGCCCAGCCCCTCATAACCGAGGTATCCGGATGCCCAACCCGGCTTGTACCCATCCCCCCCCACCTCCTTTCCTTACCCCTTCCACCAACCCCCCACCGCCCCCCCCTTCAAGACAAACCGCACAGACATCAGGGTTTGGTGCAAACATTGCTTGGTCGCAGCTTTATTGACTGTAAAAACACCGGCCCAACACGGGCCAATTTTGTAATCCAAAACAGTAACTGAATACAGAATAACCCCCCCCCCTCTCATCCGGATGGTGCCCCCCACCAGCCGTTAGTAGCAAAGTGGAGCACCATCCACACCACCCCCCACCGTGACCCCCCCCCACGCCCGCCTAGCCGTTATAGCAAAGGCCGGCTGAGGGGGTTCCTATTTCCGGGTAGAGACCCCATCCGGGATGTCTCCCCCAACCTGACGAGCCGTGCCGCTCACCTGGAAGGCAGCATACGGCTGCACTGAGGCACCGGGTCCACGAGCACCAGCTCGCTACCCCGCCACCGGCACTAGGTAGCTCGCTATCCTAGAGCCGCCCCCACCAAAGAAAGCTGCGACCAGCACCAAGACTCCAATGCCTCCTGCCAATCATTGAGAAGCAGGTCCTGCCCCACCGGGGCCAAGTGAACCCCATCCAGCCGGTACAGACCGGCACAGGCGACATCAGCCCACGGGTGTCGAACATGTAGCCCATCCGTCTGCTGCACCCAATGCCCAATCTGACGGTTGAGCTTGCACAAACCCCTCGACCAACGCCGTTGGGTCCAGCAGGCAGGGCGAGGAACAATGTCCGACCAGATGATGGCCACCCCTGGGATGACCTCCCGCAGCCGGGCAATGTCATTCAAAACCATCATAATGAGTTGCAGGCAAGCCCAGCCAGCAACGTCATTGCCCCCCAGGTGAAGCAGCAGCCCAACTGGCCGCTGCCGCCATCCGAGTTCTGCATGGACATGGTCCAGGAGCTGTCCCCAGTGCATGCCATGGCGGCCCATCCAGCACAGGCGCACTCCAGCCCCAGCAAGACCAAGATGAACCCCCAACGGCCGAACAGCCGCTCGACGCTCCGCCCAGTAGACAAAAGAGTGCCCGATGATCCACCAGTCCCCACCGGACACACCACCTGAAAGCAGAAAAGAGCGGACTGCCACCAGCAAGCAATTCTGCAACAGGGAGAAAAGCATTAGTACCCCCCAGGCCCTGCCCCTGCACCGCCCCCTCGGGCAGAGCACCCAAGGAACTAGGCGGCACCCCCGGAGGCCGGTGGGCGAACATACCCAGCATAAGCCCCCGACCGCCATCTGCCAATGCGCTGAATGACCCGCGAGTCCAGACCCGCGGCCGCCGCGATAGTCGCCGCCCCAATCCGGAATGAGTGCGACGCGTAGCTCCGTTCAGGGCAACCCAAGGCACGCAAAACCAACCGTAGCATCGCCGTGAACTGATACTGAGTCACTGGCCTGCCGTCCGCGTGAATGAAGAATTGGCCCCGCGCCCCCGGTCGCTGTTGCACGTACGCACCCAAAGCCCGCACGGGACAAGACAACAAGGGGGGAATAGCACGGAGCAAGACCCAACCCCCTTTTCCGGACTGGTCCGTCTTGGACCGTGATAAGAAAATCTGCACCCGCGCCGGATCCACACGAACATGCCCGAAGTCGAGCCCGCCAAAAGCCCCTCGGCTCGCGGACCGAGGGACAAGCTCGGATACCCGAAAGGCGCCAAAAAAGGCCGTAGTAAACAGCGCATGAAACAAGACCGCCTCGAAACCGGAGGCCGCCACCCGCGGTAAAACCGCACAAACCTGCAACAACAGCTCATGAGATATCGGGAGCCGCCAATCCCGCGCCCCCGGCTGTACGCGAGCCCATCCGGCAAGCAGACGCCCAACTAAAAAGGAGACACGCGGGTTTCCCCAACCAGCAGCTTTACAAAAGAAAGAGAAGCCCGCCAATGCTCCAGCAACTGCCGACCGGGCCCAGCCCTCCTGCTTCGCCCACAACACAAAACGGCCGACCAGGCCATCCGACACCGCCCCCCCAGACCAACCATGCGCGCCCAGAAAAGCACTCACCTGACGGTAGCCCCGCCGGTACGACGCCCAGGTACTACGAGCCACCGATGCTGCCAGGAGAACCATTAGGTCAGGGTCCCAATTCTCCAGAGATGCTCCGGAACCCGCGCAGGCAGCTCGTCCGCCTGAGGAGCCAGCCGCCGGAACTGCGCCCACTGAAAACGGGACAAAGCGTCAGCAATAGTGTTCTGAGAACCAGGCACGTGCCGAGCTCTAGCGGTGACGTTCAAACGCAAGCAGGCCAACACAAACACTCTCATCAAGGAAGCCACCCTGGGGCACCGGGGAGCTTGACGGTTTATGACCTCAACCACTGCCGCGTTATCGCACCAAAAGACTACCCGCCGGTCCCGCAAATGGTCCGGTCATACCCAGAGAGCCACCACAATGGGAAAAAGTTCCAGGAAGGTGATATTCCGGGTGAGGCTGGAGCTTACCCAACCCGCCGGCCAGGGCTCAGCGCACCAGGACCCGTGACAAAACGCCCCAAAACCAGAACCGCCCGCCGCATCGGTAAACAACTGCAGATCACGATTCGAGAGCTCCGGCAGCTGCAGGACAGAGGACCCGTCAAAGCCAGCCAAAAAGGCGTCCCAGACCCGCAGATCCGCCCGCATCCCAGCGGACACCCGAATACGATGATGAGGCAGTCGCAGCCCCGCCATCACCAAGGAGAGGCGCCGCGTAAAAGGGCGCCCCATGGGGAGGACACGGCAAGCAAAATTGAGATGCCCGACCAACGACTGGAGGACACGGAGGGAAGTCTTGGAAGCGGAACCTATAGAGGCCACCAACTCCCGAAGGCGACGGATCTTTTGCGCTGGCAAGCGCACCACCATAGCCACCGTGTCAATTTCAATACCGAGAAAAGTAAGACACGTCACCGGTCCGACCGTCTTATCAGATGCGACGGGGATGCCGAAGTCGGCAGCCATACGCAGAAAAGTGCTGAGGAGATTGGGACACGTGGGAGCACGCTCAGGTCCGACAAACAGAAAGTCGTCGAGATAGTGCACCATGGAAGCAGCCCCCGACTGTCGTTCCACGACCCAATGCAAGAACGTACTGAAGGCTTCGAAGTACGCACAAGAGATGGCACA
Source organism: Ichthyophis bannanicus (assembly GCA_033557465.1). Lineage (NCBI taxonomy): Eukaryota > Metazoa > Chordata > Amphibia > Gymnophiona > Ichthyophiidae > Ichthyophis > Ichthyophis bannanicus. Next base: position 23,381,354 of record CM066046.1, read on the forward strand.
GCCCATGGGCATGCACATATCAAAATAGTACCGCGCCTCGAAGCGAAACCCCAGCAGAGGGAAGGCCGTGGGGTGCACCGGCAACAGGCGGAAGGCCGATTCAATATCCACTTTTGCCAGAAGGGCACCAGGCCCGCATCGACGGACCAGGGAGACGGCGGCATCGAAAGAAGAGTAATGGACCGTACAGAGCTCGCGAGGTATGCGGTCATTGACCGAATCGCCTGGAGGGCAAGAGAGGTTGTGTATCAACCGGAACTTGCCCGGCTCCTTCTTGGGAACCACCCCCAACGGCGAGACCGTAAATGGAGAAAAGGGGGGCACCAGGAAGGGGCCAGCAATGCGACCCAACGCACACTCATCAGAAATCTTCCGCCGCACAAAATCCCCATAAATCCGAACGGAGGCAGCATTGCGGGACCCCCTTGGGCGGACGCGCCCTGGACAGGAATGTGGAAACCCCGGGAAAACCCACCCAAAAGCAAACCCGCCGCCCTCCCCCGATGGGAACGCCCGTACGCCAGCAACCAGGGGCGCATCTCCGCCACGCGTACGGGGGTACGGGCCCGCCCCCAGTTACTTCCCCGCCGAGGGGGCCCCCTGGACCCCTTTTCTGCTGCACTTCGCAGCTGCGTGCGCACCACCGCACAAGGAGCAGGCATGCTTGAATTTGCAGTCAGGGAAGGGGCAGGACGCCTTGTTGAAGCGCCAGCAGACATCCCCCCCACCGAGAGCTCCCTTTGGCTGGGGCAAAGCCGAGCCGGAGGCACGAAAGGAACGCCCGCTAGCTGGCACCGGCGCCGGCCCCGCCCTACCAGCCGCCCTGCCGGATACCCCAGCGCGACCCCGTACGGACATCTGGGTCAACCATAGGTTGATGTCTTTCGTTCCCCACATCAAGTGGCTATTCTCCTCCATCTGATCCCGAAACTCCTCGTCATAATTCAACCAAGCCCAACCCTCGTGAGCCTGGGACGCCGCCAGGATATTATCAGCATAGGCGAGCAGGGCCCCGTACTGATCCGGGAAGTAATGCCCCCATACGCTCGCCAAATGCAAGAAGGCGCGGGTCCAGTTGAGGGTGTTGCGAGAGACCTTGCGCACGCGGCCCGCCTTCTCGTCCTCCTTGCGCTTTTTCCTGCTCTCACCAGAGCGCTTCCGACCATCGAGGAGACGGAAGATGTCAATATATTTTCGGTGCTTGATCCGCCGCCGCAACTTCCGCGGAACGGCCTCCCACAACTCAGAGCACTGTATGACGGAAACCCACCCAAGGCGCCCACTGCCGCTCCTCGAGTGGAGCCGAGCGAGGAAGCCGAGGACGACGACGAGGAGGAAGAGGAAGAGGATGCACGCCTGCAGCGCCGAGCTCATTTGCGCTTCCCCGCTACCTTCCCCGCCCCCACAGGGCCCGGTGTAGATTCAGGGGCCCCCCCCGCAGCGCCACCAGCATACTCACCACTCCCCCCAGCGGGGGCGACAGGAGCCCCGCCAGATGACACGCCAGGCGCCGGAACCTCGAGCCCAGCAGTGGACCCCGCTGGGTCCGCACCAGCCAACGTACCCGAAGAAGCCATGGAGGTGGAAGGCGTTGAAGTCCATGGAACCTGCGGAGAAGAGGAAGAGAAAGCAGCCAGAGCACCAGGGGTACCGAGAGCTGTGGGTGACCCGGCCCCCCAAGTCCGAGCCGAAGACCCCAACCCCCCGGCCTCCCAGGCCGCTGCCCCCCCCCGGCCGCCCCATGAACGTCCCCTAACCAACCCCCCCAGCCACCCCAAGGGCCTCCACCCCCCCACGGGGCCGCTCCGAACGGCCAAGGGCCCGCTGAACCCGGGAAACCGGTAGCAGGAGGGGAAAACCAAGGGGAGGGGGAAGGCCCCCCCGCGCCCGGGGGAGGGGGGGGAATGAGGGCCAGCCCTCCGCTGCCGTAGGCAGCAGGCTGTGGACAGGGGCCCGCGGAGACCCGGGGCCGCCGCTGACCGGGCCGCCCGACACCTCACCGCCCCCCAACGCCGCCAATGCAGTGCCCTCCACCAGAGGCCCCGCAGAAGGGTCTTGCCCCCCGAGCCCGCCGCACACCCGCTAAGCCCACGGCTCCGCCATGCCGCAGGCGGCCCCCCGGGAGCCGGGGCTGCAGCACGGCCCGCCCTGCCGCGGTCTCCAGGCAGGGCACCACGCCGCAGAGCTCCCCGCCCTCGGGCGGCACCCTTCTCCCCCCTGGCCACGCCCCGCAGCGGGACCCGCCGGGCCATGGAGAAAAAAGTGGCACTCAGCCAGAGGACGGCACCCGGCGGCAAGGCCCTGCCCCCAACCAACCAAGGCAGCACCGCTGAATAGCAGGTGTCCTGGTATTTAAAGATTTTTTTTTTTTTTTAAATCTATTGGTATGTGCCTTATTGCTTTCGGTTTTCCTGTCTTTTTTTTTAATTAATTGGGCACAGCAGGGAACGCCGCGCCCAAAGGCCCCAAAGCCGGCCGGGGGCCCGCTCACCAAACAAGGCCTCACACAGGCCTGACCAACCCCCCACGTGCCCCAAAGCCAACGGCCACGCTGGACTCTGCCGAGGAGAAAAGCAACCACGCGAAAGCGCGTTGGTTTCTTTACTTTCGTTGTTTTTTGGGGTGTTTTTTGATGGTGAGGCACGGGGACGAAAAGCACCCCCCACGGACCACCCGAGACAAAACAACGAGACCGGTAGGCCCAAACAACCCACCCGCACCCGAGAGTGACCACCTCCAAACCTTTTACCAGCGCGAGCAAGGAGGAAGAGAGGGGTCACCGGCCAGCGAGCCCTCCTTGCTCGCGCTGCCACCCACGTGTCCGCATACGCGGACCAATCAATACGCCCCCCCCCCGGAGCATAGGGCCCAGCGCGCAAACGCGCGTGCTAGCGCGCCGCCCCCCCCTCCCCCAAGCAAACACGGCCAGCCAGGAAGTCGGGCCCCGGAACCCGGTTACCAGGCCGGCCGCGGGACCGGGGCCCGGCGGCCCAGCCCCTCAATAGCAGTAAGAAAAGGAACAATTTGAGATCCTTCACTTCAGCCGTCTACTATCCATCAGCTTTTGAAGAAGTAAACAAATTAATCAGTGGGTATAGAATGCAGTAGGACAAAGCAAATTTGCAAGGCTGCTGATAAAATGAGGTACAGGATCCTTAGCAGTTGTCAAGTTCTGCTTTGAGACTATTGTAAAATGGAAAGAATCCAGACAGCTGGATAGCAGCCATCTAACACAAATGGACAGTGGGCCAGGAAGGGGTTAATTCTAAAGGTAGGTGCCAGGGGCAGGAGGATGGACCTGGGTCAGCATTTTAGAGCCAGCCTGGACTAGATCTGGCCTCTTGCCCCTCCGTTTTTTTATCGGAACACACCACGTGTCTTCAAACTGCTTCAAACATCAAGCTGCTTTCAAGCTGCTTGCAAACTCATAACTCACACTTTTCAGGCTCCCTGATCTCCTTCTCGGTCCAGTAAAGCTGCATTCATTTCCCCGTGTGGCAATTGCAGTGAGGAAGAAAGTGCGGGCTGTTGGGCGAGTCCCTGGGCATCCAAAGCGTTGAAAATGTTGCTGGCCTTGCAGTCCACCACTCTTTCAGGCCGATGCAAAAAACTGGTGCTAGATGCACGCTGTATTGACTTTTTTCAAGTTTTGTAATGCCCCGACAATCAGGGCCGGCCCGTCCATTGAGCGAGAATGTTTTTTGCACAGGGCCCCGCGTTTCAGGGGACCCCGCGCAAAAAACATTCTGATCCTAAAGTAAAATTTTAAAAAGAAAAAAAAAGTTGTCTTCTCCGGCTGCCGGGGCCGCCGCGGCAGAATCGAGTGTGCCGCGGGGCCCCCCCTGCCCAGTAGCAGGGGCGGCCCAAGGGGGGTGCGGGGCCATGTGCGGAGACTCGGTGCGGGGCCTCATTTGCATAAGTGGCCTTATTTGCATAAATATTTGCATAATGCTAACATTCATTAAGAGACATGTTTACTAAAAGTTAGTGTGTGTATGGATAAAGACAGACTAAAAGATTTCTACATTACTATAATCCAGTGCCAACCACCAGGCACATTAGGAACTACTACAAACACTGCCCATTTAGAACCCATAGCAAACCCGCCGTATCCTAACAGCACTACCAGGACTCACAAAGCTCCATACTCTACCTATCAAAAGGCAACACTGCAAATATTAAACCAATACATTTCAGAGAACAACAATACATGACCTACTGGGGAAAGAGAACAAGTGGCAATGTCAAATAGGAATTACATAAACAGAATACCTCAGCTCAGTTACAGGTGCAGAACATAGACCATCACCAAACAAGGAATCACAATTTAGAAACAGGAAGGCAATAATTAAACTGGGAACCCCAAAAGCCAAACTTGGAATGCACAACAACACTGTAGAAATAAAACTATAAATTAATTTCCTCTTGTACCAAACAAAGCGCAGACGTTAATGATGCACATTTCCCAGAGCTTTCATATTCCAGTTAATAAATTCAAAATAAAGAGATATCTTTCTACCTTTTTGTGCATTTTTTTTCAGTTGCAATTGCTCCAGCCACTTTCTTCTGGTTTCTTCATGTTTTCTGCTAACTCTCCATCATCTGCTGTCCATTTGTCCTTTCTTCTCTCTTCTAGTTTTTTTTCCATTCTCTCTCTCTACATCTGCTTTAACATACTAATCTTTCTCCTTTTGATCTTTCCTCATTCCTATTTCATCCACTCAAATTTTACCCCTCCATCCTCAATCCCCACTTACTCTCCCAATACTCGGCTAAGTGTAGATTTTTTATCCCTCCCACACAAAATATTTTTCCCCTCTCCATTTTACTCTCCCAGCCCCATCCCATTCTAATCCTCCAACATCAGCTCCCTTCTAGTTCCAGCCTCACCCAGCATCCATTCCCTTCTAGTCCCTGCATCAGCCCATTTCCAGTCCTAGCCCCCCATCAGCCCATTTCCAGTCCTAGCAACCCCCAACCCAATACCAGTCCTAACCCCCCATCAGCCCATTTCCAGTCAGCCCCCCATAGCCCATTGCCAGTCCTAACCCCCCCATCAGCCCACAGCCCATTACCAGTCCTAACCCCATCAGCCCACCTCAAGTCCTAACCCCTCCCCATCAGCCCATTTCCTGTCCTAGCCCCCCCATAGCCCATTATCAGCCCTAACCCCCCCATAGCCCATTACCAGTCCTAACCCCATCAGCCCACCTCCAGTGTTAACCCCCCATCAGCCCATTTCCAGTCCTAGCCCCCCCATAGGAGATATGAATAAAACCATTTTACAATTAGAACAGAGATATATTGGGGGAGCTTACCTGCCTAGGATCCAGTCGCGGCTTTCACGGGGCGCGGGAGCAGCTTGCAGGTGCCTGGAGGCCCTGCCCGAGTTCGGACAGGCAGTGTGAGGGTTGTCCCTGGCTGCGGAGGACCCCCTTTTCACTCCTCTATATCATCGGGTGGCTGCTGAGGGTGCAGTGGGGAGCTTACCTGCCTAGGATCCAGTCGCGGCTTTCACGGGCCGCGGGAGCAGCTTGCAGGTGCCTGGAGGCCCTGCCCGAGTTCGGACAGGCAGTGTGAGGGTCGTCCCTGGCTGCGGAGGACCCCCTCTTCACTCCTCTATATCATCAGGCGGCTTCCTACGCGGCCGCGTGTCGTGGCCTGCGTGACGCGACCTAAGGGGCGTGACACAAGGGGCAGGACACGCCCCTTTGGCGCCCCTTCGGCGCAACTGAGAAGCCGAGACATTAGCTTACCATGGGCAAACGCAAAATGAAAATTCCTAAATCAGGAGATAAGCCTCCAGGAGAAAAAGTTGTGGGCCCTATGGATAAACACTTAGTCTCCCAGCAGTCTGCTCTATCATCTCCTGAGGGAGTTTCATTGAGTTCTCACCTCAGGACACCTCCCCCTTTTTCCTTCCCTCCTCTCTCGTCAACGGTTTTGGAATCATCATTGGAGCGTCTTCCACCTATGCCCCAGCCAGTTATTCCGGGGAAGTCAGAAGGAGTTTTTCAGGGTCCAAGTTCTGGTGAAGTAACTTTAACTGATATTTGGACTGCTATTCAAGGCATAGATAAACGTTTAACTGCTACTGTTTCCTCCTTATGTATGTTTACCTCTGATGTAGTCGGTAAGATGCAATGTACAGACAAGCAGCTGGGTAATTTAACTGTTTCGTTGGCCAACACTGATTCTCAGCTCCAAGTTAGTTTGGATAATTACTCTATTTTAACACGGGACCTATCGTCCCTTAATTATCGATTGGAGATGATGGAGAATCAGTCGAGAGCTAAAAACCTACGTTTCTTAAACTTTCCTGTAACCCACCTGCTCTCTCCTACTATCTTACTTAAGAAATACTTTACTGACGTTTTGAAGTTAGAAGGAAACATAGATGTTTTGTATCTGTATTATTTGCCTGTGCGTTCTCCCTCTCCCTCTCGGGAAAGGGATGATGACTCTCCTTTAGTGGATGTTACCGCTGGCCAGGACTTAACCGCTTTTCTAGAAGACTCAGCTGATATAATTTCCAAACGTAGCACTTTAATAGCTACTTTTGGTTCAGAGTTTATTAAATTAAATGTTCTTTGTGCTTATTTTAAAAATCGGGAATCCCTCTTTTGTGGCCAAAAGCTGCAGGTTTCCCCAGATGTTAGCAGGGCTACTCAGGCCCGGCGTAAACAGTTCCTGGGGTTAAAATCATCTGTGTTAGCTATTGGTGCTGGTTTTTATTTAAAATTTCCTTGTAGATGTATAATTACCTATGAAGGTCAGTCCTTTGTGTTTATGGATGTGCTCCAACTTAAATCTTTTTTGAATCAGAAAGAGGCGGTTAAGGAGTCGGGGGTGAGATTTCTGGTTCTTCATAGTGGAGTTTACTACTCTTGGTTTCTTTATCTTTTCATTGTATAATTGGGTAATTGCTCTCCCTTGATGTGTTATGATTATGTGATTCATAATTTCTTCTTGAGTGTCGTTAAAGTGTATTGATTTGTATTGCTTAACTGTTGTGATTTATTCAAGAAATTTCATAAATAAAAAATTAAAAAAAAAAAAAAAGAACAGAGATATATTTTTCTTCTAGATTCCCTCGCTCCCCATGGTTTGAATATGGAACGAGATTTTTCTGTTTTTTTGTAAATATATTTTTATATCTCAGTTCTTTTTTTCTAACACATTGTAAAGATACAAGATTTTTCCGTTCTCTTCTTTTTTATTCTATTTATTTTATTTCTAGTTATATTTTATTACTAATTTTATCAACTATTATTTATTTTAGTAATACTTTATTGTTTATTTAATTCCAGTTAGCCCTAAGTGGTTTCCCTTCCATCCCCTGTTATTTTCCTTCGAATCAGCTTAAGGTCTATATTTGAGGTAGACAGCCTAAAGATATTATATTTAAAAGATAAAAGTTTAATAGAGGGAAATATAAACAGCACCATCTAGCACTCTATTCACCTAGAGATACACCTTGACAGTAAAGGCTCCTCATAGAACAAATAAAAGAAAGGAGTATTAGTAGATATTATATTTTAGAATATTGTGATCTTAATATGCCCCTCCCCTTTCCCATGGGTAAGTAGTATTTTAAGCGCATGTGCCGGGGCAATCATAGCCCAGCTGATTGCAGAAAGGAGCAGTCTGTATTTTGCGCTTCGAAAGCTTTCTTACCTTGGGATTTTGGCAAGAGTTAGAAAACGGTAAATTACCCTTCGGGGTTAATGTTTACATTTGTCTTTCATTTTAATTTATACGGGGCAGAATACCAATAAGAGAGAATTTATAGAAAGGAGTATTATTAAGTTTGGAGTAATATGATTTCAATATGCCCCTTCCCTTTCCCACGGATAAGTAGTATTTTAAGTATTTTAAGCGCAGGTGCCGGGGCCACCACAACCCAGCTAATTACAGAAGAGAGCAGTCTGTATTTTGCACTTCGAAACCTTTTTTACCTTGGGATTTTGACGAGAGTTGGTAAATTACCAGTAAGAAAGAACTTATAAAGTATGAGCGATGTTTTTTAGAACGGAGTTTTTTTTCATTTTAACTACATATAGTTTTACTGATTATACAAGGGGGTGAACTTGTCGGAGTTTATTTTACAAAATGGATAATTTTTCCCTCAACTTAGAAACAACAGTTTCCCGCTCGGGAGGCTGACGAAGGCGCATGCGCCGGCGTTTTGAAGACAAGACAAGTGAGTCTATCACTCCGTTTTTCCCCCTCTTTTTCACAATATCCCTCCCTTATGGCCGCGCAAGTATATATACTTTATGGAGTACAAATGTTTGATTCTCTATGGCCCGAAGTTTACATACATTTTTTTAAAGTTAGAGTATTTTTAAAGTTAGAGTTGTTCTTTCTCTCTTTCATAAGATCGCATAGGAATACAACGGTTGATTTTATTTGGCTGCAAGTCTATGGTTTCTATAAAAAATACCCTTTCCCTGCAGCACTAGGTGGCAGACACGGATTAAATATTAGTAAATAGTGGTACCCTTGCCAAATTATGCACAATAGGATATAGAAGTATTATTTTGAGGTATGAATTTTCCCAAATTCTTTTTCTGTTAGCACTAGTAGGCACACGTAAATTAGAGGTTGTCTGGTTGAAACGGTGTCTCTTATAATTTGGAATACGATTCTATAAAAAGATTTACAAATCATCAAAAAGTAGTCAAAATTGCAATTTTTAAAGTTTAAATTATTTTTTTAATATATTTTTATATATATATCTTTTTGTATAATTTTTTTATATATTTTTTCTATTTTTTTATATATTTTTATAATCTATTGAAAATTTATTAAAAAAAAAATTTTTTAAATTTTTTTTAACAATAATTTTTTTAATAGACTATAGAGAGGTATGAGAGAATTTTTAATCCTGTGATGGTATTTTTAATAAAGTTTATATTATAAATTTACAAAGTTAGATATTTAATGATCTCAATCTATTATTTTATCTTTTATTATTTTATTTTTTTATTTTTTTTTTATTTTATATTTATTATTTATATTAAAGTCTATTGTTTCTATATATATTTTTATACTTTTTTGATGTTTTTTGACCATTTTGAATATTTTCATTGATAATTAATATTTGTTATTTATTATAAATATACAAGCTCAGACATTTTTGTTCCCTCTTTTTTATCTTATCTTATTTAATTATGATTATTTATTATTTTATATGGTTTAAATTTTAGAAACTGCTGATGATTTATAATTGTTTTTATAAATATCTACCTCCCCAATTGGATATCCGTAACTATCTAATTAAGATCTGTTCGCTCCTGCTGCTTACTTTTAATTATCTCTTTGTAGTTATCGTTTTACAATTAGATATTTAGATATTCCCTGGTATTATGTTTTTATGGGTAATATTATTATTTTTATTACTTTTTATTATTATTATTATCTTTTTCTGTGTATATATTTATATATATGTTTGCATTGGTATTATCATACTATTATTAGTATATACAGAGGTCCACTATTTAAACTCTATGTACATGTTCTTTGCTTGTCACGCTTATATGATGTTGGTCATATGTACTTAGTTTTTAATTTAATTTTTGTTGTTGTTTATTTATTTATGATATCATTAGATTAATGGCGTTCCAACACTATTACATTACGTATTTATTAATATTATATATTGATTACATGATTTGTTTTATTTAATTTTATGACATTTTTTTATTATGTCTTTTATGTGTCTGTTAGATGAATTTGCCTGTTCCTTCACTTTTAATATGTTGTCTATGTTTCTATGTTTATAGTAATTTTGCCTTACAACCCCTGACGAAGGTTACGAAACACGGCCTGTGTCGGGTTGCCTAGGTCTGTGAGTTAATAAATTTGTCTTCCACATTCCTCACGTCTTGGACTGTGTTTGTGCTACTTACGTGAGTACTGCCTACTTGTTGGACAGTCTAGCCCCCCCATAGCCCATTACCAGTCCTAAGCCCCCCAACAGCCCACAGCCCATTACCAGTCCTAACCCCATCAGCCCACCTCCAGTCTTAATCCCCCCAGCCCATTTCCAGTCCTAGCAACCCCCCCAACCCATTACCAGTCCTAGCCCCCCATAGCCCACTCCCAGTCCTAATCCCCATCACCCAATTTTCAGTTTAAGCCCCCCCATACCCGATTACCAGTCCTAACCTCCCCATCAGCCCATTCCCAGTCCTAATCCCACCAGCCCATTTCCAGTCCTAATCCCCCATCACCCAATTTTTAGTTTAAGCCCCCCCATAGCCCATTACCAGTCCTAACCTCCCCATCAACCCACTTTCAGTCCTAATCCCATCAGCCCATATACAGACTTAGCTCCCCCATAGCCCATCACCCCTCCTAACCCCCCCAGCCCCCCATAGTCCATCACCACTCCTAACCCCCCCAGCCCCCCCATAGCCCATCACCACTCCTAACCCTCCCCAGCCCCCCCATAGCCCATCACCACTCCTAACCCCCCCCAGCCCCCCCATAGCCCATCACCACTCCTAACCCCCCAGCCCATCACCACTCTTAATCCCCCCCCAGCCCATCACCACTCCTAATCCCCCCCCAGCCCAGCCCAGCCCAGCCTAGCCCAGGGAAAATGTTTTAAAAAAAGAAGCTGTCTTCTCCGGCTGCCGGGGCCGCTGCGGCAGAATCGAGTGTGCCGCGGGGCCCCCCCCCTGCCCAGCAGAGCCTGCCTTCCCCTTTATCACCTCTGTCTTCGCAGCTTCAGTCAAACGCGTCGGCTTTCAGAGCGCGAAAGGACTAGTTTCCCTTTTGCAGCTCTGTTAAGCCTGCGGGGGCTGATGGGAACTTCCCATCAGCCCCCGCGGGCTTAACAGAGCAGCGAGGGAGAAACTCTCCTCTCGCGCTCTGAAAGCCGGCGCGTTTGACTGAAGCTGCGAAGACAGAGGTGATAAAGGGGAGGGCAGGCTCTGCTGGGCAGGGGGGGCCCCGCGGCACACTCGATTCTGCCGCGGCGGCCCCGGCAGCCGGAGAAGACAACTTTTTTTTTCTTTTTAAAATTTTACTTTAGGATCAGAATGTTTTTTGCGCGGGGCCCCCTGAAATGCGGGGCCCTGTGCAAAAAACATTCTCGCTCAATGGACGGGCCGGCCCTGCCCAGCAGAGCCTGCCCTCCCCTTTATCACCTCTGTCTTCGCAGCTTCAGTCAAACGCGCCGGCTTTCAGAGCGCGAGAGGAGAGTTTCTCCCTCGCTGCTCTGTTAAGCCCGCGGGGGCTGATGGGAAGTTCCCATCGGCCCCCGCGGGCTTAACAGAGCCGTGAAAGGGAAACTAGTCCTTTTGCGCTCTGAAAGCTGGCGCGTTTGACTGAAGCTGCGAAGACAGAGGTGATAAAGGGGAGGGCAGGCTCTGCTGGGCAGGGGGGGGCCCCGCGGCACACTCGATTCTGCCGCAGCGGCCCCGGCAGCCGGAGAAGACAGCTTCTTTTTTTTTAAAAGTTTTCCCTGGGCTAGGCTGGGCTGGGCTGGGCTGGGCTGGGGGGGATTAGGAGTGGTGATGGGCTGGGGGGGGATTAAGAGTGGTGATGGGCTTGGGGGGGGTAGGTGGGGTGATGGGCTATGGGGGGGCTGGGGGGGGCTAGGAGTGGTGATGGGCTATGGGGGGGCTGGGGGGGGTTAGGAGTGGTGATGGGCTATTGGGGGGCGGGGGGGTTAGGAGTGGTGATGGGCTATGGGGGGGTTAGGAGTGGTGATGGGCTATGGGGGAGCTAAGTCTGTATATGGGCTGATGGGATTAGGACTGAAAGTGGGTTGATGGGGAGGTTAGGACTGGTAATGGGGTATGGGGGGGCTTAAACTGAAAATTTGGTGATGGGGATTAGGACTGGGAGTGGGCTATGGGGGGCTAGGACTGGTAATGGGTTGGGGGGGTTGCTAGGACTGGAAATGGGCTGGGGGGATTGACTGGAGGTGGGCTGATGGGGTTAGGACTGGTAATGGGCTGTGGGCTGTTGGGGGGGGGTTAGGACTGGTAATGGGCTATGGGGGGGCTAGGACTGGAAATGGGCTGATGGGGGGTTAACACTGGAGGTGGGCTGATGGGGTTAGGACTGGTAATGGACTGGTGGGATTAGGACTGGGAGTGGGCTATGGGGGGGTAGGACTGGTAATGGGTTGGGGGGGTTGCTAGGACTGGAAATGGGCTGGGGGGATTAAGACTGGAGGTGGGCTGATGGGGTTAGGACTGGTAATGGTCTGTGGGCTGTTGGGGGGGTTAGGACTGGTAATGGGCTATGGGGGGCTAGGACTGGTAATGGGCTGATGGGGGGGTTAACACTGGAGGTGGGCTGATGGGGTTAGGACTGGTAATGGGCTATGGGGGGGTTAGGACTGATAATGGGCTATGGGGGGGCTAGGACAGGAAATGGGCTGATGGGGGGGTTAGGACTGGCAATGGGCTATGGGGGGCTGACTGGAAATGGGCTGATGGGGGGTTAGGACTGGAAGTGGGTTGATGGGGGGGGCTAGGACTGGTATTGGGTTGGGGGGTTGCTAGGACTGGAAATGGGCTGATGGGGGGCTAGGACTGGAAATGGGCTGATGCAGGGACTAGAAGGGAATGGATGCTCAACTGTGAATAATGCGTATAGACTATTGTATATAGTTATATAGTGAACATAGTTTCCCTTTATTACCAAGTTCTAAATTCCTGTTACTTGTAAAATGCACTACAGTTTTCTGTATGTATATGTTTGGTTCCATGTAAACCGCGCTGATGACAATAGTGCGGTATATAAGAGATGTTAAATAAATAAATAAATAATAAATAAATGCTGGGTGAGGCTGGAACTAGAAGGGAGCTGATGTTGGAGGATTAGAGTGGGATGGGGCTGGGAGAGTAAAATGGAGAGGGGAAAAATATTTTGTGTGGGAGGGATAAAAAATCGACACTTAGCCGAGTATTGGGAGAGTAAGTGGGGATTGAGGATGGAGGGGTAAAATTTGAGTGGATGAAATAGGAATGAGGAAAGATCAAAAGGAGAAAGATTAGTATGTTAAAGCAGATGTAGAGAGAGAGAATGGAAAAAAAACTAGAAGAGAGAAGAAAGGACAAATGGACAGCAGATGATGGAGAGTTAGCAGAAAACATGAAGAAACCAGAAGAAAGTGGCTGGAGCAATTGCAACTGAAAAAAAATGCACAAAAGATAGAAAGATATCTCTTTATTTTGAATTTATTAACTGGAATATGAAAGCTCTGGGAAATGTGCATCATTAACGTCTGCGCTTTCTTTGGTACAAGAGGAAATTAATTTATAGTTTTATTTCTACAGTGGTGTTGTACATTCCAAGTTTGGCTTTTGGGGTTCCCAGTTTAATTATTGCCTTCCTGTTTCTAAATTGTGATTCCTTGTTTGGTGATGGTCTATGTTCTGCACGTGTAACTGAGCTGAGGTATTCTGTTTATGTAATTCCTATTTGACATTGCCACTTGTTCTCTTTCCCCAGTAGGTCATGTATTGTTGTTCTCTGAAATGTATTGGTTTAATATTTGCAGTGTTGCCTTTTGATAGGTAGAGTATGGTGCTTTGTGAGTCCTGGTAGTGCTGTTAGGATACGGCGGGTTTGCTATGGGTTCTAAATACCACTGAAAACGATACACCAAGTATATGCTCAAACTATAACCTCTGGAAAAAATGGAACAGAGTTTCCGGCACCAAGGTCTCAGTATAAAACTTCGCAGCACTTCGTTAGATTTTGAAAACTCATAATCAGACACTTAGCTGCTGTTCACATCAATGACCCTTAAACAGTGCCGCATTCATTGTTTCATGATCAGTTAATGCTCAAATGAAGTATTTTTTCCATACTTTTCTTCTTTTCTTATAAAAATATATTCTTCAAAATACAAAATACAAAACATGTGCAAAATGTCGCTCACATAACACTCAAAAATGTTGCAACTGAGTGCAACAGACTGTAATGCGCTCAATCAATGAAACACTTATCTTCTTTGAAGACCACTCGCGCACTGGATGAGCAGTATAGGCACTTTGAACTCTCTCCTTAGGCAGCTATAACACGAGTGCTGAGCGACTGTAACTTAAGTCCCAACGCCGTTACTCTAAGGTGCCCAAGCGTTTCGCTATACAAGGTTCTTCAGGGGAATGCACATCTTCCAAACTGACCTAGAAAATATGGAAAACATCACAAAACTGTTTCATATTCCATGACGTTGCAAAGCACAAATTGTCGCGGGTACGTGATTTCATCATAATGTCATTAAAAAAATTTGTTTGTTACCTTACGAGCCTACGCTGGCTCTGAAAGAAACAAGGGGGGAACCCTTCTCACCCCTCCTCGTCAATTGCCAAGGAACGCCGCGCATGCGGCTTAGAATAATGTACGGGGTTTTTAAACACTCCAGTTAGCTCCGCCCCCTCGAGGGAGGTCCCAGTCAGATCTTGAAACTAAAAGGAATGCCACTGATCTAAACACTTGACATACAGAGAGACCAGTCAATGGATACATTTAAGCCATGCGGCTTGACCGTGTTCAACTTAAAAATCCAACGCTGTTCTGCCAGAATCAAAAGCTGTTCCCTCGATCTGCCGCCTCTGCTAGTCAGAATTTGATCTATAGCAAAACAGCCTAAATGTTCAAAGCAGTGATTTTCTGTGAGGCAATGCTGCACTAGAGGCGCTTCCAACACCCTGTGGTTCAGTCTACTGCGATGTTCCGCTAGACGTAACCGCAATGGTCTAATGGTTTTGCCAATATACATCAGCCCGCAAGGGCAACGGATCCCATAAACGACATACGATGACTGGCATGTAGTGGTGCTCCTCAAACGATAATGCACTCCTTGATATTCAAAATCCTCCACTTCCAAAGTCACCGCACACAGGCTACAAGAACCGCAACGTCTATACCTGAAGTAAGAACACTCGCACCATCGTCGTCCAAAGGGCGAATTCTTGAGGGGCTCAGCTGCTCCTTAAAGTTTTGTCCCCTGCTCCACACGCAGCGAATCTTCTTATCTGTCAACCCCGGGATCGTGCTCAAAATGTTGCTATGGGTTTTTAATATTTTCTGAACCGATCTACTCAAAGGAGAAAAACGGGTGATGAAATTAATCCTCTCTTTATCCAAACTTTTCCGAGTACATTGTGCTTGACCCGAAGAAGATAATAAAAGCCAGCGATCATTATATAGGGCTCAAGTGTAAGCTCGCCGTACCACCGGCTCCGGATAACCCCTTGATAGAAAATTTTTCATGAGTTGCTTGGATTTCCGTCGATCAGACACTTCCGAACAGTTTCTACGATACCGGAGAAACTGGGAAAAAGGTAACCACTCCTTCAACATTCGTGGATGGGCGCTAGTAAAATATAAGAAGGTATTACGGTCAGTAGGTTTCTGAAAAACAGAAGTCATCCAGGTCCTCACGCCCCGCGTAATTTCCACATCCAAAAAATGAATTGTGTCCCTATGATAGGTTATCGTGAACTTGATATGGGGATCCCGAGTGTTAAGCCAGTGAAAAAAGGACAAAAGTTCCTCTTCCGTTCCCCGCCATATCACAAAAATGTCATCTATAAAGCGCCTCCAAACCACTATATTACTTCCATACGTGGACTGTTCCAGCCAGTGCTGCTCCAATGTCTCCATATATAGATTTGCGATAGAGGGGGCGCATGTAGCGCCCATAGCAACGCCTGCTATCTGCTGGTAAATCACTTCCTGAAATTGAAAAACATTGTGAAAAATAACCAGCTCAGACAATTTCAACAACATACAGATGGTTGCTTCTGACAAATCACCCCGATTTCGCAAAAATCATTCCACTACAGTGAGTACTGCCATTTGAGGGATACTGGTATACAGCGAGGTTACGTCCAACGTTACTAAGATGGTATCAGTATTCTCCGCCCACATGGCAAATTCTGACAAAATATTTAAAAAATGTGTTGTGTCTTTCAAAAATGATGGAATCTGAACCAAAAGCGGACGTAAAAAGGAATCTACATATGTGGACACTGGCTCCAAGGGGGTTCTCTTTGTTGATACGATGGGTCGCCCTGGGGGGGTAGATAAGCTCTTATGAATCTTTGGTACCGTGTAAAACTGTGCTAGGGAACTAGAGTCACTATTTAAATAGCGATACTCTTTCCTACCCATTAAGTGATGTTGTAGAGCCTCTAGCGTAATTTCTTTAATTTCCCCGCGCAGCTGAGGCGTAGGATCAATCTCCAAAACTTTATATGTATTTTCATCTTGTAACTGTTGTAGCGCCTCCGTAATATAATATTGCCTATCAAGGACCACTATCGCCCCTCCCTTGTCAGCCCTCCTGATTATGAGGTCTTTGCGGTCTCTTAATTGACGCAAAACCGAATCCTCAGAGGGAGTTAACGTTGATAAACTGTGCCTCGCAGTAGATTCCAAACGCTGAACATCTGCCAATACCAGATCTTGGAACACCTGTAAAGCTGGTGGAACTGGGCCTGGAGGAACCCATGTAGATCTATAAGGTAAGGGAACCCGTGGAATCTGTAAAGATGACTCCGATGAAACTGCTACCGATGGACTATTAAACAATTTTTTAATTGTAACTTTCGCACAAACTTCAAAAAATCAATGCGAAATTGAAAAGGATCATGAGACAACTTCGGCACATACGATAAGCCCTTCATTAACAATCGAATAGATTCCTGGGAAAGAGGTTTTCCTGAAATGTTAATAACTAGATCGTGCTCATCTACCTTAGCTGCTACTTCCGTTTGGGATATCGGCGTTCTGGAGATCGGCCTCTGGTATCTCTGGCATTTGTCTGTTTTTTCTTTTTGACGGAATCCTCCCGGTCCCTGGAAAAACTCTGTTCTTTAGAGGAATTGCTGGTAATTGACTCCTCTGAATCATCCGAATACTCCTCAAAACGGACCTTTTTACGGGAACCCCGAGTGGTTTTCCTATTTGCATTCTGCCAGGGGTAAACATATCCCACCGTGTAGTCCGAGTTATCTCTAATCAATTTCTTAGTTTTCTTCGCCATCACCTCCTGTCTGACGGTCTCGATCTGCTTCTGTACTTCCGTTGTCCTCTGTGTGAACTGATCTGAAGTGGAAGACACCTTCAACGTGTCTCGCAGTTTATCCGCTTCTGTCGTCATCCTCTGAACCTCCGATTTAGTGTGATTGATGATAAGGATCATAAGATCCAACGAGCATTTATTCAATACACTGTTCCACTTTGATATGAAAGATGCATCTATATTGGGCAATCGGGGCTCTTTATAGACACGCAGACCTCTGGGGATTTGCTGACGGTTCACGTATTCGACCAGGGATAATCTATGTAGTTCAGCTCTCAGACACCGTTTCTGAATGGTTAATAACTCTTCCCAAGAACTTGCTGCATCTCCCGTACTCGGCTGCTGTGCTAAGCCATCAAGGGCAAATGGGGTCTTCTCCTTTATTAACCCAGCGACATATTCTTGCGGGAAACTAAAAGTGTCCCGCCAACCTAAGGAGCCCTCCATAGTGAGTGTACAAACTACTAAACGTGGGCAATCTCTGTTGAGCCTATTTCCACTGAAAACGATACACCAAGTATATGCTCAAACTATAACCTCTGGAAAAAATGGAACAGAGTGTCCGGCACCAAGGTCTCAGTATAAAACTTCGCAGCACTTCGTTAGATTTTGAAAACTCATAATCAGACTCTTAGCTGCTGTTCACTCTTAGCTGCTGTATGTAAAGTGTTTAGATCAGTGGCATTCCTTTTAGTTTCAAGATCTGACTGGGACCTCCCTCGAGGGGGCGGAGCTAACTGGAGTGTTTAAAACCCCGTACATTATTCTAAGCCGCATGCGCGGCGTTCCTTGGCAGTTGACGAGGAGGGGTGAGAAGGGTTCCCCCCTTGTTTCTTTCAGAGCCAGCGTAGGCTCGTAAGGTAACAAACAAATTTTTTTAATGACATTATGATGAAATCACGTACCCGCGACAATTTGTGCTTTGCAACGTCATGGAATATGAAACAGTTTTGTGATGTTTTCCATATTTTCTAGGTCAGTTTGGAAGATGTGCATTCCCCTGAAGAACCTTGTATAGCGAAACGCTTGGGCGCCTTAGAGTAACGGCGTTGGGACTTAAGTTACAGTCGCTCGGCACTCGTGTTATAGCTGCCTAAGGAGAGAGTTCAAAGTGCCTATACTGCTCATCCAGTGCGCGAGTGGTCTTCAAAGAAGATAAGTGTTTCATTGATTGAGCGCATTACAGTCTGTTGCACTCAGTTGCAACATTTTCGAGTGTTATGTGAGCGACTTTTTGCACATGTTTTGTATTTTGTATTTTGAAGAATATATTTTTATAAGAAAAGAAGAAAAGTATGGAAAAAATACTTCATTTGAGCATTAACTGATCATGAAACAATGAATACGGCACTGTTTAAGGGTCATTGATGTGAACAGCAGCTAAGAGTCTGATTATGAGTTTTCAAAATTTAACGACGTGCTGCGAAGTTTTATACTGAGACCTTGGTGCCGGACACTCTGTTCCATTTTTTCCAGAGGTTATAGTTTGAGCATATACTTGGTGTATTGTTTTCAGTGGAAATAGGCTCAACAGAGATTGCCCACGTTTAGTAGTTTGTACACTCACTATGATGGGTTCTAAATGGGCAGTGTTTGTAGTAGTTCCTAATGTGCCTGGCGGTTGGCACTGGATTATAGTAATGTAGAAATCTTTTAGTCTGTCTTTATCCATACACACACTAACTTTTAGTAAACACGTCTCTTAATGAATGTTAGCATTATGCAAATATTTATGCAAATAAGGCCACTTATGCAAATGAGGCCCCGCACCGAGTCTCCGCACATGGCCCCGCACCCCCCTTGGGCTGCCCCTGCCGACAATGCACAACTTTTAACCCGCAATGCAGCAAACAAAGTATGCAAATGAAGGATGCAGTAACTGTGCACATGAAAATGAGCCACTCGTTAAACTGGGCACAAAATGGCAGCATTAAATTGGGAAAGCAACACAAGGAGTCGGCACAAATTTGACATGCTCTCCCAGAAAAATGGCACTATGTGGCTAATTTGCATATCAGCCCCAACAGTATGTTGATGGCATCGGGGACAATCGTGGTATTGAGAAAAGCCCCCGATACCATCAAAATACTGTCGGGGGCTGGTGCCTCAACAGAAAGTGGATTATCTGGTGGTTAGCGGCCCCTGAAACCCCCACCCCAAATTAAACTAAAATAACCAGGTGGTCTAGCAGTCCTTGAATCCCCCATCCCCTACCCAAAATAAAAATAAAATAACCAGGTGGTCTAGCAGACCCTAAATCCACCCCTTCCTACATGATACCTTCAAATAAGAAGGAGTGCTGCCTATGCACTCCTGCTTTAAGTCTGCCATCTTGAAAAATGGCAGCACCTAGCCCCATGCGGTGCATCCTGGGATGCACCGGGTGAGGTCAGACTGACATATAAGGTAGACTATGCCTTATATGGCAGTCTAACCCCACCTGGTGCATCCCAGGATGCACCACACTGGACCAGGTGCTGCCATTTTTCAAGATGGCGGGCGCAGAGTGGGAGCATGTAAACTGCATTCCCGCTTATCTTAAGGTATCAGGTGGGAGAGGCTGCTAGACCACCAGGTTATTTTAATTTGGGGTGGGGGGTTCAAGGACTACTAGACCACCAGGTAGTCACTTTCTGTTGGGGTACCAGCTCTCGACAGTATTTTGATGGCATTGGAGGCTTTTCTTGATGTCGTGATCTTCCCTGATGCCATCAAAATACTCTCGGATGGAGAGATTAGGGCCACTGGGCCACCAGGGATTTGATTTCCCTATTTTGATGGCATTTGGGGGCCTTGCCCAATGCCTGATCATCTGGGGAGAAGATGATCTAGACATCAGGAAAAGCATCTGATGCCATCAAAATACTGTCAGGAGCACGCGTTAGAAGTTTTAAGTTACCTTAGACCCTGCAGTAAAAACATCAGAGCTATGTTTGGTTGCGAAATCCTTTATGCCTGTCTCTGCATAGGGTGTAAGGTCCAACGAAAAAGTACTATACCACATGTGAAGCAACAACCCAGTCTGAGCATAGTAGGTAAAACACACTTTATTAAGTAAATCTTCACCAGGGGTATAGATATTCAGCCCCACCAGGGGTGCACTTGCTGCCAACCCAACAAGGCCATGTTTTGGCTATGCCTTCATCAGGGGTTCACTGGCATACTAAAACCATAAAAATCAATATTAACATAAAACAAATAAATAAACAATTACACACATTAACATAAAACATCTTTAAATAACTAAAGACAGTGTAAAACAATGTTAAAACAGGCCACTCCATGAAACAAACATTAACCAATATCAACAGTACCATAAAATCATAAATGATCAAATAAATACTGAATAAATAACCAATAAATGAATAAATAAACTGATATAAATATATAAATAATTAAACATCAATAAATGAGTCTATAAAACAAACTTAAGGGATGTGACATGTCCAAAAGCATAAAATTAATAACTTTTAACAAACCGTTGTTGATAATCCCTCTGGCAAGACACTTTTTATTGTACACTAGGCAGCCGGGGTTTAAAATAGAAAAAAAGAAACAGAACAGAACAGAGCTGGGAAATAGAGAGGCACTTCGGCCCCATATGTGTGGGAGAGAAGGGGGGGTGTAAGGTGGCTGGATAGATATGCCGGCAGGAGCATGTTCAGGGCAGTCATAGTAGATCAGGCAATCAGAAAGTCCCCAGAGCAGCTATAGGCCTTCTAGCGGCCATATTGCGGTTGGATGATCTGTGGCCAAGACAGCAGTTTCAATGGTGTTAGCTTGGTTGGGCATAAGGCAACCAACTTGGGGTTGGCTGGTGTAGCCCAGGCAGCAATTTTAATGGTACTAGAATGGTTTGGTGTACAGCAGCCATCTTGGGGTTGGCCAGAATTGCCCCCCCCCCCCCAATATGCTCGGCCCATACTGGGTGGTCATCTGGGGACTGGCACATGCCAGATGTCAAAAAAAAGAGAATGCAAGAAATGGAATGAATGCACATATTTAATAACAAGGGCTGGGCTACGACAGTGGAGTGGAGTGGGGGATGGAGCGGTGCAGGTCAGGAGTGCTGTCCAGGTGGCAATGACCAATCCTGGGGATGGGTTGAGTGATGGCTGTAGGCTTGCAGCATGACCTAGTTAACTGAATGTCTGTTCCTTTTCCATTTTGAATTTTCTAGACATGCCTAGGAAGAGCCAGCAGATGGCAGCGGAAAAGAAGGCGGCTCCTGTCAGGGCATCGGCCACCGCAGGAAAGAGGAAAGCAGAGGATGGGTCTTCGGTGCTACCATCATGTCGCAGAAAGCGAGCAGCACCAACACGACAGACAAAAACATCGGACAAGATGGAGGAGCTCATCCGAGTTCTGCAGGAGCAAGTTTGCCAGCATGGCCTGGGTGTCATATGACAGCACCCACGGTTGATAGAGGTGCACCACAGCTGCAGATGGACGCAGGGGCAAGCAACGCAGTAGCACTGCTTGGTGGTAAGTCTGACAGAGCCCATAAGACTCAGGACATAACTATTTTGACATCTGAGAGTTCAGTGTCTGATAGCAATGGCGAGTGTGATTCAAAATGCATTGAAGGCTTTTAAGAGGAACAAGGCTCTGCAAAAGAGCTCTGCATCCAGGGTATGGCTGGGCAAGGCAGGGCCGGGGAGAGCAGCAGCCTTGGTGAAACTAAGGCGCTGGAGGCCAATATGGGAGTTGGCGCCAGAGCAACACCGGCATCGGGAGCCTCGGTCACAAGCCCTGGTGAAGATGTCTGCTGCGGAATCACCTCCTTAGCAAAATCAATTTTGAAGCAGATGAAAAAGTATGGAAGAGAGAGTGTTTATTGACACTTTTTCTCTGCTAATCAGGGACCCTGAGGGGGGAGGACAAGGATAACAAGGAGAAGAAAGACAGGTCTAGTGAGAGAGACAGAAAATCAAAGATATTTAAGTCCATCACTAACTGGGTCTTGGCCTTCCATATTTTTATGAGCATAGTTGTGGAAAGGGAACCTGAATTGAGCCCCTGCTTGATCCGATATCTGGATATCATAACATGCACACATAAGTGCTGCTTTGGATGGGCATGGCTCAGTTATAACATTAAATTTAGAAAAAGCATGGTAGAGGATCCCACCATTATGTGGCGCCATAGAGTGGTCGACCTTTGGCTGGATGAAATGTTCTGTAACAGGCCACTGAACCCTGGCAGTGCCCAACAACCCTTTCATGCATATTGTGACAAGGAAGCCTGTTTTGAGCCTATGAGTATAGAAAAGGCCAATGACTTTAACTTAGAGAAAGGAGAAATCCCTGCAGGGCATGGATTTCAGGCCCCTCATAGAGAAAGAAACCTGAGGGAGAGAAAGTTCAGGCAGCCACACCCTAACTCCTATGACGTAACTGCAGGCTTGAGAGGTGATTACAATCACCTGGGAGGAGTGGAGGAAGGGCTGGAGCCCTGGAGAGGGAAATATAAACCCCTGCTAAAGCAAAGGAAAGGAGAAGCTCAGAGGTCTCAGGAGGTTCGGAAGACTCAGAGGATTCAGGGGAATCAGGAGTGGAACCAGGAGCACCTGCAGATCTCCAGGAGAAAACCCAGAGAAGGAATACAGAGAGCTGTTCCAGATAGGCTGGAAGGAGACAAGGAACCGTAGCGAGCACAACCAGGGAGAACTGCCCAGTGCTTCAGGTACTGACTGTCTTTATCGGGGAGAGTTGAGATCAGGAGAGACATTAGAACTCCCAGGGAGGCTGTATTCTGAGCACTGTGTCCAGAGCTCAGAAACAGGACACTGCCCTAACAACACCAGAGGATATGCAGATTGAGTTGGCAGGGGAGGAATTGCAAGATCTAGATATCCCCATGGACTGTACCCTGTGTCAAGCTACAAGCATGGAATCATTATGCTAAAGGCTAGCATTGAATAAGAAAGTCTCCTAGAAGCAGGTAACTGGAATTGAGCCAGGAATTGGGTTTGAAGAAAACTCCACGTGTTTGCATTTCTCAGGAAAGTGCTGAGTCACGCTGAAGAGAAAGCTTGTGAATGTTTGTTACTTGTTTTCTTATTTTGAGTTTAAAACCTATCCTGAAAGGAAGGCAGGAAAGAAGAGGTTGTTCCAGAGGAACTAAGTTATTCTTTTGTTGTTAAGTGCTTCACAAACACAAGGTTAAAAAGAAGTATTTTTACCTTGCTGAGCAGAGCTGTTTTCTCTAAGACTCTGGGGTCTGTATGCAGTGTGAAGCTTCCATTGTATCTGCAAAGCTTTTGCTAGCTGTTGAGTAATCTGGGAGACAAATGAGGGCCATTGTCTGACCCTATTACTGCTGGAATTCCAAACCTAGGGACAATCTCTCTCAGTAAAACTTTGGTAACTTCTCGAGCTTTTTCAGTTCTGGTTGGGAAGGCTTCTACCCACCCAGAGAAAGTACAGACTAATACTAATAGGTAGTGATATCCACTGGCTTTTGGCATTTCAGTAAAATCAATTTGCAGGTGGTGCATGGGGGTTACACCTCCTGACTGAACTCGGGGTGCCGGTGTGAGACCTTGCTTGGCATTATTTTTGGCACAAATTAGACATTGGCGTGCTACTGAAGCTGATATGGTCGTCAACATGGTAATGTAGAAATGTGGTCTGAGTGCTTTTTCCATAGCACTTTTCCCATAGTGGGTGGCCTCGTGAAAGGCTTTGACAAAGGATGGTCCTAACAATTCGGGAATTACTATTCGTCCTGGGGGTTGACTGCCCTCTGCTGGTGGCAGCTCAATCCATCCATCTATCTTTCAGTACTCCATCTTCCTTGTTACAGTAGTAATCTAATTCTTTGGTGGTATATCGTGGTGTCCATAAGTTTAAAGGTACTGGAAACAATGCTGCTTGCATTGGCATGGCTTGTGGTGTAATTTGTCCTGTCATAGCTGCTTGTCGTGCTGAAGCATCTGCAAACCTATTTCCTCGGGCAACTTCTCCTTTTCCTGCTTGATGTCCTCTACAATGCATGACAGCTACACGAGTTGGGGCCCAGACTGCATCAAGTAACATCAGTATCTCGGGGCCATACTTGACTGATTTTCCTCCGGATGTGATGAGCCCTCGTTCCTTATAGAGAGCTCCATGGGCATGTAGGGTAGTGAAGGCATATTTGGAATCTGTATATACATTCAACACAAGTTTTGCACCTAGTAATAGTGCTCGAGTAAGTGCTATCAATTCTGCTTTCTGGGCTGATGTGCCTGAGGCTAGAGCTGATGACTCAACGACTTCATGTTGAGTGACAACTGCATATCCGGCACAGCGTCGTCCATTGAGGATGAGACTGCTTCCATCGACATAATAGATTTGGTCAGGATTGTCTATGGGCACATCTGTCAGGTCAGGTCGGCTGGAGAATACAGTGTCCATAACTTCGATACAATCATGTTCTGGGAGTTCTTCACTAACGGGTATCAATGTGGCTGGATTCAAGGCATGACTCACTTCCAGTTGTATCTGTGGGTTTTCACATAACATGCTCTGATATTTTAACATTCGGGAATTGGTGAACCAATGATTTGCTTTCTGTTCCATGAGGGCAAGGACTGCATGTGGCACAGTGACTCGTAGATTCTGTCCTAGTGTGAGCTTGTCTGCTTCACTCACTAACAATGCTGTAGCTGCGACTGCTCTCAGGCAAGGTGGCCATCCCTTGGCCACAGTGTCCAATTGTTTCGATAGGTATGCTACAGGTCGCTCCCAATTTCCCAATTTCTGAGTCAACATGCCTAAGGCATTTCCCTGTGCTTCATGTACAAACAAGTGGAAAGGCTTGTGAACATCTGGTAGTCCAAGGGCTGGTGATGACATTAATTCTTCCTTTAACGTCTTGAAGGCTGTATCCTGCTCAGGTTCCCCACTCCAGTGGCGACTTTTCTTCTCCTTTTGTGGCTTCATACAGTGGTTTGGCAATTTGGGCAAAGTTGGGAATCCAGATTCGGCAATATCCTGCCGCTCCCAGAAAGGCTCTGACTTGCTTTCTGGTCGTTGGGGTTGGAATTCTGCATACTGCTTCTTTTCTTTCTCTGCCTAATTTTCGGCTTCCTTGGGTTATACGAAAGCCCAAGTATTTCACTTCTTTTTGGCATAGTTGTGCTTTTGCTCTGGAAACTTTGTATCCAGCTTCATTTAGTAACTGCAAGAGATCTCTAGTGGCTTGTATACATTCACTTTCTGATACGGCAGCTACCAGCAGATCGTCCACGTATTGGAGAAGCACTCTCTTCCCCGGGGCCACTGGATAGCTTGAAAGGTCTTGATTCAGTGCAGCACTAAAGATGGTAGGCAAATTCTTGAATCCTTGGGGTAGTCGTGTCCAAGTGAGTTGGCCCCCTCTTCCAGAGATGGGGTCCTGCCATTCAAATGCAAACAATATCTGACTTACAGGGGCTAATCTTATGCAAAAGAATGCATCTTTTAGATCTAGTACAGTAAATGTGGTAGCTTCAGCAGGTATCAGTCCTAGAAGAGTGTAAGGATTGGGTACAACTGGATGTATGGTTTCAACTGCTTCATTCACTCTCCTTAGATCTTGCACTGGGCGGTAGTCATCTGTTCCAGGTTTTTTTACTGGCAGAAGTGGAGTGTTCCATGGGGATTGACATACTTTTAGTAGGCCATGTTCTAGTAATCTTTGCAAGTGGCGATGGATGCCTTCAATTGCAGCTCTTGGAGAGGGTACTGTTTGACATGTACTGGTGTAGCACTAGGCTTAAGGGTTACAATTACTGGAGCTATATGTTTGGCTAGGCCTGGAGGACTGCCTTCTGCCCATACTCCAGGTGGTGCATCAATGCTTTTCAAAGTTTGTTCAAAATAGGTGTCTTGGACAGAATCATCAATGTAATATCTCCATTCTTCTTCTCGGGGAACTGTAAGCAGCATTATTCCTGCTGGTTTGGCTTGGGAATTTACTGTCATTTGCATTTCTCCTCTTTCGGAGAAGGATATTTGGGCTTGTAGCTTGGCTAACATATCTCGTCCCAGTAGTGGCACTGGACATTCAGGCATGAGTTGATGAGTTATTTGCTGTCCTCCTAGACTGCATATACGATTCTGAAGAAAGGATTTTGTAGCTTTGGCACCAGTTGCTCCTACAATGGTGACTGCTTTTGTAGAAAATGGGGCTATCTTTTTATCTACTACTGAATGTTCTGCTCCAGTATCAACCATAAAGTTCATAACTTGGTCTCCTATTTGTATTCCGACCATAGGCTCCTGGAGACCTAAAGCAAACTCGGAGCCCAGTCTGTCCTAATCCACGTCATCTTCGTCATGGGCTGTCGAAGCCAATGCTTGTATGGCTCCTCCTCTTTCTCGCTGGAATTGTTCTCGATTGGCTCCTCCACGGTTTCGGGGACGGCCTCGTCTTTCTTCTCTCCACTGATGATTGTTTTCGTCATCTTGCTGGGTGTCTTCGAGTTGCGGGCATGCATCTCTCCAATGTCCTTCCTCCCTGCAGTAGGCACATTGGGTTTACGCCTAGTTGGGGCCGGCTTCCACTTCGGCCCCGCCCCCTTCCTCTGCTCCGTCGACTAGGGGTACCTCCCCTTTTCTGTTCAACTATGGCCGCAGCCAAAAAATCAGCTTTCTTCTTCATCTTTCGATCACATTCTCTCTGCCTTTAATTATCACGATTCACATACACTTGATCGTATCGCCCCACTACGTCCTCATCCACCCCGCCACAGCCGACCCGTGCATCCGTGGTATCATGGCGGCCTACGGCTTTTACGCACGCAGCTCCGCAGGGCGGAGCGCCTGTGGCGTAAAAATCCTTCTCCCACCTCACTTGCATCCTTTAAATCTACCTACTCCCACTACCGCTCATCTGTCTATCTTGCTAAACGCACCTTCTTCTCGAATGCTAATTCTCAATGCCCCAAACCAGACCCCGCACCTCTATTCCACTCTTCGGTCTCTCACCTCTCTTCACTCCTCAGCCTCAGCTCCCCCGGTCCTTCCTTCCCCACCGCCTTCCATGCTAGCTACTTGCTTCAGTAATAAGATCTCTTCCCTGCGAGCCTCTTTACCTTTTTGTCCTGCTCCAATTCTCTCTCCTCCCCCTACTGCCTCCCCCCCACCCATTTCTCAAACTTCCCATTGCTGGGCGTCTTTCTCACTGATCTCCCCTCCCGAACTGCACCGTCTTATCTCCTCCTCAAAAAAGACTTCTTGCCCGCTTGATCCTATCCCCTCTTCTTGGCTCCTCGAATCTTCCCTGGGTCTCCTTCCTTACATCCTCACTATATTCAACTCCAGTCTTTCTTCAGGGTCCTTCCCTCACTCCTGGAAACATGCTTTAATTCGTCCCCTTCTTAAAAAACCCTCACTTGATCCCTTAGTTCCCACCCACTACCGTCCCGTCTCCAACCTTCCTTTCCTTTCAAAGCTTTTAGAGAAATTCGTCTTTGCTCAATTATCGCATCACCTTGATTCCACTAACTTCCTCCACCCTCGTCAATCAGGTTTCCGTCAGGGTCACAGTGTTGAAACTATCCTTCTCGCCTTTACTAACGCACTGCATGTAGCTCATGACCGTGGTGATATTTCGGTGGCGGTTGCACTTGATCTTTCCGCCGCTTTTGACTTAGTTGATCACTCCCTTCTTCTTCTTCGTCTCCGGGAAGCGGGTCTTTGCAGTACTGTTCATCGTTGGTTTCACTCCTTTCTTTCCTCCCGTTCTTGCGCGGTTTTTGTCACCCCCCTCTTCCTCTGCCCCCCACTCAGCTTCCTTCCCTCTTTCCTGTGGGGTTCCTCAGGGTTCTGTGTTGGCTCCCCTCCTCTTCAATCTTTTCTTAGCCCCCTTAGCCCTCTTAATCCAACAGTCTGGTATATCTGCTTTTCTTTACGCTGACGACATTCTATTACTTCACCACACCTCTCCATCCTGTCCCGATCTCTCTCCGCTTAATTCGTGTCTTTCCACTGTGGCTGATTGGTTGACTCGTAATTGCCTTCACCTTAATCTCACCAAGACTGTTGCTATCTGGTTCTCTCACAACAACCCACCCCCCACATTGGCCCCCTCTTTCTCTGGTTCCTTGGTTCCCCTGGTTTCTTCCTTTCGTTATCTAGGGGTTCACTTCGAGTCTGATCTTTCCTTTCATGCTCATGTTTCTCATGTCACCAAGTTGTCCTTCTTCTTTCTCCGACAAATCCGTGCAGTTCGTCCTTTTCTATCCCCTTCTGCTCTTACTACTCTGTTACTTTCCCTGGTCATGTCTCGGGTGGATTTTGCAAACTCACTTTTTGTCCGGCCTTTCCAAGAAACAACAGTCCCGGTTACAACGTATTCAGAATACTGCCGCTCGTTTGGTCACCCATTCCTCCCCTCGTGATCACATCACACCCTTACTGTTCCGTCTTCACTGGTTGCCCTTCCCCCACCGCGTTCACTTCAAGTTGCTCATTTTGGTTCATAAAGCTCTCCACACAGGTGCCCCCCAATATCTAACGGACCTCCTTTCCTTCCCACTCCCCTAGGTAACACCCCTCGCTCCTTTCACCTTAACCGCCTCACTCTTCCCTCCCCTTCCCGTGCCCATTTACAGTCTACCGTTCCTCTGCCTTCTTTTTGCTGGCCCCGCCCTCTGGAACTCCCTCCCCTCCTCACTCCGACTGGACCCTCACCACCCCACATTTAAACAAAACCTCAAAACCCACCTTTTTTCCCTTGCGTTTGATATCCCCTCTCCTTTTGTGTGATTCCCATTTGTATTATCCTCTGCTCTCCTTGTGACTTGTCTTTGTTATGGTTTAGCTTTGTCTCTTCTGCTTCTATTGCTTTTCTGTCCAGAAAGTGTATTTCTTTTCCTTTTCACTGGCCTCGGCCTTTTTAAAAACAAAGTTTTTATTGGTTTTATTGTACACCGCTTTGCTTGCCCATGAAAGGCGGTTTTTATCAAGTGAAATAAAACATAAACATAAACATGAGCGACTTCCAATAACTGAGTTGTATTCATGCCCGCAAACCCATCTAGTTTTTGTAATTTACGTCTAATGTCTGGTTGAGACTGATTTACAAAAGCAGAATTCACCATACATAAACTTCCTGGTGCATCGGGATCATAGGGAGTATACATTCTATATGCTTCAGTTAATCTTTCATGAAATTCTGCTGGGCTCTCATCTATACCTTGGATAACCCCTGCAACTTTGGAAAGGTTCATAGCTTTCTGGCCCCCCCTTTTCAGGCCTTGTAGAAAGCCTTGGCGAAAACGGGCTAGGGCTCTGGATCCTCTTTCTGTATTTGGATCCCATCGGGGGTCTTCATTCGGGAATTCTCTCCGGGCCGCTTCCCGATTGTCTATTCTCTCCACCCCTTGTTCTGGAGCTACAGGGTTATCCGCCAGCCAATCAATAGCTGCTTTTCTAATTCGTGTCCGCTCCTCTGTCGTAAATAGGGTGGACAGGAGCTGGCGGCAATCTGCCCATGTTGGTTGGTGGGTTTCCATAATAGTATTCACTAATTCTGTAAGCTCTTGGGGTTTATTGGTATAGGAGGCATAATGTGTCCTCCAATTTAACAAATCAGTTGTAGAGAAAGGGACATACACATAGCTTAGGGGTCCCGCTACCACCTCATTATCTTCATTCCTTACGGGCACTCCCGGGACTTGCCGTAAGGGCATCATCTTGGCAGTAGATGTCTTTTGGGATCTGAGAGATATTTTCGTAACTGTCCTATCAGGGGTTATTTTCTTCTTCTCTACGTGCTTTACTTTAGATGTACATTTTACTGGCAAACTAGTACTGGCAACCACTTTTACACTGTCAGCATCGCTTAGGGAATTTTCAGTCTCTTCCTTCTCTGTTTTCTGTATCTGACTCTCCTTTTTCTGTCTCGGTAGAATCATCTTCTTCAATTAAAGGGAGCTCATCTACCTGCTCTCTGGGTAATAGCTCAGGGGTTGGGTCCCGTTCCCGCTGTCTCGGGGGTTCTGGGGCAGGACGCCGGGCTGCTCTTACTGGGCACGGGGTTTGAGGCTGTCGGGGAACCACTTCTGGGGAATCAGGATCTACCAGGATGGGCTTCTTCCTGGACTTCTTATCCTTCCCTTTCTTTCTAGGCTGTTCTATTTTCTGACTATAATCTGTCTTTGCTAACATTATTCTGCACTGTTCTTCATAACAGCGCTGCGCCCAAGGGGCGGATCTTCACAAATACTTAACCAGGAATCTATATAGGGGTACTGATCGGGGTGCGCTATCCGCACTCTACGGTGCACTAACTGGATAATTCCTACATTAAAGGTTCCCTCTCGGGGCCAGGTAGGGTCTAGATCGGGCCACTCCTTAGTACACAAAATCTGTAAACGGGCCGCAGTCATTTTAATACCATAGTCTCCAGAATATCCTTCTTTAAAATGTGCGATCATACATTCTAATGGAGTGTTATTAGTAGACCCCGCCCCTCCCATTTCGATGTGTGCGCGCAACAACAGACAAAAGGGAAAAGGAGGGCGGACCGTGGGTAAGGGGTCCTCACGGCCCTGGAAACATATAAGGAGAACAAATAACAAGACAAGACGACAATCGCTTCCCCCTTTTTGCGACCTGAACGCGGTCGCCCGGTCAGGAAATGTGCTACTCAGGGGTCCGCCTTCGCTTGGTCCGTGCGGCCAGACCTCTCATTCACACTTCATTCACACAATCATGCTAGCAACGTATCCCAGAATGCATTCGTTTCTATCTATTCTGACTAGTCTTATTCAATTTCCAAAATACAAGAAGATGGGGGTTTCGCCCTGTGAATACTCATGCGGGGTTACTCGGCCCGTCTTTGAGAGGTGATCAAGCTCTCTTACCAATTTCCAAGTTCCAAGTTCAAATGGCAGCACTGCTCTTTCTTATCTGTCTAGACATAACAAATCGAGACTCTACTCACCGGATCCGGTCCTCAAACTTCCCAAGCAGGCGCATGAGTTGGACCTCGGACTCCCCTCACTCGGGTTCGAGGTGTTGGCTCCAGCCGGGCTCGGCACCCGCCGAGGTCCGACCAGCTCCCTCCGATGCAAGGGACCGGCGGCACCAGAGAGCAGCTCCCGTCGGAAGGGCGCGATCCCGGCAGGACCAAACCTATAGAGGCGGAACGTCGTGGTATATTGCCCTATATACACTCTGATTCCACAACTTCCCGACCAATGCACCAAGAATATGTAGCAGCAGAGCGCAGACAAACCAATGATACCAGGAGTCTGTTCAGAAGGTCCAAATCATTTATTTGTGCACAAGTCTCAAGCAAAGTCAATTTCAAAATGGCTGAGCGATGTTCTTCTGGCAATACAACAACTTTTATAGACTTTAGCTTCATTCTAGGTATAGAAAAACATTTCATTGGTCCCGGTAACCTCCCGTACCTCCCGTACCCCTTCTATTGGTCCCGGTACTGATATGATTATCCAATTATGTTCTTTCAGTGGGCTCAGCACCTGCTTACCCCCCTTCTAGTCTCAATTACAATGGCCAGTTCACCAACTTGTTACTTTCCTACTTCCAAGGCCACTCAGCTAGTTTGTACGTGTAGGGAAGCAGGACTCTGTAACTTCTCTGTCAGCAGTTTTAAGCATAAATTCTGTATTTTTCCATCCGTTCTGCTTGTCTAAGCTTAATTCAATACTTTTACTGAGTTCTAATTCTACAGCAGCATATTGGGGTATGTGCAATTCCTATGGGCCTCTTCACAAGCTTCATTTACAGGTCAAGCTAGTTAGGCTTGCTTGCTTATGTCAGACACTGTGGATCACGGGCCTTCACCTGCCACAATATGATTGAGATGTTTAAATACCTCTGTGGCATAAATGCACAGGAGAGGGTCCTCTTTCGAATGAAAGCAAGCTCTTCTATGAGGGTACATAGGGTGAAGGGGGATAGACTTGGGAGTAATATGCGGAAATATTTTTTATGGAAAGAGTGGTAGATGTGGAATAGTCTCCCAGTGGAGGTGATAGAGATTTAGAGATGAGGACAGTGTCTGAATTAAAAAAGGCATGGGACAAACAGGAGCTCTAAAGGAAAAATGGGGACTGTTGTGGTTGATATGGAAGAACAGACTAGATAGGCCATGTGGTCTGTTTCTGCCATCATGTTTTTATGTTTGAGGGGATGGGGTAACACAGGGTTAGGGTTGCCAACCGGCCGGTTTTTCCATGGCCAGGCCGGCTGCCGGCACAGATGTAAAACCGGCCATTGGAAAGCTGGTTTTTTGCTCTGGCCGCAAGATCGGGAGCGGCCAGAGCAAAAAAACAGCATTTGTCCCGAAGTCTGCGGCGTGAACGCGATTCCCCATAGTTGTGCAGCCGCTGCTTCTGCTTTGTACAGAGCAGCGGCTACAATACACTTACATTGAAAACTAAAGATAAACTGTGTGAGGAGCCCTCCGGTCATCGCAGCGCCCGAGGAAGTGATGTCATGGGGGCGGGCTCCTCACAGGTTGTCTTTCCTTTTCAAATTAACTTTAGCTGCAATAAAGTTAATTTGAAAAGGAAAGACAACCTGTGAGGAGCCCGCCCTCATGACATCACTTCCTCGGGCTCTGCGATGACCGGAGGGCTCCTCACACAGTTTGTCTTTACTTTTCAAAGTAAGTGTATGTATTGCAGCCGCTGCTCTGTACAAAGCAGAGGCAGAGGCAGCGGCTTGGGCAGGGGGGGTGTGTGGTGTGAGTGAACCAGCGGGTGGGTGGGGTGGTGAGTGAACCAGCGGGGGGCGGGGGGGGGGGGTGTGTGTGAGTGAGTGAGTGACCCTGCAGGAGGGGTGAGTAAGTGACGGGGGTGGGTGAGTAAGTGACGGGGGTGGGTGAGTGAACCAGCAGTGGAGGGGGGGTGGTGTGAGTGAACCAGCGGGGGAGGGGGGGTGGTGGTGTGGTGTGAGTGAACCAGCGGGGGAGGGGGGTGGTGTGAGTGACCCAGCAGGAGGGGTGAGTAAGTGACGGGGGTGGGTGAGTGAACCAGCAGTGGAGGGGGGGTGGTGTGAGTGAACCAGCAGGGGAGGGGGGGTGAGTGTGTGAACCCGCACTGACGGGGGGGGGGGTGGTGTGTGTGAGTGAATCCTCGGTAATTTTTGTGGGTGGGGCTGGGGGCGGAGAATGGGTGGAGCATGGCGAGCCACAGGTGTTGGGTTTTTCTCTGTGAAAAAGCTGGCAACCCTACACAGGGTAGAGCACAGATACCAAATGTGGTGTTTTGTTCTCTTTTAAAACGTTGTCAGTCCTATTGTGGGCTATTCATTTTTATTATAAATATTATATAAATACAGCTAAATAAATAAATAAATAAAATAAATTATCTCATCCCTCTTCTGATGCACAGCCTCTGTCTTTCCTCTCCTTTGCTGATCTTTTGATTTCCCTCCCTTTTGTCTTCTCAGTCAGCCCCCTCCCACCAGCACTTGGCTCCCTCCCGCCCCTTTTCTGTTGGTTTTCTTGAGCAAAGTGAAAACAATCAGCCGCAGGAGGCGCTGTTCGCTATTCTGCAAATGTGCCGCTTGCTAAGCCCGTAGGAGCTGCCGGCTTAACCCCAAGTAAGGTGAGTTCTGTGCGAGCGAGGACTACAATTCCCAGCGGCCCAGCGCAGAGAGCATGCGTACTGTGGCTCCGAGGAAATCGTTCCAGAGTTTGCTGTGTGAGAGCGCAAAATGCTGTGGGTCCGGGCAGGGTGCACGTTTTATCACGGGTTTGGTACCGGGTACCGAAGAGCTTTCAGAGGTACCGGAACGGGCCGGACTATGCTGTGCGGCTGTGGGACGAAAAACTTTAGCTCGGACTCCGGCCAGGTAAGTTTGGGCCAAGAGGAACGGAGAAGTCGTGCGAAAGTGGGAATAGGAGCGGTAGCAAGAAAGAGAAAGTAATGGGGAATTGCAACAGGGAAGAAGGGGCTGTTCTGCGTAATAAGGAGGGAAGAGAGGTAGATGAGGGCAGGGTAATAAGACGGACCCTATAGCTTCTTACGAGCACAGGCCCCGTAGGGGGATGCACCAGTCCCCACACCTCCAAAATCTTCGAGGAGATAATCTTTCCTTTCTAGATTTTGCCTCTTTTTTTTTTCTTCTTCAGATGTACACTACGAGTATTTTATGCTCCGTCCAAAACCTCAAAGCATCCCAGCTTCATGAACTGCAGCACTGCAACCCATACAGTCGGTAGTCATTGGCAGGGCTAAAAACAAACAAACATTTTTATGAAACTAGGCTCCTGCCAAACTTTGACACCAAAGAAAAGTGAATGTTCTTATAATTAACTATGATGATTTTTGAACTTATTTTGTTCTCTTTTGGGAGTAATTAATTTCACTTTTGTCTGTTCTTTGCTTCCCTTCTTACTTTTTGTTGCCTCCTTCTGTCATAAGAATTTAAAAAAAATGTCACACTGGGTGAAACCAAAAGCTCATGGAGCCCAGCATCCTGTTTCCAGAGATCACAAAGATTAGATGCATTCCTTGTTACTTAACACAAGGGTGCAGCAGCAATCTCATATCTACCTGTCTATAATGATGGATGTTTTTTCCTTTCCTTCAGCAATCTGTCTAAACCTGGCTAAGTTAGCTGCTTTCCTTCTTTGCCCTTTAGCTTGCTTTCTCCAGTCCCCTTTCCTGCAGCATCTTGCTCTACTCTCAAGTCGGTCTCTCGCACATGAAGTGGTCTCCCATTTGGGCCAGGTCCAGCAGTTCACTGTAGTTTTGTGGCAAGAGCTGCACTAGGACACCGACTCCCTCTAGAATGGTCATGCAACATAGTGCTGTCCCAGAAAAAATTAGGAAGCTTGGTGACATTCTGAGAATCAATATACTTGGGATAAATACAGATCATGGTAATGAAGTACTGGAATAAACTGCATGAAGCTGCAGTGGTGTGATTGCATTGGTATCCAGGCATTGGGATAACCTTCCTGGTGCCGTGGTTACAAACCTACCCAGCAGAAGTACAACAGCATTAAGCTTCTGTGAAGTCTAGAAAGACCACTGTTAAAACCAAAATGTCAGTGAACATGGGGATACTAGATTTTATTTTTTGGTAGTATTTAGGAAAAAGATTGAGAGGTTGGGTAAAAGATGTTGGAAAGGGGGGATTGGTGTACATGTGGGATGTTATGTTTATGCATCCAAAGTGATTGGGCCTTTTTGGTCTTACTCTGCTGTTATTTAGTATGTTGGTTTAAAGTACAGCAACAATCGGGGCCAGTGCTGCCATTAGATAGGCTAAGTATTCCTTCTCCAGGTTTAAGGCAGCTTTAAAAATGCACCTTTTCCACTCCCCATTTTCCACATTAGCTGATCCCTCAGGGTCCCTGATTTGTCTCAGTAATATGTTTGTTTATGTGTCTGGTCTGTCCCCCCTGTTGTTTTTGCTGCCTTTTTCTCCTCTGTCCTTTGCTGTGCTATCCCTTTTTTTTTTTGAATGGCGTTCCTTTTCTTTTTTCTTTGCAGCCGCTCTGTTTGTTTATTTTATTGTAAACCGCTTTATGCTCTAGTGCAGGGGTCTCAAACACGCGGCCCACGGGCCGCATGCGGCCCGCGAGAGAACATTGTGCGGCCCGCGACGGAGGGAAAGAAAAAAGCCTTGCTTCTGCTTCTGCCGTTGCTGCCGTGGCAGCGGCAGAATCGACTGTCAATTTTTTTTTTTAAACCTGGCTTCTGCTGCTCAAGCAGCAAAATCAGCTGTGCTGCGGTCCCTTCCTCTCTGCCCGGAGATCCCTCATTGTGCTCCATCAGCGTGTGCTTTTCAAGCCGCGAAGAGAGTATTCCCCTCTCGCGAGGCTTGAAAAGTGAATAGGATTAAGCCGCGCGAGAGGGAAATACTCTCTTCGCGGCTTAAAAAGCACGCCGCTGATGAAGCACAATGAGGGATCTCCGGGCAGAGAGGAAGGGGCCGCGGGACAGCTGATTTTCTGCTGCAGCAGCAGAAGCCAGGTGTTTTTTTTATTTACCGGGGGGGGGGGGGGTAGGACTGGAAATGGGCTATTGGCAGGGGGGGGCTGTAGGACTGGAAATGGGATATTGGCAGGGGGGGTAGGACTGGAAATGGGCAATTGGCAGGGGGGGGGGTTATGACTGGACATGGGCTATTGGCAGGGGGGGTGTAGGACTGGAAATGGACTATTGGCAGGGGGGGTGTAGGACTGGAAATGGGCTATTGGCAGGGGGGTTATGACTGGAAATGGGCTATTGGCAGGGGGGGTTATGACTGGAAATGGGCTATTGGCGGGGGGGTTATGACTGGTAATGGGCTATGGTGGGGGCTAGGACTGGAAATGGGCAGGTGGGGGTTAGGAAGGACTGGAGGTGGGCTGATGGGGGGAGTTAGGACTGGTAATGAGCTATGGAGGGGCTGACTGAAATGGGGTAATGGGGGTTAGGGCTGGAAGTGGGCTATTGGCAGGGGGGGTTATGACTGGTAATGGGCTATGGTGGGGGCTAGGACTGGAAATGGGCAGATGGGGGTTAGGACTGGAGGTGGGCTGATTGGGGGTTAGGACTGGTAATGGCCTATGAGGGGAGGTAAGACTGAAAATGGGGTGATGGGGGTAAAACTGGAAGTGCGCTATGGGGAGGTTAGGACTGGTAATGGGCTATGGGGGGTATAAGACTGAAAATGCTGGGGGATAGTGGGTAAAACTGGAAGTGCGCTATGGGGAGGTTAGGACTGGTACTGGGCTATGGGGGTCTAGGACTGGTAATGGGCTGGGGGGGGTTGCTAGGACTGGAAATGGGCTGAGTGGAAGGGGGGCTTGAACTGCAAATGGCTGATGGGGAGGGGGGCTTGGAATGGAAATGGGCTGTGAGGGGAGGGAGCTAGGATTGGAAATGGGCTGATGGGGGGCTAGGATTGGAAATGGGCTGATGGTGAGGCTATGATAGGACTGGAAATGGACTGATGCAGGGACTAGAAGGGAGCGGATGCTGGGTGGGGCTGGAACTAGAAGGGAGCTGATGTTGGGGAGGATTAGAATGGGATGGAGCTGGGAAAGTGAAATGGAGAGGGGAAAAATATTTTGTCTAGGAGAGAAGACAAATCTACTATTGGCCAGGTATGTGTAGAGTAAGTGGGGATTGAGGATGGAGGGGTAAAATTGGAGTGGATGAAATAGGAATGAGGAAAGAGAAAAAGGAGAAAGATTAGTATGTTAAAGCAGATGTAGAGAGAGAATGGAAAAAAAACTAGGAGAGAAGAAAGGGCAAATGGACAGCAGACGATGGAGAGTTAGCAGAAGACATGAAGAAACCAGAAGAAAGTGGCTGGAACAATTGCAACTGAAAAAAAATGCACAAAAGGTAGAAAAATCTCTCTTTATTTTGAATTTATTAACTGGAATATGTCAGCTCTGGGAAATGTGCATCATTAATGTTTGCGCTTTGTTTAGTACAAGAGGAAATTAATTTATAGTTTTATTTCTACAGTGTTGTTGTACATTCCAAGTTTGGCTTTTGGGGTTCCCAGTTTAATTATTGTCTTCCTGTTTCTAAATCTTTTAGTCTTTCTTTATCCATACTCATTAAAGAGGCATGTTTACTAAAAGTTAGTGTATGGTAACATTATGCAAATATTTATGCAAATGAGGCCCCTTATGCAAATGAGGCCCCGCGTCTTATGCGGCCCCCGGGTTACTTTACAAGTCCTCATTTGGCCCTCAAAGCAATTTGAGTTTGAGACCCCTGCTCTAGTGGTATATCAAGAGTTGACATAAATAAAAATAAATAAATAAATCTCTCCTATCTCTAGATCATTTTTTGAATGTTAAACAGCACAAGTCCCTGTACAGGTCCTTAGGTAGGAACAGTGCAAGGTTAATAGATGCTCTAGGCAAACCCTTATTCTTGCAGTCACAATTGTCATATCTCCTGGAATTGATGGCAGCAAAACAGGAGGAGGCACAATGCTGGGCCTCTGAACCCCTGCATGCTGAGGTTTGAGTCCAGCTAGTCCTGCCCCTCCAATGCAGAAATTCTGTCTGTGGGAGCTGGACCTGCTGGACTTTGAGAGCGCAGCACATAGGGATTGATAGGGTCTGTAGCACACTTCTAACTGTACTGTTGCCGGCCCTGGGGAGATAGGGGCACTTTCTGCTACCTTCCAGAATTTGACGCTCTAGGTCATTACCTAGTTCGCCTAATGGTAGTGCCCTGGACCTGTCTTTGGGACACTCCACTATTGACCTTTTTCCCAGTTAGAAAGCTGACCATTTACTTCAACTTTTCATTTCTTGTCTTTTAATTAATTTCCAGCCCATAGTAGGGCATTACCTCCTGTCTTATGGCACTCTTGTTTTTGCAGGAGCCTATCATGAGGGACTTATGGTATGTTTAGTTTTTCAGAAGGAATATTACTATCAGTCGGCTCACCTTTATCCACGTCTGTGTATGCCTTAAAAAACCAAAACAGATATATTGGTAGGACAGACTTGTACTCGCTTATCTCTTTGTTCTCTATTTAAATACACCTGGACTTCTTTAGCCTAGAAAGTATATGTATTCCACGCTTTAAGAAAAGTGGAAGGAAAGCCAAAAACACTGCTAGCATGATTTTAATGAGAGGTCAGAGAGGCTGTTGTCAAAAAAGAATCCTTCAGGAAATGGAACAAGGAGCCTAATGACGAATTCTGGAAACAACATAAGCATTGGCAAGTTAGTAGATGCAAGGCATTGATAAGGCAAGCAAAGAGAGAATTTGAAAATAAACTTGCCATGGAAGCAAAAATGCATAATAACTTTTTTAAGTACATTCGTAGCAAAAAAAAAACCTGTGAGAGAGTCAGTTGGACCATTGAATGATAAGAGTAAAAGGGGCGTTAAGGGATGACAAGGCCATAGAGAGAGACTAAATTAATTCTTTGCTTCGGTCTTTACTGAAAAAGATGTAGGGAAGTTACCCATACCTGAAATGGTATATAAAGGTGATATAGTGGAAGAATTGAAAGAAATATCAATAAACGTGGAGGATGTATTACTACTATTTGATAAACTGAAGAGTAGCAAATCACCTGGACAGGATGGTATACATCCAAGGGTGCTGAAAGAAGTGAAATATGAAATTGCAGACCAACTATTAGTAATGTGTGACATATCATTAAAATCATCTGTAGTACCTGAGGATTGGAGAGTGGCCAGTGTAACTCCAGTGTTCAAAAAGGGTTCTAGGGGTGATCTGGGAAACTACAGACCAATGAGCGTGACATCCATACCGGGCTAAATGGTAGAAAATATAAAGAATAAAATTATTGAACATGTAGACAGCCAGTATGAATTTAGCCAAGGAAAGAACTATTCTACTAATCTGTCTTTGAAGGCGTGAATAAACGGATAGACAAAGGTGAAACATAATGTAGTTGGATTTTCAGATGGCCTTTAACAAGGTCCCTTATGAGAGACTCTTGGCCAAATTAAAAAGTCATGGGATTGGAGGCAGTGTAGTATTGTGGATCAGGAATTGGTTAAGATAGAAAGCAGAGAGTAGGGCTAAATGGTCCATTTTCTCAATGGAGAAATGTGAATAGTGGAATGCCCCATGGATCTGTGCTGGGTCTGCTGCTTTTTAACACATTTATTTATTTTATTTGGCTGAGCATTTTTGTAAAAATGTAAATAGTTATTGTTCCTGGTAAATGTTGTTTAACCAAGTTCAGAGTTCTGTGTACATTGCTTTGACCTCAGCAAAAAGCGGTA
The DNA here is from genome assembly GCA_033557465.1 of Ichthyophis bannanicus. Taxonomy (NCBI): domain Eukaryota; kingdom Metazoa; phylum Chordata; class Amphibia; order Gymnophiona; family Ichthyophiidae; genus Ichthyophis; species Ichthyophis bannanicus. The sequence continues at coordinate 23,421,106 of CM066046.1, forward strand.
TAAAAGTTCAGCCAAATAAATGACCTGGAATTAGGAATAATGAGCGAGGTGATCAAATTTGCAGATGACACAAATAAAACGCAAGAGGATTGTGAAAAATTGCAAGAAGACTTTGAAAGATTAGACTGAACATACAAATGGCAGATGAAATTTAATGTGGACAAGTGCAAAACTATGCACTCGAGAGAACATCCTAAACCAGCGATGGCGAACCTATGGCACGCGTGCCAGCTGTGGCACGCGAAGGCCTTGCAGCTGGCACGCGGGAAGGTCGCACATTTAACAAAAAAAAGCTGCCCGCTGCCCGCGCGGCGGGGAGTCCCGCGGGCTCCCTCTGCCCGGCGGGACTCTCCCGGTGCTGCTCATCCCCTCTCTGCCGCTTGCAGAGACGCGAAGGGAGAGTCTCCCTCGCGTCTCTGTTAAGCCCGCAGGAGCTGATGGGAAATTTCCCATCTGCCCCTGCGGGCTTAAGAAGAGACGCGAGGGAGACTCTCTCTCTCCCTTCGCGTCTCTGCAAGCCGGCAGAGAGGGGCTGAGCAGCGCCGGGAGAGTCCCGCCGGCAGAGGGAGCCCCGCGGGACACTCCATGCCACCAGCGGCGGCAGCGGGCAGCTTTTTTTTTTTATTGCCATGAGCCGAGGGAGGGGGGTTAAGACTGGCAATGGGCTAGGGAGGGAGGGGAGGGGGGTTAAGACTGGCAATGGGGCTAGGGAGGGAGGGAGGTTAAGACTGGCAATGGCTAGGGAAGGAGGGGGGTTTAGACTGGCATGGGCTAGGGAGGGAGGGAGGGAGGGGGTTGAGACTGGCAATGGGCTAGGGAGGGAGGGGGGTTGAGACTGGCAATGGGCTAGGGAGGGAGGGAGGGGGTTGAGACTGGCAATGGGCTAGGGAGGGAGGGAGGGAGGTTAAGACTGCAATGGGCTAGGGAGGGAGGGAGGTTAAGACTGGCAATGGGCTAGGGAGGGGGAGGGGGGTTGAGACTGGCAATGGGCTAGGGAGGGAGGGGGGGTTGAGACTGGCAATGGTTCGGGAGGGAGGGAGGGAGGGAGGGGGGTTGAGACTGGCAATGGGCTAGGGTGGGGGGTATAAGTCTTGCAGTGGGCTGGGGAGGGGTGTTAATACTCATTGGGCAATGGGGGGGATATAAGACTAGCACTGGTCTGTGGGCTGATGAGGGATTGCAATGGGATATGAGCTGATGAGGCTGTCTGGAAATGGGGTGATGGGGGGGTTAGGACTGGTAATGGGCTATGGGGGGGGGTTAAGACTGGTAGTGGGCTGATGGGGGGTGTAGGACTGATAATGGGTTATGGGGGGGGCTAGGACAGGGAAATGGGCTGATGGGGAGGGGTTAGGACTTGAGGTGGGCTGATGTGTTAGGACTGGTAATGGGCTGTGGGCTGATGGGGGGTTTAGGACTGGCAATGGCTATGGGGGCTGACTGGAAATGGGCTGATGGGGGGTTAGGACTGGTCGGGGGGCTTAAACTGAAAATGGGGTGATGGGGGTTAGGACTGGAAGTTGATTGACGGGGGCTAGGACTGGTAATGGTTGGGGTGTTTGGAATGGGCTGAGTGAAGGGGAGGCTTGAACTGCAAATAGCTGATGGTGTAGGGGCTTGGAATGGAAATGGGCTGTGAGGGAAGGGAGCTAGGACTGGAAAATGGGCTGATGGAAAAGCTAGGATAGGACTGGAAATGGGCTGTTGGGGGGAATAAGATTGGAAATGGGCTGTGGTGGGGGCTTGAATTGAAATGGACTCATGGAGGGGCTAGAACTGGAAGTAGGCTCATGGGGGGGCCTTGGACTGGAATTGGGCTGAGTGAGGGGAGCTATGATTGACATGGGCTGATGGTGGGGCTAGGAAATGAGTAGAAAAGGGCTGATCGGGGGGCTAGGATTGAAAATGAGCTGATGAAGTGACTTGGACTGGAAATGGGCTGATGCAGGGACTAGAAGGGAATGGATGCTGGGTGAGACTGGAACTAGAAGGGAGCTGATGTTGGGGAGGATTAGAATGGGATGGGGCTGGGAGAGTAAAATGGATAGGGGAAAAAATTTTGTGTAGGAGGGATGAAAAATCTACAATTGGCCAGGTATTGGGAGAGTAATTGGGATTGAGGATGGAGGGGTAAAATTTGTGTGGATGAAATAGGAATGAGGAAAGAGCAAAAGGAGAAAGATTGTATGTTAAAGCAGATGTAGAGAGAGAGAGAGATGGAAAAAAAACTAGAAGGAGAAGAAAGGACAAATGGACAGCAGAAAACATGAAGAAACCAGGCTGACCAATTGCAACAAAAAAATGCACAAAAGGTAGAAAGATATCTCTTTATTTTGAATTTATTAACTGGAATATGTCAGCTCTGGAAATGTGCATCATTAACATCTGCGCTTTGTTTGGTACAAGAGGAAATTCCTATTTGACGTTGCCACTTGTTCTCTTTCCCCAGTATTCTCTGAAATGTATTGGTTTAATATTTGCAGTGTTGCCTTTTGATAGGTAGGGTATGGTGCTTTGTGAGTCCTGGTAATGCTGTCAGGATACGGCGGGTTTGCTATGGGTTCTAAATGGGCAGCGTTTGTAGTAGTTCCTAATGTGCCTGGCGGTTGGCACTGGATTATAGTAATGTAGAAATCTTTTAGTCTTTCTTTATCCATACACTCATTAAGAGACATGTTTACTAAAAGTTAGTGTATGGTAACATTATGCAATATTTATGCAAATAAGACCACTTATGCAAATGACGTGCTGGCACTTTGAGGAAATTCTTTGGTTTTGTGCGGCAGTTTGGGCACTCGGGCTCAAAAAGGTTAGCCATCACTGTCCTAAACTATGGTTACATGATGCAAGCTACCACTGTAGAAACCATCACCCAGGAAAAAGATTTAGACGTCTTCATGGATAATAGAAGGATACCCCTATGAGAGGCCTAAAAGGTTGGGGTTCTTCAACTTGGAAAAGAGGCGGCTGAGGGGGATACAATAGAGGTCTATAAATTAATGAATGGAGTAGAACAGATAAGCGTAGATCGGTCATTTACACCATCAAAAAGTAGAAAGACTAGGGGACACACAATGAAGCTACAATGCAACCCATTTAAGATTAAAAAGAGAGAATATGTTTTTATTCAGAGTAATCATTCTGGAATTCGTTACCGGAGGATGTAGTAAAAGCTGTTAGGGTAGCGGAGTTTAAAAAAGATTTGGACAAGTTTCTGGAGGAAAGGTCCATCAACCATTATTATAGAGGACCCGAGAAATCCACTGCTTGCCCCAGGACAAGCATTGAGGAACCTGTGTGTCTCTTTGGGATCCTACCAGGTACTTGTGGCTTGGGTTGGCCACTGTTAGAAACGGGATACTGGGCTTTATGGACCTTGTTCTGACCCAGTAAGGCATTTCTTATGTTCTGTTTTGTTCATTTAGATGTTACTTTGGGAATACTATATAATATTTCCACTCATCTAACAAATCTAGGCATAAAGCCTGTTTTTCTGGCATAAAAGTCAGGTTTATTTTGTCCAGAGTGGTGGAACAGAGGTATTATGATAGCCTTTGTTTTATTCTTCATTGCTTTCCATATAAATTCCTAGCTTTTTATTAGCTTTCTTGGCTGCAGAAGATTTCATTATGTTATTCACAATATTGCCTAGATCTTTTTCCTGGAAGGTGACTCCTAGATGTATGTTTATACTAAGCTGGGCTAACAGTTTACCTGTACTATTCGTAACCAGGTCTCATGGTATTCGGTGGGGCTGTCTTGCAAATAGCTTAGGTTAACAGTTAGTCCAGCTTAGTAAACATGCAAGATTCCACCTTACCGTGTATCATTGAGCTGTAGTTTGAGTTGTTCTTGTCTAAGTGCATAACTTTGCACTTGTACATATTTCATCTGCCAATTTGATGCCCATTTTCCCAATTTCTCTTTCAATTTTTCACAATCCTCTTGTGATTTATCAACTCTGAATATTTTTGTGTCGTGTGCAAATCTGTTCATCTTGCTTGTTTCGATTTCTAGATTGTTTATACAGTTGTGTTAAACATTATTGGCACCTTTGCATTTTAGATATGTTGTGTACAATATCTTGAGAAATAATTGGAAGTATTCCAGCCGTATGTCAGTTATAATATTTTAATAGTATGTACAGAGGTATACAACAAAAGATGTCTGTGCAGTGTAGATGTAATTTCTGAGGGAAACGCCCCAAAATATAGAAACACATAGAAACATGACAGCAGAAAAACACATGGCCTATCAAGTCTGTCCTTCCATATCAGCTACAATAGTCCCCTTTTTACCTATATAAATCTCTGTTTTGTCCCATGCTTTTTTGAATTCAGATACTGTCCTTGTGTCCACCATCTCCACTGGGAGACTATTCCACGCATCTATCTTTCTTTCTGTAAGGAAATATTTCTGCATATTGCTCCTGAGTCTGTCCCCTTTCATTCTCATCCTATGTCCACTCTTAACAGAACTTGCCTTAAATTGAAAGAGACACTCCTGTGCATTCCCTTATCGTCACTCCAGTCCAGTCCCTTTACTTCTGGGTTACGCAACCCTTCCAGCAGCTTGGAGGCTGAGCCCAACCTTTTTGGGGATGGAGCGGTATAAATACCACTGGGACCACCCCCCAACTCCAGTATTCTCAGCCTCCAAGCAGCTGGAGGGTTCCGTAAGCCTAGGGCTTACTGGAGTCCTACCTTCTCCTAATTTAACTAATTTTAGCTTTACCTTCTTATTTTGGTTAAGGGAACTGATTTACCTTGTGTTTTTATTTCTCCCTTCTGTTTCTTTAATTTTCCTGCAGTCTCTCCCTCCCCCCCCCCCCTCCTCCCCATCTTGGCCGGGCCGGGGACCGGAGGGGATGCCTTGATTGCCTGCTGCAGCGAGGAGGAACAGACAGCTCTCCTTTCGCTGCCGGTTTTAACTGCACCGTCCAGCCATCTACGAGGACCTGCCCTGCCTCGCGCCGAAGCCCCCAAGGTGGCTGAGCGCTGGAGGCAATGCCGCGAGTGTGATCGATACTCCCCCTCCCCCCCCGGAGCAGTGGGGCGTGGAGGCGAGATCCAGAGCCGTGAACTTGACGCCTTCAAAAGCGGCGGCGTCCCTCGCTGTTCGTGACGCGGATTACAGCCCTCTTTCCGTGGCGGCAGCGGGGTTAATACAGTGCAGAGGGCAAAAGCGCGATCCTCCGTTCCGGACTCCACGTGGTCGCAGCCTACCACGTGTTGAGCCAACGGAGAGGAATCGCGGAGCTGGACCTGATATTCAGCAAATCGCAAGTACTAGCCTTTGTTGGCAGGATTTCTTTATTTTAATTTTAATTGTATTTATAAGTTCGGTTTATTTCTAAGTTCTATGCCATCTTGTTTTCCCCGGAATTGCTGACCTTAGCTTGTGCAGGGGAGAGCACTTTGATAGCCTTTTGGGCCCCTCCTGTCTCCTGCAGCGATATTGCACAGTTGTTTTTGGTTTTTGTTTTCTGCTACAGTTTATTGCTTAGGCCTGGGCGCTTAAGCACCGCCTTAGTAAGCCTCCTGGAGAGCATGACTGGCAAATCAAGGTGCCCATCCTGTGGCACGCGGAGGGGCACTTCCTCGGAGGCAGGAATCTGCAGGGCTTGTGCTGCAGTGGCTACCTCCGTAGAGCAAGAAATTAGCTTGTCCATGGCCCAGGTTTCTCAGGGGTCCGGGGACTCCCTGGAGGCGGAGGTAGGGTCCCAGTTACTTCCGGCTACTCGCTCAGAGGTTCTCGCACCCCCTCTGTCCCTCCCCCCTCTTCCCACTGGGGAGGGGGGGTCGGAGATCTCTTCTCCCCTCATTTCGTTCTCTTGCTCCACCAAGCCTACTGCATGCGCAAGCAGGGGCTTGGGGCAGGGGAAGCGGGTCCGCCGGCAGAAGCCAGGTTAGTCAGACCTATGAGGGCAAGCGGTCAGGATTCAGGGATACCACTAAAGCGCTCCAGGCTAATGAGTGAAGAAATCCTCACATCCCTTCCTCAGGGCACGCCAGAGGAGGAGGGCTCTGAAAGGGACTTAGAGGAGGAAGAGGAGGAGCTGGAAGAGGGGGAGATACCGGAGGAGGACCATTCTCGCATAGTTATTCGTCGAGAGGAGCTCCCTTCCTTAATCAATGAGTCCCTGAAAGCCCTCAACGTAGCCTCAGACTCCCCAGCAGAGGATGAGGCGTTAGAGGATCCCTTAATCCAGGCCATCAGAAGGTCCCAGAAAGTTTTCCCTGTCCACAGGGTGGTACGTCAGATGATACAGGAGGAATGGTATCAACCAGAGTCAGGTTTGAGAGGGGTCCGAACCATTGCTCGCCTCTACTCTCTCCCAGAGTCAGACAAAGAACTGCTGAAGTTCCCCAGGGTGGATGCAGCGGTATCAGCAGTCACTAAGAAGACGACTATCCCAGTTGAGGGCGCCACGGCCTTAAGAGATGCTCAAGACAGGAAGTTGGATACGCTCCTGAAACAAGCCTTTGATGTAAGCGCTCTCGCCTTGCAGGCCTCCGTGTCAGGAGCTTGGGTGGCTCGGGCCTGTTTAAGGTGGGCACAACAGATCCAGGCAGCAGAGGGATCAACGGTCGAAACACAGGCCAACTCGGCTAGGGTGGAATCCGGAGCAGCCTACTTGGCGGATAGTCAGTGTGACCTCATCAGAAGCCTAGCCAAGAACATGGCCTCGGTGGTGGCGGCTAGGCGTTATCTGTGGCTACGGAATTGGGCAGCTGATGCTTCCTCAAAGGCACACCTGAGTCGACTTCCCTTTAAGGGGAAGCTGTTATTTGGAGAGGACTTAGAGAAGTTAGTAAAGGACCTGGGTGAGTCAAAGGGAGGCAGGCTCCCTGAAGATAGACCGAAACAAGGGCGCTCCTTACCCCCAGTACGTACCCAGCCTAGGGACCCCTGGAGGTTTCGCCCAGCCAGGTCAAACCCTTTTCCCAGGGGCCGTTTTCCCTCGAAGGGACAAGGTTTCAGAGGGTTTCAAGGAGCAGGTCGAGGTTTTGGAGCATCCTCCTCCTCCTTCTCGGGATCCAGAAAACGACAATGAGATGACGGGGGTCCAGGAGAGAAGGCGGCCGGTAGGCGGTCGCTTAAGGCTGTTTCTTCCCGCCTGGTCCCGAGTCACGTCCGATCAATGGGTCCTAGAGGTGATCAGAGAAGGCTATGCTCTCGAATTTGCAAAACAAATACCCCCAGCCTTTGTCCGGTCTCCCTGCAGTTCTTCTACAAAGAGGGCGGCGGTAGAGGCAACTCTCGCTCGCCTAATAGCGCTCGGGGCCATGATCCCAGTCCCACCAGACCAATGCGGCTCGGGTCGGTACTCGATTTATTTCGTGGTACCAAAGAAGGAAGGGTCCTTTTGACCGATCCTGGATCTAAAACAGGTCAATCGCTGCCTCAGGGTACCACACTTCCGGATGGAGACTCTACGTTCAGTCATAGCAGCCGTGAGGGGCGGGGAGTTCCTAACATCCCTCGATTTGACAGAAGCCTACTTGCATATCCCGGTCAGGAAGTCCCACCAACAGTTCCTGAGATTCGCAGTACCAGGAGGCCACTTTCAATTCCAGGCCCTACCCTTCGGCCTAGCTACGGCCCCCAGGACATTCACCAAGGTAATAGTGGTGGTAGCGGCCTTCCTTCGGAAGGAGGGAATATTAGTGCACCCTTACTTAGACGATTGGCTGATCCGGGCAAAGTCGGAAGAGGAAAGTCTCTCGACAACGGCCAGAGTGATCCAGGTTCTAGAGGAATTGGGGTGGGTCATCAATCGGGCAAAGAGCAGGTTGACTCCCTCCCAGGAACTCGAGTACCTCGGGGCAGGATTCGACACCAACAGGGGCAGAGTATTCTTGTCACGAACAAGATCAAGGGAGCTAAGACTTCTAGTCACGCAGTTTCTAGGCAGACGAAACCCCTCGGCGTGGCATTATCTCCAGGTTCTGGGAACAATGGCGGCTGCAATAGAGGTAGTACCATGGGCCAGGGCCCACATGCGGCCGTTGCAGCGGTCACTATTACGTCGGTGGTCTCCCCAGCATCATCCTCTGTCACTGCAGTTACCTTGCGCTCCGCGGACCAAACAGGCACTCCACTGGTGGAGGTGCCCGAGGAATCTGGATCGCGGGATGCCTCTCGAACCTCCTCAGTGGTTACTATTGACGACGGATGCCAGCTTGTCAGGCTGGGGAGCACACTGCGAGGACCAGTTCGTCCAGGGTCGCTGGACACCGTTGGAATCGCAATGGCCCATCAACAGACTGGAATTGCGGGCCGTCAACCTAGCGCTCAAGGCTCTCGAGGCCTTAGTACAAAGAAGAGCAATTCGCGTTCTCTCCGACAATGTCACCGCGGTGGCCTACATCAACCACCAGGGAGGCACCAGCAGCCCCACCCTGGAGAAGGAGGCGGGCGCTCTCTTCCAGTGGGCGGAGGCCCATCTGCAAACGCTTTCAGCTCAGCACGTGGCGGGCGCGGACAACGTCACAGCCGATTTCCTCAGCAGGTGCAAGATAGACCATGGAGAGTGGGAACTGGAACAGGAGACCTTCAACCAAATAGTGGCCCGATGGGGAGTCCCAGTCATGGACCTCATGGCACGGTTCTCATCAGCCAAGGTGGACAGATTCTTCAGTCAGCGGAAGGAAAGAATGTCCGAGGGCTTGGATGCCCTGTCCCAAAAGTGGCCTTCGGAATGTCTTCTCTATGTATTTCCTCCTTGGGCTCTGATCGGAAAGGTTCTCCAGCGGGTGGAGTCCCACCAAGGATTGGTAATCCTCATAGCCCCGGATTGGCTTCGCCGACCCTGGTATGCGGATCTGGTGAGGATGATCGCCGACCAACCTTGGCGGCTCCCTTGCAAAAGGGATCTGCTAAGACAAGGCCCGGTGCGGATGCCGCACGTGGATCGGTTCTCGCTTACGGCCTGGCTATTGAAAGGGCACGGCTCCTGAAACGAGGTTACTCAGGTGCAGTAGTCTCGACACTGTTGCAGGCTAAGAAGCGCTCGACCTGTCTATCCTATGTAAGAGTTTGGCGCATCTTCGAATCCTGGTGTGCGGAGCACAGACGGAAACACCTTTCGGCCTCAGTCCCGGAGGTTCTGGAATTCCTGCAGGCAGGATTTGACAAGGGTCTGGCTCACAGCTCCTTAAGGGTTCAGTTGGCTGCCATCGCTTGCTATAGAGGCAAGGTCCGTGGCAAACCCCTAGGGGCCCACGCGGACGTCTCCAGGTTCCTAAGGGCAGTTAGACGGCTACGCCCTCAACGGAGGTCGATCATCCCCCCTTGGGATCTTAACCTGGTGCTAAATGCCTTGATCGGGGATCCCTTTGAGCCATTAAAGAGGGCCTCCTTAAAGGATTTAACCCTAAAGACAGTTTTTCTGGTCGCCATCTGTTCGGCCAGGAGGGTCTCGGAATTACAGGCGCTGTCTTCTCAGCCCCCCTTTCTGTCCTTTCTCAAGGACAAAGTAGTTCTGCGCACGGTTCCTTCCTTCTTGCCCAAAGTTATCTCTCCTTTTCATGTGAACCAGACAGTTACCCTCCCGGCCTTCTCGGCCGAGGGGCAGGAAGTTAGGGATAGCAAACTTCGACTCTTAGACGTCCGGAGGGCTCTGAAGCGATACCTCTCTCGCACAGCCCCCTTCCGGAAGTCCGACCGACCATTCAGTTCGGTGGCCCGCACAAAGGGGAAGAGGCGGCCAAAGCCTCCATCTCCAGGTGGATCAGAGAGGCGATTGCTTCCGCCTACATCCTGAAGGGGAAGCAGGTTCCAGTGGGCCTGCGTGCGCACTCCACTCGGGCTCAGGCTACCTCTTGGGCGGAATTCAGTCTAGTTCCCCCGCTGGATATTTGTAGGGCAGCGACTTGGTCCTCGCTCCATACCTTCACCAAGCACTACAGGCTGGACGTTCAGAGTTCAGCAGACGCTCGGTTTGGTCTGGCGGTTCTTCATTCCGGTATGCCGGACCCCACCCAGGATTGAACTGCTCTGGTACTTCCCAGAAGTAAAGGGACTGGACTGGAGTGACGATAAGGAAATAGTAATTAGATCTTACCTGCTAATTAGTGTTCCTGAAGGAACGACAGTCCAGTCCCAATCCCACCCGGTTCCGGCGAACGTTAAGGCCTATTGTTTATAGAAGAGCATCGGACAGAACGTAGGCCCGGTTCGGCAGGACGGAGTGCAGGAGAAAGCCGGCCCGGGCAGGCTCTGGTAACCCCTCTGCCCGTTGCCATTCCTCCTATCCTTTTCCTATGCCATCCTGAAAAAAAAAAAAAAATTGCAATAAGTTGATTGATTAATATTCCTTTGAGGTATTATGTTATGTAGGTTGTTGATGGAAGTTCGTTATATCTGCTTTTTCATTCGAATACTGGAGTTGGGGGGTGGTCCCAGTGGTATTTATACCGCTCCATCCCCAAAAAGGTTGGGCTCAGCCTCCAAGCTGCTGGAAGGGTTGCGTAACCCAGAAGTAAAGGGACTGGACTGTCGTTCCTTCAGGAACACTAATTAGCAGGTAAGATCTAATTACTATTTATGCCATGAAGGTATTTAAATGTTTCTATTATATCGCTCCCCTCACTTGGTTTGCAGCTTGTCGGGCTGTGAGGGCTTTTGTGCATCAGTGATGCTGAGGGCTAAGTTATCGGTAGTTTAACTACTGGCAGGGTCTCCCAAGATGGATAGGTCTCAGATGAGGTGCCATACCAAGACAAACTGCCCATCTGGGCAGCAGCAGAATGGGACAGTGTTGGCAGCGAAGGATCACGTTTCTGTGACAACGGCAGCAACACTAAACTTAAACTGCGCGGAGGAAATGCCTAGCAATCTACTTCTGTATCTTACCATGAAAACCCAATGGATAGTCACAACAAAACAAATTGTGCTATGGTGCTGGAAGATGAGACACCCAGGTCAGAAGGCACTCAACTAGCTACTAGGGAAGAGCTGAAGACTTTTCAGAGTAAAGCCAGCATTTATGATGTGGTTGGATCAAAGCCCTTGGGATGGCTGACTGCTGATGTAGCTGCGCATGAAATGAGTCAGAAGCTGTAAAGATGTCTTACATACATAGAACATACAAAGCATGAACTAAGGGAAGTTGGAGGTGGTCAAGAATGAAATGGAACGTGTACAACTTGATCTGTTGGGTGGCAGTGAACTGAAATGGACTGGCATCGGGCACTTTGCATCAGATGATCACATGGTCTGTTATGCAGGAAATGAAAGACAAAGAAGAAATGGTGTTGCATTTATAATAAAGAAGAAACTTGCAAAAACTGTAATGAAATACAATGCAGTCAGTGAACGCTTAATCTCTATTTGTCTACGAGGAATGCCTATCAACACAACTATAATTCAAGTATATGCCCCAACAGCAGCTGCAGAAGAGGATGAAATAGATGAGTTTTATGAAGAAGTACAAGCTGAAATTGACAGAACATGTGAACATGGAAAGCAAAGGTTGGTGAATGGAAAGCAAAGGTTGGCAACAAAGAAGGCAAAGTGGTTGGAACATATGGACTTGGCAACAGAAATGAAGTTGGAGAAAGACTGTTAGAATTCTGCAAGACCAATGATCTATTCATCTCAAACACCACCTTCCAACAACACAAGTGGCGACTGTACACATGGAATTCACCCAGTGGCTTGTACAAAAATCAAATTGACTACATCTGTTGAAGTCAACGATGGAAAAGCTCTATAACATCAATAAAGATTAAAACCTGGAGTAGACTGTAGTACAGATCACCAACTACTAGTATGAAAACTCAAACTAAAATTGAAAAAGAGCAAGCCACTCGTGAATATAGCAAAATATGACCTTGAGAATATACCACTGGAATTTAAAGACTGCCTGCAAAATCAATCTGCTGCTTTAGATACAAATGACAGAGCTCTAGAAGAGTTATGGAATGACATCAAGAGCGTTGTGTTGGAAGAAAGCGAGAAGTCTCTGCAAAAGGTGAAAAAGCAAAAACAGCCAAAATGGATGATAGAAGAAACTCTGAAAATTGCCCAGAAATGCAGAGAAGCTAAAACCAGAGGAGAAAGAGACAATCGCAGAACTCAACAGAGATTTCCAAAATGCAGCAAGACATGACAAGGAAAAGTACTACAATGACACATGCAAGGAAATAGAAGCAGAAACTATTAGAGGAAGAACAAGATTGGCTTTCCTAAAGTTACGAGAGTTAAAGAAAAAATTCCAGCTTCGAATTGGAATGTTACAAGATGCTCAAGGTTCTATGTTGAATGATGCTGAGAAGATCAAGAAAAGGTGGAAAGAATATGCAGAGTTTTTTTATATGATAAAGATCAAGTGGACCAACAGCCATTTCAACCTGTACCTTATGATCTGGAGCCATTGGTGATGAAAGAAGAAGTCAAAGCAGCATTGAAAGCCTTATCAAAGAACAAAGCACTAGGCATTGATGGCATTCCCATAGAGGTATTACAGCAATCTGATGCAGCTGTTACCATACTTATAAGGCTCTACCAAGAAATTTGGAAGATAACATCCTGGCCAACTGACTAGAAAAGATCTGTGTTTTATACCAATGCTAAAGAAAGGTGATCCAATTGACTGTGGAAATCGCACAATCGCTCTGATCCCACATGCCAGCAAGATTCTACTGAAGATTATTCAACAGAGACCACAACCATACCTGGAACAAGAACTACCTGAAGTGCAAGCAGGGTTCAGTAAAGAGCGAGGAACGAGACATCATCACGGATGTGAGGTTGTTCCTTGAAAAGACTAAAGACTAAAAATGTAAATTTATATGTATATAGTTCTACACGTTTTATGTAAATGAACTTGCATTTCCATGCATTTCATACCTTGTTCTTTGTACACTGCGCTTGATCTTTGGAAAGCACGGTATAAAAATGTTTATTAAATACAAATAAAATAAAGAATACCAAAAGGATATCTATTTGTGCTTTATCGACTACAGCAAGGCTTTTGATTGTGTAAACCATGAGAAACACTGGGCCACATTAAGAAGCATGGGTATACCAGAACACCTGATCGTTCTCTTGCACAGTCTGTACGTTGATCAAGAAGCAACAGTTTGAACGGAACAAGGAGAAACAGAATGGTTTGGTTTAAAATCAGCAAAGGTGTATGACAAGGCTGCATACTTCCCCCCTACCTGTTTAATTTATATGTGGAACAAATCATCAGAGAAGCACGATTGTAGGAAGACAACAGAGGTGTGAAGATTGGTGGAAGACTCTTCAACAACCTTCGCTATGCTGATGATACCACATTATTGGCTGAAAGTGAAGTTGGTCTGAAACATTTGCTTCTCATGATCAAGGAACATAGTCTTAAAGTGGCCCAACAACAAAGGCAAAAAATCACGTTAACACCAAAGACAGTCCAAAACGTGACTAGAGTGGAAAAACAATTTTTATTTGCAAAGGCTCTTGTCAACCCGACACAGGCCGTGTTTCGCAAACCTTCGTCAGGGGTTGATCAGGTAGAATCCTATAGACATAGAAAACACAAACATTTGACACTAAAACATAATTAAAATAATGTGAAGAGAACAGAGCAATAAATATAATCCATAAAATCTCCAACCATACTTATACATTAACCATAAAAAACTAAAAAAGCTAAAACCATAATAAATATAGTATTAAACCAATAAAAAGAAGGAAGGGAAACGTGGATACGCTATCATAAATGATAAAATTAAAACATACTATGTACATGTAACTAATGACAATCAAAATCAATGTAAACTAATAAAAGCAAACCAGAAATGTGACAAACAAGGGGTACCTCTACAGGAAGACCCATTAATGGTGGCCTTCAGAGGAAACTGTACTTGTCAAGCTAAAATGGAAAAAACCGCAGACAAATAAATAACCATAAATAACACTTATCAATAAAATTATCTATGGTAAAATGCAGTCTTATGGACAAATAAATAAATACAACTAAAAACAGAGCAAAAAACATCGAGAGCAAACAATATGTAGTAAATAATAAAGCGAAGTACTTAGCCATAGTTCGCCTGCAGTCAGTCGAGTAATCGGGAGGCTGCATGCTAGCCAAGGATCTTAATTAACACCCAACTTGTGGAATAAAATACCTTCAAATGAATACTCTGGAAGGGAGATAAATAATCAATTGGTAAATGGATAGAGTTCCCCTATTCCCTTATTTCTGAACTCTATCCATTTACCAATTGATTATTTATCTCCCTTCCAGAGTATTCATTCTACATACATGCTGAACTTTTTGAAGGTATTTTATTTGTCTTCCTTCATCTCCGTTATTAACCCTTTTATTTATTTTTCTTATTCTTCCTTTTTATCTTTTTCATTTTGTTATATTCATTTTTAGATTATATTAATGTCTTATTTATATATTTTTACTTTGAGATCATATGGTGTATAGGTGCGTTAATTATGAATTATCATTTTTATGCATACTTTTTAATTCAAATCATCTTATTGCATTTTTATGTCATCCTTGCATTTTTTAAATGTTCTTAGTTTTTAGTTATTTATATATGTTCTCAGTATTTTATGTATTTTAGTCATAATTGTATTAGTTGCTAAGTATGTTTTATGATTTTACAAGATACTGTATCCTATTAAATCAAATCGATACAGTATCTTTTATATTATGTGTTAATTTTTATATTGTATTTTTTGAGGCTTGTCATCCATACCCCCTGAAGAAGGCCTGGGCCGAAATGTGTTGGGGACAATAAAGGAACACTTGAATAAACGCCAGTCTTTGGTACCAGCTCCTTTGTCTCTAGGGATGTTACCTATGACTGAAATGGTATTTAAAGGTGGTGCCACAGAAGATTTGAAAGAAATATCGATACACAAGGAAGATGTAATACAGCTATTTCATAAACTGGAGAGTAGCAAATCACCTGGACAGGATGGTATATATCCAAGGACGTTGAAAGAACTGAAATATGAGATTGCAGAACTATTATTAGTTCACAAATTACTATCATTAAAATCATCTGCAGTAACTGAAGATTGGAGGATGGCCAATGTAACGCCAATTTTTAGAAAGTGCTCCATGGGTGATCTGTAGGGACCAACCTAATTCACAATTTCATGGCCGTGGCATTATCTGTGAATTTGGCCGTCTTCTGTGAAAAATGTGAAGTTCCCGCGAAGGGGTGAGAGAGCCGGTTCGGGAGCTGCTGACCTGTGTGTGGCAGCCCTTCTGATGTCATCTCTGGGCTCCAATAAAAGAACTGCGCATGGTGCTTCAATTTGGGAGCGTTTACTTACAGCCTGATTCCCGCGGAGGGGTGAGAGAGCAGGTTCGGGAGCAGCCCTTCTGACGTCATCTATTGGCCCCGATAAAAAGAACTGCGCAGGGTGCTTCATTTGGGAGTGTTTACTTACAGCCTGATTCAGGTAGTCCACAGTATACACAGTATTCTTTGCCACCACCATAATTTGAAGGCAGGGTGCTTCAATTTGGGAGTGTTTAGTCTGAATTAAAAATTGAATTATGTCAAAGTGCATCAATGATGTCGATAATGAAGAAAGCTGAACATGTCTCTTGTGCAGAATGAGCTAAGCAGTATCCAAAGGGATCTTGACATGCCGATTCTGGAAAATTATTTTGTTCGTACTGTAATGTTACTGTTGATCACACCAGGAAAGGAAGTATTGACAGGCACTTGAAATCGTCAGTTCATGCTTCCAAAAGAAAAGCAGCAGAAGAAGCACTGGATAGAAAGGCAAAAAAGCAGGCAATGGTTACGGGAATGTTTTCACGTAGCACGGAACGCGCCTAATATGGCTGTATTTGAATTGGTTTAAACATTTACTGAAGCTAACATTCCTTTGGAAAAACTAGATCATCCCACCTTGCGCTCTTACCTACAAAACCACATCCCGAACCTCGGGCTGTTGCCTGCTTCACAACACCTGCGAACAGACTTCCAACAGAGTTTTTTCCAACCACAAACAACAATTGAAGGAACTTTTTTCAGCTGCGCCATCCGTTGCGATTGTTACTGACGAAGCCAGCGATTCTCAGGACAGGTTTTGTTCGCATATTTTGTTTGTTACTGAAGTTAAAGCATCTGCAGCTCGTCTGACTGCTTATTTAGCTGACATCATTTATCTTGAAAAGGTAAATGCAGTTACTGTTTAGCCAATCTGTACTTGCCTGTGTGGCTAACATTGGAATTTCTTACAGTAACGTTAGTGCTTTTGTAACTGATAATGCGTCATACATGTCCAAAGCATTTGATAAAATAGCAGCAGTGCTACCGAACGCTGTTCACTGTACATGCAACGCGCACATTGTTAGCCTGGTTGGCGAGACCTGGCGAAAAAACTTCACACGTTGATTGTCTGGTGGCATTGTTCAAGTCCATTTTTAGTTACTGCTCCACTAGGAAGCACAGATACAAGGAGTACTTGGCTGTGAAAACTGAAACAGAAGTGCCGCTGCCTCCTATCCCAGTAGTTACCAGGTGGAACAGCTGGTTTAAAACTGTTATGCACCATGCCAAATTCATTCAGTTCTACAAAGATTTCATTGCTGAAGAATTGCAACTGAGAGATGCAACAAATGCACTGACTGAATTGTACGAGCTTCTTGATGATCCTGCTGTCGTCGCAGAAGATGTGAACTTCATCGCTGCTAATGCAGTGAAGCTTGTAGACTTGCTCACATGATTTGAGTCCACCGATGTTCGCATACATCTGGCGTACAACAAAGTGATGTTCTGGCTTGGGCAGAATACGAAGCAAGTATTGCCATTGTCGCCAAGTACAAAACGGCCTTTGAAGATACCGCTGACAAGCTTAGTCAATGCTACAAACCTACAGGTCGTCAACGATTCTCCCAGCCAGGGCTGCACTTCTTGAAGTCGGTCAGAGTGTTTGACTTTACGCAGGTCTTGCTTTTGCAATGTGATAAGTTGATTCAGAACATACCTGGAATGGATGACGTCATCTCTTGGCTGAATTTGCAGCTTAGAAGGAAGAACTGACCCAGGCCCTAGAACAAGATTGGAAACTATAACAGAAACTGATGAGCTTTTGAGTGATAAGGTATCCTATACACGTATGGATCATCCTGTTTATGGCAATGTGGACCTGGAAGTAGACAGTGATGAATCAGTCTATGGGACCCTGGATGTAGACACAGAGAGTGACTCCAGTGCAGAGAATAATGAAGAAACAGGGCTGTGAATATGCTATAGTTGTATACCTTTACTTAGGTAAAAAGAAACATGTCTGTTATAATCAAACTGGCTTAATTGAAACATACATTTTTAGATAGAAGCTTCTACCTGGTTTTCTCTTTCTTTGTGAGAAAGTGCTGACAGTTTGTTACAACAGAGATTGGCAAATCACGTTGTGTACATTCACTGGTGCAAAGGGTAGTTTTTGCTTTCCAGACAGGGGCTACCTCTTTTTTGTGATAGATGATAGGCTGAAAGTTAGCTAACTAAGGTCAGCATGAACTTTCCGAGAATGAGACCTTAGGACAACATATAACTGGAAATCAAATAAAGCTTATGAAATTACCTAAAATTTAGAGAGAATTTATAGTGTAACTAAGCAGCTTTTGTAATATGAAAGAATCACAGCGACACCTACTGTCACCTGGTAATTATAATCACAGCTTTTAACTTCTGTTTTTCTAATGTTGTCTTGCAAAGCATCAGCAGAAAATTAACCCTGTAAGCAGATAGTATTTCAGACCTATGATTTTGTAACATGAATAATATTTTCCAGTGTTAATCAAAAATTAACTGTGTCAGCTGATATTTCTTAATAAAAGGCAGATCTCTGGCAGAAGATCTTTGAAGAAAGTTGGAGAGGAGCCACGATTTGCTCCCTTTGACGATCTTACTTCTAGAGCTCTGGAATAATTATAATTGATTTTCTGTGTATGTGTCTTGTTTTTTTTCCTTCGTGTTAGAAGGGTTAGGTAAAACTTAAGAATCCAGGTTGGAATCCATGTAGGAGGGCCTGGCCTAAAAAGGGCTACAACACAAAGCAGTGGCTGTAGATGTTCCCGCAGAAACGCCTGTCACATCATTGTGGTTTGCAAGCACTGGCAGATTCCCGCTGTTGGGCCGGTTGGTGCTACGATACTTATCTGTGCCCATAAACAGTGTTGATGCTGAAAGGAGTATGAGCCAATACACGACTGTCAGTGCACCGCAGCGCCAGAGACTGTTGACGAGCAATTTGACAAATCAAGTGATTATTGCAAAGAACTCAAAACTGTGAATGCCTGAGTATTTGTTGTTTAATTGTGTCTTCTTCAATAAAGTTCTTTTTGGATATTCCTTGTGTTGATCGTGATTTTTGTCCTCCATTCTGACAGTTGACAGCAATTAGTTGAAATAGACACTATAACTGCTAGTTAAGGTTCGCATAAAACGTTGAAATAAAGGCCCGTGAATTTTCCGTGAAATATGTTGAATTTTCAAAGACCTCCTGTGAAATAGCGCATTTTTTCCCGTGAATTTGGTTGGTCCCTAGTGATCTGGTATACTACAGACCAGTGAACCTGACGTCTGTACCGGGGGGGAAAATGGTAGAAACAATTAAAACAAAATTACTGAACATCTAGATAGTCAAGGCTTAATGGGAGACAGCCAACATGGCTTTAGCCAAGGAAGGTCTTCTCTTACTAATCTGTTATGTGTGGTTTTTTTTTAAGGTGTGAATAAACAGATACACTATAATCAACCGACTCACCTTTGTCTATCTGGATCTTCAGAAAGCCTTTGACAGGGTCCTTCGTGAGAGACTCTTGGCGAAATTAAGAGGTCACGGGATAGGAGGCAGTGTGCTATTGTGGATCAGGAACTAGTTAAAAAATAGAAAGCAGAGGGTAGGGCTGAATAGCCAATTTTCCCAGTGGAGAAAGGTGAATAAATGAAGTACCCCAGGGATCTGTGCTGAGTCTGCTGCTTTTTAACATACTCATTATTCCCATTTCCTGGTCATTTATGAATAAGGTAATCAAATTTGCAGGTGACACAAAATTATTCAAAGTTTTAAAACACAAGAGGCTTGTGAAAAATTGCAAGAGGACCTTAATAAACTTGAAGTCTAGGCATCCAGATGGCAGATGAAATTTAATGTGGACACGTGCAAAATTATGCGCCTAGGAAAGAACACTCCAGACTATGGTTACACGATGTAAGGTTCCACATTGGGAATCACCACCCAGGAAAAAGATTTGGGCATCATCATTTATAACATGTTGAAACCCTCTGCCCAGTGTGCAGCTGCAGACAAGAAAGCAAATAGAATGCCAGGAATCCCATACGGAAAAGAATGGAGAATAAAACAAACTATATTATAATGCCTCTGTATCGTTCCATGGTGCGACCGCACCTTGAATATTGTGTGCAATTCTGGTCGCCGTATCTTAAAAAGAATATAGTATAGCGTTATTAGAAAAGAAGAGCCATCAAAATGGTAAAGGATACCCCTGTGATGAGAGGCTAAAAAGGTTAGGGCAACCTGGAAAAGAGACGGCTGAGGGGAGATATGATAGAAGTCTATAAATTAATGAAGGGAGTGGAACAGGTAAATGTAGATCGATTTGTTTACGCCATCAAAATATAAAAAGACTAGGGGACATGCAATGAAGCTACAGTGTAGCCTATTTAAAAGTAATAAGAGAAACTATTTTTTCACTCAACGCATAATCAAACTCTGGAATTCATTACTGGAGTGTAGCTGGGTTTAAAAAAAGGTTTGGACAAGTTCCTGGAGGAAAGGGTCCATAAGCACATTATTAAAAGGGTCCCCGGAAATCACTGTTTACCCCAATACAAGCATTGTGAAACCTGTGTCTCTTGTGGAAACTGCTAGGTACTTGTGACCTAGATTGGCCACTGCTGGAAACAACAGGATACTGGGCTTGATGGACCTTGGTCTGACCCAGTCTGGCATATCCTATGATCTTAGGTGCCTCGTCATGTTTTCATAGAAACATAGAAACATGATGACAGAAAAAGACCACATGGCCTATCTAGTCTGTCCTTCCACATCAACAACTACAACAGTCCACTTTTTACCTTTAGAGATCCTCTGTGTTGGTCCCATGCTTTTATGAATTCAGTTACTGTCCTCATCTCTACCACCTCCACTGGGAAACTATTCCACGGATCCACTATTCTTTCCGTAAAGAAATATTTCCGCATATCACTCCTGAATCTATCTCCCTTCACCCTCATCCCATGTCCCCTCGTAGCAGAACTTGCTTTCAATTGAAAGAGGCTCTCTCCCTGAACATTTATGCCACAGAGGTATTTATTTTATTTATTTAGACAATTTTGTATACCGCCTTATCCTTCAATCAAAGCGGTCACAACACAATTGGGGGATACATTTAACACGCGGGGATATGAGACACATACACTAATACTTACAGGGAACATGGGCAATGGAGGGTTAAGTGGCTTGCCCAAGACCACAAGGAGCATCTGTGGGACTAGAAACCCCAGTCCTTCTGGCCCAAGGTAGCTGTCCTCTAGTGGGATTTGAACCCCCGACCTTCCGGCCTGAAGTACCTTGCCCCAACCACTAGGCTACTCCTCCCTCTCTCTCAACCACTAGGCTACTCCTCCCTCTCCTTAAACATCTCAATCATATCACCTCTATCCCGCCTTTCCTCTAAGGTGTACATATTAAGATCCTTAAGTCTGTCCTCATATACTTTATAATGAAGCCCACTAATCATTTTAGTAGCCACCCTCTGCACCGACTCCATCCTGTTCACATCCTTTTGAAGGTGCAGTCTCCAGAATTGCACACTATACTCCAAATGAGGTCGCACCAAAGACTTATACAGAGGCATTATCACCTCCTTTTTTCTGCTAGCCATTCCTCTCCGTATGCACGCAAGCATCCTTCTAGCTTTTGCCGTCGCCTTTTTTACCTGTTTAGCTACTTTAAGATCATCAGACACAACCACGCCTAGGTCCCGCTCTTCTTTAGTGGACAAAAGTACTTCACCTCCTATACTGTATTGCTCCCTTGGATTGCTGCAGCCCAAATGCATGACCTTACATTTTTTAACATTAAATCCCAGCTGCCAAATTCTTCAAGCTTAGCTAGATCCCTCCTCATGTTATCTACACCTTCCTGGGTGTCTACTCTATTGCAGATTTTGGTATCATCTGCAAAGAGGCAAACCTTACCCGACAGCCCTTCCGCTATATCACTAACAAAGATGTTAAAAAGAATCGGACCAAGGACAGATCCCTGGGGCACACCACTGGTAACATCCTTCTCCTCAGAATGAGCTCCATTTACTTGTACTCTTTGTTGCCTCCCACCCAACCAATTTCTAACCCAAGCAGTAACTTTAGGGTCCATCCCTAGGGTGCTCAGTTTCTTTATAAGTCGCCTGTGAGGAACAGTGTCAAAGGCTTTACTGAAATCTAAATACACCACATCTAGAGCTCTCCCTCGGTCCAACTCCCTGGTCACCCAGTCAAAGAAATCAATCAGATTTGTCTGACAAGACCTGCCTCTGGTGAATCCGTGCTGCCTCGGATCCTGTAATCCGCTGGACTCCAGAAACCTCACTATTTTCTCTTTCAGCAGCGTTTCCAATAATTTACTCACCACCGAAGTTAAACTAACCGGCCTGTAGTTTTCAACCACATCCTTACTTCCGCTTTTGTGTAAAGGTACCACATGAGCCTCTCTCCAGTCCTTTGGCACCACTCCCGACTCCAACGAGGCATTGAAAAGGTCAGTCAGTGGAGTTGCTAGAACGTCCCCACACAGGTCCGTTAAAGTTTTACATTGACCCGACGGTTCCACTACATGCCCTATGTTCTGAATCCCACGTTCTCTCCTTATCCGAAATACGGCCATTTCTGATCCTGGTGTGAACCTAGCATTCCCCTGAAGGGCAACCAACTCGAAACCCTCTGTGATCTGTGCCAATATGCACATAAGTGCTGCAAGGTTCGCCGTGCTGATGCTAACAACACACTCCGAGTGAGCCTCCCCGGCAGTTGCGATCCTTCCAGATGCAAAACTGCCAATAATGACTGGGGGGCCACAAAGGCCTCCTCCAAGGCTCTAGGGGTATAAACATCCGTATCCCCTAATCAATCCCCTATATGACGCACTTGACAGGCTATAGCGTATGGCATTAAGTCGGGGACTCCTATCCCTCCCTGTCTCCCACCCTCCTCGTAAGCGGTTCAATGGAATACGTACCCGAGCCCCTTTCCATAAAAACCAATGGATCTCTTGCTCAAGCTGGTTTACATCACGTCATAGCAACCAAACCAGAAGCGTTTGCTACCAATATAGCACCCGGGATAGTAATACCATCCCCAGTGCCTCCGCCCTACCTAACAATGACAAGGGAAGAGGGTTCCATACCTGTAATTGTGTCTTAAGTCGGTGTAATACCCTATCATAGTTACGCATATACAGCTCCCTGGGTTCTCTAGTCAAAAGAATGCCCAGATAAATAAAGAAATCATCGGCCCATTTAAGTGGGAAGGTTGATCCACATCCCGTTCTGAGTTGCCCAGACACATTCAAGGCCTCTGATTTATCCATGTTAATACGAAGCCCCGCCATACTTCCAAAGTGAGAAAATTCCTCCAATACCCTAGGTAGCGAAGTTTGCGGAGAAATCAAGTGCACCAACATATCAGCAAAAGCCGACATCTTAAATCCCTGCGTTTCGATCCTCACCCCTAAAATATCCTTGGATGACTCTATCTTCCATATAATGGAGTCAAGTGACAACACGAACAACAGGGGGGAAAGAGGACAACCCTGTCGTGTTCCCCTCTCCAGTGAAAACTCATCTGACAACATTCCGTTACATATCACCCCCACACACTGTTCCCTCTAAGCTGTGCGCGTGTGCGCGCGCACACACCTCACCGAGCGAGCGCACATACTTTACAACAGAGCGCACAAAAATTACGGCTCTGATTCTGCTAGAAAACAACACAGACATCTTAAAATTTAAAAGTTATGATTGTAATTACTATAAATTTCCCACTTCATTTAGTAATTGTCCATTTTCATTTAATTTGATTAAAATCAATGTGGTGTACATACTGTATTCTGACATGTAGTCAAATTTTTAAAGTATATAACTCCGAGTGTCGTTACGTGGCGCACAAAAATTTAACCTTCCTTCAAAAGCTGCACACAGCTGATATTTTATGCGCACACAGCCTACAGAAAATTAGAGGGAACATTGCCCCCACAGTAGGATGTGCATAAAGGACTTCCATCATACTGCAAAAAGGTCTTCCTAAACCGTAGTATGGCAGTAGAAGTCTCAGATACTGCCAAGTCACCTGATCAAATGCCTTCTCAGCATCGAAGCTAACTAGCAGCGACTGTAATCTCCGTTCATGCATCCACTCCAATGAGGCAAGGATCTTTCGCAGATTACGCACTGCATATTTATTTATTTATTTATTTATTTGTATTTCTTCTATACCGCACTCTTTTTCATCAGCGCGGTTTACATTAAACAGGAATACTCATTTCAATCAACAGACTGTGGTGAGCTTACATATAACAGGAAATATACAACTGGGATTATAACTTAGGGAAACTATGTACATATTTGTAGCATGTATAGGACCTATATACACGGGATAGAGTTTCTTTTCATCATCTTAAATAGGGTGGTTACACTTTATCTGAAAGTGTTAGAGGGTTGATGATGTGCTTTGGAAATGTAGAATGAAGAGGTGATGCTTTATGGCTTTTCTAAATTGTTTGAGGTCAGTAATAGCTCTAATGTTGGGAGGTAGGTTGTTCCAACATCTGGGTGCGTAGTACGCGAAAGCCCTGTCTGTTGTTGATCGTTTGTATTTTGTGGCCTCATGTGGTGTAGTTAGGGTATTTGCCGCTGCTGACCTCCTAGATCTGGTGTTGGGAGTGTGATGGAGGAGTTTCGAAATTGATGATGGAGCTATAGAATTTATTGCTTTAAAGGTCAAGATAAGGGCTTTATATGTTATTCTGCAGTATATAGGGAGCCAGTGGAGCTCCATTAGGATGGGTGTTATGTGATCGCTCTTTGAATCACCATATCTCCCCTTTACAAACCCTACTTGTGATTCATGCACCAGATCATTTAAAACAGATGTCAATTGGTCCGCCAGGAATTTGGATAGCACCTTCATGTCAAAATTCATCAAAGAGATTGGCCTATAGGAGGAAGCTGTGGAGTGGAGGAGTGGCTTAGTGGTTGGGGCAAGGTGCTTCAGGCTGGAAGGTCGGGGGTTCAAATCCCACTAGAGGACAGCAACCTTGGGCCGGAAGGACTGGGGTTTCTAGTCCCACTGGTGCTCCTTGTGGTCTTGGGCAAGCCACTTAACTCCCCATAGCCCATGTTCCTTGTAAAATAGTTATCTCCAAGTTATAATGCCCTGTTCAATGTAATTTCAGTTTGTTCAATGTAAACCGCACTGATGCAGAATAGTGCGGTATATAAGAGAATATAAATAAATAAATAAGCTTGGGTATGATCCTTTCCCGGCTTAGGTATTAAAATAATATGTGCATGATTATTCCCCCATGTAAAAGCACCCTGTTCTACTCTTCTATGATAAACCGCTACCAAGGACGGAGTCACTAGGTCTTGCAACAATTTATAAAACTCTGCGTCATAGCCATCTGGGCCAGGTGCCTTGTTACAACTAGCCTTCTGAATAGTTTTTTGTACTTGCTCCGTTATAGGTTTATTCAACTGGGCCCGCTGTTCCGCCCCAAGGCGGGGTAGCGTAAGGCTCCACAAAAACTCTGTCACTCGAGTTGGGGACCCTCTCTCCCCCATATATAATGTTTGATAAAAGGTCCGAAACACTTGAACAATTGCCTTTGCCTCCTTGTGCAGTTTACCCTGGTCATCTCACACAGCCGCAATTGATCTAGTACCCTGACTGCCTTGAAGGCATCTCGCCAGGAGTTTTTCCGGGCTTATCCCCAAAATTATATAGCTAATATTGATAGTATAAGAGAGATTTCTTTGCCCACTTATGGAGTAATGAGTTCATGGCTACCTGCGTCTCCCACAAGCCCCGCTTGTTCACTGCACTAGGACAGACCGCACATTTCCGACGCTCTCTGGTCACTTGCTTTTCAAGTCTAATTATCTACTCAGTTAATACTCTACGTTTCCTAGCCACATAACCAATAATATCCCCCCATAATACCACCTTTGCAGTCTCCCAGAAAAGCTCTGGATCCTCTTGGTGTCGCTCGTTATACACTGCAAAATCTTGCCAACGTCGGCGAATATAATGATGAAACTCAGTATCTCTATGCAAATCTAGTGGGAACCGCCAAATTCTGGTCCGGAAGTCTGCATCATACCACTCCAGCTCCAGCCAGATCCATGCATGTTCTGAGATCTCTGTTGGGCCAATCTGCACATCCACTACCTTGGCAAATAGACCCTCCGACACCAAGACATAATCAATTCTAGCACTCAAACCATATGCCTGTGTCTGCGTATAATCCCTTTCCAGTGGATGCAGCAAACGCCAAGGTCTACCACTACCATTCTTTGTCGAAATCCCTGAAATGCTCGAGCGGTTTGCGTTCGTGCCCTATCACTCTCCCCCCCCTCGGGTTGTATCAAGTTCTGCGTCAAAAACCCCGTTGAAATCCCCTCCTAATACCAGAGGAACATCTGGCAATTGCTCTACTCTTGAGGCTAGACAAGTGTACAACTCATGGTCCAAAGTATTTGGACTGTATAAGTTGCTCAAAATGATGGATCTTCCCGCCAATACCCCTAGCAGTAGCAAAAATCTTCCAGAAGGATCAATGTACACCTGCTCTTGCACAGACCTCATATATTTTATGTATCAAAATGACCACGCCTCCTTTTTTCCCTTCACAGGGGCCCTGCATCCCTGCCCCACCCAGTCTCTACACAATTTAAGGTGCCCGTCGGCAGTCTGGTGGGTTTCTTGTAACATAGCAATATCACATTTTTGTCGGGTAGGGCCCGCAATATTTTATATCTCTTTATAGGGCTCCCCAATCCACAAACATTCCATGAGATAATCTTCAGGTTGGTAAATCTAATTCAGGCGCATACCACTCACTCACTAATATTATATAGGGAGGGGCCCCCCCATCCCGAGACCTCCCCCACCTTCCACTCCCATCCCTAATTAAAAAGCAATTTCTCCACAATATGCTGCGATCCACCCCCCCCTCTAGCCCCAAACCCTACCACCCGCCACCCTCTACGCTATTCCCACCCCTTCCTCATCTTCCCTATCCCTTCTAGGTTGGGGAAACTCACATTCTCTCCCTTAACGCTAGCCCCTTTCTCTTCCTGAGTCTTCTTTTCCCCTCACCCCTGCCTCTCTATACACACAATTCTCCTTACTCTAAATTCCTGTTGGTCTTTTCCACCCATATAGTATACCACATCACATTTTCCACCCCCCTACCCTCTAGCTTCCAAAGCCCTTGATTTTAAACAGAGCAGGATAAATAACCCCACAACAGGGCAACAAAAGAAAATGTGTATCTATATCTATGTGTATGTGTGTGTGTGTACTCTTGCATTGGTCATTGCAGTTCAACTACATCACGGCTCTCCTCTAAGGGGTTCAGCTTGCAAGACCGTTACTCCGTCCTTCCTTCCTTCCTTTTCATTTGCTCATATGGGGGCTATGCAGAGTAGACTGTCCGGCAGTAGCGTAGGAACTTGCCGCTCTCAGCCCACTTTCAACTCTTCCAGCAGCTCGCTTTCAGTCTCAGTGTTCAAGTGCATGCATCTAGCATGCCAATAATTCATAGCCTCACTGCACAGCCGACTGTGATGACCCAACCAACGATGATGTAGAGGATGGTTCACCCCATAAGAACATAAGATATGCCATACTGGGTCAGACCAAGGTCCATCAAGCCCAGTATCCTGTTTCCAACAGTGGCCAATCTAGCTCATACGTACCTAGCAATTTCCCCAAAAGACACAGGTTCCACAATGCTTGTACTCGGTCAAGCATTGATATCCTGGGTTCCTTCTTAATAATGGTTTATGGACCTTTCCTCCAGGAACTTGTCCAAACCTTTTTAAAACCCAGCTACACTAACAACCTTTACTACATCCTCCGGTAACAAATTCCAGAGTTTGATTACACGTTGAGTGAAAAAATATTTTCTTTTATTAGTCTTAAATAGTTTACCCTGTAGCTTCATTGCATGTCCCCTAGTCTTTCTATATTCTAATAACATAAACAATCGATCTACGTTTACCCGTTCCACTCCGTTCATTAATTTATAGACTTCTATCATTATCTCCCCTCAGCCGTCTCTTTTCCAGGTTAAAGAGCCCTAACCTTTTTAGCCTTTCTTCATAGGAGTATCCTTCATCCCCTTTACCATTTTGGTGGCTCTTCTCTGAACCTTTTCTAATATCGCTATATCCTTTTTAAGATACGGCGACCAGAACTGCACACAATATTCGAGGTGCGGTCTCACCATGGAACGATATAGAGGCATTATAATATCTTTTGTTTTATTTTCCATTCCTTTCCTTATGATACCTAGCATTCTATTTGCTCTCTTGGCCGCCGCTGCACACTGGGCCGAGGGTTTTAACATGGTATCCACAATGACGCCAAAATCTTTTTCCTGGGTGGTGGTTCCTAATGTGGAAGCTTGCATCGTGTAACCATAGTTTGGGTTGTTCTTCCCTAGGTGCATAACTTTGCACTTGTCCACATTAAATTTCATCTGCCATTTTGATGCCCAGTCTTCCAATTTATCAAGATCCTCTTGCAATTTTCCACAATCCTCTTGGGTTTTAAATAACTTTAAATAGTTTTGTGTCATCTGCAAATTTGATAACCTCACTTGTTCCACTTTCCAGGTCGTTTATGAATATGTCAAAAAGCAGCGGAACCAGCACAGATCCCTGGGGTACACCACTATTCAGCTTTCTCCATTGGGAAAATTGGCCATTAAGCCCTACCCTCTGCTTTCTATCTTTTAACCAGTTCCTGATCCACAGTAGTACACTGCCTCCTATCCCATGACTCTTTAGTTTTGCCAAACGTCTCTGATGAGGGACCTTGTCAAAGGCTTTCTGAAAGTCCAGATACACTATATCAACCGACTCACCTTTGTCCACCTGTTTATTCACACCTTCAAAAAAACATAACAGATTAGTAAGACAAGATTTTCCTTGTCTAAAGCCATGTTGGCTGTTTCCCATTAGGCCATGACTATCTACATGCTGAGTAATTTTGTTCTTTATGATGTTTTCTACCATTTTTCCCGGTACTGACGTCAGGCTCACCGGTCTGTAGTTTTCTGGATCACCCCTGGAACCCTTTTTAAAAATTGGTGTTACATTGGCGATCCTCCAATCTTCAGGTATTAGAGATGATTTAATGATAGTTCACAGATTACTAATAGCAGGTCTGCAATCTCATATTTCAGTTCCTTCAGCACCCTTGGATGTATACCATCCGGCCCAGGTGATTTGCTACTCTTCAGTTTATCTAATAGTTGTAATACATCTTCCCGATGTATCGATATTTCCTTCAATTCTTCGTCACCTTTAAATACCACTTCAGTCATGGGTAACATCCCTAGATCTTCCTCAGTAAAGACCGAAGCAAAGAATTCATTCAGTCTCTCTGCTATCTCTCCGCAAAATCTCCTCCAAATATTGAACTGCCTCTGCCGCTGTATCAAATATCCGGTGTGCTCCTTCATAGGTGATATGCAGTCTCGCAGGGTATTGCACCATGAACTTAATATTAGTTTCTACCAACGTCTGGCAAACTGGTGCATAAGACCTCCTACGCTGGCTCAAGGCCGCTGAGTAATCTTGTCTCACTGTCAGCCGCATATTGGCCTTTAAAATTGTGCCCTTCCTCCGCGCTGCCCGCAGCACTGCCTCTTTTTGTGGAAACTGCAGAAATTTAGCCAGCACAACTCTAGGCCTACGAGCCTTCGCTTGTTTAGGCCCCACTCGATACGCTCTTTCAATCAGGATCTTGCCACAATCATCTCCCAGTTCCAGTAGTTGCAGTAGCAAAGTTTCTAAATAACCTTTCAACTCTTTATCCAAGATGTTATCCGGAATTCCCATGAATCAAAGGTTATTGCGCCAAGAGCTGTTCTCCAAATCATCTAATTTGGCCTCCTGAGCTTTCAAAACTGCCCGCATCCGGCCTACCTCCTGAGTTAGCACTTCAACCCCCTCCTCATTTTGAGACAAGCGGGTCTCTGCCTCCTGGATCCGGCTTCCCAAAACGCCCTGTGAACTTTGCAGCATATCCATTTTGCCATGCAGCGCTTCGAATTGTGTCGACAGCACACAGGCCACCGCCGCAGATACCTCCTCAACTAATGCAGGTAACGCTGGCGATAGAGGCGTTGGGGGGGGGGGAATCTGCCATCTTGCTGTGGCCTGCCACGTGGTCCCTCTCTCTTCTCCCCGCTTTCACCGTTGCTGCCATTGGCTGTCTGCCTCCATCGCTACACCACCTGCTCTCCAGCCACCTCCGTTGCACCTACGATTATTGAATTGCGGCATTTCAGCCTAAAACCGACACTATTTCTCGGTTTGGAGGAGGGGGCACCCAGAGCTCGAGCCACTTGTGTCTACCCGCTCTCACCACATCACGCGATCCTCTACTGAAATTTAAATACACATCTAGAGCTCTCCTTCAGTCCAACTCCCTGGTCACCCAGTCAAAGAAATCTATCGAATTTGTCTGACAAGACCTGCTTCTTGTGAATCCATTCTGCAATCCATTGGACTCCAGAAACCTCACTATTCTCTCCTTTAGTAGCCTTTTCAATAATTTACTGACAGAGATTAGACTAACCGACCTGTAGTTCTCAACTTTTATCCTTACATCTACTTTTGAATAAAGGGACCACATGTGCCTTTCTCCAGTCCTCTGGCACCACCTCTGACTCCAAAAAGACATTGAAAAGGTCAGACAATGGAGCCGCTAGAACGTCCCTCAGTTTTCTTGGATGTATCACATCCAGACCCATGGCTTTGAATACTTTTAGTTTAGCTAGTTCCTCACGAACACAATCTTCTGAAAATCTTTCGAGATCCCTGTCGCTTCGGTTCCTATTTGTGGGTTTTTTTCTAAGGTTCTGCTCCTGGCCCTTCATCTGTGAACACAGAACAGAAATATTTGTTAAGCAATTCTTCTTTATCCTCATCAGTTTCTGTGTATTCCTCCCCTGCACTCTTGAGTCTGACAATACCACCTTTGCCCTTCCTCTTTTTGTTAAGATATCTGAAAATGTCTTATCCCTGCATTTTATTGCATTGGCTATTTCTTCTTCTTTTTGTACCTTTTTGCTTTCCTGACTACTTTGCTAGCTTCTCTAAGTTTTTCCAATTGTAGATGCCCGTCTTCTCTCTCTGATCTCTTGTATTTTATGAAGGCCTCCCTCTTTTTCTTCATCTTTTCAGCTACTTCTTTTGACAACCATGGTGGCCTCCTTCTCAGCTTACATTTATTTATCTTTCTAAAAAAGAGATTTGTTGCCTTTTAAAATATCTCCTTTCAGTTTTGTCCACACTTTTTTTTTCTACATCCCCCCAGCTGTTCTATCCCAGTAACTACTCTCTGAGATATTGTCTTTGCAAAGTTAGTTTTACTTAAGTCTAAGACCCTTGCTTTTGAATGGATTTTATCAGCCTTAGAATTAATACTGAGCCTTACATTTGGTGATCACTGGATGCAAGATGATCTCCCACTATGATATCAGAAACACGTTCCCCATTAGTACGCAGTAAGTCCAGTATGACTGCATCACATGTGGGTTCTGTTAGCAGTTGCCTGACTAGTTCTCCCTGTAGAAAATCCAGGATCTCCTTCTAGATGACACCGCAGTAGGAATGTGCAATCCACATCCGACATGTTGAAATCACTTATAAATAGCACTTCTCCTTTCATGGCAATACTGTGTGTATGTGTTCTATTAATTCTTCGTCCACTTTTTTACTCCCTGTGAGAGAGATCTGTATATAACGCCAATGCAAATGGATTTCCGTTTCCTTCTTTCTAGTTTAATCCACAGTGCCTCCACTCTCCCTTTTTAAGTCTTGCAATTCTATAGCTTTTATATTATTTTTTTCATATAGTGCCACTTCTTCTCCCCTTCTTCCTACCCTGTCCATTCTGAATAAAGTATAGCCCGGTATAATTACATCCCAGTCATGGTTTTCCATGAACCATGTCTCTGTAACTCCCCCACTAAATCCAAGTCAGCCTGTTCTATTAAAGCCTCAACATCTGGGATCTTAGTTCCCATGCTATGGGCATTTATACACACCACAGATGTTGCCGTTATTATCCATTTCTACAAAGATATTTGATGTTTCACTTACCTGGGGGCTTTCTTCACCCATCCCCGACGAATCTAGTTTAAAGCTCTCTTCAGTAGGTTAGCCAATTTTCTGCTAAAGACATTTCGGCCCTTCTTGGACAGATGTACACCATCTCTGCTCTGCAGCCCTTGGAACATCATCCCGTGGTACAGGACACCAAAATGCTCTCATTGACACTCTCCACGCAGCCATGCATTCCTCACCTGGACAGGATTAATGGCATTCTTGACTAATACTTGGTTGCACATCCCTTGGCAGAAATGATGGCCTCCAAATGTTTTCTTGTAGCCATCTATAAATTTTGTACATCTATTTGCTGGTTGTTTCTCCCACTCTTCAACTGTGGTTTGTTCCAACTCATGAATGTATCCAGGATTCCTTTTACCAATGGCAGATTTCAGCTCTTTTTAAAGATTCTCTATTGGATTGAGATCAGGACTCATTATTGGCCAGTTTAAAACAGGCCATTTGTTTATTTAGCATTTTTTTCTATACCGCTATTCAGATTCTTAAAGCAGTTTAGAATGAACATAACTTTGTTTACATGTTCCTTTTTAACCATTCTGGTGTACTTTTGGATGTATGTTTTGGGTTATTATCCTGCTGGAGGACTCATGACCTTCGACCCAGACCTAGCTTTCTGATGCTAGGTAGCACATTTTCACTCCAGAATAGCTTGGTAGTCCTTTGACTTCATGATTCCTTTACTATATTCTATGCCTCCAGTTCTTGAAGCAGCAAAATGGCCCTGCAACATTATGGAAACTCCACCATATTTAACTGTAGGAAGTGTGGTGGTGGTGTGTGTGTGTGTGTTTTTTTTTTCTTTATAAGCTACATTTCTTTGCCTGTAAATATATCGCTGTTCTGCACTGCCAAAGAGCTCAAGTTTGGTTTCATCTGTCCACAGAACATTTTCCCAGAAGGACTGTGGTTTCTCAAGGTGGGTTTGGACAAAGATCAGGCATGTCTTTTATTTCTCTTTGAGCAGTGGGGTCCTCTTTGGCCTTTGCCCATGAAGTCCTTCTTTGTTTAGTGCACGGCATTTGGTGCGGGTTGAAACCACCACTCCAGATTGCTCCAGGTTGGCCTTAAGCTCTTTGGATGTTGTACATGATGTTTTTTCAACAGTTCGCACTAACCTTCGAAGACCTCTTGGATTAATTTATTTTTGTCACCATGTCCTGGGAGGTTCTTGACAGTTCCATAAGCAGAAAACCTCTTAAAATTGCAAATTGTAGACACAGGAATCCCAACGTCTTTGAAGATGTCCTTGTACCCATTTTTGAAGTTTGATAATGGCTTTTCTGACAATCTCGGGCAGGTCTTGTCTTCACCATTGTGAAAATGGAACAGGGAGTGAATGTGGCCATTTTAAGCATAAGTCAGTCATTCAAATCATGTAAGTACTGACAATTGATCACAGGTCTCTAATTTTACTAAAATGGGAATGTAGTTCTTTTATTCAAACTAATTTGAATCTTTTATAAGGATGCCAATAATCGAGGGCTTCTGGTGATGTCACAGCTGCGGTAGCAGCCTAATTCGGAAGTTCTCGATGGTGTAGAAGATAACCGCCCTTCTTTTTTACTAGTCTCTGCCCTACTGCTGCAGGTTGTAGTGGAACAGTGTACCTAATTGCTAGGAATGGCAAACGCGGGGAAAAAACAGCCCGCTGACCTGAAAGCATTCACCTACGAGAGCGGAGAGAGCAGTACTGGAGGGAAGAATAAGATAGCAGTGTCAGGACCTGTGTCTGCTGGAAAGGAGCAAGGCCAGAATGGAAGCAGGGCTAGCGTGCAGGAGGATATTGCTGCTTTCAGATCTGAGGTCCGACAGTGTTCGTGGACCTTAAAACGGATGTCCGAGCGTTATAACAGGATATCCAAACAGAGATGGCAGACATTGATGAACTAGGGCAAAGTGTTGAGGATGCGGAGATGTATGCCAAAGAGCAAGGCGAGGCCTTGAATGGCACCATGGCAAGGATTGCCGTTCTACAGGAACATGAGGAAGAAGTACTTAAGTTGGACGACATGGAAAATAGAGCTTGGCACTCTAAGAATAACAGGGAGTGTCCAAGTTTACTAATCAGGACTATCTGGAGCTGCCAGAGAAGATCTTAAGGGTGGTGGTTCAGCAGGCTCAGGTAGACTCTGGGCAAACTTGCTACAAGGTTGAGAGCGCCCACGGCATGTTTAGCTAGCCATCTGAAGGGAGACCGAGAGTCATATTGGTGTGCATGCATGAATTCTATTCGAAAGAGCTAATTTTGCAGGTGGCACAAAAATTGGCAAATTAAACTAGGAGAATGCAACCTTTGGAGACTATCTGCCGCTAATATGAGAAAACAAAGGGAATTTCGCCCAGTAACACAGCATTTTAAGAGAAGTCAGTGTGAAGTATAGATGGACCTTTCCCTGTGGCCTGCAGTTTTCTCTGGATGGCTGCCAACTGAGTATGTGCTAGCCGGAAGAAGTGCTAAATGTGTTCAAAGACGCGGGATGGAATGACTTGCTGGTGCAGTCAATGGAGCCCAAGATGAATTCATCCTCCAAGCTGTAATGAGAATGAGTGAAGCAGGGTGGCAAACGTTTGCGTCGGCAGATGGATAGATTGGGGGAAAGCCCTGAATTGCCAACTTGACCGTGGAATATTTCTGGTTGGACTATACAACTGTAGTGGCAATTTGTACATTAAAGTGTAGAGCTTTGTTTTGACAAAAGTTACTTGAGTATTGTCATCAACCCCCCCTGGTGGCCAGTGGCGGCAAGGGCAGGTTGAGCATATTTATTATTTGTGGAGGTAAGAGACTTTTGGAGGCCAGGTGCATGGTCTTTGTAGTCCTCCTCCTTATAGGAATAAGTTGTGTAGATCAGAATGGAGGGTAAATAAGGCTTTTATTTCCCCTTTCAAGCACTGAGGTTCGCTAGGTAACAGAAAATAAAGGGTTCTCCTTCTTTGTCAGGGTTTTTACCAAAGCATAGTTAAACAAGTGAACTGTTACATACTTCACAGCTTCTTGCAAAAACAACACAGGGTTTTCCAAACTTCGGAGCAAAGTAAAATTAGTGAGCTTTTTCTCTTTCGCTCAACATGAACAAAAACAATATCAGAGCTTGTCTAAATAAGTTACAGCTCGGGGAGTGACTCAAAACTCCCTGCTACACAAACTGAGCAGTCCATTACTTCTTCCTGGGACAATGTAACTGAGTCCACAGGCTCCAGCTGCATGGGCTCTGTTTCATTTGTGCCTCCCTCTGTACTTGAGCTTTCCCTGGCTGCTGTGGTTTGAAAGTCAGTACTACTTCTCCCTAGCTTCCAGCTAGGCTGTTCTAGGGCTTTCAGGTAAATAGCAGGGTTTGTCCCTATGCCCCTACGTGATGGCTTAAAGGACTCCTGCCCGCTTCCTTTTCTCTTAGGCTGATTTATCTGGTTTTAAAGACGTTCTAGGAGCTGGGACTTTCTTTGAGAAAAAATAGTCACCGTACCTTGGCTTCGTGAAGTCAGGGCGTCTGTTACTTGCCCACTCAGGCACCTCTCTGGCCACGGTCTCCTTTGCAGACTCCCTCTGGAAGCCTCCTGGGTACTGTCTGTCTTCTCTGTAGCTTGGGAAGACCCTGTAAAGATTCCAGGCTTCCTGGCTGCTTAGTATAAGTAAATCTCCTGTCGGGACGTTTTCTTCCAGTACCTTTTAATCCTGTTTCAGACCCTCCTGGTGAGCAGAGGCCTCTCTCCCGGCTGGGCTCTCTCCTTCTGAGCTCTCTGCCTTTGGGATTTCTTCCAAGCAGATCTCTTTCCAGTCTGTCTCTCCCAAGTCTCTCTCTCACTCCAGCTCTTTTGGGTCTGCGCCTTTCTCTCTCTCTCTCTCTTTCTGAGCTCTCCTCGGAGCTCCCTTCCGAGGTTCCTTCTTCAATCCTTCCTTCTGAGCTGTCCCTCTGCTTATAAAGGCCTTTTACTTTTGAGTTTCCCGGGCTACCCCTCAGGTGGAGCTGATTAGCTCCTGCACAATCAGTACCGGGGTGTTTTAGCTCAGCCTCTGTAGGTTCATACCTGCTCCCTCTAGCTGCTCTGCAAGGGAACTGCATCTTCTGCACGTTAGCTGCTTTGTAAGGAACAGCGTTTTTTTTCTAAGATTTTGCTTTCAGTGGCTTCAGCCCTATCACAGTATGGATCAATGGAGGGGGGAGATTGCAAGGGAGGATTGAGTTTGGGTTGTAGGTGGGTAAATGCGGGTGCGGAGGGTTGCAAGGGCTGAAGACTGTCTGGTTGAACTGTTGGGCAGGTTAGATTTTTTTTTTTCTGTGTTAAAGGTTTTAATTGGGGCTGCTGTTGGCTAGCTTGAGAACCTGAGAGAGCCGTGTGGCTGGCTTCGGGGCGGGGGTGGTTCTGTTGGGGGAAGAGATAAAGGACCAAACAATGTAAGCCAGGAGATACTTGGACCAGTATAGGAAAAATGATGTGTAGAGTTAGCCCCTCACTTGGTTTGCAGCTTGTCGTGCTGTGAGGGCTTATGTGCAGCAGTGATTCTGAGAGCTAAGCTATAAGTAGCGTAGCTACTGGCAGGGTCTCCCAAGATTAGTCTGGCATCTCAGCTGAGACCTGTCTAAGACAAACCACACATCTGGGCAGCAGCAGAATGGGGCGGTGTTGTAAGCAGAGGATCATATTTCTGTGACAATGGCAACAACACTGGAATTAATTGCACGGAAGAAAGGCTTGGCAAATCTACTTCTGTATCTTGCCTCAAAAACCCAATGGATAGTCACAAAACAAATTGCACTATAGTACTGGAAGATGAGACCCCCAGGTTGGAAAGCACTCAAATGGCTACTGGGGATGAGTTGAAGACTTCTCAGAGTAAAGACAGGATTTATGATGTGGTTTGGATCTGCTGATCTAGCTGTGCATGAAAAGAGTCAGAAGCTGCAAAGATATCTTACATATTGGGACATGGAATGTACGAAGCATGAACCAAGGGAAGTTGGAGGTGATCAAAAATGGAATGGAACGTGTACAATTGGATCTGCTGGATGTCAGTGAACTGAAATGGACTGGCATCAGGCACGTTGCATCTGATGATCACATGATTTACTATGTTGGAGACAAAGAAGAAATGGTGTTGCATTTATAATTTAAAAAAAACTTGTAAGAACTATAATGAAATACAATGCAGTCAGTGAACACTTAATTTCTGTTTGTCTATAAGGAATGCTCATCAGAACAACCATAACTCAGATATGTGCCCCAATAACAGCTGCAGAAGAGGATGAAGCTGATGAGTTCTATGAACAAGTACAATCTGAAATTGACAGAACATGCAAACAGGATATTCTGATACTCATGGGTGACTGGAATGCAAAAATTGGCAACAAAGAAGGCAAAGTGGTTGGAAAATATGAATTTGGCAACAGAAATGAAGCTGGAGAAAAACTGATAGAATTCTGCAAGACCAACAATCTATTCATCTCAAATACCTTCTTCCAGCAGCACAAGCACCGACTATATACGTGGACTTCACCCAATGGATTGTACAAAAATCAAATTGACTACATCTGTAGAAGTCAACGATGGAAAAGCTCAATAACATCAACAAATACAAAACCTGGAGCTGACTGTGGTACAGGTCTCAAACTACTAGTATGCAAATTCAAGCTAAAGTTGAAAAAGAGCAAGCTACTCATGGATGTAGCAAAATATGACCTTGAGAATATACCACCAGAATTTAAAGACTGCCTGCAAAATTGATCTGATGCTTTAGATACAAATGACAGAGCTCCAGAAGGACTGAATGGAAAAATCTGTCTTTTTGCAGATGACACGAAAATTTGCAACAGAGTGGGCTGCCCTGAGGGAGTGGATAACATGAG
The DNA here is from genome assembly GCA_033557465.1 of Ichthyophis bannanicus. Taxonomy (NCBI): domain Eukaryota; kingdom Metazoa; phylum Chordata; class Amphibia; order Gymnophiona; family Ichthyophiidae; genus Ichthyophis; species Ichthyophis bannanicus. The sequence goes on from CM066046.1 coordinate 23,458,378, forward strand.
GAAAGATCTACAAAAGCTGGAAGAATGGTCTAATGCTTGGCAGCTAAGATTTAATGCGAAGAACTGCAATGTCATGCACTTGGGAAGCAGAGATCCAAGGGAAATGTACGCAGTAGGGGGCGAGAGGTTGGTGTGCACGGACAAGGAGAAGGACCTTGTTGTGACTATTTCTGAGGATCTCAAGGAGGCAAAACAGTGAGACAGGGCAGTGGCAAAAGCCAGGAGGATGGTGGGTTGCATACAAAGAGGAATTACCAGCAGAAAGGAAGAGGTACTAATGCCACTGTATAAGTCACTGGTGAGGCCTCACTTGGAATACTTTGTTCAGTTTTGGAGACCATATCTCACAAAGGATGTAAAAAGACTGGAAACTGTTCAGAAGAAGGCGACCAAAATGATTTGGAGCCTGCGTCGGAAGTCTTATGAGAAGAGACTCGAAGACCTAAATATGTACACTCTGGAGGAGAGGAGGGATATGATTCAGACCTTTAAATACTTAAAGAACAAACAAACCTCTTCCAAAGATGAGGAAGCTGTAAGACTAGAGGGCATAACATGAAGCTGCAAGGGGGTAAATTGAAAGGCAATGTCAGGAAATACTTTTCCATCGGGAGGGCATTCCAAGCATCCACCATCCTTTCAGTGAAAGTGGTGGGGGCAAATACAGTGACAGAATTCAAAATGGCATTGGACAGACACAGTGGATCCCTTTACAGCAACAGAATAAAATCAAAATAAATGTAAGTATCTAATTTCCCAACAAATGGGGGTTGTCCTACACGGAGCGGTGGGCTCACCCCTAAACAAAGACATGGGAAGGGGTGACCTGCACGGAGCGGCGGGTGCACCTACTCTTGCCATCTTACTGGACAGACTAGATGGACCATACTGGTACTTGTGCTGTTTGGTTTCCAAGCACATACCTAGGAGTGTTTTATTCTGCACTCTCAAGTACCATTGAGTATATGTCCATTTCAACTCATCTATTGATAAGTGGTCACAGTCCCTTGAAGAAGGCCATTGTAGCCGAAATACATGTAGAGCTGACCATCTCAATAAACCTTGTTCCTTCCAAGGGTCTCTCATTGCCTGCTCCCTTTTTTGTGTGCTGTCTTTCTCTTGCCATCCTTGCTGTCCGTTGCCTTTTTTGTTGATACTGTGTCCTGCAGTTTGCCTCCAGGTGTTGATGTGGTTCAGCTACATCCTGCCACTTGGTTCTTCCCCCTTTTTTCTTTCTCCATAACCAGAGGGCCTAGGCGGCAGTTTCAATAGCTGTGTAGGTTTTAGAACTGTCAACTATCAGCTCTGTGGTTTTAGAATGTCGGCACATTTCCATAGCCCAAGTTGCTAATTCTGTAGTTCCAGGGTGAAAGAGTCAGCAGGTCGTTTCTTACTTGGGCCTAGAGTTGTAGACATTAGCACAAGATGGAAGACAGTGGTACCTGAAGGCTGATTCAATTTCCCCTTCAGGATCCATGTTGAATGATGCTGAGAAGATCAAGAAAAGGTGGAAAGAATATTTGGAGTTATTATAATATAAAGATCAAATGAACCAACAGCCATTTCAACCTGTACCTTTTCAGGAAGCATTGGTGATGAAAAAAGAAGTCAAAACAGCATTAAAAGCCTTATCAAAGAACAAAGCACCAGCCATTGATGGCATTCCCATAGAAGTATTACAGCAATCTGATGCAGCTGTTACCATACTTACAAGGCTCTGCCAGAAAATTTGGAAGACGACATGGCCAGCTGACTCTGGAAATTATTGCACAGTTGCTCTGGTCCCACATGCCAGCAAGATTCTACTGAAGATTATTCAGCAGAGACTACAATCATACCTGGAATGAGAACTGCCTGAAGTGCAAGCAGGGTTCAGGAAAGGGTGTGGAACAAGAGACGACATCGCGGATGTGAGATGGATCCTTGAAAAGACTAAAAAATACCAAAAGGATATCTATATGTGTTATCTCCAGGAACAAGCAGGAATGAGTCTTCACATATGGGTATCGTCGGTACCGACGGAGCCTGCGTGGGAATGCTCCCCAGCGTCCAGTAAGAAAGCTTTTGGGAGCATCCCACAGCGCCTGCACGCTGCCTTCCCGCCTTTCCTAACCGCCTCTCTCCAGTTCTTCTTTTCCGCGGAGCCAGCAGGTTGTGTTCCTGTCACCTCTGAAGAAGTTCTTTATTTTTCTTTATTTCTTTGGTCGCACGTCTGCCTTCTTCGACGCCGGACCGGTACCGCCGGTCTTTTCTTCTTTATTCTTTTAAAAAAAAAAAAAAACTACCGTTTCCCACTTCTGTGCAATTTTTTTCTTTTGGGCCTTGGGTCTAGAAGATTTTTCCTCATGGAAAAGCCCGCTTCCGGGTTTAAAAAGTGCACGAAGTGCAGCGGTACTCTTTCTATCACCGACACCCATGACTGGTGTCTAAAATGTTTGGGTCCTGACCACCCCATCACCGATTGTGAGTCCTGTTCCATGATGTCTAAAAGAGGTCGACAGAATCGAGCGGCAAAGCTCAGTTCCCAGTTTCCCTCTGATGCAGCTTTGGTGGCATCGACATCTTCCAGGGCTTCGTCTACCTCCCATGGATCTCAGGTAACCAAACATAAGTCCAGCCGGTCCTCGAAGGGTAGATCTCCCTCTAAGTATCGAGATGCCTCCGAGCTTGCCCTCGAGGATCCTGCACCGGCAAAATTACCCCGGCGGGAGGCTCCGGCTTCCAAAGCTTCATCTATGGGGTCACAGGTTGACATCGATGGTTGCCATGTTCTGGGGTACCAGTGCTCTCCACTGGTACCGACATCCAGACATTGGTTGCGTCGATGGATCAGAATATTCTGACCATGCAGCGTGCCATCACGGCATTCATACAAGCTGCGACGTCTCTGGTACCGCAACAAACTCTGTTGGCGGTACCGGTGCCGGTACCGATTGCATAGACATCGGCTTCGGTGTCGACTGCAGCAGTACCCTGTCCTGTGATGCCCATCGGTACCGATCACTCCCGATGTCGATACCACTCGGTACGCGTATCGGGCTCTGCAAGAGCATCCAGACAGGCGATACTTCGATTCCTCCGAGGACTCTGATGAATCAGAGGCTTCTGTCGAGGCATCGGTACTCCTTCCTCAGGAGCCCTCTTCTCCAAAAAGAAGAATGTCTCCTCCAGAAGACTTGTCTTTTCAAGACTTCATTAGGAAGTGGCCAGGGGCCTCTCTCTTTCAGTGGCCCCTGAACCAGAGCCTAGTGCCAAGAAATTAGATATTTTACAATATCCTAAGGCTCCTAAAGAGGCAGCTACTTTACCAATTCATGAGATCCTTTATGATCACATGTTGGGCATATGGGAGACACCTCTTACTACTTCTCCTCATTCTCGCAGGTTGGACACCATGTACCGTGTTCCTCCTTGTCCTGGCTTTCATAAGACTCGGCTTCCTCACCACTCTATTGTGGTAGAGTCTGCTATGAAAAAGATAGAGTGCAAAAAGACACTCATCTAATCCTCCAGCAAGAGAATGCAGAATCTTAGATGCTTTTGGCAGGAGAATTTTCCAGGCCAATATGCTTACTGCCAGAATCAACTCCTATAGTCTCTATATGGGGATGTTTCTAAAAGAAGTTACAGATCATCTGTTAACTTTACCTCCTTTTATCTCAGAAGATAAAAGGGAAGAGTTTCTCACCTGGCTTAAACATGCCCAGGATGTTTCCAAATTCTCCAACCGTGCAGCCTTTGACTCTTTTGAGTGTGCCAGCAGAGCCTCGGCTATTGCCATAGGTGCACGCAGAATTGCTTGGTTGCAAGCTTCTGATTTGGAACCCTGGGTCCAGGGTGGATTGGGAAATCTTCCTTGTACAGGTGAAAACCTTTTTGGTAAGGATTGGCAAGCAAAGGCCACTCAGATGGATGCTGAAAATTCTGCTTAGATAGACTTTCAAAGTCTACTTCTGCTCCTGCTAGAAAAAGGTTATTCAAAAAGACTTTCTTTCCCAAAAAAGGGAAATATTATCCTGGTTATGGTCTCCAGGCATCTTCTACAGGTCGTTTTGCTGCAAAGCGACAGCAACAACCTAAACAAGCCAAGCCTAAGGCTACAAGGACTGCTACGGCCCAACAGCCTCAGACTCCTCAGGGCCTTTGACTTACAACTAGAGAACTTAGCCTTTCTGGCTCTAGGAGAACCAGAGCCTCTCACCATTCCAGGAAGGTTAGCTCATTTTGCTCCCAGATGGGAACAAATCACAGCAGAGCAATGGACCCTCTCCATCATAAGGGAGGGGTACAAGCTTCATTTCTTAAACCTTCCTCCTCACACTATGGTGAGACAGTTCAATTCTCCAACATCTCTCCTCGACCTTCTGGGTCAGGAGATTGCTACCCTTCTTGCCCAAAGGGCAATAGAAGAAGTACCCCTTCTTCAACAGGGTTCAGGGTTCTACTCCCCCTATTTTCTTATTCCAAAGAAAACAGGGGGCTACAGACCCATATTAGATCTCAGAGAATTGAACAAGTTTCTATGCAAGGAGAAATTCAAGATGATTTCTCTCGGTGCTCTCCTTCCATACCTTCAGAGTCAGGATTGGCTTGGTTCTCTAGATCTCAAGGATGCGTACACCCATGTCCTCATCCATCCAACACACAGAAGGTTCCTTCGGTTCCTTTATCAGGGAAAGCACTATCAATACAGAGTGCTTCCTTTCGGTCTGGCCTCTGCTCCAAGAGTGTTCACAAAATGCATGGCAGTAGTAGCTGCATTTCTACACATTCTAGGAATATTTGTATTCCCATATCTGGACGACTGGCTCATCCGAGCACCATCCCAGTCAGAGGCCCAGACTTCCCTAGCCTGCACAAGGCGTGTTCTTCAGTATCTGGGACTTGTAATAAACATCCCAAAATCACAACTCACCCCTACTCAGTCATTGGAGTTCATAGGGGCCTTGCTAGATACCACAACTGCAAGGGCCTATCTTCCCCAGGCCCGTTGCCTACGCTTGGTGCAGTTAGCCTCTCAAATTCAGTTAAAATCCCATTTAACTGCTCGAGAGATGTTACAACTGTTAGGCCACATGGCATCCACCGTGCATGTGGTTCCTTACTCTCGCCTTCACATGACGGCAGCTCAGTGGACTCTGTCCACCCAGTGGACCCAGGCATCAGGTTGCCTGTCAGACAAAATAGCAACCTCCAGTCGCCTCTTTTGATCCCTCCAGTGGTGGAAGTCCACTCAAAATCTGTTGCTGGGGTCCCCCTTTCAACAGTTGCTACCCCAAGCAACCCTCACAACAGATGCCTCCCCAAAGGGTTGGGGAGCTCATCTACAAGATCTCTCCACCCAGGGCATCTGGTCTCCACAGGAGACATCTCTACATATCAACCTCTTAGAGCTCAGAGCAATTCTTCTAGCTCTGTCTTCCACACCTGCTCAGCTACAAGACAGTCCTCATCCATACGGACAACCAAGTAGCCATGTTCTACGTGAACAAGCAGGGCGAGACTGGCTCTCTGTCGCTTTGCAACGAAGCTTTGAGATTGTGGGCCTTCGCCAGAGAGCATCAAATTCATCTCATGGCAGTGCATCTTCCAGGGCTTCAAAACTCTTGGGCAGACAGACTCAGTCGAGTTCTGCTTCCACACGAATGGCCCCTCCATGGGGACCAGATAGCCAGGATCTTTTGAATTTGGGGAACCCCAGACATAGACCTGTTTGCAAGTCCGTGGAATGCCAAACTTCCCCGGTTCTGTTCCAGGATTCCGTGTGAGGGAGTTCAGGCCAGGGATGCCTTCCTCCTCCACTAGGGGCAAGACTTCCTCTGTGCCTTTCCACCCATTCCCCTAATTTCCAAGACACTGTTCAAGCTTCAGAGAGACAAGGGGTCTATGATCCTCATAGCTCCACATTGGCCACGCCAAGTGTGGTACCCTCTACTTCTTCATCTCTCAAGCTCCCTCCCTGGACTTGGGATCTGCTCCAGACCTCCTGTCCCAGGAGGAGGGAATGTTATGGCACCCAAATCCCCAGTCTCTTCATCTCAGAGCATGGTTGCTGAAGGCCTAGACCTTCAAGATTGGCATCTGTCTCAGCAAGTGAAGGATGTCCTTCATGCTTCCAGAAAGCCTTCCACTAGACGTTCCTATGCTTTTAAATGGAAACGGTTTACCATTTGGTGTGCAGAGAAGGGTCTTAACCCTCTTGCAATACCTCTGAATTCTTTACTAGAGTATTTGCTGCATTTATCCCATGCAGGCCTTAAAACGAATTCAGTAAGAGTCCATTTGAGTGCTATTGCAGCATGCCTTAAGCCTCTCAATGGACATCCTATTTCCTCTCATCCTCTTATTGCAAGATTCATGAGAGGCCTTCTTTTAACTAAACCTCCCATTAGACCACCTCCAGTGCCATGGGATTTGAATTGGTTCTTGGCCAGCTCATGAAGCCACCCTTTGAACCCTTAGCCACTACTTCCTTGAAATTCCTTTCCTGGAAGGTTATTTTTCTCATTGCAGTCACCTCAGCTCGCCGTATCAGTGAGCTGCAAGCCTTGGTGGCTAATCCTCTTTATACAAGGTTCAATCATGACAAGGTAGTCCTCAGGACTAATCCACACTTTATGCCTAAAATGGTCTCACCTTTTCATCTGAACCAGGAGGTGTATTTACCTGTCTTTTTTCCAGGACCTCATGCATCAAGTGCAGAGAGGAATCTTCATACCCTGGATTGTAAGAGGGCACTTGCTTTCTACTTACAAAGGACACAGCAACATAGAAAGTCCTCTCAACTCTTTGTTGCTTTTGATCCCTCTCACTTAGGACTTCCAGTCTCTAAGAGGACTCTGTCCAATTGGATTGCTCAGTGTATTTCCTTTGCCTACTAGAGTAAGAACCTTTCTCAGGAGGGCCATGTCACAGCTCACAATGTGAGGGCGATGGCAGCCACTATGGCTCATCTAAACTCTGTGTCCATCGACCAAATCTATCGAGCGGCCACCTGGGCCTCGGTTCATACCTTTACAGCCCATTACTGCTTGGACAAGGACTCCCGCCGGGATGCCTTGTTTCGTCAGGCTGTTCTCAGACACCTGTTCCATACCTAATCAACTCCTACCCCCCATCCCTGACTGGATGCCCGAGATCCATGGGGTGAGGTAGAGCCCTTCTCAGGGACTCACAACTTTGGAGATCTCCCTGGCATCTCTAGCTGGGGAGTTTCCATATGTGAAGACTCATTCCTGCTTGCTCCTGGAGATAGCACAGTTACTTACCTGTAACAGGTGATCTTGGAACAGCAGGAATAAGTCTTCACAATCCACCCACCTCCCCTAGGAGTTGTATCTCTCTATCTTTCCTTTCCTCTCTCTCTCTTTGTCTCAGCTTTAAAACTCGAACTGGAGAGAGGCGGTTAGGAAAGGCGGGAAGGCAGCGCGCAGGCGCTGTGGGATGCTCCCAAAAGCTTTCGTACTGGACGCTGGGGAGCGTTTCCGCGCAGGCTCCGTCGGTACCGACGATACCCATATGTGAAGACTTATTCCTGCTGTTCCCAGAGATCACCTGTTACAGGTAAGTAACTGTGCTTTATTGACTAAAGATTTATATGCAGAACAAATCATCAGAGAAGCAGGACTGTATGAAGACAACAGAGGTGTGAAGATTGATGGGAGACTCAACAGCCTTAGCTGTGCTGATGATACCATATTGCTAGCTGAAAGTGAAGACGATACGAAACATTTGATTCTCAAGATCAAGGAACATAGTCTTAAAATGAGCCTGCAAAATGCTTGTATGCAAATGCTAGAAGTTTAAAAAATAAGATGGGACAGTTAGAATTTATAGCACTAAATGAGACGTTCGATATGATTGGAATATCAGAGACATGGTGGAAGGAGGACAACCAGTGGGACACTGTGATAGCTGGGTACAAACTATATTGTAATGATAGAGCTGATCAAATTGGTGGAGGGGTTGCGCTCTATATTAGAGAGGGCATTGAATTAGAGAGGATTAAAGTTTTGCAGGAAACAAAATTTGCTGTAGAATTTCTATGGACTGAAATTCCATGTAAAAAGGGGAAGGCGATGGCAGTGGGGGTGTACTATAGACTGCCTGGCCAGAATGAACAAATGGATGAAGAAATGCTCAAAGAAGCTAACAAAAGTTACAGCGCAGTAAAATAATGGGTGATTTCAATTACCCCGGTATCGACTGGGTCAGTGTCACGGCAGGACATGCTAGGGAGATAAAGTTCCTAGATGAAATAAATGACTGCTTCTTGGAGCAGCTGGTTCATGAACCGACCAGAGAGGAAGCCATATTATAGATCTTGTCCTTAGTGGAACACCAGATCTAGTGAAAGAGGATAAGGGTGTTGGGGCCACTTGGCAATAGTGATCATAGCATGATCGCCTTTGATTTAATTAGTGGAGGAGGGATAGTAAGGAAATCCACAGTACTACCTTTTAACTTTCGAAAGGGAGACTATGATAAAATGAGGAAAAAAGTTAAGAAAAAACTAAAAGGAGCAGTTGCAAAGGTTAAAGACCTACATCAAGCTTGGGTGTTGTTGACACATGCTATCTTGGAAGCCCAGACCAGCTGTATTCCACGCTTTAAGAAAAGTGGAAGGAAGTCCAAAAAACTGCCAGCATGGTTTAAAGGGGGAGGTCAGAGAGGCTGCTGTTGCCAAAAAAAAAGCATCTTTCAGGAAATGGAAAAAAGAGCCAAACGACGAAACCTGGAACAGCACAAGCACTGGCAAGTCAAATGCAAGGCATTGATAAGGCAGGCAAAGGGAGAATTTGAGAAGAAACTTGCTGCGGAAGCAAAAACGCGAAATAAAGACTTTTTCAAGTACATTTGTAGCAAAAAAACCTGTGAGACAGTCAGTTGGTCCATTAGACGATAGAGGGGTTAAAGGGGCACTAAGAGGCGACAAGGCGATAGCGGAGAGACTGAATGAATTCTTTGATTCGGTCTTTACTGAGGAAGGATGTAGGGATGTTACCCATGACTGAAGTGGTATTTAAAGGTGCGGAAGAATTGAAGGAAATATCGATACATCAGGAAGATGTATTAGAACTATTAGATAAACTGAAGAGTAGCAAATCACCTGGGCCGGATGGTATACATCCAAGGGTGTTGAAAGAACTGAAATATGAGATTGCAGACCTGCTATTAGTAATCTGTGAACTATCATTAAAATCATCTCTAATACCTGAAGATTGGAGGATCGCCAATGTAACACCAATTTTTAAAAAGGGTTCCAGGGGTGATCCGGGAAACTACAGACCGGTGAGCCTGACCTCCGTACCGGGAAAAATGGTAGAAACCATCATAAAGAATAAAATTACTCAGCATGTAGGTAGTCATGGCCTAATGGGAGACAGCCAACATGGCTTTAGACAAGGAAGATCTTGTCTTACTAATCTGTTATGTTTTTTTGAAGGTGTGAATAAACAGGTAGACAAAGGTGAGTCGGTTGATTATAGTGTATCTGGAATTTCAGAAAGCCTTTGACAAGGTCCCTCATCAGAGACTTTTGGCAAAACTAGAGTTATGGAATAGGAGGCAGTGTACTACTGTGGATCAGGAACTGGTTAAAAGAAAGCAGAGGGTAGGGCTAAATGGCCAATTTTCCCAATGGAGAAAGGTGAATAGTGGTGTACCCCAGGGATCTGTGCTGTGTCCGCTGCTTTTTGACATATTCATAAATGACCTGGAAAGTGGAATAACGAGTGAGGTTATCAAATTTGCAGATGACACAAAACTATTTAAATTTGTTAAAACCCAAGAGGATTGTGGAAAATTGCAAGAGGATCTTGATAAATTGGAAGACTGCGCATCAAAATGGCAGATGAAATTTAATGTGGACAAGTGCAAAGTTATGCACCTAGGGAAGAACAACCCAAACTATGGTTATACGATGCAAGGTTCCAAATTAGGAACCACCACCCAGGAAAAAGATTTAGGCGTCATTGTGGATAACATGTTAAAACCCTCGGCCCAGTGTGCAGCGGCGGCCAAGAGAGCAAATAGAATGCTAGGTATCATAAGGAAAGGAATGGAAAATAAAACAAAAGATATTATAATGCCTCTATATCGTTCCATGGTGAGACCGCACCTTGAATATTGTGTGCAATTCTGGTCGCCGTATCTTAAAAAGGATATAGCGTTATTAGAAAAGGTTCAGAGAAGAGCCACCAAAATGCTAAAGGGGATGCAAGGATACTCCTATGAAGAAAGGCTTAAAAGTTAGGGCTCTTTAACCTGCAAAAGAGACGGCTGAGGGGAGATATGATAGAAGTCTATAAATTAATGAATGGAGTGGAACGGGTAAACATAGATTGATTGTTATCAGAATATAGAAAGACTAGGGGACATGCAATGAAGCTCCAAGGTAAAGTATTTAAGGCTAATAAAAGAAAATATTTTTTCACTCAACGTGTAATCAAACTCTGGAATTTGTTACCGGAGGATGTAGTAAAGGCTGTTAGTGTAGCTGGGTTTAAAAAAGGTTTGGACAAGTTCCTGGAGGAAAGGTCCATAAACCATTATTAAGAAGGGACCCAGGATATCACTGCTTGACCCAGTACAAGCATTGTGGGACCTGTGTCTTTTGGGAAAACTGCTAGGTACGTATGACCTAGATTGGCCACTGTTGGAAACAGGATACTGGGCTTGATGGACCTTGGTCTGACCCAGTATGGCATTTCTTATGTTCTTATGATCTGAAACATTTGATTCTCAAGATCAAGGAACATAGTCTTAAAATGAGCCTGCACCTTAATGTAAATAAGACAAAGATCCTGACAACTGGCAAAATAAGTTCATCGTTGATAGAAAAGAAATTGAAATAGTGGACAACTTTAACCTACTTGGATCAACTATTAATAAAGAAATAACAAGCAGTAAAGAAATGAGTGGAGTAAAGAAATGAGTGGAGTAGCAGCCTAGTGGTTAGAGCAACTGCCTAGTACCCAGAGGATCAGGGGTTCAATTCCCACTGACGCTCCTTGTGACCTTGGGCAAGTCACTTTACTCTCTATTGCCTCGGAAGAAAAGGCTGGCAATCTACTTCCGGTGATACATTGCCAAGAAAACCCAGAGGTAGCTGGGTCGCTATGAGTCAACACTGACTTGATGGCACTAAAAAAAAAAAAAAAGAAATCAGACGACATATTGCTCTTGGTAGAATGACCACATGTCAGCTTTACTCCATTCTCTGCTCACTTTCTGAAGTACATTCTTTTGCCTCTTCCCCTCCCCTTCTTCCTATTCCTGATCCCCCCCCTCCTAGCTACTCATTTAGCTGATGAAGTGCAATCTCTCTGTCTTTTTCCTATCTGCCCCCTCCCCTTTCTCCCCTTCCCTTGGATCCCCCTCACCTCTCCACGTTTATACATCCTCTCTGTTCCCATCTCTGGTCCTCCTTTTGGCCCAGAACTGTCCATAGTTTTTGCCGCCTCCCGCAAGACCGCTTGCCTATCTGATCCTATACCTTCTCATTGGTTGTCTGAGCCCTCCCTAGCCCTTGTACCACTCATCCTGTCCATTTTCAATTCTAGCCTCCTCAATGGTTCCTTCCCATCCCTCTGGAAACATGCTCTGATCCCTCTATTCCTGCAAGTTGGCGTCCCATTTTTAATCTCCCATTCTTCTCCAAGCTCTTGGAAAATTAGTCTTTGCCTAGCTGTCTTCCCATCTCAGTGCCACTTTAGCCCTTCATCCCCGTCAGTCCAGCTTTCGTCCTGGTTATAGTATAGAATCCATTCTTCTTTCCCTCCTTAATGAACTGCATACGATTGTGGCTTTGTCTCAATTGCTGTCTCCCTCGATCTGTCCGCCACTTTTGATTTAGTCGATCATCACACTCTCCTTATTAGTCTCCATGATGTTGGGATCTCAGGTGCTGTTCTTCTTTGGTTCCATTCCTTCCTCACTGGCAGGTCCTTCACGGTATTCTTTGGGTCCACTTCCTCCCCTGCCACCCCCCTCCTCTGTGGTGTACCACAAGGTTCTGTCCTGGCCCCACTCCTGTTCAGTATTTTCCTGGCCCTCCCCTCACCCTCTTGGTTCAACAGCATGGTATCTCCGCGTACTACTACGCGGATGATATCATCCTCTTTCATCACACTGACTCCTCTGCCCCTGACATTGGACCTCTGAATGCTTGCCTTTCCTGTATTGCCTCTTGGATGTTCTCTAATTACCTGCATGTTAATCTCTCCAAAACCATGGCCATTTGGTTTACCTTTGGTTGTACAGTTCCCCCTCTTGTTCCTCTTCTCTCCTCATCTCCCATCCCTGTTGTCTCCTCCCTGCGCTCTCTCGGTGTCACCCTTGATTCCTCCCTTTTATTCCGAGATCATATTTCATCTGTCTTCCAGTGTTCTTTTTACTCTCTTGAGGCAGCTCTGTGCTGTCCGTTCCTTCATCTCAGCACCTTCCTTGACCACACTACTCCTTTCTCTTGTTATGTCCTGCCTGGACTATTGCAATGTCTCATTAGCCGGCCTCCCTCTATTATCAACTATGCAGATTCCAACTCGTTCAAAACACAGCTGCATGTATCCTTACTCACACTTCTCGCTCAGATCAGGTCTCCCCACTTCTCATTCATCTTCATTGGCTTCCCATGTCCTTCAGAATTCAATACAAAATTCTCACCTTCATCCATAAAGTAATCCCTACTGGCGCTCCTCTTTACATTTCTAATTGAGTCCGTCCTCATACCCCTCAGCGTTCACTCGGGTCTATTCATTCCAACTGCATGTTCCTCCTCTCCCCGTCGCAGGCCCACTTGGAATCCACCTGGTCCTCTGTCGTCTTTTTTTTCCTTGGCCCTCAACTCTGGAACTCGCTCCCGTCAGCCTTCCGCTTAGAATCCTCCTTCATCAGTTTTAAAGCTAGGTTAAAGACCCACCTTTTCTGTACATCTTTTGACTTTCCTCCTCCTTCCTCCCCCCTACCTCACCTTCCATGGTGATGTGCCATTCCTCCCTATTCTAAATCTTCTTGTTCTTGCTCCCTTGTTCTTCTCTCTTTACTGTCCCTTTCCTGTTTGGTTATTGGCGTTCTGTTTCTTTTCTTAGCAACATATAACTTTTTGATTGTAAACCTCTCTGATACTTGCGTATGGGCAGTATATTAAATGCCGAATAAGGATCTGGATAAGATTATCAAGAGCAGAGATGTCACTCTCTATACAAAGATTCGAATCTTTCAAGCCATGGTATTTTTTTAGTAACGTCATATGGATGCGAAAGTTGGACAGTGAAAAAGATAGGAAGAAAATCGATGCCTTTGAATTATGATGCTAGCAACGAATACTGTGTATACCATGGACTGCCCTAAGAACAAACCAGTCGGTACTAGAGTTCAAACCTAAGCTTTCTTTAGAAGTTCAGATGACAAGACTTTGATTTTCATACTTTGGACATAGAAACATAGAAAAATGACGACAGAAAAAGGCCACATGGCCTGTCTAGTCTGTCCCTCCACACCAATAACTACAACAGTCCCCTTTTTTCCTTTAGAGATCCTCTGTGTTTGTCCCATGCTTTTTTGAATTTAGATACTGTCCTCATCTCTACCACCTCCACTGGGAGACTATTCCACGGATCCACCACTCTTTCTGTAAAGAAATATTTCCGCGTATCACTCCTGAATCAATCCCCTTTCACCCTCATCCCATGTCCCCTCATAGCAGTATTTGCTTTCAATCGAAAGAGGCTTTTCCCCTGTGCATTTATGCCACGGAGGTATTTAAATGTCTCAATCATATCACCTCTATCCCGCCTTTCCTCTAATGTGTACATATTAAGATCCTTAAGTCTGTCCACATATGCTTTATAATGAAGACCACTAACTATTTTAGTAGCCACCCTCTGTACTGACTCCATCCTGTTTATATCCTTTTGAAGGTGCCACCTCCAGAATTGCACACAATACTCCAAATGAGCCGCACCAAAGACTTATACAGAGGCACTATCACCTTCTTTTTTTCTGCTAACCATTCCTCTCCGTATGCACCCAAGCATCCTTCTAGCTTTTGCTGTCGCCTTTTCTACCTGTTTAGACACTTTAAGATCATCAGACACAACCACGCCTAGGTCCTGCTCTTCTTTAGTGGACAAAAGTACTTCACCCCCTATACTATATTGCTCCCTTGGATTGCTGCAGCCCAAATGCCTGATCTTGCATTTTTTAACATTAAATCCCAGCTGCAAAATTCTAGACCATTCTTCAAGCTTAGCTAAATCCCTCCTCATGTTATCTACACCTTCCTGGGTGTCTACTCTATTGCAGATTTTGGTATCATCCGCAAAGAGGCAAACCTTACCTGACAGCCCTTCTGCTATATCACTAACAAAGATGTTAAAAAGAATCGGACCAAGGACAGATGGGGCACACCACTGATAACTTCCTTCTCCTCAGAGTGAGCTCCATTTACCTGTATCCTTTGTCGCCTTCCACTCAACCAATTTCTAACCCAAGCAATAACTTTAGGGTCCATCCCTAGGGTGCTCAGTTTGCTTATAAGTCACCTGTGAGAAACGGTGTCAAAGGCTTTACTGAAATCTAAATACACACATCTAGGGCTCTCCCTCAGTCCAACTCCCTGGTCACCCAGTCAAAGAAATCAATCTGATTTGTTTGGCAAGACCTGCCTCTGATGAATCCATGTTGCCTCGGATCCTGTAATCCGCTGGACTCCAGAAACCTCACTATTTTCTCTTTCAGCAGCGTTTCCAATAATTTACTTACCACCGAAGATAAACTAACCGGCCTGTAGTTTTCAACCACATCCTTATTTCCACTTTTGTGTAAAGGCACCACATGAGCCTCTCTCCAGTCCTTTGACACCACTCCCGACTCCAATGAGGCATTGAAAAGGTCAGTCAGTGGAGCTGCTAGAACGTCCACAAGTTCCCTCAGTATTCTAGGATGTAGCCCATCCGGTCCCATCGCTTTGTCTACTTTAAGTTTAGCTAGTTTCTCATAAACACAGTCTTCTGAAATTTGTTCAAGACGCCCCTCACTTCTGTTCCCGTTTGTGGGTGTTTTCTGAGGTCCTATTCCTGGTTCTTCATATGTGAACACAGAACAGAAATATTTGTTAAGCAATTCCACTTTATCTTCATCAGCATGCCAAGTATGATGTCTGTCTCTAATGATCTCTCTCTCTCTTCGCATGATAAGGTAGGTCAATGCAAAAGAGGAAGGCCAGCAAGGAGATGGATTGATACAATAACAGCAGCTATGGGTGCCACTCTGTCAACAATGAGACGCCTGACTGAAGACCGAACACAGTTTAGGACAACTATTCAGAGGGTCGCCATGAGTCAACACAAACTCAATGGCACTTAACAACAACATATAGATGTTACTAGCCCAATAATGTGGTGGAGGTGTGGCCTGGGTGGAGCTAGGGTGATGCATGTCAGTGTGATTTCAGAATGGCATAAGTATGTCTGGCCGTGGTTGCTGAGGCATCCATGCCTATACCTGCTGCTAGGTATAAAGTGAAAAATGCTCATTTCATGGATGTAATGCTTCCAGGGGAAAGCACAAAATGCACTTACATTGCCAGAGGTCTTATTTCTTGCCCAAAGAAACCTGAGCTTAAACACATACTCCAGACATATTACTGGCCTAGCACTTCACATCTGAATATCTGAAATGACAGACTGGGATGTATAAGTCTCAGCGAGCATAGTCGCCCCCTCCTTCTGAAATACCCCTGCCGGCAAGTCCAAGTACCCGATTCTGAGGCTGTGCAGTTTAGGAATGTCCACATTTGTGAAATGGCCTACACCTGTGTAAATACCAAACCTTTCAACCTGCACGAGCCTGCCTCCATAACCGGTTACAGGGACAGTCATTTTTCAGGATGGAGACAGGGCAATTTCAGAAGGCACTATACATGCCTCAGTTTGCTGCTGCCACTTCCCCCCCCCCCTTCCCAATTTTTTGAATAATTTACATTCTGCTCTGGATGTTCTAGATTCTTATATCCCTTCTAAAATAACTACTTCCTGATCTTAGCTCCAGTCTAGTCCCGGACCTCTGAGTTGACAATCCCATTCAGCAGCTTGGAGACTGAGGAACCTCCTTTTTCTGTGATGTCATCTGTATATCTTCCAGGGATCCGCCTGCCTCCATCAGTTACCTCAGTCTCCAAGCAGCTGAAAAGGATGGTGAGCCTGGAGGTCCAGGCTCACTGGAGGAACAATTAAGGATAGTTAGTGGTAAAGTGACAGGATTAGCATTGTCTGGATGTCTAGTTCGGGTTATCTAAGAATTATATACCGTGCTCTGCTTTAAAGGTGCACAGGCTCTCCTCCGATCTGTGGTTGCTGCTGTGGGAGGGCAGACAAGCAGGGGGCTCGGAGGTGCAGCGTTCGCTTCTTGTTTGCAGTAGCGGAGCTGAATCGCTGAAGCAGTCACGGTGCTGCAGAGAAAGGAGTCAGCCAGGCACGCAGCAGAGGATTTGCCTGTGAGCGTGCCTGAGCTGACCGTGGCGATAGCAAGGAGTCTGCCTTTTGAGCAGTGCACAGGCCGGGGCCCCGAGTCAGTGCGGCTTGTTTTCCCCGTGAGCGGAGGAAAGCTGGAGACATGCTGACGAGCGAAGGGGCGGCTGAAAGAGGTAAGCGAGCGGCTGCGGGGTCTCTCTCTTCGGCGCAAAAGGGCGCACTTTGCAGGGTAGGCCTCGCCACGTGGCTCCGGCGCGGGAAGCGCGAGTGCAGCCTTGGCCCAGTTACTTCGGCGGTTCAGGCCGTCGGGAGCTGCGTGGGGGGGGGGGGGCTGTTTCAGGGCTCTCTGTTCTCCGGTAGGGAGCAGGTGAAGTTATTTAAAAGACAGGAAAAAAAACAAAAAAAAACAAATCGCGGTTGTGTCTGAGCGTGCCCTGCCAGCCCGAACAGCAGCACGACTAGGGAGCCGCGAGGTCTGACAGGCTCCCCACTGTCCCCAGGTGCCCCTACTGGCGTAGGAAATAAGGGCGTCCGGTGACATTTAATTTATATTAAGGCGTGGTTGAGCTGAAGGACCAAGAGGATTCTGGTCCTTGTAGTGCAGAACTCCTTATAAAGAACAATCTACGCCAAAGTGTAGGGTAATAAGGCTTTATTTCCCCAGTCAACGCTTAGGGTTCAATAAGACACAAAAGAAAATGAAGGTAATTCTTTCCTCTAACAAAAAGGTTCCACCGTTATATAAACAGTTAAGGGTTGTAGGCTTCACAATTAACTGTTTATCTGGGTTAAGGCTTCTTTCAAATCAATAGAAATTAACATCAGGAAACAAATGGTTATCAACTTCACCATATGCAGAGTTCTCTTTTCTCTATACATCTAGCAAGGCAATCGAGCTAGTTCTTGAACAAAAGTTACATTCCATTGGTTCACTCTGAGGAATGGGAACACTGGTTTCACAATCAAAGTCCATTGATTCTGGGTCACTACCTTCTTCAGTGCTATGACTGGCTTCGGTATCTGTTAACTCCTCACATGGGTGGTTCTGTTTCTCATACAACTTCCTTAGCACACTGTTAGGAAGTGCTTTTAAAAGGTTAGCTTTACTTCTTCTAACTTTCTGAGGCTTATCTATTTGCATAAGGTTTTCATCACTTAAACTTTCCCTTATGATGAAAGGCTTTTCATACCTTAGCTTCTGTAGGCTGCCACACCCAGGACTCAGCTTGCAACGTAGCTTCTCAGGCTGACAAGCTGTTCTGTGCACTGCTCTATAATCAGAGTTACCAGGAAAACTTGACGTGGATTTCCACTCTCTGTGTTTCTGGGCAAAAGTATCCCTGTAGAAGGAATCTCCTTTCCTTGTGCCTTTCTGGTTTAGCATAGGAGACTTACTTGGGCTAGGAGAGCTGCTTTCATCAGGCAAGCTGCTTCTTTGGTTTGCTTGGCTTTGGACTCCGTTCCAATACCTTTGGCCTCTCTGGACTTTATCCCTTTGAGTATACCTCTTTTGGATTCTGTCTCCTTGAGTTGGCTGCACCTGGAAGCTTTCCTGTTCCAGGCTTCTCTCACTGCTCCTGCTGCCGGTCCTTCTGACCTCGCTCTTGCCACTTCCCCAGCACTTGCTCTTGCCTCCGCCTCTTTCGGTTTCTCTCCCTATCTCACTGATCATCTGGTTTCCTTTATAAAGGGATTTCCGGTTTGCACGTTCTGAGTTTGAGGACAGGTGAAACTGCTTGTCACTAATGTGATCAATGCTAGAGCATGTTGCTTCAGGTACTGTGTAATTGTTCATGCGCCCTCTGGCTGAGCTGCGCTGGAACTGCGCTCTCTGCCTTTTCTGAGTTCCATGAAAATCAGGAGGTTTTTTTTTCAACACTGTTTCTTTTCTAGCTCCAGCCTCATGACACCACTCAGTGCTGGGATGCCGGCTAAGGCGCAATGCTTGGTCTGTGGGGCCAAGAGAGGCACACTTGCAGACTCAGGTGTGTGTAGAGGCTGCACGAGGGAGTCGGCTGCCCAGGAGCTCTCCAGGGAAGGTGATGAAGTCAGGATGGAATCCGAGCCGGGGTCTTTGGTAGATCAGGGGGCTGCTCCATCCCTGGGAGAGCCAGTGGCAGGGACTTCGGCTGCCCCGGATGTCCCGCCTTCATCTATGGCCTGGCCCAAGGGTCTTGAGTCGTTTTTTTCTGCCGACTTCCTGGGCCTCCTGCTGCGAGCGGTGGAAGGCCTCCCCTCCAAGAAGGTGAAGTGCAAGGCTGAGAGTCGGGGACTAAGGAGATCAGGGTCCCCTTTTGCAGCAGAGGCTCGGGAAGGGCCCAGAAGGCCACGACTGGATGGAGATCTCGCGGATCTGTTGGTGGTGTCAGAGGAACAGATATCAGAGGAGGAGGACAGGTGTGTGGAGCTGGACGATGAACTGGAAGAAGGTGAGCTCGCTGAGAAGGAAGAGCAAGCGAGAATGGTGCGGGTCTTCCGCAGGGAGGAGCTGCTGGTGCTCATTGCGGAGACTCTGAGAGCCTTAAATATGCCGGACCAGAGTGCAGCGGAGGATGTGACCCTGGAGGACCCTTTGTTGCAGGTCTTTCGAAAGACTCAAAGGGCGTTTCCGGTGCACAGGGTGTTTCAGGAGCTGATACAGGAGTGGAACGTTCCCGAGGCATCCCTGAAGGGCTCTAGAGTGATGAGTCGGCTTTACCCTCTGGTGGATCAGGACAAGGAGATTTTCAAGCCTCCCAAGGTGGACGCCGCAGTGGTGGCAGTGATAAAAAAGACCACTATCCCAGTGGAGGGCAGTGCTGCCCTCAAGGATTCTCAGGACAGAAAGCTGGATGCCTTGCTCAGACAGATTTTTGATGTGAATGCCCTCTCCTTGCAGGCGGCTATCTGTGGAGCATGGGTGGCAAGGGCCTGCTTGCAGTGGTCCCAGCGGAGTCCAGGAAGGCAAGAGACCGATGCGGTAGAGGGCGCATCCAGGTTGGAGTCGGGAGCGGCGTACCTGGCAGATATCCAATATGATCTCATGCGCGGCTTGTCAAAGAGCATGGCTTCGGCGTTGGCAGCAAGGCGTTATCTGTGGCTCCGCAATTGGGCGGCGGATAACTCATCTAAAGCGAGATTGAGTAAGCTTCCCTTCAAGGGACGTCTTCTGTTCGGGGAAGATCTAGAGAAACTGGTCAAGGATCTGGGCAAAACGAAAGGTGGTAGACTGCCAGAGGAGAAGCCTAAGCAGGGGCGTCCTGGGGCTGGTGGTAAGGGCCAGCAACGGGAGTTTCGCCGTTTTCTCTTTCAGAGGTTTAATTCCAGCTCCAGAGGCAAGTTCCCCAGTAGAAGCCAGTCATTTCGGGGCTTTCGAGGAGCGGGTAGAGGTTTTGGTTACTCCTCCGCCTCCTCTAACCTTCGCAAACCTCAATGATGCCAGGGGGGCCCAGGCGCCCGTAGTTCCTGTGGGAGGGCGTTTGCAGGAGTTCTATGCCGCCTGGGGCCGGATTACCACGGATCAGTGGGTTCTGGAGGTAATCAGAGAAGGTTATGCACTGGAGCTGCAACGACCAGTACGCGACGCCTTCGTACAGTCCCCCTGCAAGTCGCCGGCCAAACACGTGGCAGTGCAGGAGATGGTAGGAAGGCTTCTAGACCTCAAGGCAATAGAGCCAGTTCCCCGGGACCAGTACGGCTGCGGTCGATACTCCCATTTACTTCGTGGTGCCGAAAAAAGACGGAAGAGTCCGGCCCATCCTGGATCTAAAAGGAGTAAATCGATGTCTTTGCGTCTCTCACTTTCATATGGAAATGCTGCGGTTCAGAGAGGCGAGTTCCTCACCTCCCTGGATCTTTCAGAAGCGTATCTTCACATTCCTATTCGGCCGGACCACCACAAGTATCTGCGCTTTGCAGTTCATTGCGGGCAGTTTCAATTCCGAGCCTTGCCGTTCGGGCTGGCGACGGCGCCTCGCACGTTCACCAAGATCATGGTGGTTGTGGCAGCGGCCCTGCGCAGGGACGGGATCCTGGTGCACCCCTACCTGGACGATTGGCTCATTCGAGCAAAGTCGTGAAGAGAGAGCGAAAGTGCTACGGCCAGAGTAGTAGCATTCCTGGAGAGTCTAGGTTGGGTGGTGAACGTACCGAAAAGTCAGCTAGTTCCCTTGCAGTGCTTAGAGTACTTAGGGGCTCGGTTCGACACGAAGGCAGGTCAGGTGTTTCTGCCTCGGCTGAGAGCGCAGAAGTTGCGAACCCTGGTTCGGAGGTTTTTGTGCAGCGCGGAACCCTCAGCTTGGCAGTACCTCCAGCTGCTGGGCACGATGGCGGCGACGATAGAACTGGTGCCGTGGGCGAGAGCGCACATGAGGCTGTTACAGCGGGTGCTTCTCCGGCGCTGGTCTCATCAGCGGGATCCGCTGTCGCAACGGCTCCCCTGCCTGGAGGAGACCCGAGGGTCTCTGCTTTGGTGGCTTCTTCCCGCATCGCTGGAGCGTGGGAGGCCGCTGGAGGCGCCCGCCTGGGTGCCGTTAACGGCGGATGCCAGTCTCCTGGGATGGGGGCACATTTCCAGGGGCAGTTCACGCAGGGACAGTGGAACGAGCAGGAGAGGGCCCGGTCGATCAACAGATTGGAGTTGAGAGCGGTGTCCCTAGCCCTGCAAAGCTTTCAATCTTGCATCTCTGGGACGGCGGTCCGAGTGTTTTCCGACAACGCAACCGCGGTGGCATATGTCAATCGACAGGGGGGTACAAGCAGTATAGCGCTGGAAACCAAGGCAGAGGCCCTGTGCGGTTGGGCCGAAAAGAATCTCCTAGCACTGTCGGCGGCGTATGTGGCAGGAGTAGACAATGTGAAGGCTGATTTCCTAAGCCGAGTGAAGGTGGATCCAGGAGAGTGGGTCCTTCATCAGGAGGTGTTCGACATGCTAGTGTGTCGGTGGGGAACACCGGTGATGGACCTCATGGCAACGTTCCAGTTGGCAAAAGCCAGTCTGTTTTACAGCAGGCGAAGAGAAAGGATGTCAGAGGGTCTAGATGCGCTCATCCAAGCCTGGCCGGAGGATCAACTACTGTACGTCTTTCCTCCCTGGGTGTTGATAGGCAGAGTACTGCAGCGGATCGAGAGCTTCAGGGGGCAGGTGATTTTGATAGCGCAAGATTGGCCCCGTCGCCCTTGGTATGCGGACCTAATAAGGCTACTGGCAGCGTGACCTTGGCATCTTCCAGCTCGGGTGGACCTCCTGTCGCAGGGTCCCCTGTACATGCCTCACGTGGATCGATTCTCGCTTACGGCTTGGCTCTTGAGAGGGCGCGGCTGAAGACCAGAGGATACTCCTCGGCGGTCATTACCACGCTGTTAAAGGCGAGGAAGAGGTCGACGTCCTTGGCGTATGTACGAGTCTGGAGAATCTTCGAAGGTTGGTGTGGAGACAGGGGCTCGGCGGCGTTGAAGGCATCCATCCCGCAGGTCCTAGAGTTTCTGCAGGATGGTTTCGACAAAGGGTTGGCGGCGGCCTCCCTTAGGGTGCAGGTGGCAGCGCTGTCGTTTTACCGAGGACGGATAGGTGGTCTTCCGCTCGGGGGGCATTTGGATATTAAGTGTTTTCTGAGGGCGGTATCCTTATTGCGACTACCTAGGCGACACTTAGTGCCTAAATGGAGCCTTCTGCTTGTGCTGGAAGCGCTAGAGCGGGAACCCTTTGAGCCCTTGAGCGGCGCGTCCTTGAAAGATCTCACCTTGAAGGTTGTGTTTCTGGTGGCAATCTGTTCGGCCCGCAGGATTTCGGAACTACAGGCATTCTTTTGCAGGGAACCTTATTTGTTGTTCTTTGAGTCTAAGGTAGTGTTAAGACTGGTGCCGGCCTTTTTGCCTAAGGGTAGTGTCGGCGTTTCATCTGAATCAGGACATCTCTCTGCTGGTGTTTAGTAGACACGCGGGGAGTCCAGCCTCTAGGAGCTTGGATGTTCGAAGGGCGTTGAAGTATCTGCGGCGGACGGCGAGTTTTCGCAGATCAGAAAGGTTGTTTGTCCTGTTCGGTGGGCCCAGACGTGGTGAGGCGGCATCTAAGGCCTCCATAGCCTGGTGGATCAAGGAGGCCATCGCGTCAGCGTATGTGTTGAAGGGCAAGTTGGTGCCGGAAAGGCTTAGGGCTCATTCCACCAGGGCTCAGGCGGCGTCCTGAGCGGAGCTTCGCTTGGTGCCGCCGCTCGAGATCTGTAGAGCGGCGACTTGGTCTTCTTTGAATCCTTTTGTGAAGCATTACCGGCTTGATTTACAGGCGGCGCAAGATGTGCGTTTTGGATCAGCGGTCCTTCAGGTTGGGGTTGCCGGTCCCTCCCATGAAGAGTACTGCTCTGGTACATACTCAGAGGTCCGGGACTAGACTGGAGCTACGATCAGGAAGGTGAAATTAGACTTACCTGCTAATTGTTGTTCCTGGAGTAGATCCAGTCTAGTCCCGAGTCCCGTCCCAGCGTGGTGAGTCTGCAAATATCAGCCTGAAGGTTGGGATTATGGCAGGTAAGCCGAACTGCCTGGTGGGGAGCTTTCCTGAAAGCAAGGAGGAGGAGGAGGAGTAGCCTAGTGGTTGGGGCAAGGTACTTCAGGCCGGAAGGTCGGGGGTTCAAATCCCACTAGAGGACAGCAACCTTGGGCCGGAAGGACTGGGGTTTCTAGTCCCACAGATGCTCCTTGTGGTCTTGGGCAAGCCACTTAACCCTTCATTGCCCATGTTCCCTGTAAGTATTAGTGTATGTGTCTCATATCCCCGTGTGTTAAATGTATCCCCCAATTGTGTTGTGACCGCTTTGATTGAAGGATAAGGCGGTATACAAAACTGTCTAAATAAATAAATAAATAAATAAATATCTGGGGCAGGTTTCACCCAATCAGATGGGGGGAAACCTCAGCACATTTAAAGTTTTCTGATGTCAGGTTAGTAACAGAATATTATGGTAGATTTTTATGCGATACAAAAAAAACAAAGGAGGTTGGTTTGATTCTTACTTGTTGCTCCGGAGAGTCTGCTTTGTCAATAGTGAACTGATGGAGGCAGGCGGATCCCTGGAAGATATACAGATGACATCACAGAAAAAGGAGGTTCCTCAATCTCCAAGCTGCTGAATGGGATTGTCAACTCAGAGGTCCGGGACTAGACTGGATCTACTCAAGGAACAACAATTAGCAGGTAAGTCTAATTTCACCTTTCTATTTCCTTTATCACCAATTTATAGTCCCGTATCTCTGCCTGCTTAACTGACATTGCTACCTGGATGTTCTGCCACTGTCTGAAATTGAAAATGACCAAAACCAGGCTGTTTGGTTTTCCCCATAAACCCACCTCCCCCCCCCCCCCTTTTTTTGTATTTCTGTGGATAACACCCTACTCTCTATTTTGTCAGCTTGCAACCTTTGGAGTCATCTTTGACTCCACCCTCGACGACTCCACCACACACATCCAGCTAAAACTTGTCATTTCTTTCTCTATAACATCAGAGACATATGCCTCTTTCTGAACACACTACTAAGATCCTTATCCACTCTTTTTAGTTAGCTCCCATCTAGACCAGGGATCTCCAACTCTAGTCCTGGAGGCCGCAAACAGTCAGGTTTTCAGGATGTCCTAATGAATATGCATGAATACATTTGCATGCACTGCCCCATTGTATTCAAATTTATCTCATGCATATTCGTTAAGGACATCCTGAAAAACTGACTGGTTTGCAGCCCTCCGGGACTGGAATTGGAGATCCCTGATCTAAACTACTACAACTCCTTGGGCAACTCCCACCATTTCAGCAGGCCGAGGAGATGGCTACCTTCACCCACCTGGAGATAGAAGCCTTGGAAGCTGCCTTCCCCTTGCGCATCCCTCAAAACTGGACGAACAGATGGTCTGATTTCCAAAATGGAGATGTGCACTGCAAATGGCGCTTGAGCACTCAGCACATCCAGAAGGAGAAGCTGGGACATGTCCCTCGCTGCCCCCACTCCCCAGAAACACTGAAAACTTAACTGCTGGTTCAGATGGAAAGCCGAGACCACCTTGGGGAGAAACGAAGCGACTGGCCTCCTTGGTATATAGAAAGGAAAGGCTCATGACATGACAGCGCCTGAAGCTCCGAGATTCTCCTAGTTGAGCAGATTGCTACCAAAAAGACTGTCTTCAATGTCAGATCCTTCAGGGAGCCACCTGCTCAGTGGCCTGAAAGGTGCCTCCGCCAGTGCTGACAAAACCAAATTGCCTCATTGGACGACTACATAGTGGTACCGGGACCAATAGATGGGATAGAAGGGGTTACTGGGACCAATAAAAAGTTTGCCTAACAAACCAATAATACCAGGAGTCTGTTCAGAAGGTCCAAATCATTTATTTATGCACAAGACTCAAGCAGAATCACATTCAAAATGGCTGAGCAATGGTTTCTAGCAAAACAACAACTTTTATACCGTTCTTCTCCATTCTGAACATAGGCAAACTTTTTATTAGTCCCAGTAACCCCTTCTATCCCATCTATTGGTCCCGGTACCACTACGTAGTCGTCCAAATGAGGACTTTGGTCTGGGCTCAGCACCTGCTTACCCCCCTTACAGTCCCCATTACAATGGACAGTTCTTAGACTCTTGATACAATTCTCCTCCAAGGTCACTAGCCAACCAAACCATATGGGAAAGCAGGGCACTGTAACTTTTCTTTCAGCACAGTTAATTAATTTCATAGCAGCTTCACACATCTTATCAATTCCAATTAAAGCTTGTTTTTCTATCTTTTCTAAGTTTCGTTTCTGCTTAGCTATGTTCAGTTATGCTTAGTTAAGTTTCAATTCTATGGTGGCATCATTCAGGGGGTTTTTCATTCCTCTGGGCCTAACCACAAGCTACATTTACAGGTCAAGCTACTTAGGCCTGTCTGTTCAGTTCAAGCAGCATGGATCATAGGCCTTTGCCTACCACATTCCCCCCTTTGATTATTCTCACCCGCAAGTGAGAAAGGGTGAGAATCAAATCACATAATACTAGGTAAAGGTATCACTCTGTGGGATAGGGTAATAGTTTCACATAGCTAGTATCTTTGTAGCTGCCTTACGCTCTACAGTGCTATTAATAACTGAAGTTATCATTCGCAAGCAAAGTGGCAAGAAACAAGGGAGCAACAAGCAGATAGTCAGAGTCCATAGTTTAGCAATATTAATGTTGAATAGGCTCTACTTTTTAACCATATGACTAACTTTTTTTAACTTGATTGGAGACTATAGCAATCAGGTCTCAGAATTTAGACTGCTTCTTCGAGTTGCTCATGAAAGGCAAAACTGGGCGTCTGTTATACATCAACGACCTGTATAATATTGCTAGAATTAGTCTTCCACTAATACTTAGTATTTTCTTTCTCTTATCGTTTTTTTTGACTTTTTTTTGAAGGTTTTTTAATGTTTTTTTTATATAAAACTATCCATAACTCATATATGAAACACATGCATGAAGCCAATGAAGACAGTGAAAAATTACTTAGCTTTGCTCGATTTAAGGACTCTCGTTCCCCCCTGTAACTTCATGTGGAGGGGGTTATCATGCCTTTTCATCCAATTGGTCGAGCCGAGATTTTCACTTATAATTCGATGCCACTCTAGACATGTTTTATCAGCAGGAAATTCAGGATTGCACTTTCACTTGCTGCCACATTGGTCTATTATCATTTCAGCTGTACCTCCATATGGTTATGGGAAAAACTTAAAATGTTCAAATTCCCTGTTCAGACTCCCGACGCTACAACTTGGCGCCGTGGCGTTTCACTCATAATGTTTCGTCAGGGGATGTGGCTCCTCTCCTTGAAATGTGTTCTTCACTCAGAAAAACGCCGTAGAGTCCATAGTTTGGCAAGAGTGGGAAAAAGAACTAAAGGATTAGAAGGTTCAGGAGCATTTATGCCAGACCACCAAGATGTCTTCTTTGTTGTGCTGTTGTAAAACTGCTAATTTAGACAGTCCAGCTGTCCAACCTTCATAGTAAGTGGTGGTCCGGTCTGAAGGTCGTGTGGCACTTATTCAGGCTGCACAGGGAGGTAAGGCAAAAGTCATTTCAAAGCACTCCAAGGCTGCTGCCAGAATAAAGCAATAATAAGAATTCATAATGGGCATATTCTCTGGAAAATTGGTGGAACTGTCGGCTTCCACAATAGATAACAGATGTAGAGTTGATTGTAGATCCTCGAGCTTCTGCCGTACGTAGACCTACCAGCTTTGTGGCAGGAGTAGGGCTGTAGATTCCAAAGTATCACTGTCCTCTGGGATGTCTCAGGTTCTTAAAATATCATAGTACAGTCTCTCAGGCTATTATTGCCTCCTTAGAGCAGTTCACTTTTTAGGAGATCAAAACAGTTTTGTTCTCAGAGCATTTGAACAGTCTCTTAGAAGACTCAATTTCTTAACACAACACAGTCTATTTCTGATGATTGCAGCTTTCTCCAGATGCGAGGCTTACCTTCAGATAAACGGACAGTCTTGAAATAGTGCAGTTTCCGAGGGACCAATAAGTCTTAGGTCCGTGGCTGTTGTCGTAGGGTGAGGCGCAATGGAGTCTCAGGATGCTGTACAGTAGTCCAGTGATCAGGTTCAGAAACAGTTGCTGGCTTTACTCGACTATGATGGATCTAAAGTTCGAATTCTGCGACTTTTACTGCAGTTGGAGATGACAGGATGACAACATAGGGTCCCTTCCAATGCAGGGCTAACGGTATCCTTCTCCACTCTTTGATCCACACCGAGACTCCAGGCTTGAAAGGATGCAGGGGTTCAGGCAAATTGATGGGTGATCGATTTTGTACCCAGGTATGAAGACTCTGCAAAACAGAACTTAAAACCAATAGTTCATGTCTAATAATTTCAGATCCTATCTGTCTAACATCTCCTTTTATTCTCTATAAATAGGCTACAGATTCTCAGAATCTCAAAAAGGGGGAACTCCTAAAGACTTAGCAGGGGCTACGTATTGTGATGATGAAGGCAGTTCAGAGGCTATGGAATGCCAGGAGAATGAACTCTGTGTCTTTAAGAGTGAGAGCATTCAGGGTTTCCCCAGCAACCCGAGAACCTTTGACTCATAGCACAGTCACCATTAAGCCCCGCCCACTTCAGCACGTCAGGGCTGGAGTGAAGCCTAGCAGCTCCCACGTGTGCTGGGAAAAAGGCGTGGTCCCTGAGAGGGAGCAGTTTAAAACTCCTGTGTTTGGAAAGTCAGAGAGAGGAGGACCGGAAAGTGAAGGAGGAAGACGAGGAGAAGAGAGAAGAAGGAGTGGCAGTGAACCCAGAGGACCTGGAAGAGAATCCAGAGGAACTGGAGCTAGAGGAGAAGGGACCCAAGGAGGCACGAGAAGTGCTGGGCTCAAGCTCAAAGACAAGCAGTGGGATCTGCTTGGAACCGGTCCAAGGCAGTCTCAGCAGAAAGGAAGTTTGCTACAACGGAGAGAAGTGTCTGCAGAGAGAAAGCAGCATGGCTCTGGCAAGGAAAGAGGAGAGCTACTAAACGGCCCTGAACTAAGGCAAGTGTGTCTTCCAGAATTCCTGCCTGAAAGAAAGTTAAGAGAATTAGTTCCTGATAGAAGGAATAATTATAATAACCAGCTAAGCTTTAGCAGTAGAAACAATAGCTTGTCTGCAGGTCAGCACTCCCAGCTCTCTGAAGAAATAGAGCAGAAAAAGGTTCTATTAGAGAGATTGAATGAAATGCTCCAGAAACAAACTAGTCAGCTCTACAGCCAGGTACCCTCTGAAGAATGTTGTGAGGATGCCATTGAGGAAATGGATATAGGAAGCTGCTATGAAGACTATGAAGATAGCTCCGATGAGATGCAGTGTTCTTATTGTAAAGCTAATGAATTAGAAGTGTGTTAAGCTTAAAACCTGTTTGAATGAGTGAATGCCATAGTAAGGAACTTACCTGATTGAAGGACGCAGCACAGAGAACAGCTGAACGTTGTTAATCAAGCTGTTGCTCTGTAAGGCCTGAAACTGAAGGGAAAGCTCAGTGGGCATTTTTAAAGCTGTTTCCGTTATAAAGGAGCTGTGAAGTAAACACTCCCATAAGAAGCTAATGTGCCCATGAGAAGCTTTATAATCTGAGCTTTGAAAGCAAGTTCCTAAGAAGCTATCTATTGCTGATACCAGTATTCCTGTGCATACTTTTGTAAAAGTTATACCTTTGCTTTGGAGAAGAATCCCATTATTGTTTATTCAGCCTGTTACTTGTGAATGTGATGGAAACCCCAGAACACAACAAATAAATATTTCTCTGTTTCGCCTGACCACTTGTCTGCACAACTATTTTTGCCTAATATGGATAAGTGAAACTACATATCCCAGCAGCCCTCCTGGCAGCCATATTGGGAGGACTTATTCTAGGGCAGCAAGGCGACTCCATCCTGGTGCCCGGCTATACGCCCAGCCAGGTGGGGGCGACAGTATATCCTAAGAAGGGCTATAGGAAGAACCTGGGGCCACTTCAGGTAAACCTCTTGGCAAAGTTTGGACAACTGAGATTTCAAGGTTCTATTCATACATTCTACTTTTCCTAAAGTTTTGAAAGCTGTAGGTAGTATGCACCTGATAATGTCAATATCTTGGGGCCATACTTAATGGACTTGCTTCCTAAGGTTATCCACCCTCATTATTTGTACAGGGTCCCATGTGCATGCAAGGTTGTAAGGGCATACTTGGAATCTGGGTACACATTTAGACAGAGCCCTTTTCGTATTGTTAGTGCTCTAGTGAGGGCTATCAGTTCAGCTTTCTGTGGTCAAGTTTCTGGGGCCAGGGCTGAGGACTCAACTACCAAATCAGGGGTCACCACTGCATATCTAGCACAACAATGTCCATTGATGATGAAACTGCCTTCAGCCACAAAGAAAGTCTGTTCAGGGTTCTCCAGAGGGACATCAGTCAAATCCAGGCGGCTTGAGAATACAGTGTCCATAATTTCTAAACAGTCATGATCAGGGGATCAAGACCAACTGGTAACAACATAGCAGGATTCAAAGCTTGACTGACCTTCAGTTGTATCTGGGGGTTTTCACGCAACATACTCTGATACTTCAACATTCGTGGATTTGTTAGCTAGTAGTTTCCTTTGTATTTCATATTGGTTAGAACAGAGTGTGGTACAGTAACTGGAAGATTCTGTCTCAAAGTGATCTTGTTAGTTTAGCTCACTAGGAAGGCTGTAGCTGTAACAGCTTCTCAAATAAGGTCCAAGAGATTGAGTCAACACTCCTAGAACATTTCCTTGCGACTCATGAACATAGAGACTGTAAGGTTTTTCTGGACATCTGGTAGACCCAGAATTGGTGACAACATCAGAGTGGTTTTCAAAGATCCAAAAGGCTGCATCCTGTTCAAGTCCCCATTCCAATGGAGACTTTTTCATTCCTTTGGTAGCTTGACACAATGGTTTTGCTAGCAGCGCAAAAGTGGGGATCCATATACAACATACTCTGTGGCACCCAAGAAGGCTCTCACTTGTCTCCTGGTGGTTGGAGTAGGAATACTGCATACAGCTTCTTTGCATTCTGGTCCCAGGCGTCGAATTCCGCTGGACAACTGGAATCCTAGGTATTTAACTTGTTTGACATAATTGCACCTTAGCTCTTGAGACTTTGTATCCAGCCTCATTAAAAAGTTGTAAGAGTTCACTGGTGGCCTGTAGACATTCACTTTCTGAGTTGGTGGTTATGAGCAAGTTGTCCACATATTAAAGTAGAATTCTTTCTCCTGGAATTACTGGATAACTTGTCAAATCTTTTGCTGAGTGAGGCGAGTTCTTGAATCCTTGAGGTAATCTTGTCCAGGTGAGTTGGCCCCGCCTTCCTGTAGTGGGGTCTTGGGCTCAGGTCCTGTACTGGACGATAATCCCCTGTCCCAGGCTTCTTCACTGGGAGAAGGGGAGTGTTCCAAGGTGACTGACATTCCTTGAGAAGTCCATACTTCAGCAGTTTCATTAAATGGCAGTGGATTCCTGCAATGGCTGGTCAGGGAAGAGGATACTGCTTCACATGCACTAGTTCCGCTTCTGGCTTGAGGGTGACGATGACAGGGGCTATGTTCTTCGCTAGGCCAGGTGGGTTATCTTCTGCCCATACTTCAGGTGGGGCTATAAGGTTGGCGGGTATACAGGAACTTGTTGACTTGACTGGAGGTGTGTTTATAGAACCGCCACTCCTCTTCTCGGGGAACAGTCAGCACCATCAATCCAGCAGGCTTTGGGTTCACAGTCATTTGCATTTCTCTCTCTTCAGCAAAGGATATCTGTGCCTGAAGCTTTGCAAGCAGATCTCGGCTCCAAAAAGTGGAATAGGGCACTCAGGCATATAGAGGAACTGGTGCATTATTTTCTGTCCCCCTAGTTCACACATGCGGTTCTGCAGAAAAGGCTTTGTGGCCTTAGCCCCAGTAGCTCTGATAATGGTGATGCATCGAGAAAAACACAGGGGCTACTGGCTTTAGTATTCTGCTCCTGTATCCCCCATAAAGTCCATATATTGGTTCCCTATTTCCAAACTGACCATAGGCTCCTGGGGACCCAGGAAAACTTAAGAGTCTGGTCTGGCCTAGTCTTCATTCATGCTGTAGCCCTCTCCGGATGCCACTTACTTTATAGCTGCTTCCTTTTCTTGCTAGAACACTGTGCTCTGTTTAATATTATTTTTTTAAATCAAGTACTCCCTCCTCCCCCCTGGGGTGGAGTCAAGATACGGGCATTCACTTCTCTAATGTCCTTCTCTGCAATGGGCGCACTGACTCGCACCCTGTTTTTACTTCCTCTGCTCCTTCGATCAGGATAACCTCCTCCACATCATTCAACTAAAGTATCAGCAAGAAGATCCGTTCTCTTCTCCATCTTTACACTTACTTTCTCTGTCACATTCAACAATTCACATACTTTCTGATCAACTTCCATTAACTATCATGCCCGCAAATCCATCCAGTTTCTGTAATTTCTGTTTTATATCTCTCTGGGACTGACTGACAAAAATGCAAATTCTCCTGGGCTGCTAGATCCATTGGGGCCTATAGTGAGGGCTGCCTGCACTATGATGAGTCTGAATAATACTGTTCATTTGTTCAATTAAATCCTAAAGCTTTCAGTTCAGTAAATCAGTGGCAGAGGGAAAGGCACCTAAACAAGTCTGGTCAGCTGACTGGCTGGCAAACTACTTGGGAATCTGCAGGGCGGTGTTCCCCCCCCCCCCCCTGCCCTAGGCCCACACTGTTTCTTCTAGCAACGCTCTATCCGGGAGGTGGTTATTTTTTTTTTTAAATGTTCTACTTCTCTGCTGTGGGCACATTAGTTCACGCCTACCGGGGGGGGGTGACATCATCGGTGGACTGGGCCCCCTCCCCCCCCCCTTTAAGCACTCTGAACGGAGCCGGGGCTTCTTAGGGAGCTGCTTACAGGGAGAGAAACTGTATCTATAGATTCTGGGGCAAAATATGGTGAACTAAGGAAATATGGAGCAACTAGCAGAAGCCACTCCCTTTCACATAGCATTCCTAATTGGGACAGACACATTTTATTACCATAGTCTTCAGTAAATCCCTTACTGAAATTCTGTAAACATAGGGCAGGCAGAAAACATAAGCTTATTGCAATTTTTTTTTTCAAACAGGGACAATTTAGATACAGTTCTTAAAATATAAAACTATTATTTTGCAACATGTTATAACATCTATTAACTGGAATGAAATTATTTAGCATGGAAACTAACTGCCAGCCGTAGTCTGCATGTCTCTGCAAAAGAAATTATTTTATTTTTATTAAATCTTACAGTTCAGAAAGCAGATATTCAAGAGACATGAAACGGATACTTTTCCATAGCGTTGGTGGATATCTAGAATGCATATACACCCTCTTTTTTAACAATAAATATGTCTTTTATCAGGTGCTTGCCACAGTATATCAGGAAATAACGTCTTGAAATTTAAAAGACTTAAAAAAAAAAACAAAGTACCCCCTTTTCCTCTGGACACGGACACACAAAATTCAAATACAGAAAAACAAATGAATTTATCTTGAATTGTAAAGGTCTTCATTAGTCACTAGTACAGAGTTTAACAATTCAAAGTAATTACCTTAAATCTTACAATAATGGGAAGCATGCATTCAAATAACTTATACTTGTTCATAAAAAGGTTGGTAAATATCTGGAATGCACAGCTGTAAAGTAATAACTAGAAAACTAATTATAAATTTATCTCCTATCACACTTTGATTGAATGAGTCCTTTATTTTAACAAGCAAGAGACTGTTCAGTCGGGAGCGGCTGTCTCATTTTTTTTTTCCCTAGCAAGCTGTGTGAAAGCCACACCCCTTCGTTCACTGAAAACTAAATGAAACAACTTAGTTTCACAGACACACAGAGACATGCTAGCAAGAATCATTTAAATCAGTGTCAAGTCGTGATCTAATAATTACTTTGTAGGTCAAAGGAAAAAACCCCAAAAACAGTTTGCTTAGTTTCTCTATCATTTCTGTTCGAACCATAAAACACAGGGCAAAGCTAAGCCCACAAATGTATGATACCTAGCAGCCTATCTGACCAGAGTAAGTAATCTCACCCTGTACACTAAAACTTTACTGACAGAGCAGAGAATATAACTAAAAACAGTTTACGGAGCTCCGATGAGGTTAATACGACCTTCAAAACTAAAATTCTGACTAAATATTCCTATCGAATGGTATATAATACCTGACCATAGTAGAATGAACATCACTATTAAAACAAAGTGAATAATTGCCCTAAAATAAGCTCCAATTAGCCCAGCAGCAGAACGTTGGAAACATGCCTTCATAGGGTTAAAAAGGCACCTCTGCACAGACACGCCCCTTGTCAGTCTCACTCTGCACTGTAGGAAGGCTGAATGAGTGAGACATGTTCTTGATTTTTACAGTGAGTCAAGCGGTAAATTGTCATAAATTACCCAGCAGAATATAATCTTACATTATACTAGAAGGGAAACTCGTGGTTTCAACAAAAACCAAAAAACAAAGACACATAGACAAACGCCCAATGACAAACATGCTAGCAATGTATCCCAAGAAAGCCCAGTCCTGTCCCTTCTGACTAGGCTATACCAAGTTCAAAATCAAAGTCAAAATCAAAAAGACGATAGTTTCACCCCGCGCATACTCATGCAGGGTTAGTCGGACCGTCTTGAGAGGTGATCAAGCTCTCTTACCAAATTCCAAGTTTCAAAATGCAAACAGCAGTTCTGCTCTGACTCATCTGTCTAGACATATCAAACACTATACTCACCGGATCCGTTCCCCGTTCCCAAGCAAGCGCATGAGTTGGACCTCGGACTCCCCTCACGGGTTCGAGGTGTTGGCTCCGACTGGGTCCAGCACCCACCGAGGCCTGGCCCAGCTCCCTCCGATGCAACTGGACCGGTGGCGCCTGGGAGCCGAGCCCACGTCGGAAGGGCACGAGCCCAGCAGGACCAAACCTATAGAGGCGGAAAGTCGTGGTATATCAGCTCGTATACCCTCTACTCACCACACGTTCCGGGCCAACGCACCAAGAATATGTAGCGGCAGAGCGCAAACAAACCAATAATACCAGGACGACTACGTAGTGGTACCGGGACCAATAGATGGGATAGAAGGGGTTACTGGGACCAATAAAAAGTTTGCCTATGTTCAGAATGGAGAAGAACGGTATAAAAGTTGTTGTTTTGCTAGAAACCATTGCTCAGCCATTTTGAATGTGATTCTGCTTGAGTCTTGTGCACAAATAAATGATTTGGACCTTCTGAACAGACTCCTGGTATTTTTGGTTTGTTTGCGCTCTGCCGCTACAGTAGAAATACACTGTCATAAATGTTTAGATGCCACTTTATGGTTGCCGGAATACTCCTGCCTTTTTTTTCCGTTTTATAGTTGCCCCCTTATTAAGGCATATGAAGTGCTAGTTAGTTCCAACAATGAGAATGAGAAGAGTAGTCTGATGTAAGAGACGAAAAACGGAGACAAGCCTTAAGCCTCTCCTCAAAGTAGGGATAATTACATGAAAGACTCAAACTTTTTTTCAGGATGTGAAGGAAGGCTTTTTAATAACTTTGATTCTGGACTGGCTTTTACTGTATTCTTGCTTCAGATATGACCTCTTGTAATCCACAGCTTCATAGTAAAATATTTTTTTTTCCTTTTCACAGGAAGTCCAGAAGAGGACTCCTCTGTATGAATTCCACCGGAGCCATGCTGGGAAGATGGTGGCCTTTGCTGGCTGGAGTATGCCAGTGCAGTACAAAGAGGGCCATATAGAGTCACATCTGCACACACGGGAACATTGCTCCCTTTTTGATGTGTCACACATGCTCCAGGTAATTCTGTGAAGGGCTGTGGTATCATTCTCCATGCAGCTGTTGCTCTGTAGATTTCCAAATGTGTATTGTAGGAAGAAGCACCCTCGCTAATTATCCTGAAATCTTAAAGAATTAGATTTTTACTTTTTGCTCTGAGTTTTAGTTTCTTGGTAATATTAAGCTGTTCATATTCAATCCTATGTGTGCTAGTCAGTGACTCCTTGTAGCCATTTTACAGTGCTGCTGTAACCAGCAGTCAGTGAGACAGCATCAAGTAAGAACAAGCAAGAGAATTATACTCTCAGTATAAGCACAATAGAAACCAAAAATCCACATTAAAGTGTTGTCTGTCTTTTCAGACTAAAGTTCTTGGCAGAGACCGTGTGAAGTTCCTGGAGAGCCTAGTAGTGGGAGACATTGCTGAGCTGAAGCAGAACCAGGTACTCTACTTGTGATTCCACTGGAGTGCTGCTTTTCCTGCCCTTTTTTAACCCCCTCCCTCCCCCATTTAGCGACGATACTCTTGTACCTAGATTATTAGTACAAGCCATCAGTGTGCACAATTTGGGGATTTTAGATTTAGTTAATTGCCTTTTCCCAATCTAGCTGGAGGCAAGTTATAGTCAGGTACACAAGTTAATAGAAGTAGAGGAGTAGCCTAGCAGTTCGAGCAGCAGGCTAAGAGCCAGGGAAGCCAGGGTTCAAGCCTTGGTTTCAAATTCATACTGCTAGACCAGTCCAGACAAACGGGTTGTGTCCCCCTGCCAGCAGATCCTGGAGACAGAGAACTCTACCAGAGCTCTAATAGGCTGATCCCTGGTGATGCTGCTGAGATGATGAGACTGTACCCCAAGGGGTCTCCCTCAGTATTTCTCTGTCTCCAGCAGACCTGGTAGCTTTTTTTGTTTTGCTCCTTTGGAGAAAGGATTCATTTCCCTATTTCAGGACGAAGCTCAGGGGCTCCTCTACTTTGAGAGTGATCCCCTCTATTGGCAGGGTGTTTCAGCTGAGCTCCTGTATAGAAACAGTGACGCTCGCTGACTGAAGGCATTCCCAGCAGCTAGCCATGAGGGCAGCCTTGGCTGGAAGAAGGGCTCACTAACACTCGAGGGTTACCTCTCCGTTAGTGCTCGCTTGGCATCAGATGTGGTTTTCCTGATCCTGCCCTTGGAATCCCTGCACTGGCTGGCATCTGTGAGTACAGCTTTCCTTTGTTTAATGCATGCTGAAGCTCCTGAGGGGTCCAAATCCGCCGAATCTCCGCGTTCTCAGAATTGTCCCATTTTTGGCACAGGGGTCAATCCTGGCCTGGGGGGCTGGATTCTGCCTTTTTTTTCAAAAATTCGCTGCTTTTTTGACCTTTTATTTAACTTTTATTTGTCCGGCGGCCATTTTGAATTTCCATGGAGCTCCGATTTTTTGGTGGGAAGCTCAGCTCTGCTCTGCTGTATGTGCCTCTGTTCCTTCTCCTCTCTTAAGGGGGTTTTACTAGGATTGTACTATAGAAAGAGGAGTGCTCCGGAGAATAAGATTTAAAATTGTTCTTTTTCACACACAATGCCTTCTTCTGGGCTTAGATGCATTGTGTGTAACAGGAAGCAGAAGGAGCTGCAAAATCAGCAATGCGCATCCTGTTTGGCGCACCCCGGGGAGTCTTCAGTGTTGCTGTCCACTCAGGAAGCTACGACTCCTGACTTACCTGCAGTAGAGGGTCCGTTACCTCCTTTTTCGGTGGTGGCTTTGCAGGGAGCCCCTATGGGGGTCTCTCTGGCTGCCCTGAGTTCCTTGGCGCCTGGCTCTCCTTCCGAGGACCAACTTCTCCATCTTTTCCGCCAGGCATGGGCTTTGTGGCCTGCTGAATCCTCGGCTCCCTCGGTGGGGCTTCAGCCAAAGACACCTGAGCGCCTGGGTGCTCCAGCTGGCCGTAAGCGTTCTAAGGGTGCTGTAGCTTGCAAGGGTACGTCTAAGGCATTACACTTGCTTGTGCAGGATGATCGTGACCCTGACGAGGAGGTGTCTTCTGCAGGAGAGTCCGAGGACCTCTCTGGGCACGAGGATGGGGAGTATTCTGCATCGGATTCGTCTATTCCGGGGCCGGAGGAGTCACAGGATATCCAGCTGTTCTGCAAAGAAGAATTGTCCGCCCTCATCGGTCAGGTGACGGAAGCTCTCTGTCTTTCGGCGCCGGCGGAGCCTCCAGCCTCTCAGGCGGATCCCATCTTGCTGGGCATTCGCAAGCCCTCTAAGGCTTTTCCTTTCCCTACGGAATTACAGCAAATGGTGTCCCGGGAATGGGACTCTCCGGACACGCCCTTGCGAAACGCTCGTCGCCTAGGGCAGTTATATGTTTGGCTGTCAGAGCTTCTGAAGCAGTGGCTTGTGTACCCCAAGGTAGATGCCTTGGTTTCCGGAGTGACTAAGCATACCACCATCCCTGTGGAGGGAGGAGCGGCTCTCAAGGATCCACAGGATCGGAAGGTGGAGAACTTGTTGAGGATGGCTTTCTCCGCGTCCTCCATGGCTCTGCAGGCGACGGTATGCGGGGGGCAAACAGCCCGAGCGCTATTGCGCTGGATCCAACATTTGCCTGAAGATTCTTCTCTCGGGCGTTTGGAGTCTGCCACGGCCTTTTTGGCAGATACTTTTTATGACCTGTTGCGCCTTTCGGCTCGATCGGTGGCAGCCGTGACGGTGGCGAGGCGTTGGCTGTGGCTCCGTCAATGGGCGGCGGATGTCGTTTCCAAGTCCAGGCTTTCTAAGCTGCCGTTCAAGGGTAAGCTTCTGTTCGGCGAGGAGCTGGACAAGCTCGTAAAGGATCTTGGGGAGGTTAAGCCCCAACGCTTGCCGGAGGATAGGCTGCGAGCTTCGGCTCGCCGGTCTTCGCGGGCACAATCTTTACGCTGTTTCTCCAGGAGCCAGGGACTTTAGGAAGTATCGCTCCTCCAAGCCTCCAACGCAGCCTAATCGCTCTGGAAGAGGAAGTCAGTCCTTTCGGGGGGCCCGCTCCGACTCGGCAGGAGGAGAGTTCTCAGGGACCGCGAGGTCCTCCCGCTGACGGGGTGCTAGGTCCACTCTGGTCTGTGCCGCCCGTAGGGGGTCGGCTGGCATTGTTTTCTCAGGAGTGGACGCGAATTACCTCCGATCTTTGGGTTCTTGACAGCATCTCTCGGGGTTATTCCCTCGAGTGCTCTCGCCCGATCCCCGAGGCCTTCCTAGTCTCTCCGGCGGGATCTCCCGAGAAGCGCTGCATCGTCCAGACAACACTCGAACGCCTGCTTCTTTTGAACGCCATACGTCCCGTCCCGCCTCTCGAAGAAGGGATGGGTCGGTACTCCATTTATTTCGTGGTGCCCAAGAAGGATGGTTCCTTTCGGCCTGTTCTAGATCTCAAGGGGGTAAACCGCAGCCTTCGGGTTCCTCATTTTTGGATGGAGACATTGCGTTCCGTGATCCAGGCGGTACGCAGGGGCGAGTTCCTGGCATCGCTCGATCTCGCGGAGGCGTACTTTCATATTCCCATCCGCATGGAGCATCAGCGGTTCCTCCGATTTGCGGTCCTGGGCCGGCATTTTCAGTTCCAAGCCATGCCTTTTGGTTTGGCCTCGGCGCCACGAACATTTTCCAAGATAATGGTGGTGGTGGCCGCGGCCTTACGCAAGCAGGGGATCCGAGTTCATCCTTACTTGGACGATTGACTGATTCGGGCGGACTCTCTGGCAGAGGCTCGCGAGATGGTAGACCGCGTAGTGGCTTTTCTGGAGTACCTGGGGTGGGTGATCAATCACTCAAAGAGCTGCCTCCAGCCGTCTCAGGTCCTCGAGTTTCTTGGGGCTCGGTTCGACACTCGCCGCGGGCGGGTGATGCTTACACGAGTTCGCTTCCAGAAAATTGTAGATCAGCTCCAGCAATTCCTGCGGCGAGCTTGGGATTACCTCCAGCTTCTGGGGTCCATGGCAGCTACCATCGATGTGGTGCCTTGGGCATGGGAGCATATGCGAGAGTTGCAGAGGGCGCTCCTGTTGCGATGGTCGCCGGTGTCGGAAGATTATCAGGTTCGACTTCCACTTCCGCCGTCGGTCCGGCTCAACCTTCGATGGTGGCTCCGGGCACGCAACCTTCTACGGGGGGTTCCGTTGGAGTCTCCACGTTGGCTGCTTCTGATGACGAACGCCAGTCTCTGGGGGTCTGGTCGCCTCAGGAGGTCTGCTGGTCCATCAGTCGCCTTGAGGTGAGAGCGGTTCGCCTAGCCTTGCAAAGGTTCCTGCCTCTCGTACATCGGCAAGCAGTTTGCGTTCTCTCCAACAATGCCACGACGGTGGCGTATCTCAGCCGCCAAGGGGGCACGAAGAGTCCGGGGGTTTCCAAAGAAATGAGGCTTCTCCTTCCTTGGGTGGAGCGGCATCTCCTCACCATTTTGGCGCAGCACATTGCGGGGAAGAGCAACATCGAAGCGGACTTCCTCAGCCGCCATACGCTGGATCCCGGAGAATGGGCTCTGGCGTCGGCGCCTTTTCAGCTGATTGTCCGCCAATGGGGTCAGCTGGCAGTGGATCTCATGGCGACGTGGGAAAATGCCAAAGCACCGATCTTCAGCCGATGGAAGGACAACAGGTCGCACGGAATAGATGCGTTGTCGCAGCCGTGGCCGGCCCGACTCCTTCTGTATGTCTTCCCTCCGTGGTCCATGGTCGGCAAGATTCTTCAACGGATCAGGGAGCATCACGGGCCGGTGATTCTGGTAGCTCCGGATTGGCCTCGCAGGCCCTGCTATGCGGATCTCGTCCGGCTTGCGCGAGCAGCTCCTCTGCCGCTTCAGGGTTTTCCATTGCTTCTGCAGCAGGGGCCAATTGCCATAGAAGACCCGGCTCCTTACTCGCTTACGGCTTGGCTGTTGAACGCCGCAGGCTAGTTCGTAAGGGATATTCGGCTAGCGTGGTATCCACCTTAAGACATGTCGTTCTTCCACCTCCTTAGCCTATGCTCGGGTGTGGCGTCTTTTCGTATCATGGTGCTCACAGCGTGGGGTGTCTCCCTGGAGTAGCGGCATTCCTGATATTCTTGCATTCCTCCAGGCCGGCCTGGACAAGGGGCTGGCTCTCGGTACTCTTCGGGTTCAGGTGGCGGCTCTTACATGCTTCCGTGGTCCGGTTTTGGGGTGCTCTATCGCTTCGCATGTTGACGTCTCGCGTTTCCTCAGAGGAGTTAAATCCGTGAGGCCCCCGTGCTGTCCGGTCTTCCCGGCCTGGGATCTCGCCCTGGTCCTCCGGGCCTTGGTGGCTTCGCCTTTTGAGCCGTTACGGGCCTCTTCGCTCAAAGACTTAACCTTGAAGACGGTGTTCCTGGTGGCAATTACCTCAGCGCGGCGCATTTCCGAGCTCCAAGCGCTCTCTTGTCAGGATCCTTATCTTTCTTTCTCGTCGGAGGGCGTGATTCTTCGGACAGTTCCATCCTTTTTGCCCAAGGTGGTTACGCCTTTTCATGTCAAATCAGACCCTCTTCTTGCCGTCCTTCTCTCCAGAGCAGTGTACGGGTCGGCGTCATCACTTACGTGCGTTAGATCTCAAACGGGTCCTCTGTCGGTATCTTAAAGTCACCAATTCCTTTCGGCAGACGGATCATCTCTTTGTCCTTCTTGCGGGCTCCCGTCGAGGGTTTGCAGCCTCTAAGGCTACTATCGCCAGGTGGCTAAGAGGAGCTATTGAAGCAGCCTATATTCTTCAGCGCAAGTTGATGCCTGTAGGGCTCCGAGCACACTCCACGCGGGCGCAGGCGACGTCTTGGGCCGAGCGTTCCCATGTGGCACCCCTCGACATCTGCCGGGCGGCGACTTGGTCGTCGCTATCGACTTTTGTCCGTCACTATCGATTGGACGTCCACGCTCGGCAGGAGATGAGTTTTGGCGCGTCAGTGCTTTCGGCGACTTTGGACCCACCCTAGAGGTCGGTAGCTTGGGTACTGCCCGTTTGTCTGGACTGGTCTAGCAGTATGAATTGGAAGGTGAAATTTCACTTACCGTTAATTTCCTTTCCTAGAATACTGCTAGACCAGTCCAGGACCCACCCTGCTGTCAGTCTCAGTGCAGCGGAGCCGCCGTTATCTTTTGGCTTTTGTTTTTTCCTTCCAGAGGCCTGGCAAGTGAGCCTCTAGTCCCTTTGTCCTTCTCGGCGGCCTTCAGTTTCTGGGAATGCTTTCAGCACCTTGTACATAGTTGAGGCCGGGTCAGTTGACTGGCTGTATGTAGTTGTTTAGTTTTCATGAAGTTCAGCTTGTGGACGATACTGAGGGAGACCCCTTGGGGTACAGTCTCATCTCAGCAGCATCACCAGGGATCAGCCTATTAGAGCTCTGGTAGAGTTCTCTGTCTCCAGGATCTGCTGGCAGGAGGACACAACCCGTTTGTCTGGACTGGTCTAGCAGTATTCTAGGAAAGGAAATTAACGGTAAGTGAAATTTAACCTTTCCCATGAATACTCTTTATGATCTTGGGCAAGTCAGTGCCTCGTACAACTTAGCCACTTGAGTGGGGAAAAAAGCGTGTGTACCTGAATGTTAACTTGCTTTGAGCTCGATTTTGTGAAAGGTGGGAAATCCAAACCCAAACCTAACTGAACCAGTCATGAAAAAAGTAATGAACAACTTGTTAAGGTGGGATAAGCCATATTTTTCATGGTTTGGATGCACAGTGATTATCAAAATGAATATTCTGCCCTAAGTGTTCCTTATGTTCATCTCGCTGCCGATAGAAGTACCTGACCAGATATTGGCCCTTCTGCAGAGCAGAATTTTATCCTATATATGGAGGAGGAGACCACCAAGGGTGCAGAGGACGGTCTTAATGAAAAGAAAAGAAGGGGGATTAGTGGTACCGGATGATATAAGATATTATAAAGCAGCACAGCTTAAAGCTATTATGGGATGGAGGATGGAAAAAGTGTCCTAATGGGTGCAACTTGAGCAAACAGCAGTAGGGGAATGGAAATTGACGGATCTACTATGTGGAAAATATAGGGACTAGTAGAGAGGTAGCTGTAGTTAAACCATATGTAAAGCATACATTGCAAATTCGGGAAAAAGACCGGGCTGTACAGATGGGGAGAGGGAGAGAGATTCGTCTGTGGTGAATAGCAATATGTGAAGGGTTTTACTGGGGGGGGGAGGGTAGAACAATACACTTTCACAGATGGGCAAACTAAGGGCTAGTTTATATGGGACACACATTAAATACACAAGGGAACTTGAGAGCTTTCCGAGAACTCAAGCAGGAGTTTGCCCTAGAGGATAAAGATCGGAATGGCTATTTTTAATTAGCACATTTCCTGCGGGGAATAAAGGATAGGGCAGACTTAGGAACAGAGGAGCGTATATTTGAACAGATGTATAGAATGGGACCTCAAGGGCGGGGGTTAATATCCTGGATCTATAGAAGGAACAAGGAAGAAAGCCCATCGTATGTTGGTCTGGGAAAAAGATATAGGAGGACAATGGGACTAGGAAAGATGGGAAAATATTTACCAAGCTACGAGGGTGACCTCTGTGGCTGTAGCCATACAGGAAGCATTCATATAAGATGCTATATCTCAGTTACTTAACCCCAGTGAGAATTAGTGGAATAAACAAACGGTGATGATCGTTGTTGGAGGGGGTGTGGATAAAGAGGGGACTATATGCACATGTGGTGGACATGTCCAGTGCTGCAGATGTTTTGGACATGGCTGAGGGGAATGATAAATGATATTATGGGATGGGGGGAGTAATGGAACCAAAAGAGGTATCGTTGAATGAATGGGAAGGGGGAGTGAATTCCAATATGAGATATATGCAGTTGTGTTAGGGGCGCTGATGGAAATTGCAAAAGGATGGAGGGGTAATAAACCATCAGAACACACAGCGGTTGGAGTATGTATATAGGAAGTGCAAAATGATGGCACATAAAAACCATGCCACAGAACAATTTGGCAAACTGTGGCAGCCCTACATACAATGGAAGATACGGGATATTCAGCAGATATAAGTTAGACATGTAAAGGAGGAGGTGGGGGGAAGCCATGGGTACCTGGAAAGGGGAGGAGGGAAGGAGGGAAGGAGGGGGGCATGAAGCTGGGAGTAATGGAGGGAGAAAGGTAGGGTGGGAGGAGGAAAAGAGGCTGGACAAAGAAGCGTATATGACAGGAAGTGGAGGCAGTGGTCAACTGTAAACGTTGTTGTACACATGGAAGAACCACTTATAGAAGGGGATTGAGTGGTGCCCACTATACACCCAGGTTCCCAATAAGATTAGAATGGTGCAAGTAAACATAATTTCAAATAGGGGTAAGAGGGACAAATGAAGGAAGAAAGGTATAAGAAATGTTGGACACGGGGGATGTCCAAATCTGAAAAGTTACAACTACATATAAGGGGAAAGGACAGATGGTGAAAGACTATGGAATGTGAAGAGACTTGTAAGACTAAAAGTATAAATTTCATACGTTAACAAGAAAATTGGCAGGAAACAGTTGTAAATGGATAAAAAATGTTTATTGGAAATGTTTGAAAATGATTACTGAAGAAATGTATAGAAGTTACACAAAGATATTATTTAATGTTACTTTAGAGAAAAATAATCTATAGGAGTGTTGCATTTTTGTACTCCGCTACCACTATGCAAGATGGCACCAGATGTACTATGTATATTTATATCTATTTGAATAATATATGCAGAAGCTTATGTTCTGAAAAACTTATATTTTGAAAAGCTAATGTTTTGAAAAGTTTGCTTTGGCAAGTTGATTTAATAAAATTTTTTACGTAAATCATTTTTATTAATTTCACAAATATAATCAGGATAATACAACAGAACATAACATAACATCACATAACATAACATAACATGGTGGGCAGCAAAGAAAAAACATAGCATAATCAAGAGTACACCCACCTCCTGAATCAATATCCAACAACCCCCTGGCTGGCTATTACAAACAAGGTGCCATCTATCTGCTGCTGAAGAGTAGACTTCAAACAAGGTTACAATGGCAATGCTATTTCCCAACGCATCTCCACTCCCCTCCCCATCCTCCCTCACTGCCCTTCCCTATCCCTCCCCCCCACTCCCTCCCCGCCCTCTCCTGCAAATACACCTCTTCTCCCGCCCCCCCCCCTCTTTACCACAGACTACAGCCTGACAACAAATATCGTCCATCCACTCAGGCGCTCATCTAATCGGACAACCCGTGCAAATCATCATCTCGCAGATCCTCCGCCCCTCCTCCCCCAACAAGACTCAATCAGCCTGTTCCAGTTGTTCCTCCTCATCGGCCCCAACAGAGTCCCCAAAGTGGAACCCCCATGCACTCCTCGCCAGATTTTTCCAAAGTCCACCTGTTTCTTGCCCCCCAGAATCTGGGCTGTACGCTGTTCTAGGCCCTTCAGTTCTAGCATACCTCGGCACCATTCAGCAATCCTCGGGGCTTTATCTTCTACTCAATGTTTAAGAATACATTGCTTTGCTATAAGAAAACCTCTCTCATACAACTTTACATCAGAAGTACTTAGAGGCCCGGACTCATGGATGGGCCCAGGTCTGCCTCCCCCACCCCTGCTCCCGTAACTCCACTTGAGCCTCCCAACCCCGCTCTTCTGTTGCTGCTGCTGCTGCTGCTGCTGGGGACGCCGAGTAAACACCACTCCGGGGATAGTGTCCCCCCGGGGGCCTCCAAGACCGTAACGCATCCTGAACTGCGTGCCAGAACTCTTGTATGTGTACACAATCCCAAAATCGATGCATTAACGACCCCCTCTCGGAACTACAAAGTTGACACACATCTGTCGGAAGCAACCCCATCCTAGCCGCCCATGTATTCGGCACGTAGGCTCTCCATATCA
Source organism: Ichthyophis bannanicus (assembly GCA_033557465.1). Classification (NCBI taxonomy): domain Eukaryota; kingdom Metazoa; phylum Chordata; class Amphibia; order Gymnophiona; family Ichthyophiidae; genus Ichthyophis; species Ichthyophis bannanicus. The sequence goes on from CM066046.1 coordinate 23,503,049, forward strand.
ACTTATATTGGAGTTCTTGCAATCTAATCGTCTCTGAGGCAACCTTAACATACTGAAAAGCCTCCTGCAACTCGGCTGCCGAAACTTGCATCTTCCCCTCATGGCTCCATTTCTGAGCTAAGTTCTCTAAAGCACCCAACTCCCCCCCTGGGTACCACTCCACTCGCAAGGCCTTCAGAGACAGACGTCTATCTGGCTCCGCGATAAAGTCCCATATACCCCCGGTGCACAACCGCAACTCCTGGTTAAGTTGGAGCACCCGAACATAGTGCCGAACTTGCAAGTAAAAGTAAAATGACTTTGGCGCAACCAAGTATCTCTGCATCAACGACTGGAACGAGTCGACTTCCTCCTGCGACTGCATGCGCAACTGGCCAAGATAACGTAGACCACTGTCCGCCAAGGTTTTAGGTAAGCCTCCCTGCCTCCTGGGCTCAAAGGCTCCATTATCGTTCAGTGGAAGACACTCCGTAGCGGACCAAGAAAGACCTTTCTTCTGGCACAAGAATCTCCACGCCTTTCTAAGTGCCTCAATATATACCGACCTTTTCCACATTTGTGGGAGATCGACGCTCTTAACATGCAGTAAATAAGCCGCATGGAACAGTGTCGACATCCAAGCAATCAAGGCCTTTGGGAGTACCTCCTCTCTTCCCAGAATTAAATCCCGCAAAGGGCCAAGCAAACAAAGGAAGTTGTAGTCTCGTACAGAAAACAACCCTAGCCCTCCCTCCTCTCTACTTCTCATCAACACCGACAGCGGGATCCGGGACTTCCTACCCCTCCACAAAAATCGCACCATATGCTTCTGCAAAGACAAGACATCACGGCATAAGAGCCATACAGGAAGGTGTCGCAAAAGGTACATCCAACAGGGCATCTCTATCATGTGAATCAAAGCTATGCGCCCCATGAGTGAAAGAGGAAGATCCTTCCACTTCTGCAAAGTGGCTATGGTTTTATTCAACATAGGCTTTATATTTGCTTCATAAAGATTTGAAACGCAATCGGGTATCTGAATCCCAAGGTACCGAAACTCCCCCTGCACCCAAAGTAAAGGGAACTGCCCTTGCCACTCCTGTCTCGCTCTACCCCCGACATCCAGAGCCACCAACTTGCCGACGTTGATTCGAAGTCCCGAGAAGGAGCCAAACCGCTCAATAATCGCCAGTGCCTGTTCCAGGGACCTCTGCGGGTTACACAGACATAATAACATGTCGTCCGCAAAAGCATTAACCTTAACTCCCCCTCCCTGCCATTCAATGCCTCTCACCGCTTCCGCTACAATAAGCGAGAGCAGCAGGGGTTCTAACTAGAGAACAAATAGAAGAGGCAAGAGAGGGCACCCCTGTCGAGTGTCACGCTGTAATTCAAAAGGTTGGGAACAAGTCCCTCCACTCGCTACACAAGCCAAAGGCTGTGCATACAGCGCCCGAACCCAGTCCAAAAACGCCCCCTTGAATCCAGATCTCATTAAGACCTCAAACATATACGGCCAGGACACTCTATCAAAGGCCTTTTCCGCGTCTAGGCTGACCAAGATCAGGGGCGTCTCCGAAGCAAGACACCGCTTCATCCCCAACAACACCTTACTAATGTTGGAGAAGGCTCCCCTCCCCTTGACAAACCCCGATTGGTGACTACCAATCAGTCGGGTCAATATCCGTTGCAGCCGGGCAGCAAGCACCGACGCCACCAGCTTCATATCATAATTAATTAAGGAGATAGGGCGGTAAGAGGCCGGTTCCTCCAGATCCCGGCCTTTTTTTGGTATAACGGTGATCGCAGCCATCCGCATGTCCCTCGGATATGAGCCCATGTCTCGTGCCTCTTGGTAAAGGACCATCAGAGTGGGTGTCACTTGAGCCATCAACATCTTATAAAATTCAGAGCCGTACCCATCTGGACCTGGGGCTTTATGATATTTCCCGGCCTTAATCACTTTCTGTATTTCCGCCGCAGTAATATTCCCATTAAGTTCGTGCAAGTCAGCCTCAGACAGCCGAGGAAGCTGCGTCGACGTCAAGAACTCTCTCTCACGCTCCCTATCCTCAACTTCAGGGGTATATAAATCCTGATAGTATTGGCTAAACACCTGTACAATCTGACTCAACTCAGAGTGCTGCACGCCCTGCCTATCTCTAATCCTGGTCACTCCCTGTATCCCACCTCTCCCCCCCACCAAACGCGCTAATAGGCGCCCCGACCGGTCACCAAATCGGAACAGCTGATGGCGATAATATTGCATCGACTGAATGGCTCTCTCGTGTAGTACCGCATTTAAAGCCTTCTGCACTTCTAGATACATAGGGAGCGCGGCCAACCGCACCGTAGCGTTCCGCTTAGCCTCTTGTAATTGACTCGCCAATTACAAGATCTGGCGATCCATACGCTTCCGTTCTTTTGCAGTATACGTTATGATGTGCCCTCCAAGTACTGCCTTCCCGGCCTCCCACAGGGTCGCCACCGGCACAACACCTGTATCATTTTGCTCTAGATATTCTTTCCAATGATGCGCCAAATATTCCCGGAATTCCTCACTTTTGCCAAGGTGCGTAGGAAAAATCCACCTGGCTCCATTCGTAGCCCGCCCCTTCCAGTCTAGGACCACTTTAGCGTGATCCAACACTACTACTGGCTCAATCTCTACTCCAAGCACTTTTCCAAAACTCTCTCTGGAGATCAAAATATAATCAATCCTGGACCAGGTTTTGGTGTGCCCTCGACAGATGCGTGTAATCTCGCTCTATACCATGTAATACCCTCCACGAATCAATTAAACCACCCATAGTACACAGGTATCCCACACCTTTTTTATTCCACTCACCTCGAGATATTCTTGCCTGAGATTTATCTAAGAATGGGTCGTGGGGGCAATTATAATCTCCCGCCAATATCGGTGGTATCTTCGGCGCCCCCAGTACCTTACGCAACAAAAGCTGAAAAAATTGGTGGTCATACTATTAGGTGCATAGATAGTCCCCAAAAAGAGTTCTTCCCCTTGAACATTTAAATGCACAAATAAGAATCTGCCCTGCGGGTCAGCTTCTTCATTAAGAACCTCTACCGCTAGGCCCTTCTTCACTAAGATCGCTACTCCTCGTTTCTTACTGCCAGAGGAGGCCGAAAAAACCCATCCTACCCAATCTTTCTTAAGTTTGCCATGCTCCAGTGAGCTCAAATGGGTTTCCTGTAATAAAGCTATCTGCGTATTCCCTCTCTTTAAGGCCTGTAATATCTTGGTCCTCTTAACAGGAGTGTTCACACCCCCCACATTCCAAGAGACTATCCGAAGGTCAGCTCGCATTCTCACAGACTACAGGCATCATACTCACTAACATTCCTGCATCCACATCCCGAGCTCTAACATAAGAACATAAGACATGCCATACTGGGTCAGACCGAGGTCCATCAAGCCCAGTATCCTGTTTCCAACAGTGGCCAATCTAGGTCATACGTACCTAGTAATATCCCCAAAAGACACAGGTTCCACAATGCTTGTACTGGGTCAAGCATTGATATCCTGGGTCCCTTTTTAATAGTGGTTTATGGACCTTTCCTCCAGGAACTTGTCCAAACCTTTTTAAACCCAGCTATACTAACAGCCCTTACTACATCCTCCGGTAACAGATTCCAGAGTTTGATTACACGTTGAGTGAAAAAATATTTTCTCTATTTGTCTTAAATAGTTTACCCTGTAGCTTCATTACATGTCCCCTAGTCTTTCTATACTCTGATAGCGTAAACAATTGATCCACGTTTATCCGTTCCACTCCATTCATTAATTTATAGACCTCTATCATATCTCCCCTCAGCCGTCTCTTCTCCAGGCTAAAGAGCCCTAACCTTCTTAGCCTCTCTTCATAGGAGTAGCCTTCCATCCCCTTCACCAATTTGGTGGCTCTTCTCTGTACTTTTTCTAATAACGCTATGTCCTTTTTAAGATACGGTGACCAGAATTGCACACAATATTCAAAGTGCGGTTGTACCATGGAGCGATACAGAGGCATTTATAACATCCTTTGTTTTATTCTCCATCCCTTTCCTTATGATACCTAGCATTCTATTTGCTTTCTTGGCCGCCGCTGCACACTGGGCGGAGGGTTTTAACATGTTATCCACGATGACTCCTAAATCTTTTTCCTGGGTGGTGGTTTCTAATGTGGAGCCTTGCATCGTGTAACTATAGTGTGGGTTGTTCTTTCATAGGTGCATTACTTTGCACTTGTCCACATTAAATTTCATCTGCCATTTGGATGCCCAGTCTTCCAATTTATCCAGATCCTCCTGCAGTTTTCCACAATCCTCTTGGGTTTTAAAAACTTTAAACAGTTTTGTGTCATCTGCAAATTTGATAACCTCACTAGTTATTCCCTTTTCCAGGTCATTTATGAATATGTCAAAAAGCAGCGGACCCAGTACAGATCCCTGGGGTACTCCACTATTCACCTTTTTCCATTGGGAATATTGGCCATTTATAGCCCTACCCTCTGCTTTCTATCTTTTAACCAGTTCCCGATCCACAATAGTACACTGCCTCCTATCCCATGACTTTTTAGCTTCGCCAAAAGTCTCTGATGGGGGACTTTGTCAAAAGCTTTCTGAAAGTCCAGATACACTATATCAACCGACTCACCTTTGTCTACCTGTTTATGCACACCTTCAAAAAAACATAACAGATAAGTAAGACAAGATCTTCCTTGTCTAAAGCCATGTTGGCTGTCTCCCATTAGGCCATGACTATCTACATGCTGTGTAATTTTGTTCTTTATGATGGTTTCTACCATTTTCCCTGGTACTGACGTCGGGCTCACCGGTCTGTAATTTCCTGGGTCACCCCTGGAACCCTTTTTAAAAATTGGTGTTACATTGGCGACCCTCCAATCTTCAGGTATTACAGATGATTTTAATGAAAGTTCACAGATTACCAATAGTTGGTCTGCAATCTCATATTTCAGTTCTTTCAACACTCTGGGATGTATACCATCCGGTCCAGGTGATTTGCTACTATTCAGTTTATCAAATAGTTGTAATATATCTTCCCGGTGTAGCGATATTTCTCTTAATTCTTCTGTAGTATCACCTTTAAATACCACTTCAGTCTTGGGTAACATCCCTACATCTTCCTCAGTAAAGACCGAAGCAAAGAATTCATTCAGTCTCTCTGCTATAGCATTGTTTCCTCTTACTGCCCCTTTTACCCCTCTATCATCTAATGGTCCAATTGACTCTCTCACAGGCCTTTTGCTACGAATGTACTTGAAAAAGTCTTTATTTCGTGTTTTTGCTTCCGTAGCAAGTTTCTTCTCAAATTCCCGCTTTCCCTGCCTTATCAATGCTTTGCATTTAACTTGCCAGTGCTTGTGCTGTTTCCAGTTTTCATCATTTGGCTCTTTTTTCCATTTCCTGAAGGTTGCTTTTTTGGCAGCAACAGCCTCTCTGACCTCACCTTTAAACCATGCTGGCAGTTTTTTGGACTTTCTTCCACTTTTCCTAATGTGTGGAATACAGCTGGCCTGGGCTTCGAGGATAGTATTTTTAAATAACACCCAAGCTTGCTGTAAGTCTTTAACCTTTGGAACCGCTCCTTTTAGTTTTTTCCTAACTATATTCCTCATTCTATCATAGTCTCCCTTTTGAAAGTTAAAAGGTAGTACTGTGGATGCCTTTACTATCTGTCCTCCACTAATTAAATCAAACATGATCATACTAGGATCACTATTGCCAAGTGGTCCCAACACCCTTATTTCTTGCACCAGATCTGGCGTTCCACTAAGGACTAGGTCCAGTATGGCTGGTCGGTTCATGAACCAGCTGCTCCAAGAAGCAGTCATTTATTCCATCTAGAAACTTTATCTCTTTAGCTTGTCCTGCTGTGACACTGACCCAGTCGATACCGGGGTAATTGAAATCACCCATTATTACTACTCTGTTGTGACTTTTGTTAGCTTCCTTGATTTCTTTGAGCATTCCATCATCCATTTGTTCATTCTGGCCAGGCGGTCGATAGTATACTCCAACTGCCATCACCTTCCCCTTCATAAATGGAATTTCAATCCATAGAGATTCTACAGCAAATTTTGTTCCCTGCAAAACTTTAATCCTTTCTGACTCAATGCCCTCTCTAACATAGAGCGCAACCCCTCCACCAATTTGATCAGCTCTATCATTACGATATAGTGTGTATCCAGGTATCACAGTGTCCCACTGGTTATCCTCCTTCCACCATGTCTCTGAGAGTGCAATCATATCTAACCTCTCATTTAGTGCTATATATTCTAACTCTCCCATCTTATTGTTTAGACTTCTAGCATTGGCATACAAGCATTTTAGAGACTGTATTTTATTCATATTAATCTGGCTATTGGTAGGCAGGGGTAATTTACATAAGAACATAAGAAATGCCATACTGGGTCAGACCTAGGTCCATCAAGCCCAGTATTCTGTTTCCAACAGTGGCCAAACTAGGTCATATGTACCTAGCAGTTTCCCCAAGAGACACAAGTTGCACATGCTTGTACTGGGTCAAGCATTGATATCTTCGGTCACTTCTTAATAATGGTTTATGGACCTTTCCTCCAGGAACTTGTCCAAACCTTTTTTAAACCCAGCTACACTAACAGCCTTTACTACATCCTCCGGTAACAAATTCCAGAGTTTGATTACACGTTGAGTGAAAAAAATATTTTCTTCTATTGGTCTTAAATAGTTTACCCTGTAGCTTCATTGCATGTCCCCTAGTCTTTCTATATTCTGATAACGTAAACAATCGATCTACGTTTACCCGTTCCATTCCATTCATTAATTTATAGACTTCTATCATATCTCCCCTCAGCCGTCTCTTTTCCAGTTTAAAGAGCCCTAACCTTTTTAGCCTTTCTTCATAGGAGTATCCTTCAATCCCCTTTACCATTTTGGTGGCTCTTCTCTGAACCTTTTTTAAAATCGCTATATCCTTTTTAAGATACGGCGACCAGAATTGCACACAATATTCAAGGTGCGGTCTCACCATGGAACGATATAGAGGCATTATAATATCTTTTGTTTTATTTTCCATTCCTTTCCTTATCATACCTAGCATTCTATTTGCTCTCTTGGCCGCCGCTGCACACTGGGCCGAGGGTTTTAACATGGTATCCACAATGACGCCTAAATCTTTTTCCTGGGTGGTGGTTCCTAATGTGGAACCTTGCATCGTGTAACCATAGTTTGGGTTGTTCTTCCCTAGGTGCATAACCTTGCACTTGTCCACATTAAATTTCATCTGCCATTTTGATGCCCAGTCTTCCAATTTATCAAGATCCTCTTGCAATTTTTCACAATCCTCTTCGGTTTTAACAACTTTAAATAGTTTTGTGTCATCTGCAAATTTGATAACCTCACTCGTTATTCCACTTTCCAGGTCATTTATGAATATGTCAAAAAGCACAGATCCCTGGGATACACCACTATTCACCTTTCTCCATTGGGAAAATTGGCCATTTAGCCCTACCCTCTGCTTTCTATCTTTTAACCAGTTCCTGATCCACAATAGTACACTGCCTCCTATCCCATGACTCTTTAGTTTTGTCAAAAGTCTCTGATGAGGGAATCTTTATGCTCTGTCTGCTCCTTACTCAAGGGCATTTGGGCTACTGTACTCCCTTTTGGAACCTCACTGCTTTTGGTAGTATCCTTCAAGGATACCTTTGTCCGAACCATGCACTCCTGGGTGACAGTCGGCTTTCCCCTAATTTCTAGTTTAAAAGCTTCTCTATCTCTTTTTTAAAGGTTAATGCCAGCAGTCTGGTCCCATCCTGATTAAGGTGAAGCCCATCCCTTCGGAAGAGCCCCCCCTTTCCCCAGAATATTCCCCAGTTCCTAACAAATCCAAAACCCTCATCCTTGCACCATTGTCTCATCCACGCATTGAGACTCCGGAGCTCTGCCTGTCTTTTGGGTCCTGCACTTGGAACAGGAAGCATTTCGGAGAACGCTATCCTGGAAGTTCTGGATTTCAACTTCCTACCTAAAAGCTTAAATTTAGCCTCCAGAACTTCCCTACCACATTTTCCTATGTCATTGGTACCAACATGTACCAAGACAGCAGACTCCTCCCCAGCACTATCTATGATCCTATCTAGGCGGTGCGTGAGGTCCGCTACCTTCGCACCAGGCAGGCATGTTACCAGGCGATCCTCACGTCCACCAGCCACCCAGCTATCTACATTCCTAATGATTGAATCACCAACTATAACAGCTGTCCTGACCCTCCCCTCATGGGGACATGGCCCTGGAGAAACGTCCTCGGTGCGAGAGGGTTTTACATCACCTGGAGGACAGGTCCTAGTTACAGGATCACTTCCTGCCACACCAGGGTGATGCTCTCCTGTCACGTGACCTCTCTCCTCCATGGCAACAGGGATGCTGCCAGACTGGAGGTGGGACTTCAGGACTATATCCCTGTAGGTCTAGTCCATGTACTTCTCTGTCTTTCTTATGTCTTCCAGGTCTGCTACTCTAGCCTGTAGAGAACGGACTCGTTCCCTGAGAGCAAAGAGTTCTTTGCACTTAGTGCCCAGCCTCGACCCCGAGCTCAACATCCACAGTGGGCCTTCGTTTCTTATCTTCATGGGTTCCCTCTACACTTCCCAGAGGATGAACAAACAAGCTTGCATTCCGCTGATGTTTCCAGGTTGTTCCCCCGCTCCACACCTCTACCTGCCCACCCCCCTTACTCTCCCTCCTCCCACTCCATCCCCCCCCCCTGGCCTCCTCCTCCCCCCACCCCGCCCCCTCCCCAACCCTGCCCATCCCCAGTCCCAACAGGATAAAAAACCTGATTCCATGCCCCAGCTCTAACTGCTGAGGTATATCCCACCAGGTGCCACAGGGCCGCCCCGAGCCATTCAATAACGTTCGGGACCCCCCCCCCCAACTGTTCACTAATAAGCAACAACATGAACCCTTATCAAAAACAAACAGCATAAGAGCATTCAACATTCGACAGAAATTTAACAAAGTTAGGGACCCCCCAACGTCCAAGACACGTTCCTTCCTCACAAGTTATTTATTTATTTATTTATTACAGTTTCTTATATACCGCACTATTGTCAGCGCGGTTTACATACAACAAAAATACAAGTGTCCACTTAGCTCCCATCCAGCAATGTCATGCCGTCGGCATCTCTGCGCAGTTGGCTCAGCAATCACTCACAATTGTGAACTTTGCACTGTGTAGGCCCAGTTGCTCAGGGTAGCCGTTCTTCTGCTAGACCATCCCCCGAGAGTCCCTCCAGGAAATGCTGTGCTGCAGAGACAGAGTCAAAAGCAAAGTTTTTGCCCCGGGACGTTACTCTTAACGTCGCTGGGAAAGCCAAAGTAAAGCGCACATGCCTCTTGAAAAGAGCTGTACAGATAGGGGAAAATTCTTTCCGTTTTTGAGCAACAGCCGTCGAATAATCTTGAAAAATCAGTAACTTGTGATTATCCAGCTGCAGATCTCTGTGGTTGTGGAAGGCCTGCACAATCTGTACTTTATGTTGGAAATTCAAGAGTTTCATAATGACCACTCGAGGTTTCGGCTGTTCTACATTCCGCGGTCCAATCCGATGTGCACGCTCTATATCCAACTTCCCCGCCAACGCGGCGAGGCCCAATGCTTTAGGTAGCCATTCGCTAAGCAACTTCATGAGGCCGCTTTCTGAGTACGATTCAGGGATTCCCACCACTCTCAAATTGTTCCGCCTTGACCTATTCTCCAGGTCATCCACTTTGGCCTGAAGAGCTGCAATCTGTGTGCGCTGTGCTTTCCATTCTTGGTCTCGCCTCCCCTCCTCATCTTCAATGGCCGACACACGTTGCTCCAGCACATCAACTCTCTTTCCCATGTCAGCTATAGTTTCACCCAAGGTCTCTAGCTTCTGCAGCATCAGATCAAATTTTGGCTCCAGAAATTTAGCAACATCCCTGGCTAGGTCCTCGGCATGGGAGTCTGCGCGCTCTATGCTCTCCACCCCAGGCGACGCCGGCTGTGACGGCATGGTCGCGCAGGCCCCAAACCTAGCGGACTTTTCTTTATCTTTTCTCGGGGCCGCCGCCATCGAGCCTTCCACCCTGGTGCTCCATTTCATGTCTTTCAGCACCTCTCCTTCTCCTGGTTCAGGTAATTAAGGTGGGAAAGGGTATTATCCGATTAATCTGCCAATTTGCTCAGTTCGGCCCCGGAGCGAGCAGAGTCACGACCTGCTCACTCACGCATCACGTGGGATCTCTAATAAAATTTTTTAAATACAACCCCCTCCCCTTTGTAACACATTTATTTATTTGTATTAAAGACCAGCATTGCCAGTGGGTGTGAGCTTTTCTATGCTTTGACCATCTCGCTGCCATAATATAACATGTCAAAAGACTATACAGTTTCTTATCCACATTCTCAGGAAGATATGATAATAATATAAGTGAAATTTTAAGTAGCCTTTTCCCTGATAGCATATACATAAAAGAATATTTCTGTCAATATACTTTTTTTATAAAGAATATTCCAATAAGATATGCATCTTAGCACCTGCCGGTCCACACCCTCTCCAACACAAGTCTGATACTGAATGGTAGACAAGGAGAAGTGCTAATTCTGCAAGAGTTAAAGAGAAAATTCCAGCGTCGAATTGAAATGCAAAAAATGCTCAATGATCATGTTGAATGATGCTGAGAAGATAAGTTTATTTTGATTTTATCCTATTGCTGTAAAATTTTAACTATCTAATTTCTCAACAAACAGGGGTGTCCTACACAGAGCAGTGGGTTCACCCTTAAACAAAGACATGGGGAGGGGTGATCTGCACGGAGCAGCAGGTGCACCTACTCTTGCCATCTTACTGGGCAGTCTAGATGGACCATACTGGTCTTTATCTGCCTCATTTACTATGTTACTATGTTAAGATAAAGTGGAAAGAATACACAGTATCGTTATACCATAAAGATCAAGTGAACCAATAGCCATTTCAGTTTGTACCTTATGATCGGGAACCATTGGTGATGAAAGATGTCGAAGCAGCACTAAAAGCATTATCAAAGAAACTCTGAGCCATCTTGAGAACACTTAATAGTTCTCATACACAACTTTTAGATTGATCAAGCAACAATTCAAATGGAATAAGGAGAAACAGAATGGTTTAAAATCAGCAAAGGTGTTTGACAAGGCTGTGTACTTCCCCTTACCTGTTTAATTTAATTTATATGCAGAACAAATCATCAGAGAAGCAGGATTGTTTGAAGACAGCCAATGTGTGAAGATTGGTGGAAGACTTGTGAATGACCTTACTATGTTGATGATATCACATTACTGGCTGAAAGTGAAGATCTGAAACACTTGCTTCTCAAGATCAAGGAACATAGTCTTAAAATGGGCCTGCACCTTAACATGAAAGTTGAGCAAGCTTTTGAAGTACAATACTCCATAAAAAGAAGTTGGAAGGAGTGTAACAGCTCTAAGATTGTGTATGTAGTGCAATGGTCACGATGCAGTATGAAGCCTCATAAGAACATAAGATATGCCATACTTGGTCAGACCAAGGTCCATCAAGCCCAGTATCCTGTTTCCAACAGTGGCCAGTCTAGGTCATAAGTACCTAGCAGTCTCCCCAAAAGATACAGGTTTCTCAATGCTTGTATTGGGTCAAGCAGTGATATCCAGAGTCCCTTTTAATAATAGTTTTTGGACCTTTCCTCCAGGAACTTGTCCAAACCTTTTTTAAACCCAGCTACACTAACAGCTTTTATTACATCCTCCGGTAGCAAATTCCAGAGTTTGATTACACGTTGAGTGAAAAAATATTATCTCCAGGAACAAGCAGGAATGTATCTTCACATATGGGAGACGTCGCCGACGGAGCCCGCACGGGAATGCTCCCCAGCATCCAATCAGAAAGCCTTTGGGAGCATCCCCCGTGCCTGCGCGGTGGCTTCCCGCCCTTCCTACTGCCTCTCCCCAGTTTTTCGTTTTCCGCGGGGCAGGCAGGACGTCCCTCCTGCCACCGCAGAACTTTTCACCTTTTCTTTTCTTGTTTCTATAGTCGCGGCTTTTCCCGCTGACAGCGGCACCTCTGTGCCCATTTTGTTTTTCGTTTCTCACTTATTTTTCGTCGCCTAGCGGGACCTTTTTTCCCTCTGGGCACCGAGTCCTACCGGGCTTACAGCATGGAGCCCCAGAAGTGGCCCTCACTGCGGGGACTTAGTTTTCCACATGGACTCCAATGCCTGGTGCCTCTCTTGTTTGGGGCCTGACCCTTTCCCCCCGGGTCCTCTGGGCTACAGTGTCGGGAGAAGACCTTCCCTTTTTCGGGTATCCCTCGATGACGTTTTCACGCCCAAGGCGCGGTCATCGGGTTTTTCTTCTCTCCAGGATCAGGTAACCACGCAACAGTCTGTTCAGACTAGCCAAGTCTTGAGGGGCGAGTCTCATGCGCGGCATGGCGACGGCTCCGGCCAACCCCTCAAGTCCCCCTTGGCTACTATACCCCGGCGGGAGTCCTCGGGCTCTAAAGCATTTACGGGGTTTCGGGATGTTCCTGGGGTTCGCTCCTCACAGAACATTCCCGAGCCGTGCTCGAGGGAGGTACCCGCTTCGAGTGGTGCCGATTCCCCGGCATCGGCGCCAGTGTTGAGTGTTCCACTCTTCGCCAGGGATCATCAGCTGGTGTCCTCGGCGCCTCCGGGGCCGATCGACTCGACCGAGTCTGACCTCCCTATATCCAAGCCGTGCTGGAGGGAGGTACCCGCTTCGAGCGGTGCAGACCCCCCCGGCATCGGTGTCGGTGTCGAGCATTCCGCTCCTCACCGAGGATCGTCCGGGGCCGATCGAATCGATCCAGTCTGGCGTTCCTTCATCCCTGCCATGCGCGGGGGTGGTATCCGCTACGGGCGGTGCCGACCCCTCGACGTCGGTGTCGAGCGTTCCGCTCCTCACCAGGGGCTGTCAGCCGTGGTCCTCGGCGCCTCCGGGGCTGACCGACTCCTGCCGGTATGGCGTTCCTACGGGGGTGGTATCTGCTTCCGGCGGTGCCGACCCGTCGGCGTCGAGTGACCCGCTCCCCACCGGGGATCACCTGCCGCTGCCCTCGGCAGCTCTAGGGCCGACCGACTCGACTGGCGGCCCTACGTTCAGGCCATGCGCGGAGGTGGTACCCGCTTTGGGCGCGTCGGCGTCGATGGTTCCACTCTTTGCCGGGGATGGTCATCTGGCCTCGCTCCCTTCGGGGCCGGTCGCTTCGACCCGCGCTGGGTTGCCAGTATCCCAGCCCTGCACAAGGGTGGTACCGGGTGTGCCGGAGACGGCAGGGGCGTCGAGCGCCAGGGACCGCCGTCGGCCTTCCCTGGGAGCCTCGGGGTATGTCGATCAGCCCCAGACGGGCGACCCCCCGGCATCGTCGCGGCTGTCGAGGGCGTCGAGGGCCCCGCCCTTTCCGAGAAAGGGGGCCCCGGGGTCTTCGATGGCTTCGATCCAGCCTGGATTCGCGCCGTCCCGCAACGGTACCCCGGCGTCGGCGCAGGAGTTTTGCACTTCCCTCCCCGCAGGGGCTCGTCGTCGGGCGACCTGGGTACCCTCGGGGACGGGTCGTATGCCCCGGAAGGATTTCCCTCCGGGTCAGGCGGGCTCGAGAGGGGGCCCGGCATCTGGCAGTGCCCGCTGCCCGACATCGGCGCCGGCGTCGGATGGCCCCCTCTCCACCGAGCTTCGTCCTCGGGGGCCCTTGATGCTCGCGACGCAGATTGACGCGGTTCCGATCCGCTCCCCGGGATCAGCACCGCCGGCGCGGCCGCCCCCGCCGGGGCCCTCTAGAAGGGAGTCGATCTCATTGCTCGGTTCGATGCCCAGCCTGGAATCGGTATCCAGCCTCGAAGACTTGGCCACGACACGTCTCGGGATCGGCCCCTGTCCCCTCCCGCGACGCAGAGTGGAGATCGTTGACCACTGCCCTCCGGCTGCCACGGAACCGCTTCAGTTGCCGGGGGCAGCGCCGCCCCCGGGTTCGGGTCCGAGGCCGATTCCGGCGGCTCCGTCGGTGCCATCGACCCCTTTGATGCCTAGCTTGGAATCAATTCCAGGAGCCGACGACGCCTTGTTGACCACCCCGGTCCGGGGCTGTTGGTCCCCTCCTCTGCCCAGCGGGCATCAGCCCGAGAGGCTTCTCGGTGCCCTGGCGGCCTCTTCCGCCACCGCCTCCCACGGCATAGCCCCTCCGGGAGAGCCGTCTTTTCAGAATTTCCTCCTTGACATGGCGGACTTGCTGGCCATCCCTATCCCGGACCTAACTCCAGGCCCTGCGGAACGGGCCGCCGTGATGCTTCCTCTGCATCCCTCCCTGCAGGATCTCCTGCTGGGGGCTTGGCGGTCGCCTTTGAGGGTTCCGGCACCGTCGACTGCGATGCATGCTCTGTATCGGGTGCCTCCCTCCCCAGGTTTTCGGCAGCACCACCAGCTTCCACATCGTTCCATTGTGGTGGAATCGGCGCTGAGGAAGGCCGGAAGCAAGGAAAAGCATTCTTCTCGCCCTCCAGGCCGCGCCTCGAAGACGCTAGATACCCTAGGACGTCAAACCTTCCAAACGTCTATGCTGGCGTCCAGGATTATTTCATATATTTTTTTATATGAGTCTGTTGCTCCGGGAGGTCACCGAGAGGTTATCTCTGTTGTCTCCCTTCTTGTCTGCAACCAAGGCCTATGAATATTCCTTGCTTCTTTATCACTGCAGGAATATCTCTGGGTTCCTTTCTCGTGCTTCTCTAGACTCCTTCCTGTCGGTCAGCAGATGCTCTGCTGTTGCCATTAGAGCACGCCGTACAGCATGGTTGCAGGTGTCCGAGTTGTGTAGACGGGCACAGCATAACCTGGGTAATTCTCCCTGTGACGGAGATCACCTCTTCAATAGCGAAGCCTTACGTCAGGTCGCACAGTGCTTCGCTAACCTTCCCAGCGTTAGAAGCCATCCTAGGGCCCGGCTTCCCCCCGGCGGTGGTGCGCGCCTCACCCAGGCCCTCCTTCCCTAGGAAGAGGAAATGTCACCCCTCCGCCCACCCGCCAGGTGCGCCCAAGCAAGGGACCCCTCACCCTGGGTTGAAGTCCCCGGGCCCGCGCCAGAACTCTAATACCAAGCAGTTTTAGGCTCCGGTGGGCGGCTGCCTGCAATTTACCTTCTTACCAGATGTTTACAATTGAGCTCTACTCTGGGGCTCGTTCAGTAGGGCAGATGGTTCGGGTGCTTATCCAGGGGTTCAGGGATTCTCCTTCCGTTGGTAGAGGGAGACCACCTCTACTCCATGATAGCTCTGGCCCACGGTCAACTGGCTTACCCTTAGGTACGTCCCCGAACCCTTCTCGGCCAGTATTCCCCTGCTGATTGCTTCCGTACCGGAATTTTCCTTCCAGCTGCTATAGTCCCCCAATGCTTACCAAGGACTATGCCCTCATGTCCCCCGATTAGTGCGGGGGGGCGAGTTTCTGCGTGCAGGTCCTGGGGACACCTATAGGGCCTCAAGCCCCCTGGTGTGTTCTTCCGGACTGATGCTATCCTCTGTCCTTCACGCTACCGTGCTGTTCGTTCGCCGATCTGCCCTTGTTCCACCGGAATAGATCCCTCTCCCGGACGGATCTTGACGCCACCTCCCCAGGTGGACGTTCTGTGGATCACTGGCAGGTCCGCCTTACCAGTGTTATGCTCATGGAGGTAGGTTCCTCGATGTACCTGCGTTAGTGCCGGGATGGGGCGTTCTCCATGCCCAACGGCCTAGATATGCCAGATATCGCCTGCTCGATAGGCGCATTTTGGGGGATGCCCACAGTGCCTGTGTTCTGCCGCCTATTTTTTTCCCAATGGCCGGTACTCACGCCCCCCCCCCCCCTCCGGGGTCCGGCCAGTCCGCCTGCCTATTCCTTAGATCGGCCCTCGGACTAGTTGTACTCTACTGCTGTGAAGTCAACAGCTTCTATTTTCAGTTATGCCCTCCTCCCGGAGGTTCAGACCCGTGTCTCCCTATCTCTTCGCTAGGGCAGGTTGTGTACTCCTTCTGCTCCGGGGTACACCCCTACTCTTCTCCGGAATAGGCTATCCAGATCGGCCAGTCTTCTACTGTTAGTCCTCTGAGTTATGGACTCTGCTCCTAAGGGAGTGCTCAGCTTTGCATAAAGCTTCCTTGAAGACCTGCCGTCCTTCTCCTGACCCAGCTGACTCCTGGATCTCCTGGCCTTCCGGATTTGGAACTTCCTCCTCGCTGCGGTGAAGTTCCCTTGAAGACCTCGCTACTGTGTCTACAGTACCTCCATCACAGTCCTACTTCCTACAACTCAGTAGGTAAGCTCTACATGGTACTAAGTCATTAATTCATTAAAACTTAATGATGCTTCCATGCATTCTAATGACTACTCTCCCTGTAGTCTTTTGGTTTTGCTGTTCCTCTCTTCTCAACTCCTACCCTCCATCCCTCGGGGGATGCCGGGGATTCAGGTTGGGCAAATGCCATCCCGTCCTGGGCCGGGCTTACGGGATCTCCCCTGGGCATCCTCAGCTAGGGAGTCCCCATATGTGAAGACTCATTCCTGCTTGTTCCTGGAGATAGCACAGTTACTTACCTGTAACAGGTGATCTCCGGAACAGCAGGAATTAGTCTTCACAACCCGCCCACCTCCCCTAGGAGTTGTATCTCTTTCTCTCTATTCCTTCCTCTCCTCTCCTTCTGGCTCAGCTATGAAACTCAACTGGGGAGAGGCAGTAGGAAGGGCGGGAAGCCACCGCGCAGGCGCGGGGGATGCTCCCAAAGGCTTTCTGATTGGATGCTGGGGAGCATTCCCGTGCGGGCTCCGTCGGCGACGTCTCCCATATGTGAAGACTAATTCCTGCTGTTCCGGAGATCACCTGTTACAGGTAAGTAACTGTGCTTTCTCTTATTTAGTCTTAAATAGGTTACCCTGTAGCTTCATTGCATGTCCCCTAGTCTTTTTATATTCTGATGACGTAAACAATCGATCTACGTTTATCTGTTCCATGCCATTCATTAATTTATAGACCTCTATCATATCTCCCCTCAGCTGTCTTTTTTTCCAGGTTGAAGAGCCCTAACCTTTTTAGCCTCTCTTTATAAGAGTATCCTTCCATCCCCTTTATCATTCTGGTGGCTCTTCTCTGTACCTTTTCTAATAAGGCTATATCCTTTTTAAGATATGGCGACCAGAATTGCACACAATATTCAAAGTGCGGTCACACCATGGAACGATACAGAGGCATTATAATATCCTTTGTTTTATTTTCCATTCCTTTCCTTATACCTAGCATTCTATTTGCTCTCTTGGCTGCTGCTGCACACTGGGCGGAGGGTTTTAACATGTTATCCACAATGACACCTAAATCTTTTTCCTGGGTGGTGGTTCCCAGTGTGGAACCTTGCATCATGTAACCATAATTTGTGTTGTTTGTTCTTAGGTGCATAACCTTGCACTTGTCCATATTGAAAACTGAGTGAAGGGCTGCTCCAAATGCGCAAGATATTTACAAGGAGAGTATGGTTTGCAGAGCTTAAACATATCTCAATTAAGAGATATGAAAGGGGTCTATGGTGGAGTTGTGGCATGGTCTCCACAGAGGATCTCTAAAGGCAAAAAGTGGACTGTTGTAGTTGTTATGGAAGGACAGACTAGATAGGCCATGTGGTCTTTTTCTGTCGTCATATTTCTATGTTTCTATTCTATATGGATGACGTTGACACCGATGGAACCCTCGTGGAAGCATCTCCCCAGCTTCCAAAGAAAGCCTTTGGGAGATGCCACCATGCATGCGTGGTCCCCTTCCTGTCCAAGGGTGCCATCTTGCTCAGTCTCCCTTTTTCCGCAGAACCCTACAGACTTTTGTCTTGTTCCCCCAGAAAAAAGTTGATTTAACCCGTACATTTTGTACTTTTCCTGCTTGAGACCCGCCACGGGTGACATCGGGCCTCAAATTATTTTCTGTTTGTTTGTATTTTTACTTTCCAGCACTTTTGCACCTTTTTCAACTGCTGGTCACAGTGAAGGTTTTTGACCTTGCGGGGGTTCTTTTCGCCCCAATGGCCACCGGGTTTAAACAATGTGATCGGTGTTCAAAAAACATGTCCCTCAACAGCACTCATGAGTATCGCCTCCAGTATCTGGGCACGGACTATGACCCGGAGGAATGCCCCTTGTGCAAGAAAATTTCCGCTAAGGCCATCCAGAGCTGTCTGCTTAAGCAGGACATCATCTTCCACAAGGCAGAGACCACCCTGGTATCACCAGAAGCCTCATGCTCAAAGGCCCCACACAGCTCTTCATTCTCGCAAGGCTCCCGTGGCTCCTCAGCAGACATGCAGGCACTCAGAGCGCAGTTCCCCGGAGCGAGAGCATAAGAGGACCTTGAGGGCCTCTTTCAGAGAAGTGGACAAGCACAGGAAGTCCCGTGCCCAGTGTCTCAGTCCCCGGCGAGAACCCAATTAGTCTGAGCAGGAGCATTCCTAAAGGTGCCCAGGACGGACGTGGTGGCCTCCAGCGACAGATCTGTGTCCCAAGTGCCGTCCCATTGAGGACCCCCTCTCCTCCTCGACACCTGACGTGGTCACCCCGGCGTCGGTGTCATTGGCTGCTACCCTCGAGTGGGAAGCCCGCATGTTGGCCCTGGAGTGCAGCGTTTCTGTGTTCGCCCCAAGCCACCTTCCTCTGCCTCCAGGGGTTCTTTGTTGTACCCTATCTGGATGAATGGCTCATAAAAGGAGGCACAGCCTTGGAGGTACAGCAGACAACTGCGTGCACCATCCAGGTCCTGCAGCACTTGGGATTTGTGATAAATTACCCCAAGTCCCACCTCCTCCTGACACAGTGTCTTTAGTTCATAGGGGCAAAACTAGACAACCTCCAGGTAAAGGCCTTCCTGCCCAGAGACAGAGCTGACCATCCTAGGACCCTGGCCCTGGACGTAACTGTGCCTACTTGGGCATATGGCCTCCACATGGTCCACGTCACTCCAGACGCTCTCCTCCACATGAGGGCCACTCAGTGGTGTCTTCAGGACCAGTGGACTCTGGCCACAGGACAAAGTCTCAGTGACCTGCCAGTTGGTGGACTCCCTGACCTGTTGGTTGTTGTTGTTATTGTTAAGTGCTGTCGAGTCGGAGTCGACTCATGGCGACCCTCTGGATAGCTATCCTAAATTGTCTTCGGTCTTCAGTCAGGCGGCTCATTGTTGACAGTCTGGTACCCGTAGCTGCTGTTATTGTATCGATCCATCTCATTGCTGGCCTTCCTCTTTTGCGTTGACCTTCTGTCTTGCCAAGCATGATGTCTTTCTCTAATCTCTCTCTCCGCATGATGTGTCCAAAGTATGAAAGTCGAAGTCTTGTCATCTGAGCTTCTAAAGAAAACTTAGGTTTGATCTCCTCTAGTACCGACTGGTTTGTTCTTCGGGCAGTCCATGGTATACACAGTATTCGCCGCCAGCACCATAATTCAAAGGCATCAATTTGCAAACCTGGTAGCAGACCTAAAACATCAAGGCGGGGATGCCTTTCAGAGCCCTGAGCCCCTTAAGGGTCCTCACCACGGACGCCTCCTTGCTCAGCTGGGGAGCACACTGCGAGGAACTCCATACCCAGGGCAGTTGGTCACAGGACAAGAGCAACCAGCAGATCAACCTCCTGGAGCTACAGGCCATATACTTAATTCTCCGAGTCTCTTGTCACTGGCAATGTTCTGTGTGAAAAAACAGGGGGGCATGGGGTCTCGTGCCCTCTGCCGAGAGGCAGTGGTCCTCTGCTCCTACGCACTTCGGCAGAGTAGACTCCTGCGGGCAGCATACCTGCCACAGGCCAGCACAACTCACTGGCTGATAGACTGAATAGTGTCCTCCAGCCCCACGAGTGACAGCTGGACCTTGTATGGCCTATCAACTCTTTCAGCTCTGGGGGGAACCCGAGATAGACTTGTTCGGCAGTCTGGACAACTATCAGTTGTCCTGCTTCTGCTCCTGACAGGTCCACCCCTCCAGGGTGGCGGCGTATGTGTTTCTCATTCCATGGTAGAGAAGCTCATGTTCACCTTCCCATCCACTCTACTAATTGCCAAGACTTTGTTCAGGACCCTCCATGACAAAGCTTCGCTCATCCTGATACTCCTTTGGCTATTGGTGCCGACTCCCATCCCATTGGGCAACTCTCCAGGGCTCCTGTCCCAGGGGGGGGCGCTCTCTTCCACACCCCAACCTGTGGTCCCTGTTGCTGATAGCATGGCTGCTGAAAGGGTGACCCTAGCCCCCTTCAACCTCTCGGGTGAGGTGGAGGAGATCCTGCTGGCCTACCATCAGGCTTCCACTAGGAAAGTGTATGCTCTCAAATGGTATAGGTTTTCAATTTGGTGTGCAGAGCAAGGGACCGTCCCATTCTCCTGCCAGGTGGGACTGGTGCTGTAGTACCTTCTCCACCTCTCGGAATCTGGGTTTAAATCAAATTCCGTCAGAATACACCTCAGTGCACCACCACCCGGTGGATGGCAAACCTCTCTCGGTCCAGCCGCTGGTGACCCACTTCCTATGGGGTCTGCGGTTATCGAAGCCCCTGGTTCGCCCTCCGGAGACTGAATGGGACCTCAATGTGGTATTGGAGCAGCTCACTCGCCCGCTCTGAGCCTCTGGCTACCTGCAATACCTCTCGTGGAAGGTGGCGTTCCTGGTTGCGCTCACTTCCGCTCGCAGGGTTAGCAAGTTTCAGGCCTTAGTGCTGGAGGCACCATATACCAGGTTCTACAAGAACAGGGTAGTGCTTCACACACACCCTGAATTCCTTCCAAAGGTGTTATCGTCCTTCTTCTCAGTGAGGTACTTCCCACCTTCTTCCCAAGACCTCTCTCCACACCCTGGACTGTAAGAGGGCCTTCCAAGAAACAGCACTCTGCCACAGAGGCAGCAAGAAACCAGTCTGCAGAAGGGCAAAAACAGCCTTTATTAATCCAACCGGATTGAGTGTGCCTAACCCGACACTGGCCGTGTTTCGTGTATAACTTCCTCAGGGGTATACGGCTCACTGTAAATCAACATATAAAACAAAACACAAAAAAATATATATATATATAACATAATATATATAGTATATAATAAATATAAACATTAAAATCATATCTATAAGAATAAAAGATATAAAAAACCATATTAAAAAAACCATAATAAAAAACAGCTGGAATGACATAAAGAAAGCATTGCACTTACACAAACCAAATATTGATAACCATATATGTAAAAAGTGTTAGAAATAAAATGCATGGAAAAATTATATGTATCAAACATGAATATCATACACAGAGTATTAAATCACGTAAAACCCATGTTAAAACAGAAACAAAAACAAAGAGGAGGAGGATAAAGCAAAACAAGATGAATTTATAACACCTCAATTATAAACAGGAAAAACAAACATAGGTAATTATATATAGGACACAAGTAGTATATCCTTAATTGGATAAGGACACTAAAAGCAAGAGTGAATCAGTGGAAAAATAAGCGTAAAATCAACTGTAAAAACAAATAAAATGATAAAATAGAATAATGTAATATAAGAGAAAAATAAACACCAAAACTGAAGAAAAGGTATAAAGAATAAAAAATGATCTAAAACATACCGCTATATCGGTACTGAAATATGTAAAAATCCACTCTTTTACCAAACACCGTCGGCAGGCACCGCAGCATCAGATTGCACCAGACTAGCCCTAATCCAGGGTAATTGTAACTTCTATAAAGATAAAAACTTATAAATTAATAAACAGCATATGCATAAAATGTGTATTGACCGTAATTATATCAAATGAGGATGTGCAAATTGAAAAGGGCCAAAGAAAAAAGGGGCCGAAAAAAAGGGCAAGACATGGAGGACATAGATCTGCCGTTTATTTTTCCACTGATTCATTCTTGCTTTTAGTGTCCTTATCCAATTAAGAATATACTACTTGTGTCCTATCTATAATTACATATTGTGATAAGGAAGCTTATCATAGTTCAGGAAGGAGCTATAATAGAGGTGAATTGGCTCTGAACAAGCAACCTGTCTTTGCTGGTAGAAATAATAAAACAGAATGTTTCCATAAAAGACTACCAGTCCCAGAATGCACCAGGTTTCAAACACCCTATAGAAGAGCTGAAGTGGGGAAACGTGTGTTCAATCAGGAGAACTATGAGGTAATCCCCAATCACTCATCTCCAAGGGCAGGGCTTGATTCAGCACAGCTGGGCTGTGCTAGGGTGGAGTATCCCTCTATACAAGTCAAAAGTAAAGTCTATTCTACACAGAATCAGAAAGAGATGGAGCAGGAGCAGAGGAACCCAGAGCTCAAGGACAGAGAGAGCAAGAAACAGCGTGGAAGAAAGAAGAGGAAAGCATCTTGGAGGTCTAAAGGAGTTCATAGCAGTACGTGTGCTGGGAGTCATTCCAGAGGCAAGCATACTCCATTAGACTGGGGAAAGCCAGAGGAGTGGGGTTACAGAGCCAGGAATCCCCGGACGGCACCTGTGAGGGAGACGGCTGCATTTGGAAGGGGCCCTAAGACCAGTGCAAGAAGGTATGTGAAGAGAGACCCAGTGTCCAGGGATCTTGATTGGAAGGCTGGACATAAAAACTGGACTACATACTGGCCAGGAGTTCTGGAGAGGAACCCTAACAGCAATGGAAGCTCAGGTATGAACACTGATCTATGCCCTAGCTCTTCACTTGGAAGACAGCAGGGAAACCAGTATTGTCCTGAGAGTGCTCCATTAAGAAATTCCCCTGAGCCAGTCCATGATATTGATTCTATGATAGTTGAAGAGGAAGGAGATATTATAAATGAACAGTGTGACTACATGGATTGCTCTCTGTCTAGGCTTCTGTGGTAATATACTTTCACAAATGCAACAACCATCAAAAAGAAATATATCTTGTTCTTTTATCTACCCAGAAAAGTTTACAAGAAAGCTTTTGGGTAGGATTTGAGCCACGTATAGAAAGTAAACCAGCCAAGAGGTTTGCAGCTGGTTAATTGTTAGCAATTAAGCCTTGCATAATTGCACGTGGGCTCTAAAAGGACACTTCTAGGTGTGTGTGAAAATACAAGAAGTTATCCTTGAAAAAGAACAGTTTGGGATTCTTTTTTGGGGGGTTTTGTTTTGTTTTTGGAGCACTGCTAAAAGGTATTAGCAGGAGCCCATTGAAAGACCTTTCTGTTCCCATCAAGGTCTTTATTGTTTGATTTGATTGCTTAAGAAGTTCAGTTGTTCCTGATTTGTTTTCCTAAGTATAATACTGAAAGCAAGTATCCTTTTTGTGCTACCAAGTAAATCTGTGTGGGAGAAATAACCCCATAAATAAAATATATTTTCTTTGCTTAACACTCGAGCAAGCACAACTCATTTATTTGTGAACGGCTGATTCTGGTATGAATGGACTACATTTCCCACAATCCTTTGCAAGTCATACTAATATTTGCCTTTGCCAAGACTGTGGACATTCTCACCCAGCGCCCCCGTTTACAATATGTTTGTTTTTCCTGTTTATAATTGAGGTGTTATAAATTCATCTTGTTTTGCTTTATCCTCCTCTTTGTTTTTGTTTCTGTTTTAACATGGGTTTTACGTGATTTAATATTCATGTGATTTTAAACTCGGTGTATGGTATTCATGTTTGATACTTATAATTTCTCCATGCATTTTATTTCTAACACTTTTTACATATATGGTTATCAATATTTGGTTTGTATAAGTGTAAAGTTTTCTTTGTCATTCCAGCTGTTTTTTAATATGTTTTTTTAATATCTTTTATTCTTATAGATATGATTTTAATGTTTATATATATTATATATATTATGTTATAAAACAAAACACAAAAATAAATATATATATATATATATGTATGTGTTGATTTACAGTGAGCCGTATACCCCCGAGGAAGTTATACACGAAACACGGCCAGTGTCGGGTTAGGCACACTCAATCCAGTTGGATTAATAAAGGCTGTTTTTGCCCTTCTGCCACGTCTGTAGACTGGTTTCTTGCTGCCTCTGTGGCAGAGTGCTGTTTCTTGGTGTACCTTCTTACAGCATGTTTTCTCCTTGGAGAGATATACTCAGCTTTGGGGAGGATGCTTTAGAGAAACTTGTTTCTCAAGAACCTCTCATTGATGATGATGATGATGAAGAAAACAATGACAACACACATTCCCTTTGGGAAGATGTTGTACAATTATCTCAAAAGTTGGTTAAGGAGGAACTACATGCAGCCTACCTCCTCGAATGCTGCAAATCCAAAATCATACCACGAGGATTGAGGATCAATAAGGTTCCAGGACTTTACCAAAGTGAACAAGGTTTTGTCAACTGCTGGAATGCTATATTGAACAAATGTTCTTTGGATTTAATGATTTTATTAATTACTACAGCAAATAAAAAGTCTGAATTATATAAAGTAGAATTAGATGAGAAATTAAGTGAATTGAAGAAAAATGATAACCATTTTGATAAGTGTATGTAGATCATGATAGAAATATGACACAATATAAGAAAGAAATAAAACATAAGAAAATGGAAAAGTTTCGGAGAGATGAGAAGGATTATAGAAGTGGGTATGTCTGTCATTGGTGTAGGAGAATTGAGAATGATAGGATTTGGATAAAGAGGAAATCCGCGTTCTTTGACCGTAGAGAGAGTACAACAGAAGAAACTGAGATAGGTACCCCTATGGAACAAAAAAAGAAGAGAAGCAGGAGTGAATCAGTGGATAATCATGATGCATCTGCATCTTTATTTTCAACTTATAAAGATAAAACTGAACACCATAAAGAAAAAGGGAAAGAAAGGAATAACAAGAAGCATTTTTTGAATATGGATCAATTATGGAAGGGGGGTGGTCGGGGCTCCTCTCGGACTCGCCCACCCCCTTCCTTAGATCAAGACAGAAGACAAGGACAGTTTTCAGACAAAATGTACAACCAATTACAATGCGTCCAGGGGACGCGGTCGCGGACAGGGTTGGGGACGAGGGAGAGGGAAATGGAGTGCAGATAACTCCCATGAGAGGGATTTTTGAAAAACGATAATGTGGTTAATATTTCAAAATATTCCCTCACGTCTGACGAGATATCTGAACTGAATAAAGGTTTGTCATTTGTTCCCTTTAGGAAATATGACCCCTTTGAAGTTCGCGTTGATTTATATAAATTTTTTAGGAAGATTCGTATCCAGCATTTTTTTACTAACCGGTTGACGCCTGCAGAGAACATATCTATAGTTAGTAGTAAATCTAAGTGGAATCCTCCCCCACAGACAGATCCCCTTATAGAAGCATTTGAACGTGTGGTGTTGCAGCAAGTAAATGAGATCACAGAAGGTGATAAGTTACCCTTCCAAAATCTCACGTTGGGTGAAAAACAAGCCATTAAATCGTTAAAAGAAAATACTAGCATTGTTATCAAACCTGCTGATAAAGGGGGAGCAATTGTCTTGGACACCAATATGTACATAGAGGAGATAAATAGACAGCTCAGTGATAAATCTTTTTATCTTAGATTAGATGGCGATCCCACGGACAAATTGAAAAACAGTATTGATAATCTTGTGTTGAACGCTTATGAAATAGGTTATATTACTAAGAAAGAAAAGGAGTTTTTAATAGTAGACAAACCTATTACACCTACTATTTGTATACTCCCTAAGATACACAAGTCGTTAGAGAATCCTCCAGGTCGACCCATTGTGTCAGCCATTGACTCGTTGCTTGAACCCCTTTCCCAGTTACTAGATGTTATTTTGCGTCCCTTTGTTCAAAATATGTGGTCCTATGTGCGAGATTCGTCTCACGCTATTGAAATTCTTTCTTCATTCCGGGATCTGGATTCAGATGTCTTGTTGGTAACCTTAGATGTGGAATCATTGTACACTAATATCCCACAATCCGAGGCCTTAGCCATTATTGAACAGTCCTTACTGCTTAGACAAGATCATAAATGTATCCCAACGATGTTTCTTCTTTCATTAGCAAAGATTGCAATGTGTAAGAACTTTTTCTGTTTTAGGGAACTTTTTTTATCAGCAAATCAAAGGGGTTGCCATGGGGTCCTCCATGGCCCCTGATATTGCCAACCTGTATATGTTTCATTTTGAAGGGAATTTTTTGAAAGACCACCCATTTAAGAACAAAGTCATGTTATGGATACGTTATATAGATGACATCTTTATACTTTGGAAAGGTTCTCTAGACAAATTATCTGAATTCAATACATGGATCAATACATTAGATATAAATTTGCTGTTTCAGGTTACCTATGATCCTATACAAATACCTTACTTGGACCTCTTGGTAAGATAGGAAGGAAAGAGGATCACCACAACACTATATAGAAAACCTACAGATAAAAATCATCTCTTACATTACACTAGTTTCCACAACCCTTCCCTTAAGAAGAATTTGCCTGTGGGACAATTCCTTAGGGTGAAGAGGGCGTGTACAACTATGCAGGATTTTGAAGATGAGTCTAGTATTATGACAAAGAGATTTACAACACGTCAATATCCTATTCGTTGTATTGAGAAAGCATATGCAAGAGCTCGGGAAGCCTCACGAGACACATTGTTAAAATTAAAAGAAAAGACTAGTCAACCTAAATTTGTGTGTCCACTGTTGTACTCTTTACAGTCACATAAGATTATAAGGATACTCAAAAAGGAATGGTATCTAATACAATCTCTTCCTGGATTCCATGATGTGACACTCACAGTTGCCCATAAGAGAAATGTGAACCTCCGGAATCTTTTAGTCCCCTCGGCTCTAACGGAACGTAGAGTATTATCTAGATATAAGGGGCAATTCCAGTGTGGCCATTGTTCTGTTTGTCGCCACACTTTATCAGTACGAAATGTTTTCATTCACCCTGGCACACAGAAAAGGTTTTATATAAATGACTTTTCAAACTGTGAAACATCTAATGTCATTTACGTGATTCAGTGCCCTTGTGACAAATTATATGTGGGTAAAACCAATCGGAGTGTCCGTACACGTATAATAGAACACAAAAGCTGTATTAAAAGACAATTGGTGGACAAACCTTTAGTACAACATTGGCTTGATATGGGACACAAAGTGGCTGATATAAATTTTTTTGTCCTAAAGAAGGTTCAACATAACTGGAGAGGAGGAGATTTAGTTAAGACCACCTTACGTTTGGAGCAAAAATACATATTTCTACTTAACACCATTTCAACACATGGGTTGAATTTGGATCTAGATTTATCTGTTTTCCTGTGATTTGTTCTCTGCAGGCATCTGTTTTTTCTCCTTTAGATCACAATGTTTTGTGATCGTTTATTATGCAACGGTTTGGTTGAGTTAATTTGTTGGTCATATCATTTTTATGGTTTCGCCAGCTAATTTGCTCTCTCTTGCATTTTTTATTGTACTTTTTATTACGCCTATGTAGGCGTTCATTTATCATTTATTTATGCCCTTTTTTTATCATTGGGTTATTATGGATATCAGTTTTTGTCCTTTTAGAGTAATGTGTTTTACATCGTTTTTACCTATTTATTTGTTTTCTTATTATTTTAACAGTGGCCCCCCTTTTTGGATTTTCTTCCTCCTTTCCCGCCGTATGGGATGTTTAAAAGCCTCTGACGCATGCGTGAGCGCCCTTCTTGCATTCATTCACTTTTAGAACCACGGCGGTTGCCAGCAGGATTGCGCTTCACACAGGTCGGACTCTTAGCGGTTTTTATGTGTCTTATTCTTTTTATGCGTGGGTAGCATGTACCTTTTTTGCGGGTTCTGCTATTCTTAATTTTACCGATCATGTATAGGTGGCATTGTAAGTTACATTGGTTTTATTCACGCTGTTAAGATCCTTACCGCACTGGCGCGCATGCCTTCACTATAGCTCTTCTTTTAATGCACAATGTTTTTATATTTGGGACCTTGAAAAATGTTTTTTAATGTCATGTTTTTTAATGACACACGGTTCTTATGTATGGCCTCCTGCAATAGATGATGTTTTTAGTCTTTTTGTAGTGATATGTTTGTAAATCGCTACGGCGTATGTGTGGGGTCCCGTGTATGGTCAAATGAATATAAATGCATGGCAATAATGTGTGTATAGATATCGTGGTGACAGTTGGACCTTTTATTATATCAGTGCCTTAGTTTACTACCACTTACATATTGATTACCATTTTTTGATTGGTATGATCTTTCGACAGATCTATGTCCTCCATGTCTTGCCCTTTTTTTCGGCCCCTTTTTTCTTTGGCCCTTTTCAATTTGCACATCCTCATTTGATATAATTACGGTCAATACACATTTTATGCATATGCTGTTTATTAATTTATAAGTTTTTATCTTTATAGAAGTTACAATTACCCTGGATTAGGGCTAGTCTGGTGCAATCTGATGCTGCGGTGCCTGCCGACGGTGTTTGGTAAAAGAGTGGATTTTTACATATTTCAGTACCGATATAGCAGTATGTTTTAGATCATTTTTTATTCTTTATACCTTTTCTTCAGTTTTGGTGTTTATTTTTCTCTTATTACATTATTCTATTTTATCATTTTATTTGTTTTTACAGTTGATTTTACATTTATTTTTCCATTGATTCACTCTTGCTTTTAGTGTCCTTATCCAATTAAGGATATACTACTTGTGTCCTATATATAATTACATATGTTTGTTTTTCCTGTTTATAATTGAGGTGTTATAAATTCATCTTGTTTTGCTATATCCTCCTCCTCTTTGTTTTTGTTTCTGTTTTAACATGGGTTTTACGTGATTTAATATTCATGTGATTTTAAACTCTGTGTATGGTATTCATGTTTGATACATATAATTTCTCCATGCATTTTATTTCTAACACTTTTTACATATATGGTTATCAATATTTGGTTTGTATAAGTGCAATGCTTTCTTTGTCATTCCAGCTGTTTTTTAATATGTTTTTTTAATATGGTTTTTAATATCTTTTATTCTTATAGATATGATTTTAATGTTTGTTTATTATATATTATATATTATGTTTATGTTTTGTTTTGTTTTATATGTTGATTTACAGTGAGCCGTATACCCCTGAGGAAGTTATACACGAAACACGGCCAGTGTCGGGTTAGGCACACTCAATCCGGTTGGATTAATAAAGGCTGTTTTTGCCCTTCTGCCACGTCTGTAGACTGGTTTCCTGTAAGAGGGCCTTGTCCTTCTTCATCCAGCATACTCGGGGCCAACGCAAAGCTGCTCAGCTTTTCATCTCTTATGACCTCAGTAGATTGGGAGAGGCGGTGACCAAATGTACACTGTCCACCTGGATGGCAGACTGTATCGCCCTCGCTTATGAGCAGGCAGGGCTCCCACTGGGAGGCTGAGTCATAGCGCACCATGTCAAGACAATGGCAACCTCTGTGGCAAACCTGCGTTCTGTCCCGATGGTGGACATCTGCCGGGCTGCCACCTGGTCTTCAGTCCATACCTTCGCAGCTCATTACTGCCTGGAAAGGGAGCCCTGACGGGACAGTGCCTTCGGCCAGGCCGTGCTCTGAAATCTTTTTGGGGTTTAGGCAACTCCTATCCTCTGACCCTTCTGTGTTCAGGCTACTGGAATATTGGTTTCCATCATACTGTAGTCTGTAGTTCTCCAGGACCAAGCAGGAAGTCAGTCCTCACATATGGGGTGACATCGATGTCGATGGAGTCCTTGCAGAGCATTTCCCCAGCTTCTATGAAAGCCTTTGGGAATACTGCACGCATGCGCGGTCCCCTTCCCGCCTAAAGGTGCCATCTTGCTCAGTCTCTCTTTTTCCGTGGAGCCCGTAAATATATATTCTGTAAAAAAACCAAGGAAATGCAAGATGCTCGCACACCAAGGAATAGTTTATAAGACCAAATTATAACTCATTTTATTTTGTTGTAAACTGCATTATGGTTCTCACTTTTTCTTTTTTGAATATGTATTCTGCATCCACAGAACCCTCTCCCTCGACCATGGGTGCAGAGCAGAAGTAGGACATTCACCCACAGAAAGTGTAGTTACTCACCTATAACAGATGTTCTCAGAGGATAGCAGGAATCAGTCCTCACATATGGGTGATGTTGGCATCGACGGAGCCCTCGCGGAAGCATTTCCCCAGCCCACCATGCCTGCGTGGTCCCCTTCCCGCCCAAGGATGCCATCTTGCTCAGTCAGATGACATAGCTAAAAGATGGCAGAAATAAATCAAAAATGGTAAAGGAGCAACTCCAAGGGGAGGAGGGAGGGTTGTGAGGACCGATTCCTGCTGTCCCCGGAGAACACCTGTTACAGGTGAGTAACTCCGGTTTTTCTGGGAACAAGCAGGAAGTCAGTTCTCACATATGGGACTCCCCAGCTATATGCTACCGAAAGCCAATAAAGAAAAAAAAACACAGTCGCCCTCAAGGGGAGCTGTAAGCAGCAGCAATTAAGTCCGTAGAGAATAGTTACTCACCTGTAACAGGTGTTCTCCAGGAGCAGCAGGAATCAGTCCTCACATATGGGGTGACATTGACGTCGATGGAGCCCTTGCGGAGCATTACCCCAGCTTTCTATGAAAGCCTTTGGGAATACTGCACGCAAGCGCGGTCCCCTTCCCGCCTAAAGGTGCCATCTTGCTCAGTCAAATGACATAGCTAAAAAACAGCACACAAAAATGTAAAATAAACTATGTACAACTGCAACTCCCAGGGGAGGAGGGAGGGTTGTGAGGACTGATTCCTGCTGCTCCTGGAGAACACCTGTTACAGGTGAGTAACTACTCTTTCTCCAGGACCAAGCAGGAAGTCAGTCCTCACATATGGGCGACTCCCTAGCTCTGGGCTACCAAGGAACCCAGGCTGAACAAGAGAACTCCCTCTAGTCCCAGCATCAAAGAAAGGCTTTTCACTGAAAGAACCTCCACCGGTAGCCCAACGGAGGGCTGGAGGGCAGGAGTTGCCTAAACCGCAAAGAGATTCCGGAGTACTGCCTGGCCAAAAGCACTGTCCCTACGGAACTCCCTCTCCAGACAGTAATGGGCCGCAAAAGTCTAGCTTGAGGACCAAGTTGCAGCCCTGCAGATGTCTGCCAACGGTACAGAGTGGAGATGAGCTACTGAGGCAGCCATTGCCCTGACACGATGGGCCGTGACCCGACCCTGCAAAGGAAGGTCAGCCGCCCTGTAAGCCCAGGTGATACAGTTAGCCACCCAAATGGACAAGATACGCTTGGACACAGCTAACCCCAAGTTATTAGAGTCAAAAGATATGAAGAGCTGAGTAGCCCTTCTATGTCCTTGCGTATGATCAAGGTAGAAGGATAAGGCCCTCCTACAGTCCAGGGTATGCAGGACTGCTTCAGCTTGGCTTGCATGAGGCCTAGGGAAGAATGTTGGAAGAACCACCTCCTGATTGAGGTGGAAAGAGGAGACCACCTTTGGAAGGAACTTTGGATGAGTCCTAAGGACTACCCTGTTCCTATAGAAGCGAGTGTAGGGTTGGTCACAGACCAAGGCCTGAAGCTCACTTACTCGCCTGGCCGAGGTTAGGGCTACCAGGAAGAGTGTCTTCCAGGATAGGAAGCGGAGAGGACAAGTAGCCATCGGCTCAAAAGGTGGGCGGGTCAGCTGCTGCAAGACCACATTCATCTCCCACTCAGAGGCTGGAGAACGGACAGGAGACTTGAGCAAGAGCAAACCTCTGAGAAACCGGGACACCAAGGGGTGAACTGACAGAGTGTGTCCTTCCACCAGTGAGTGGTGAGCTGCTAGAGCTGAGAGGTGGACCCGAACAGAATTGGACTTAAGGCCCTGATTGGATAAGTGCAGCAGGTACTGAAGCACCACTGGTACAGCACAGGAGAAAGGATCTTCTGCATGCAGCTGACACCACACAGAAAACCTCTTCCATTTCAGGGCATAGGTTTTTCTAGTGGACTGCTTCCTAGAGGCCAGAACGACCTCCTCAACTTCCTGAGGTAGGCCCCAGGGAGCCAAAACTACCCTTGCAGCTTCCAGGCCATCAAATTGAGAGATTTGAGATTGGGGTGCAGAAGAGACCCCTGGTCCTGCGACAGAAGGTTGGACTGCAACCCCAGAGGTAGTGGAGTGTCCACTGCCAGTTGAAGCAGAAGTGGGAACCAAGGTTGCCTCTGCCACCTGGGGGCTACCAGAAGGACCGAGGCCTTGTCCTGTAGAATCTTGAACAGGGTTCGGGCCACCAGAGGCATGGGAGGAAACGCATAAGGAGGCCCTGGGACCAGGAAATCAGAAAAGCATCTGCTGCTAGCCGCAGAGGATGCGGTTGCCTGGAGCAGAACCTGAGCAGTCGTCTGTTCAGGGGACTGGCAAACAGATTTATGGATGGAAGTCCCCATCTCAGGAAAATCTTCTGAACCACCAAGGGATGGAGTTGCCATTCGTGGGGCTGCAAAATCCTGCTCAACCTGTCTGCCAGGTAATTTTCCTGGCCAGGAAGATAAACCGCCCTGAGAAACATATTGCGCCTGAGCGCAAACAAGCAAAGGTCCTGCGCCTCCTGACAAAGGAGCCTGGACCCAGTGCCACCCTGTTTGTTCAAATAAAATATGGCTACCTGTCTGTTTGTACTAAGACAGACTGGTGGGCCAGGGTTTGAGAGAAAGTCTTGAGGGCTAAGCGAATAGCCCGCAGTTCCAGTAGATTGATTTGCTGCTTGGCCTCCCAGGAAGACCACAGGCCCTGGGTGCACTTGCCCAGACAGTGTGCTCCCCAGCCCTGCAGGGAGGCATCGGTGGTCAACACCACTGTGAACCCAGGTGGCTGAAAAGGCATCCCTTTCAGTAAGTTGGGGGGATGCAGCCACCAACGTAGGGCGTGCAGGAATGGTCTGGACACCCTTACTCTGTCGCTGAGGCTCCCTGTGGTCTGCAACCACTGAGTTCTGAGGCACCATTGCGCAGGCCTCATATGAAGCCTGGCATTGGGAGTCAAATGTACTGTCGAAGCCATGTGGCCAAGAAGCCTCAGGCAGAGCCTGGCGGAGACCAGTGACCTGCTGAGAAACTGGTTTGCCAAGGTTATCAGTCTTTGGGCTCTGTCCTCTGGCAAGAAAGCTTTTGCCTGCAGAGAGTCTAGCCTTGCCCCTATGAACTACAAGTTTTGGGAGGGGAGCAAAGTGGACTTTGCGAAGTTTATGACAAACCCCAGGTGTTGGAGCAGAGAAATCGTTCGGAGGGTGGCCTGCCTGGCCTCCTGGCACATCTGACCCCTGATGAGCCAGTCGTCCAGATAGGGGAAGACAAAGATACCCTGATTCCTTAAGTAGGCCGCCACCACTGCCAAGCATTTGGTAAAGACCCTGGGAGCGGAGGTGAGGCCAAATGGCAGCACTCTGTACTGATAATGGTTTCCTCCCACAATGAACCTTAGGTACTTTCTGTGGTCTGGATGAATGAGGATGTGAGTGTACGCATCCTTTAGATCTAAAGAGCATAGTCAATCTCCCTGCTGGAGGTAGGGCAGAAGTGTTCCAAGAGTAAGCATCTTGAACTTCTCCTTCTCTAAGAACTTGTTGAGATTTCTGATGTCGAGAATAGGCCTGAGGTCCCCTGTCCTCTTTGGTACTAGGAAGTACCTGGAGTAGAAACCGTGACCGTGTAGGTGGGGAGGCACAGGCTCCACCGCCTTGTCCTGCAACAGACCCTGAAGCTCCTGCAGGAGGAGGGCTGTATGGAGAGGAGGCCTTGGAGGCTGTCCTGGAAAGTAGGGAGGAGGCAACTGATGAAAATGAAGCATGTAGCCCTTGTGGACTATGCTTAAGACCCAATTGTCTCCTGTAATGGGTGGCCACCAGTGGGCAAACAGGGCTACATAAGAACATAAGAACATAAGATATGCCATACTGGGTCAGACCAAGGTCCATCAAGCCCAGTATTCTGTTTCCAACAGTGGCCAATCTAGGCTAGTCGTCCTCCTGTACAGAGATGGGACAGCAGAGAAGGAGAGGCTATGCCTTGGGAGTCAAAAACCCCCACCCTGCTGAGTGGGAGCAGGAGCCGGAGGCTTGGGGGCCTTCTGCCTACGGGGCCCATGTCCCTGCCCCTTGGCCTGCTGTCTGTCCCATTCCATTTTGAATCCCATCACTGTATTTGCCCCCACCACCTCCTTTGGGAGGGCATTCCAAGCATCTACCACCCTTTCCGTGAAAAAGTATTTTCTGATGTTGCTTTTAAGTTTACCGCCTTGCAACTTTGTTGTATGCCCTCTAGTTTTACAGCTTCCCCTTCTTTGTAAAAGGTTTGCTTGTTCATTGATATGGACCTTTAAATACGTAAAGGGTACCATATCCCCCCTGTCCCTCTTCTCTAGGGTATATGTACATATTTAGGTCTTTAAGTCTCTCTTCATGCATCTTCTGGAGCAGGCTCCAAATCATTTTAGTCGCCTTCCTTTGAACCATTTTCAAGTCTTTGTATATCCTGTGTGAGATACGGTCTCCAAAACTGAACACAGTACTCTAAGTGAGTCCTCACCAGCGACTTGTACAGGGGCATTAATGCCCCCCTCCTTTCTGCTAGCAGGAGCAGAAGGTACACCCACTGCTTCAAAGGGTGACCCTGTGGGGGAGCGGGGGAGGCCTGGTAAGGTGGGAACTGTCAAGCTAGTACATACCCCCAGCTATAGAATAGCTACCGCCATGGCAAAACTGGCTCTTCAGCAGGGAATTAACTTTGCAGTCCAGAACATCCTTTAAGGCTGATCCACCTTCCACCTCAAGACGTCAAGCTAGTACATACTCAATTATAAACAGGAAAAACAAACATATGTAATTATATATAGGACACAAGTAGTATATCCTTTTTTCTTTGGCCCTTTTCAATTTGCACATCCTCATTTGATATAATTACGGTCAATACACATTTTATGCATATGCTGTTTATTAATTTATAAGTTTTTATCTTTATAGAAGTTACAATTACCCTGGATTAGGGCTAGTCTGGTGCAATCTGATGCTGCGGTGCCTGCCGACGGTGTTTGGTAAAAGAGTGGATTTTTACATATTTCAGTACCGATATAGCGGTATGTTTTAGATCATTTTTTATTCTTTATACCTTTTCTTCAGTTTTGGTGTTTATTTTTCTCTTATATTACATTATTTTATTTTATCATTTTATTTGTTTTTACAGTTGATTTTACGTTTATTTTTCCACTGATTCACTCTTGCTTTTAGTGTGGAAGAGCATAGATCTTCTTATAGACCCTTAACACTTTAGGCAGGGAGTTTGGCAAGTCCCACTTGGTCTGGATCATATCTTTGATCATCTCTGGGAATGGAAAGCTAGTAGTGAATGTCCCCACCCTGCACAATTTCAGTAGTTGGGGTTGCTAAGGCCACCTTTTTTATGTTGGAGTGGGAGGTGTTGTGTTGGGGTCACAAAGTCCTTCTTGTTTTTCAGAGGGTGGGAAGGGCTGTGTTGGAGTGGCAAGTCGCTCTTGTTTTTGTGGAAGTGGGAGATGCTGCATGGGTGCTTTTGAGACACTCTTGTTTGGCATATTTAGCAGCATGTTTCCTATGCTCTGTGCACTGGTAACATATGAATATAAGAAATGCCATACTGGGTCAGACTAAGGTCCATCAAGTACCAGTTTCCTGTTTCCAATAGTGGTCAGTCCAGATTACAAGCACTTTCTCAACAAGGCACATGAGCTCCATAATGCTTGTCCCGGGGCAAGCAATGGATTTCACAGATCCTCTTTAATAATAGTTTATGGACATTTATTTATTTTATTTATTTATTTAGCTGTATTTATATCCCGCTTTTCGCCGGGTCAAAGCGGTCAATTGGGGGATACATTTAACATGAGGGGATATGAGACACGTACGCTAATACTTACAGGGAACATGGGCAATGGAGGGTTAAGTGGCTTGCCCAAGACCACAAGGAGTGCCTATAGGACTAGAAATCCCAGACCCTCCGGCCTGAGATTGCTGTCCCCAGGTGGGACTTGAACCCTCCGGCCTGAAGTACCTTGTCCTAACCACTAGACCACTCCTCCCTCCTTCCTCCAGGATCTTGTCAAAACCTTTTTTAAACCCAACTACACTAACATGTTTTACTACATTCTCTGGTAACTAATTTCAGAGTTTGATTTGCAAGTCCATAGGCTAACTGCAGGGAGGCAGCTACATTCCCCTGCAGTTACTGCATTTCAGCGTGGCAAAACAGCTGCTGGTGTAACTAAGGCCACACACTGAAGTGGCATTAGTTGCACTCACGCTGCTTGCGCTGAACCATTATGTTAATTTCTGCCGACAATGCAGATGCCTGTGTGTGAGAGTTCTTTCTCTTGCCTCACTCTGCAGTAAAGTATAATTTTGAGAGACAAATCCTGTAAACTTAAGAGTAATGGGTAAAAGCATTTTGTGACTACATATGTCTTTTTTAGTTTGTATTGATAGATCTTCACCAAGTAGGGAATATATCTCTGTTCTGCATGTGACAGAGGTGCCGTGTTCTATTAGCATGGAATTTGTATTTAGAGATATGTAGTAATCCGGCTTGTTCAGTTTTCTGAATAGGAATATGGATGTTCTAGGGCTCATTGCAATATTTATGGCGCTGCCCTTTTCTGGGTATGCTGCATGTTGTTTGAGTTTTGGAAGTTAGTGCTGCTAAAGAATAGTAGATTTGCTCTATGGGTCCTGTACTCTGGGTTCTTGGTTTAGTCAACTGTAGGGTTTTGGTTGGGGGGTACTGGAATATGGATTGTCTTTGAGATTTACAGTTTTGCGTTCTTTGTGCTGCCAAACTGAAATTTTAAAATATTTTGTCCAGATTCAAAAAAATTTCAAATTTTAAGGGAACATTTTAGTTTAATTTTGTTTAGTAGCCTGATAACTTCACCACTGCTGCATTCAGGACTTTTCCAGCTCTAGCACAATCCGATTCAGCCTTTGAATTCATGGCTACCAGGATTAATTTTTCCCATTTTATATCTTCTGTCCTCATCAATAATCTGGTCATAGCAAAATAAATCTTATGTGGATACTTATAATGGTTTGATTGTTGGGGGGGGGGGGCTGTGTAAGTGGCTTTTCATTAATCAGATTTAATGAATGTTAGATTTGTTTTATTGTAACATCTGTTTTGCTAAATTGCATATCTGTTTGGAAGCCACCTAGGGTTTTAGTTGGGTGGCATATACATTTGTAAATTTATGCAAATGATGTTGCAGTGAATCTCTGCACATGGCCCTGCATCATCGTCATGCTGCCCTTGGGGGGAGGCAGATGAGGGGTGGGCATTGGGAGGTGGAGGAAAGCAGAAACGTCAGATTGGGACCAGCATGTTGAGAGAATAAAATGGTCAGACAACAAAGGTAGAAGAGAATTTTATTTTCTATTTAGTGATCTGACTTGGTGCTATCTTTATATTTTATACAGTACATGGAAATGCTTCTCTTCTTCTATTTCTCTGGTCGTGCATTGTATGCAGAATCTAACTTTAGGGTTGCAGTTTAATTTATATCTACATATTTATATTTTTATTTTTGGCTAGACTCTTTATGTGAGTTTTGAAAGGTGGTGCTGGTATGGTATGGTAGATTTGCTCTATAGATCTTCAGTGACTTTATTGTAGGGCTTTGTATTAATTCACAATATGCCTATTTGTTAGTGAGATGATCAGAATCAGATTTTTTTTTTTATAGATATTGAGTTCTGTGGGTAAATGTCCTAGTTCTGTTCTGCTCCACACCCATTGTTGAGGAAGAGGGTTCTGTGGATGCAAACTATATGTTCAAAAAGAAAGCAAGTACCATACTGCATGTTATAAAAACAAAATAAGAGTTATAATTTGTTTTTATAAACCATGCTGTGGTTCTCGTTCTTTCTTTTAGGCAGCAGATTGCCCAGTAACAGGGCTCAAGGCAGACTATATGGACCGTGCTGGTTTTTATCTGCTATCATTTAAATACTTCTTGTGAAATACTTACTTACTGGTAAATGTCACCTTTTGCTTATCCTGCTCTAACTTGAGGAAGCGGGTGTTATCTCCTGAAAGCTAGTCCAGAAATGTATTACTTTACCTTTTTTATTGGACTATCACCTTATGTATATTTGTGCTTTTATTTGTTAACCTTTTAATTCTGTGCTTTCATACCAACACCTGCTAAGTGTTTTCTGGTGTTCTCTTGTTTCAGGGCACACTGACTCTATTTACCAATGAGAGAGGGGGCATTATTGATGACCTGATAGTGACCAACACCTCAGATGGACATCTGTATGTGGTATCCAATGCTGGCTGTGCTGAGAAGGACTCTGCCCTTATGCAGGTCTGCTATCTTCTGTTTCTCCAGTTCTGTTCATTAAAAAGGAACTTGAATTCTTATTAGTGTTTAACCCAGTGACCATGCTAGAGATAGATAAATCCATCTCCTTATGGTTATGGTTATATTTTATTTAATAGGGACAAAACCATCTGGTGACGTAAGGGATTCTCAGTGGGACTAAAAGTGGAGAAGTTTGTCCATTGGGCTCCTGTGGAATGTGCTAGAAAATTTAAGTTACGGGAGATCTGCTAACAGTAGGAATGATTTTCTATATTGTCCTGCTAGACCAGTCCAGACAAGTGAGTTGTGTTCTCCTACCAGCAGATTGGTGGAGACAAAGAACTAATGAAAAGCCCAGGTTTCAATGACATCACTCCTGTGTCTCTATCCGCATCAGTTATCAGAGGTCCTTTCAGCATTTCTTTGTCTCCAGCACATGGTGGATGGACTTTCTCCTTTTTGTAGAAAATCTGAAGATTCAGAGGAAAAGAGATTGATTAAACGCTTGTGAACGACCATTCTCTCTCACTTGAGCGCAATGTGGGAGGCTCTATTAGACTACAGTCTTTTTGGTAGCCATAGGAGGAGGGAAAATTGATTCAGCTCTACGCACTTATAATAAGGGCCCGTTGAGCAGCCACAGTTTGGAAGGATTTGGAAGAATCTGGAAGAGAACTGCAGCCTCGCACAACCTCAGTGCCTCCTCCCTCCTCTTCCTCCACATTTACCTCTGCTCTCTCCTGTAGATTGCAGAAGGCTCTCAGTAGGATCTGCCTGTCAGTGCTGTTTCAGGGGAGTAGAGCCGAATTCAGCATAGATCCTATGCCTAGGGCTCTCAGGGGGAGGGGGGGGGGAGTATCAAGGCTTGCGTCATTGTCCTTGTTGGGAGCTCCCAGTTCTATCTGAGGGACATAATTCGGGGTGGACTACTAGCGACCGTTTGTGCTGTGTGTGGGTTTTACACTGTTTTCTGCACGTGTTAGTAACGTTTTTGCCTGTTGTGTGGCTGGGGGTTGTGTGGTCCTAATGCGCATTCTGCCCAAGCGGCTCCAACGCATGCTCCTTCCCTAGTGCCTTGAACGCGCGTTAGGCAAAAG
The DNA here is from genome assembly GCA_033557465.1 of Ichthyophis bannanicus. Taxonomy (NCBI): domain Eukaryota; kingdom Metazoa; phylum Chordata; class Amphibia; order Gymnophiona; family Ichthyophiidae; genus Ichthyophis; species Ichthyophis bannanicus. The sequence continues at coordinate 23,542,466 of CM066046.1, forward strand.
TACAGTTAACGCACGCTTGCAGGCCGACACAGCATTAGTATGCACTCTTGTTATATTTACCCTAACACTGTCTTTTTCCAGGAAACATTTTTTGACCTGTGGCAGGCAAGGAGCTTCATCCTTTGATTCTGGAAGCTGCCTTTCCTATATGGCAGCTTCTGAGTCTCCCATGGAGGGCATGCTTTCCCCCTCTCAGCTGGGGGATGTAGTTAGTCTGCCGTTACCTGCCTCAGGGCAGGAGGTGCAGGATGTCGCTAAGGTTAAGGATGCTCAGCCGACCAGCGGTTCCGGTGACCATGCTGTGAGCTGCTCTTCATCCTCAGGGGATCTGTGGCAGTTATGCCCCCTGGTGTCAGGGAGCCTTTTCTGAGAGGCGAGCTTCCAGAGTCAGGATTGTCCTCCCTGGAATTCATTTCCTTTTTGCAACAGGCATGGCCCTTCTGGCATGGAAATTCAGACCCTGAGGCCTCTAGAGGCCCTCGGACACAGTCTTGTGCCAGGCAGCTGAAAATAGAAGCCCTGTTCAATTACCTTTTGGCTGAGTGTCCCTGGCATGGGATACTCTCTGAAGATGAAGAACAGTTGGGAGCTATCTGAGATGTTGACTGTGCCTCAGACCTAGATGAATCAGTACTGGGCTCTGATATGAATGAGGACCTACTCTCACCTTCAGAAGACTGTGCAGAGGCTGGCATGATCCACCTGTTCTGGAAGGAGGAGCTGGCAGCATTGATTTCCTGGATCTCATCCACCTTGAACTTGACAGATGTTGCCATAGTAACATAGTATATAACAGCAGATAAAGACCAGTATGGTCCACCTAGTCTGCCCAGTAAGGTGGCTAGAGTGGTTGTAACTGCAGCTCCGTGCAGGTCACCCCATCTATTAAAAGATATTTTTGCTTTGATTTTATCCTCTTGCTATAAAGGGATCCACTGTCTGTCCCATTCCATTTTGAATTCCATCACTGTATTTGCCCCCACCACCTCCTTTGGGAGGGCATTCCAAGCATCTACCACCCTTTCCGTGAAAAAGTATTTTCTGATGTTGCTTTTAAGTTTACCGCCTTGCAACTTTGTTGTATGCCCTCTAGTTTTACAGCTTCCCCTTCTTTGTAAAAGGTTTGCTTGTTCATTGATATGGACCTTTAAATACGTAAAGGGTACCATATCCCCCCTGTCCCTCTTCTCTAGGGTATATGTACATATTTAGGTCTTTAAGTCTCTCTTCATGCATCTTCTGGAGCAGGCTCCAAATCATTTTAGTCGCCTTCCTTTGAACCATTTTCAAGTCTTTGTATATCCTGTGTGAGATACGGTCTCCAAAACTGAACACAGTACTCTAAGTGAGTCCTCACCAGCGACTTGTACAGGGGCATTAATGCCCCCCTCCTTTCTGCTAGCAGGAGCAGAAGGTACACCCACTGCTTCAAAGGGTGGGGACATTCACTACTAGCTTTCCATTCCCAGAGATGATCAAAGATATGATCCAGTCCAAGTGGGACTTGCCAAACTCCCTGCCTAAAGTGTTAAGGGTCTATAAGAAGATCTATGCTCTTCCAGAGGAGGAGCATGGTGAATGGTTTGACATTCCCAAGGTGGATGCACAGGTCATGGCGATTTACCAGACTGATCACAATTCCCGTGGAAGGTGGATCGGCCTTAAAGGATGTTCTGGACTGCAAAGTTAATTCCCTGCTGAAGAGCCAGTTTTGCCATGGCGGTAGCTATTCTATAGCTGGGGGTATGTACTAGCTTGACGTCTTGAGCCCTGCTCCAGTGGATTCAGGGTCTTCTGCCAGATGATACTACTGCTCTCTTGGAGTCAGCTACGGCCTTCCTTTCTGATGCCATGTTTGACCTGGTATACTTGGCGGCCAGGGATAGTGCTCTTAAGACTGTGCCATGGCATTGGATTTGGCTTGGTCACTGGGCGGCAGACATATCCTCCAAAGTCAGTTTGGCTCAACTGACCTTTTAAGGGAAGCTCCTGTTTGGAACTGATTTGGAGAAACTGGTGAAGGACCTAAGTGATACAAAATCTGATCACCTCATGAAGACAAGGCCAGAGGGCCTGTGAATCGGGCCAGTGTCCCTTTCTCATCGGCCTCTGTCCGACCACCAAGGGCGAAGCTGGCCAGACTCCCGGGGGTCTCGGGACTATTGGCACTATCCCTTAAGAAAACATTTCTTTCCCTCTGCTTCAGGGCCTTGGGCTCATTCTTAGTCCGTTTGTGGAGCACGTGAACCCAGGGACTCTGCCCCATCCAGAGGAGGACCCTCCCAGGCCATGCATTGAAGATTTGGGGGCTCACGCCCTGTTGCATCCGGTGGGCGGCAGGCTTGGCCTCTTCTTTCAGGAATGGACCCAGATTACCAAAGATCGCTGGGCACCAGACACCATTCAATTCAGCTATGTCCTGGAACGCAAGGAACTGATTCCCAATGTTTTTATCCTTTCCACTTGTGGGTCTGCGATCAAAGGTACATAAGAACATAAGATATGCCAAATTGGGTCAGACCAAGGTCCATCAAGCTCGGTATCCTGTTTCCAACATTGGCCAATCTAGGTCATACATACCTAACAGTTTCCCCAAAAGACACAGGTTCCACAATGCTTGTACTGGGGCAAGCAGTGGATATTTTGGGTCCACTTTATAAGAACATAAGATATGCCATACTGGGTCAGACCAAGGTCCATCAAGCCCAGTATTCTGTTTCCAACAGTGGCCAATCTAGGTCATATGTACCTAGCAGTTTCCCCAAGGGACACAGGTTCCACAATGCTTGTATTGGTTCAAGCATTGATATCCTGGGTCCCTTCTTAATAATGGTTTATGGACCTTTCCTCCAGGAACTTGTCCAAACCTTTTTTAAACCCAGCTACACTAACAGCCTTTACTACATCCTCCGGTAACAAATTCCAGAGTTTGATTACACGTTGAGTGAAAAAATATTTTCTTTTATTAGTCTTAAATAGTTTGCCCTGTAGCTTCATTGCATGTCCCCTAGTCTTGTCTTTCTATATTCTGATAAGGTAAACAATCGATCTACGTTTACCGTTCCACTCCGTTCATTAATTTATAGACTTCTATCATATCTCCCCTCAGCCGTCTCTTTTCCAGGTTAAAGAGCCCTAACCTTTTTAGCCTTTCTTCATAGGAGTATCCTTCCATCCCCTTTACCATTTTGGTGGCTCTTCTCTGAACCTTTTCTAAAATCGCTATATCCTTTTTAAGATACGGCGACCAGAATTGCACACAATATTCAAGGTGCGGTCTCACCATGGAACGATATAGAGGCATTATAATATCTTTTGTTTTATTTTCCATTCCTTTCCTTATCATACCTAGCATTCAATTTGCTCTCTTGGCCGCCGCTGCACACTGGGCCGAGGGTTTTAACATGGTATCCAGAATGACGCCTAAATCTTTTTCCTGGGTGGTAGTTCCTAATGTGGAACCTTGCATCGTGTAACCATAGTTTGGGTTGTTCTTCCCTAGGTGCATAACCTTGCACTTGTCCACATTAAATTTCATCTGCCATTTTGATGCCCAATCTTCCAATTTATCAAGATCCTCTTGCAATTTTCCACAATCCTCTTGGGTTTTAACAACTTTAAATAGTTTTGTGTCATCTGCAAATTTGATAACCTCACTCGTTATTCCACTTTCCAGGTCATTGATGAATATGTCAAAAAGCAGCGGACCCAGCACAGATCCCTGGGGTACACCACTATTCACCTTTCTCCATTGGGAAAATTGGCCATTTAGCCCTACCCTCTGCTTTCTATCTTTTAACCAGTTCCTGATCCACAATAGTACACAGCCTCCTATCCCATGACTCTTTAGTTTTGCCAAAAGTCTCTCATGAGGGACCTTGTCAAAGGCTTTCTGAAAGTCCAGATACACAATATCAACCGACTCACCTTTGTCCACCTGATTATTCACTCCTTCAAAAAAACATAACAGATTAGTAAGACAAGATCTTCCTTGTCTAAAGCCATGTTGGCTGTCTCCCATTAGGTCATGACTATCTACATGCTGAGTAATTTTATTCTTTATGATGATTTCTACCATTTTTCCCTGTACTGACGTCAGGCTCACCGGTCTGTAGTTTCCAGGATCACCCCTGGAACCCTTTTTAAAAATTGGTATTACATTGGCGATCCTCCAATCTTCAGGTATTAGAGATGATTTTAATGATAGTTCACAGATTACTAATAGCAGGTCTGCAATCTCATATTTCAGTTCTTTCAACACCCTTGGATGTATACCATCCGGCCCAGGTGATTTGCTGCTCAGTTTATTTAATAGTTGTAATACATCTTCCCGATGTATCGATATTTCCTTCAATTCTTCCGCACCTTTAAATACCACTTCAGTCATGGTTAACATCCCTACATCTTCCTCAGTAAAGACCGAAGCAAAGAATTCATTCAGTCTCTCCGCTATCGCCTTGTCGCCTCTTAGTGTTCCTTTAACCCCTTTATCATTTAATGGACCAACTGACTCTCTCACAGGTTTTTTGCTACGAATGTACTTGAAAAGGTCTTTACTTCGCGTTTTTGCTTCCGCAGCAATCTTCTTTTCAAATTTTCCCTTTGCCTGCCTTATCAATGCCTTGCATTTGACTTGCCAGTGCTTGTGCTGTTTCCAGGTTTCATCGTTTGGCTCTTTTTTCCATTTCCTGAAAGATGCTTTTTTGGCAACAACAGCCTCTCTGACCTCACCTCTAAACCATGCTGGCAGTTTTTTGGACTTCCTTCCACTTTTCTTAAAGCGTGGAATACAGCTGGTCTGGGCTTCCAAGATATAGTATTTTTCAACAACAGCCAAGCCTGATGTACGTCTTTAACCTTTGCAACTGCTCCTTTTAGTTTTTTCTTAACTGTTTTCCTTGTTTTATCATAGTCTCCCTTTCGAAAGTTAAAAGCTAGTACTGTGGATTTCCTTACTATCCCTCCTCCACTAATTAAATCAAAGGCAATCATGCTGTGATCACTATTGCCAAGTGGCCCCAACACCCTTATCTCTTGCACTAGATCTGGTGTACGATATAGTTTGTACCCAGGTAACACAGTGTCCCACTGGTTGTCCTCCTTCCACCATGTCTCTGATAATAATGGTTTATGGACCTTTTCTCCAGGAACTTGTGCAAACCTTTTTTAAACCCGGCTACACTAACAACTTTTACTACATTCTCCAGTAACAAATTCCAGAGTTTGATTACATGTTGAGCGAAAAAATATTTTCTCTTATTAGCCTTAAATAGGTTACCCAGTAGCTTCATTGCATTCCACCTTGTCTTCCTATATTTTGATGACATAAACAATCAATCTGTTTACCTGTCCCACTCCATTAAATTAATTTATAGACCTCTATCATATCTCCCTTCAGCCATCTCTTTTCAAGGTTGAAGAGCCCTAACCTTTTTAGCCTTTCTTCAGAGGAGTATCCTTCCATCTTCTTTACCATTTTGTTGGCTCTTCTCTGAACCTTTTCTAAAAACGCTATATCCTTTTTAAGATACGGTGACCAGAATTGCACACAATATTCAAGGTGCGGTCACACCATGGAACGATACAGAGGCATTATAATATCCTTTGTTTTATTCTCCATTCCTTTCCTTATGATGCCTAGCATTCTCTTTTGGCTGCTGCCGCACACTGAGCGGAGGGTTTTAACATGTTTTAACTGCGTGGACCACAGACAGCACACAGGAGAGCAGAGCTCCTGCAGAAACCAGTAGAGTACACAACGAGCAGAAGCAATAGATGACCCAGTGGCTCAAAAATAGTTTCAAAATGCTTTATTGAAGGTACCGACGCGTTTTGGCTTACGCCTTTCTCAAGGGGAGAGATGCTTACAAAGAAAAAGTAAATATAGATATATTAAATACATACATAATGTCGTAGGTCACCCGTCCAGGCGGTAGCCTGGGAGCAGGTGAACTCGCCTGTCTTACTCTCTACGATTACTTTCAATATGGCTGCCATGGAAGGCTGCTGGGTAATGTAGTTTTGTTGAGCAAGGAGTGTGACCACACGGTAAATAGGCAAAACAGAGAATTTTATTTCGGGGTTTCCCCTCCGCATTGAATTCAAATGAACCTCAACTCAAACTGGATAATTCTCCAATAAGGCAAAATAAGAATGTGAAACAGGTTGAACAGAAAAATACAGGATTTCCTTTTAAAACATCAGTATTCCACTTCCTGTGAGGAACAGGCTTCTGAAGCTTAATCTGTACTCCAGATTAGCTTCTTTGTCATTTATTTTCAAACAGCTTCCTTTCTCCCAGCCATGCACAGCACAAGTCTTTAAATGGCTTTCATGATACAGTCTTTTAGCTAGGCAAATAATCAACAGCTATTCATGCTCTTAGCCAGACACAGAGAACATTGCATTTCTTCAACATCTGAACCGTTAGGTTCCTCCAGCAGGTCTATATCCATTTCATCTCCAGATTCACTGCGTCTATCCTGAATATCAGTTGACTGATTATTCTCCTGCCTTATCAGCTCCTGCAAACGTAACAACAGCTGTTCCCTATGGTCTCCAGCCACAGGCAACGGAGTTTCTCTCCCTTTTAAGAATTTAGCAAGCTCTGTTAGAGTGGAGGTTTGGCAGTCACTGGCATAAGTTCTGGGTTTACTGAAGCTTTGCTTTCCAGAGTTCAGGGGCATACAGCGTTTAGCACTGTCTCTTAACTCTTGAACAATGCCTTCAGTATGGCTTTGGTTAGGAAATAAAGAAAAGACATTCTCATTACCTTCAGGGTTTAAATGATGTCTTGTACTATTTCCCCATCTGGAAACACTTCTTTGTCTTGGCAGTTGTGTCCTGCACTGGGTTCCAGACACCCTCTGTTTCTCCTTTACTCTTGCCTGAGAATCTTCCAAACTCAGCAAGTCTCTGTTTCCAGGCTTGTCCCCTTTAGAATCAGCTCCTCTTACTTGAACTGTTTCTGGAACTTGACGGACTCCAAACACTGCCTGCTCGTCTTGCTGCTGCTGTGTTCCTCTCTGCTGTGCTTTTTCCCTCTCTTCTCGTTGCGCTCCTTCTTCCCTTTCTGTTCCACTTTGTTCTAAAACTGAAACACTTTTTAACTGCTGGTTTCCAGGCATCACGCCTTTCTTCCTGTCCATGTGCAGCTCATCGGTGCTCAACCTAGCCCTGACATCACTAGGTGGGCGGAGCTTAGCACTCGGAATACTCTGCCTTGGAGGCTTGTGGTTTCTATGGGAACTGCCTTTCTCTCCAGATTTAAAGGAACAGGGCTCATTTTCCTCCCATTCCATTTCCTCTGCACAGCTCTCCTTACCACAATAAACATATCTCTAAAAAGGCAACCGGAACACATTTATATAACAAAATAGACTATTAGAAATAGAATTAAAACAAAATAAATGTACAATAAAAAATAAATAATGAAATGTGAACATTCATATTAGTTTAATAAATAATTAAAACATGAATGCTTATCCCCATGCAGGAATTGAACCCCCGGCCTTCCGGCCTGAGGTAACCTGTCCCAACCACTGGGATATTTTTGGGAATATTTTGACTGCCTGCATTCCTTGTGTATCCCTTAAATCAGATATCTAAGTGTGCCCTCAGTTCATGTAAGGCCTACTGGCCAAGGACACTTAGGTTTCTGCCCACCCCACCCACCTCAGGGCTGCATTGCCTATATAGCAGTCAACGTATGCGACCGCTATATAGGCATCTATCCTTTTAATTTGATTTTAAGCCCACCTTTTCTTCTTCTCCTTCTAGGACCGCTTAATCAGCATGTCTTGTATTCAGTGCAATAACTGTGGCACCTTCATTCTGAGAAGAATCATCTGGAACCTGAGAGCTTGTCCTATATGCCTCAAGTTAGCCACCATGCATAAAGAATTGACTCTACTAAGGGAAGAACTAGCTGCAATGAAGCGCACCTCTTCTAGAATACAAACCAAACAAAGTCTACCACCTCTTCCACAAAGAATCAAACATCCTAGGAGCAAATGGATCACAGTGGGCTCTGGTAGATTGCGACCTGTAACGCAGAGACACCCTGGAATGCCCTCCCAATGGAAGTGGTGTGGGGGCAAATACATTGACAGAATTCAAAATGGCATGGGACTGACAAAATGAATCCATTTATAGCAACAGAATAAAATCAAAATAAACTGAACCATCTAACTTCTCAACAAATAGGGGTGTCCTGCATGGAGCGGTGGGTTCAACCCTAAACAAAGACATGGGGAGAGGTGGCCTGAGGGGTGGCCTGCACAGAGTGGCACCTACTCCTGCCATCTTACGCCGGCCATCTTACTGGGCAGACTAGATGGACCATACTGGTCTTTATCTTCCGTCATTTTCTATGTTACTGTGTTACATCATGAGATATCCCTGCATAATGCCATCTCCAGGAACAAGCAGGAATGTAGTCTTCACATATGGGTATCGTCGGTACCGACTTTAACTTTAACTTTATTTCATATTTGATAAACCGCTTACGTTAAAAGAAACATTTAAGCGGTGTACAAGCAATATAAAAAAGCGGCACTGCAAACTACGGAAAAGAACGCCAAAGTAAATAGAAAAGAAAGAAAAGCATAACAACAATACAAAAGACAATAGGTAATAATAAATAAGGCACAAATTTAAAAAACTATGTACAATATCAAAACATAAAATATTTAAAACAATAAAATCATACTATAAAACCATAAAAACGGTTTACAAATTAACAATATGCAAAATAAGAAACAATAATTAACAACAGTAAAAGAGACAAGACCACTCAAGCACAAACAGACAGAGGGAAAAGACAAAACCAATAACCAAGGATAATGACAGGAAGGAAAATCCAAAGGGAGGGGAGGAGTCAGGAAGGGAGATTGAACACTGTCTGGAACAGGTGGGTTTTGAGGGCAGATTTGAACTGTGAATATGAGGACTCTAAACGGAGGGATGAGGGCAGGGCATTCCATAGACTGGGACCGAGAAAAAAGAAGGCAGCATGGCGTGTTTTTTCCAAATGAGCATGAGATGGGGACGGTAGAACCAAACGATTTGCATGAAGAGAGCGAAGCTGGCGGTAAGGTGTATGAAGCAGGATTAAGTCGGCTAAGTATAAAGGGTTATGAGTGTGAAGTGCACGATGAATGAGGATCAAGAATTTATAATGGAACCTAACACAGAGGGGTAACCAGTGAAGCTGAATGAGAATAGGTGTAATATGATCAGAACGGCGGGAGAAGGTGATGAGACGGGCAGCAGTGTTTTGAATAAGTTGTAAGCGCTTAAGTTGATACTTAGGAAGGTTAGCCAGAAAGACATTACAGTAGTCAAGACGACTAATAACAAGGGAAAGAGCAAGAGTGACCAGGGATCCAAAGGGAAGAAATGACCGGACAGCACGAAGACGACGAAGAATGGCAAAAGAACGCCGAACCAAAGAAGAAATGTGATCATGAAAAGAAAGAGAAGAATCCAGAATCACCCCAAGATACCGAAAGGAAGAAACCAGAGGGACAGGGACAGAGTCAATCATAGGTGCAACAGATGGACATGACCCCGAAAGTGAAACCCACATAGCAATAGACTTAGACGGGTTTAGACGAAGAAAGTGCTGTGAAAGCCAAAGAGCCACGTGAGAAAGACAAGCATTAAAAGTAGAAAGATCCAGAAGAAGAGGAGAAGTATGAAAGAGTAGAATAATGTCGTCCGCATAGACATAGTAAGACACGGAGCCTGCACGAGAACGCTCCCCAGCGTCCAATTAGAAAGCTTTTGGGAACATCCCACAGCACCTGCGTGCTGCCTTCCCGCCTTTCCCAGATGCCTCTCTCCAGTTCTTCGTTTTCCGTGGAGCCAGCAGGTCATCGTTCCTGTCACCGCAGAAAATTCTTCCTTATTACTTTCTTTTTTTGTGGTCGCATCTGCCTTTCCCGACGCTTTACCGGTACCGTTGTTTTTTCTTTCTTTATTTCTGTTCTTTAAAAAAAAAAAAAAAACGTAGTACTTTTTCCCATTTTTTTCCCAGGTGCATGCGCCATTTTGGGCCTGTGGCCCCTAATTTTTCCTACAATGGAGAAACCTTCGGGTTTCAAAAAGTACACCAAATGTGGCGGTACCATCTCCGTCACCGACATCCATGAATGGTGTCTAAAATGTTTAGGTCCTGACCACTCCATCACGGATTGTATGTCCTGTGCCATGATGTCTAAAAGAGGTTGGCCGAACCGAGCTGTTAAGCTCAGTACCCTGTTTCCCTCTGATGCAGCTTCGGTGGCATCGACGTCTTCCAGGGCTTCCTCTTCCTCCCGTGGATCTCAGGTAACTAAACATAAGTCCAGCCGGTCCTCAAAGGGTAGATCTCCTTCTAAGCATCGAGATGCCTCTGGCGTTGCCCTTGAGGATTCTGCACTGGCAAAATTGCCCCGGCAGGAGGCTTCGGCTTCCAAAGCATTATTGGGGCTCCAGGATGTTCTCGAGGCCTCGACCTCGGCAGAACTACTGGTGCCATGCTCTGGGGTACTGGCAGTTTTCTCCGGTACCGACATCCAGGCATCGGCAGCGTCGATAGACCAGAGGGTCCTGTCTATTGAACGCAGTCTGGCGGCTCTCCTTGTGGCATCGACACCCTCGGAACCACGTCAGACAGTTCAACCAGTACCGGTACCAACAGCATTGGCATTGACATCGGCGTCTGCATTGCCGGCACCCAGTCATGCAATGCCTTCCGGTACCGATACACCGGTACCGATTCCCCTCGGTACCGACTTCGGTCGGACGGGTATCGGGCTCTTCAAGAGCATCCGGACAGAAGGTACTTTGAGTCCTCAGAGGAATCGGAGGATTCTGACAGTTCTGTCGATGCGGGGATACTTCTTCCAGAGGAGCCTTCCTCCCCTAAACGCAGGATGTCTCCTCCAGAGGACATTTCCTTCAGGATTTCATCAGGGAGGTGGCTCGAGGTCTGTCCATTACTATGGCTCCTGAAACAGAACCCAGAGCAAAGGAATTGGAAATTTTACAATATCCTAAAACTTCTAAGGAGGCAGCTACCTCCTTGCATGATCCTTGAGAACTTGCATGATCTCATGTTAAGAATGTGGGAGACACCTCTTACCACCTCTCCTCACTCTCGTAGGCTGGATACTCTGTATCGAGTACTCCCTTGTCCTGGTTTCCAGAAAACTCAGCTTCCTCACCACTCTATTGTAGTGGAATCAGCTATGAGAAGGATCAAGAGTGCAAAGAGGCATGCCTCTAATTCTCCAGGACGTGAGTGCAAAACTCTGGATGCTTTTGGACGTCATGTCTTCCAAGCTTCCATGCTTTCTGCCAGGTTCAGTTCCTATAGTTTATATATGGGAATGTTCCTGAAGGAAGTCACAGGAGATTTAGAGGTTTTGAGCCCTCTTCTTCCTGAGGATAGAAGGCAGGATTTTCTCACATTGGTCAAACATGCCTAGGATGTTTCCAAATTTGTCAACCGTGCAGCTTTTGACTGTTTTGAGTGCATAAGCAGAACCTCTGCCATTGCCATAGGTGCATGTAGAATTGCTTGGCTCCAGGCATCTGATCTGGAGCTCTGGGTACAAGACAAACTAGGAAACATTCCTTGTACTGGTGAGAACCTGTTTGGCAAAGATTGGCAAGAAAAGGCTAATGAGTTGGATACTGACAACTCCACCTTGGATAGATTATCCAAGGCCACAGCTGATCCTGCAAGAAAGAAATCTTTCAAGAAACCATTCTTTTCTAAAAAGAAAAGGTTTTATCCTGCTTATTCTCAGCAGGGACGTTCTGCAGGTCAACCTGTCCAGAAAGGTCAGCAACCACCCAAACAAAGGAAAGGAAAGACTGCTAAGCCTCAACCGTCTAAGCAGTCTCAGCCTCCAGAAGGCCTTTGACTTTCAGCTAAACTTAGCCTTCCTGGCTCTCAATGAACTAGAGCCTTCCTCCATTCCAGGAAGGTTGTGCCACTTTGCCCCCAGATGGGGACAGATAACAGCAGAGCATTGGACACTCTCCATCATAAAGGAGGGGTACAAGTTCATTTTTTGAGCATGCCCCCTCCCACAATGATAAGACAGTTCAATTCTCACACCTCTCTCATCGACCTGTTAGGTCAAGAGGTCACCATGCTTCTTGCCCAAGGGGCAATAGAAGAAGTACCTATCCATCAACAGGGTACAGGGTTTTACTCCCCCTATTTCCTTATCCCAAAGAAAACAGGGGGACACGGACCTATTTTGGACCTCAGAGAATTGAAGAAATTCCTGTTCAAAGAGAAATTCAAGATTTCTCTGGGATCTCTGCTGCCATATCTTCAGAGTCAGGATTGGCTTTGTTCTCTAGATCTCAAGGATGCATACACTCATGTTCTCATCCATCCAACTCACAGAAAGTTTCTTCGGTTCCTTTTTCAAGGAAAGCACTACCAATACAGGGTGTTTCCTTTTGGCCTGGCCTCAGCACCAAGAGTGTTCATGAAATGCATGGCAGTGGTAGCAGCATTTCTCCGCACTCTAGGAATATTCATCTTCCCCTACTTAGACGACTGGCTCATTCGAGCCCCAACAGAGTCAGAGGCCAGAACTTCTCTATCCTGCACAATGCGTATCTTTCAGTATTTGGGTCTGGTCATAAACATCCCAAAATCCAGTCTAACTCAATCTCTAGAGTTCATAGGAGCTGTATTGGATGCCAAAAAAGCAAGGGCTTATCTTCCCCAGGCCTGTTGCCTTCGCATGGTGCAGTTAGCTTCTTAAGCAGTGCTAAAACCTCATCTCACTGCCAGAGAAATGCTACAACTACTAGGCCACATGGCATCTACCGTGCATGTTGTTCCTTATGCTCGCCTCCATATGAGAGCAGCCCAGTGGACTTTATCCACCCAGTGGACCCAGGCATCAGGATGCCTGTCAGACAAAATAGAAAACACAAATCGTCTTATTTTGTCCCTCCATTGGTGGAGGTCCACTCAAAACCTGTTGCTGGGGTCCCCATTTCAACAGCCCTTGCCCCAGGCAACTCTCACAACAGATGCTTCACCAATGGGTTGGGGAGCTCACCTGCAAGACCTCTCCACCCAAGGCATTTGGACTCCACAGGATACTCATCTACATATCAATCTCTTGGAGCTCAGAGCAATCTTCCTTGCTCTTCGAGTGTTCCACACCCTGCTCATCTACAAGACAGTCCTCATGCATATGGACAATCAAGTAGCCATGTTCTACGTGAACAAGCAGGGGGGAACAGGCTCTCTGTCGCTTTGCAACGAAGCTTTGCGACTATGGGCCCTCGCCAGAGAGCACCAGATTCATCTCCTGGCAGTGTATCTTCCAGGCATACAAAACTCTTGGGCAGACAGACTCAGCCGAGTTCTGCTTCCACACTAATGGTCTCTGCATGCAGACCAGGGGGCCAAGATTTTTCAAATTTGGGGAACCCCGGACATAGACCTCTTTGCAAGTCCGTTGAATGCCAAGCTTCCCCGGTTCTGTTCCAGAGCTCTGGCTCAGGGGGCTCAGACCAGGGATGCTTTCCTCCTTTATTGGGGTCAAGACTTCCTGTATGCCTTTCCACCCATTCCCCTGATTCCCAAAACCCTGTTCAAGCTTCAGAGAGACAGAGGCCGTATGATCCTCATAGCTCCACATTGGCCTCGGCAGGTGTGGTACCCTCTGCTTCTACATCTCTCTCAAGCTCCCTCCCTGGAGTTAGGGTCTGCTCCAGATCTCCTATCTCAGGAGGACGGAATGTTATGGCATCCCAATCCCCAGTCTGCATCTCAGGGCTTGGTTGCTGAAGGCCTAGATCTCCATGATCTTAACCTTCCTCAGCAGGTAAAAGATATCCTTTATGCTTCCAGGAAGCCTTCCACAAGACGCTCTTATGCTTTCAAGTGGAGAAGGTTTACCATATGGTGTTCGCAGAAGGGTCTTAACCCCCTTGCAGTACCTCTGGAATCATTACTGGAGTATCTCCTTTATTTATCCAATGCAGGACTTAAGACTAACTCAGTGAGGGTCCATTTGAGTGCTATTGCAGCTTCCTTCAAGCCTCTAAATGGACAACCTATTTCCTCCCATCCTCTTATAGCAAGATTTATGAGAGTCCTTCTGCTAACTAAGCCTCCCATTAATCCACCACCTGTGGCATAGGACTTAAACTTGGTTCTTGGTCAGCTCATGAAGCCACCTTTCGAACCCTTAGCTACTACCTCCTTGAAATTCCTTTCTTGGAAGGTTATCTTTCTCATTGCAATCACATCAGCATGCCGCATCAGTGAGTTGCAGGCACTAGTGGCTGATCCAACTTATACAAGGTTCCATCATGACAAGGTAGTCCTTAGGACTCATCCACGCTTTATGCCAAAGGTGGTCTCGCCTTTTCATCTAAACCAAGCGGTCTACCTACCTGTGTTCTTTCCAAGACCTTATGCCTCAAATGCAGAAAGGAATCTTCATACTTTGGACTGTAAAAGAGCTTTAGCCTTACAAAGAACACAAAAACATAGAAAGTTCTCTCAACTCTTTGTTGCTTTTGATCCTTCTCATTTGGGGCTTCCAGTCTCCAAGAGAACACTATCTAACTGGATTGCTCAGTGTATTTCCTTTGCCTATCAGAGTAAGAATCTTCCTCTGGAGGGCCATGTCACAGCTCACAATGTGAGAGCCATGGCAGCTTCAATGGCTCATCTACACTCTGTGTCTATCAACGACATCTGTCGAGCTGCCACCTGGGCCTCGGTTCATACCTTCACAGCCCATTACTGCTTGGACAAGGACTCCTGCTGGGATGTCTTGTTTGGTCAGGCTGTTCTCCAACACCTGTTCCATACCTAATCAACTCCTACCCGCCATCCCTGGTTGGATGCCAGAGATCCATGGGGGGAAGTGGAGCCCTGGTTCAGGGACACACATCATCTGGGGTCTCTCCCTGGCATCTAAAGCTAGGGAGTCCCCATATGTGAGGACTACATTCCTGCTTGTTCCTGGAGATAGCATAGTTACTCACCTGTAACAGGTGATCTCCGGGAACAGCAGGAATTTTGTCTTCACAACCCACCCACCTCCCCTAGGAGTTGTAACGCCAACTCTCTCTTTCTCTTTCCCTCTCTCTCTCTGTTTCAGCTTTAAAATTCAACTGGAGAGAGGCAGTTGGGAAAGGCGGGAAGGCAGCACGCAGGCGCTGTGGGATGCTCCCAAAAGCTTTCTAATTGGACGCTGGGGAGCGTTCCGCGCAGGCTCCGTCGGTACCGACGATACCCATATGTGAGGACTAAATTCCTGCTGTTCCCGGAGATCACCTGTTACAGGTGAGTAACTACGCTTTCTCTGCTTTGGTTAATGAGGATGCTGAATCCATGGAAACTGAAGGGTCCTTAAATGTGTCAGTCAATGCCTAATCTCCTGATAAAGCACCATATATGAAGCACTAGCATTCCTTGTGGCCTTGGGCAAGTCACTTAACCCTCCATTGCCTCGGAAGAAAGGCCTGGCAATCTACTTCCAGTGACACTGCCAAGAAAACCCAGGAGGTTCTGGATCGCCAGGAGTCCGGACTGACTCAAAGGCACACATTATTTGTTGTTGTTCATGAAGAAAAACTCACAGAACAGAAAACTACTACTACTTGGTGATTCCATCATCAGAGGCAACAACTTGGGAACACAGTTCAAAGGAGAGAAGATAGTCAAATGCCTCCCAGGCTCCTCAGCCAGCAAGAATACAAACCAAATTGTTGATGTACTTAGCGCTGAAAGTGAGCACTCCAAAATTGATGATGTCATCCACTTGGATACAAACGACCTGGCTAGAGACAGTGCCTCTACAGTTCAAAGGGACCTCCAAACTCTGGGAGAGAAACTGAAGCCCATTGTTAACACTGTAGCATTCTCAGAAGTTCTACCTGTTCTTGGGAAGGGGCCAGAAAGACTACATCGCATAAACAGCTTTAACATATGTGGCTCTAGACCCGGTGCAAACGAGAAGGATTCAGATTTATAGGCGACTGGGGAAACAGATGGACCAACAAGAGACTATACTGTGCTGATGGACTACATCGCTCTGTTGCAGGGAAAAGAATCCTAAGTGAAAAATTCAGGCAGTATGTGGATATGCATTTAAACTAAAAAAAAAAGGGGGTGACGGATGGGGAAGGACACGTTCAGGGCATCACTCCTCGCAAAAGCATAATAACATCAGAAACAGCCACACTTGTAAACCACACATCAAAGACAAGTGGGAAGAGGTGGGCAAAACAAAATACATGCAAGCCAGTTAAATGCTGGAAAGCAATGAGCACAAATGCTCAAACTTAGCCAACAAAATTCCGGACCTGGAAGCCCTAATGGTGGAAATGGACTTGGACATTGTGGCCATTACAGAAACATGGTTTAATGAATCGCATGATTGGGATATAGCCATAGCTGGCTATAATCTATTCAGAAGAGACAGAGAAAGTAAAAAAGGAGGAGGAGTAGCCTTGTATGTCAAAAGCAATTTTAAAGCTACTCATATGCAAGGGGCATGGGGAAGAGAAGAAGTGCTGTGGATTGTGTTGGAAAGAGGAGATGGCACTGTCGTCCATATTGCTGTAGTCTACAGACCTCGGACTCAAATCGAAGAGATAAATAACACAGGTCTGCAAAAAAATTTTTTTCAAGAGCTGTTTTGGTTATTCCACGTAATCTTTGTTTTTTGGTGCGCTGAATCCGAAAATGACCTCCATTTTGTCATAGGGCATCACGTTTCCTGACAATTTAGGTAACTGTTAAATAAGGCAATACTTCAAAATAAATGGAAATAGACTTATAAAATTAAAGTTTTATTACAATATTTTCATGAAAATCCTTTTTTGAACTGAAATGAGCTCACCTACACACACTAAACTCGATTCTTCTTCCTTGTGAGGCTCCTCTTGGTGCATTTACACTTGTGAGTAGCATCTGGAATGTCTCTCTGAAGCATCCAACAGTAGTCTGCCATCATTGTAATGCTCCATTTTCCCTGGTATCTCCTTTCCATCTCTTTAATGCCTTGGTGGAATCGTTCACCTTGTTCCTCACTCACAGCTCCCAAATTTTCAGGAAAGTAGTCAAGGTGGGACTGGAGGAAATGCACTTTCAAACTCATTTGGCAACCTAAAGCTTGAAATGCTTTCAGCATTCGTCCAACGATCTTTTTGTAGTGAGAATCTTTGTTATTGCCTAAATATTTCTGTACGACTACTTTAAATGCAATCCACACTTCTTTTGGAGGATCCGTCATGGTATTGACAAACTCTTGATCAACTATAAGCCTTCTAATGTCTGGTCCAACGAACACACCTTCCTTCAATTTTGCCTCAGACAGGCCTGGAAACTTGGTGACCAAGTATTTGGAGCATTCTCCATCTCTTGGAAGTGATTTTATGAATTGCTTCATCAATCCCAATTTTATGTGGAGAGGTGGTAGAAGAACTTTATGGGAAGGTACCAAAGTTTCTCGGAGGACATTTTTTTCACCGACTGTTAGCACCCTCGGCTGCCAACTCTTCTTGGTCCAGTGATTTTGTCGGTCTCGACTGTTCCATAGACACAGAAAACAAGGATATTTGGTATACCCAGCTTGTTGCCCGAGCAGCATGCACAAGACCTTCAAGTCCCCACACACTTGCCAACCATGGTCTTCATATTTAAGTTTGCGAAGAACCAATTCCAAGTTCTCGTAGGTTTCCTTCAAGTATACGGAATGACCTACAGGTATGGAAGCGTAAAAACTGTTGTGGAGTAAAACTGCTTTGAGACTTCTTTTTGAAAAATCTATAAAAAGACGCCATTGCTCTGAATCATATTGGATTTTAAATTGACCCATCAGACCTTCGACATCGATGCAATAAACCAACTTGTCTTCCTGGGTGAAGTAAGGAACGAACTCCTTTTCACGATGTCTGAACCATGAAGATGACACTCCTGGCAACAGTAAATTCCTGCTTTTCAGCCTTGATCCGAGTAACTCAGCGGCATCTTTGGGAAGATTCAAGTCTCTTACCAAATCATTCATCTCCTCCTGAGAAAACAATTTTGGTCTTGTATCATCTTCAAAGTCAGAACTTGATTCGTCATCTGGTTCAGGTATGACGTCACCTTCATTGGAGCTAGGTATCTCTTCCAAGGTATCAGGGGGCTTGGGTACTGGTATATCTGTGCCATGGGGGATGGGATGAATTGCCGAGTGAAGATTGGGGTATGAAATGGAATGCTTCTCGCTTTCTTCCAACACAACCTTCTTGATGTCATTCCATAACTCTTCCGGAGCTCTGTCATTTGTATCTAAAGCAGCAAATCAATTTTGCAGGCAGTCTTTAAATTCCAGTGGTATATTCTCAAGGTCATATTTTGCTGCATTCATGAGTGGTTTGCTCTTTTTCAACTTTAGCTTGAGTTTGCATACTAGTAGTTGATGATCTGTACCACAGTCAGCTCCAGGTTTTGTCTTTGTTGATGTTATAGAACTTTTCCATCGTTGACTTCCACAGATGTAGTCAATTTGATTTTTTATTTATTTATTTATTTTATTACAGTTTCTTATATACCGCGCTATTCGGTATCAGCGCGGTTTAATCATAACATAACTACCATAACGACAAGTTGTCAGGTTTTACATCGAACAGGGATACAAACTTGGATAACAGGGTAAACTATATACATAAGCTATTTACACAGCAAGGATAGGTAAAAATCAGATAATGAATATGAGGGCATTTCTAGAGTGGGTCATTTCTTGAGAAGGGTATCTAGGTTCAATTGCTGGCTGGGAAGTATTGGAGGAAGAGGTAGGTTTTGAGTGCCTTCCTGAACTGATATAGATTGGTTATGGCCCTAATGTCAGGGGGTAGAGCATTCCAGCATTTGGGGATATAGAAACTGCACGCCCTGTTTGTGGTTGTCTTGTTGCACTTTGTCGATGCCTTTGGTGTGATTAGCAGGTTGACAGCTGTTGCTCTTCTGGATTTGTTGGGAGGTACAATGTGGGTAAGATGTGTAAATGAGGAGGAGGAAATGCCTTTGATTGCCTTGAATGCTAATAGAAGTGTTTTGAAGGTGATCCTCCCATGAATAGGTAGCCAGTGTAGCTGTTTGAGAATGGGAGTCACGTGGTCGCTTCTGGCTGCTCCGTAGATTACCCTGGCTGCGGCGTTCATGGCCAACTGTAAGGGGGTTAGTGTGGATTGGTGGAGCCCTTGTAAGATGGCATTTGCAAAGTCAAAATGTGGCAGGATCAGTGCTTGATATATGGTTCGGAAATCATCTGGGTCCATCAGGGAGCGTAGGTGCTTGAGTGAACGGATTTTAAAATAGACGGCTTTGACTATATTGCTTATGTGGCGTTTCATATCCAGACGTTGATCCACAGTAACTCCCAGGTATTTTATTGACTCTTTAGTTTGCAGGTCAGCTTCCTTGACACTGACGTGGGATGGCGGAGTAAAGTTGGGGTCTCTGGTGATGAATAGCACCTCTGTTTTTTTATGTTGAATGCGTAGGTTCTGTGAATGGAGCCACGTTGAAACTGCATTGAAGCAATCCGTGAGTGGGGTCAGGTCCATGTGCGTTGTGGAGAAAGGCATGTATAAGAGAATGTCATCTGCATATATCAAGCAGTTCACATTGAATGATCTTATGATATTGCAGATGGGCTGCATGTAAATATTGAAGAGTAAGGAGGATAACGAGGAGCCTTGGGGTACCCCTTGGCTTTTGATGGAAGCGTATTGACTCTTCTAATCCAGACTTCACATATTGCCATCTACCGTCCAGGTAGGATTTACACCATCCTAGTGCACTGTTGCAGACGCCCTTTTCTCTCAATCTTCCGAGGAGTATTTCGTGACTCACGGAGTCGAACGCCGCGGCGATGTCTAGGAAGATGAGCATAAAACCTTGACGGATGTTGTCGATTCCTGTGATGATGTCATTGAATAGACCATTGAGTAGTGTCTCGACCCCATGATGTTCTCTGAACCCATGTTGACAGCTGTCTAAGGGAGCAGCGGCATCTATGTGGTCCTGAATTTGCCGTTGTGCCTCTTTCTCAATTATTTTGGCTAAGAGAGGGATGCTGGCTATTGGTCGATAAGAGTCAACTCTTTGGGGGTCAGGTTTGGGGTTTTTCAATAGTGGCCTAATGGAGGTCCGCTTGAGTGAAGTGGGAAAGTATCCTGTTGTGAAGGAGATCTTCATTATATTTGCGATGACAGGGCTGAACACATCACGTAGCTCCTTGATCCAAAAAGCTGGACATGGGTCAGTCTGCGCAGTGGAGGTGTTGAGAGATGCTATGGTGTCCTTGATAGATTTAGTGGATGGTGTGGAGAGAATGTTCAGTGGGGATAGGCCTGTCGGTTCTTGAAATGTGACTGCTGAAACCTTGTTGGTTTGCACAATCTTGGATTGCAGGTAATCAGCGAATTTTTGCGGGTGAATCTCGCTATGTTCGGGAGATGGTTCCTTTGAGAGGGATTTGACTAAGTTGAAGAGGTCACGTGGTTTATTCAGAGACCTCTTTAGGGTGTCAGTATGATATTGTCTCATTTTAGTAGTGATTGTTTCTCGATGTATTGCAAGGTGGGTTCGGTAAGCGGTCTGATCCTCAGTTGAACGCGAGCGGCGCCATCGGCGTTCAAGTCTACGTAGTTGGGTGAGAGAAGATCGCAACTCAGGTGAGAACCATGGGGCGGAGCTTCTTTTTATCCTTGCTGTATTCTTAGGGTTTGAGTGTTGTGAGATGGCAAGCAGGCTGGAGTTCCAGTGAGAGATTAGTTCATCAAGATCCGGTGTGATTTTGTTGAGGAGTGATGGGGTCTCCGAACGGATGTGTTCCCTATCGAAGGGGCGAAAGCATCTAGTGGCAGTTCGAGAGGTGTTGTTTGTAGGTTGGCTTCTGTTCAGCTGGTCATTGTTGATGGGTATCTGTATAATGATCAATTTGTGGTCGGACCAGGGTACATCTACGATTGATACTGGAGGATTGTGGTTTTGGACCATGACTGGTTGTGGAACAAAAACCATGTCAAGAATGTTCCCCTTTGTATGTGTGGGTTCATTGATGATTTGTTTGAGTCCCAGGTCTTCCATTGCCTCAAGGAATGCATTTGCGTGGCTTTGGGGTAAAGAAGGGAGATTGAAATCACCCATTATCCAATTTGGTTTCTTGGGAGAGAGGGTGTTAGCTGCAAGGTCAACAATGGTTGGAAGGTCATCTGGAGAAGAAGATGGTGTTCTATACAACAGGTTGAGGGAGCATTGTTGGTTTGTGACGGAGAGGATGTCCAAGCTGTTTGTGCTTGAGGAGTCCAAAATGTGGAAATTGAGGTCTGATTTGGAGATTATGAGCACCCCTCCTCCTTTTTTGTTTTCCCGATGTCTTGTATGTATGGAGAAATTGGGGGGTAGAAGTTGGTTGAGGAGGACGTTGTCTTCTGATGATAGCCATGTTTCCGTGATCATAAGAATCTCAAGGTCATAAAAGGAGATAGAGTCTAGGATAACAGGCCATTTTTTGCGAATGGAGCGTGCGTTGATGATGGCACATTTTAGGGGTCGGCATCTAAAAGGTTTTTCCTGGCTGGGTGTTTTGGTTAGCTGGAGTGCTACATGTATTAGGTGGGAGTGGCGTGTGTGCGTGTCGCTTCCTGGGTTGAAGTATGGGGGACCATTCCATCTTTTTCCATGTCTATTCAGGACTGGAATCCTGCCATGTGACGTGTAGAGGGCCTGGAAGGTAGAAGCTAAGAATGACAGCGACCTGGAGTGCCATTCTGAGGTTTTGGATTGTGTGTGATACACTGTGGCTACGAAGTGTTGAAGTGCAATATTGGGGTAGTGAAATGCAGATATGAGACACAGTACAGTGATGAGATTCTTCAGAACGTAAGAGCAGTTATACAAGGATGCAAAATTGAGCAAGTACAGTTTGCATGCTATGATATTGACTATCTTTGATGAAATGTGCAATATTGAGATGATACAGTAAACATTACAGGCTAGCAGAGTATATTGACATTTAAGCTGGCAAACTTGCAATACTGAGATGATACAATAAATTAAGAAGCTAGTAGGTGACTTTGTGAGTTGAAGTGGCCTAACGATAGTTCATCGAAAGGGTTGCGTTGTTTAGTGCTGTTCAAATGTGATCTTGGCAGATTAGAATGGACTAGTTCAGGAATACTGACCGGCGTTACTGTTTGTGGCTGGATGGGTGTGCTGTTTGAGTGCGCCGTCTGGAGCTGGATGGGGTGCAGCGGTCTTCTGGTGTCCCTTCTTTCGGTCCCCGCCTAAGGGCCACGCCAAAGGGCCCTCTGGCGAGGCCCTCAGGCGCGGACCCGCCCGATGGCGCGAAGCTTTTGTAGGCCTTGTGCCCTGCCCCGATTGGGCCTCACTGGACTGCAGGCCCCTCCCGCTGTCGGTGGCTCGATCCCCAGGGAAGGGGAGAGCTGCTGATGGTTGCGGGGGCTCAAAGGGTCGGCGCCCGATGGCGCGAAGCTTTTGTAGGCCTTGTGCCCTGCCCCGATTGGGCCTCGCTGGACTGCAGGCCCCTCCCGCTGTCGGTGGCTCGATCCCCAGGGAAGGGGAGAGCTGCTGATGGTTGCGGGGGCTCAAAACTTGCTTAGCTTATGTATATATTGCTGACCATCAGATTTACAGTGCTATATTTTTTTTTACATAACTTGGAAAACGCCTTTAAGGTTTTTATGGAATTTTATATCTTAAATGCACTTAAGTGAATTAATTAATAGTAATTTGAATTGTTGTTGTTAAGTGCCGTCGAGTTGGAGTCGACTCATGGCGACCCTCTGGATAGTCGCCCTAAATTGCATTCGGTCTTCAGTCAGGCAGCTCATTGTTGACAGACTGGTACCTGTAGCTGCTGTTATTGTATCGATCCACCTCATTGCTGGCCTTCCTCTTTTGCGTTGACCTTCTATCTTGCCAAGCATAATGTCTTTCTCTAATGATCTCTCTCTTCGCATGATGTGTCCAAAGTATGAAAGTCGAAGTCTTGTCATCTGAGCTTCTAAAGAAAGCTTAGGTTTGATCTCCTCTAGTACCGACTGGTTTGTTCTTCGGGCAGTCCATGGTATACACAGTATTCGCCGCCAGCACCATAATTCAAAGGCATCAATTTTCTTCCTATCTGTCTTTTTCACTGTCCAGCTTTCACATCCATATGATGTTATTGAAAATACCATGGCCTGAACAAGTCGAATCTTTGTATGGAGAGACATCTCTGCTCTTGAGAATCTTATCTAGGTCTTTCATAGCCATTCTGCCAAGAGCAATGCGTCGTCTGATTTCTTGACTGCTTGTTGCTTCTTTATTGATAGTTGATCCAAGTAGGTTAAAGTTGTTCACAATTTCAATTTCTTCTCCTTCAATGATGAACCTGTTGATTATGCCAGTTGTCATGATCTTTGTCTTCTTTACATTAAGGTGCAGGCCCATTTTGAGGCTATGTTCTTTGATTGTGAGAAGCAAATGTTTCAGATCATCTTCACTTTCAGCCAGTAATGTGGTATCATCAGCATAGCGAAGGTTGTTGAGTCTTCCACCAGTCTTCACACCTCTGTTGTCTTCATACAGTCCTGCTTCTCTGATGATTTGTTCTGCATATAAATTAAACAGATAGGGGGAAAGTATGCAGCCTTGTCTTACACCTTTGCTTATTTTAAACCATTCTGTTTCTCCTTGTTCCGTTCGAACTGTTGCTTCTTGATCAATGTACAGATTGCGCAAGAGAACGATCAGATGTTCTTGTATACCCATGCTTCTTAACGTGGCCCAGAGTTTCTCATGGTTTACACAGTCAAAAGCCTTGCTATAGTCGATAAAGCACAAATAGATATCCTTTTGGTATTCTTTAGTCTTTTCAAGGATCCATCTCACATCTGCTATGATGTCTCTCGTTCCTCGCCCTTTCCTGAGCCCTGCTTGCACTTCAGGTAGTTCTTGTTCCATGTATGGTTGTAGTCTCTTTTGAATAATCTTCAGTAGAATCTTGCTGGCATGTGGGATCAGAGCGATTGTGCGATAATTTCTACAGTCACTTGAATCACCTTTCTTTAGTATTGGTATAAACACAGATCTCCAGGAACAAGCAGGAATGAGTCTTCACATATGGGTACGTCGGTACCGACGGAGTCCTCGCGGGAACGCTTCCCAGCGTCCAATCAAAGAGCTTTTGGAAGCATCCCACCACGCCTGCGTGCTGCCTTCCCGCCTTTCCCAACTGCCTCTCCTCAGTTTTTGTTTTTCCGCGGAGCCGGCAGGACGTCCTCATGTCGCCGCAGAAAATTTTGTTTTATTTCTTTATTTTTCTTGTGGTCGTGGCTGTCTTCCCTGACGCCACCGGTACCGCTGGTGTTTTCTTTTCTTTCTGGTGAAAATTTTCCTTTTTGAAGGACTATTTTTTCTTCATAGTGTCTTACGTTTCTCAGACCTTTAGGCCTCTTCTTTTTTCCTTCATGGAACCGCCAGCCATTTTCTCTAGGAAATGTTCAGACTGTGGCGGTACAACTTTATTTTTAGACCCTCAAGGTCGGTGTCTAACCTGTTTGGGGCCTGGCCTTTTTCCTCCGGAGCCTTCGGGCAACAGTTTGGTGAGAAGAGAATTTCAACATCGAGTTTTCCTCGATACCCAGTTCCCCTCCAACTTCAGGGCACCGTCCCTTTCTTCTTCTACTCAGGATCAGGTAACCCACAAACAGTCTGTTAAGACTAGCCAGTCCTCGAGTGGTAGGTCTCATGCACAGCATGTAGACGGCTCCGGCCTTGCCCACGAGGGCCCACTGGCTTCAAAACCCCGGCGGGAGTCTTCAGTCTCCAAAGCGTATAAGGGGTTTCAGGTTGTTCCTGGGGTTCACCCCTCACAGAACATACCTGCGCCGTGTCCGGTGGTGGCATCCGCTTCGAGCGGTACCGATACCCCGACATCGGCACTGGTGTTGGATGAAACACTCCTCACCAGGGATCGTCATCTGGCGTCCTCGGTACCTTCGGGTCCGGTGGAAATCCCCCAGACTGACTTTCCGGTATTGGTACCGACACCGATACGACCACCGACGTCGGTACCCTCCAGACGTGCATCGATAGACTCGCTTCCTTCGATGCTGAGTCTGGAATCGATCTCCAGTCTGGAGGACTGGGTACCGACTCGCCTTGGTACTGGCTCCCCTCGGTACCAAAGGCTCGGTTCTGATGATTCGGATCCGCAACTCTCGGTTCCTCCGATGCCGTTTGAGTTGCCACCGGTTGGCCTTCTTCCACCGGTATCAGAAACGGTACCGATGTCCACACTACCTTTGCGGTCGGTGCCTGCTGTGCTTCCTTCATCAGGCTCATTGCCCTCGATACCGAGTTTGCAATCGATCTCTAGTCTGGAAGACTGGGTACCGGCACGCATTGGTACCGACACCGATCGGCACCGCAGGCTTGGTACCGAGGATAGCGGCCGGAGGCCTTCGATTACCTCGGTACCGATTGAGCTGTCCTCGATGGCTACTCCGATGTCTGTGTCGCCTTCGGCTCCGACATCGGTACCGGTGTCGACATCGCTACCGGTTTCCATAGTAGCATCGTGGCCAGCTCCTGCCCTGCTTCTTTCAACAGGATCGCTCCCTTCTGTACCAGGCTTGGAGTCTATACCTGACATGGACGATGAGGTACTGACAGATGATGCTCCTTACAGCCAGTACCAGCAATCATCCTTTAAGTATACCACCCTGCACCATGCAGGATCTTCCATTCCTATATATTTGGATAGATCCTTGGGTGCTTGGGCTAGTTCTTCTGATCTAACCTGTCCAAAGGAGATTCCCATTGGAGATCCCTCTTTTCAGAGTTTTCTCCTGGAAATAGCAAGATCACTTGCCATTCCTATCCCTGGACATGACCCTGCACAAGGCTCTGTTCCTACCAAAGCAAAGGAAAACATAATGCTTCCTTTGCATCATTCCTTGCAGGATCTCCTTCTAGGTTTGTGGGAAGCACCCTTAAGGGTACCCCCACTTTCCAGAGCAACTGATCTCCTATATCAGGTGCCCCCCTCTCCAGGGTTTCAAAAGACTCAACTTCCTCATCATTCCATAGTAGTGGAATCAGCACTGAGGCGAGTAAAGAGTAAGAAAAAGTACTCTTCTTATCCACCAGGTCGTGAATCTAGGACACTAGATGCCTTTGGACGTCAAATCTTCCAGACTTCTATGCTTTCTGCAAGAATTCTCTCATATATTTTTTATATGAGTCTATCTCTTGAGGAGGTCACAAAGAAACTACATCTTTTGACTCCTTTCCTTCCAGACTCCAAGAGCTCAGACTATTCCTCATTGCTTAAGCATATCCAGAATATCTCTTGGTTTCTTTCTCGTGCTTCCCTAGACTCTTTTGAGTCTGTTAGCAGGACTTCTGCTATAGTTATAGGGGCACGACGTAGAGCCTGGCTCCAAGCTTCAGACTTAGACAAATGGGCACAACAAAGACTGGGACATACTCCTTGCACTGGAGAAAATCTCTTCAACAAGGAGTCTTTACGTCAGGTTACTCAGTTGTCCACTGATTTACCTGTTCCTAAGAGTTGTTCTACACCTTCTTTTGTCCCAGTAGGTAGGAAATGTCCTACCAAACTTTCTTCCCATAGGAGGAGAAGGTTTTATTCATCACCTGCCCATTCTACAGATGTTCCCAAACAAGGGAACCATTGTCCTGGTCTGAAAAAGCCAACCTCTCACCAGGCTCAGCAAACCCAGCAACCACAGGGTTTCTGATCAATCATCATCAGATGCTTGTGACTCTTGGGTTTAGAATCTTCAATTTGCTTCTTCTCAATAGAGACAGTCCACTGCTTCATTCTAACCCCTAGACATGGATCTCTTTTCAAAGACACCCATGGTTTCTATATTTCTATGAGCTGTCAGGATCTTCATGCCTATAGGTCACAGGTTTCTCCTCCTCTTCCTGCTAGGGAAAGAGGTCTAGCCACTATCAAATGATAGTTTCCTGTGCCAGCATGTGTTTTTTCCTTTCTATAGACTTACTACTTGGTATGTCTTCCTCAGCTCCATTCTCTTCACCCTCTTACCAAGTTTTTCCTCTGTAAGAGTGCTCTTACTTCACTGGAGGGCTTTTCTTCAGCCTCTCTTTCCAGTGCACAGTTTTCCTCTCTGAGTTAACTTCTCTTTTTCAATCTTGCTTGGGGCAGCTTATCAGACATGTCCAGAGTTCCACTCCTGTTCTGTTCTCTCTGTTTTTAAACAGTAAGATTCTTTCTGCTGTCTTGCTAGCAGCTGCCTATGCACGAGCCTTAATGTTTGGACCACTGGTTCTGTCCACAAACAACCAGATTTGTCCTCCACTAACATTCTGTCTAGTCTTAGTAGTGGCTCCAAGTCAGTGCTTCATCTATCTTGGAGATTATCTCACTACAAGCTTTCTAGATTGCCTTTTATCTCTGCCATCTTCATCCTCCTGGGTTGGCAGCATAGTTGGCAGAGATACTGGCTCTTCAGCAGCCAGTTCTATCTCCTCATTCTCCTGCATCATGCTCTCTGCAATTCTACAGAGAAGCTCTCCACTATGGGCCCTTGCTAGAGAGCATGGGTTTTTTTTCTCCAACAGCTATCCTAGATGATTGGAAAAGGCTTTTCAGTCATGTCTCCCATGACTAGAAGGGTTCTCTCTTCTTCTACTATCTCCTTTCTGATTAAAGGACATAGCCTTTCTCTTACGTGAAAGCTTAAGGAGTTGCCAATTCCCTGCTTTGGTCCATAGTATTCCCAATTGGGGATAGGCTCTTTTTCTTGCAGCTTGTCCTCATGGTAAGAACGCATGGTACCTTTTTCCCCTTTAGCAGGTCAACATGGTATCTCATCTCTATGCGTTTTCTATCCACTTACCATGCTACAGTTCTGGAAAACTCGCTGTCTTCTAGCTGCAGACTGATATTATCCTTTGTTTTCACGTAACCGTCCTGGTTATTTCACTAGCTAGCATCCTTGCAGATCATAACCAGGAGGAATAGATTCTCTATATATCTTCTCTGATCAGAGAAAGGCTGAACTTTTACAGAGCTCTGCTAGTGAGTGGATTTTTGCCTCCTGGGACATCTTACTGTGAGTTCTAGCTGTTTATTTAATTATTTACTGTTTGTCTAACTGTTGTTTGTTTAATTATTTAGTGTTTGTCTTAGTGGTGTGCTAATTCAGCCTTCTCAGCTGTACTTACCTTGCCTCTCTCAATTAACTGGGCCTTGTGTGGTAGCCATTTTGAATTAATCTCTCTCCCCAGAGCCTGCTGTTAAGCTTTTCCTGTCCTTGCCTGCCTGAGTGACTCCTCCCCCTGTGTGTGTGGTAGCCATTTTGAATTAATCTCTCTCCCCAGAGCCTGCTGTTAAGCTTTTTCCTGTCCTTGCCTGCCTGAGTGACTCCTCCCCCTGACCCCCCCCCTGAGGTATCCTGTAACCTTGTTCCTGTTTTCTCCACGTGTGCATAGGCTGTTTAGTTTGCTTTTCTCTGATCAGAGAAAGGCTGAACTTTTACAGAGCTCTGCTAGTGAGTGGATTTTGCCTCCTGGGACATCTTACTGTGAGTTCTAGCTGTTTATTTAATTATTTACTGTTTGTCTAACTGTTGTTTGTTTAATTATTTAGTGTTTGTCTTAGTGGTGTGCTAATTCAGCCTTCTCAGCTGTACTTACCTTGCCTCTCTCAATTAACTGGGCCTTGTGTGGTACCCCCATCCCCCTGCTGAGGGTTCAGGACAGGGTACCTTGTAACTGCCCTCTTTAATAGGACTTATCTCCCCCCCTCCCTCCCCAGCACCCACCCACCCCTGGGGAAATTGTAGTTTTATAGGTACTTGGACATCTTAGAGGAAAGGGGCTGCTCTCAGGTGCAGCTCTTAATCCAAATCAGTCATACACAGAGGACCTGTGATTAATTAGTTTCAGGTACACAGGGTGTATTAGGGGTATTAGATACACTTTTATTAGTATAAGCATCTACACCAATCCTTATTATATACCGCTTTAAAAGACCTAAACACAAGCTTTAAACTAAGATGCAGTCAGAGGTCCAGCAACGAGATGGGGGTTCTCCAGTCTTTTGCATCGAGTGTCACATGTATGATTATCTCCCAGTTGGTGAGAGGTCCTACATATGCACTAAGTGCAGGGAGCTCTTTGCTCTCAGGGAACGAGTCCGTTCTCTAGAGGCTAGAGTAGCAGACCTGGAAGACATAAGAAAGACAGAGAAGTACATGGACGAGACCTACAGGGATATAGTCCTGAAGTCCCACCTCCAGTCTGGCAGCATCCCTGTTGCCATGGAGGAGAGAGGTCACGTGACAGGAGAGCATCACCCTGGTGTGGCAGGAAGTGATCCTGTAACTAGGACCTGTCCTCCAGGTGATGTAAAACCCTCTCGCACCGAGGACGTTTCTCCAGGGCCATGTCCCCATGAGGGGAGGGTCAGGACAGCTGTTATAGTTGGTGATTCAATCATTAGGAATGTAGATAGCTGGGTGGCTGGTGGACGTGAGGATCGCCTGGTAACATGCCTGCCTGGTGCGAAGGTAGCAGATCTCACGCACCGCCTAGATAGGATCATAGATAGTGCTGGGGGGGAGTCTGCTGTCTTGGTACATGTTGGTACCAATGACATAGGAAAATGTGGTAGGGAAGTTCTGGAGGCTAAATTTAAGCTTTTAGGTAGGAAGTTGAAATCCAGAACTTCCAGGATAGCGTTCTCCGAAATGCTTCCTGTTCCACGTGCAGGACCCAAAAGACAGGCAGAGCTCCGGAGTCTCAATGCGTGGATGAGACAATGGTGCAAGGATGAGGGTTTTGGATTTGTTAGGAACTGGGGAACATTCTGGGGAAAGGGGGGGCTCTTCCGAAGGGATGGGCTTCACCTTAATCAGGATGGGACCAGACTGCTGGCATTAACCTTTAAAAAAGAGATAGAGAAGCTTTTAAAATAGAAATTGGGGAAAGCCGACAGTCACCCAGGAGCGCACGGTTCGGACAAAGGTATCCTTGAAGGATACTACCAAAAGCAGTGAGGTTCCAAAAGGGAGTATAGTAGCCCAAATGCCCTTGAGTAAGGAGCAGACAGAGCATAAAGATTCCCAATTACCCATGCCTACCAATAGCCAGATTAATATTAATAAAATGCAGTCTCTAAAATGCTTGTATGCCAATGCTAGAAGTCTAAACAATAAGATGGGAGAATTAGAATATATAGCATTAAATGAGAGGTTAGATATGATTGCACTCTCAGAGACATGGTGGAAGGAGGATAACCAGTGGGACACTGTGATACCTGGATACAAACTATATCGTAATGATAGAGCTGAACAAATTGGTGGAGGGGTTGCGCTCTATGTTAGAGAGGGCATTGAGTCAGAAAGGATTAAAGTTTTGCAGGGAACAAAATATGCTGTAGAATCTCTTTGGATTGAAATTCCATTTATGAAGGGGAAGGTGATGGCAGTGGGAGTATACTATCGACCACCTGGCCAGAATGAACAAATGGATGATGAAATGCTCAAAGAAATCAAGGAAGCTAACAAAAGCCACAACAGAGTAGTAATAATGGGTGATTTCAATTACCCCGGTATCGACTGGGACAGTGTCACAGCAGGACAAGCTAAAGAGATAAAGTTTCTAGATGAAATAAATGACTGCTTCTTGGAGCAGCTGGTTCATGAACCGACCAGAGGGGAAGCCATACTGGACCTAGTCCTTAGTGGAACACCAGATCTGGTGCAAGAAATAAGGGTGTTGGGACCACTTGGCAATAGTGATCATAGTATGATCATGTTTGATTTAATCAGTGGAGGACAGATAGTAAAGGAATCCACAGTACTACCTTTTAACTTTCAAAAGGGTGACTATGATAGAATGAGGAATATAGTTCGGAAAAAACTAAAAGGAGCGGTTCCAAAGGTTAAAGACTTACAGCAAGCTTGGGTGTTATTTAAAAATACTATCCTCGAAGCCCAGACCAGCTGTATTCCACGCATTAAGAAAAGTGGAAGAAAGTCCAAAAAACTGCCAGCATGGTTTAAAGGTGAGGTCAGAGAGGCTGTTGCTGCCAAAAGAGCAACCTTCAGAAAATGGAAAAAAGAGCCAAATGATGAAAACTGGAAACAGCACAAGCACTGGCAAGTTAAATGCAAAGCATTGATAAGGCAGGCAAAGCGGGAATTTGAGAAGAAACTTGCTACGGAAGCAAAAACACGAAATAAAGACTTTTCAAGTACATTCGTAGCAAAAGGCCTGTGAGAGAGTCAATTGGACCATTAGATGATAGAGGGGTAAAAGGGGCAGTAAGAGGAGACAAGGCTATAGCAGAGAGACTGAATGAATTCTTTGCTTCGGTCTTTACTGAGGAAGATGTAGGGGTGTTACCCAAGACTGAAGTGGTATTTAAAGGTGATACTGCAGAGGAATTGAGAGAAATATCGCTACACCGGGAAGATATATTACAACTATTTGATAAACTGAATAGTAGCAAATCACCTGGACCGGATGGTATACATCCCAGAGTGTTGAAAGAACTGAAATATGAGATTGCAGACCTGTTATTGGTAATCTGTGAACTTTCATTAAAATCATCTGTAATACCTGAAGATTGGAGGGTCGCCAACGTAACACCAATTTTTAAAAAGGGTTCCAGGGGTGACCCGGGAAATTACAGACCGGTGAGCCTGACGTCAGTACCAGGGAAAATGGTAGAAGCCATCATAAAGAACAAAATTACACAGCATGTAGATAGTCATGGCCTAATGGGAGACAGCCAACATGGCTTTAGACAAGGCAGATCTTGTCTTACTAATCTGATCTGTTTTTTTGAAGGTGTGCATAAACAGGTAGACAAAGGTGAGTCGGTTGATATAGTGTATCTGGACTTTCAGAAAGCTTTTGACAAGGTCCCCCATCAGAGACTTTTGGCGAAGCTAAAAAGTCATGGGATAGGAGGCAGTGTACTATTGTGGATCGGGAACTGGTTAAAAGATAGAAAGCAGAGGGTAGGGCTAAATGGCCAATATTCCCAATGGAAAAAGGTGAATAGTGGAGTACCCCAGGGATCTGTACTGGGTCCGCTACTTTTTGACATATTCATAAATGACCTGGAAAAGGGAATAACTAGTGAGGTAATCAAATTTGCAGATGACACAAAACTGTTTAAAGTTGTTAAAACCCAAGAGGATTGTGGAAAACTGCAGGAGGATCTGGATAAATTGGAAGACTGGGCATCCAAATGGCAGATGAAATTTAATGTGGACAAGTGCAAAGTTATGCACCTAGGAAAGAACAACCCACACTATAGTTACAAGATGCAAGGCTCCACATTAGAAACCACCACCCAGGAAAAAGATTTAGGAGTCATCGTGGATAACATGTTAAAACCCTCCGCCCAGTGTGCAGCGGCGGCCAAGAAAGCAAATAGAATGCTAGGTATCCTAAGGAAAGGGATGGAGAATAAAACAAAGGATATTATAATGCCTCTGTATCGCTCCATGGTACGACCGCACCTTGAATATTGTGTGCAATTCTGGTCACCGTATCTTAAAAAGGACATAGAGTTATTAGAAAAAGTACAGAGAAGAGCCACCAAATTGGTGAAGGGGATGGAAGGCTACTCCTATGAAGAGAGGCTAAAAAGGTTAGGGCTCTTTAACCTAGAAAAGAGGCGGCTGAGGGGAGATATGATAGAGGTGTATAAATTAATGAATGGAGTGGAACGGATAAACGTGGATAAATTGTTTACGCTATCAGAATATAGAAGGACTAGGGGGCATGTAATTAAGCTACATTTAAAACTATTTAAGACAAATAGGAGAAAAAATTTCTTCTCTCAACGTATAATCAAACTCTGGAATCTGTTACCGGAGGATGTAGTAAGGGCTGTTAGTATAGCTGGGTTTAAAAAAGGTATGGACAAGTTCCTGGAGGAAAGGTCCATAATCACTATTAAAAAGGGACCCAGGATATCAATGCTTGGCCTAGTACAAGCACTGCAGAACCTGTGTCTTTTGGGGAAACTGCTAGGTACGTATGACCTAGATTGGCCACTGTTGGAAACAGGATACTGGGCTTGATGGACCTCGGTCTGACCCAGTATGGCATTTCTTATGTTCTTATGTTCTTATGTTCTTAGTAGGTTCCACCTCCTTGTTATTAGATGAATCTTTCCTCTCCACATATCCTATGTGAATACCGTGCTGTAGGCATATCTCTGTCTGTTTGCAGACACCCATATATAGGCCTACATATTCATATCTATCTTTGTGTGTTTTTTAGGCCTTTCCATATCTCACTATTTATTTTTATTTATTTATTTATTTATTTAACGTCTCTTATACCGCGCTATTTGAAATCAGTGCGGTTTACAATGAACATTAAACTACACATATCAGTTTGGTGATTTGTGCTTACAATAAACAGGTATAGTAACTTGGGTATACATTAAACAAGTTTCTTAACAGGGAAAAACATAATAACTATATACAAGCCACTTTATGCAGCTATATAAGGGTTATATGAACTTCACAAGCTATAGATATATTCTATATGTCTATCTATCTATATCTATCTATCTATATATCTGTATATATATATATATATATATCTGTATATATATATATATCGAGATATTTTATTATAGATAGATCTGTATCTACATACTTATCTGTCTGACTCTTCTATGCTCATATAGCTATATGGTCTGACAGATGGGCTTACCCATACCTATGCTATCCAGCAGGTTTGGGGTTCTACACACTCAACCACTCCTGTGGTAGTCAACAACTTTTATACCATAACCTTAAGGTTTAGGTACCTCTGAAGCTCTCCATACTCCAATATCTCTCCTAGCTTACCCCAGTTAGGAGAGATATTGCAGATCTTCAGTTAATCACATGCTTTGACGCCTCAGGCATTTGTCCTCTCTTTTTGGGATACAAGGGGTTCCCATGCCCTTTCTCCCTCGAGGACTGTGCCTCTTTATCCAAATCGGTTAGCCTTGCTCTTTTGTTCCTAAGAGTGAGCCACTCTGCCACCAAAAGAGTTCGGTTTTTGTTATAAAGCCTTCCACTGAAGGCCCACCATTCTTGTTCTACCCCATTTTTTTCTACTGGGGTTACCTGTTACCTTGCAGGCTTCTGACCTCCACTATTTTTCCTACAGGTTTATTACCTCCCCTTTGCAGTGAGGTCCTCTTCGAGGTTCCTCTACTGGGTCCCCAGTAGATCCCATGAACCTCCATACTCTGTGAAATCCTGTTAGGGGAGGTCCATATTGCAATATTTCATTTCAATATCATTGATGAAAATTATCATCTACACAGGGACTTCTTGACTGCAGTCCTATGCTAGGTAAGCTATTTCCACAGCACCTTTCTCTTTCAACTACTACCCTCCATCCTCAGGATGCCTGGTGTTATTAGGTATAGCATGTTCCAATCTAGGACATGCTGGGACTCCAGGCATCTCAGCTTGGGAGTCCCCATATGTGAAGACTCATTCCTGCTTGTTCCTGGAGATAGCACAGTTACTTACCTGTAACAGGTGATCTCTGGGAACAGCAGGAATAAGTCTTCACAACCCACCCTCCTCCCCTAGGAGTTGTATCTCTATCTATCTTTCCTTTCCTCTCTCTCTCTCTTTGTCTCAGCTTTAAAACTTAACTGAGGAGAGGCAGTTGGGAAAGGCGGGAAGGCAGCACGCAGGCGTGGTGGGATGCTTCCAAAAGCTCTTTGATTGGATGCTGGGAAGCGTTCCCACGCGGACTCCGTCGGTACCGACGTACCCATATGTGAAGACTTATTCCTGCTGTTCCCAGAGATCACCTGTTACAGGTAAGTAACTGTGCTATCTTTTCCAGTCAGTTGGCCATGATGTTGTCGTCCATATTTCTTGGCAGAGCATTGTGAGTACGGTAACAGCTGCATCAGATTGCTGCCATACTTCTATGGGAATGCTATCAATGCCTGGTGCTTTGTTCTTTGATAAGGCTTTCAATGCTGCTTCAACTTCTTCTTTCATCACCAATGGTTCCCGATCATAAGGTACAGGTTGAAACGGCTGTTGGTCCACTTGATCTTTATCATATAAAAACTGTATATTCCTTCCACCTTTTCTTGATCTTCTCAGCATCATTCAACATAGAACCTTGAGCATCTTGTAACATTCCATTTCGAGGCTGGAACTTTTTCTTTAACTCTCATAGCTTTAGGAAAGCCGATCTTGTTCTTCCTCTAATAGTTTCTGCTTCTATTTCCTTGCAAGTGTCATTGTAGTACTTTTCCTTGTCCTGTCTTGCT
Source organism: Ichthyophis bannanicus (assembly GCA_033557465.1). NCBI lineage: Eukaryota > Metazoa > Chordata > Amphibia > Gymnophiona > Ichthyophiidae > Ichthyophis > Ichthyophis bannanicus. Next base: position 23,577,838 of record CM066046.1, read on the forward strand.
GCACGTTGGAAATCTCTGTTAAGTTCTGCGACTGTCTTTCTTTCTCCTCTGGCTTTAGCTTCTCTGCGTTTCTGGGCAATTTTCAGAGTTTCTTCCGTCATCCATTTTGGCCGTTTTTGCTTTTTCACCTTTTGTAGAGACTTCTCGCTTTCTTCCAACACAACCTTCTTGATGTCATTCCATAACTCTTCCGGAGCTCTGTCATTAGTATCTAAAGCAGCAAATCAATTTTGTAGGCAGTCTTTAAATTCCAGTGGTATATTCTCAAGGTCATATTTTGCTGCATTCATGAGTGGTTTGCTCTTTTTCAACTTTAGCTTGAGTTTGTATACTAGTAGTTGATGATCTGTACCACAGTCAGCTCCAGGTTTTGTCTTTGTTGATGTTACAGAGCTTTTCCATCGTTGACTTCCACAGATGTAGTCAATTTGATTTTTATACAATCCATTGGGTGAAGTCCATGTGTACAGTCGCCGCTTGTGTTGCTGGAAGAAGGTGTTTGAGATGAATAGATCATTGGTCTTGCAAAATTCTATCAGTCTTTCTCCAGCTTCATTTCTGTTGCCAAGTCCATATTTTCCATCTACTTTGCCGCCTTCTTGTTCATAGAACTCTTCAATTTCATTCTCTTCTGCAGCTGTTGTTGGGGCATATGCTTGAATTATAGTTGTGTTGATAGGCAATCCTCGTAGACGAATAGAGATTAAGCGTTCGCTGACTGCATTGTATTTCATTACAGTTCTTGCAAGTTTCTTCTTTATTATAAATGCAACACCATTTCTTCTTTGTCTTTCATTTCCAGCATAGTAGACCATGTGATCATCTGATGCAAAGTGCCCCATGCCAGTCCATTTCAGTTCGCTGACACCCAGCAGATCAAGTTGTACACGTTCCATTTCATTCTTGACCACCTCCAACTTTCCTTGGTTCATGCTTCGTACGTTCCATGTTCCAATGTGTAAGACATCTTTACAGCTTCTGACTCTCATTTCATGCGCAGCTACATCAGCAGTCAGACTTCCCGAGGGCTTTGATCCAACCACATCATAAATGCTGGCTTTACTCTGAAAAGTCTTCAGCTCTTCCCTAGTAGCTAGTTGAGTGCCTTCCGACCTGGGGGTCTCATCTTCCAGCACCATAGCACAATTTGTTTTGTTGTAACTATCCATTGGGTTTTCATGGCAAGATACAGAAGTAGATTGCCGGGCCTTTCTTCCGCGCAGTTTGTTTGGTGGTGTTGCCGTTGTCACAAAAATGTGATCCTCCGCCGTCAACACTGTCCCATTCTGCTGCTGCCCAGATGGATGGTTTGTCTTTGTCTGGTTTGAATTAAGTAATAGTAATTTGAAAAAATTTGATAAATTTGAAGACAATTTTGCATGTTGTGGTAAATCATGACATCTAGGAGTTTTTTCAATATTTTATTTGTTTTCAGCACACCAAAATACATGGAAATTAGATGAAAATAATCAAACAGCTTTTTAGTCGCAGACCTGTATAATTAATTGATTATAGATATTGCCAAGATAGCCACAAGAGGGGAAGTGATCATATTGGGCGACTTTAGTCTACCCGATGTGGATTGGATTACTCCTTCTGCAAATCTGGAGAGGAGCAAACAATTGTGGATGCTTTCCAAGATGTGGTACTTAGAAAAATGGTGATGGAACCAACCAGGGAAAGCTCAATGCTGGATTTAGTGCTCACCAACGGTGATAGCATGTCAAATGTCTGGGTGGGTGCCCCTCTGAGCAGCAGCGATCATCATATGGTGTGGTTTGAGATAAAAGCCAAGGTGCAGTCCAATCATAGCAAGCTCAAAGTCCTAAACTTCAAAAACAACTGACTTCAGTAAAATGGCCAAGTACCTAAAGGAGGAGTTGGCAGGGTGGGAGAGGATAAGGGAAGTGGACTTGCAATGGGCTAAACTAAAGGTGGCAATAAAAGGGGCAACAGATAAATATGTAAGAAAAGTAAATAAAAACATGAGGAGAAGGAAACCTATTTGATTTTCCAAAGAAGTGGCTGCTCAAATAAAGGCCAAAAGCACAGCTTTCACAAAATTCAAAAGTTTGCAAACAGAGGAAGAAAGACAGGAATACAGGATCAAACTTAGAGACAGAGAAATAAGGAAAGAAAAATCAAAGGCAGAGGAAAAGATGGCTAAAGATGTGAAGTGTGGCGATAAAACTTTCTTCAGGTATATTCGGGGAAAGGAGGAAAATCAGAAGTTGAATTGCAGGACTCAAAAGTGCTGGGAATGGACTCACGGAAAGTAACATTGAAAAAGCAAAATTGCTAAATAAATACTTCTGTTCTGTTTTTACTAAAGAAAATCCTGGAGAAGGACCACCTATGACTCCCAAATATAAAAATGGGAATGAAGTAGATACCACACTAATCACAGAAGATGATGTGTTAGAACAACTTGCAAAACTGAAAGTGGACAAGGCCATGGGACCGGATGGGATACATCCCAGGATACTGAAAGAGCTCAGAGAGGTTCTTGCAGGGCCGTTAAAGGATGTTTTCAACAGATCCTTGGAAACAGGAGAAGTTCCTCGGGACTAGAGAATGGCTGATGTGGTACCTCTTCATAAAAGTGGTGACAGGGAAGAAATGACAACTACAGGCCTGTGAGCCTTACTTTGGTGGCGGGAAAAGTAATGGAGGCGCTCCTGAAAGAGCAAATAGTGGACTTTCTCAAAACCAACAGGTTGCATGATCCGAGGCAACATGGTTTTACCAAAGGATGACCTTTCCAAACAAACTCGATTCAGTTCTTTGACTGGGTAACCAGAGAACTGAATCAGGGGCATGTGATGGATGTCATCTACCTGGATTTCAGCAAAGCCTTTGATACTGTTTCTCATAGGAGGCTAATCAATAAACTCAGTAGTTTGGGGATGGGTCCCAAGGTGGTGAACTGGATCAGAAATTGGTTGACTGACAGACGACAGAAGGTGATGGTAAATGGAGCTCACTTGGATGAAAGGAGGGTGATTAGTGGGGGTGCTCCAGGGTTCGGTCCTTGGCCCGGCACTTTTCATTGTATTTATGAGTGATATTGCTGAAGGACTGAATGGAAAAGTCTGTCTTTTTGCAGATGACACAAAAATTTGCAACAGAGTGGACTCCCCTGAGGGAGTGGTTAACATGAGGAAAGATCTACAAAAGCTGGAAGAATGGTCTAATGCTTGGCAATTAAGATTTAATGCGAAGAAGTGCAGTGTCATGCATTTGAAAAGCAGAAATACAAGGGAAATGTACGCGATAAGGGGCAAGAGGTTGGTGTGCATGGGTCAGGAGAAGGATCTTGGTGTGATTATTTCTGAGGATCTCAAGATGGCGAAACAGTGCGACAAGGCAGTGGCAAAAGCCAGGAGGATTTTAGGCTACATACAAAGAGGAATTTCCAGCAGAAAGTAAGAGGTACTAATGCCACTGTATAAGTCACTGGTGAGGCCTTATTTGGAATAGTGTGTTCAGTTTTGGAGACCATATCTTGCAAAGGATGTAAAAAGACTGGAAACTGTTCAGAGGAAGGCGACCAAAATGATTTGGAGCCTGCGTCAGAAGCCTTATGAGAAGAGACTTGAAGACCTAAATATGTACACTCTGGAGGAGAGGAGGGATAGAGGAGATATGATTCAGACCTTTAAATATTTAAAGAGAAATAATGAACAAACAAACCCCTTCCAAAGACGGGGAAGGTGTAAAACTAGAGGGCATAACATGAAGCTGCAAGGGGGTAAATTGAAAGGAAATGTCAGGAAATACTTTTTTCACTGAAAGGGTGGTGGATACTTGGAATGCCCTCCCGATGGAAGTGGTGAGAGCGAATACAGTGACAGAATTCAAGATGGCACGGGGCAGACACAGTGGATCCCTTAACAGCAACAGGATAAAATCAAAATAAACTTAACCATCTTATTTCCCAACAAATAGGGGTGTCCTACACGGAGCGGTGGGGTCACTCCTAAACCAAGACATGGGGAGGGGTGGCCTGTACAGAGCAGCAGGTATACCTGCTCTTGCCATCTTACTGGGCAGACTAGATGGACCATACTGGTCTTTATGTGCCGTCATTTACTATTGTTACTATGACTGTCTCATCTGAGCCCATTCCCAGTCAGAAGGGTCTCGGGTGATGTCCCGAGTGGTGTCCTTTTTGGAAAGCTTTGACTGGGGTGATCAATCGGAAAAAGAGCCAGCTTTGATCTTCAGAGTCCTTAGAGTTTCAGGGAGTAAGTTTTGACACTTGAGTGGGCAGAACTTTCCTGCCAGAGGAGACAGTCAGAAGACTGAAGTGCTTGATGATGATCTGTGCGTAGCAGACTCCCAGAGTCTGGGATTATTTTCAGCTCCTTGGCTTGATGACTGCGACCATAGAGATGGGTGCGTACTTACATGTGGCTGCTCCAGCAATTCTTTTTGACTCAGTGGTCCTAGAGTTCTCAGGAGTTAGAGTGCAGGCTTCCACTCACATCGAGGGTGAGGTCCAGCCTGTGGTGGCTGCGGCAACCCTATCACCTGTGGAAGGGCATACTGCTGGACGGATCCTGCTGACAATGAAGGCTAGTCTTGGGCTGGGGAGCCCATTGCCGAGACTGTACGGCTCAGGGCCATTGAAAATGCAGGGAACTGGTGTGGTCTATCAACCGCCTCAGGGTGAGAGCCATCAGGTTGGCTCTTCTGCTTTTCCAGCCCCTGATCAAGGGCTGGGTGCTTCATCTGTTTTCAGACCATCAATCGGCAAGGTAGCACAGGAAGCACTAGAGTGGCCCTGGAGATGGATCTCCTGTTTGCTTTGGCGGAGAAGAACCTTTTAGGCTTTGGATTGCCAGAGTGGAGAATGTGGAAGTGGACTTCTTCAGCCAGCACTCTGAATCCCAGCGAGTGGGAATGGAGTCGAGGCATTTCAGTTGACTGCGCCGCAGAGGTCATCCCAAAATGGATCTGATGGTGATCCACTTTAATGCTAAAGTTTGCTGCTTCTTCATTTGCCACACGGAGATGGGGCCCAAGGGTGTAGATGCCCTGACCCAGCCCAGTCAACAGCTGCTGTACGTGTTTCCTCCATGGCCTCTGGTGGGGTGGCTGATTTAGTGTACAGGACACCACCCAGGCAGGATTGTTCTGGTAGCACCAGATTGACCATGGAGACTGTGGTCCAGAGACTTGATGAGACTCCTTCCAGCGCCTCCTTTTCGGCTGCCTCCATCTCGGGGGCTATTGCAGCAGGAACCAATAGTTCTGAAGGACCCAGCTCCCTTCTTGCTTACAGCATGGCTCTTGAAAGGAGATTGCTAGCATGTACGGGCTTCTCTCCAGCAGTTATCTCTGCCATAGTTTATGTCCAGAGGAGATCTATCAAGCTAGTATATGTACAGATATGGTACCTCTTTGAGCACTGCTTAGTGCATGGCACTTAGCTCCTGAGGTGGCCAAGGCGTCCTCCCCTGAGAAGGGCCTCTCACATGGCTCCCTGAAGGTTCAGATGGCAGCTTTTGGCCTGTTTCTAATGGTCCGGTGGTGGGGAAAGTCCTTGGCCTTGTACCTGAGTGTCTCACTTTTCTCCAAGGGGTTCAATGTCTGGGTCTTCCCCATTGGTCTGTGATCCCTTCCTGGGATCTGTCTCTGATGCCCAGGACCCTGATAGTGGCCCTCTTTGAGCTGTTGAAGCATGCTACCTTGAAGGATTTGATGCTCAAGACTGTCTTGGTTGCAATTGGTTCTGCAAGATGATTTTCGAGCTGCCTGGATCCTTATCTGTTCTTAATCAACTAAGGCCGTTTCCATTTGGCCTGTGCCTTCCTTCTTGCCTAAAGTGCTGTTTTCCTTTCATGTGAACCAGGTGGTTTGCCTACCCTCCTTTTCTAAGGAGCAGTGTTGAGGGAAGGATAAGGATCTTTGTCTTGTGGATGCCTGGAGGGTATTTCTCCGGTACTTGGAGGTTACAAATTGCTTACTTAAGTCAGACCATCTTTTTGTGCTGTTTGCTGGCCCATGCAAGGGTGAAGTGGTGTCCCAAGTCGACTTTGGGGTGCTGGATTAAGGAGGTTATTGCCTCAGTTTATCTGTTATGGAACTGGCTGGTTCTGGAGGATCTGCATGCCCATTCTACCCGAGCCCAAGCGGCCATTTAGGCGGAGCAGAGCTTGGTAGCCTCTGAAGACATTAGGGCAGGCAGCAATGTGGGCATCACTTTCCATTTTTGTCGAACATTATCGCTTGGATGGCCAACTGTGGGTGGACACAGCCTTTGGCTCAAGAGTTTGAGAGCTGCTGTATCTTCAGGGTTGTAACTTTGGTATATCCCACTTTTCTGGACTGGTCTAGCAGGACGATATGAAAGGCAACCTTTTACTTACCGCATAATGTCCTTTCCTTGAACTCCTGCTAGACCAGTCCAGAGCCTATTCCTGAAACTGTATTTGCTCTGTTCTACTGCTGCAGTACCTTTGGGTCCGCCATGATTCTGTATTTGACTCTGTAGGCTCATCTTCTATTGACTGCCTTCTATTTATGCCTTCCTGTACATAGTTCTCTACTGCTTATGCAGTGTTGCTCACATTGAGGTTGTATGAGGCTTGCTCTGTATCTACCATTTGCTTTGGAGCGAATACTGAAGGGACCGCTGGTGACTGAGGTGGATAGAGGCATAGGAGTGATGTCATTGAAACCTGGGCTTATCATTGGTTCTTTGTCTCCACCAATCTTCTGGTAGGGGATACAACCCTCTTCTCTGGACTGGTAAGTAAATGTCTCCTTACTAAGGCTTTGTGATCCTGGAGGAAAAAGCTTTGTAAGCATTAAGGAGGGCCATACACGCTGAATGATTTGTTGAAGGCAGGTGGAATAAGAGAGAGGAAGAGAGTCAACATAATGTGAGAGTGATTGAGGATAAATATACTTGGAAACTGAGAGGAAACATATGTGATAAGGCCATAAAGCAGTCTACTCCTCAAAAGATTTACTTATATTGTAGGATAAGGACCAAATTGAAGGATCCAGCCAAAAAGTGTAAAAACCTTAAAAGTAGTTTACCTGCATGATTTTAAAGTAGGAGATACATTGCTCAAAGATTTAGGTCCCCTTTTACTAACACTTAGCTGGAGCTGTCTGCTGCATGGCCCATTTTATTCCTGTGGGCTGTGTAGCAGATAAGGGTCCCTTAGTTCCCTTCCTGAAGTCTTGTAATTCTTTTCACAGAAGGAATGTGTACCTTAAAGCACTGTGAGCCTTTCAATTTAGGGGTTAAGTGAAAGGTCTGCAGCACTTTTGTGCTCAAGTTCTTGCAGGTGAATTTCTTTTTGTCTGGAGAGACAGAGAAGACTGGGACCAACCCAACTGGAAAAATAGAAAGGTACAAATACATGTCTGTCAGGTTTTAGAGAATTTAAATATGTCAACTTTGAAAGATAGAAACATGATGGCAAATAAAGACCATTCAGCCTATCCAGTCTGCTCTTCCAGGCCATCTACTACCGCCCCTTTTTTTCCTTTAGATATCCTCTGTTTGTCCTGTCCTTTCTTGAACTCAGCTAAGTCAGTCTCAACTACCTCCACTGGGAGACTATGACAGGCATCTACCACTCTTTCTGTAGAGAAATATTTCCGCATATTATTCCTGAGTCTGTCCCCTTTCACCTTCACCCTATGCCCTCTCATTGCAGAACTTTCTTTCAATTGAAAGAGGCTCTCCCCCTGTGCATTTATGTCCTGGAGGTATTTAAATGTCTGTCATATCTCCTCTCTCCTGCCTTTTCTCCAAAGTATACACATAAGATCTTTAAGTCTGTCCCACTGACCATTTTAGTAGCCACCCACTGCACCAGCTCTATTTTGTTTATATCCTTTTGCAGGTATGGTCTCCAGAATCGCGCACACTAATCCAAATGAGGTCTCATCAAAGACTTATGCATTTCTGTTTCTTTCTTCAGTGTTTCACAGCTCTGTGTCTGTTTTGGGGATTTTCCATTTCAATTTTTGTCAATTTGTTTCAAATTTTGTAGTTTCTTATTCTTTACTAGGTGATGGTCTGTTTTCCTTGTGCAGCCAACATAAGGAAGATGTATTGTAGGTTCTCTCTAGGAATCCATATTACTGTAGTTCATTTTCTTCTTTTTCCAATTGGAAGTTACTGGGGTTCTAGAATATTTGCAGTGCTAATATTCTTCACCCAAGCTGTGGCCCAAGTCGACTTAGGGGTGACAGTTGTTGATGTAGCAGGATTTAAAGGTTAGGCAAATTCCTGGAAGAAAAGTCCATAAACTATTATTAAAGAGAACCAGGGAAATGCACTGTTTACCCCTGGGATAAGCAGCATGGAATCTGTGTACCTTCTCCCACTTGTTCAGCCATCTCGCTCGCTCGCTCGCTCCCTCCCAAACAACCTCACCCCTGTTACCACTTTTCTGTCTTCTCTCTACCCCACACACCTTCTTCTCCTTCTCTCTTCCGAAAGATATCTACCCCAACTCTGAGACCTGGCTCCTCCCAGAGGACTCTGCTTCACTCGCTGCTCTCTGTCATGGCGGCTATCAATTCTCCCACAAGCCTCGTCCCACTGGCCATGGTGGTGGTATTGGGCTGCTTCTCTCTCCTTCCTGTCAATTTCAACCTCTCCTTCTGCCTCAGTCTCACTCCCTTCACTCCATCCGGCTTTTTACTCCACTACTTCTCCGATTAGCTGTTATTTCTCCAGGAACAAGCAGGAAGTCAGCCCTCACATATGGGTGATGTCGATGCCGACGGAGCCCGTGCGGAGCATTTCCTCAACTTTCAAAGAAAGCCTTTGGGGCGTGTTACCATTATTGCCCCCTTCCCACCCAAGGGTGCCATCTTGCTCAGTCATTTTTTCTGCAGAGCCCAATGGACATTTGTCCTGTTTCCCTGGAAAAAGCCTTGCTAATTAACTTCAAAATAATTTGTTTCACGGTTTGCTTACCGGCTCCTCTTCCCACCTCGAGCCTGACTACTTCAGTGACAAAAGCCACAAGATCAGTTCCCCATGATGTCAGCTAATCCCCCTCCTCCCTCTCTTCACTCCCAACTCCCCTACCCCACTGCTACTTCTGCTACCATTTCTTTATTTTCTTTGATCTCTGAGGAGGAAACCACTCTCCCTCTTTCGTCATCCAAACTCACTACTTGCTCCTCTGATCTTATTTCCACCCATCTACTTAGTTCCATCTCCTCCACTGTAGTCCCTTCCGTCTCTCATATTCTCAACTTATCATTCTCCACTGCAACTTTCCCTGCAGCCTTCAAGCATGCTGTGGTCACTTGTCTCCTCAAGAAACCCTCACTAGACCCTACCTGTGCTTCTCACTATCGACCAATCTCCCCCCTCCTCTTTTGTTTCCAAACTACTTGAATGTACGGTTCACTGCCATTGTTTCGACTTTCTCTCCTCTGAAGCCCTTCTGGATCCTCTACAATCTGGCTTTCGTCCTTTACATTCTACCAAAGTGACTCTTGCTAAAGTCTCCAGTGACCTGTTCGTGGCAAAATCCAAGGGCCTTTACTCAATCCTCATCCTTGACCTTTCTGCTGCTTTTGATACTGTTAACCACAACCTTCTCTTCGATACCTTGTCCTCGCTTGGTTTTAAGGACTCTGTGCTATCCTGGTTCTCTTCTCTCTCCCATCTCTCTTTCAGTATTTATTCTGGTGGATTCTCCTGTACTGCTAAGCCAGTCTCAGTAAGTGTACCCCAAGGATCTGTCTTGGGTCCATTCCTTTTCTCTCTCTGTACCCAGTTCCTTGGTGCACTCATCTCTTCCCATGGCTTCAGTGCCATCTTTATGCTGATGGCTTCCAGATCTACCCCTCTACACCTTTCTGACAGTGCTACTTGGACGTCTCACTGCCACTTGAAATTGAACATAGCCAAAACTGAGCTTCTTATTTTCCCCCGCTGAACCCTCCTCTCCCCTTCTCCTTTCTCAGTCTCTGTGGATAACTCTCTCTTCCTCCCTATTTCCTCTGCTCGCAACCTTGGGGTCGTCTTTGACTCCTCTCTCTCCTTCTCCACACACATCCAACTAATAGCTGAAACCGGACGTTTCTTTCTCTACAACATCAATAAAATTCACCCATTCTTTCCTTAACAACTCCAGACCTCAAAGACTTCAGAAAACAACTGAAAACCATGCTGTTCATAGAGCACTATGGTCACATCACATAACCTAAGAGAATGGATAACAGCACTCCAATCCTCCCAAACAACTGAATATATATAAAATATGATTCTAGCACCACTGTAAATAGCCCACCCTGTATATAGCTCAAACAAATCAAGCACCCAACACATCCCTCACACAACTAAGTTTTATCCTCACTGCATGTACAACACACACACTTTACCTGATTGCTTGCTGTGATACCACCTTGATTATTAAGATAAGGCGGTTTAGAAATACTGTTAAATAAAAAAAATAAATAAATAATAAAAACTACTAAGACGCTTATTCACTCCTTAATCACCTCCCATCTAAGCTATTGTAACCTACTCCTTGCTGGTCTGCCTCTGAATCATCTCTCTCCCCTTCAATCTTCAACACTCTGCTGCGCGGCCAATCTTCTGCCAGCCCCATTATGCTCATATTGCCCCTCTTCTCAAGTCACTTCATTGGCTGGCTCCCTGTCTTTTTCTGCATCAGTTCAAACTTCTCCTGCTGACCTATAATTGCATTCAGTCTGCTGCTCCTCACTACCTTTCCTCTTATCCCTCCCTACACCTCTTCTTGAGAACTTCGCTGTTCTGTCAAATCACGTCTATCTCCAGGAACAAGCAGGAATGTAGTCTTCACGTATGGATGACGTCTGCATCGACAGAGTCCTGCATGGGAATGCTCCCCAGCATCCAATAGGAATGCTTTTGGGAGCTTCCCTTCATGCATGCATGCATGCCTGCCTTCCCAATTGTTCTCCTCAGTCATCTTTTTTTCCACGGAGCCATCAGGACCCTGTCATAATCCCACTGTGAAGAGACTTTAACTTTTTCGACTTCCCAACATCCAGAGCGGAACAGCATCGTTCCGGTACCTGTTTTTTCTTTTTTGTTTTTTCAAATATATTTTTCCTTCGTGTTTTTCGTTTGTTTGGACCTCCATTGTCCAATTTGATTTTGCCTCCATCATTTTTTCGACAATGGAAAAACCAAGTGGTTTCAAAAAATGTAAACTGCTTTGATTACACGATAAGGCGATATAGAAATAAATAAAATAAATAAATGTACTAAGAGCTACAGTACCATCTCGGCAACCAACTAGCATGACTGTTGCCTAAAGTGTTTAGGCCCCGACCATGACATTTCTTCTTGTGATCATTGTAAACATATGACAGCATGGGGGCTTAAGAACCAAGAGCAGCAATGGGTTAAGCTGTTTCGGTCAGACTCAGCTGCTTCGGCACACTCCTCAGGTGCCTCCACGCCATCTGTCGTCACATGCTTCCTACACATCTTCTAAGTCCAAACATGGCAAGAAGCATCAGTTGGTGACACCGGCAGATAAAGTATCGAAGACATCGGCATCGAAGGCATCCCGATTCTCAACGTTGGCATCAGCATCGGATTCAGATACTCTGCATTGGCACAGACACTCGCCTTCAATTGATCCAGAGGTAGGCCGACTGGCCAAACAGCCCCAGCGGGAGGATATCTCCTCCAAAGCTTTGGAGGAGCTTGGAGAGGCCCCCCAGGACCTCGTTCTCAGTGTAGCCCCCGATACCTTGCTCTGGGACAGTAGCTCAGGCCTCCATGTCAGAAGCCACTTGGTCCTCTCCGGTCTCCCTCGATGAGTGTGTCCAGGCCATCGAACAGAGTCTGGCCACGATCCTTGCAGCTGCTGTGCCGGGGCCTTCGAGGCCCTCAGGGTCTATCTCCGATCTCTCTGCTCCAATACATTCTCTGGACTTTGGGGTGCCCAGTGCTTCTGCAGGGTTTCTCGGGGCATTGGTTCTGCCAGTCTTGGAACCCAGATATACTCTGGTCCCTTCTGGGGCATCGTGCATGGGATACTCTGGTTCCAGTACTGCATACAGCATTGGGATTCAACATCTGTATCTGAGCATCGTCGGTACTGGGGTACCGACAGTCATTACTTCTGTTTTCTTCGAGAATCCAGTTCGGCTTGGTCAGATTCCAAACTAGACTCGATTGCGTGTAAGCCCCTTCGGGATGTTCCATCGGATCCATCTCCAACTTATAAGAGGCGTCTGTCTTCCCCCGAGGACATGTCTTTTTTAGGATTTTTTTTATACTTATGAATTATACAGTAACATGCAAGAATAAAATCTTGTACAGAAATCAGGGAAGGTAACAAAAAATTAACTAAAGGTTTACACCGCCTTAGGTATATAACAATCAAACCCATCCCACTCTAGCCCACAAATTATGAGAGATCCAAGAAAGAAAAATAAATACATAAGGGGTACAAAAAAGAAAAGGGCAGACTACTAACAGCCAGCATAAATAAATACAGCTTCTGGAGGGACAGAAGGTAGTGTATCCACAGTCACAGTATGACAAGCAGTAATGAAGACCAACAGCTGGGAAGGCTCATAAACATAGGAAACTGATATTTTATCAAACATTTACATGGATACCTAAGGAAAAAAAGCCCTCCCAGATGCTAAATACCAGAGCAGAGAAGGAGGAATTCCCATTGCCTTCTTTGCGTCTCCCTCAAGAGATCAGGAAACATATGGATCGTAAGACCTCGAAACAAAAGATTCCGCTTCCTAAAAAAAACTTTCATCAACCTCTCTATCAGAGTAATGCAGGTGTAATCAACAAAGTAAAAGAAGTTAGACTCTTCTTGAGATGATTCCAACAAAGCAGATACATTTTAGAACATCTACTTGTGACAAACAAGATCTCCAGAAACAAGCAGGAATGTAGTCTTCACATATGGGTATCGTCGGTACCGACGGAGCCTGCACGGGAACGCTCCCCAGCATCCAATAGGAAAGCTTTTGGGAGCATCCCACAGCGCCTGCGTGCTGCCTTCCCGCCTTTCCTAACTGTCACTCTCTAGTTCTTCATTTTCCGCAGAGCCGACAGGTCGCACATCCTGTCACCACAGAAAATAATTCCCTTTTATTCTTTTTTGTGGTCGCATCTGCCTTCCTTCGACGCTACACCGGTACCACCGGTGGTTCTTTCTTTTTTTCCTCAAAAAAACCCCCTTTTCTTCTGGAGTCTTTTCCAGGTAATTTCTCTTCAGGTGCCACGCGCCATTTTGGGCACTAGGCCCAACATTTCCTTTAAAATGGAAAACCCCGCTTTGGGTTTTAAAAAGTGTTCCAAGTGTGGCAGTACCATCTCCGTCACCGACACCCATGAGTGGTGCCTCAAATGTTTATGTCCTGACCACTCTATTTTGGAGTGTGTTGCCTGTGGGTTGATGTCGAAGAGGGGCCGGCAGAACCAAGCTGCTAAACTTAGCACCCTTTTTCTCTCCAATGCAGCCTCCGTGGCATCGACGTCTTCCAGGGCTTCGTCTTTCTCCCATGGATCTCAGGTAACTAAACATAAATCTAGCTGGTCCTCAAAGGGAAGATCTCCCTCTAAGCATCGAGATGCCTCTGGCATTGCCCTTGAGGGACTTTCACCGGCAAAATTGCCCCGGTGGGAAGCTTCGGCTTCCAAAGCACTAACGGGGCTCCAGGATGTTTTCGAGGCCTCAACCTCAGCAGAACTACTGGTGCCATGCTCTGGGGTACTGGCTGCTTCATCCGGTACCGATACCCAAGCATCGGCAGCGTCGATAGACCAGAGATTATTGGCTATTGAACGCAGTCTGGCGACTCTTCTCATGGCCTCGATCCTCCTGAAACCGCATCAGACAATTCAACCGGTACCGGGACCGACCCCGGTACTGGCACCGATCGCATTGACATCGGCAGGTATTCTACAGGGACCGAGTCATGCTTATCCATCCGGTATCGACAGGTCGGTCCCGGACCCCTTCGATGCCGACTTCGATTGGTACCGGTACCGTGCCTTGCACGATCACCCGGATCGGAGATACTTTGAATCCTCGGATGAGTCTGAAGACTCTGAAAGCTCTGTCGATACCAGAGTACTTCTTCCTGAGGATTCTTCTCCTCAGCGTAGGATGTCTCCAACAGAGGAAAAGTCCTTTCAGGATTTTATCTGAGATGTGGCTCGGTCTTTCCATCACAGTGGCTCCTGAAAAAGAGCCTAAGGCAGTGGTTCTCACCCTTTTTTGTACCGTGACCTCTTTTACCATTGGTCAACTAGTGGTGACCCCCAGTGATAAAATCAAATGCTTCTCTCTTCCTTTACCGTTAACGCATTGTCGCCGCAATCATTTGTTGAATTATTAATATATTATAGGCCTTTGCAATATGTTTTTATTTATAAAATTTACTTATTTAAACCACAATAATTTATCACAATAACAAGTAACAATATTTAATTTCAAAATTATTATGATTTTGTAGTCAAATTACTAATATGAAATAAAATTATTTTTTCTACCTTTGTTGTCTGACCAATTTATTCTATGATTATGCTGGTCCCGATCTGAGGCTTCTGCTTTCCTGTCTTCTCTTAGCTCTCTTGCTGTGGTCTCTGGTCCATCTGCCATGTCTTATCTCTTCTTTTGTTTTCTTCACTTCTTTCCATCAGCCTATTTCCAGTCCCCTTCTAGTCCAAATACCATGGCAGCCCCTCTCAGCATCCACTCCCTTCCAGTCCCATTCTCCCATCCCCTCGCATCAGCCCATTTGTAGCCCTAGCTCCCAGTTCTCTTCCAAGGCCAGCAGCTCTATCCTACCCCCCCCCATCAGCCCATTTCCAGTTGAAGCCCCCCCAATCAGCTCACTTCCAGTGCTGGTCCCCCCTCAACCCCATTACCAGTGCTAGGCTCCCCTAATCAGCCCATTACCAGTCCTACTCCCCTATCAGCCCACTATCAGCCCATTACCAGTCCCAACCTCCCCCATTGATCAGTCCATTCCCAGTCCTAGCCTTCCCTAATCAACCCATTACCAGTCCTAGCCCCCACCCGATCTGCCCATTACCAGTGCTAGCCCCCCCATCAGCCCATTATAATCCTAACCCGGACTGTCTCTCCCCTCTGTCCAGCATTTATCCCCTGTCTGTCCAGTATGTCCCCCTGTCTCTCCCCTTTGTCCATGTCAGACCCCTCTCCCTCCATGTCAGACCCCTCGCACCCTTCATCCATCCATCCATGTCAGTCCCCTCCTCTATCCATGTCAGCCCCCCCCTCCCTCCCTCTCTCCATCCATCCATCCATCCATGTCAGCCCCCTCCCTCCATCCCTCCCTCCATCCATCCATCCCTCCCTCCATCCATCCATCCCTCCATGTCCCCCTCCATCCATACATCCCTCCATGTCAGTCCCCCTCCCTCCCTCTCTCCATGTCAGCCCCGTTGCAGGTTCCCTGCCCCCTCCTCCCCTCTCCCTATGTCTGCCTGCTACTGCTCTGTTCTTCTGCAGCCACGATTCCCTGTCTATTAGGGAAACGTGGCTGTGCCTGTGAAGCCGTTGCGGAGCCTTTCTGTCTCTCAACGGGCTCCATGCAGCATTGTCCCGCCTCCAAAGGAAGTTGTTTACCACTTCCTTTGGAGGCGGGACAATGCTTTACGGAGCCCGTCGAGAGAAGAGAAGGCTCCACAACATTTTCACAGGCACAGCCGCGGTTCCCTAAGAGGCTTGGAGCCGCAGCTGCAGAAGGGAGGTGGTGAGTTTGCCGCTGCCGAGAAGCAGACGCGGCAGCGGCAGCAACTTGTGCAATTTTTTTTTTTTTTTTAACTGGAGTGAGGCGACCCCTGCTAAATCCTGTGGTGACACCCATGGGGGTCGCGACCCACAGGTTGAGAACTGCTGGCCTAGGGCAAAGGAATTAGAATTCCTACAGTACCTTAAAACTCCCAAGGAGGCAGCTACCTTACCTATTCATGAGATCTTGCATGATCTCATGTTAAGGATGTGGGGAAACACCTCTAACCACATCTCCTCACTCTCGAAGACTCAACACCATGTATCAAGTTCCTCCTTGTCCTGGGTTTCAGAAGACTCAGCTACCACACCATTCCATGGTGGTGGAATCAGCTAAGAGAAGGATCAAGAGTGCAAAAAGGCATGCATCTAATCCTCCAGGACGTGAGTGTAGGACTCTTGATGCCTTTGGACGTCGAACCTTCCAGGCTTCCATGCTTTCTGCTGGGATCAGTTCCTATTCCTATATCTTATATATGGGAATGTTCCTTAAGGAGGTCACGGGAGATTTAGAGCTTATCAGCCCTCTCCTTCCTGATAAGAGGCAGGATTACCTCGCCCTTGTCAAACATGCTCAGGATATTTCCAAGTTTGTGAATCGTGCAGCCTTTGACTGCTTTGAGTGCATAAGCAGAACCTCTGCTATTGCCATAGGTGCATGTAGATTTTGCCTGGCTCCAGGCATCTGACTTGGAACTTTGGGTACAGGATAAACTAGGGAATATTCCTTGCACAGGAGAGAATCTCTTTGGCAAGAATTAGCAGGAAAAAGCTAATGATGTAGATGCTGACAATATCACTTTGGATAGATTGTCTAAATCTACAGCTGATCCTGCAAGGAAAAAATCCTACAAGAAACCATTCTTCAGTAAGAAGAAGTAGTTTTATGCCTCCTATACCCGGCAGGGGCATCGTTTAGGTCAGTCTGCCCAAAAAGGACAGCAGCAACAACCTAGGCAAAGAAAAACAAAAGCTGCT
This sequence comes from Ichthyophis bannanicus, assembly GCA_033557465.1. Lineage (NCBI taxonomy): Eukaryota > Metazoa > Chordata > Amphibia > Gymnophiona > Ichthyophiidae > Ichthyophis > Ichthyophis bannanicus. The sequence continues at coordinate 23,594,601 of CM066046.1, forward strand.
AAGCCTCAACTGGCTCAGCAGACTCAGCCTTCACAGGGGCTTTGACTCCTATCTAGGGAACTTTGCCTTCCTGGCCCTGAACGGCCCAGAGCCTTCCACCATTCCAGGAAGGTTGTCATTTTGCCCCCAGATGGGGTCAGATAACAGCAGAAAATTGGACTCTCTCTATTGTAAGAGAGGGGTACAAGCTTCATTTCCTCAGCATGTCCCCTCCTACAGTGGTAAGACAGTTCAATTCTTAGACCTCTCTCAATGACCAGTTAGGTCAAGAGGTCACTATGCTTCTTGCCCAAGGGGCAGTAGAAGAGGTACCCATTCTCCAACAGGGTACAGGGTTCTACTCCCCCCCATTTCCTTATTCCAAAGAAAACAGGAGGACACAGACCCATTTTAGACCTCAGAGAATTGAACAAATTCCTGTTAAAAGAGAAGTTCAAAATGATTTCTCTAGGAACTCTGCTGCCATACTTTCAGAGTCAGGATTGGCTTTGTTCTCTAGATCTCAATGATGCGTACACTCATGTTCTCATCCATCCAACTCATCAAGAGTTCCTTTGCTTTCTGTTTCAAGGGAAGCACTACCAATACAGGGTTCTTCCTTTTGGCCTGGCTTCGGCACCAAGGGTGTTCACAAAATGCATGGCTGTGGTGGCAGCATTTCTTTGCACCCTAGGAATATTCGTCTTCCCTTATTTAGACGACTGGCTCATTTGAGCCCCTTCAGAACCAGAGGCCAGAGTTGCTCTCTCTTGCACAGTGTGCATCCTTCAGTATTTGGGACTTGTCATAAACTTCCAATTGCTAGGCCACATGGCATCCACCGTGCATGTGGTTCCTTATGCTCGCCTCCATATGAGGGCAGCCCAGTGGACTTTATCCACTCAATGGACTCAGGTGTCGGGTTGCCTGTCAGACAAAATAGCAAACTCAGATCGCCTTATTTTGTCCCTCCAATGGTGGTAATCACCCCAAAACCTTTTGGTGGGGGTCTCCTTTTCAGTAACCCCCACCCCAGGCCATTCTAACAGATGCCTTACAGGTGGGTTGAGGAGCCCACCTGTAAGGCCTCTCTACCCAGGGTACCTGGACTCCACAGGAGACCTATCTACACATCAATCTCCTGGAACTCAGAGCAATCTTTCTTGCTCTTCGAGTATTCCACACCCAGCTCAGCTACAAGACAGTCCTAGTTCAAACGGACAATCAAGTAGCCATGTTCTATGTGAACAAGTAGGGTGGAACAGGCTCTCTGTCGCTATGCAATGAAGCTTTGCGACTATGGGCCCTCGCCAGAGAGCATCAGATTCATCTCCTTGCGGTGTATCTTCCAGGCATTCAAAACTCTTGGGCAGACAGGGGCAGACAGACTCCGTATAGTTCTGGTTCCACACGAATGGTCTCTCCATGCAGACCAGGTGGCCAAAATCTTTCAAATTTGGGGAACCCCGGACATAGACCTCTTTGCAAGTCTGCTGAATGCCAAACTTCCCCAGTTCTGTTCCAGAATTCCGACTCAGGGTTGTCAGACCAGGGATGCTTTCCTCCTCCATTGGGGCCAGGACTTCCTGTATGCCTTTCCACCCATTCCCCTAATTCCTAAAACCCTGTACAAGTTTCAGAGAGACAGAGGTCATATGATTCTCATAGCTCCACATTGGCCACGGCGAATGTGGTACCCTCTGCTCCTAAATCTCTCTCAAGCTCCGCCTCTGGAGTTAGAATCTGCTCCAGATCTCCTTTCTCAGGAGGATGGGATGCTGTGGCATCCCAGTCCCCAGTCTCTGCATCTCAGGGCCTGGTTGCTGAAAGCCTAGAACTTCACGGTCTTAACCTTTCTCAGCAGGTAAAGGATATCCTTTATGCTTCCAGGAAGCCTTCCACAAGACGCTCATGCATTCAAGTGGAAAAGGTTTACCATATGGTGCTCGCAGAAGGGTGTTAACCCTCTTGCGATACCTCTGGAATCATTACTGGAGTATCTCCTTCATTTATCTAATGCAGGGCTTAAGACAAATTCTGTGAAAGTTCATTTGAGTGCTATTGCAGCTTCTTTCAAGCCTCTAAATGGACAACCTATTTCCTCTCATCCTCTCATAGTGAGATTTATGAGAGGCCTTCTTTTAACTAAGCCTCCCATTAAGCCACCACCGGTGGCATGGGACTTAAATTTGGTTCTGGGGCAGCTCATGAAGCCGCCTTTTGAACCACTAGCTACTACCTCTTTGAAATTTCTTTCCTGGAAGGTCATTTTTCTTATTGCAATCATCAGCACGTCGCATCAGTGAATTGCAAGCTTTGGTGGCTGATCCTCCTTATACAAGGTTCCATCATGATAAGGTAGTTCTTAGGACTCATCCACACTTTATGCCAAAGGTGGTGTCACCTTTTCATTTAAACCAAGCGGTTTACCTTCCTGTATTTTTCCCAAGGCCTCATGCCTCAAATGCAGAAAGGAATCTTCATACTTTGGACTGTAAAAGGGCTTTGGCCTTTTACTTGCAAAGGACACAACAAAATAGAAAGTCCTCTCAACTCTTTGTTGCTTTTGATCCTAGTCATTTGGGACTTCCAGTCTCCAAAAGAACACTGTCCAGCTGGATTGCACAGTGTATATCTTTTGCCTATGAGAGTAAGAACCTTCCACTTGAAGGCTATGTCACAGCTCACAATGTGAGAGCCATGGCAGCCTCTATGGCTCATCTTCACTCTGTGTCTAACGACGACATCTGTCGAGCAGCTACTTGGGCTTCGGTTCATACCTTCACAGCCCATTACTGCTTAGACAAGGACTCCCGCCGGGATGCCTTGTTTGGGCAGACTGTTCTTCAACACCTGTTCCATACTTAATCAACTCCTACCCACCATCCCTGGTAGGATGCCAGAGATCCATGGGGGGAAGTGGAGCCCTTTCACAGGGGCACACAACTTCTGGGGCCTTCTCCCTGGCATCTGCAGCTAGGGAGTCCCCATATGTGAAGACTACATTACTGCTTGTTCCTGGAGATAGCATAGTTACCTGAAACAGGTGATCTCCGGAAACAGCAGGAATTTAGTCTTCACAACCCACCCACCTCCCCTAGGAGTTGTATCTCTCTCTCTTTCCCTCTCTCTTTTGTCTCAGCTTTAAACTCATCTGGAGAGGGACAGTTGGGAAAGGCGGGAAGGCAGCATGCAGGCGCTGTGGGATGCTCCCAAAGGCTTTCCTATTGGACGCTGGGGAGCGTTCCCGCACAGGCTCTGTCGGTACCGACGATATCCATATGTGAAGACTAAATTCCTGCTGTTCCCAGAGATCACCTGTTACAGGTGAGTAACTATGCTAACTCTAGAAAGCTTTGAGCAGACAGTAGCACACAACACAGTTAAATCCATGGTCATGAAACAATTAGCTGATCAGGGCAAATGCAGAGAAGTGTGCAGAAAACTAGAAGGCTGAGCGCAACACTGGGATTTTAACACAAGGTGTGAGGCAGCGTAAACGGTTAGCTCATAGGTCTGTGGTTAGCATTAGTGAGGAATTTGTCTTCTCTGTCTTGAGCATATAGCACCCGCAACTTCTTGTTTTTTTTTTTTCTTGGCTTTGCCGTAGGGAGTAGTGAGAAAAAAACTGCAGGAGAGTTATGTTGGAATAATGTATGCATGTGGTGCTAGACTGTTTGGCGCATCAACATTTTTCTGAGCAGAACTTCTGCGTAGATTAATATTGCTGTTTATGCACCAGATAGCTTTCCAGCATTTATTTATTTTATTTGTTTGTTTTTCTATACCACGCTATTACAAATCAGTGCGGTTTAAATAAAACATATGAACGAGGTTTACATATAACTTTTGAACATGGTTTACATATGAACAATAAACTGGTTTACATCGAACAGGTTGCATCTAACAAATTTGCAACAGGTAGGTACACCTAGGAACATACTTACATCACAGGAACATATTTACATTATTTACATTAACAGGATTAAATTGGCATCGGCTGATTCGGCTGTTTGTATGACTGATCTAGGGTGGATAGTTATAAGTTAGTTGGAAGAGGTAAGTCTTCAGAGCCTTCCTAAAAGAAATAAGATCCGGGATGGCGTGTATCATTGGGGGTAGTGCATTCCATTGAGTTGCGCAAATAGAGAGAAAGCACGGTTCCAAGTTTATTTATTTATTTATTTATTGTTCTTTTATACCGCACTCTTTTTCATCAGCGCGGTTTACATTAAACAGAAATACTGTTAAAGTAAAATAAAGTTGATTGGGTGCAGGTTCTTACTGTTGAAGGGATCATGAGAGAGTTTATCATGCATGTTCTTCTGGTCCTGGTCTCCGGTGCATATTTATTTATTTATTTACATTTCTTATATACTGCGCTATTTAAATCAGTGCGGTTTACAGTGAACAGAAATAATATTACAATGTAACAAAAGCACATTGTGTTTACAATGAACAGGGTAAATAAACTTGGGCGAGAAACTATTTACAGCACATTTTACAAATTTACAGAATATTCACAATTGGGCAGCATGCACGGAGGGGTTCATACAAGGGGTCCGCAGCCTATCCATTCTCTCGATGAGTTAAGGTATTGGAGCAGTTAGGGAGGGGGATCAGAGGGCATGCCATGTGTTTCCCTGGGTTGCTTTCTGGGTAGTGTTTTTGGAATAGGTGGTATTTTAACGCTTTTCTGAATGGGGCAAGGCTTGTAATAGCTCAAATTTCCGAGGGGAGGGCATTCCAGGCTGTGGGTGCATAAACAGAAAAAGCTCTATTGGCTGTTGCTTTTAGGCATTTTGTCATTATCTTAGGGATTTCTAATGCATTCCGCATAGCAGATCTTCTGTTCCTGTTGTCAGGCATGTTGTTGATTAACTTACTGATGGGTGAGAGGGACTGATTCTTCAGTGCTTTGAATGTCATAACAAGTGCCTTGTAATGGATTCGAGCTTGTAGGGGTAGCCAGTGGAGCTCCTTCATCAAAGGTGTAATGTGTTCTGACCTTGACACACCTACAAGTACTCTCGCAGCCGAGTTCATTTATTTATTTATTTATTTACATTCTCTTATATACCGCGCTATTCTGCATCAGTGCGGTTTACATTGAACAAACTGAAATTACATTGAACAGGGCATTATAAGTTGGAGATAACTATTTTACAGGGAACATGGGCTATGGAGGGTTAAGTGGCTTGCCCAAGACCACAAGGAGCACCTGTGGGACTAGAAACCCCAGTCCTTCCGGCCCAAGGTTGCTGTCCTCTAGTGGGATTTGAACCCCCGACCTTCCGGCCTGAAGTACCTTGCCCCAACCACTAGGCCACTCCTCCACTCCATGGCACTCCATACACTTCATGGCAAGTCGGAGTGGATTTAGTTTTGACTGTGGCAGCCCGTAGAGAATGATGTTGGCGAAGTCCAAGTGTGGGATCACAAGGGCTTGGAATACAGTCCGGTAGTCAGTGAAGTCAAGGAGAGGTCGAAGAAGGCATAATGTTCCAATCTTGTGGTATACTGCTTTTGCGATGTTTTTCACATGTGCTATCATGTCAAGTCGCTGATCTAGTGTGATGCCTAGATAGCGAATTGTGGTTTTGGTTTTAAGCTCAGCATTTATGACTTGTAAAGCTGGAGGTGGGGTGAACTTCTGATTTCTCGTGATGAAGAGAACATCAGTTTTACTGTGATTAATTCTTAGGTTTTGGGTGAGAAGCCAGTCAGCAACTATTTCAAAGCATCTTGTAATGGGTGAAAAATCTGGCTGGTCAGTCCTGAATGGGATGTATAGCAGGATGTCATCTGCATAGGCAAGGCATTGCACGTTTAAGGAACGGATGAGGGTGCAGATAGGCTGCATGTAAATGTTAAACAGCAGAGCGGATAAAGATGATCCTTGAGGCACCCCCTGTTTCTGAAGGAAAGGCTCCGAAGTCAGGGTACCTGTCTTAACTTGTTGCCATCTGTTAGTCAGGTAGGATTTGCACCATTGTAGAGCAGTGCCTTGTATCCTTTTTTCTTGGAGCCGTTGTAGCAGTATCTCATGGTTCACTGAGTCAAATGCGGCTGCAATGTCCATGAAGATGAGAACGAATCCTTGGTGTATATTGTCAAGTCCTATGATTAAGTCGTTGAAGAGGGTCGTTAGGATGGTGTCAACACCATGGGCTTCCCTGAATCCATGTTGGGATGGGTCGAGAGGTGCCTCGGTGTCGACATGCTGTTGGATCTGACGCTGGACAATCTTTTCGATGATCTTGGCAAGTAGAGGAATGCTCGAGATTGGTCTGTAGGATTCGACTTTGGATGGGTCAAGTTTACTGTTTTTTAGCAATGGTTTGTAGGATTCGACTTTGGATGGGTCAAGTTTACTGTTTTTTAGCAATGGCCTGATTGATGTGTGTTTGAGACTCTGAGGGAAGGATCCCAATGATAATGATTGGCTTAGTATTTTACACAGCGTGTAGCTTAGGTCGCATCGTAGCTCTTTTATCCAATTGGCTGGACAGGGATCATTGGGTGCCGTGGTGAGGTTGATCGCAACAATAGTGTCCTCGATTTCTTTGGTGGATATTTCACAGAATTTAAGAAATGGTGTTGGCTGTGACATAGTGTGCATGTTGGTGATATTGGAGGAGGTTGAGTTCATATTGGTCTGGATCTTCTTCAATTGTAGATAGACAGAGTAGTCCTGCGGCTGGGGCATATGCGGATGTGCTAGGGCTGGTTCACCTGTTAAGGATTTTACGATACTGAACAGGTCATATGATTTATTTAAAGAACATTTTAGAATATCTACGTGGTGCTGCTTCCTCTTTTCCATTATTTTCTCTCTGTGTTAGCAGGTGGGAGTTGTATGCGCAGTGTGCTTCAGCAGTTCGGGTTCGATGCCATGTCTCTCTAGTTTGCGTATGCATACAAGTGCCAGGTTGGTTTTTTTGTGCGCAAGATAGAGCTGCTAATGGATACCCAGGTGTGCATGCATCTAGCTGCTGTCCTTGTTTAATGCAGACTTTCTGCATACAACTTATTTGCATGCCGTTTGCTTACAGCATCAGAAAGCAAAACTTCTGTATTAGACTTGCATTAGGAAACCCTGCGCTGAGCTTTAGTGTAGGCTGCAATGCAGGGTTTCTGCATTGCTCTGTGAGTAGCTGGGCCTCGCTGAAGGAGGAAATACTTGGGAAGGGGGGTAGTTATTTATGGTATAGATTAGGTATAATAGTGAGTTCAATCTGGGGAGAGGTAATAGACTCAATTTCTTTCATCACTGAAATATCCTAACTTGTATTGGACAGTTTTGTGAAGGAGAGATTAGAATTTGGGGAGCTGCAAAGCAAATACCAACTCGGCTCAAGAAGTTTTTTCTCATATATCACAAGTTCAACGCTGTGTGTGCCCTTGGATGCAGCATGAGGCAAAGGCAGAAAAATTGCCTTTTGAAGTTCTTGTGGGGGCCCTGAATAAGAAGGGAGTTATCGCAAGATCATATGCACTGCAGAATTCAAGGGGAGAAAGGAAATTTAAATATATTAAGGATTGGGAGGCGGATTTAGGTACTGAATTAAGGACTGAACTGGGAGGTAAATTTTATTTTTTTTTATTTTGTATTTATGAAATTTTACAAATCAAGAAAGATTATACAAACCATTCTTGCAGAAACAGAGCAGACACTTGAAAAGTACTCTATTAACAGAATACATCATAAAGCAAAAATCCTGAAGCATTTCTAAACAGAAAATAAGTGTCAACCCTCCCTAACCCACAAAAGAAGGGGGGGAGTATCCTATACAAACTTTAATCGGTATATGTTAAGAAACAAAAGTAGATAGTCAACGTCCAGATCTATAACTAAAAGAACACTAGGTATAGAGGACTCTAGTCGCCTGGCATTAATGAAGGCTAACAGCTGGGAGGGCTCATAAAATATATAAGAAACAGAGTGATATTTCACTAAACATTTACACGGATGTTTAAGAAAAATGAGCCCTCCCAACTGCATAACCCCAGGGCGGAGCAGAAGAAACTCCCTGCGCCGCTTCTGGGTATCTCTTGCTAAATCAGGATAAATACTTATGGATAAACCACGAAATAAGATAAGATATGCAATACTGGGTCAGACCAAGTTCCATCAAGCCCAGTATTCTGTTTCCAACAGTGGCCAATCTAGGTCATACGTACCTAGCAGTTTCCCCAAGGGATACAGGTTCCACAGTGCTTGTATTGGTTCAAGCATTGATATCCTGGGTCCCTTCTTAATAATGGTTTATGGACCTTTCCTCCAGGAACTTGTCCAAACCTTTTTTAAACCCAGCTACACTAACAGCCTTTACTACATCCTCCGGTAACAAATTCCAGAGTTTGATTACACGTTGAGTGAAAAAATATTTTCTTTTATTAGTCTTAGTTTACCCTGTAGCTTCATTGCATGTCCCCTAGTCTTTCTATATTCTGATAAGATAAACAATCGATCTACGTTTACCCGTACCACTCCGTTCATTAATTTATAGACTTCTATCATATCTCCCCTCAGCCGTCTCTTTTCCAGGTTAAAGAGCCCTAACCTTTTTAGCCTTTCTTCATAGGAGTATCCTTCCATCCTCTTTACCATTTTGGTGGCTCTTCTCTGAACCTTTTCTAAAATCACTATATCCTTTTTAAGATACGGCGACAGAATTGCACACAATATTCAAGGTGCGGTCTCACCATGGAACGATATAGAGGCATTATAATATCTTTTGTTTTATTTTCCATTCCTTTCCTTATCATACCTAGCATTCTATTTGCTCTCTTGGCCGCTGCTGCACACTGGGTCGAGGGTTTTAACATGGTATCCACAATGACGCCTAAATCATTTTCCTGGGTGGTAGTTCCTAATGTGGAACCTGTAAACGGGGGCGCTGGTCGTGAAAGTCCACAGTTTTGGCAAAGGCAAAATATTATGACTTGCAAAGGATTGTGGGGGTTTCAGTTCATTCATACCAGAATCAGCCGTTCACAAAATAATGAGTTGTGATGCTCGAGTGTAAGCAAAGAAAAACAGATTTTATTCATGGGGTTAATTCTCCCACACAGATTTACTTGGTAACACAAAAGGACACTTGCTTCAGTATTGTACTCAGGAAAAACAAAACACGTTATAAGGTAACTGAACTTCTTAAGCAATAAATCAATAAAGACCTTGATGGGAAACAGAAAAGATCTTTTTGATGGCTCCTGCTAATGACCTTCTTAGCAGTGCTTCAAAAGGCAAAAACAAACCCAAAAGTAACAAAAAACTGTTCTTTATCAAGGACAACTTTCTTCTATTAAAACACACAAGGAAGAAGTTTCCTTCTAGAGCTCACATGCACTTGTGCCTGGCTCAATTACAAATAATTAGCCAGCTGCAAACCCCTTTGCTGGTTCACTCTCTCTACGTGGCTCAATCCTACCCTAAAGCTTTCTTGCAGAGACTTTTCTGGGTAGATAAAAGAACAAGTTACAGTTGCTTTTGGTGGTTGTTGTATTGGTGAGAAACTACTTTAAAACAGCAGCCTAGACAGAGAGCAGTCCATGTATTCCAACTGATCATTTGATATATATCCTTCTTCCTCAAATATCATGGAATCAGTATCATGGTCTGGCTCAGAGGAATTCCTTAATTGATCACTCTCAGGATAATATTTGTTTCAATATCATGGAATCAGTATCATGGTCTGGCTCAGAGGAATTCCTTAATTGATCACTCTCAGGATAATATTTGTTTCCCTGCTGTCTTCCTGATGAAGAGCTAGGGCATAGATCAAAGTTCATACCTGTGATCCCCTTGCTGTTAGGTTTCCTCTCCAGGTATCCTGGCCAGTAAGTAGTCCAGCTTTTATGTCCAGCCTTCCAATCAAGATCCCTGGACACTGGGTCTCTCTTCACATACCTTCTTGCACCGGTCTTAGGGCCCCTTCCAAATGCAGCCGTCTCCTTCAAAGGTGCCGTCTGGGAATTCCTGGCTCTATAACCCCACTCCTCTGGCTTCCTCCAGTCCAATGGAGTATGCTTGCCTCTGGAATCACTCCTAACACACGTACTGCTGTGGACTCCTTCTTTAGACCTCCAAGATGTCTTTCTCTTCCTTCTGCGTTGCTTCTGCTGTTGTAGTCCTCTCTTCTTTCTCCAATGGCTTCTGTTTCTGGATCTGCAGCTTCTGCTTCTCCCTGTGCTCACGGTTCTTGATCTGGTTCTGTGTAGAATATCTTTTACTTTTAAAGTGCTTAGAGAGACGCTGCTCCCTAGCACAGCCCAGGTGTGCTGAATCAAGCCCTGCCCTTGGAGATGAGTGATTGGGGATTACCTCATAGCTCTCCTGATAGAACAAACGTTTCCCCAGCTCTTCTAGAGGCTGTTTGAAACCTGGTGCATTCTGGGACTGGTAGTCTTTTATGAAAACATTCTGTTTTAGTATTTCTAACAGCAAAGACAGGTTGCTTGTTCAGAGCCAATTCACCTCTTATATAGCTCCCTCCTGAACTATGATAAGCTTCCTTATCACAAACCTTGCATCGTGTAACCATAGTTTGGGTTGTTCTTCCCTAGGTGCATAACCTTGCACTTGTCCACATTAAATTTCATCTGCCATTTTGATGCCCAGTCTTCCAGTTTATCAAGATCCTCTTGCAATTTTCCACAATCCTCTTGGGTTTTAACAACTTTAAATAGTTTTGTGTCATCTGTAAATTTGATAACCTCACTCGTTATTCCACATTCCAGGTCATTTATGAATATGTCAAAAAGCAGCGGACCCAGCACAGATCCCTGGGGTACACCACTATTCACCTTTCTCCATTGGGAAAATTGGCCATTTAGCCCTACCCTCTGCTTTCTATCTTTTAACCAGTTCCTGATCCACAATAGTACACTGCCTCCTATCCCATGACTCTTTAGTTTTGCCAAAGGTCTCTCATGAAGGACCTTGTCAAAGACTTTCTGAAAGTCCAGATACACAATATCAACCGACTCACCTTTGTCCACCTGATTATTCACTCCTTCAAAAAAACATAACAGATTAGTAAGACAAGATCTTCCTTGTCTAAAGCCATGTTGGCTGTCTCCCATTAGGTCATGACTATCTACATGCTGAGTAATTTTATTCTTTATGATGGTTTCTACCATTTTTCCCGGTACTGATGTCAGGCTCACCGGTCTGTAGTTTCCCGGATCACCCCCTGGAACCCTTTTTAAAAATTGGTGTTACATTGGCGATCCTCCAATCTTCAGGTATTAGAGATGATTTTAATGATAGTTCACAGATTACTAATAGCAGGTCTGCAATCTCATATTTCAGTTCTTTCAACACCCTTGGATGTATACCATCCGGCCCAGGTGATTTGCTACTCTTCAGTTTATCTAATAGTTGTAATACATCTTCCCGATGTATCGATATTTCCTTCAATTCTTCCGCACCTTTAAATACCACAGCAGTCATGGGTAACATCCCTACATCTTCCTCAGTAAAGACCAAAGCAAAGAATTCATTCAGTCTCTCCGCTATCGCCTTGTCGCCTCTTAGTGCTCCTTTAACCCCTTTATCATCTAATTCACCAACTGACTCTCTCACAGGCTTTTTGCTATGAATGTACTTGAAAAGGTCTTTACTTCGCGTTTTTGCTTCCGCAGCAAGCTTCTTCTCAAATTCTCCCTTTGCCTGCCTTATCAATGCCTTGCATTTGACTTGCCAGTGCTTGTGCTGTTTCCAGGTTTTGTCGTTTGGCTCTTTTTTCCATTTCCTGAAAGATGCTTTTTTGGCATCAACAGCCTCTCTGACCTCATCTTTAAACCATGCTGGCAGTTTTTTGGACTTCCTTCCACTTTTCTTAAAGCGTGGAATACAGCTGGTCTGGGCTTCCAAGATAGTATTTTTCAACAACAGCCAAGCCTGATGTACGTCTTTAACCTTTGCAACTGCTCCTTTTAGTTTTTTCTTAACTGTTTTCCTCATTTTATCATAGTCTCCCTTTCGAAAGTTAAAGCTAGTACTGTGGATTTCCTTACTATCCCTCCTCCACTAATTAAATCAAAGGCGATCATGCTATGATCACTATTGCCAAGTGGCCCCAACAACCTTATCTCTTGCACTAGATCTGGTGTTCCACTAAGGACTAGGTCTAATATGGCTTCCCCTCTGTTCGGTTCATGAACCAGCTGCTCCAAGAAGCAGTCATTTATTTAATCTAGGAACTTTATCTCCCTAGCATGTCCTGACGTGACACTGACCCAGTCGATACCGGGGTAGTTGAAATCAAATAGAAGTTTCCTTTTTTGAAAGAAAAGTTTTAACAACCATTCTTTATCAGACAACAAAGCAAACGTAATAAGCAATGTGGAAGGAACCTGAGACTCATACCCTAAATTTTCTAACAAATCTGTAACATTCAAGGTGTTCCCCTGAACTTGATCCCTACCTGAATCACCCACAGTTGGAGCAAGCTTCGCCTTGGGTAAATAACAGATTTTAACCAAAGGTGGCATCAGTTCAGGAGAAACTCCTAAGACCTTCACCAAGTATTGTTTAAATATCTCTAGCCGAGACTGAAAGCAACCTTGGAAAGTTAATAATTCTCAGGTTATTAACTCTAGACAAGTTATCCAGATGTTTCAATTTAACTTGAAGTGACAGAAAGTTCTTTTTATAAATATCAGTGTGTTCCTTAAAATAAGCAAGCTTGTTTCGCGTTTCTTCCACCTCCACTTGCATGTGTTGTAAATAGTTATTACCCAGTTCTCACCCAAGTTACTTGCCCTGTTCATTGTAAGCACAATATGTTCCTGTTACATTGTACTATTGTATCTCCAGGAACAAGCAGGAATAAGTCCTCACATATGGGTACGTCGGAACCGACTGAGCCTGCGCGTGAAAGCTCCCCAGCTTCCCAGAAAGGAAGCTTTTGGGGCCTCCCACTGCACATGCGCGCTGCCTTCCCGCCTTCCTGACCAGCTCTCCTCAGTTTCTCTTTTTCCGCGGAGCCAGCAGGTCGTGTTCCTGTCACCGCTGAAGAAATTCTTATTTTAGTTTGTTTCTTTAGACCGCGTACCTGCCTTCCCCATACCGAAACCGGTACCGCCGGTCTCTCTTTTCTTTCAAAAAAAAAAAAAACCAAAACTTTTATTTTAGCACAACTTGGTGACTTCGGTTAGGCCTCAGGCCTACACAAATTCTCCTCATGGAGAAACCAGCCCCTGGTTTCAAAAAGTGTACCAAGTGTAGTGCTGTTATTTCTGTTACAGACACCCATGACTGGTGTCTTAAATGTTTGGGGCCTGACCACTCCATTCCGGACTGCCCGTCCTGCTCCCAGATGTCTAAACGTGGTTTGCAGAACCGGGCCAACAAATTCCATGTACTGTTTGCTTCAGATAATCCAGCATCACAGTCATCCAGGTCTTCCTCTCCGGATGGATCTCAGGTAACCAAACCTTCTTCGGGCAGGTCCTCAAAAGGCAAATCTCCTTCAAAGTATCAAGAGGCCCTCAATCTTGAGTCGGAGGACCCTGCCCCAGCCAAACAACCCCGGCGGGAAGCTCTGGCTTCCAAAGCTCCATCTATGGGGTTACAGGTTGACATCGATGGCACGGCCTCGACCGATCACCTGTTAGACTGCTCTGGGGTACCGGCCCATGCCGGTACCGACATCCAGGCAGCAGTGGCGTCTATGGACAATACTGTTCAGACCATGCAGCAGGCCATTCTGGCTTTTATTAAAGCTGCGACGCCCTCGGTACCGCATCCAGCGGTTCCGGGTCCGGTTCCGGTACCGTCCCCCATACCGGAACCGAGACCATCGTCTTCCAAACGCAGATCGGTTCCGCATGCCGGATCCGGGTTTTCGCCCGATACCGATCCCATACCCGGTACACCTGATGTCGATACCGAGCGGTATGCGTATCGTGCGTTGGAAGCAAATAGAGGATACTCTGATTCTTCTGAGGATTTTGACTCCTCTGATGACTCTGATGAGCTGTCTCTTGTTCTTCCTGAAAAGCCTTCTTCCCCAAAGAGGAGAATGTCTCCCCCAGAGGATTTGTCCTTTCAAGACTTCATTATAGAAGTAGCTAAAGGACTTTCTATTACTACATCCTCTGAAAAAGAACCAAGATCAAAGAAATTGGATATTTTAGGATACCCTAAGGTTCCTAAAGAGGCAGTCACCCTGCCTATCCATGAAATCCTTCAAGAACACTTGATGGACTTATGGGAGGCTCCTCTAACGTTGTCTCCTCATTCCCGTAGGTTGGACACCATGTACCGGGTCCCTCCTTCTCCTGGTTTTCAAAAAAACTCAGCTGCCTCACCATTCCATTGTGGTGAAGTCTGCGCTGAAAAAGATTAAGAGTACCAAAAGGCACTCTTCTACCCCTCCAGGGCGAGAATGTAAGACCCTAGACTCTTTTGGTAGGAAAATCTTCCAGGCTAGTATGCTTATAGCCAGGATTAATTCATACAGTCTGTATATGGGCATGTTTCTAAGGGAACTTGCCCTAAAGGTACGGCATTTTGCCCCCTTTATCCCTGAGGATAGAAAGGAGGAGTTCATTTCTCTGGTGAAACAGCTTCTAGATGTTTCTAAGTTCTCCAACAGAGCAGCCTTTGATTCCTTTGAGGGTGCCGGTAGAGCTTCGGGCATTGCTATTGCAGCCCGACGACTTGCTTGGCTCCAGGCCTCTGACCTAGTACCCTGGGTCCTGGATGGCTTACGGAATCTGCCCTGTACAGGTGAGAACTTATTTGGTAAAGACTGGCAAATTAAAGCCACTCAAATGGACGCAGAAAATGCTACCTTAGATAGACTTTCTAAGTCTACCTCTACTCCTGCCAAGAAAAAGTCTTTCAAGAGGCCTTACTACAAGAAGGCCAGATTTTCCACAAATACTGGCCAACAATCTTCTCAGCCTCGCTTTGCTGCTAAGCGTCAGCAACCTAAACAGGCAAGGTCAAAGCCTGCAGCGTCTGCCACTCCTCAGCAGGCTCAGCCCCCTCAGGGGTTTTGACTTGCCCCTAGAGAACTTAACCTTTCTGGCTCTAGAACAACCAGAGCCCCTCACCATTCCCGGAAGGTTAGCTCACTTTGCTCCCAGATGGGAGCAAATTACATCAGAGCACTGGACCCTCTCTATCATCAGAGAGGGCTACAAACTTCATTTTTCCAACCTTCCTCCACATACCATGGTGAGGCACTTCAATTCTCCCCCATCTCTCCTGCCCCTGTTGGGTCAGGAAGTCTCTTCCCTCCTTGCCCAAAGGGCAATAGAAGAGGTTCCTCTTCTTCAACAAGGGACAGGTTTCTACTCCCCTTATTTTCTCATACCAAAGAAGACAGGGGGATTCAGACCTATCCTAGATCTGAGAGAATTGAACAAATTTCTATACAAGGAGAAATTCAAAATGCTTTCTCTGGGCATTCTCCTTCCATACCTTCAGAGTCAGGATTGGCTTTGTTCTCTAGATCTCAAGGATGCGTACACACATATACTCATCCACCCATCCCACAGAAAATATCTACGATTTCTGTTCCAGGGAAAACATTTCCAGTACAGAGTACTTCCCTTCGGTCTAGCCTCTGCTCCAAGAGTGTTCACCAAATGCATGGCAGTTGTAGCCGCATTTCTAAGAGGTCTGGGAATTTTTGTATTCCCATATCTCGACGACTGGCTCATCCGAGCTCCATCTCAGTCAGAGGCCCAGATTTCCCTGGACCGCACGAGGCAAATTCTGCAGTATCTGGGACTGGTGGTAAACCTTCCCAAGTCTCAACTCATCCCTACTCAGTCTCTGGAATTCATAGGGGCCCAGTTGGACACCACTGCAAGGGCCTACCTTCCTCAGGTCCGGGGCCAACGTCTGGTGTGCTTGGCCTCCCAAGCTCAGTCCAGCACTCACTTGACAGCCAGGGAAATGCTGCGACTTCTGGGCCACATGGCCTCCACGGTACACGTGGTGCCCTACACTCGTCTTCATATGAGAGCAGCTCAATGGACCTTGGCCACCCAGTGGACTCAAGCATCAGGAGCGCTCTCCGACCAAATACTCACCTCAAAACGTCTGTTTTGGTCCCTCCAATGGTGGATATCCACCAAGAATCTGTCGTTGGCGGCCCCCTTCCAACCTTTGTTGCCCCAAGCAACCCTCACAACAGATGCCTCCCAAACAGGGTGGGGAGCCCGTCTTCACCTCTCCACTCAGGGTACTTGGTCTCCACAGGAGACCACCCTTCACATCAACCTCCTGGAACTGCGAGCAATCTTCTTTGCCCTCAAAGTCTTCCATTTATTTATTATTTATTTTTATTAACAATTCTTATATACCGCACTATTAGACATCAGCGCGGTTTACATTGAACAGAAAACATCCGACAGTTTACACGTGTCTGGTCGTTACATTTAACAGGAAGTATAACTTGGCGAAATAGGGGAAACTAAATACCCTCCTTGTCAACCTGACCGTCCTAGTTCATACAGACAATCAGGTGGCCATGTTCTACGTAAACAAACAAGGAGGGACAGGCTCTCTGTCGCTTTGCAACGAAGCTCTCAGATTATGGGCCTTCGCCAGAGAGCATCAAATTCATCTTCTGGCAGTGTATCTTCCAGGGGTTCAAAACTCTCGGGCAGACAGACTCAGTCGAGTTCTGCTTCCACACGAATGGTCCCTACATCTGGACCAGATACGCAAAATCTTTCAGGAATGGGGAACCCCGGACATAGACCTCTTTGCAAGTCCGTGGAATGCCAAACTTCCCCGGTTCTGTTCCAGGACTCCGTGTCAGGGAGCTCAGGCCAGCGACGCCTTTCTCCTGCATTGTGGTCAGGAATTCCTATATGCCTTTCCACCCATTCCTTTGATTCCCAAGACTCTGTTCAAACTCCAGAGGGATCACGTGTCGATGATCCTCATAGCTCCACGCTGGCCACGCCAAGTGTGGTTCCCTCTACTTCTGCATCTCTCCCAGGTACCCTCCCTGGACCTGGGAGCTGCGCCAGATCTTCTGTCTCAGGAGGAGGGGACTTTGTGGCACCCAAACCCCAAGTCCCTACACCTCAGAGCTTGGTTACTGAAGGCCTAAGCCTTCATTTATTTATTTATTTATTTATTTTTCTTATATACCGCGCTATTAAGATCAGTGCGGTTTACATTACAACTGAACAATGCAGCAATGTTTTTACATAACACAATGTGCTTACATAGAACAGGGGTACAGTCATAATGGGAGAATAACGGGGAAACTATTTATAAGATATATACACATAAAAGTTACACAGAATTATATACAACTGAATATTTAAGCTCTTCATATGATCATAGCTAGGTCGGCTGAGGAACAGGATACAGCTATAGGGGAGGGGCGGCTAACCATTTTCATGTTGGGTTAGGGCGTTGGGATAGTTAGAGCAAGGGCTGAGTGCTTGTGTCTTGTGTTTTAAGGAATGGTTTCAGGATAGTAGATTTGAAACAGATGGTGTTTTATTTCTTTTCTGAATGTGGTGAGGCTTGGTATGGATCGAATCCAGGTGGGAAGTTCATTCCAGGCTGTCGGAGCATAAATCGAGAAAGCTCTATTGGTAGTTGTTTTTGTGCACCTTGTGGTAAATTTGGGTACTATTAACATGTTGAGTAGTGCAGGTCGTCTTATTCTGTTCTCAGGGATATTGTTAATCAGATTGCTGATAGGTGTGGGAGACTGGTTGTTCAGTGCCTTGAAAGTCATGACTAGTACCTTGTATTGGATTCGGGCTTGTAGTGGTAGCCAGTGTAACTCCTTCATTACTGGTGTTATATGTCCCAATTTTGATACACCTGTTAGAACCCTAGCAGCTGAGTTCATGGCCATCCGAAGCGGGCTGAGGGTTGCCTGTGGGAGGCCATGGAGAATGATGTTTGCGAAGTCAAGGTGTGGGATTACTAGGGCCTGAAATATTGTTCGATAGTCCGAAAAATCAAGTAGTGGGCGGAGGAAGCGGAGGGTTCGTATCTTGTGGTAAACTGATCTTGCAACGGTCTTTACGTGGGTTGTCATATCCAGACGCCGATCTAGGGTAATTCCTAGATATCGGATTGTGTCTCTTGTTTTGAGTTCAGCATTTTTAACTTGCAGGTATGGAGGTGTGACAAATTTCTGGTTCCTAGTGATAAAGAGGACATCAGTCTTGCTATGATTGATCCTCAGGTTTTGAGTGAGGAGCCATTCAGCAACTGCATCAAAACATCTGATGATAGGGGAGAAATCAGGCTGCTCAATAGTGAATGGAATGTATAGTAGTATGTCGTCGGCATACACCAGGCATTCTACATTTATGGAGCGGATCAGGGAACAGTGAAAGATATCCTTCATGCCTCTAGGAAACCCTCCACGAGGCGTTCCTATGCTTTCAAATGAAAACGCTTTTCCATTTGGTGTGCTCAACAGGGTCTTGACCCTCTAGCACTTCCTTTGATTTCTCTACTAGACTATCTCCTGCATCTTTCTAATGCAGGCCTTAAGACAAATTCAGTAAGAGTCCATTTGAGCGCTATTGCAGCATCCTTAAAACCTCTAAATGGACAACCTGTCTCCTCTCATCCTCTTATTGCAAGGTTCATGAGAGGCCTGACTCTAACTAAGCCTCCCATCCGACCTCCTCCGGTAGCATGGGATTTGAACCTAGTTCTAGGTCAGCTTATGAAGCCACCTTTTGAACCGTTGGTTTCTACCTCCTTGAAATTTCTTTCCTGGAAGGTCCTTTTCCTTATTGCAGTCACTTTGGCTCGCCGCATCGGTGAACTACAGGCCTTAGTGGCTCATCCACCTTATACTAGGTTTCATCATGATAAGGTGGTCCTTAGGACGAATCCCCACTTTATGCCCAAAGTGGTCTCGCCTTTTCATCTTACTCAAGAGGTATATCTACCTGTCTTTTTCCCGTCTTCTCATGCATCCAGTGCAGAGAGGAACCTTCATACTCCAGATTGTAAAAGAGCTCTTGCCTTTTACCTCAACAGGACTCAGCCACATCGAAAGTCTTCCCAACTTTTTGTGGCTTTTGATCCTTCTCATTTGGGACTTCCAGTCTCCAAACGTACACTTTCCAATTGGATTGCTCAGTGTATTTCCTTTGCTTACCAGAGTAAAAACATTTCTCTGGAAGGCCATGTCACAGCTCACAATGTGAGAGCCTTGGCCACTTCTATGGCTCATCTTCACTCTGTATCCATAGATCAGATCTGTCGAGCCGCCACCTGGGCCTCGGTTCATACCTTCACAGCCCATTACTGTTTGGACAAGGACTCCCGCTGGGATGCCTTGTTTGGTCAGGCTGTCCTTAAACACCTGTTCCATACTTGAACAACTCCTGCCCACCTTCCCAGGATGGATGCCTGAGATCCATACGAAGATGGCGAACCCTTGGAAGGGGATCTCCCAGGCATCTTAGCTAGGGAGTCCCCATATGTGAGGACTTATTCCTGCTTGTTCCTGGAGATAGCACAGTTACTTACCTGTAACAGGTGATCTCTGGGAACAGCAGGAATTAGTCCTCACAACCCACCCATCTCCCCTAGGAGTTGTATCTTCTATCTATCTTCCTTTCCTCTCTCTATTGTCTCAGCTATAAACTCGAACTGAGGAGAGCTGGTCAGGAAGGCGGGAAGGCAGCGCGCATGTGCAGTGGGAGGCCCCAAAAGCTTCCTTTCTGGGAAGCTGGGGAGCTTTCCCGCGCAGGCTCCGTCGGTTCCGACGTACCCATATGTGAGGACTAATTCCTGCTGTTCCCAGAGATCACCTGTTACAGGTAAGTAACTGTGCTTTCTGTTCATTGTGAACCGTACTGATTATAATAGCGCGGTATATAAGAAATATAAATAAATAAATGCCTGAAACTTTCCTTTCCAGTTCACAAACTGCACCCACAGAAGAATTCACTTTTGTGGCTAAAGAAGATACCTGAGACAAAAGAACTTCTCCCAACGAAACTATAGCGTTCCAAATAGCCTCCAAGGTGAAATTCGCAGGACGCTGTATAGAAAAGGCTGCCTCCATAATCGCCGACTGCTCTCTTCCACTGGGAGGCAATTTTTGAGAAAACATATAACTTGCAAAAGTTAGTCATGTGATGGAAAATATTTACAAAATGGTGATGGAGACGGCAGAATACTCTTGCTAGGCCGAAGGGAATATTTAACACTGGGGATGACTCATGTTGGAGGTAGTGTAGATTTACATAAATATTTGGTGGGAGTAGTTCCCACCCATACAAAACATTTGGGAGAAGATCTTTTATTTCTTAAGTAAATTGCTTATAATGAACATGTGACACTATTGAATACTAAGATGCCAGATATGGAGGGTCCAAGAGATGAAATTCTGTGGTGTGGAAATTGTGTGGTGTGGAAACAACTCAAGTTCCTACATTGGGGGCAGAGCAAAAGAAACATCAATATATGTGTAATTTATATATAGATTAACAGCCTCAATCATGAATAGCAACCGATTTGCTGATTTGTGGTTATATTTTCTGGAATGGGCTAACTTGTGATTTAAGATATGAGAAGACAGACTAGGAGTGGAAGAGTAGCCTAATGGGTAGAACTGAGAACCAGGAAAGTCATATTTAAACTCCTCTACACTGACTCGAAGGCACACTTTGCATTGCATTTTTACTGCTGCTTGTGGTCTTGGGCAAGTTGCATAATGCAGCATTTCATCAGATACAAGTTTAGACTGTAAGCCCTCCAGGGATAGGAAAACTGTAACCGAATGCAGCAGGGTCCAGCCTAGTTAGTACTTGGATGGGAGACCACTTTAGAAGACCAGCTGCTATAGGCTTACTGTGCAGAAGAAAAGCCCAGCAATCTACTTTGGATTGCACCTTGCCAAGAAAACCCAAGTGATAGTCACAACTATCCACAGGGTCACCAGCAGTCTGCAATTACTCAACAGCACACAACAACCTGAATGTAACCTAAGAAAGGCAAGAGCCAAATCCATAGGTGACTGAGGGTGGTGGCTGTGTGAATAAGAGTGCTGGGAGTATGTTATGTTACTGTTTATTTGATATACTGCATGTAATATGATTGGCAGAGAAGGAAAAGGGATGGTGGGTACAGTAAGGAGGTAAAGGAGGGCATATGAGAAAATGCTTATGTTTAAATTTTATGTCACAAATATGATTTTTATCTTTTTAAAGCTACTGTGTGTTTATGAATATGGTTCTAATTGTAATTTTTTTTTAAAGGAGGTGCCAAGTAAGTGGGCATGTTTGTGCCAGTATACCTTGTAATTAACTTCAAAGGAAAATTACCCGTGTTTCCCTTTGAAATATGGTTCCAGAGTACGCAGTATACTTGGCAACAATGCAGGTTGTCCTTGGACGTATCTTCACCCCACCAAGACTTAAAAAGGCAGGTATAGCTGAGACAGGTCAACATGAACGAGGATGGCTCATAGCATACATCACATCTATGGGAAGAAGAAATATGAAAATATTTTTCCTTGTTGGATGACATTCTTAAGTGTTTAAGTGCTGCTCAGAGGAGTAGAGGACTAGCCTAGTGGTTAGAACAGTGGCTGGAAACCAGCGAAACAAGGGTTCAAATACATGGGAACCAGCGAAACAAGGGTTCAAATCCCATTGTTATGCCTTGTGCAGGTATAAACTTGAGATTGTAAGCTCTGTCACAGGGAAATAACCACAGTACCTGAACGTAACTGGCCTTGAACTTACTACTAGGAAAGCATGAGCTAAGTACAAATGAAAAATCTTTGTATTGTGGGCAAGTGACTTAATGAGAATCATAAGGGAGATAAGCTCTCTTTGTGGAAAAGATTCAACATTAGTCTATACAGTGTGTAATTGCTTAGACCGGCAGGCTCTGAACAGAACAATATGGAGGATAACAGTGCACCCAGGACTGGCCTAGCGGGTTATTTTTTAAATTTGCCACTGCTTCAGCGACACTATGGGCTTTGAAGTGCTGTGTGCACGTGCCCTCATGACCTGCCGCTCCTGACCCCTGCCCTTCCGACACAACTTGTTAGAGGAGGCAAGAAGCTGTGTCAAAAGGGCAGGGGTCAGGAGCAACAGGTCATGAGGGCATGTGCGTGTGGCACTTTAAAGGCAGCAGTGTTGCTGAAGCGGACACAGATTTAAAATATTTTGGGGGAGGGAAGGGTCACTGTGCCATCTGCCTGGACCTGCCACCAATGAGCACCTTGAAGACATGCTGCGGCGCTTCTGCTCACTTGAGAGAATGCCATGCTGCCCCTTCTAGGTGATATGATTTTGGGGGGTGGGGACGAACACAGTAGGCTTGCCTAGGGTGACCAAAGCCCTTAGGCCGGCCCTGGGTGCACCACAAGAACAGATGTCTGCATAGGATGCTCCCTTCCTGAAATGGGCCAGTTTTTGGCAGATATGGCTACTGTATATCTCCTCCTTACCTTGTGAGATTTGCTAATTGCTCCTGGACTGATAATGAGGTTGGAGCTCACAAGCAGACAGTTCTCTTGCATGACCCAACCAATTTCCAAAACACCAAGCACAACCTAGTTTGGGGTTGAGGTGGTTATCACCCCTTCTTCACAACTGGATGTAAAAATGGGGATGAGATTTTTATACATTCTAGAGAATACTATATTTGAACTGTTGAAGCATACATTTACGAACTATAGGATCGTGTATGCAGTGTATGTTTGGATAATGCAACATCCTTCCACTCTTTTTGTTCTCTTTCTTCTTAAATGGAAACCGTAATAGGCTACAGCTATATGGGGATGGATATAAGCAGCCAGGCTAAATTAAACTAGGGAAAACCTTGTCTAGCTGTACCCCTCACTCATACCCTACTGAATATCACATCTCTGAGTTTCTCTTTGGAACTAATTATCTTCTCGTCTCCCCTATTTAGAACTTGTCTTTTCAAACTTGCATGATCTGAGATCTTGGTGTTAATCAATTTTTGTCTTCGGGCCCTTTTATGTACAGCTTTTCCTATTTCTGCTTTGTTGTGAGGCACCTGGGCACACAACACTACAAAAAAACCCAAAATGTATGTATTACTCTGTTTATACCATGCCTGACTGCTTTCACCTTTGTTCCCCTGAGACAGCAATCTCCAGGAACAAGCAGGAATAAGTCCTCACATATGGGTACGTCGGTACCGACGGAGCCTGAGCGGGAAAGCTCCCCAGCTTCCCAGAAGGAAGCTTTTGGGGCCTCCCACTGCACATGCGCGCTGCCTTCCCGCCTTCCTGACCAGCTCTCCTCAGTTTCTCTTTTTCCACGGAGCCAGCAGGTCGTGTTCCTGTCACTGCTGAAGAAATTATTATTTTAGTTTGTTTCTTTAGACCGCGTACCTGCCTTCCCCATACCGAAACCGGTACCGCCGGTCTCTCTTTTCTTTTCTTTACAAAAAAAAAAATAATAATAAATAAAACTTTTATTTAGCAACTTGGTGACTTCGGTTAGGCCTCAGGCCTACACAAATTCTCCTCATGGAGAAACCAGCCCCCGGTTTCAAGAAGTGTACCAAGTGTAGTGCTGTTATTTCTGTCACAGACACCCATGACTGGTGTCTTAAATGTTTGGGACCTGACCACTCCATTCCAGACTGCCCATCCTGCTCCCAGATGTCTAAACGTGGTTTGCAGAACCAGGCCATCAAATTCCATGTGCTGTTTGCTTCAGATAATCCAGCATCACAGTCATCCAGGTCTTCCTCTCCGGATGGATCTCAGGTAACCAAACCTTCTTCGGGCAGGTCCTCAAAGAGAAAATCTCCTTCAAAGTATCGAGAGGCTCTCACTTTTGAATCTGAGGATCTTGTCCCAGCCAAACAACCCCGGCGGGAAGCTCTGGCTTCCAAAGCACCATCTATGGGGTTACAGGTTGACATCGATGGCACGGCCTCGACTGATCACCTGTTAGACTGCTCTGGGGTACCGGCCCATGCCGGTACCGACATCCAGGCAGCAGTGGCGTCTATGGGCAATACTGTCCAGACCATGCAGCAGGCCGTTCTGGCTTTCATTAAAGCTGCGAAGCCCTCGGTACCGCATCTAGCGGTTCCGGGTCCGGTTCCGGTACTGTCTTCCATACCGGAACTGAGACCATCATCTTCCAAACGCAGATCGGTTCCGCATGCCGGATCCGGGTTTTCACCCGATACCGATCCCATACCCGGTACGCCCGATGTCGATACCGATCGGTATGCGTATCGTGCGTTGGAAGCAAATAGAGAATTCTCTGATTCTTCTGAGGATTTTGACTCCTCTGATGACTCTGATGAGCTGTCTCTGGTTCTTCCTGAAGAGCCTTCTTCCCCAAAGAGGAGAATGTCTCCACCAGAGGATTTGTCCTTTCAAGACTTCATTATAGAAGTAGCTAAAGGACTTTCTATTACTACATCCTCTGAAAAAGAACCTAGATCAAAGAAATTGGATATTTTAGGATACCCTAAGGTTCCTAAAGAGGCAGTCACCCTGCCTATCCATGAAATCCTTCAAGAACACTTGATGGACTTATGGGAGGCTCCTCTAACGTTGTCTCCTCATTCTCGTAGGTTGGACACCATGTACCGGGTCCCTCCTTCTCCTGGTTTTCAAAAAACTCAGCTGCCTCACCATTCCATTGTGGTGAAGTCTGCGCTGAAAAGGATTAAGAGTACCAAAAGGCACTCTTCTACCCCTCCAGGGCGAGAATGTAAGACCCTAGACTCTTTTGGTAGGAAAATCTTCCAGGCTAGTATGCTTATAGCCAGGATTAATTCATACAGTCTGTATATGGGCATGTTTCTAAGGGAACTTGCCCTAAAGGTACGGCATTTTACCTCATTTATCCCTGAGGATAGAAAGGAGTTCATTTCTCTGGTGAAACAGCTTCTAGATGTTTCTAAGTTCTCCAACAGAGCAGCCTTTGATTCCTTTGAAGGTGCCGGTAGAGCTTCGGGCATTGCCATTGCAGCCCGACGACTTGCTTGGCTTCAGGCCTCTGACCTAGAACCCTGGGTCCTGGATGGCTTACGGAATCTGCCCTGTACAGGTGAGAACTTATTTGGTAAAGACTGGCAAATTAAAGCCACTCAAATGGACGCAGAAAATGCTACATTAGATAGACTTTCTGAGTCTACCTCTACTCCTGCCAAGAAAAAGTCTTTTAAGAGGCCTTACTACAAGAAGGCCAGATTTTCCACAAATACTGGCCAACAATCTTCTCAGCCTCGCTTTGCTGCTAAACGTCAGCAGCCTAAACAGGCAAGGTCAAAGCCTGCAGTGTCTGCCACTCCTCAGCAGGCTCAACCCCCACAGAGGTTTTGACTTGCCCCTAGAGAACTTAACCTTTCTGGCTCTAGAACAACCAGAGCCCCTCACCATTCCCAGAAGGTTAGCTCACTTTGCTCCCAGATGGGGGCAAATTACATCAGAGCAATGGACCCTCTCTATCATCAGAGAGGGCTACAAACTTCATTTTTCCAACCTTCCTCCATATACCATGGTGAGGCACTTCAATTCTCCCCCATCTCTCCTGGCCCTGTTGGGTCAGGAACTCTCCTTGCCCAAGGGGCAATAGAAAAGGTTCCTCTTCTTCAACAAGGTACAGGATTCTACTCCCCTTATTTTCTCATACCAAAGAAGACAGGGGGATTCAGACCTATCCTAGATCTGAGAGAATTGAACAGATTTCTGTACAAGGAGAAATTCAAAATGCTTTCTCTAGGCATTCTCCTTCCATACCTTCAGAGTCAGGATTGGCTTTGTTCTCTAGATCTCAAGGATGCGTACACACATATACTCATCCACCCATCCCACAGAAAATATCTAAGATTTCTGTTTCAGGGAAAACATTTCCAGTACAGAGTACTTCCCTTCGGTCTAGCCTCTGCTCCAAGAGTGTTCACCAAATGCATGGCAGTTGTTGCCGCATTTCTAAGAGGTCTGGGAATTTTTGTATTCCCATATCTGGACGACTGGCTCATCCGAGCTCCATCTCAGTCAGAGGCCCAGATTTCCCTGGACCGCACAAGGCACATTCTGCAGTATCTGGGACTGGTGATAAACCTTCCCAAGTCTCAACTTATCCCTACTCAGTCTCTGGAATTCATATGGGCCCAGTTGGACACCACCACTGCAAGGGCCTACCTACCTCAGGTCCGGGGCCAACGTCTGGTGTGCTTGGCCTCCCAAGCTCAGTCAGTCCAGCAGTCACTTGACAGCCAGAGAAATGCTGCGACTTCTGGGCCACATGGCCTCCACGGTACACGTGGTGCCCTACGCTCGTCTTCATATGAGAGCAGCTCAATGGACCTTGGCCACCCAGTGGACTCAGGCATCAGGAGCGCTCTCCGACCAAATACTCACCTCAAAGCGTCTGTTTTGGTCCCCCCAATGGTGGATGTCCACCAAGAATCTGTTGTTGGGGGCCCCCTTCCAACCTTTGTTGCCCCAAGCAACCCTCACAACAGATGCCTCCCAAACAGGGTGGGGAGCCCATCTACAACACCTCTCCACTCAGGGTACTTGGTCTCCACAGGAGACCACCCTTCACATCAACCTCCTGGAACTGCGAGCAATCTTCTTTGCCCTCAAAGTCTTCCATACCCTCCTTGTCAACCTGACCGTCCTAGTTCAAACAGACAATCAGGTGGCCATGTTCTACGTAAACAAACAAAGAGGGAAAGGCTCTCTGTCGCTTTGCAACGAAGCTCTCAGATTATGGGCCTTCGCCAGAGAGCATCAAATTCATCTTCTGGCAGTGTATCTTCCAGGGGTTCAAAACTCTTGGGCAGACAGACTCAGTCGAGTTCTGCTTCCATACGAATGGTCCTTGCATATGGACCAGATACGCAGAATCTTTCAGGAATGGGGAACCCCGGACATAGACCTCTTTGCAAGTCCGTGCAATGCCAAACTTCCCCGGTTCTGTTCCAGGACTCTGTGTCAGAGAGCTCAGGCCAACGACGCCTTTCTCCTACATTGGGGTCAGGACTTCCTATATGCCTTTCCACCCATTCCTTTGATTCCCAAGACTCTGTTCAAACTCCAGAGGGATCACGGATCGATGATCCTCATAGCTCCACGCTGGCCACGCCAAGTGTGGTTCCCTCTACTTCTGCATCTTTCCCAGGGACCCTCCCTGGACCTGGGAGCTGCGCCAGACCTTCTGTCTCAGGAGGAGGGGACTTTGTGGCACCCAAACCCCAAGTCCCTACACCTCAGAGCTTGGTTACTGAAGGCCTAAGCCTTCATGACTTCAATCTTTCTCAACCAGTGAAAGATATCCTTCATGCCTCTAGGAAACCCTCCACGAGGCGTTCCTATGCTTTCAAATGGAAACGCTTTTCCATTTGGTGTGCTCAACAGGGTCTTGACCCTCTGGCACTTCCTTGAATTCTCTACTAGACTATCTCCTGCATCTTTCTAATGCAGGCCTTAAGACAAATTCAGTCAGAGTCCATTTAAGTGCTATTGCAGCATCCTTAAAACCTATAAATGGACAACCTGTCTCCTCTCATCCTCTTATTGCAAGGTTCATGAGAGGCCTGACTCTAACTAAGCCTCCCATCCGACCTCCTCCGGTAGCATGGGATTTGAACCTAGTTCTAGGTCAGCTTATGAAGCCACCTTTTGAACCGTTGGTTTCTACCTCCTTGAAATTTCTTTCCTGGAAGGTCCTTTTCCTTATTGCAGTCACTTCGGCTCGCCGCATCAGTGAACTACAGGCCTTAGTGGCTCATCCACCTTATACTAGGTTTCATCATGATAAGGTGGTCCTCAGGACGAATCCCCACTTTATGCCCAAAGTGGTCTCGCCTTTTCATCTTAATCAAGAGGTATATCTACCTGTCTTTTTTTCCGGCTCCTCATGCATCCAGTGCAGAGAGGAACCTTCATACTCTAGATTGTAAAAGAGCTCTCGCCTTTTACCTCAACAGGACTCAGCCACATCGAAAGTCTTCCCAACTTTTTGTGGCTTTTGATCCTTCTCATTTGGGACTTCCAGTCTCCAAACGTACACTTTCCAATTGGATTGCTAAGTGTATTTCCTTTGCTTACCAGAGTAAAAACATTTCTCTGGAAGGCCATGTCACAGCTCACAATGTGAGAGCCATGGCCACTTCTATGGCTCATCTTCACTCTGTATCCATAGATCAGATCTGTTGAGCCGCCACCTGGGCCTCGGTTCATACCTTCACAGCCCATTACTGTTTTGGACAAGGACTCTCGCCGGGATGCCTTGTTTGGTCAGGCTGTCCTCAAACACCTGTTCCATACTTGAACAGCTCCTGCCCACCTTCCCAGGATGGATGCCTGAGATCCATACGAAGATGGCGAACCCTTGGAAGGGGATCTCCCAGGCATCTTAGCTAGGGAGTCCCCATATGTGAGGACTTATTCCTGCTTGTTCCTGGAGATAGCACAGTTACTTACCTGTAACAGGTGATCTCTGGAAACAGCAGGAATTAGTCCTCACAACCCACCCACCTCCCCTAGGAGTTGTATCTTCTATCTATCTTCCTTTCCTCTCTCTATTGTCTCAGCTATAAACTCGAACTGAGGAGAGCTGGTCAGGAAGGCGGGAAGGCAGCGCGCATGTGCAGTGGGAGGCCCCAAAAGCTTCCTTCTGGGAAGCTGGGGAGCTTTCCCGCTCAGGCTCCGTCGGTACCGACGTACCCATATGTGAGGACTAATTCCTGCTGTTCCCAGAGATCACCTGTTACAGGTAAGTAACTGTGCTTTGCCTCCCCCGAGTTTACTGCTCTGATACAATGGCCGTCTCCTGCTCTTGCTTTTGCTATCTTGACCCTGCTTCTGCCTGCTCTCGTACTTGTATCAGTGACACAGTGACCAGCTGTTCTTGCATTGCACCTTGTGCTGTCATATGCTGCTTATACCATCATCTATGCATTATTAGACACGTTTAGCTGGGACATTGGGAACAGATGATATGCATTACTGCACTAACGTCTGATGGTGGTTTATGGGACTGAGCATTTATGATAAAGAACCGGAAAACAGAGCCCATGTTTACTAACTTTTCTGCTCTTGCAGAACAGACTGAAAGAATTTAAAGCTGCTGGACATAATGTTGACCTGGAGGTCATCGACCATGCACTGCTGGCCCTGCAAGGTAACCATCCATGCGAAAAACAATCAAGTCGAATCAAGGATGATCTTATCCACCATTAGAAACTGAGAATTTTTTTTTACACAAAAAGACCACCACAGTAAAAATGTTGTGCACTGTTCACTAAAGCTCGCAATCTTACATGACCTTTTATATGGCAGTTTATATGTTTGAATTTTAGCACCTCCACCTCAGTTTGCATTAGAAGGAAAGGCCACTTTTTCTCACTTTGTTGCCTGCAGGAAATATTGATGGCCATAATTGCAAAAGAGCAGAAGTTCTTTTTCTGGAAATAAGCAGGAAGTCAGCCCTCACATATGGGTGACATCTGCACCAGTGGAGCCTGCATGGTGAACACTCAGCTTTCACAGAAAACCTTTGGGAGTTAGACCATGCATGTGTGGTCACCTTCCCACCCAAGGGTGCTATCTCACCTCAATCTTTCTTTTTCTGCAGAGTCCATTGATTGTTTAGTCTGCACCCCGGAAAAAGTTGCTGTTTTTGCCATCTTTTTTTCTTTTCTCTTTTCATCTGGTCACGGACCATCACTTTCTTTGTTCCCAGAACTGCTGTTGCCTCGGCATTGCGTTTTTTTCATGTTCTTTTTTTTCCAATCATCTTGTTTTCTGGTGCGCAGGGATTTTTCATGCCCTCTCTAACCCAGGAACTTGGAGTTTGATTTTGCAGGTACAGTTTTCCCTACTATTTCCTCTGTTTGTGGATTTAAGCAGTATGACCGTTGCGGGCACACTGTGTCCTGCACAGATCCCCACAACTGCTGCCTGTGGTGCCTCAGAGCCAATCACAATGTCTCTGCCTTCTCGCTCTGTGTTCAGATGATGAGCAAGGGTTGTAGGAATCGTGAAAGGCAGCAGGAGATGCTGTTTGGCCACAAGACCTCTTCTTCAGCCCTGGTTTCGAGTGCGAAATCGATGCCCTCTGGGGGCTGCCGTTGAGGCCTCGGCCTTGCCTAAGAACCACCCTTCCTGTACTTACGGGACCTGAACAGATTTCTGGTGAGGGAGAAGTTCAAGATGCTCTCTTTTGAAACACTGCTGCCATACCTCCAGCAGGGAGACTGTCTGTCTATGCTCCTTTAGACCTGAAGGATGCTTATAAACATATTTTGATCCATCCCCATCACCAACAATACCTCCGGTTCGTGGTGGGAGGAGATCACTACCAACACAGGGTGCTACCCTTCGGGCTGGCCTCATCAGCAAGGGTCTTCACCAAGTGCCTAATGGTGGTTGTAGCCCACCTTCATCTCCAAGGGGCCTTTGTCTTTCCCTACAGGGACAACTGGTTCATAAGGGGAGGAACAGCTGCAGAGGTGCACCACATCGCAGAGCACACCATCCACATCCTGCAGCATCTGGGGTACATAATCAACTACCCCAAGTTCCACATCTCTCCAGCTTGGTGCCTGGAGTTCATAGGGGCTCAGCTAGACACCCTCTAGGCCAAGGCCTTTTTCTCTCTGGAGAGGACAGACGCCTCAGGGTGCTAGCCGCAGAGATACGGCACCACTGGTCAGTGCCTGCTCATCTTCTCCTCCACTTGCTGGGCTTCATGGCCGCCATGGTCCATGTGAACCCAGAGGCCCACCTGCACACGAGGGCACCTCAATGGTGCCTCCACTCCCAATGGACACAAGCCACGGGCAGGCTCCAAGACAGGGTAAGAGTGACCCACCAGCTGGTGGACTCCTCGACTGGTGGCAGCTCCCCCGCTACCTTCAGGCTGGGATGCCCTTCCAGGCACCCCCACAGAGGATCTTTACCACCTATGGCTCCCTGCTGGGATGGGGAGCTCATTGTGAGGACCTCCGCACTCAAAGCAGTTAGTCCAAGATGGAGCGCGTTGCAGATCAACCTTCTGGAGCTCCGGGTGATACTTTTGGCCCTGCGAGCCTTTTGCCACCGGTTGCAGCACCAGTCTGTGTTGGTCCAGATGGACAACCAAGTTGCAGTGTTCTATGTCAACAAGCAAGGGGGCACGGGGTCGTATTCCCTCTGCCAGGAGGCGGTAGCTCTCTGCTCATATGCAGCATGCAACAGGATGCTTTTGCGGGCGGTCTACCTCCCGGGCCTGGACAATGCCTGGCAGACATGCTGAGCAGAGTCCTCCAGCCTTACGAGTTGCGCCTGGACCCCAGAGTGGCCTCTCGGTTTTTCAGACTCTGGGGCATCCCCCTAGTGAACCTGTTCACCAGCCTGGACAACACGCAGTTGCCCTGCTTCTGCTCCCACCAACCGCACCCATCCCTGGTGGCAGCAGATGTGTTCCTCATTCCATGGATGGAAGGCCTTCTCTATGCCTTCCCGCTGACACCACTGGCCAACAAGACCCTCTTCAGGATCCAGCGCAATAGAGCATCACTGATAATGGTAGCCCGGGCAACCTTGATTCTTACTGCTTCTCTCCCTGTCAGTGGCATCTCAGATTCCACTGGGCCGCGCCCCAGGACTACTTTCACAGGAGGAGAGCTCTCTCCTGCCTCTCAATCTGGGGTCCTTGTCGCTCATGGCCTCGCTGCTGAGAAGGGTAGCTCTAGCTCCCTTCAACCTCCTATGAGACGTGGAGTAGGTCCGTCTGGTCTCCTGCAAGGCCTCCACGAGAAGGGCATACACCTTTAAGTGACATTGATTTTCGGTGTGGTAAGCCAAGAGGCGGGGGAACCAGTTCTCCTGCTCAGTGCAACTGGTACTCCAGTACCTACTCCACCTGTCCCAGGTGGAACTGAAGTCCAACTCGGTCTGTGCACTTGAGCACTATTGCAGCACACCACTACTCTGAGGGCAAGTCCATCTCGGCTCAGCCCCTTGTTTCTTGTTTCCTGCAGGGCCTCATTTTGTCCAAGCCCCCCATCCGCCCACCAACAGCAGAGTTGGGATCTCAATGTTGTGTTTTCACAGCTCACTAAGTCGCTGTTTGAGCCCCTGGCTGCTTGTCACTTGCAGTACCTCTCCTGGAAGGTTGTTTTTCTCATGGCACTCATGTCGGCTTGCAGGGTTAGCGAGCTCCAGGCTCTGATGACGGAGCCTCCCTACACGAGGTTCTACAAGAACAGGGTAGTACTCCACACACATCCCACGTTTCTGCCAAAAGTGGTGTCCCCCTTCCCCCTCAATCACGAGGTGGTGCACCCCACCACCTTCCCGAGGCCTCATGCTGGCAAAGTGGAGACCATTCTCCATTGTAAGAGGGCCCTGTCTTTCTATCTGCAACGGACTCGGGGCCACTGCAAAGCACCTCAGCTTTTCATCTCCTATGACCCCAGCCGACTGGGACTTCCAATGACCAAGCAAATTGTCCACTTGGGTGGCGGTCTGCATTGCATTTGCCTATGAGCAGGCTGGGATTTCACTGAATCATTAGATCACGGCTTGCTGCATCAGGGCCATGGCTATCTCCATGGCAAATCTGCATTCTGTACCTGTGATGGAAATCTGCTGGGCTGCCACCTGATCTTCAGTCCATACTTTCGCAGCTCACTATTACCTGGAGAGAGAGTCCCAACGGGACAGCGTCTTCAGCCAGGCCGTACTCCGTAATCTCTTCAGGGTGTAGGCAACTCCTGCCCTCCGACCCTTTTGTGTTCAGGCTACCGGAGTGCTGGTTCCCCACTGGACACTTGGGTCTTGCGAGAGTCTCTCAGTTGGGACTTGACTGCTGCAGCTCACTGCTCACTTTCTCTGGTGACCCATGGCATTTTGTACAGGTTCTCGGTAGCCTGTAGCTGGGGAGTTCCATATGTGAGGACTGACTTCCTACTTGTTCCTGGAAAAAGTGTAGTTACTCACTTGTAACAGATGGTCTCCAGGGACAGCAGAAATCAGTCCTCACAACCCTCCCTCCTCCCCTTTTGGAGTTGCTGCTTTACCATATTTTAATTTTGCCGTCTTAGCTATGTCATTAGACTGTGGCAAGATGGCACCCTTAGGTGGGAAGGGGACCACACATGCATGGTGCATCTCCCAAAGTCTTTCTTTGAAAGCTGGTGAGATGCTTCTGCATGGGCTCAGTCGACATCACCCATATGTGAGGACTGATTCCTGCTATCCCCAGAGAACACCTGTTAAAGGTAAGTAATTATGCTGTCCCTTCCACTCAGGTCACCCCAATCTTGGGAGGCCTGATCCCATACTACTGTTTAGACTTGTAACTGCTGCACTATGCTTTTGTACCGTTGCTTTTGTGAGCTGAACCACTGCCTCATGCAAGCTACCTCCATGCTTGCTTACCGTCGTCCTGCCATTAGGTTTTCACTGTGTTAATCCCATGCTTTCCTTTTTTAGTTGTTAATAGTTTTGTCTCTATCATACACTTTGGGAGGACATTCCAGGTATCCACCACCCTGCACATGAAAAAATTATTTCCTGACATTCCTGAGTCTATTTTCTTGGAATTTCATATCATGACCTCAGGCTCTACAGCTTTTTTTTCAATTGAGAAATATTAGTTTATTGTGCATTAATAACTTTTAGGTATTTCAACATGTTTATTGCAGCCCTCAAGTCTCTTCTGTAGCATTATATGTTTATTAAAACTTGATATGCCGCCCTTCACAATAGCAGCAGGTTGATTTACAATAAAACTCAAAAGAAGGGAAGGAAAAGAAATTCTTATAATAGGAAGGGCGTATGCAATCATACCTAGAAGGGGTAGATTGGGTTGGGTGGGATAAAGAGGGAAGGAGGCAGCCCCTAGAACTGAGCATAGTATTCTAGGTGAAGTCTTGTCACTGACCTTTACCGAGGCATTATCACGTCTTTTTTTCTCTTTGATATGCTTCTTAATATGCCCTAACCCTCCAGCACTGGCCACCACCTTAGCACCCTTTTGTGTTAACTTAAGATCATCAAACACTATGATCCCTGTCTCTCCTGGTCCGTGCATATTAGCTTCTCAAACCCCGACTCCATCATGAACCATTCATATGCCTTCCCCTAAGGATTGCAATTTTTATAACAAGGTATCTAGGCTATGAAAGCATATAGAAGCATATGGTGTGAATATATGCCTTTTTATAGTTAGACCTGAAAAGATCTGTGTTTAAACCAGTACTAAAGAAAGGTGATCCAACTAACTCTGGAAATTATTGCACAATCGCTCTGATCCCACATGCCAGCAAGATTCTACTGAAGATTATTCAACAGAGACTACAACCATACCTGGAACAAGAACTACCTGAAGTGCAA
This sequence comes from Ichthyophis bannanicus, assembly GCA_033557465.1. Classification (NCBI taxonomy): domain Eukaryota; kingdom Metazoa; phylum Chordata; class Amphibia; order Gymnophiona; family Ichthyophiidae; genus Ichthyophis; species Ichthyophis bannanicus. The sequence continues at coordinate 23,628,908 of CM066046.1, forward strand.
GCAGGGTTCAGGAAAGGGCGAGGAACGAGAGATGACATCGCAGATGTGAGATGGATCCTTGAAAAGACTAAAGAATACCAAAAGGATATCTATTTGTGCTTTATCGACTACAGCAAGGCTTTTTGACTGTAAACCATGAGAAACTCTGGGCCACATTAAGAAGCATGGATATACCAGATCACCTGACTGATCTCTTGCGCAATCTGTACATTGATCAAGAAGCAACAGTTTGAACAGAACAAGGAGAAACGGAATGGTTTAAAATGAGCAAAGGTGTACGACATGGCTGCATACTTTCCCCCTACCTGTTTAATTTATATGCAGAACAAATCAGAGAAGCAGGATTGTATGAAGACAACAGAGGTGTGAAGATTGGTGGAAGACTCATCAAGAACCTTCGCTATGTTGATGATACCACATTACTTGGCTGAAAGTAAAAGATGATCTGAAACTTTGCTTCTCACGATCAAGAAACATAGTCTTAAAATGGGCCTGCACCTTAATGTAAAGAAGACAAAGATCATGACAACTGACAAAATCAATAAGTTCATCTTTGAAGGAGAAGAAATTGAAATTGTGGACAACTTTAACATTCTTGGATCAACTATCAATAAAGAAGCAACAAGCAGTCAAGAAATCAGACTCCTCATTGCTCTTGGCAGAATGGCTATGAAAGACCTAGACAAGATTCTCAAGAGCAGAGATGTCTCTCTCCATACAAAGATTTGACTTGTTCAAGCCGTGGTATTTTCAATAACAACATATGGATGTGAAAGAGAGACAGTGAAAAAGATAGGAAAAGAATTTATGCCTTTGAATTATGGTGCTGGCAGTGAATACTGCGTATATCATGGACTGCCTGAACCAATCAGTACTAGAGGAGATCAAACCTAAGCTTTCTTTAGAAGCTCAGATGGCAAGACTTTGCCTTTCATACTTGACTATCCAGAGGGTCGCCATGAGTCGTCACCGACTCAACAACACTTAACAGCAACAACAGCAGCAACAACAACATAGTTAGACCTGTGCTGAAGTAGGTGCAACTTCCCCCCCCACCCTAGGTATGTGCAGATACATGTGTATTTGATAAAGCATGTGAGGCTTGCGACTCGTCTAGACTTCAGCTCCTGGAACACCTACATGTATGCTGTGTAAACATGCACAGCACACCCATGTATCAATAGTGTATACTTTTATGTATGTATATCCCTGGGCAGCTTTATAAATTCCTATAGATATGTGTAAAATGCTGTTCTGTGTGCTAAAAGGCAACTTTCTTAGCTCACTTCTCTTTGAGGGAAGCCAAGGCAGTGGAACATGTCTCCACTCAGAGGCAGGGTATTCTACTCTGTGCTTCCTGATCCTGAAAAGAGAAGGGAGCCTTTGGCCCATTTTTAGACCTTAGAATCCTCAACAGATTTCATCAAAGCAGTTTGCATACTTGGCTGCTTTCCAGAATATCTTGTATGGTTTTCAGTGTCCTCCAGTTCCTCCACCAGTGCTGTATTGCCTACCTCCAATTTATCTACTCTCTTGTAGAGACTGCATTTTGATCTGCTCTCTGTTCATCATCTTCTATTTGGTTACCAGTTTTAGTAATCTTCCTTCATTTCAAAAACCAAGTCCTGCACCTTATTAGTGCTGCAGCTGCAATTTCAATTTCCATTTCCATATTGTCCTGCTAGACCAATCCAGATAAGGAGTAGCCTAGTTGTTAGGGCAGCAATCTGGGATCAGACCAGGGTTTGAATCACACTAGCATTCCTTGTGGCCTTGGGCAAGGCACTTAATCCCCATTGCCTCAGAAAAATCCATGTTTATCAATGTCCCTGTTTAATGTACATTACCAAGTCTAAGTTAATGTAAATCACTTTGACTGACATGATAGTGGTATAAAAAAGCCTATTAAATAGAATGTAAGCCCTCCATGGAAAGAGAAATACCTATAGTACCTGATTGTAACTCGCCTTGATCTACTACTGAAAAGGAATGAGCTAAATATTACTAACTAAGCTAAATAAGTGGGTTGTGTTTCCCTAGTAGAGGATGTAGAGACAAATCCCAGAGGTTTCTGATGACTTCATCCTACAGTCATATCTGAAGAAGCCAGGGGCATACAACCCCAGTATTTCTATGTCTCCAGCAGTATGGACACATCAGAACAGCTGTGAAAAGTATAAGGAAAGATTGATTGATTAAGCTTGTGAGTAACTGCTTCTATGGGAGACTGACTTGAGCTCAATGTGGAAGGCTGCCATTGGATCACTCTTAAAACTGGTGCCCTCCTGAGTTTGCCAAAGAGGAGAGGTGTTAGGATACGAACGGGGAACTAAACTGTTAAGGGCCAGTTGAACATCCAGAAATGTCGGATCAGGACTCTGGAGGAATCAATGGTTGCATAGCCCAGTGCCCCATTTCTCCCCCCCCCCCCCCACCCCTGGTTCTCCCCTGAAGATGGTGGATAAAGATCTTCAGAGTTAGGCCTTGAAAGCAGGGGAGTAGCTTTGAGCCCAGCATCGTTGTTGCTTGAGATCCCCAGGGGTGAGTACCAGACGTAAGTTCCAGTTTTCCATACCAAATCTTTTTTCTCTGCTTAAATCGGTACCTTTCAAACTTTTATCTCATATGAACCCATTTTTAACAACTGAAAATTCATGTGTCCTCAGATGATGATGAAATGAAACTGGCAGATCTCTGGCCTCCTTTTCCTCCTTCCCACTCATCTAAAGCAGGAAGGCAGCATCAACAGCAGTCAGCACAGGATCCTTTGTGTTTGTGGTATGTGCTTACAGGCACCCAATACTCAGCATTGGTTTCTAGCCTAACAAGAAGCTTACCCAGGAGGGGCAAGGGCTTATGAATGTTAACTGGCTCACAGGCTACATGCTGACTGGTGATTTGACATAGGTCACAGTGAAAGCCCAGAGAGATGGGGGAAACGGCTATGTTTTTGTGGCCCCATCCACTGATGTGACTCCAAGTATGGGAACCACTGGCTTAAATAAAGTGTCTGTGGGGGGCCCCCAACTTCGTCCATTTGGTAGGGGGGGGGTCATTGTCGGGTCCAGGAGCAGGAATGTTTTTAATTGTTTGTTCTTCAGGAACAAGTAGGAAGTCAGCCCTCACATATGGGTGACATAGATGCCAACGGAGCCTTCACAGAAGCATCTCCCCAGCTTTCAAAGAAAGCCTTTGGGAAATGCCACCACGCATGTGTGGTCCCCTTCCTGCCCAATGGTGCCATCTTACTCGGTCTCCCATTTTCCACACAGCCCTGCAGATGTTCATCTTTCTTCTCCGGAAAAAAGTTGATTTTCTCATGCACGTCTGTGTGGCACCGGGTTTAAAAAATATGATCAGTGCTCCAAGAACATGTCCCTTACCGACACACATGACTATTGCCTCAGGTGTCTAAGTGCCGATCATGACCTAGAGGCGTGCTCCCTGTGCAAAAAGATGTTCACTAAGGCCATTGAGAGTTACCGGCAGAAGCAGGATAGCATCTTCCACAGGTCAGACTCTGCCCTGGTAGCCGTGCGCTCTAAGGCCCCGCATGGATCCTCTGACTTGCATAAAGTGGACACTCTGATAAAGGTTCCCCGTAGCGAGAATGTAAGAAAAAAGAAATTTTCGAGGAAACCTTCCTGGGAAGGGGACATGCATGGCATGTCCTGTGCAAGATCCACAGCCCTGGAGGGTTTCTGAGAAGTCTGAGCGGGAGCAGCTGGTCAAGGTACCCAGGACAGATGCCGAGGCCGCTGGCGACAGATCTTGGACTCTCGAGGCCCGTCCCATCGAGGACTCCCTCTCCTCCCTGATACTCGAACTGGTCACCCCAGTCTCTATGTCGGAGGCTGCAACCCCTGAGTGGGAAGTCAGGATGATAAGAACATAAGATATGCCATACTGGGTCAGACCAAGGTCCATCGAGCCCAGTATTCTGTTTCCAACAGTGGCCAATCTAGGTCATATGTACCTAGCAGTTTCCCCAAGAGACACAAGTTCCACAATGCTTGTACTGGGTCAAGCATTGTTCTCCAGGACCAAGCAGGAAGTCAGTCCTCACTTATGGGTGACGTCGGTGCCGACGGAGCCCTCGCGGAGCAATTTTCCCCAGCTTTCAAAGAAAGCCTTTGGGAATTGCAGCGCGCATGCGCGGTCTCCTTCCCGCCCAAGGGTGCCATCTTAGCCAGTCTTCTTTTTTCCGCGGAGCCCTACAGACGTACCCGTCGTGTCCCCGCAAAAAAGTTGATTTTCCTTCATAATTATTCTTATTTCTTTCGGTTCGACGCCGGTCTTTTTCCCGCCCGGACTCGCGACGCCGGTCACGAGTCCTCTCCTTCTTTTTCGGTTTTTCTGGCTTGGTCAGTTTTCGTTTCGGTTTTTCCCTGGCAGCCCGGTCCTTTGACCTCGCCGGGGCCCTTTTTCCCCCGATGGCTGCCAGTGGTTTCAAGCGGTGTGGTCAGTGTGACCGAAATATGTTACTAACTGACACACACGACAATTGCCTCCGCTGCCTGGGCCCGGATCATGAAGAAATGATCTGTGGGCCTTGTGGCAAACTTTCCTCCAAAGCGTTGAGAAGTCGGCGGCATCAGCGGGATAGAATCTTCGCTGACCCCAGCCGTACCCGGACCTCGTCGGAGGCCTCCGCGTCCAGGGGTTCCAGCTCGGACCGTCGCCGGAGTTCCTCCGACAGGGGTTCTCCCTCCGGGGACCATCGACGGAAGGTGAAACCCGCGAGGGCGGCGTCGGTGGACGCTCCTGGCTCCGCGAGGGCCAGGTCGCATAGCCCCGATAGCCGCCCCGGGTCCTTGGAGAAGGAGCACCTCACGAAGCGACCTCGCCTGGAGTCGGAGCTGCCTGCTCGGGTAAGTCCTGTGGTCCTTCTGGACTCGCCTCCGCGACAGCCGACGTCGGGCCCGACGCCGTCGGGGCCCGAGTCGGGGGCTGCTGGGTCACCTGAGCTCGGACTCAGGTTGATGGCCTTGGAGAGCAGACTGTCTGCCTTCATGGACCAGCAGCGGGCACTGCTCGCTGGCGCCGCTGCCCCGACCGCTGGGACGTCGACGTCCAAGTCGACCCCGGAGACCGAGCCGATCCTCGAGTCGATGCGAACTCGAGTCGATCCTCGGTCGAGGTCACCCTCGGCCTCCCGTTCGGGACCGAGGTCGCCGACGCCGACTCCCTCGGCGTCGGGGCGGCAGGCGCCGCGCCCTGCCCGGGCCGACCCCACCGAGTCCTCGTCGGAGTCGGTCTGGGAGTCTGAAGAGGAAGAGTCGCCTGATTCTTTTCGGACTCGGTGTGTCCCCTCGGACTCACCTGAGTCCGAACCTCGGAAGCAGTCCCCCCCGGAGGATGCCCGGTTCTCGGACTTCGTCAGGGATATGGCCAAGGCTTTGGCCTTCCCTGCGGACCCCGAGGAGGAGCCTCGAGCCGAAGAGCTCGACGCCCTCCAGTATGACTCTCCCGCCAGGGAACACTTTACTGTACTGGTTCCTCCCATGCTGGAACGACTACTCTTCCGCATGTGGGAGAGTCCGGCCACCTCGCCGGTCCTGAGCAAGCGGGTCGATTCTATCTATCGAGTCCGCAAGAGCCCTGGCTTCCAAAAAGCACAGCTACCACACCATTCCATGGTAGTGGAATCGGCCATGCATCGTCTTAAGAGCCAGAAGATGCACTCCTCGGTGCCTCCTGGCAGGGAGGCCCGTAACCTGGATGGCCTTGGTAAGAAGTGTTTCCAGGGCTCTATGCTCGCATGTCGTGTCCAGACCTACCAGCTATACATGGGCATGTATCTCCGAGACCTGGCTAAAGAGCTAGCCGGCTTCTCTGCTGGTTTGTCCGAGGAACCCTTGCGGAGGTTCCTGGCCTTGTCCACTGGCATTCGGGAATGCTCCAAATTCATGTCCCGAGCAGCCTATGATGGCTTTGAAGCATCGGCTCGAGTGGCCGCAGCCGGCATCGGTGCCCGCCGACAGGCTTGGCTTCAGTCGTCTGACCTTGAGCCCTGGGTGCAGGACAAGTTGGTCGATGTCCCTTGCCGAGGCGAAAACCTCTTTGGCAAGCCCATGGCTGATAAGGCTGCACAAATTGAGACGGAGACTCTCACCAGGACTAGGCTTTCTAGGAAGACCTCCGCCCCTTCCCAGAAAAAGAAGGGCTCGGGAAAGAAGTCCTTTTACCCGAGGAAGGCGGCTGCCTACAAACAGTACCCCCACTATCAGGCCCCTACAGCTCCCCAACAGGGCCAGCAGGCCAAGGGACGGGGTAACGGGTCCTGTAGGCAGCAAGCCCCCAAGCCTGCACCACCAGCCCCTGCTCCGCAGGGTGGGGGTTTTTGACTCCTTAAGCATAGCCTCTCCCCCCCCGCTGGTTCCTCCCAGCACCGGAGGCCGGCTGGTTCACTTCGCCCACAGGTGGTCCAGCATCACCTCAGATGCCTGGGTGCTTCAAGTCGTGCGAGAAGGCTATCTTCTCCACTTCCACCAGGTCCCTCCCTCCTATTTTCCGGGAGAACCTCCACGACCCCCTCTGCACAGTGAATTACTCCTTCAGGAGTTAGCAGGTCTTCTACGGGAAAAGGCGGTGGAACCGGTGCCCCACCACCTGAAAGGTCAAGGCTTTTATTCCAGGTATTTTCTAATACCAAAAAGAACAGGGGGCCTCAGACCCATCCTGGACTTGCGCAACCTCAACAAGTTCCTCGTGCGGGAGAAGTTCAAGATGCTTACCCTTGGAATCCTTCTGCCCTACCTCCAGCAGGGAGATTGGCTATGCTCCTTGGATCTAAAGGATGCCTACACGCACATCCTCATCCACCCAAGCCACCGCCAATACCTACGGTTTGTGGTGGCAGGAAATCATTACCAGTACCGAGTACTGCCCTTTGGCCTGTCCTCCGCACCGCGAGTCATCACAAAATGTCTCGCGGTGGTGGCGGCCCATCTCAGGCTTCACGGCCTCTGTCTTTCCGTACCTCGACGACTGGCTCATCAGAGCAGCGTCCGCTCTGGAGGTCACCAACGCCACGCGCCGCACGGTGACTCTTCTGCAGTACTTGGGCTTTGTTATAAATTTCGCAAAGTCCACTTTGCTCCCCTCACAGGATCTCGAGTTCATCGTCGCAAGGCTGCACACTCCTCAGGCACGAGCGTACCTACCGCTCGACAGGGCTCAACGGCTCATGGACCTAGCCGACCGTTTTCGCAGCCAGCCCCTGGTCTCCGCCAGGCGCTTCCTGAGACTACTCGGCCATATGGCTTCCACCGTCCATGTGACCCCCAATGCCCGCCTGAACATGCGGCCTGCTCAATGGTGTCTCCGCCTGCAGTGGCGACAAGCCACAGGCGGCCTAGCAGACCTAGTGCGCATCTCCGAGCCGCTGATCTCGTCTCTCCGGTGGTGGCTTCAGCGGCCGAACCTGATATTCGGCATGCCTTTCCAGTCACCTCAGCCGACCCGGGTGCTGACTACAGATGCATCCCTCCTGGGCTGGGGAGCGCATTGCCAAGGGGCTCGTACTCAGGGCCTCTGGACCACGTGGGAGTCTGCTCAGCAGATCAACTTCCTGGAGCTCAGGGCGATCCGCCTGGCTCTCAAGGCCTTCTCCCACCTGACTTCTCACCAGTCCGTCCTTGTCCAGACGGACAATCAAGTTGCCATGTTCTACGTGAACAAGCAGGGGGGCACGGGCTCCTTCCTCCTCTGCCGGGAGGCACAGAAGCTCTGCTCTTGGGCCGTCAGTCACGGCGTTCTCCTCAAGGCAGTTTATCTCCCAGGCCAAGAGAATTGCCTGGCGGACAAACTCAGCAGGATCCTTCAGCCGCACGAGTGGCGTCTGGATCCCGTGATAGTTCAGAAGCTCTTTCTAAAGTGGGGCCTCCCCACGGTGGATCTCTTTGCCAGTCCTCACAACCGGCAACTTCCTCGCTTCTGCTCTCGTCAGCCACACCCCCTTCGGGTTGCGGCGGACGCGTTTCTACTCTCATGGTCGGGGAGCCTTCTGTACGCTTTCCCTCCCATCCCGCTCGTCTCTCGGACTCTTTTCAAGGTTCTCCGAGACAAAGCCTTCATGATCCTGGTGGCCCCTCGCTGGCCCAGACAGCCATGGTTTCCGCTCCTGCTGCAATTAGCGGTGGAGGATCCACTCCCCCTGGGGTTTCAACCGGATCTCCTCACTCAGGATCAGGGGTCTCTGCTACACCCCAACCTCCGGTCTCTCAACCTAATGGCCTGGCTGCTGAGAGGGTAGTCCTTGCTCCCCTTCTCCTGCCGGCAGAGGTGGAGGAGGTCGTCCTAGCTTCGCGACGACCTTCTACCCGAAAATGCTACGCCCTTAAATGGCGTCGTTTTTCCGTTTGGTGTACCCGACAGTCTCAGGATCCCTTCTCCTGCCCGGTGTCGGTGGTCTTGCAGTACTTGCTTTACCTCTCTAATCTGGGACTTAAGTCCAACTCCGTCAAAGTTCACCTCAGTGCTCTTTCAGCACATCATGTGCCGGTGGACGGCAGACCTCTCTCCCACGACCCTCTCGTAGCGAGGTTTCTCCGAGTTCTCCTTCTACTTAAACCACCTCTGCGCCCGCCAGCGCCTGACTGGGACCTGAATGTGGTTTTACAGCGGATCACCTGTCCGCCTTTTGAACCTATGGCTACCTGTTCTCTCCGTTTTCTTTCTTGGAAAACACTGTTCTTGATAGCCCTCACTTCCGCTAGACGCGTAAGTGAATTGCAGGCCCTCGTGTCTGATCCCCCTTACACTCGGTTCTACAAAAATAGGGTAGTCCTACGGACTCACCCAAAATTTCTTCCAAAAGTGGTCTCCCCCTTTCACATCAATCAGGAGGTGGTACTTCCAACCTTCTTTCCCAGACCACACTCCAGCCGAGCTGAAACGGTCCTCCATACCCTGGACTGTAGAAGGGCTTTGAACTTCTACCTTGACCGTACGCGGGAGCACCGTAAGGCTTCTCAGCTTTTTGTGTCTTTTGACCCCAATAAATTGGAGCTCCCGGTCTCCAAGCGTACTCTGTCCATCTGGGTTGCGGACTGTATCTCTTGGGCTTATGGGGCAGCCGGACTCTCCTTGGAAGGTCGAGTCACGGCTCATTGCATTCGGGCAAAGGCTACGTCAGTGGCTTACCTCCGCTCTGTTCCGCTGGCAGACATCTGCCGGGCCGCTACTTGGTCTTCGAGCCAGACTTTTGCGGTCCATTACTGTCTCGAGAGGGAGTCCCACAGGGACAGTGCTTTCGGACAGGCAGTCCTCCGTAATCTCTTTGAGGTCTGAGCAACTCCTACCCTCCATCCCGGTTGTGGGCTACCGGTGGGGGGTAATTCAGCGAAGATTCTTTCCTTCTGTGCTGCTGAGCTAGAGGGAGCTCATTTTTGTGCTTAGGGTCTCCGGTAGCCTTGAGCTTGGGAGTCCCATAAGTGAGGACTGACTTCCTGCTTGGTCCTGGAGAAAGCGTAGTTACTCACCTGTAACAGGTGTTCTCCAGGAGCAGCAGGAATCAGTCCTCACAACCCTCCCTCCTCCCCGTGGAGTTGCAATCATCTGCTTTAGTTTTTTGCAAATTTTTATGCTGTCTTTTTTAGCTATGTCATCTGACTGGCTAAGATGGCACCCTTGGGCGGGAAGGGGACCGCGCATGCGCGCTGCAATTCCCAAAGGCTTTCTTTGAAAGCTGGGGAAAATTGCTCCGCGAGGGCTCCGTCGGCGCCGACGTCACCCATAAGTGAGGACTGATTCCTGCTGCTCCTGGAGAGCACCTGTTACAGGTGAGTAACTACACTATATCTTCGGTCACTTCTTAATAATGGTTTATGGACCTTTCCTCCAGGAACCTGTCCAAACCTTTTTTAAACCCAGCTACACTAACAGCCTTTACTACATCCTCCGGTAACAAATTCCAGAGTTTGATTACACGTTGAGTGAAAAAATATTTTCTTTTATTAGTCTTAAATAGTTTACCCTGTAGCTTCATTGCATGTCCCCTAGTCTTTCTATATTCTGATAAGGTAAACAATCGATCTACGTTTACCCGTTCCACTCCGTTCATTAATTTATAGACTTCTATCATATCTCCCCTCAGCCGTCTCTTTTCCATGTTAAAGAGCCATAAACTTTTTAGCCTTTCTTCATAGGAGTATCCTTCCATCCCCTTTACCATTTTGGTAGCTCTTCTCTGTACCTTTTCTAAAATCGCTATATCCTTTTTAAGATACGGCGACCAGAATTGCACACAATATTCAAGGTGCGGTCTCACCATGGAACGATATAGAGGCATTATAATATCTTTTGTTTTATTTTCCATTCCTTTCCTTATCATAACTAGCATTCTATTTGCTCTCTTGGCCGCCGCTGCACACTGGGCCGAGGGTTTTAACATGGTATCCACAATGACGCCTAAATCTTTTTCCTGGGTGGTGGTTCCTAATGTGGAACCTTGCATCGTGTAACCATAGTTTGGGTTGTTCTTCCCTAGGTGCATAACTTTGCATTTGTCCACATTAAATTTCATCTGCCATTTTGATGCCCAGTCTTCCAATTTATCAAGATCCTCTTGCAATTTTTCACAATCCTCTTGGGTTTTAACAACTTTAAATAGTTTTGTGTCATCTGCAAATTTGATAACCTCGCTCGTTATTCCACTTTCCAGGTCATTTATGAATATGTCAAAAAGCAGCGGACCCAGCACAGATCCCTGGGGTACACCACTATTCACTTTTCTCCATTGGGAAAATTGGCCATTTAGCCCATTTAGCTTTCTATCTTTTAACCAGTTCCTGATCCACAATAGTACACTGCCTCCTATCCCATGACTCTTTAGTTTTGCCAAAAGTCTCTGATGAGGGACCTTGTCAAAGGCTTTCTGAAAGTCCAGATACACAATATCAACCGACTCGCCTTTGTCCACCTGTTTATTCACTCCTTCAAAAAAACATAACAGATTAGTAAGACAAGATCTTCCTTGTCTAAAGCCATGTTGTCTGTCTCCCATTAGGTTGTGACTATCTACATGCTGAGTAATTTTATTCTTTATGATGGTTTCTACCATTTTTCCCGGAACTGACGTCAGGCTCACCGGTCTGTAGTTTCCCGAATCACCCCTGGAACCCTTTTTAAAAATTGGTGTTACATTGGCGATCCTCCAATCTTCAGGTATTAGAGATGATTTTAATGATAGTTCACAGATTACTGATAGCAGTTCTGCAATCTCATATTTCAGTTCTTTCAACACCCTTGGATGTATACCATCCGGCCCAGGTGATTTGCTACTCTTCAGTTTATCTAATAGTTGTAAGACATCTTCCCGATGATGGTATTGGAACGTAGCGTTTCTGCATTCCTTGCCTTGTAGCAAGCGTAGATTCCCGGCCCTGCTGGCGCGCACACTGAGACAGTGGAAACCTCAATGTCGAGGACTCCCCAGGCCACCGAAGGGATCCTCGAGAGCCCCATGCCTCGAGCTGATCCTCGGTGAGGGTCTTGATCCCGTTCCCGATTCTCGGGAGTGAGATCATCCCCGGAAAGCATCTCTGGCTCCAGCCAAGCCCCAGCCATGCTTCATCGAAGGCTGGATCTAATGACGCCCTTAGAGTTGTCTGGCCTGGAGTCTTCGACGGACTACTCACATTGGGAGTCCGAAGATGAGGCTTCCCTGGAGTCATGAGCACACCGTGACCTCCCCTCTGATCCGTCTCTGCCAGCATCAAGACGTCGGTCTCTGCCCGAGGGCACAGAGGAACTCGAAATCCTCCAATATGAGGCCCCACACAAGGAAAGCCGTCAGGTCCCCATCCCCTCCATTCTCGGGTGCCGCCTCCTCTGAATGTGGGAAATGCTGGCGTTGGTGCTGATTGTTAGCCAACGCCTGGATGCTATTTATTTATTTAGACAGATTCGTATGCCACCTTATCCTTCAATCAAGGTGGTCACGTCACAATTGGAGGGTTACATTTAACATTAGGGTATGTGTAAACATTTAGACAGTACATAGAAACATAGAAATATGATGACAGAAAAAGACCACATGGCCTTTCTAGTCTGTCCTTCCATATCAACAACTACAACAGTCCCTTTTTTACCTTTAGAGATCCTCTGTGTTTGTCCCATGCTTTTTTGAATTCAGTTACTGTCCTCATCTCTACCACCTCCACTGGGAGACTATTCCATGGATCCACTACTCTTTCCGTAAAGAAATATTTCCGCATATCACTCCTGAATTTATCTCCCTTCACCCTTATCCCATGTCCCCTTGTAGCAGAACTTGCTTTCAATTGAAAGAGGCTCTCTCCCTGAACATTTATGCCACGGAGGTATTTAAACATCTCAATAATATCACCTCTATCTCGCCTTTCCTCTAAGGTGTACATATTAAGATCCTTCAGTCTGTCCTCATATGCTTTATAATGAAGACCACTAATCATTTTAGTAGCCACCCTCTGCACCGACTCCATCCTGTTCACATCCTTTTGAAGGTGCGGTCTCCAGAATTGCACACTATAGTCCAAATGAGGTCGCACCAAAGACTTAGAGAGAGACGTTATCACCTCCTTTTTTCTGCTAGCCATTCCTCTCCGTATGCACCCAAGCATCCTTCTAGCTTTTGCTGTCGCCTTTTCTACCTGTTTAGCTACTTTAAGATCATCAGACACAACCACGCCTAGGTCCCACTCTTCTTTAGTGGACAAAAGTACTTCACCTCCTATACTATATTGCTCCCTTGGATTGCTGCAGCCCAAATGCATGACCTTACATTTTTTAACATTAAATCCCAGCTGCCAAATTCTAGACCATTCTTCAAGCTTAGCTAGATCCCTCATGTTATCTACACCTTCCTGGGTGTCTACTCTATTGCTATATCACTAACAAAGATATTAAAAAAATCGGACCAAGGACAGATCCCTGGGGCACACCACTGGTAACATCCTTCTCCTCAGAGTGAGCTCCATTTACTTGTACTCTTTGTTGCCTCCCACCCAACCAATTTCTAACCCAAGCAGTAACTTTAGGGTCCATCCCTAGGGTGCTCAGTTTGTTTATAAGTTGCCTGTGAGGAACAGTGTCAAAGGCTTTACCGAAATCTAAATACACCACATCTAGAGCTCTCCCTCGGTCCAACTCCCTGGTCACCCAGTCAAAGAAATCAATCAGATTTGTCTGACAAGACCTGCCTCTGGTGAATCCATGCTGCCTCGGATCCTGTAATCCGCTGGACTCCAGAAACCTCACTATTTTCTCTTTCAGCAGCGTTTCCAATAATTTACTCACCACCGAAGTTAAACTAACCGGCCTGTAGTTTTCAACCACATCCTTACTTCCGCTTTTGTGTAAAGGCACCACATGAGCCTCTCTCCAGTCCTTTGGCACCACTCCCGACTCCAACGAGGCATTGAAAAGGTCAGTCAGTGGAGTTGCTAGAACGTCCCCAAGTTCCCTCAGTATTCTAGGGTGTATCCCATCTGGTCCCATCGCTTGGTCTACTTTAAGTTGAGCTAGTTTCTCACGAACACAGTCTTCTGAAAATTGTTCAAGATGTCCCTCGCTTCTGTTCCTATTTGTGGGTGTTTTCTGAGGTCCTGCTCCTGGTTCTTCATCTTAACACAGAACAAAAATATTTGTTAAGCAATTCCGCTTTATCCTTATCAGCTTCTACATATTCCTCCCCTGCACCCTTGAGTCTGACAATACCACTTTTGCCCTTCCTCTTCTCACTAATATATCTGAAATATGTCTTAGCCAATGCAATAAAATGGGGGGATATTTCCTCCTCCTTTTGAATCTTTGCCTTCTTGACTACTTTGCTAGCTTCTCTAAGTTTTTCCAAATACAGATGCCTGTCTTCCTCTCTCTGTGATCTCTTGTATTACATTACAGCACTTATATAACAGCATTTAGACAGTGCATTTAAAGGTTACTTTTAATATTAGGGTATTTAATAACATGGTATGATAAACGTGTGTGTGGATAGGATGGTGCATACTTAGCTGGCAGCATAAGTAGTATTTCAGTTTAGGTATGGGGTATTGCCTGGATGCTCATATGTTACTATAAATAGAAATATTTTGAGGTCTTTGCGGAATTCTGTGAGGTCATCTAATGCTCTCAGGCTCGTTGGGAGGGAGTTCCATAGTGTGGATGCCAGTAGTAATGGTGCTCTTTTTGAAGTTGTTTGTTTGGTTTTGTGATAGCCTGCAGGTGTACCAATCATGTTGTCGTTATTGGTGGTTCTTGGTCTGTTGCTGATATCCCTTGTTTATAATGTTTTGGAGTGCGTCTGCTGAGAGATGGTGGATGACTTTGAAGATGATCATGATTGTTTTGTATTTAGTTTTTGTCAGCATTGTGAGCAAGTGCAGTTGCTGTAGGACGGGAGTGATGTGCTCAGTCCTTGGTGTGTCTGTAATGATGCGTGCTGTGGTGTTTTGTACCATCTGTAGTGGGTGGAATGTCTGCTGAGGTAGGCCTTGATATAGTGAGTTTCCATAATCAAGCAGTGGTGTAATGAGTGCTTGGCACACTGTGCGGAAGTGGTCCTGACGGAGCATTGGTTTGGTTTATCTAATTGTTTTCAATCGTTGATAGGCCTTGTTTGCGGTTTTGCTGTTGTGGGATTTCAGGTTTACAGCTCTGTCTAGTGTGATGCCCAGATATTTAACTTCTTCTTTGACTACTATATGTTTGTCTAGGTTGCTGATAGTTTGTGGAGGTATGAAGGTGGGGTTCCTGGTGAGGAACATTGCCTCAGTTTTATCGTAGTTGACCGTTAAGTTGTTGGCTATGAGCCAGTTATTCACGTCTTCGAGGCATTTGGTTATTGTTGTGGTGTCTAGTGCTAGTAGGTTGATCGGAGCATACACCATAATATGTACCAGGTCCAGTGAGGACCCAGCTTCAAGAAGGTGCAGCTCCCTCATACTTCCATGTGGTCGAGTCGGCTATGCATCAACAAAAAAGTCCGAAGAATCACTCTTCGGTGCCCCCGGGCAGGGAGTCCTACACCCTCGGGCGTAAATGTTACCAGGGCTCGATGCTAGTGTGCTGTATACAAGCATATCAGCTGTATATTGGCATGTACCTCCAAGACCTAACCAAAGAACTCGGGGGTTTCTAGGCGGGTCTCAGCGGGGACCACTTCGAATGCTTCCAGACCCTCATGAAGTGCTCGAAATATGTCTTGAGCGGCCTACGACTGCTTGGAGTCCAACGTGAGAGTGGCCGCCGCAGGCAATGAAGCTCAACACCAGGCCTGACTCCAGGTGTCAGACCTCGAGCAATGGGTCCAGGAAAAACTCCTTGATGTCCCTTGCCTCAGTGAAAACCTCTTTGGCAAGCCGATGGAGGACAAGGCAGTGGAGATCGAGACAGAGTATGTCACCAGGACTCGACTCTAGAGAAAGACCTCCACTGCTTCCCAAGAAGAACCCATCGGAAAGGCCACCTTACCAAGGTTATCCCCATATCAACCCCCCCCCCGACCTCTCAGTAGCTCATCAGGGCAAGGGAGCAGGCCAGTGCCCATGTAAGCCTAAGAGGCCCAAGCCCTAGACACCAGCTCCAGGCCAGACTGGGTTGGGGTTTTGACTCCCAGAGCATAGCCTTTCCATCCATGGGGGGCCAGCTACAGGCAGGGGTGCCTGATTTATTTTACCCACCGGTAGGCTGCAATCAGCATCAACTCCTGGGAATTTCAGGTGGTCAGGGAAGGTTACCTTCTTCATCTGAACCAGACGCCTCCCCCTTCTTTGCAGGAAAACCCCCTCAGACTCCCCTGCACCAGGTCCTGCTACTGCAGCAAATTGCAGGCCTTCTCAGGAACGGGGCTGTGGAATCTGTACTACACCACCTAAAAGGAAATGGGTTCTACTACAGGTACTTTCTGGTCCCAAAAAGAACAGGAGGCCTAAGGTCCATCCTGGACTTGAGAAACCTGAACAAATTCCTGGTGTGGGAGAAGTTCAAAATGCTCTCCCTTGGAATATTGCTGCCCTACTTCCAGCAAGGAGATTGGCTATGCTCCTTGGACCTAAAAGGATGCTTATACCCACATCCTTATTCATCACAGTCACAGTCAGTACCTATGGTTCATGGTCAGGGACGACCTCTACTAGTACAGGGTACTATCTTTCAGCCTAGCCTCCGCATCAAGAGTTGTCACCAAATGCCTGGCAGTGGTGACTGCCTTACCTCCATCTCCAAGGGGCCTTTGTCTTCCCATACCTGGATGACTGGCTAGTATAGGGAGACACTGCCTCAGACGTGCAGTAGGCCACGTCCCGCACCATCAAGATTCTACAACATCTGAGGTTTGTGATAAACCACCCCAAATCCCACCTCACCAGCACAGGACCTGGAGTTCATAGGGGCTCACCTAGACACCTTCCAAGCCAGGGCCTTCCTCCCCCTGGACAGGGTGGATCACCTCAGGGTCCTGGCGACTGAGGTGCAGCACCATCATGCTGTGCCGGTATGGTCCATGCTTTGCCTGCTCGGCCACATGGCACCCACAATCCATGTAGTCCCCAACGCCCTTCTCCACATGCGGGCAGCTCACTGGTGCCTCCGCCCACAGTGGACTCAAGCCACAGGCAGGCTCTGGGACAGGGTCTCTGTGTCCTGTCAACTAGCAGAGTCACTTGATTGGTGGCATGATGCACAGCACCTGTGGAAGGGCATGTCCTTTCAACACCCAAACCCCCAGAGGGTCCTCATTACAGATGCCTCCCTATTGGGCTGGGGTGCCCTCTGCGAGGAACTGCACACATAGGGCAACTGGTCTCTCCAGGAGAGCCAGCAACTGGAGCTCAGAGCCATTTTTCTGGCTATCAGTGCCTTCCAATACCACCTGCGGCATCAGTCGGTGCTGGTCCATACAGACAACCAGGTCATGATGTTCTTCCTGAACAAACAGGGGGGGCACAGAGTCTCGCTGCCTCTGCCAGGAGGCAGTAGCCCTCTGCTTGTACATGATCAGTCAGGGAATGATCCTTAGGGCAGTATACCTTCTGGGCCAGGACAATGTCCTAGTGGACAGACTGAGCAGAGTTCTCCAACTGCAAAATGGCGCCTAGACCCCAGGGTGGCATAGTGGCTATTCTGACTATGGGGAACCCCAAGTCTGGATCTCTTTGCTAGCCCAGCCAATGCTCAGCTGCCCCGCTTCTGCTGTCCCCAAATGCATCCGTCCCGGATAGCGGCAGACACCTTTCTCATCTCGGTGTTGGAGGGCCTGTTTGCTTTCCCTCCAACACCACTAATCGTGCGGACCCTTTTTTTTTATATTTAACATTTTTATTAAGTCTTTCACATATCATGCAGGCTTTTCTTATTTATAACATCAATCTAACGTTAGCTGACCCAATTACCCCCAGGTTCTAATACATCATTGCATTAGTATTTACTCCACCACCTATCCCCCCCCTATACTTTCACTTCTTGTGCTCTTTCTCCTTTCGCTTGTAACATGTAAACATTTATAGGTATTTCTGCTACTTAACTCATCGGCCATTCCTTTTGTTTACTTGCGGCTTGATATGACTATGTCGCCCTCCTTTCCATTTTCCCAACCATGTCAGGACCCCCTGCCAGTGTTTCATTACCTTTTCCCCTTTCCCATGTCGCAACCCTGTCAGTCTATGCATCAAACACATCTCCTCCATTCTTCTGATAAATCCTGTCCTCTAAGGCCTCCCCTCCCCTGTCCAGTGTTGTGCTATTTCAATTCGTGCTGCTGCTATACAGTGATGTATACCCCTCTCTCCCCTTCCTCCAGATCCTCCCCCAACATATGCAATAGACACACTTCTGGTGTTTTTTGTAGGGCATGGCCGGTCATTTCATATATTATCAATAAGACCTCCTCCCGGAATTGTTGGTTCACACTGCCACCACATATGTAACATATCCCCTTTCTCCGGACTTCCTCTCCAACACCTATCTGATACGACAAAAAAAGACGGGGAGGGGAGTATCGGCATCCAGTACCACCGGTAGAATATAGGCATTTTCTTTTATGTGAATGGCAATGGATATCCCTGCTATAAACCCTTATGACTTTTTCCCACCTTTCCTCTGTCCATTGTTGGCTCAGATCTGCCTCCCATTTCTTCATAAATTCTAGTTTACCCTCCCCGCCTTCCATTAGCCCTTTGTAAATTCTATCAAACACAAAAGGCACCAAGCCAATTCCTGTGAGCCAAAACCACTCCCACTCGGCTCAAACCGAATCAATACATCAACATCAAGAGTGAGGGGGAGCAAAATACACTCAAGACTGACCTGAAGCAGGGCGTTTTAAATTTGAGCCCGAAACGCAGGACTGTGTCGTGTGTGTGTCTCTCACCTGGAAAAATGTGCCGTGGCAGTTAAGTTTTGGTTTATAATTAACTTTTACTGCTGGTTTGATTAAAAAGGACTAAGATTTACCAGGGTCCAGGGGTCTGGTTCTTATGGCCCTGGACAGGGTATTATATGGTCCGACAAAAAATTCTTTCTATACGGGAGTGTATTTTGTTCCCCCTCACTCTTGATGTTGATGCTTTGTAAATTCTAGACAACACAGACCCTTACAGCCTAGATCAGGGGTCGGCAACCCGCGGCTCCGGAGCCGCATGCGGCTCTTTCTCACCTTTGCCGCGGCTCCGGAGCACACTGCCCGCCCGGTATTTATGGCGTTATGGGCTCCCTCCCTTCTTCTGCAGCCGCGGCTCTCTGCCTCTTAGGGAACCGCGGCTGTGCTTTTAAAATCATCTCGGAGCCCTTCCTGTCTTGACGGGCTCCGTGCAGCATTGTCCCGCCTCCAAAGGAAGTGGTAAACAACTTCCTTTGGAGGCGGGACAATGCTGCACGGAGCCCGTCAAGACAGGAAGGGCTCCGAGATGATTTTAAAAGCACAGCCGCGGTTCCCTAAGAGGCAGAGAGCCGCGGCTGCAGAAGAAGGGAGGGAGCTGACATGGAGGGAGGGGGGCTGACATGGAGGGAGGGAGCAGATATGGATGGATGGAGGGAGGGGGGCTGACATGGAGGGATGGAGGGAGCTGATATGGATGGATGGAGGGAGGGGGGCTGACATGGAGGGAGGGAGCTGATATGGATGTAGGTAGGGGGGCTGACATGGAGGGAGGGAGAAGATATGGATGGAGGGAGGGGGGCTGACATGGAGGGAGGGAGCTGACATGGAGGGAGGGAGCTGATATGGATGGATGGAGGGAGGGGGGCTGACATGGAGGGAGGGAGCTGATATGGATGGAGGGAGGGGGGGCTGACATGGAGGGAGGGAGCAGATGATGGATGGATGGAGGGAGGGGGGCTGACATGGAGGGAGGGAGCCGATATGGATGGATGGAGGGAGGGGGGCTCACATGGAGGGATGGAGGGAGCTGATATGGATGGATGGAGGGAGCTGATATGGATGGAGGGAGGGGGGCTGACATGGAGGGAGGGAGCAGATATGGATGGATGGAGGGAGGGGGGCTGACATGGAGGGAGGGGGGCTGACATGAAGGGAGGGAGCAGATATGGATGGATGGAGGGAGGGGGGCTGACATGGAGGGATGGAGGGGGCTGACATGGAGGGAGGGAGCTGATGATGGATGGAGGGAGGGGGGCTGACATGGAGGGAGGGAGCTGATATGGATGGAGGGAGGGGGGCTGACATGGAGGGAGGGAGCAGATATGGATGGATGGAGGGAGGGGGGCTGACATGGAGGGAGGGAGCAGATATGGATGGATGGAGGGAGGGGGGCTGACATGGAGGGAGGGAGCAGATGATGGATGGAGGGAGGGAGCAGATATGGATGGATGGAGGGAGGGGGGCTGACATGGAGGGATGGAGCACTGTTAATGGGGTTGAGGGGACGAGCACTGGAAATGAGCTGATTAGGGGAGGCTAGGACTGGTAATGAGCTGATGGGGGTAGGACTGGTATTGGGCTGATTAGGGGAGGCTAGCACTGGTAATGGGGTTGAGGGGGGATTAGCACTGGAAGGTACTGGGAGTGAGGACTGGAAAGGGGCTGATATTGGGGAGGGTTACTGGGACTGGAAATAGGCTGATGGAAAGAAGTGAAGAAAACGAAAGAAGAGATAAGAAATGGCAGATGGACCATAGACCACAGAAAGAGAGCTAAGAGAAGACAGGAAAGCAGAAGCCTCAGATCGGGACCAGCATGATCAAAGAATAAATTGGTCAGACAACAAAGGTAGAAAAAATAATTTTATTTCATATTAGTGATTTGACTACAAAATCATCATAATTTTGAAATCAAATATTGTTACTTGTTGTTGTGATATTTTCTGGCATTTTTTTTTTTGGTGTGTGAAGGAAGAGGGGTAGTCTTATACGGCGAGTATAGGCCAAACACCTATATTTTAACAGGAAAAGTAGGGGGTCGTATATAGCATTAAGGTAAGAAACAATATATGCAGTGTTAGATTTGTTTTAAATGTCGCAATGGTTTTGCGGCTCCCAGTTTTTTTTTTCCCTTCGGAAACGGGTCCAAGTGGCTCTTTACGTCTTAAAGGTTGCAGACCCCTGGCCTAGATCAAACCACCCTCTGTTACTCCACAGGTCCCTCCATACCCTCTTCTGCCTCACAAAATGAATCACTTGTGCATAGCTATAATAGTCAGTACAGGGTAAACCATACAGATCCTTTATCCCCTCAAAGTCCCGCGGTCCATCCTCCCCTACTATCTGGGAGATGTGTGTGAGACCCCGTTCTGCCCATCTTCGAAGTATCCACCCCCCAGGCCCCTGTCCCCCCTCTAGGCACGCCTCCAGGGTCATCCCCTGTATATATCTTTTCCCTGGTGCTAATACTTTCCGAGTTCTCCGCCAGATCTGCAAAATGTGCCTTACAAAGGGGTTCGACACCCTGCTGGTGTCCCCCCTCCATACCAACCTTTCCAACCCCTCTCCTCTTACAAAATCCTCTTTCATCTGAACCCATTGTTTATATTTTTCTCGGTGCCAAGCATATATTATTTTCAATTGCGCCGCTATGTAATATTTACTAAAATTTGGTACCCCAAGCCCCCCCTCTTCCCTAGCCTTCTGCAAAGTAGACGTCGCCACGCTAGGTCCCTTATTGTTAGATATAAATCGCATAATGCATCGTTGCAACTGCTTCAGCTTTTGCCGTGGCAAATCTATCGGTAATGTTTGAAACAGAAACAAGAAGCGTGGCAATAACATCATCTTCACTGTTGCTATCCGACCGAACCATGATAAGAATCCCTGCCCCCACCCTGCCAATAGGATTTCAACTTGCCCAAATAACTTTTTATAGTTGAGGTCGTAGAGGTCCTCTAACCTGTTGCTTACCTGAATCCCTAAATACCTAATTGCCCACTGAAAGGGGTACTGCCTACTTAAGCTCAGCTGCTTCTCTGCTGATACTGTCAAGTTCAGTATTTCTGATTTTGTCCGGTTGATTGTGAATCCGGATAACTTCCCATATTCCTCCAAATCCCACATTAGCGTAGGTATTGAGCCTCTTGGGCGAGCCACACTCAATATGATATCGTCCGCAAATAATGATATTCTCTAGTCCCTTTTCCCTACCACTATCCCCCGCAGATCCTCCCGGGCTCGCACTCTCTCTGCAAATGGTTCTAGTGAAATTGCAAATACTAGGGGTGACAGTGGACCATCCCTGCCTTCTTTCCTGCTCGAAGAAGGCCGAGTGTGCCCCATTTACTCTAACACATGCCTTTGGGTTCCGGTATAGTGCTTCCACCCATCCCTTAAATTCACCTCCTAACCCCATTCTGTCCATAACCTGGAATAGGAAGGACCAAGACACCTGGTCGAACGCTTTCTCCGCGTCTAGGGACCTTAACACAGCCTCTTGATCGCTGTGCCCCACCGCCCAAATAGTGTTCGGAATCTTCCTAATGTTATCCACCACCTACCGCCCTGGGATAAATCCTGCTTGATCTGGATGAAGGGAGGAGTGGCCTAGTGGTTAGGACAAGGTACTTCAGGCCGGAGGGCGGGGGTTCAAGTCCCACCTGGGGACAGCAATCTCAGGCCGGAGGGACTGGGATTTCTAGTCCTATAGGTACTCCTTGTGGTCTTGGGCAAGCCACTTAACCCTCCATTGCCCATGTTCCCTGTAAGTATTAGCGTATGTGTGTCATATCCCCTCGTATTAAATGTATCTCCCAATTGACCGCTTTGACCCGGTGAAAAGCGGGATATAAATACAGCTAAATAAATAAATAAATGAATCAACTTCCCAATAACCTTGTTTAAACGAGTTGGTAGTATTTTAGCCAATAATTTGGCATCTAAATTGATTAAAGAAATTGGTCTATATGACTTACAGTCCTGCTGGTCTTTACCCTCTTTATGTATCACCGTAATCCCAGCCCACCGTAATCCCAGTATCTGCTAATACCCCACCCTCCCTTGGGAGATTAAACAGCCTCTGCAAGGGAATTAACAAGAGCTGACCAAATTTTCTGTAGAATCTTGCTGTAAACCCATCCAGTCCCGGTGCCTTGTCTACTTTCAACTGTTATCTCCAGGAACAAGCAGGAATGTAGTCTTCACATATGGGTATCGTCGGTACCGACGGAGCCTGCGCGGGAACGCTCCCCAGCGTCCAATTATTTATTATTTATTTATTTATTATTTTATTTAGCTGTATTTATATCCTGCTTTTCACCGGGTCAAAGCGGTCAATTGGGAGATACATTTAACACGAGGATATGACACACATACGCTAAGTGGAGGGTTAAGTGGCTTGCCCAAGACCACAAGGAGTACCTATAGGACTAGAAATCCCAGTCCCTCCGGCCTGAGATTGCTGTCCCCAGGTGGGACTTGAACCCCCGGCCCTCCGGCCTGAAGTACCTTGTCCTAACCACTAGGCCACTCCTCCCACATTAGAAGGCTTTTGGGAACATCCCACAGCGCCTGTGTGCTGCCTTCCCGCCTTTCCCAACTGCCTCTCTCCAGTTCTTTGTTTTCCGCGGAGCCAGCAGGTCGTTTTCCTGTCACCTTAGAAATTATCCCATCTTTTTTATTCTTTTTTGTGGTAGCGTCTGCCTTCCTCGACGCTATACCAGTACCGCCGGTTCTTTCTTTCTTTTTTAAAAAAAAAAAAAATTTGTAATCTTTTTTTTTGGATTTTCCAGTCTTTTTTCTGTCGGGTGCCATGTGCCATTTTGGGCACTAGGCCCAACTTTTCCTTCAGAATGGAAAAACCCGCCTCTGGTTTTAAAAAGTGTTCCAAGTGTGGCGGTACCATCTCCGTCACCGACACTCATGAGTGGTGCCTTAAATGTTTAGGTCCTGACCACTCCATCTCGGAGTGTGTTGCCTGTGGGATGATGTCGAAGAGGGGTCGGCAGAACCGAGCTGCTAAGCTTAGCACCCTTTTTCCCTCTGATGCAGCATCCATGGCATTGACGTCTTCCAGGGCTTCGTCTTCCTCCCATGGATCTCAGGTTACCAAACATAAATCTGGCAGGTCCTCAAAGGGTAGATCTCCTTCCAAGCATCGAGATGCCTCTGACGTTGCCCTTGAGGGACTTGTACCGGCAAAATTGCCCCGGCGGGTGGCTTAGGCTTCCAAAGCACTATCGGGGCTCCAGGATGTTCTCGAGGCCTCAATCTCTGCAGAACTACTGGTGCCATGCTCTGGGGTACCGGCCGCTTCGTCCGGTACTGATACCCAGGCATTGGCAGCATCAATAGACCGGAGGTTCTTGGCTATTGAACGCAGTCTGGTGGCTCTCCTTGTGGCTTCGGTGCCTTCGGGACCGCTTCAGATGGTTCTACCGGTATCGACACCAGTTCCGGTACCGATACCGGTACCGATAGCATCGACATCGGCGACTGTGTTACCGACACCGAGTCATGCTGTTTCCTCCGGTATCGATAGGCCGGTACCGGACCCCTCTGGTACCAACTTTGATCGGTACCGGTATCGTGCTTTGCAAGAGCACCCAGACAGGAGATACTTTGAATCCTCCGAGGAGTCTGAGGATTCTGACAGCTCTGTCGGTACCAGAGTACTTCTCTCTGAGGAGCTTTCCTCTCCTAAACGTAGGATGTCTCCTCCAGAGGATATATCCTTTCAGGATTTCATTCGGGAGGTGGCTAGAGGTCTTTCCATCACAGTGGCTCCTGAAACAGAGCCCAGAGCAAAGGAATTGGAGATTTTACAATATCCTAAAGCTCCCAAAGAGGCCGCTACTTTGCTTATTCGAGAGATCTTGCATGATCTCATGCTAAGAATATGGGAAACACCTCTTACCACCTCTCCTCATTCTCGTAGGCTTGAGACCATGTATCGAGTACCTCCTTGTCCTGGATTTCAGAAAACCCAGTTACCACACCACTCTATGGTAGTGGAATCAGCTATGAGAAGGATCAAGAGTGCAAAAAGACATGCATCTAATCCACCAGGACGTGAATGTAGGACTTTTGATGCCTTTGGGCGTCGAACCTTCCAGGCCTCTATGCTTTCTGCCAGGTTTAGTTCCTACATTTTATATATGGGAATGTTCCTTAAGGAGGTTACAGGAGATCTAGAGCTTATGAGCCCTCTCCTTCCTGATAAGAGACAAGATTATCTTACACTTGTCAAACATGCCCAAGATGTTTCCAAGTTTAATCGTGCAGCTTTTGACTGCTTTGAGTGCATAAGCAGAACCTCTGCCATTGCCATAGGTGCTCGTAGGATTGCCTGGCTCCAGGCATCTGACTTAGAACTCTGGGTACAGGACAAACTGGGGAATATCCCTTGCACAGGCGAAAATCTCTTTGGCAAAAATTGGCAAGAAAAAGCTAATGAGCTGGATGCTGATAATACCACTTTGGATAGACTATCCAAGGTTACAGCTGATCCTGCAAGGAGAAAATCCTACAAGAAACCATTCTTCTCTAAAAAGAAGAGGTTTTACCCCTCCTATACCCAGCAGGGACATTCTACAGGTCAGTCTGCCCGAAAGGGACACAGCCACCAAAACAAAGAAAAACAAAGTCTGTTAAGCCTCAACTGGCCCAGCAGACTCAGCCTTCACAAGGGCTTTGACTCCCATCTAGAGAACTTGGCCTTCATGGCCCTCAACGGGCCAGAGCCCTCCACCATTCCAGGAAGTTTGTGTCATTTTGCCCCCAGATGGGAGCAGATAACAGCAGAAGAATGGACTCTCCATTGTAAAGGAGGGGTACAAGCTTCATTTCCTCAACATGCCCCCTCCTACAGTTGTAAGACAGTTCAATTCTCAGACTTCACTCGAGAATCAGTTGGGTCAAGAGGTCAATTTACTTCTTGCCCACGGGGCAATAGAAGACGTACCCATTTCCCAACAGGGTACAGGGTTTTACTCCCCCTATTTCCTTATTCCAAAGAAAACGGGGGGCACAGACCCATTTTAGACCTCAGAGAATTGAACAAATTCCTGTTTAAGGAGACGTTCAAGATGATTTCTCTAGGAACTCTTCTGCCATACCTTCAGAGTCAGGATTGGCTTTGTTCTCTAGATCTCAAGGATGCGTACACCCATGTTCTCATCCATCCAACTCACCGAAGATTCCTTCGGTTTCTATTTCAGGGGAAGCACTACCAGTACAGGGTTCTTCCTTTTGGTCTGGCCTCAGCACCAAGGGTGTTTACGAAATGCATGGCTGTAGTGGCAGCATTTCTTCGCACTCTAGGAATATTCGTCTTCTCCTACTTAGACGACTGGCTCATTCGAGCCCCATCAGAGTCAGAGGCCAGAATTTCCCTATCTTGCACAATGCGTATACTTCAGTATTTGGGCCTGGTCATAAACACCTCAAAATCCAACCTAACTCCCACTCAGTCTCTAGAGTTTGTAGGAGCTATGCTGGATACCAGGAAAGCAAGGGCCTATCTTCCACAGCCCCGCTGCCTTCGCATTGTGCAGTTAGCTTCCCAAGCAGTGTTAAAGACTCATCTCACTGTTCGGGAAATCTTACAATTGCTAGGCCACATGGCATCTACCGTGCATGTGGTTCCCTATGCTCGCCTCCATATGAGGGCAGCCCAATGGACTCTATCCACTCAGTGGACCCAAGCATCAGGCTGCCTGTCGGACAAAATAGCAAACTCAAGTCGCCTTATTTTGTCCCTACAATGGCGGCAGTCAACCCAAAACCTGTTGGTGGGGTCCTCTTTCCAACAGCCCCACCCCAGGTCACTCTAACAGAAGCCTCACAGGTGGGTTGGGGAGCTCACCTACAAGATCTCTCTACCCAAGGCACCTGGACTCCACAGGAGACCCATCTACACATCAATCTCTTGGAGCTCAGAGCAATCTTCATTGCTCTTCGAGTGTTCCACACCCAGCTGAGCTACAAGACAGTCCTAATTCAGACGGACAATCAAGTAGCTATGTTCTATCTGAACAAGCAGGGAGGAACAGGCTCTCTGTCGCTTTGCAACGAAGCTTTGCGACTATGGGCCCTCGCCAGAGAGCATCAGATTCATTTCCTTGCGGTGTATCTGCCAGGCATTCAAAACTCCTGGGCAGACAGACTCAGTCGAGTTCTGCTTCCGCACGAGTGGTCTCTTCGTGCAGACCAGGTAGCAAAAATTTGTCAAATTTGGGGAACTCCGTACATAGACCTCTTTGCAAGTCCGTTGAATGCCAAACCTCCCCGATTCTGTTCCAGAATTCCGGCACAGGGTTCTCAGGCCAAGGATGCTTTTCTCCTCCATTGGGGTCAGGACTTCCTATATGCCTTTCCACCCATTCCTCTAATTCCCAAAACCCTATTCAAGCTTCAGAGAGACAGAGGCCATATGATGCTCATAGCTCCACATTGGCCTCGGCAGGTGTAGTACCCTCTGCTCCGACATCTCTCTCAAGCTCCATCTCTGGAGTTAGGATCTGCTCCAGATCTCCTGTCTCAGGAGGACGGGATGTTGTGGCATCCCGATCCCCACTCTCTGCATCTCAGGGCCTGGGAGGGCCTAAACCTTCATGGTCTTAACCTGTCTTTATGCTTCTAGAAAGCCTTCCACAAGACACTCTTATGCTTTCAAGTGGAAAAGGTTTTCCATATGGTGTTCGCAGAAGGGTCTTGACCCCCTGGCAATACCTCTGGAATCCTTATTGGAGTATCTCCTTCATTTATCAAATGCAGAGCTTAAGACTAACTCAATATGAGTCCATTTAAGTGCTATTTCAGCTTCTTTCAAGCCTTTAAATGGACAACCTATTCCTCTCATCCTCTCATAGCGAGATTTATGAGGGGCCTCCTTCTAACTAAGCCTCCCATTAGGCCACCTCCGGTAGCATGGGACCTAAATCTGGTTCTTGGACAGCTCATGAAGCCGCCTTTTGAACCTCTAGCTACTACCTCCTTGAAGTTCCTTTCCTGGAAGGTTATCTTTCTCATTGCAATCACATCAGCACGTCACATCAGTGAATTGCAAGCATTAGTGGCTGATCCTCTTTATATGAGGTTCCATCATGATAAGGTAGTCCTTAGGACTCATCCACACTATATGCCAAAGGTGGTCTCACCTTTTCATTTAAACCAAGCAGTTTACCTACCTGTGTTTTTTTCCAAGGCCTCATACTTCAAATGCAGAAAGGAATATTCATACTTTGGATTGTAAAAGAGCACTTGCTTTTTACTTACAAAGAACACAGCAACATAGAAAGTCCTCTCAACTTTTTGTTGCTTTTGATCCTTCTCATTTGGGACTTCCAGTCTCCAAGAGAACATTGTCCAACTGGATTGCACAGTGCATTTCTTTTACCTTTCAGAGTAAAAACCTTTCTCTGGAAGGCCATGTTACAGCTCACAATGTGAGAGCCATGGCAGCCTCAATGGCTCATCTACACTCTGTGTCTATTGACGACATCTGTTGAGCAGCTACTTGGGCTTCGGTTCATACCTTCACAGCCCATTACTGCTTAGACAAGGACTCCTGCCGGGATGCCTTGTTTGGTCAGGCTGTTCTACGACACCTGTTCCATACTTAATCAACTTCTACCCACAATTCCCGGTAGGATACCAGAGATCCATGGGGGGAAGTGGAGCCCTTTCAGAAGGGCACACAACTTCTGGGGTCTCTCCCTGGCATCTGTAGCTAGGGAGTCCCCATATGTGAAGACTACATTCCTGCTTGTTCCTGGAGATAGCATAGTTACTCACCTGTAACAGGTGATCTCCGGGAACAACAGGAATTTAGTCTTCACAACCTACCCACCTCTTTTCTTTTCTTTCCATCTCTTTCTCTCTCTTTGTCTCAGCTTTAAAACTCAACTGGAGAGAGGCAGTTGGGAAAGGCGGGAAGGCAGCACGCAGGTGCTGTGGGATGCTCCCAAAAGCTTTCTAATTGGACGGTGGGGAGCGTTCCTGCGCAGGCTCCATCGGTACCGACGATACCTGTATGTGAAGACTAAATTCCTGCTGTTCCCGGAGATCACCTGTTACAGGTGAGTAACTATGCTTTATTGCCTGTAAAATCTCCCCTTCCCCTATTGTTATGTTTAACTGGGTTTGTTCCTCCCTACTCAAGGTCGGGATCTCAATAGAGTCCAAATAGCTTTGCACTCTTTCCGAGTCCGGGGGAGTCCGAATTGCATACAATTCCTGATAATATCTTTTAAAGGCCTCTCTTATATCCCCATCTTTATAAACCAAGTTCCCCTCCCGGTCCCTAATTCGCAATATTTGAGATCTTAATTTCCTTTGTTTCAATCTCTGCGCCATATAGTGCCCTGCTTTATTCCCCCCGTCAAAAAAACCCTGTCTCAGTAGTTGCATTCGGTATCTTATAATATCTGCCTGCATAGCATTCAGTTGTGCCCTAACCGCCAGCACTTGGCCTCTGTACTTCCCTCTTCCATCTTCTTCTTCCAATGCCCTTAATTTTTCTCTCAGTTCCCGCTCTTTCTCCTCCCGCTACCGCTTTTTGTGTGCCTCCCCATTTGAGAAAGATGCCCCGCACCACTGCCTTATATCCATCCCACACATTCCCCCCCCCCCCCCCAGGCTACCTCCCCATTATCATTCCATCTAAAGTACTGCACTATCTCCCGCTCTATCTCCTTTCTGACCCTCTCATCCTCCAACAAGGTTTTGTTTAACCGCCTGAACTATATGCCTCCTCCCTCTCCCTCCAATGTCAGCCTAACCTCCACCAATGCATGATCGGACCAGGTTATGGAATCCATGTCAGCCACCTTAACCCTTCCCGCCAGTTCCTTTGTTATCCAAATGGCATTTATTCTGGAGTATGATCCATGCACGTGTGAAAAGAAGGAAAATTGCCCTTTTTTCGGGGGTGGTATAGTCGCCATGTATCCATCAGACAATGCTGGGTTACAAATTGCGATATTTTCGTCTATCTGCTCTTTTGCCCTCCCGTTTCCCTGTGGCATCCTGATCTGGATCCCATGTTAAATTAAAGTCTCCCCCGCAAATAATGTTTCCGTTACCTGTGTTTCCCACCTCCGCTTCTAATTTTGTCCAGAATGCCCCTTGTCCCCCTGTTGGTTCATAGACATTAATTATACAATACCATTCATTCCCTATTCGTATACGTATCACTATATATCTCCCCTCTTTATCTCAGATTACCTTCTGCACCTCCGTTTTCAATTTGGAGGCTATAAAAACTGCTACCCCACCCTTCTTTTTTTCCACTGTGTTTGATGCATAAAGACCCATCTCATATCCCATAAGCTTAACTTTATGTTCTGTTGCCCTTGTTAAGTGCGTCTCCTGTATCAGCACTATCGATGCACTTTGGCGTTGTACCTCTTTGTAGAGTTTCTGCCGCTTGACTGGCGAGTTAAGCCCTTTAATGTTTAGTGTTACAATTTTTAGCTCACCCTGTAATCCCTGTCCCTTCCTTCTGTGCCTCCTCTCTGCTATCTACCCCCTCCCCTCCCTCTCCAACTTCTCCACTGAGGAGATACGACTTCCATATCGGTGCCCAAGTATCGGACCGCAACCTACCCTTGCCCCTCTTCCTTCCCCCCCTTCTCTCTTCCTTCCATACTCCCTCTGCCCTCCTTGCACCTCCCCCCCCCCTCACCCCCCCTCCCCCCCTCACCCTCACCCTCACCCTTGCTCTTTAGTTCGCTTCCCTTTAGAAAATCCCCCATCCTCTACCCTACCTTGAAGCCCCCCTCCTCCTTATCCAACCCCTCCCTCACTCCCCCCTCTCCACCCCCCCATCTCCCCTCCCTAACCCACACCTCTAACTGGTGCTTATTACAACCACCCAAAACCTTTCCGTATTAAATATGATCTGAATCAAGTCCATAAATTATCCTCAGCTTCAGCCTTCTTCGTTTTCAGTCGCTTTTTCCCGTTGCCGGTCCTTGGCTCGTCTCTCCAGTCTCTTTCCGCCTTCTGTTGCTCGATGCCACCTCATGCTCTCCGCCCTGTTAGTGTTTGTCTCAGTGTCCTTGGGTTTAGTTGGACTGCTAGCCGCTTCCGGAAGATTTGCTGCTCCTAAATCTCTCAGCGCTCTCTAGGCTTCTGCACTTGTCTTCACTCTCCAGGACCGACCTTGTACTGTGATCAACAATCTGAATGGATACAGCCATTTATATCTCAGGTCGGCCCTCCTCAAGTAAGCCGTAACCTCCTTTATCTCCCTTCTACGTTTTAGCATTCCCTGGGACAGATCCTGGAACAGCTCCAGTTTGTGTCCTTCCCACTGAAAGATTCTTAGTTTTCTAGCTGCTCCCAGAATGTGTTCTTTCATCTTGAAGGAGCTCAAGCAGATCACAATGTCTCTCGGGCGATTGTCGTTTATGGGCCCCAGCCCTCTATGCGCCTTTTCTATTTTCAGCTAGTCCCCTTCATCCTCCACTGTTAGGGCTGCCGCTTTGAGAAGTTCTCCAAATACTTTTAGAGCCACCTCCTCACTGTTGTATTTGGGTTCCTCCAGGATGCCTCGCACTCTAATGTTGCATCTTCTAGACCGATCCTCCAGGTATTCCGTTTTAACCTTCATCTCCTCTTGAGCCTGCCTGAGCTCCTCCCAGCCTTTCTGGATGTGCTCCATAGCCGTCCCTTGTTGTTCCAGCTGAGTCTCTGCGTCCTCCACTCGCTCTTCCAGGTCCGTGATGTCTTGCTTGATTGCTTGTAGGGTCTCTCTTAACTCATTTTTTACTCCACTAATCTCCTCCTTTAGGTCCTCTTTTAGTTCTATGAGCCACTGTTTGATTTTCTCAGCCATTCCCACGCACTCCTCTCCTTCCGTGTCCTCTTCTTGCTCTGGCGATGAGGCCACCATCATTTTGCCAGCCTTCTCCCCCGCCTTCCCTCCTCTTGATGGCACATAAGAGGAGCGAAATTCCGCCAGCTTTTTCTTCATGGCCCCTTCTCTTTTTGATTTGTCCATCTGTTGTTTTGAGTGAGTTCCTCTCCTCTGGCAGTGGGTACTTTGAGGGTCTCTGCGGCTCTCCTCCTCCCCGTGGATTGCTCGGACTGATCTTCAAACTTCTCACCCTGACCAAGGCACTACTATTCCTCCCGTCAGGGATAGCCACTGGCTTGCAGAGTTGAAATTGCTGCTGCCTCTGGACTTACTTGCTGTGCCACTCGCAATGCAGCCTTGCTTTTGTTTGCCTAAACTGCCCCGCTCTTCCGGGCCTCTTCCGGCCTTTTGGTACTCCCCTGCAGGCCGCCTCCTCCCTCCGAGTCAGCTCCCCTTTCTCCTCCACACGCTTTTGCCGCTCCCCACACACCTGTGTATTGTCTGGTGCTTCCGCTTCTCCACTGGGTGCTGGGTGCTCCAGTCCAGCCCGGTTTGCGCTCGTCTGCTCTCCTCCGGGCACTTCGCTCCCCCAACACTTGGCTGCTCACTCGGGCCTCTCCCAACTGCCGAGGCAGCTTCTCCTCCCGGTCTCGTCCGTCACTCCGCCTCCAGCTCTCTGCCGGACAGATCAGCCACCTCTCTCTGCCGCTCCAGCTTGCAGCGATCCGCCTCCCGTTCATACCCAGGCCGTGCTCACCCTCCGCGGGGCTCTCCAGCCTGCTCTGCTCCACTCGGTCCTCTCACCACACTCCTGCAATGCTGCGGGGGAGCACTGTGGATCGCGCCTGCTTCGGTTTTTTGGATGGGATCTTTCTCCCCTAACTCCTTTGCATTTCGCTGCTCTGATTGCTGCGCCCTTGGGGGGGTTATACCCCTCTTTGGCAGGTCTTGTAGCGGAGCTGTTCTGCTACTCCGCCATGCGCTCTGATTGCATCACCGGAAGTCCGTGCGGACCCTCTTTAAGGTTCAGCGGTACAAGGCTTCCATGATCCTGGTGGCCCTGGGGTGGCCCAGACAGCCTTGGTTTCCTCTGTTACACCGCCTCTCGACAGAGCTCCCAGTCCCTCTGGGGAATTCTCCAGGATTACTGACCCAGGAGGAGGGCTCAATTCTCCACCCTAACCCTGGGATCCCTGTCGCTAACAGTATGGCTGCTGAAAGGTTGCCCTAGCGCCCCTCAACCTCCTCAGGGAGGTGGAAGAAGTCCTCCTGGACTCTCATAAAAACTCCACAAGATGAACCTATGCCTTCAAGTGGCGCAGATTCTCGATATGGTGTATAGAGCAACGGATAGATCCATTCTCCTGCCCAGTGCATATGGTGCTGCAGTACTTGCTCCACCTCTTGCAGACTGCACTCAAGTCCAACTCCATCAGGGTACACTTGAGCGTGCTCTCCGCGAACCATCGCTCCATATCGGACAAATCTCTGTGCAGCCCCTTATTACCCAATTCATGCAGGGCTTGCTGCTCTCTAAACCTCCCATCCGGCCGCCTCCGGTGGAATGGGATCTCAACATGGTTCTGATACAGCTTACCAAGCCACACTTTGAACTCTTGGCTACTTGCTATTTGCGTTATCTGTCCTAGAAAGTTGCCTTCCTGGTGGCGCTCACCTCTGCTCACAGAGTCAGCAAGCTTCAGGCCTTGGTGGCTGAGCCACCCTACACCAGGTTCTACAAGAACAGGGTTGTGCTTCACACCCACCCTAAATTCCTCCCAAAGGTGGTATCCGCCTTTCACCTCAACCAAGAGGTGGTGCTCTCTACCTTCTTTCCACAGCCCCACTCTGATAAGGCAGCGGCTGTTCTCCATACTCTGGACTGCAAAAGGGCCCTGTTCTTCTACCTGCAATGTACTTGGGGCCAATGCAAAGCCTCACAGCTTTTTGTTTCATATGACCCCAGTCGACTGGGGGAGGTTGTCGCCAAGCGGACCCTGTTCACCTGGGTGGTGGACTGCATCGCCTTTGCCCATGATCAGGCTGGGTTTTCATTGGAGTGTCTGGTCAGGGTGTGCAATGTCAGGGACATGGCAACTTCAGTTGCGAGCCTACGCTCTGCCCCTGTGGCAAATATCTGCCACCTGGTCCTCAGTCCACACTTTCGCAGCTCACTATTGCCTGGAGAGGGAGTCCTGACAGGACAGTGCCTTCGGCCAGGACATACTTTGTAATCTGTTCAGGGTTTAGGCAACTCCTGCCCTCTGACCCTTCTTGTTCAGGCTACCGGAGCCATGGTACTCCCTGGACACTTGGGTCCTCTGAGTCTGTCCTCAGATTCTCTTGCGGCTGCTCACGGCTGGGCCATGTTTTTTTTTTCTACAGGTTCTCTGTAGCCTGTAGCTAGGGAGTCCCATATATGAGGACTGACTTCCTGCTTGTTCCTGGAGAAAGCATAGTTACTCACCTGTAACAAGTGTTCTCCAGAGACATCAGGAATCAGTCCTCACAACCCTCCCTCCACCCCTTGGAGTTGCTGTACTATTTTTGCCATCTTCTTTTGTCGGCTCTAGCTAAGTCATCTGACTGAGTAAGATGGCACCCTTGGGCGGGAAGGGGACCACTGCTGTGTTCTGCCTTTGTAATCATTGTATCAGACCATTTTGCAGCACTGGTTCCTACTTTGGTTTCTAAGTTCGAGAAAGCCTCATGCATCATGTGGATCCACTGGAATCACCACCCAGCCCTACTTAAAAATAGTATTTCAGTCGCTGATTTCCTTTCTGGATTGGCGTTCTCGATCAACCTAAATGTGATCTCTGACATCTTTTAATGTTTGATGGTTTGCCATTTCATTTTATTTGCTTAGATTGCTGTGTTCTGTAAGGAGAGTGCCTGAGTTATGATGCCATCTTTGCAGCTGATGTTAATTTCTCTAAACTTTTACATTTTAACCATGCATTCCTTATTTTTAATGTTTTTTAAATATGTATATTATCTTTTGTAAACTATTTTGAACTGTTTTCCAGGAAGGTGGTATATAAGTATTTATAAATAAAATAAAACAAGCAAGTTTCTTCATATGTTGATGCTCAAATAGTCAATGCCACCCTATTGAGAAAAGGTTTGGCTCTATTCTCTAAATATATCAAGGACGCCTGTTCTCATGTACAGATGTTATCTCAGGGTTATTGCAGGTCATTAGCATTTCCAGTACAGAGTTCTACCTTTTTGGTTTCTTTTTCATATCAGGTCTTTACTAAATGCTTAACTGTGTTTATGCTCATCTCGGATTCAGAGGAAGTCAAATTTTTCTTTAACTAGTAACTGTCATCTTAAGTCCCTTTTGTGACTGCAATGCAAGCACAACCTGTCAGTTGCTGTGTTTTTTATGGTGGTGCCATATCAAATCGTCCTTTAGATCTTACAGGGAATGTTTTCAAGGGAGAGGCATCAGTACTTGTAAGTGTGCCCTCAGTAAGTGTGCCCTCATAAACGCACGGTCTGTCCGTAAAAAGTGGCCAGTCATCACTGACCTCATACCACACCTCGAGCTAGACATCCTGCTAGTGACAGAATCGTGGCTCACTGTTTCAGATTCAGCCCTCATCAACCAACTTATCCCCCCTGACTTCTCAATCCACACATGCCACAGAACAGACCGCAGAGGAGGTGGTGCCTTCATTCTGGTAAAAACGGACCTCCAGTATCAAATGATCAGCTCAACACACCTTGATGTGATCACCATATCCAACAACCACAATACCATCAACCTTATCTACAGATCCCCAGCTTCATCCCCTGAAGACCTCACGAATATAATTGACCTAGCCTCCAACCCCAAGAACACACGCAATCCGAACTGGGTACTGGTTGATTTTAACCTACCAGCCCTACAGGATAATCATTCCAAAGCCTTCCTTGAAGCACTCAACAAACTGGGCTATGAACAAATAGTGGATGCCCCCACCCATCGAAAAGGTAACATACTAGACCTTGTTTTCATCCCTCGACCAGATGTGAGCTCGAACTACAACTTCAACGTAATTATCTCCCCTGTCCCATGGTCGGATCACAATCTAATCAGATTCCAAATACCTATGCACCAGGATAGTGAATGGACAACGAAAGTAACGGAAAAATCAGCAGCACCCTCAGGACGTTTCAGACTCTTTGACGGAGAGGCGATCATCAAAGAGGCCCTTCCTAACATCACTACTGCGTCACCTAACCTTGAAGATGTGATGGCCTCATGGAACAACAGCTTGAGCTCCTTTGCATGCATATCTAACCAAGCCAAACCACAGGCCTCAGATAAGCAACCAAGAAGTAGAAAACCTGCACGCTGGTACACCACCGAGCTACAGACCTCACTACACCTACTGAGGAAACGAGAAAGAAAATGGCGACATACACAGTCCCCAACAGACCAGACAGCCTACAACTCCCACCTGCAGACACACTGGGACTTAATATCAACAAAAATGAAAGAACATCACTCTGAACCCTTAAGCAGATCACTGAACAAACCCCACGAGCTGTTCAATATAGTGAAGGCCCTAACGAAGGAACCCTCATCCTCCCAACCAGCCATGATACACCCCCAGGACTATGCAGACTACCTGCTGGCCAAAACCAATAACGTCAGCAAAGCCATGCTGTCCAGCCCCAGTAACAACCCAGCCCAACTTAAGCCACTTACTTCTCTCATGACACCATCAGCTGCAAGTATTGAGGACATCATTGCTGTCATCAATGCCACCACTGCTCGAAACGACCCTTGTCCAGCATTCTGGATAAGATCACTATGTAAGGAAATCAGCCCTATATTAGCCAAGATCATTGACCTGTCCTTCTCTACAGGACTATTCCCATCATGCCTCAAGCAGACGTCAATTCGGCCCCTTCTGAAGAACACCAAACTAAATTCCCAGAAGGTAGAATCATACCGACCAATAGCGAGCATCCCGCTGCTAGCAAAGATAATCGAGAAGGTCGTCCAACGTCAAATACAGGACCACATTGACTCTACAGCTCCCCTTGACCCATACCAACATGGCTTTAGGGAATCAATGGCATTGAAACTCTCCTTACCACACTCATCAACACATTGATCATGGGGATCGACAACATCAAACAAGGATATGCTTTAATTTTCCTGGACATTGCTGCTGCGTTTGACTCCGTAAACCATGAGCAACTCTTGATATGGCTCCAGGATAAGGGAATTAATGGCTCAGCATGGAGTTGGTGTAAATCCTATCTAACGGACAGATGGCAGCAGGTACGGACAGAATCCACAACCTCTGAGCCTTTCCAACAAAAACATGGTGTACCTCAGGGCTCCTCACTCTCCCGCCCTCTTATTCAATATATACATGCAACCCATATGTGAAATAATACGCTCATTTAACATATCATGCCTGATCCACACAGATGACGTACTACTCTTCACTCCATTCACGATCGACCATCCTGATTTCTCCCCACTAGTAAAATGCTTCGAGGCTGTAACCGACTGGCTCCACTCACAGAGCCTCAAGATAAACTTCAGCAAGACGGACGTACTGTTCATCACAAGAAATCAATCCTTCTCACCACCGCCGACATTAAAGACACGAGATGCTGAACTCCCAAGTAGACCCAGCATCTGCTACCTAGGCGTTACGTTAGACCAGCACCTCGAATTTAAAACGCACATCAGCAACACCATCAAGCAAATTTACCACAAAATACGAACATTGCGACATCTCCGACCCCTGCTGCAACCAGATGACTTCAGAACAGTTTTTCAGGCACTGGTGACCCCCCCCCCCCCCCCACTTTGACTACACCAACGTGATCCTGCATGGCCTACCCAAAAACACGCTAAAACCATTACAGTTGGCAGTGAACGCAGCTGCACGCTTCCTACACGGAGCCTCTAGAAGAGATCACATCACCCCAATCCTAAAGGATTTAGACTGGCTACCAATCTACTGCCGACTCACCTATAAAGTAGTCCTGATGACCTTCAAGGCCATCAACAAAATATCCCCCGCCTCCCTAACAGACCTTCTTTACCCACTCCAGCA
This sequence comes from Ichthyophis bannanicus, assembly GCA_033557465.1. Lineage (NCBI taxonomy): Eukaryota > Metazoa > Chordata > Amphibia > Gymnophiona > Ichthyophiidae > Ichthyophis > Ichthyophis bannanicus. The sequence goes on from CM066046.1 coordinate 23,666,207, forward strand.
AACACAACAAGGAGAGCATTCTCCACCAATACTCTACAGACCCTTAATGAAATAACAAAATGCACCCAGGCAACAAAGAACCGAGCCTTCAAGTTCTATGCTCCCAGCTGCTGGAATGCGCTCCCAACCACCGTCAGAGCGATCATGGATCTTGCCCAATTCAGAAAAGCACTAAAACACCACCTCTTTCTCCTACACTACTCACAACCCAGTAACTCAACTTCACCCACCATACATCCTGCTAGGCAATTGTAAGTTACAGACAACTCATGTTTATATTGTAGATAGTTGTAGATAACTGTAGATAGTTTCCTCAGTTGAAATCCAAGTTGTATCACCCGTTCAATGTAAGTGCATAACAGTTCCCCTGTTCTGCACAAAACTGTTATCTGTAAACCGCACTGATTTTAAAGAGCGCGGTATATAAAAGCAATAAAATAATAATAAATAAATATACTTGGGGCACATTGGAGCTTAGTATATACGTTAACTTCCTATTATTACCAAAATGCTGACTCCTGTCAAGATGACAAACTTGAACAGTTTAACAGAAATTGTTTAAAAAGGAAAATTCCCCTCTAACTCCTTCCCATGTTCTCTGATTCTATGGGGATGTCTTGAGGAGCTGAGAAAATTAGGGATATCAAGACAACTCTTAACTTGGAGTTCTTGGATAAGTGACTACTTTCTCCTTGGATAAACAGAAAAGTTGACGTTGCTTAGCTGTAACTGGTATTCTCCATGGACAGCAGGAGAAGTCTGTACCTCCCACCTTTCCTAAGAGTTTCTTGATTTTCGCTTTTATATTCAACAGGGGTGACTACATAGCACCAGGACACATGCACAATCCTCACACTTGCTCAGTTGAAGCAGTTTTATTTCCTACCTGTAGCTAGGCACCTGTTCAAAATTTGGAAGTCATTGATTGTGCATATATGTGACTGGTTTACTCTGCTGTTCATGGAGAGCACTAGCTCCAGGCAAGCAAAATTGCTTTACCTGTAATTGGGGTTGTCAGGAGGATAAATAACCATACATCCTTCCTCCCCACCTTTTAAAAACTGTTTTACTGAGCAAGGACAATTATGCAGGAACTCCTGCACATACTCAGAAAGGTCTTCTAGGTATCTCCAGGAATAAGCAGGAATGTAGTATTCACATATGGGCATCGTCGGTACCAATGGAGCCTGCGTGGGAACGCTCCCCAGCGTCCAATAGGAAAGCTTTTGGGAGCATCCCACAGCGCCTCCGTGCTGCTTTCCCACCTTTCCCAACTGTCCCTCTCCAGTTCTTCATTTTCCATGGAGCCGACAGGTCGCACATCCTGTCACCGCAGAAAACAATCCCTTCTGTTCTTCCTTTTTGTGGTCGCGTCTGCCTTCCCTCAACGCTACACCAGTACCGCCGGTGGTGGTTCATTCTTTTCTTCTGAAACCCCCCCCAAAAAAAACTTTCTTCTGAAGTCTTTCCAGTAATTTCCTTTCAGGTGCCATGCGCCATTTTGAGCACTAGGCCCAACTTTTCCTTCAGAATGGAAAAACCCGCTTCGGGTTTTAAAAAGTGTTCTAAGTGTGGCGGTACCATCTCCGTTACTGACACCCATGAGTGGTGCCTCAAATGTTTAGGTGCTGACCACTCTATTTCAGAGTGTGTTGCCTGTGGGATGATGTTGAAAAGGAGCCGGCAGAACCGACCTGCTAAACTTAGCACCCTTTTTCCCTCCGATGCAGCCTCCGTGACATCGACATCTTCCAGGGCTTCGTCTTCCTCTCATGGATCTCAGGCAACTAAACATAAATCTAGCCGATCCTCAAAGGGTAGAGCTCCTTCCAGACAACGAGATGCCTCTGGCGTTGCCCTTGAGGGACTTTCACCGGCAAAATTGCCCCGGCGGGAGGCTTTGGCTTCCAAAGCATTAACGGGGCTCCAAGATGTTCTCGAGGCTTCAACCTCGGCAGAACTACTGGTGCCATGCTGTGGGGTACCGGCCGCTTCATCCGGTACCGATACCCAAGCATCGGCAGCGTCGATAGACCAGAGATTCTTGGCTATTGAACGCAGTCTGGTGGCTCTTCTCATGGCCTCAATGCCCCTGAAACCGCTTCAGACAATTCAACCAGTACTGGCACCGACTGCATCGACATCGGCAGGTATTCTACCGGGACCGAGTCATGCGTATTCATCCGGTATGGACAAGTCGGTATCGGACCCCTCCGATGCCGACTTCGACCGGTACCGTGCCTTGCACGCTCACTCGGATCAGAGATACTTCGAATCCTCGGATGAGTCTAAAGACTCTGAAAGCTCTGCCGATACCAGAGTACTTCTTCCTGAGGATTCTTCTTCTCCTCAGCGTAGGACGTCTCCACCAGAGGTTTTGTCCTTTCAGGATTTTATCCGAGATGTGGCTCGAGGTCTTTCCATCACAGTGGCTCCTAAAAAAGAGCCTAGGGTAAAGGAATTAGAAATTCTGCAATACCCTAAAGCTCCCAAGGAGGCAGCTGCCTTACCTATTCATGATATCTTGCATGATCTCATGTTAAGGAAACACCTCTAACCACATCTCCTCACTCTCGAAGACTCAACACCATGTATTGAGTTCCTCCTTGTCCTGGGTTTCAGAAGACAAAATTACCACACCATTCCATGGTGGTGGATTCAGCTATGAGAAGGATAAAGAGTGCAAAAAAGCATGCATCTAATCCTCCAGGACGTGAGTGTAGGACTCTTGACGCCTTTGGATGTCGAACCTTCCAGGCTTCCATGCTTTCTGCTAGGATCAGTTCCTATATCTTATATATGGGAATGTTCTTTAAGGAGGTCACAGGAGATTTAGAGCTCATGAGCCCTCTCCTTCCTGATGATAAGAGGTAAGATTACCTCGCCCTTGTCAAACATGCTCAGGATGTTTCCAAGTTTGTTAATCGTGCAGCCTTTGACTGCTTTGAGTGCATAAGCAGAACCTCTGCTATTGCCATAGGTGCACGTAGGATTGCCGGGCTCCAGGCATCTGACTTGGAAATTTGGGTACAGGATAAATTAGGGAATATACCTTGCACAGGAGAGAATCTCTTTGGCAAGAATTGGCAGGAAAAAGCTAATGAGATAGATGCTGACAATATCACCTTGGATGGATTGTCTAAATCTACAGCTGATCCTGCGAGGAAAAAACCCTTTAAGAAACCATTCTTCAGTAAGAAGAAGTTTTATCCCTCCTATACCCAACAGGGGCATCGTTTAGGTCAGTCTGCCCAAAAGGGACAGCAGCAACAACCTAGGCAAAGAAAGACAAAAGCAGCTAAGCCTGAACCGGCTCAGCAGACTCAGCCTCCACAGGGGCTTTGACTCCTATCTAGAGAACTTTGCCTTCCTGGCCCTGAATGGCCCAGAACCCTCCACCATATCAGGAAGGTTGTCATTTTGCCCCCAGATGGGGTCAGATAACAGCAGAAAATTGGACTCTGTCTTTTGTAAGAGAGGAGTACAAGCTTCATTTCCTCAGCATGCCCCCTCCTACAATGGTAAGACAGTTCAATTCTCAGACCTCTCTCAACGACCAGTTAGGTCAAGAGGTCACTGTGCTTCTTGCCCAAGGGGCAATAGAAGAGAACGGGGTACAGAGTTTTACTCCCCCTATTTCCTTATTCCAAAGAAAACAGGAGGACACAGACCCATTTTAGACCTTAGAGAATTGAACAAATTCCTGTTCAAAGAGAAGTTCAAAATGATTTCTCTAAGAACTCTGCTGCCATACCTTCAGAGTCAGGATTGGCTTTGTACTCTAGATCTCATGGATGCGTACACTCATGTTCTCATCCATCCAACTCACCGAAAGTTCCTTCACTTTCTGTTTCAAGGGAAAATCTTCCTTTTGGCCTGACCTCTGCACCAAGGGTGTTCACAAAATGCATGGCTGTGGTGGCAGCATTTCTCCGCACCCTGGGAATATTCGTCTTCCCTTACTTAGACGACTGGCTCATTCGAGCCCCTTCAGAGCCAGAGGCCAGGGTTGATCTCTCTCACACAATGCGCATCCTTCAGTATTTGGGACTTGTCATAAACTTCCCAAAATCCAACCTTGCTCCCACTCAGTCCCTAGAGTTTATAGGAGCTCTGCTAGATACCAGACAGACAAGGGCCTACCTTCCACAGCCCCGCTGTGTTCGCTTTGTGCAGTTAGCTTCCCAAGCAGTGTTAAAACCTCACCTCACTGCTCGGGAAATGTTACAGTTGCTAGGCCACATGGCATCCACCGTGCATGTGGTTCCTTATGCTCGTCTCCATATGAGGGCAGCCCAGTGGACTTTATCCACTCAGTGGACTCAGGCGTCAGGTTGCCTGTCAGACAAAATAGCAAACTCAGATCTCCTTATTTTGTCCCTCCAATGGTGGCAGTCGCCCCAAAACCTTTTGTTGGGGTCTCCTTTTAGCAACTCCCACCCCCAGTCACTCTAACAACAGATGCCTCACAGGTGGGTTGGGGAGCCCACCTGCAAGGCCTCTCTACCAAGGGTACCTGGACTCCACAGGAGGCCTATCTACACATCAATCTCCTGGAACTCAGAGCAATCTTCCTTGCTCTTCGAGTATTCCACACCCAGCTGAGCTACAAGACAATCCTAGTTCAAATGGACAATCAGGTAGCCATGTTCTATGTGAACAAGCAGGACGGAACAGGCTCTCTGTCGCTATGCAACAAAGCTTTGCGACTATGGGCCGTTGCCAGAGAGCATCAGATTCATCTGCTTGCTTGCGGTGTATCTTCCAGGCATTCAAAACTCTTGAGCAGACAGACTCGATTGAGTTCTGCTTCTACACAAATGGTCTCTCCATGTAGACTAGGTTGTCAAAATTTTCAAATTTGGGGAACCCTGGACATAGACCTCTTTGCAAGTCCGCTGAGTGCCAAACTTCCCCGGTTCTGTTCCAGAATTCCAGCTCAGGGTTGTCAGGCCAGGGATGCTTTCCTCCTCCATTGGGGTCATTTTACCTGCAAAGGAGACAGCAACATAGAAAGTCCCTAGTCATTTGGGACTTCCATTCTCCAAACGAACACTGTCCATCTGGGTTGCACAGTGAATATCTTTTGCCTATGAGAGTAAGAACCTTCCTCTTGAAGGCCGTGTCACAGTTCACAATGGTAGCCTCTGTGGCTCATCTTCACTCTGTGTCTATCAACGACATCTGTCGAGCAGCTACTTGGGCTTTGGTTCATACCTACACAGCCCATTACTGCTTAGACAAGGACTCCCACCATGATGCCTTATTTTGGTCAGGCTGTTCTTCAACACCTGTTCCATACTTAATCAACTCCTACCCACCATCCCTGGTAGGATGCCAGAGATCTATGTGGGGGAAGTGGAGCCCTTTCAAAAGGGCACACAACTTCTGGGGTTTCTCCCTGGCATCTGTAGCTAGGGAGTCCCCATATGTGAAGACTACATACCTGATTGTTCCTGGAGATAGCATAGTTACTCACCTGTAACAGGTGATCTCCAGGAACAGCAGGAATTTAGTCTTCACAACCCACCCACCTCCCCTAGGAGTTGTATCTCTCTCTCTCTATCTCTCTCTCTTTCCCTCTCTCTTTGTCTCAGCTTTAAACTCAACTGGAGAGGGACAGTTGGGAAAGGTGGGAAGGCAGCATGCAGGTGCTGTGGGATGCTCCCAAAATCTTGCCTATTGGACGCTGGGGAGTGTTCCCGTGCAGGCTCCGTCGGTACCGACGATACCCGTACGTGAAGACTAAATTCCTGCTGTTCCCGGAGATCACCTGTTACAGGTGAGTAACTATGCTTTCTCTGGTGGTGTCACAGGATGGCAGCAGCAGCTTGTGTGGCTGATTTATCTTACTCCTCTATAGTGATACATCCCTTTCCTCATTACAGATAAGTAGCTTGGATTTCTCTGGTTGCAGGTCCCTGCATAACTCTGATCCTGCATTGCTGTAGATCTTGGGTTCTCGGTATTTATTTATTTATTTGAAAAACGTTTATATACCGCCACTTCCCAAGATCAGTGGCGGTTTACAGAGAACAAAGGTAATAAGTACATGGAACATTATGCAACATTGCGTCTATATACAAAGAACAGTATAAACCAAAGTAGTTATTTACAACTTATAACAAAAACTTCTGAATATTTACAAACTGTGACATTTACAACCTGTGACATCAATCAGCTTTGGGTAATGTTAAATTGTAAGTGAGTAGTTAGGTAGAATTGAGAGATTGAGCTATGGGGGGTGGGAGGCCAGATCCGAGAATTGGTAGTAATGTTGGGTGAATAAGTATGTTTTCAGTTCCTTTCGGAACGTTTGGAGATCTTTTATCTCCCTTAATTGGTCAGGGAGGTTATTCCATTGTGTAGGTGCTACATATGAGAAAGCGCTGTTGCTTGTTATTTGCTTTGACTTTCTTATTGAATCTGGTACTTGAATAGTTACTACTGTCTGGCTTGTAGGTCCGTCCATGGCTCAAGTCTTGCAGGCAGGTGTGACTGATGACCTGAAGAAGCTGACCTTTATGAGGAGTTCAGTAATGACTGTGTTTGGAGTTCCAGACTGCAGAGTGACCCGCTGTGGGTACACAGGAGAAGATGGGGTAGAGGTATGTCCATTGTTTCCTGACTTTTTAACTTTCTGCTCTTTCTTCTTTGAGACAGGATTCTTGGGAGAAACTGTAAGGATTTTGCTGTGTAATTGGGAGCTAGAGTTCCACATCTAACCATCTGCCATCTTAGGGTTTGATCAAATCTTTCAATAAGTTTATCTTTCAATAAGTTCATCATTCAGTAAGTTCATTAATTCTTTTACAGTAGCAATACTATGACATATTGCTACTCGTAAGATCCCTATTACTTGCACAACCCTCTCTATTTCTCCGTCCATATGTGCTCTCAAGTCTTTGAGCTGGGAGATATTACAAATATCCAAGTTACACAATTATTCTCACCCTAATTTCTGTTTCTTTCTAAGTATTTCCTCCCGTAGTTCTGCTACACATGTGATCCGCACTTGCTCAGTCGGTGCCTCTCGAGATACTGAAGGAAGAGGAGGAGGAGAGTGCCAGCGTGCTACAGAATTGATGGCCACATCACTATGCTTCTCATGCATACAATAAGAAGGGCTATCTTAAATGATAAAGCCCTAGCTCTGTCATGCCATTCATGCATCTGAGACTGAGCTTCCCTACTACACAAATTACCCATCGCTGGTAATACTCACAAATCTTCTGACACCACCTGTCTCCCTTGCCTTGAATGCAGAGACACGAGCAATCCTGGCACAGCACCAACTGAATACTCTGCTCCAACCCTCACTGGCAGCAGAACCTGGGCTCTTGGGAACGGATCTCTTCACTCAAAGCATTGAGAAGGAAGCAATAATAATTAATAAAACAATTCACACACACACACAATTGTGGTGCACATAGGACAAAAGCGCTTTGGGAGAGAGAGCAGCAAAGTCTGCAATTTCTCTCTAAACTCTGCCTACTTTGGCCACATTTTATTGGTTTAAAATGCCATCCCACAGTATAATTTCCACCTTATTATTCTATGTCAAGCATTATGTTACATCTTTTACTAATGCATATTCATAATGTGCATCTCCATGTCATAGGTCGGATCTTATTAGTATAGATCATCAGGAGGAGACGTACATGCATTTCCAGACACAACTTCTTAAACAATAATTCTAACGCAAGCAGTTCTAACAGTGTATGTTTTAAGACTGAAGAGAAAGTTCTTCCCTGCAACTTTCTGTACTATAAACATACCCACAGTCTTTCTGATATCTGAACTTTCTGCAGAGTAGAGTATTCAGTAGAGCCTCCTCAAGGACATCACCTTAGCAATAGGCTTTGGAATGTCTGAACTAGTGAATCTGTGGCGTTAACTCTTTCTGAGGGCTTTCAGTTATATATTATGATTGAGTACCCTCACAGTGTACACAGCCCTGCACAGACAAGCCTCCTTTCAACAGGATATTCTGATCGTTATCCTGCATTGAAATGGGGGATGGAAAATCAGATCTTGTGATGGCAATGTGAATTTCAGATCATGATAGCGCTGTAATACAAAGGAATATACCCATGGAATGCCACGGGCTTCTACCCTCTGCAGATCTTCATAATTACACTTGCCTTTACCTTCACTTAACAGGTGTAGGCTGCAGGGACTAAGAGAAAATTAGAGGAAAAATGTTATAACATAGTTGATAGAAGGAAAAGAACAAGTGGCTTATCCAGTCTGCCCAGTTATCTTGCTCACAGTACCAGGGATATATCCCAGATATAGAACTTGAATGCTTACAGGACATCACTGCTTTTAATAGTCAGGTTTGTTTGTTACTGTCTTGGATAGATAACAACACAAGATCCCATTCCTTATCCTGCTAAACCAGTCCAGTTGAGTGGGTTATGCTCCCTTGCCAGCAGGGGAAGATAGATTTGAGCAATTTTGTTATGTCATTGCTCAGTATCTCCTCTAGTGAAGCATTGATATAAATCAGTATTGGTTTGCCTCCAGCAGATGGCAAGTGTTTAGACTGGTTCAGATTCTTCTTGCCAGACCACAATGCTGTGGTCATTGTGATTGAATCTGGTAAGGCCCAACATTGCTTTGGGCACAGGTACACCCTTACACCTAGAGCTGGCAACCGCCATATCCAGCATTGTTGTTCGTGGCTTCCTAAGTCTAAGTGGGCCTGAAGATGATCAGGAGGGCCCCTTGGCTCCTCTGAGGGGGGGTTAGTAAGTTGGGCCCATGTTTTGTATTTTTTCTGATTTTTCTTTTTCTCACATTCTTTTCAATATGCAGTTTCCATATCGTCCTGCTAGACTAGTCCAGACAAATGAGTTGGGTTCTCCTACCAGAAGATTGGTGGAGACAAAGAACTAATAAAAAGCCCGGGTTTCAATGACATCACTCCTATTCCTCTGTTCACCTTAGCCACCAGAGGTCTCTTCAGTAGTATTTCTGTCCCCCAGCAGATGGTGGATGGATTTTCTCCTCTCTGAAGAATTGAGAGGAAAAGATTGATAAAAACACTTGCGACAGACCACTTTGAGTGTGATTCTCACTTGAGTGTGACGTGGGAGGCTCCACTAGACCGCAGTCTATTTGGAGTAGGGAAAATTGATTCTCCAGGAACAAGCAGGAAGTCAATTTTCAGATCTGGGTGACGTTGGCGCAGACAGAGTCCATGTGGAGCATTTTCCCAGCTTTCAAAGAAAGCCTTTGGGACACTGGTTCAGGTTTTTCCTCTCTCTCCGCACTTTCGCTGTCTATTCCGGCACCACTGCCTCGGACCCTTTCCCTTTGCACTGTGGTGTCCCGCAAGGCTCCATTCTCGCCCCTCTGCTTTTTAATGTTTTTCTTGCCCCACTTGCCCTCCTCATCCAGCAGTCTGGCCTTTCCTCCTACTTTTATGCCGATGATATCCTTCTTATCCATCATACCAACTCTGTATCCCCGGACCTCTCTGCTCTTAACCACTGCCTCGATCTTATTGCGTCCTGGTTCTCTGACAATCTTCTTTGTGTCAATCCCTCTAAGTCCTCAGCTATCTGGTTCTCCTTCTCTACCTCCCCTCCCACCTTAGCCCCTACCATGTCCTCCCTTCCCATCCCGCTTGTCCCCTCTCTCCGCTACATTGGTGTTACCCTTGATTCCTCTTTGTCCTTTCACCCCCACATTTCCTCCCTTGTTCGAAACTGCTTCTTTCATCTTCGTCGCATCCGTTCCCTCCGGCCTTACCTCTCTGCCAATTCTCTTACTACTCTGGTCCTCTCCCTTATCATCTCCCGCTTAGACTAATTCCATTTTTGCTGGCCTTCCTTCTTATCAAATTCGTCGCCTTCAGCTCATTCAGAATACTGCTGCCCGTTTGATCACTTTCTCTTCCCCTCATGATCACGTCACTCCTTGCCTTCTTTCCCTTCACTGGCTTCCCGTTAAATTTTGGTTCATTTATAAATACCTTATTACCACCCACAAAGTTCTTCACACAGGTACTCCCCAATATTTATCCGACCTTATCTTCCATCAACCCGTCCCTCGCCTTCTCCGTTCTTCTCACAGTAACCGCCTTTTTCTTCCCTCCCCGTCTCAAGCCCATCTCGAACTTACCCGTCATTCCGCTTTCTCTTTCTTAAGTCCTGTTCTATGGAACTCTCTTCCCCACTCACTCCGCACCGAACCTTCATTTCCACATTTCAAAGCCCTTCTCAAGACCCATCTGTTTTCCCAGGCTTTTGATCTCCCAGCACCCCCCTGACAGTTACGCAGGCCCTTACACCGTATGCCATTCCAACCCTTCCCTTTCTTCCTTCGTCCTTCCTGTTGCCCCTAACTCTTTAGCCATACTGCTCTGTCTCTTTCTTTCTTTCTATCTATTTCTACAGCACTTTCCTGTCATTTGAATGGCGTTCCTTTTCCCTCTTTAATTTTCTGGCAGCCTGCTTTTATTGTACACTGCTCTGATACTCCGGTTTGGGCGGTTTATCAAGTGTCATAAATAAATAAATAAATGCTACCGTGCATGCGTGGTCCCATTCCTGCCTCAGGGTGCCATCTTGCTCAATCTCCTTTTTTCCGCAGGGCCCAAAGGACATCTGTCCAGTTTCCCAAGGAAAAAAAAATTCCTTGCTATATTTCTTAAAATTAGCTTTTCCCGGTTTGCGTACCAGTTCCTCTTCTCTTTTTTTTGATCGAGGCTTGCCTCGACTGGTATTCGCGCCCATTTTCGCCTGGGGGTCGTCAACCCTGACTGGGTGTTTCCCACCATGTCCTCCGGTGGGATCAAAAAATGTGACCGACACCCATGACTGCTGCCGCCGCTGCCTGGGACAGGGCATGATAGCACCTCCTGCGACCTGTGCCAGGCCATGACACCTAAAATCGATAAAAAGAGGTCAGAGTTACAGGAGAAACTATTCCCCAGGTCCGACTTGGCACCGGCCTCCCCGATACCGAGCACTTCCTGGGAGGGCTGAGCATCCTCTGAGTTCCGTGGTGATGGGTCCTTAAAGAAAACCTCTGACCCCAAGCGGAAAAAAGATAAAATCGTTGAAGTCCGTCGATATTCTACCAGGAAAACCAGTAAGACTGCCCGGAGGGACTCGGGTAACTCAGAGAAACATCCCACCAAGGTCCTCAAGAAGGATGCCTTGGCTGGCTGAGACCATGCAAGGATCCTCAAGGCCATAGTCCTTGTCGAGGATGCACTCGTAAGAGTGTTGGCGCCGGGCCCAAGATCCTCTGGGCCCATGCCGAAAGCTGCAGAGCCTTCTGGCTTAGAATCTAGAATGGCTGCTACGGAGCAGAACATCACTGCTATCCTGGCCATGCAGCAGGCAATGATGACAGGTTCATCCACATCTGCCCCAACGACCGGGCCCCCGACTCCAAGGGAGTCCCTGGTCGTCGAGCCAAGCTCCGAGTGCCACCGGCCTCAGGTAAGTTCTCTGTTCCAGTCGAGGTCCCGGTCCCATTCCTCAGGCATGCGATCCTCCCCAGCCAGTTTCCGAACCTCGGACCCCTGGTCCTTGGGGAGGGCCCTGACCTTTCGGCATGGGCCTTGAGCCAAGGAGTTGCAGGGCCTCGGACTTGTCCCCCCCACCCTCGACTCCAAGTGGGAGACCGACAGTGACGCCTCCCCAGAAACCAGATGGCACAGAGACATCCTCTAGGACCTGTCTCCTCTGGCACCATTCTCCTCCGGAGGATGTGGCCTTCCATGACTTTGTCAGGGATATGGCCAGAGCCCCCTCGTTACAGAGTCTCCATCCAAGGAAACTCTCACGGTGCCTGTTCAGCTGATACTCGAGAGGTTACTGTTACGAATGTGGGCAATCCTGGTGTTGGTGCCGGTGGTCAGCCGATGCCTCAACGCCATATACAACGTCAGGAAGGGGCCAGGGTTCCACAAGCCCCAACTCCCACATAACTCCATGGTTGTCAAGTCAACCATTCAAAAACTCAAAAGCCAGAAGACTTGCTCTTCTGTCCCTCCTGGCAGGGATGCTAGAACCCTTGGGTGCAAGTGCTACCAGGGCTCGATGCTGGGGTGTCGAATCCAGACCTTTGAGCTATTCATAGGCATGTATTTTAAGGCCCTGACCCAGGAGTTGTCCAGGTTCTCAGTGGGACTGGCTGGGGAACCTCTCCATCGGTTCCAAGCCCTGACTTCCGGGATCAAGGACTGTTCAAAGTTCCTCTCCCGTGCATTCTGTGACAGATTCGCGTTAGTGAATCGAGTAGTAGCGGCCAACATCAGGGCTCGACGCCAAGCCTGGCTACAGTCCTCGGATCTCGAGCAGTAGGTCCAGGACAAGCTGCTCGACATCGCCTGCAACTGTGAGAACTTGCTCAGCAAACCCATGGCCGACAAGGCAGCCAAGATAGAAGCTGAGATGGTGACCCGCCAGAGGCTCTGAAAGAAGACCCTTTCCCTGCAAAAAACCCTCAAGGGGAAAAGGCCCCAATTTCCGGGGAAAAGGGGCACTTCCAACAGAGTCACCGATTCCAGTTTTTCTCAGGCCAACAGCAGCCTTCTCACCCTAAGAGGCAAGGCCAAGGAGCTCAGAAGTTTCGGCTCCAGCCCAACCAGGAGGGAGTTTATGACTCTCAGGGCAGGGCCTTCCCAACCACATTAGACCTTCACCAGCTTACAGGGGGCCCACCTGGCACTCTGCACACAAGTGGACTAAGGTCACCTCAGACCAGTGGGTGCTGCATGTAGTAAAGGAAGGATACCTCCTTCACTTAAAACAATTACCACCAAGGTTCTTTTCAGGAGAGCCAGTGTGACCTCTCCTTCACCAGACCCTCCTGCTCTCAGAGCTCACAGGTCTGCTGAGAGACAATGCAGTGGAGCCTGTACCCAAGCATCTGTGGGGAAAGAGCTTCTACTGAAGGTGCTTCCTTGTCCCCAAAAGAACCGGGGGTCTCGGGCCTATTCTAGACCCTTTAAAACTTAAACAAGTTTCTGGTGAGGGAGAAGTTCAAAATGCTCTCCCTTGGAACACTGCTGCCTTACCTCCACCAGGGAGATTGGCTGTGTTCCTTGGACCTAAAGGATGCATATACTCGCACCCTGATCCACCCCTCACACAAGCAGTACCTATGGTTTGTGGTGGGAGGAGGGCACTACCAGTACAGGATGCTACCCTTCAGCCTGGCCTCCTCACCAAGGGTCTTTACCAAATGCCTGGCAGTGGTAGCCGCCCACCTGCGCCTACAAGTGGCTTTCATCTTCCCCTACCTATTCAACTGGCTAATTAGAGGTGGTACGGCCTCAGAGATCAGTCAGGCCGCAGAGCATGCAACCCTCTACTACTACTACTACTTCTACTACTACTACTACTACTACTACTATTCGGCACTTATAAAGCGCCACACACGCAGCGCTGTACAGCTAACCTACAAGAGGTAGCCAACATACAAGAGACATTCCCTGCCCATCAGAGTCATGCTCATCGGGGCTTACAATCTAATCAGAACAGTACAGAGCATTAATCAGTTCTACGCAAGGTACGGTATGGTCTATACAGTTTGGTCATAAACGTTGACGGGGGTTAGGATAAGATGAGGATGGAAGTCAGGATCTGAAAGCAACGGTGAAGAGGTGGGTCTTCAACCTGGACTTGAAGAGGGCCAGGGAGGATGCTTGGTATACAGACGCAGGTAGGTTGTTCCAGGCATATGGTGCAGCAAGGTGAAAGGAGTGCATTCGGGAGTTTGCGGTGCGGGTGAAAGGCATTGATAGCAGTAATTTGTTAGCAGAGCGCAGATTTCGAGAGGGGGTGTAGGGAGAGATAAGAGGTATTGAGGGGCCATGGAGTGAATGCATTTATAGGTCAGTAGGAGAAGTTTGAATTGGATGCGAAATTGGACAGGGAGCCAGTGAAGTGACTTGAGAAGGGGAGTAGTGTGGGCATGGCGAGGCTGGCGGAAGATTAGTCGAGCAGCGTGATTTTGTATAGATTGAAGGGGAAGGAGATGGCTCATGCGGAGACCAGCAAGGAGTAGGTTGCAATAATCGAGGCGAGAGGAGATAAAGGAGTGGATGAGCGTTTTGGTAGTGTGTTCAAAGAGGAAGGGGCGGATTTTGCTGATGTTGTAGAGAAAGAAGTGGCAGGTCTTAGCTACAAGCTGGATATGAGCGGAAAAGGAGAGAGGTATCAAAGATAACCCCTAGATTGCGGGCCGAGGGAACAGGAAGGATAGTAGATCCATCCACATAGACTGAGAAAGGGAGAAGAGGAGGGGAGGAGTTGGGGGAAAGATAAGGAGTTGTCTTAGCCATGTTCAGTTTCAATCAGCGATGAGACATCCAGGCGGCGATGTCTGAAAGACAGGCAGAGATCTTGGACTGGGTTGCTGGAGAAATATTAGTTGTAGAGAGGTAGATTTGGGAGTCATCGGCATAGAGATGGTACTGAAAGCCATGGGAGGAGATAAGTGCGCCAAGGCCTTGGGTGTAGAGAGAGAAAAGGAGGGGGCCCAAGACGGATCCCTGCGGTACACCTATGTGGAGCGGGGTAGGGGAGGAGAAGGAGCCACCAGAGCATACACTGAATGAGCGATGGAAGAGATAGGAGAACCATGATAGCACGGAGTCCTTAAAGCCAAGCGAGGAGAGGGTGGTGAGGAGAAGGTTGTGGTCAACTGTGTCAAGGGAAGCGGAAAGGTCAAGAACGATGAGAATAGAATAGAGGCCCTTAGACTTAGCTAGGAACAGGTCGTTGGTGACTCTTGTGAGAGCCGTTTCAGTGGAGTGTAGGGGACGGAAGCCGGATTGTAGTGGGTCCAGGAGGGCCTGGGAGGTGAGGAAGGTCGAGGCAGCGACGGTGGACTGCTCGTTCTAGTAGTTTGGATGTGAAGGGAAGGAGGGAGATGGGTTGACAGTTAGAAGGGCATGTGGATTCCTCATCAGCTATCCCAAATCTCATCTTTCTCCAACCCAAAGCTTGGAGTTCATAGTGATGCAGTTGGACACGTTACAGGTCAAGGCCATCCTCCTGAAAGAAAGGGCAGACTGCCTCATGCAGCTGGCAGGAGAGGTTCAACACCGCTGGTCAGTACCAGCTCGCTGTCTCCTCCGCCTGCTGGGCCACATGACCTCAACGGTCCACGTCACTCCATTAGCCCATCTACGCATGCAGACAGCCCAATGGTGCCTTCGTTCACAGTGGACTCAAGCCACAGGCAGACTATGGGACAGGTTCAGAGTTGCCCACCAACTGGCAGAGTCCCTCACCTGGTGGAAAAACTTGCACCACCTCCAGGCAAGAATGCCATTCCAGGCACCTGCACCGCAGAGAACCCTGACAGCAGATGCCTCTTTCCTGGGTTGGGGGTGCATTGCAGGAACCTGCCGCACACAAGGCAGCTGGTCCCAGGAAGAGGAGTCACTCTTGCAGATCAGTCTCCTAGAACTCAAGGCAATATTCCTGGCCCTGTGAGTGTTCCGCCACCGCCTATGGCACCAACCTGTACTGATCCAGATAGACAACCAGGTGGCCATGTTTTACATCAACAAGCAGGGGGCCATGGGCTCCTACTCTCTCTGCCAAGAGGAGGTGGTGGCCCTCCTCTCCTTTGTAGTTCGCAACAGCATGCTCCTGTGAGTGGTAGACTTTGCCAGACCAGGACAACTGCTTAGTAGACAGGCAAAGCAGAGTCCTTCATCAACACGAGTGGTGCTTGAACCCCAGGTAACGAAGCAACTCTTCCACTGCTGGTGCAGGCCTGTGATACACCTTTTTGCTTCCCCGGACAATGTGCAACTATTGCGCTTCTGCTTGTGCCAGCCGCACCTGGGGAGAATGGCTGCAGATGCCCTCCTAATCTCCTGGTCAGAGGGCCTACTCTATGCATTCCCACCGAAACCCCCCCCCCCCCCCCCGTCGCCAACCTTCTTCAAGATCTAGAGCAAGGGGGCATCAGTTATACTGATTGCACCCACGTGGCCAGGCAACCCTGGTTCCCTCTGTTGCTTTCCTTGTCGGCGGAACTCCCAGTCCCACTGGGCTGGGCCCCAGACCTCCTGTCACAGGAGGAGGGGTTCCCTTCTGCACCCCAACCTGGGATTGCTAATGCTAACAGCGTGGCCGCTGAAAAGGTAGCACTGGCCCCTTACAACCTTCCAGGGAAAGTTAAGGAGGTCCTACTTGCCTCATGAAAACCCTCCACCAGACAGGTTTACATCTTTAAGTGGAGAAGGTTCTCCATCTGGTGTGCGGAGGAGGAAGAGAATCCCTTCTCCTGTCAAGTGCAACTTGTTCTTCAGTACCTGCTACACCTGTCGCACACTGGGCTATAAAGGTGCATTTGAGCACTATAGCTGCGCACTGCCACCCTATCAAGGGAAAATCCCTTTCTAACCAGCCCCTGGTCTAGGTTCTTCCGGGGTCTCTTGTTATCCAAGCCTCTCCTCTGCCCTCCCGTGGCGGAGTGAGACCTTAGTGGTGCTCTCCCAGCTTACTAAACTGCCATCCAAGCCCCTAATCACTTGCCACCTGGGATACCTGTCTTGGAAAGTGGCCTTCCTGGTAGCCCTCACGTCTGCTCAAAGGGTAAGCGAACTCCAAACCCTGGTGGTGGATCTACCATATACGAGGTTCTATTGTTGCATAAGAACATAGTGGTGTTCTGCACGCACCCCAAATTCCTCCTGAAGGGTAGTATCTCCTTTCCACCTCAACCAAGAGGTAGTCCTCCCCACCTTCTTTCTGTGGCCTCGTGCCGGCAGGGAGGAACTAATCCTTCATATACTAGATTGCAAGCGGTCCCTGTCCTTCTACTTGCAATGGACTCAGGCCCTTCGAAAAGCTCCTCAGCTTTTCATGTCTTATGACCCCATTAGACTTGGGCTCCCTGTGACTAAGCAAACTCTGTTCACTTGAATGATAGACTGTATTGCCCTCACCTATGAGTGAGCTGGCCTCTCCCTTGAGCACCAGATCACAGCACATCACGTGAGACAATGGCCACAGCGGTGGCCAACTACTGCTCAGTGCCGGTGGCTGCCACATGGTCTTCAGTTCATATGTTTGCAGCTCACTACTGCCTGGAGAGCAAGTCATGCAGGTACAGTGCCTTTGGCCAGGCAGTACTCGGTAATATTCTCAGAGTGTAGGCAACTCCTTCCCTCTGACCCTTCTGGGTCAGGTTACTGGAGTGATAGTGTCGCTGGACGCTAGGGTCTTGCAGAGTCTCTCAGTGGGGACTCACCTTCTGCAAATCATGGCTACCTGCTTGCCATTGGTGCTGTTGTGGTTTGGTTCTCAGCAGCCTGGAGCTAGGGATGCCCATATGTGAGGTCTGACTTTCTGCTTGTTCCTGGAGAAAGCATAGTTATTCACCTGTAACAAGTGTTCTCCGGGAACAGCGGGAATCAGTCCTCACAATCCTCCCTCCTCCCCTTGGAGTTGCTTCCCTTCCTTGTGTTAGTTTTTACTGCAGTCCTAGCTATGTCATCTGACTGAACAAAATGGCACCCTTGGGCAGGAAGAGGACCGCGCATGCATGGTAGCATGTCCCAAAGGCTTTTTTTGAAAGCTAGGAAAATGCTCCATGCGGACTTCGTCGGTGCCGACATCACCCATATGTGAGGACCGATTTCTGCGGTTCCCGGAGAACACCTGTTACAGATGAGTAACTACGCTTTTAGCTCCATGCTCTTACCCTGGATAAGAACCTGTTGAGCAGTCAGAAAATTGGAAGGATATGGAATAATTCAGCAGTCTCACTCAACCTCATCATCCCCTCTATCCTCCTCTGTCCCCCCTGCTCTCTTCTGAGGATTGTTGAAGGCTCTCTGAGGAATCTGCCTGCCAGCCACCTTAAATGTAATGCTGCCAAGCCAGAGAAACCGTTTTGGGGGAGTAGAGCTGAGCCCGGCATGGATCCTCTGGAGCTCTCAGGAGGTGAGTACCAAGGCTTGACTTTTATTGTCCTTATTGGGGGCTCCCAATCCCGTCTGTGTGGGATGCAATTCGGGGTGGACTGCTGGTGACCGTTGGTACTGTGTGGGGGTTTTCCATCATTTTCTGCATGCGCTAGTAGCTTTTTTAATATTGTGCGCCTGACGGTCACATAGTCCTTGTGTGTGTTACATCCAAGCAGCTCCAATGTGCATTCCTACCCTAGTGCCTGTAACACACGTTGCAATAAAAGCACAGTTAATGCGTGCCACAGGAAAAGTGCAATTAAAGTGCACCTTCGGGCCGCCACAGCCTTAGCGCCCGCTGCTATGATACTTGCCTTACTCTGTCTGTCTTCCAGGAAATGTGGAAAGCGAGGTGCCTCATTTCCAGATTCTGGACTCTGTTGTGCTTACATGGCAGCTTCTGAGTCATCCTCGAGGGCCTGCTCCCCCTCTCTCAGTCATGAGATACAGTTAGTCTGGTCTTGCCTGCCTCAGGGCATGAGGTGACAGATGGCGCTATGGGTAAGGATATCCAGCCGGACAGAAGTTCTGGCTACCATGCTGTGAGTTGCCCCTCATCTTCTAGAAAGTCTGCGGCATCTGTACCCCCTTTGCACCCTGGTGTAGGGGGATCATTTCTGAGAGGAGAACTTCTAGACTCCGGATTGTCCTCCCTGGAATTCTTTTCATTTTTGCAGCAGGCCTGGTCTTCTGGCATGGAAATTCTGACTGTGACCTCTGGGTGCCCCCAGGGGGAGTCTCATGCAGGGCAAGCTGAGTGGCAGTCCTGTTCAATTGCCTTTGGCTAAGTGTCCCCAGGAAGAGGTGCCCTCTGGAGATAGGGAACAGCTGGGAGCTGTTCAAAATTTTGACTATGACTTGGATTCAAATGGCTTAATACTGGCTCTGATGTGGATGAAGTGCTCTCGCCTTCAAAAGATTTCGAAGAGGCTGGAGTGTTCCACCTATTCCGGTAGGAGAAGCTGGCAGTGTTGATTACCAGGGTCTCATTCACCTTGAACTTGATGGATACTTCTGTCATGGAGCAGGAGCTGAAGGTGCACCCGCTCCTTCAAACAGTGCAGAAATCCACTACTGTCTTCCATTCCCCAAAGTGATCAAGGATATGATCCGGTTGGAATGGGATTCTCCTGACTCCCCCTCCTATGGAGTTAAGGGTGTGTAAGAAGATCTATGCTCTCCCAGAGAAATGCGTTGGGTGGTTTGGTGTTCTCAAGGTGGATGCGCAGGTCATGACGGTTACCAGATTGACCACCATTCCCGTGGAAGCCGAATCAGCCTTAAAGGATTTTCTGGACTATAGGTGGCTTCGTTGTTGAAGAGTCAGTTCAATGTGGCGGCTACTATTCTGCAGCTGACAGTATGTGTCAACCTGAGATCTCGAGCCCTACTTCAGTGGATCCAGTCTCTTCCACTGGATGATGATGATACTCTTTTGGCGTCTGTTATGGCCTTCCTTTCTGATGCCATGTATGGCCTGGTATGTTTGGTGCCCTGGTGATTGTGTCATGGTGTTAAATTTAGTTACCTCACTGAGCAGTGGACTGATCTTCCAAAGCCCGGTTGGCCCAACTGGCTTTTAAAGGGAAGCACAATGAAGGTGTGGGGGTCCTACTTTCCTGGTTCCTTCAGTTGGAGACAGGCTTTGCCTTTTCTTTCAGGAATGGTCCCAAGTTACCAAGCATCGCTGGGTGCAAAACACCATTCAGTTAGACTGCGTCCTAGAACGCAAAAAGCCAGTTGTGGATGCCTTCATCATCTTCCCTTGTGGATCTGTGATCAAAAGTGCCATCGTGCAGGACCACCTTGGACAAGTTATTGCACCTAAAGGCGGTGGTCCCCATCCCCTTCCTCCCCCCTCCCCAGATGAGTGAGGCAAGGGCATATACTCAATCTCTTTTGTGTTGCCCAAAAGGGACAGTTCTTCTGGCTTACTCTGGATCTCAAGGGGGTCAACGAGTACTTGCGCTTCTGGATGGAAACCTTGTGCTCCATGATTCAAGCAGTGCTCTAAGAGGAGTTCTTGACTTCTCTGGTCTGGCCGAGGCATAATTTAATATCCCGATCTGGGCAGATCAGCTAAAGTACCTGCATTTTGCCGTGCTTAGCTTTCACTATCAGTTTGCTGCCCCCACCTTTGGGTTATCCACCACCCCGAGGACGTTCTCCAAGGTCATGGTAGTGGCAGCTGCAGTGCTGTGGCACCGAGGGATCTGTGTCCATCTATATCTGGATGATTGGCTCTGGACCAGTTCCCTTTCAGAAGCATCTCTAGTGGCATTCTGAGTGGTGTCATTTTTTAGAAAGCCTCGGGTAGATGATCAGTCAGGGAGAGAGCCAGCTGTTGCCTTCCCAGTCCTTGGAGTTTCTGAGAGCCATTTAGACATTCAAGTGGGCAGAGTTTTATTGCTGAGGGGGGGAAGTTGAGACTGTTGGATTGCCTGGTGCTATTTTGTGTGCAGCCGGCTCTCAAGAGTCTGAGGTTTTCTTCAGCTCCTCGAATTGATGGCAGTAACCATAGAGAGATGGTGCCGTGTGCACATGCTCACATGCAGCTGCTCCAGTGGTCCTTGCTGATTCAGATGTCCCTGAGCTTTCAGGATTTCTAGTGCTGACCCCCTGCTTCTGATGATGGTGAAGGCCAGCCTGTGGTGGTGGCAGTAGCCCTGTCACCTGAGGAAGGACATGCCGCTGGACGATTTCTCCTGGATCATTCTGATGATAATTGCCTGTCTCTCAAGTTGGGGAGCCCATTGCCAAGACCGTATGTCTAAGGGCCATTGGAACCACAAGGAAGCGGTATAGTACATCAAGTGCCTTGAGGCGAGGGCAATCAGGTTGGCTTTAATGTGTTTCCAACCCATGGTTGAGAGCCAGTCAGTTCGAGTGTTTTCGGACAATACCATGGTAGTGGCTTAAGCCAATTGGTAAGGGTAGCATGAGGCATGTCAGTGTAGCTCTGGAGAAGGCTCTCCTGTTTGCCTGGATTGGGAAGAACCTCTAGCCTTGGCAGCTGAGCATATTGTTGGGCTGGACGATGTGGAAACGGACTTCCTCAGCCAGCACTCTCTGGATCCTGAAGAGTGGGAGTTATCAGGAGTTGTTTCAGTTGGTTCCGCGCCACCGAGGTCACCCTGAAATGGATCTGATGGCAAATCACCCCAATAGCAAAGTTTGCTGCTTCTTCAGTAGTCGCACAGAGATGGGGTCTGAGGGTGTCGATGCCCTGGCCCATCCTTGGCCACGTCAGCACCTGCTGTATGTATTTTCTTTATGGC
Organism: Ichthyophis bannanicus; assembly: GCA_033557465.1. Taxonomy (NCBI): domain Eukaryota; kingdom Metazoa; phylum Chordata; class Amphibia; order Gymnophiona; family Ichthyophiidae; genus Ichthyophis; species Ichthyophis bannanicus. The sequence goes on from CM066046.1 coordinate 23,687,444, forward strand.
CCCTGGTCGGGCATGGGATTTGGTATATATGGGACATCACCTGTGCGGGATTGTCCCGGTGGCATAGAGGAGAGCGTGGTTTGGAAACCTGATGTAGCTCCTGGTTGCCTCCATCTCTGGACCTGTTGCGGCAGGGACCAATCTTCCTGATGGATTCAGATCCCTTCTCGCTTGGTTATTGAAAGAAGATGGCTAGTGCATAAGGGCTACTCTCCAGCAGTGGTCGCCACTCTACTCAGAGCCCAGAGGAGGGTCTACCAAGCTAGCATACATGAGGATCAGGTGCCTCTTTGAGCGATGGTGTGGCGCTCAGCAGTTGACTCCTGAGGCGCCAAGGTGCCATCTCTGTTGGCCTTCTACAGAATGGCCTGGTGAAGGGCCTTTCCCTTAGTTCTCTGAAGGTTTGGGTGGCAGCTTTGGCCTGTTTCCGAGGTCTGGTGGCTGGCAAATCTCTAGGCTTGAACCTGGACGTCTTGTGCTTTCTTGATGGGGTTCAGGGTTTGCGTCCTCCCCTCTGGTCTGTGATCCCTTCCTGGAATCTGTCTCTGGTGCTCAGGGTTGTGATAGCGGCGCCCTTTGAGCTGATGAAGCATGCTACTTTGAAGGATTTGATGCTCAAGACTGACTTTTTGTTTGCGATTTTCTTCCGCAAGGTAGATGTCCAAGCTACAGGCTCTGTCTTGCTGAGATCCTTATCTGTTTTTTTCAGAAGAGACTGTTTCTATTCAGCCTGTGTCTTCCTTCTTGTCTAAGGTACCTTCTCACTTTCATGTGAGCCAGGTGGGTCTGCCTGCCCTCCTCCTCTATAGAGCAGTGTTGGGGGAAGGATAAGAATTTTTGCCTTGTGGATATCTGGAGGGTGTTTTTCTGCTACTTGGAAGTTACAAATTCTTTTTGTAAGTTTGACTATTTTTTTGTACAGTTTGCTGACCCGCGTAAGGATGGCACTGATGGCTAAGTTGACTTTGGGGCACTGGATTAAGGAGGCCATTGCCTTGGTGCATCTGTTATGGAACCGGCCAGTTCCAGAGGGTTTGTGTGCCCATTCTAACTGAGTACAGGGGTCTTTGTGGGCAGAGCCGAGCTCGGTAGTCCCTGCAAACATTTGTCAGGTAGAAACATGGGCATCACTTTCCACTTTTGTCAAGCATTACCACTTGGATGTTCCTGTGAGAGTGGACACTGGTTCAAGGGTTTTGCAGGCTGCTGTCGTCTTCTTGCCCAGTGGAGTTGTAGCTTTGGTACATCCCATTTGTCTGGTCTAGTCTTGTAGGATGATATGGAAGGTGACATTTTACTTACCTGTTAATATCCTTTCCTTGAGTCCTGCTAGATCAGTCCAGGGCCTGTAGGATCTGTTGCTCTGTTCTTCTGCTGTGGTGCCCTTTGGTCTGCTATGATTTTTATCCTTGGCTCTGCAGGTTCCTCTTCTACTGAAAGCCACTTGTTTATGCTTTCCTGTACATAGTTCTCTACTGTTGATTACTACTTGTTGCCCACAATTGAGATTGTATGAGGCTTGCCATGTTTTTCCCATATGCTTTGGGATAAATACTGAAAAGACCTCTGGTGGCTGAGGTGAATAGAGACATAGGAGTGATGTCATTGGAACCTGGGCTTTTCATTGGTTCTTTATCTCCACCAATCTCCTGATAGGGGAACACAGCCCATTTCCCTGGACTAGTCTAGCAGGACTCAAGGAAAGGACATTAACAGGTAAGTACAATGTCACCATTTGACTCTCTGCTCCAAATTAAAAGAAAAAATAAAGGCCTTTGTTAGGCAGCTGGGCTTCCCAGGCCTACGTGGACATCTGAGGCTTCCTTACTCTGGTTTTCTTGGTCAGCTTGTCCAGGTTCTGGGATTCCCTTTTCGGGATTCCCTTTTCACTGTGGTCCTACTTATTTTGTGGCATTCTTTTCCACAATTTATTTTCTGTTCAAATCACCATATGTTGCATCAACACTGCTGCCCATCAACTAAACAAAGATGAGTCTGCCTTGCACCCATTCCACCCCTCCATGGTCTTTTTAAAACTTGGCCGCTGCAGAGTTCAGCTGTGCAGCCCAATGCAGCCTGTGACCCCTCTAATATTTTTCTTTTTTTCTTCCCTGCAGCTGCTGCTGTTTTTAGCTGTGGCTGTGACTTCAAAGCACGGGGCATCTCTTTTTTTTCAGTATTTTGGAACTCCATGTTCTGTGGCTCCTGCTGCTCCTTTTCTTTATTTTTATGCTGGTGGGTACCGAGGCTTGGGCCCAGTAGAGGTGGAGTTTGGTGAGGTGGTCTTAGCCATAAGCCCGTTGGCCCCTGTGGGTCCACTTTTTCATATGATTTGCGCTGCAGCTCCTGAAACAGCTCACAGGCTTGTTTCAGTCTTTGCTAGCTGCTTGGCATCCCCCTTTGTGGGATCTGAAGCCTGAGCTTCTCCTCCAGGGGATCTGGGGCCATAAATGCTTCTGTCACAGCCTCCACTTTGCCCTTAAACTCCTCTGTTCCTCCAGGAGCCCAACTCACACAGATCATGGGGTTGGTATGACCTACTGTGCGAACTGTGCACTCGCACAGGGTAGCAACCTTGAGAGAGCAGCACAGTGAGCTGACCATGTCCAGCTATGAGGCAGGCGAGCAGTAGGCGGCATAGTACTGAACGGCGAGTGGCAGACAAGTAGTGAAAGTTCGCATGTGGCTTTGAAGCCCATACGCACACTATACATTTGACGAGCAGTGTGTGCTCCAAAGCCCTTTGCTGATTTTTAGGGGTGTTTCAGCCCTTCACCATGATGAGCTCTGCTCTGTGCACATAGCTTGGGCTGTATGGCTCAAACTACATGCACAGAGCAGAGCAGATCACATGGCTCAAACTACATGCACAGAGCAGAGCAGATCACATGGCTCAGGCTACACGCACAGAGCAGAGCCCTGCTATTACGGCAGGTTTGCTATGGACTTTTTTGCAGGGTTTATAGTATTTCTTCATGTATATGGTAGTTGGCGCTGGAGGGAAATCATGTATAAATCAAGTAGCCTCTCTCTCTAATCCCACTGCACGTGTAACTAATGTTCAGGCACTCATACACTTATGAAGTTATTGTTGGGGCAACAATGACAGGTGCATAAATTGATTAGTCTATAAGGTGCCACCTGCCTCTGTCATTTTTTGCTACTCCAGACTAACACTAGCCCTCGGAAAAAGTTTTGTCATGTTGGGATGAAAGAGAGGTTTGTGAAGGGCTCCATTGGAATCCACTGGGGTGGGGGAGAGAGAAAAGTATGGTAATTGCTTGCACAGGGCAGCAAAAAAAGTAGCACCGGCCCTGTGAAAAAGCTCGTCCATCATGGTCACAGCAACCAAACTCGAGGAAGGTTTACCGGCAAAACACCCCTGCGGGAGGTTTCGGCTTCCAAAGCACTAACAGGGCTCCAGAATGTTCTCGAGGCTTCCACCTCTGCAGAACTACTGGTGCCATGCTCTGGGGTCCCGGCCATTTCCACTGGTACCGACATCCAAGCATCGGCAGGAGTGATAGATCAAAGATTTCTCTCTATCGAACGCAGTCTAGCGGCTCTTCTAATGGCTTCGTTACCGCTGAAACCGCTTCAGACAGTTCAACAGGCACCAATACTGACATCGGTACCAGTACCGACTGCACCGGCCTCGGCAGGTATACCCACCATGCCGAGTCTAGAGTCAATCTCCAGTATCGAAACATCAGTACTGAAACACCTTGATACTGACTCTGGGGATATTCGTCATCTCCAGAACAAGCAGGAATGTAGTCTTAACATACAGGTATCGTCGGTACCGACGGAGCCTACGCGGGAACGCTCCCCACCGTCCAATTAGAAAGCTTTTGGGAGCATCCCACAGCGCCTGCGTGCTGCCTTCCTGCCTTTCCCAACTGCCTCTCTCCAGTTCTTCGTTTTCCGCGGAGCCAGCAGGTCGTTCCTGTCACCGCAGAAAATTCTTCCTTATTACTTTCTTTTTTTGTGATCGCGTCTGCCTTCCTCGACGCTGTACCGGTACCGCCGTTTTTTCTTTCTTTATTTCTGTTCTTTAAAAATATATATACTTAGGTTTTTTTCCCAGGTGAACGCGCCATTTTGGGCCTCATGCCCAAAAATCTTTCCTACAATAGAGAAACCCGCTTCAGGTTTCAAAAAGTGCACCAAGTGTGGCGGTACCATCTCTGTCACCGACACCCATGAATGGTGTCTGAAATGTTTAGGTCCTGACCATTCCATCACGGATTGTATGTCCTGTGCCATGATGTCTAAAAGAGGTTGGCAGAACCGAACTGCTAAGCTCAGTACCCTGTTTCCCTCTGATGCAGCTTCGGTGGCATCGGCGTCTTCCAGGGCTTCCTCTTCCTCCCGTGGATCTCAGGTAACTAAACATAAGTCCAGCCGGTCCTCAAAGGGTAGATCTCCGTCCAAGCACCGAGATGCGTCTGGCGTTGCCCTTGAGGATTCTGCACCGGCAAAATTGCCCCGGCGGGAGGCTTCGGCTTCCAAAGCATTATCGGGGCTCCAGGATGTTCTCGAGGCCGAGGCCTCGGCAGAACTACTGGTGCCATGCTCTGGGGTACCGGCTGTCTTCTCCGGTACCGACATCCAGGCATCAGCAACGTCGATAGACCAGAGGTTCCTGGCTATTGAACGCAGTCTGGCGGCTCTCCTTGCGGCATCGACACCCTCGCAACCGCGTCTGACAGTTCAGCCGGTACCGGCACCAACTCCGGTATTGGTACCGGTACCAATAGCATCGACATCGGTGTCCACATTGCCGGCACCCAGTCACCCGATGCCCTCCGGTACCGATACACCGGTACCGATTCCCCCCGGTACCGACTTGGTTGGTACGTGTATCGGGCTCTACAAGAGCATCCGGACAGAAGGTACTTCGAGTCCTCAGAGGAATCTGAGGATTCTGACAGTTCTGTCGATGCGGGGGCACTTCTTCCAGAGGAGCCCTCCTCCCCTAAACACAGGATGTCTCCTCCAGAGGATATCTCCTTCCAGGATTTCATCAGGGAGGTGGCTCGGGGTCTCTCCGTTACTGTGGCTCCTGAAACAGAGCCCAGAGCAAAGGAGCTGGAAATTTTACAATATCCCAAAGCTCCTAAGGAGGCAGCTACTTTGCCCATCCATGAGATCTTGCATGATCTCATGCTCAGAATGTGGGAGATCCCTCTTACCACCTCTCCTCATTCTTGCAGACTTGACACTATGTATCGAGTCCCTCCTTATCCTGGTTTCCAAAAACCTCAGCTCCCTCACCACTCTATTGTAGTGGAGTCAGCTATGAGAAGGATCAGGAGTACAAAGAGGCATGTCTCTAATCCCCCCAGGACGTGAGTGCAGAACTTTGGATGCTTTTGGACGGCGTACCTTCCAAGCTTCCATACTTTCTGCCAGGATCAGTTCCTATATTTTATATATGGGAATGTTCCTGAAGGAAATCACAGGAGATTTAGAGGTTTTGAGTCCTCTTCTTCCTGAGGATAGGAGACAGCATTTTCTCACATTGACCAAACATGCCCAGGATGTTTCCAAATTTGTCAACTGTGCAGCTTTTGACTGTTTTGAGTGCATAAGCAGAACCTCTGCCATTGCCATAGGTGCGCGAAGAATTGCCTGGCTCCAGGCATCTGATTTGGAGCTCTGGGTACAAGACAAATTGGGCAATATTCCTTGTACTGGTGAGAACCTGTTTGGCAAAGATTGGCAAGAAAAGGCCAATGAGTTGGATATTGACAACTCCACCTTCGACAGATTATCCAAGGGCACAACTGATCCTGCAAGAAAGAAATCTTTCAAAAAACCATTCTTTTCCAAAAAGAAAAGGTTTTATCCTGCTTATTCCCAGCAGGGACGCTCTGCAGGTCAACCTGTCCGGAAGGGTCAGCAATCATCCAAACAAAGAAAAGCAAAGACTGCTAAGCCTCAACCGCCTCAGCAGTCTCAGCCTCCACAAGGCCTTTGATTTGCATCTTGAGAGCTTAGCCTTCCTGGTTCTAAATGGACCAGAGCCTTCCACCATTCCAGGAAGGTTATGTCACTTTGCCCCAAGATGGGGGCAAATAACAGCAGAGCATTGGACACTCTCCATCATAAAAGAGGGGTACACGCTTCATTTCTTGAGCATGCCCCCCCCCCCCACAATAGTAAAACAGTTCAATTCTCAGACCTCTCTCATCAACCTGTTAGATCAAGAGGTCACCATACTTCTTGCCCAGGGGACAATAGAAGAAGTACCCATTCATCAACAGGGTACAGGGGTTTACTCCCCCTATTTCCTTATCCCAAAGAAGACAGGGGGATACAGACCTATTATGGACCTCAGAGTTGAACAAATTCCTGTTCAAGGAGAAATTCAACATGATTTCTCTAGGAACTCTGCTGCCGTACCTTCAGAGTCAGGATTGGCTTTGTTCTCTAGATCTCAAGGATGCGTACACCCATGTTCTCATCCATCCAACTCACAGAAAGTTCCTTTTTCAAGGAAAGCACTACCAATACAGGGTGCTTCCCTCTGGCCTGGCCTCAGCTCCAAGAGTGTTCACGAAATGCATGGCTGTGGTAGCAGCATTTCTCCGCACTCTAGGCATATTCGTCTTCCCCTACTTAGACGACTGACCCATTCGAGCCCCATCAGAGGCCAGAGCTTCTCTATCTTGCACAATGCGTATCCTTCAGTATTTGGGTCTAGTCATAAACATCCGAAAATCCAGTCTAACTCCCACTCAGTCTCTAGAATTCATAGGAGCTTTGCTGGATACCAAAAAAGGCAAGGGCCTATCTCCCCCAGGCCCGTTGCCTTCACATGGTGCAAGTAGCTTCTCAAGCAGTGCTAAAACCTCTTCTCACTGCCCGAGAAATGCTACAACTACTAGGCCACATGGCATCCACAGTGCATGTGGTTCCTTATGCTCACCTCCATATGAGAGCAGCCCAGTGGACTTTATCCACCCAATGGACCCAGGCATCAGGGTGCCTGTCAGACAAAATAGCAAACACAAATCGCCTTATTTTGTCCCTCCAATGGTGGCAGTCCACTCAAAACCTGTTGCTGGGGTCCCCATTTCAACAACCTTTACCCCAGGCAGCTCTTACAATAGATGCTTCACCAATGGGTTGGGGAGCTCATTTACAAGACCTCCACTCAAGGCACCTGGACTCCACAGGAGACTCATCTACATATCAATCTCTTAGAGCTCAGGGCAATCTTCCTTGCTCTTTGAGTGTTCCACACCCTGCTCAGCTACAAGACAGTCCTCATTCATACGGACAATCAAGTAGCCATGTTCTACGTGAACAAGCAGGGGGGAACAGGCTCTCTGTTGCTTTGCAACGAATCTTTGCGACTATGGGCCCTCGCCAGAGAGCATCAGATTCATCTCCTGGCAGTGTATCTTCCAGGCATACAAAATTCTTGGGCAGACTCAGTCGTGTTCTGCTTCCACACACATGGTCTCTGCATGCAGACCAAGTGGCCAAGATTTTTCAAATTTGGGGAACCCCGGACATAGACCTCTTTGCAAGTCCGTTGAATGCCAAACTTCCCCGGTTCTGTTCCAGAATTCCGGCTCAGGGATCTCAGGCCAGGGATGCTTTCCTCCTTCACTGGGGTCAAGACTTCCTTTATGCCTTTCCACCCATTCCCCTAATTCCCAAAACCCTGTTCAAGCTTCAGAGAGACAGAGGGCGTATGGTTTTCATAGCTCCACATTGGCCACGGCAAGTGTGGTACCCTCTGCTTCTGCATCTCTCTCAAGCCCCATCCCTGGAGTTAGGATCTGCTCCAGATCTCCTGTCTCAGGAGGACAGAATGTTATGGCATCCCAGTTCCCAGTCTCTGCATCTCAGAGCTTGGTTGCTGAAGGCCTAGATCTTCATGATCTTAACCTCCCTCAGCAAGTAAAGAATGTCCTTCATGCTTCCATGAATCCTTCCACAAGACGCTCTGATGTTTTTAAGTGGAAGAGGTTTACCATATGGTGTTCGCAGAAGGGTGTTAACCCCCTTGCAATATCTCTGGAATCATTACTGGAGTACCTCCTTCATTTATCCAGTGCAGGACTAATAACGCTATATCCTTTTTAAGATACGGCGACCAGAATTGCACACAATATTCAAGGTGCGGTCTTACCATGGAACGATACAGAGGCATTATAATATCCTTTGTTTTATTTTCCATTCCTTTCCTCATGATACCTAGCATTCTATTTGCTTTCTTGGCCGCCGCTGCACACTGGGCGGAGGATTTTAATATGTTATCCACGATGACTCCTAAATCTTTTTCCTGGGTGGTGGTTTCCAATGTGGAACCTTGCATTGTGTAACCATAGTGTCAGTTGTTCTTTCCTAGGTGCATAACTTTGCACTTGTCCACATTAAATTTCGTCTGCCATTTGGATGCCCAGTCTTTCAATTTATCCAGATCCTCTTGCAGTTTTCCACAATCTTCTTGGGTTTTAACAACTTTAAACAGTTGTCATCTACAAATTTGATAACCTCACTAGTTTATTCCCTTTTCCAGGTCATTTATGAATATGTCAAAAAGTAGTGGACCCAGTACAGATCCCTGGGGTACTCCACTATTTACCTTTTTCCATTGGGAAAATTGGCCATTTAGACCTACCCTCTGCTTTCTATCTTTTAACCTGTTCCCGATCCACAGTAGTACACTGCCTCCTATCCCATAACTTTTTAGTTTTGCCAAAGGTCTCTGATGAGAGACCTTGTCAAAGGCTTTCTGAAAGTCCAGATACACTATATCAACCGACTCACCTTGTCTACCTGTTTATTCACACCTTCAAAAAACATATCAGATTAGTAAGACAAAGATCTTCCTTGTCTAAAATCATGTTGGCTGTCTCCCATTAGGCCATGACTATCTACATGCTGTGTAATTTTGTTCTTTATGATGGTTTCTACCATTTTCCCCGGTACTAACGTCATGCTCACCGGTCTGTAGTTTCCCGGATCACCCCTGGAACCCTTTTTAAAAATTGGTGTTACATTGGCGCTCCTCCAATCTTAAGGTATTACAGATGCTTTTAATGAAATTTCACAGATTACTAATAGCAGGTCTGCAGTCTCATATTTCAGTTCATTCAACACTCTTTGATGTATACCATCCGGTCCAGGTGATTTGCTACTCTTCAGTTTATCTAATAGTTGTAATACATCTTCCTGGTGTATCGATATTTCTCTCAATTCCTCTGCAGTATCACCTTTAAATACCACTTCAGTCTTGGGTAACATCCCTACATCTTCCTCAGTAAAGACCGAAGCAAAGAATTCATTCAGTCTCTCCGCTATAGCCTTGTCTCCTCTTACTGCCCCTTTTACCCCTCTATCATCTAACGGTCCAATTGACTCTCTCACAGGCCTTTTGCTATGAATGTACTTGAAAAAGTTTTTTTCGTGTTTTTGCTTCCGTAGCAAGTTCCTTCTCAAATTCTCGCTTTGCCTGCCTTATCAATGCTTTGCATTTAACTTGCCAGTGCTTGTGCTGTTTCCAGTTTTCGTCGTTTGGCTCTTTTTTCCATTTCCTGAAAGATGCTTTTTTGACAGCAACAGCCTCTCTGACCTCACCTTTAAACCATGCTGGCAGTTTTTTGGACTTTCTTCCACTTAATGCGTGGAATACAGCTGGTCTGGGCTTCCAGGATACTATTTTTAAACAACACCCAAGCTTGATGTTAAGTCTTTAACCTTTGCAACCGCTCCTTGTAGTTTTTTCTTAACTATATTCCTCATTTTATCATAATCTCCCTTTCGAAAGTTAAAAGGTAGGACTGTGGATTTTTTTACTATCCCTCCTCCACTAATTAAATCAAACACAATCATGCTATGATCACTATTGCTAAGTGGCCCCAACACCCTTATTTCTTGCACCAGATCTGGTGTTCCACTAAGGACTAGGTCCAGTATGGCTTCCCCTCTGATCGATTCATGAACCAGCTGCTCCAAGAAGCAGTCATTCATTTCATCTAGAAACTTTATCTCCCTAGCATGTCCTGCAGTGACACTGACCCAGCCGATACCGGGGTAATTGAAATCACCCATTATTATTACTGTGCAGTGACTTTTGTTAGCTTCCTTGATTTCTTTGAGCATTTCATCATCCATTTGTTCATTCTGGCCAGACGGTTGATAGTACATCCCCACAGCCATCACCTTCCCCTTCATACATGGAATTTCAATCCATAGAGATTGCACAGCAAGTTTTGTTTCCTGAAAAACTTTAATCCTTTCTGACTCAATGCCCTCTCTAACATAGAGTGCAACCCCTCCACCAATTTGATCAGTTCTATCAATACAATATAGTTTGTATCCAGGTGTCACAGTGTCCCACTGGTTATCCTCTTTCCACCTTGTCTCTGAGATTGCAATCATATCTAACTTCTCATTTAGTGCTATATATTCTAACTCTTCCATCTTATTGTTTGGACTTCTAGCATTTGTATGCAAGCATTTTAGAGACTGTATTTTATTAATATTAATCTGACTATTGGTAAGCATGGATAATTTGGAATCTTTACGCTCTGTCTGCACCATACTCAAGGGCAGTTGGGCTACTTTACACTTTTTTGGAACCTCATTGCTTTTGGTAGTATCCTTCAAGGATACCTTCTTCGGAACCATGCGCTCTTGGGTGACTGTCGGCTTTCCCCTATTTTCTAGTTTAAAAGCTCCTCTGTCTCCTTTTTAAAGGTTAATGCCAGCAGTCTGGTTCCATCCTGGTTAAGGTGAAGCCCATACTTTCGGAAGAGTCCCTCCTTTCCCCAGAATGTTCCCCAGTTCCTAACAAATCCAAAACCCTTATCCTTGCACTATCGTCTCATCCACGCATTGAGACTCCGGAGCTCTTGCCTGCCTTTTGTGTCCTGCATGTGGAACGGGAAGCATTTCAGAGAACGCTACCCTGGAAGTTCTGGATTTCAACTTCCTACCTAAAAGTTTTTAAATTTAGCCTCCAGAACCTCCCTACCACAATCTCCTATGTCATTGGTACTGACATGTACCAAGACAGCAGACTCCTCCCCAGCATTATCTAAGATCTTATTTGGGCGGTGCGTGAGGTCTGCTACCTTCGCAGCAGGCAGGCATGTTACCAGGCGATCCTCACTTCCACCAGCCACCCAGCTATCTACATGCCTAATGATTGAATCACCAATTATAACAGCTGTCCTAACCCTTCCCTCATGGGCACATGGCCCTGGAGAAACGTCCTCAGTGTGAGAGGGTTTTACATCACTTGGAGGACAGGTCCTAGTTACAGGATCACATCCTGCCACACCAGGGTGATGCTCTCCTGTCACGTGACCTCTCTCCTCCATGGCAACAGGGATGCTGCCAGACTGGAGGTGGGTCTTCAGGACTATATCCCTGTAGGTCTCGTCCATGTACTTCTCTGTCTTTCTTATGTCTTCCAGGTCTGCTACTCTAGCGTCTAGAGAACGTACTTGTTCCCTGAGAGCAAGGAGCTCCTTGCACTTAGTGCATACGTAAGACCTCTCACCAACTGGGAGAAAATCATACATGTGACACTCAATGCAAAAGACTGGAAAGCCCCCATCTCGCTGCTGGACTGTTGTCTGCATCTTAGTTTAAAGCTTGTGTTTAGGTCTTTAAATTCTGTACTTAATAAGGGTTGGTGTAGATGCTTATACTAATAAAAGTGTATCTAATACCTCTAATATACCTTGTTCACCTGAAGCTTAATTAATCTCAGGTCCTCAGTGTATGACTGAGTTGGATAAAGAGCTGCACCTGAGAGCAGCCCCTTTCCTCTAAGACGTGTAAATACCTATAAAGCTACAATTGCCCCAGGGGCGGGTGGGTGTCGGGGAGGGAGTGAGGTGAATAAGACCTATTAAAATAGGGCTGTTACAAGGTACCCTGTCCTGTACCCTCAGCAGGGGGGGAGGAGGTTAGTCTCTCAGGTAGGCTAGAGCAGGAAAAAAGGTTTAAAATGCAGTATGTTTTGGGGACAGAGCAGGGAGAGATATTTAATTTAAAGTAACAGTTAACCTGGCTACCACAAAGGCTTTCCTTTCCAGCAGCCTCTAGTCCATGCCACTCCAACAACAGATGCGTCCCAGTTGGGATGGGGGGCCCACCTGCACCATCTCTCCACCCAGGGTCTCTGGACCCCACAGGAGGCTTGTCTTCACATAAACCTCCTAGAACTCAGAGCAATCTTCCTTGCTCTTCGAGTATTCCAAGCCCAGCTCACCTATAAGACAGTCCTGATCCAGACTGACAATCAAGTAGCCATGTTCTACGTGAACAAGCAGGGCGGAACAGGCCCTCTGTCGTTATGCAGCGAAGATTTATGACTATGGGCCCTTGCCAGAGAGCATCAAATTCACCTCCTCGTGGTATATCTTCTAAGCATTCAAAACCTTTGGGCAGACAAACTCAACCGAGTACTGCTGCCACACGAATGGTCTCTCCACTCGGACCACATTGCCCGTGTATTCCTAATCTGGGGAACCCCAGACATAGACCTATTTGCAAGTCCACAGAATTCCAAATCTCTGCAGTTCTGTTCTAGAATTCTGGCTCAAAATTGTCAGGCAAGGGATGCTTTCCTTCTTCACTGGGGTCAAGACGTCCTCTATGCCTTCCCACCCATTCCCCTCATTCCCAAAGCACTGTTCAAGCTTCAGAGAGACAGAGGTCGTATGATACTCATAGCTCAATGTTGGCCACGGCAAACGTGGTATCTTCTGCTTCTACGTCTCTCTCGGGCTACGCCTCTGGAGCTGGGGTGTGCTCCAGATCTTCTCTCCCAGGAGAACGGGATGCTATTGCATACGAATCCCCAGTCCCTGCATCTCAGGGCCTGGTTGCTGAAAGCCTAAAACTTCAGGATCTCAACCTCTCTCAACAGGTAAAAGATATCCTTCAGGCTTCCAGAAAACCCTCCACAAGGCGATCATACGCTTTCAAGTGGAAACATTTCACTATATGGTGTTCTCAAAAGGGACTTACTCCAGTAACGATTCCAGAGGTATCGCAAGAGGGTTATCTCCTCCATTTATCAAATTCTGGTCTTAAAACCAATTCAGTAAGAGTCCATCTTAGTGCTATTGCAGCTTCTTACAAGCCTCTAAATGGACAACCTATTTCCTCTCATCCACTCATAGGAAGATTTATGAGAGGTCTTCTATTAACAAAACCTCCCATTAGACCACCACCGGTGGCATAGGATTTGAACCTTGTTCTCGGGCAGCTCATGAAATCGCCTTTTGAGCCTTTAGCCACTGCAAAGCTAAAATTCCTTTCTTGGAAGGTCATCTTCCTAATTGCAATCACATCTGCATGACGCATTATTGAGTTACAAGCCTTAGTGGCTGATCCTCCTTATACAATATTTCATCATGATAAGGTTGTTCTTAGGACTCATCCTCACTTTATGCCAAAGCTGGTCTCGCCTTTCCATTTAAACCAAGCGGTTTACCTTCCTGTATTCTTTCCGAGGCCTCATTCCTCCAATGCAGAAAGGAATCTTCATACCTTAGACTGTAAAACAGCCTTAGCCTTTTACCTGCAAAGAACACAGCGACATAGAAAATCTTCACAACTTTTTGTTGCTTTTGATTCTTGTCATTTGGGACTTCCAGTCTCCAAAAGAACTCTCTCTAACTGACTTGCACAGTACATATCCTTCGCTTATGAGAGTAAGGGACTTCCTCTTGAGGGCCATGTCACAGCTCACAATGTGAGAGCCATGGCAGCCTCTATGACTAACCTTCATTCTGTGTCTATTGATGACATCTGCAGGGCAGCTACTTGGGCTTCAGTACACACTTTTACAGCCCACTACTGTTTAGATAAGGACTCCCGTGGGACGCCTTGTTTGGCCAGGCTGTTCTTCAGCATCTCTTTCAGACTTAATGCAACTCCTACCCACCGTCCTGGGTTGGATGCCAGAGATCCATGGGAGGAAGCATGACCCATTCTCACCATGGGTTTGCAGCTTCCTGGGCCATCTCCCTGGCATCTTTCAGCTGTGGAGTCCCCATATGTGAAGACTACATTCCTGCTTGTTCCTGGAGATAGCGTAGTTACTCACCTGTAACAGGTGATCTCCGGGAACAGCAAGAATTTAGTCTTCACAACCCACCCACCTTCCCTAGGAGTTGTCTTTATTTATTTATTTTAACATTTTTTTATAGTCTGTCTATCTCCCTCTCCTCCTCTCCTTTGTCTCAGCTATAAACTCAACTGAAGAGGGAGAGTTGGAATGGCGGGAAGGCAGCACGCAGGCGCTGTGGGATGCTCCCAAAAACTTTCCTATTGGATGCTGGGCAGCGTTCCCACGCAGGCTCCGTTGGTACCGACGATACCCATATGTGAAGACTAAATTCCTGCTGTTCCCGGAGATCACCTGTTACAGGTGAGTAACTATGCTTTACAGGAAAGTATTCCCTTTGAGACACTTCTGAAATTGGGTGCAGATCCAGCAGCACCTTTTTTCCAAATTTTTATATAATATGTTGGTAGACAGGAAGGATAAAGTCTCCATATTTCTTGTTTTGGGAGATGGGCTTGCAAGAATCTTAATAGAGTTGGCAGGCTATATATACTAAGATTGCTTGTATGTCCATATTTGCTAAACTAATAGAGAATAACTTTTATACATTATTACTGACTGCTCAGAGATTACATAAAGTTTAGCCTCAGGCGTCAGAATTATGCTGGCAAGGATGTGGACAGGTTGGCAGTTTATTTTTCCACATTCGTCAGTCAGGCTCTGTCTTAAAGTTTTGGAATAAATGCCTAGAAAACTGTTGTCTGTCAACAAATAATCAGTGTGTTTTTAGTTTTATTGTCATTAATTCTGACCATTGGATCCTGGAACAGAGTGGATGATTCTCGTGTTATTTACAGCCCTTTAGTGTGAGCTGGCTAGGTGTTAACAAATCTTCTCATTTCTGACTGGGAGAGACTTATGCAGAGACATGCTACTTTTTTGAACAAACTTACTGCTGTCCACAGTGGCAGAAGTGATCTGGTTATGTTTATGTTTGTTTATTACATTTGATATACTGCTCAGGCCAAAGCATCAGAGCGGTTTACAATATTACATAAAAAATACTGAAAATATGAAAAGAACGCCATTGATAAAATAGGACAGAGTAAGAGATACAGTGATAGTCAAAGAAATAGAAGAGGCAGGAGGAAAGACTCATTATAACATCAAGCAGTGGGCACCTTTTATTAAACAGGCCCAAGAGACTTAGGCTTATATGTGTCTCTACAGCACTGCGTATGCCTTGTAGTGCTATATAAATGATTAGTAGGAGTAGTAGTAGTAGTAGTTATGTTTGGAAAGATCTTGAATTTGCTTGTTTTTAAGAGCATTACCCTTTGAATGTTGAGAAATATGGGTGGGGGAGGGGGTTAGTATTCTATATTTGATGACTGGCTTTTTGTGCCAATGTCAGTAAAAGCTCTATTGTACAGAATTTGTAAAATATTTAAAAATTAAAGTTGAAAAACATTAATCGCAGTGTGCCCATATCTTACACCCTCAGATCTCTGTTCCCATGAAACATGCAGTCCAGCTGGCGGAGACACTGTTGCAGAGCTCTGAAGTGAAATTGGCAGGTTTGGCGGCTAGGGATAGCCTGCGATTGGAAGCCGGACTTTGTCTCTATGGAAATGACATTGATGAGAGCACAACCCCAGTACAGAGCAGCTTGGTCTGGACCCTGGGTAGGTTGGCAGCTATCTACAGTATGTATGGGTTTTCATACTCAGGGCTGGGGGATTGATTGTAAGTACATAGCCTAATAATACTATTACACAATCCTCCTTGTATGACTGATTTATCTTGCTCTCTGCAGTGAACCTTCGTTATAGGTAAGTAACATTTTTGCTTACCTTTTTATGGGTTCACAGGAAAGCGTCGGAGAGCTGCCATGGATTTTCCTGGTTCCTCTGTCATTGTTCCTCAGATTAAAGAGAAGGTTGGGCGGAAGCGTGTGGGGTTGGTTTCCTCTGGACCTCCAGTCAGACAGCACACCCCTATCTTGAGCCCAGAGGGTAATGTGATAGGTAAGTAGGATGAGAATACTACAAACAAGACAGGATGTTATCAGAGGAAAGTGTTTTGGGAGGGGTGCGGGTTGGTGTTGTGAGAAGTAATTTGCAATTATATTGAAATCCACGATTGATTTTTGTATGTGTTTGTTGAAGTAATTAAATGTAAATTGACAAAGTTGTGGATTAAATATCAGTACAATTGAAGCGGGAGTCGGAGGGAAGTCACTGAAGATCAGACCACAGGGATAAAGGCAGTGGACCTATCTAAGCCAGAGAAGTGACGAGCACAGGGACAGTAGGAACAGCTGGAAAGTTTATCCATATGCTCTTGTCACCTTGTCTTATTTGCGCTACTATCTAAAATGCCAGTGAGCACTGCTTGAGATGTGGGAACGCAAAACAAGTATGTGATAGTGCATAGATAAGAATTTTGCAAATGCGAGAGGTGTAGTCATAGTCCCGCAAAACGCACAAAAGAACAACCAGTGAGGAACAGCACTCTCTGTTGTACTATATGGGAAAACGGTGGAGAGAATGCAATAGCTTCAGCCTCGCTGTCCAATCTACGCTTAAAAGCCTAACGTTATGTCTAAAGAAATGATCGCTCAGCTTCCACATCAAGTAGATAGAATGCCAACCAGTGCTTGGATAACTGAATGTGGAACTACAAATTATCTCCGAAGGCGAAGTGAGGTGGTGAACTTGAACACAGGTACCATGTCTGCATTATACACCCTTCTTTCTCCCCTCCTCTCCCCCAGAAGTAAGGCCGTTGAGTCAGCTGGCCTGATCTAGTTGGGAAAATAAACTTTATATATACTAAAACACCCATCAGCAGAAAGGAAATCCTCATGCTTAGAGTACAAGTCTGTGTTTAGAAATCTGGGTGAATTTCCTGGTGTGTATTGTGTGTGTATTCATGCAGATCTTACTCATTGTTTGTGTGCAGCAGCTACTGGTAATATCAAAAAAAGTTGAATATCCATAGAAAACTCCCAAATGTGGCAGGCTGGATGAATAAACTTGTAAGCACAGAGAAATAAAACGGGCTACACGGGCAGGGAAATTTCCTGACACATGGTGGAGAGGGGGAGCACTAGGTGATGTGTTACTACTCGGGCAGGATTTCTGAAAGACATACTGCTATGTGTGTCTGTGGCGGGCTGGAAGAATTAATGGTGGATGGGTGACGTGCTGCTGTGTGGGAAGTGTTGATCTGCTGTAGCATGAGGGGTGGTCTTTGGATGACATGCAGCATGGGGAGGGATGTGGCGCTGGGTGACTTCCTGTAGGGTGGCGTGGGATGAGGTAGATAAGTGAGAGAGTTTATTTGGGGACTTCTGACCTCTTCTTATTGAAACAATCTGCTCTGGTGTATTGAGTTTATGAATGTTGACTTTTATTAGTTAGTAAAGGAAGGTTGATGTTTAATAATATGGGAGTTTTAAAGGATCTAAAAGGCATATTTTCTTGCTTCCCTTTGCATATATTTTGCTACTGCTGTTTTCTTGTAAACAAAGGACAGCTTTAGGGCCTTCTGTTCTGTGATCCCCTTCAGCATGCTGTCTTTCCTTTGCTGTTCTCAGGGGAGGTGACCAGCGGCTGCCCTTCTCCCTGCCTGAAGAAGAACATTGCTATGGGGTATGTGGAGGCTGACTACAGTAAGATGGGCACCCCTGTCCTGGTGGAGGTGAGGAAGAAGACCCTGGATGCAATCATCAGCAAGATGCCCTTTGTGCCTACTCATTACTACACTGAAAAATAGAGCTTGAGGCAGTGAGAGCACGTGGACGCTTCATGAGAACCAGCAGATGATGTGACGCAGAGCGCTGTTTAATTTGTCCTGGATGTATCCTGTCTTACCTTTCCTACAGTCTATTAAAGCAGACTTAGCTATGTCCCCTGCTTGCCCACATTCTAATACTGCACTTTCTGCTCGCCACATGCATGTTGGTGGGTTTTCATTGTGCTTTTGTCAGGGCTTTTTTGTCATTACCTCCGACTGTATCAGTAACTCAGCTGTACAATATAACAGGATAGGACTGCTGCAGCAGAGTGCTGATAGTGATGCTGCTATTCAGCAGGACAGGGACAGGCCTTCCAGCAACAGCCATATGCTTCAATATACCAGAAGCTCCAGCCAGCACTAAAAAAAGCGTCATTTCTGAGAAGCGTACAGCCTTGGTCTAAGCATAAGTTCTTCTTCGTTTTATAGATCTTAGGTCTCAAAATTTGGGGTTCTGTAGGAGATTTAAATACAGCCTTCGTTTCCTATGGCAACTAGCTTAAAAAGTGAAAAGTGATGCACCTGAAGTAAACATTCTATGGATAATGGAATAAGGAGGCCTTCAGATACTGAAGGTTTTACTGAAACGCAAAGAGCTGAGCACTCCTTGTCTGGAAAGTGCCAGTAATGATGGAAGGTACCAAGAATCAGCACAGATTTATGGCTGTGTCCATTTCAGAGCATAGCATGTGACCTCTTTTCTCCCACACCATTTGACAGATTGGGAACTCTTCAGAGCAGCTGGAGACACATTTACTTAACAATGAATATAGCTGATTAGCAACAAGAGCTTTGTCTAGCTGTAATTCTTCTCTACAATCAACCATGTTCCAGTCTAGCATCATGCACACTGTGGGTAATGTGCCCATGTTGGGATATATCAGAAATAGAAGAAAAAGAGGCCTTCATCAGCAGGGCCTTAAGTAGTTTCTCCGCAGTATTCTGTTCCTTCCTATTATCTCCTGCTCTGAGATTCTGCTTACAGAAAACACCTCAGACCAATCTACAATGAGAATAACTAACTCTGACTGTGTGTTTTGCCATGTTTGTTTTCTTCTAAAATGTTAGTTTACCAGATGGTAAGATTTTTAAAATGGAGTTCATTAAAACATAGGGTACACAAAGAGCAAGAAGCAAAGACCGTCACGATGAATTCAGAGTATCTTTATTGAGGTCGTCCCCAACGCATTTCAGCATAAATTGCCTTCCTCAGGGGGTAACAGCTAATACATCAAACATAGAAAGCTTATAACAATAATAAATACTGAACAAGATCAATATATAAAAACATTAATATATGAAAAAAGGGGGGGGGGGCTAGTGACCATTAAAACAATACATGTAAATGAACTTTAAAATGAATTTCATTAAATCCAAACTATCATGTAAAACAAGACTCATCAAATACACATAAAAAGACAAAGACTATCTTTATAAATATATTAAATAACACTAAAGGATATATGTAAAGGTAATAAATATGAAAAAGACAGACAACCAAAGAAATAAAATTTCAGAAAGAACATTAAGTGAATACTCACATTAGACCAATGTTAAATTACCTATTGTGGCATGGGTAATAGATGATATCAAACTATAAGATAAAACAATCAAACTTATACTTTTGATTATATGAAGATAAATTCAGATCATGATTTTGGAGGATCATATTATCAACATTATAATATACTTGATTTAAATATATAAGATGGTCCATTGAGTAATTCATAAAGATGATTATATCATCAAATTCAAGTAATTGTCCTTAGACTTAATACTTATAAAATACTTATTGTATAAATGAACATAGAATCCTACATTATATAATCTACTATGCATATCAACAGTGACGCTCAAAATCTCTGTCTGTTGTACATAATCGCCTAATTCTCAGAAATTGACTGATGGGAAGATTGTTTTTAAAGGACTTGTTAAAGCAGCTTTCGTAATTAAGCAAGGTGTTACAATCAGTAGGCTTTCTATAAAGGTCAGTTGTGAAACCATGGTGGTCTTTTTTACAGCATATGACATCGCACCCCTACAAGTCTAACATTCTACTATGGAAAAGATATATTGACAATGTATTGCTAATATGGGATGGATCAGAACCTTTGCTGCAAGAATTCTTTTTGTGGCTTAACTCTCTAGACATTAATCTACAGTTTGATGGGATCTTCAGTTTCGATAAGGTTTCCTATTTAGATATAATGATCAAAAAAGACCACCATGGTTTCACAACTGACATTTATAGAAAGCCTATTGATCGTAACACCTTGCTTAATTACGAAAGCTGGTGTACCAAAAACTCAACCAACTTTCACTCCTCACCTAAAACCTAAACCAAAAAAGGAGTGACCAACAGAAAAAATGAGCAACCTCAAAACCCCAAAGAAATTATTTTTGTCGGAAGGTCGGCCATGAGGTTAAAAGCCACTCGAAGCCATAACTTCCATTTTAATCCATTAAAGATAGTCCCATAAAAGCCCACACAAGTGCTTAAATAAGGTGGTAAAAAGACCATGAAGTGGTGCCACCTCTAAAACATTTATAAAAGTGAAAACATTCAAAACACTTTAACTTATCTGAACCGCCGTGATCATGTACTGCAGTCCATTTTGAAACAGCTCGCAGCAGCAGACATTCCCAAGGCAGTCCCAATCCTCAAAAATTCGAAGTATGAATGGCAGCTTCCAAACAAATGAAGAATTTGCAAGAAAGCAGTTTTCCAACAGAAGACACAGCACTGCGTTACGGGCAAGTCAAAAATCAATGCCCTGTCTCAACGCTCAATCGAACTGCCGAAATTGAAAGCAACCGGCACCTCCATCGCTCCGAGACGCTGGCGCATGCTCATTACAGATCCAAGTCCTGCAGGAAGGTTCAATCATTAAATAGCAAGCCAAACCAATGGGCAGAAGGCTGATAGCCAAGGTTAGCTTGTACAAAAGGAGAGGAAACAGAATGAAAAATTTAAACACACCATTTTTAAAACCACTAAAGGCTACTGATCCAATCCAACTCCTTATTAAGACCCAAAGGTTCTACAGTAGACCAAGTGAAAATCCAACGCTGCTCCAAAATTTGTAGTAATTGCTCACGATCCCCACCCCGTGGATTTTCAGGCACTCTGCCCTGTACCCTCCAAGTGAGATCTTCAAAAGAATGATGATGATCCACGCAATGTTGTACAATTGGAGCTGACAGTGTGCCAGTCCGGAGTCGGGAGGCATGTTCACCAAGACGAATTTTGACCGGGTGGACAGTCCGCCCAATGTATAAAAGATGACAAGGGCAAACCAAAACATAGACCACATAAGATGTCAAACATGTGGTGTACCATCGTGCTTTATGAACTAAACTAGAATTAGGCACCAGCCATTCAACGCCCGTTCAATTTCGGCAGTTCAATTGAGCGTTGAGACAGGGCATTGATTTTTGACTTGCCTGAAACGCAGTGCTGTGTCTTCTGTTGGAAAACTGCTTTTTTGCAAATTCCTCATTTGTTTGGAAGCTGCCATTCATACTTCGAATTTTTGAGGATTGGGACTGCCTTGGGAATGTCTGCTGCTGCGAGCTGTTTCAAAATGGACTGCAGTTCATGATCACGGCGGTTCAGATAAGTTAAAGTGTTTTGAATGTTTTCACTTTTATAAATGTTTTAGAGGTGGCACCACTTCATGGTCTTTTTACCACCTTATTTAAGCTCTTGTGTGGGCTTTTATGGGACTATCTTTAATGGATTAAAATGGAAGTTATGGCTTCGAGAGGCTTTTAACCTTGTGGCTTTTAACCTCATGGCCGACCTTCCGACAAAAATAATTTCTTTGGGGTTTTGAGGTTGCTCATTTTTTTCTGTTGGTCACTCCTTTTTTGGTTTTAATTACGAAAGCTGCCATAACAAGTCCTTTAAAAGCAATCTTCCCATCAGTCAATTTCTGAGAATTAGGCGATTATGTACAACAGACAGAGATTTTGAGCTTCACTCTGTTGATATGCATAGTAGATTATATAATGTAGGGTTCTATGTTCATTTATACAATAAGTATTTTATAAGTATTAAGTCTAAGGACAATTACTTGAATTTGATGATATAATCATCTTTATGAATTACTCAATGGACCATCTTATATATTTAGATCAAGTATGTTATAATGTTGATAATATGATCCTCCAAAGTCATGATCTGAATTTATCTTCATATAATCAAAAGTATAAGTTTGTTTTATCTTATAGTTTGATATCATCTATTACCCATGCCACAATAGGTAACACAGGTACACTAAAAAAAATTTTTTTTAAACTGCCTCTAATGTTTCGATTGATTTTTACGTTTTTTGGTGCGCTGAATCCAAATCTGGTAACCAATTTGCTCCATCACGTACAGATTTTTTGCTACATTGGGTTAGCAGTTTGAGGTGAACGTTTCAGATTGAGTGCGATCGAGATAAAAGTTTCTTGGATGAATTCTTTATACTAATTGTTTAGTAGTTATTCAAATAAGAATAAAGAAAATTGTAACAAGGCAGCACATAAGAATAGAGTAATGTCAACAAAACACACTGTGATGGTAGCAAAATTGTCTGCACTTAAAACAGCCACATACATGTGCACAAACATTGAGCATATAAGAGCGAGGTTAGACACAAAGCAAAGCAAAGAAATGTGCAAAAAATGTTGTACAGGTATGTATGTAAGAATAGAAAACGCAAACCGCACCATTGCAATACATGAAGACAAACACCCGATGGTGTGAAAATAAAATTCTAATAAATGAGATCCGACACTGTGGTAATAACTAGCAAATTTTTATTTCAAAGTTTAGTAAAAACACGATATTTGTCAACACAGTTTAGATTTTAAAGTCATTCTTGGGTCAATCAATCTCCTGGTGGGCCCGTTTCTTCTTCCCCCGAATGCTTCTCTTGGTGCGCTGCTTGGCGTATTTTTCATCTGGGGTTTCCCGCAGCAGCAACCAGCAGAAATCAGCCATCATAGTGGTGTTCCATCTTCCTTGGTACCTTCTCTCTGCGTCCTTGATGTCCTGGTGAAACCTTTCACCTTGTTCTTCACTGTACGCCCCAAGTTTTCGGGAAAGTAGTTCACATGGGAGTGCAAGAAATGGACTTTCAGGCTCATGTTACAGCCTTGTTCTTTGAAGGTATTGAGCATCCTGGCAACAATATCCTTATAGTTCTCATCCCGCCTGTTCCCCAAGAATTTGAGAACAACATCCTTGAAGGAATCCCAGGCTTCTTTTTCCTTCTCAGACATCGTTTCAGCGAATGCTCCATCTGAAATGAGTTTCCTTATATCAGGGCTAACAAACACTCCTTCCTTTAGCTTTGCTTCAGAAAGTCGGGGGAACTTTGAGCAAAGGTACCGAAAGCACTCACCATCTTTTGGAAGGGACTTGATGAATTGCTTAATGAGACCCAACTTAATGTGGAGAGGTGGTAATAGAATTTTATCACGAGGTACCAAGCTCTCATGAAGAACATTTTTCTCACCGGGTCTCAAATACTCCCGAATTGGCCAGTCTTTTTTCCCCCAGTGTAGGTCGCGGGCCCGGCTATCCCACAAGCAAAGGAAGCAGGGATATTTGGTGAAACCGGATTGCTGCCCTAATAGCATGGATAGAATTTTAAAGTCTCCACAAATCATCCACTTCTCCAGGACCAAGCAGGAAGTCAGTCCTCACTTATGGGTGACGTCGGCGCCGACGGAGCCCTCGCGGAGCAATTTTCCCCAGCTTTCAAAGAAAGCCTTTGGGAATTGCAGCGCGCATGCGCGGTCGTCTTCCCGCCCGAAGGTGCCATCTTAGCCAGTCTTCTTTTTTCCGCGGAGCCCTACAGACGTCCCCGTCTTGTCCCCGCGAAAAAGTTGATTTTCCTCTTTATTTTATACTTTTTTCTTTCGGTTCGACGCCGATCGTTTTCCCGCCCGGACTCGCGACGCCGGTCTCGAGTCCTCTTCCGTTTTTTCGGTTTTTCTGACTTAGTCAGCTTTCGTTTTCGTTTTCCCTGGCAGCCCGGTCCTTTGACCTCGCAGGGGCCCTTTTTCCCCCGATGGCTGCCAGTGGCTTTAAGCGGTGTGGTCGGTGTGACCGAAATATGTCACTAACCGACACACACGACTTTTGCCTCCGCTGCCTGGGCCCGGATCATGAGGAACTGATCTGTGGGCCCTGCAGCAAACTGTCCTCGAAGGCGTTGAGAAGTCGGCGGCATCAGCACGAGAGAATCTTCGCTGACCCCAGCCGTACCCGGACCTCGTCGGAGGCCTCCGTGTCGAAAGGCTCCAGCTCGGACCGTCGCCGGAGCTCCTCCGACCGGGGTTCTCCCTCCGGGGACCGTCGTCGGAAGGAAAAAACCCGCGAGGGCGGCGTCGGTGGACGCTCCTGGCTCCGCGAGGGCCAGGTCGCATAGCCCCGACAGCCGCCCCGGGTCCTTGGAGAAGGAGCACCTCCCGAAGCGACCTCGCCTGGAGTCGGAGATGCCTGCCCGGGTAAGTCCTGTAGTCCTTCTGGACTCGCCTCCGCGACAGCCGACGTCGGGCCCGACGCCGTCGGGGCCCGAGTCGGGGGCTGCTGGGTCACCTGAGCTCGGACTCAGGTTGACGGCCTTGGAGAGCAGACTGTCTGCCTTCATGGACCAGCAGCGGGCACTGCTCGCTGGCTTCGCTGGCGTCGCTGCCCCGACCGCCGGGACGTCGACGTCCAAGTCGACCCCGGAGACCGAGCCGATCCTCGAGTCGATGAGAACTCGAGTCGATCCTCGGTCGAGGTCGCCCTCGGCCTCCCGTTCGGGACCGAGGTCGCCGACGCCGACTCCCTCGGCGTCGGGGCGGCTGGCGCCGCACCCTGCCCGGGCCGACCCCACCGAGTCCTCGTCGGAGTCGGTCTGGGAGTCTGAGGAGGAAGAGTCACCTGATTCTTTCCGGACTCGGTGTGTCCCATCGGACTCTCCGGAGTCCGAGCCTCGGAAGCAGTCCCCCCCGGAGGATGCCCGGTTCTCGGACTTCGTTAGGGATATGGCCAAGGCTTTGGCCTTCCCTGCGGATCCCGAGGAGGAGCCTCGAGCCGAAGAGCTCGACGCCCTCCAGTATGACTCTCCCGCGAGGGAACACTTTACTGTGCCGGTTCCTCCTATGCTGGAACGACTACTCTTCCGCATGTGGGAGAGTCCGGCCTCCTCGCCGGTCCTGAGCAAGCGGGTCGATTCTATCTATCGAGTCCGCAAGAGCCCTGGCTTTCAAAAGGCACAGCTGCCACACCATTCCATGGTAGTGGAATCGGCCATGCATCGTCTTAAGAGCCAGAAGATGCACTCCTCGGTGCCTCCTGGAAGGGAGGCCCGTAACCTGGATGGCCTTGGCAAGAAGTGCTTCCAGGGCTCTATGCTCGCCTGTCGTGTCCAGACTTACCAGCTATACATGGGCATGTATCTCCGGGATCTGGCTAAAGAGCTAGCCGGATTCTCCGCTGGTCTCTCCGAGGAGCCCTTGCGGAGGTTCCTAGCCTTGTCCACGGGTATTCGGGAATGCTCAAAGTTCATGTCCCGAGCAGCCTATGATGGCTTTGAAGCCTCGGCTCGAGTGGCCGCAGCCGGCATCGGTGCCCGCCGACAGGCTTGGCTTCAGTCGTCCGACCTTGAGCCCTGGGTACAGGACAAGTTGGTCGATGTCCCCTGCCGAGGCGAAAACCTCTTTGGCAAGCCCATGGCGGAAAAGGCTGCACAAATTGAGACTGAGACTCTCACCAGGACCAGGCTTTCTAGGAAGACCTCCGCCCCTTCCCAGAAAAAGAAGGGCTCGGGAAAAAAGTCCTTTTACCCGAGGAAGGCAGCTGCCTACAAACAATACCCCCATTATCAGGCCCCTGCAGCTCCCCAACAGGGCCAGCAGGCCAAGGGACGGGGTAACGGGTCCCGTAGGCAGCAAGCCCCCAAGCCTGCACCACCAGCCCCTGCTCAGCAGGGTGGGGGTTTTTGACTCGCTCAGCATAGCCTCTCCCCCCCCGCTGGTTCCCCCCAGCACCGGAGGCCGGCTGGTTCACTTCGCCCACAGGTGGTCCAGCATCACCGCAGATGCCTGGGTGCTTCAGGTCGTGCGAGAGGGCTACCTTCTCCACTTCCACCAGGTCCCTCCCTCCTATTTTCCGGGAGAGCCTCCGCGCCCCCCTCTGCACAGGGAGTTGCTCCTTCAGGAGTTAGCAGGTCTTCTGCAGGAACAGGCGGTGGAACCGGTGCCACACCACCTGAGAGGTCAAGGCTTCTATTCAAGGTATTTTCTGATACCAAAGAGAACAGGGGGCCTCAGACCCATCCTGGACTTGCGCAACCTCAACAAGTTCCTTGTGCGGGAGAAGTTCAAAATGCTTACCCTTGGAATCCTTCTGCCCTACCTCCAGCAGGGAGATTGGCTATGCTCCTTGGATCTAAAGGATGCCTACACGCACATCCTCATCCACCCAAGCCACCGCCAATACCTAAGGTTTGTGGTGGCAGGAAATCATTACCAGTACAGAGTACTGCCCTTTGGCCTGTCCTCCGCACCGCGAGTCTTCACAAAATGCCTCGCGGTCGTGGCGGCCCATCTCCGGCTTCGCGGCCTCTTTGTCTTTCCGTACCTCGACGACTGGCTCATCAGAGCAGCGTCCGCTCAGGAGGTCACCCACGCCACGTGCCGCACGGTGACTCTGCTGCAGCACTTGGGCTTTGTCATAAACTTCGCAAAGTCCACTTTGCTCCCCTCACAGGATCTCGAGTTCATCGGCGCAAGGCTGCACACCCCTCAGGCGCGAGCGTACCTACCGCTCGACAGGGCTCAGCGGCTCATGGACCTAGCCGACCGCTTTCGCAGCCAGCCCCTGGTCTCCGCCAGGCGCTTCCTGAGACTGCTCGGCCATATGGCTTCCACCGTCCATGTGACCCCCAATGCCCGCCTGAATATGCGGTCTGCTCAATGGTGTCTCCGCCGGCAGTGGCGACAAGCCACAGGCGGCCTAGCAGACCTGGTGCGCGTCTCCGAGCCGCTGGTCTCGTCTATCCGGTGGTGGCTCCGGCAGCCGAACCTGGTATTAGGAATGCCTTTCCAGTCACCTCAGCCGACCCGGGTGCTGACCACCGATGCATCCCTCCTGGGCTGGGGAGCCCATTGCCAAGAGGCACGTACTCAGGGCCTCTGGACCAAGTGGGAGTCTGCTCAGCAGATCAACTTCCTGGAGCTCAGGGCGATCCGCCTAGCTCTCAAGGCCTTCTCCCACCTGACCTCCCAACAGTCCGTCCTTGTCCAGACGGACAATCAAGTTGCCATGTTCTACGTGAACAAGCAGGGGGGCACGGGCTCCTTCCTCCTCTGCCGGGAGGCACAGAAGCTCTGCTCTTGGGCCGTCAGTCACGGCATTCTCCTCAAGGCAGTTTATCTCCCGGGCCCAGAAAATTGCCTGGCGGACAAACTCAGCAGGGTCCTCCAGCCGCACGAGTGGCGTCTGGATCCCTTGATCGTCCAGAAGCTCTTCCTCAGGTGGGGCCTCCCCACGGTGGATCTCTTTGCCAGTCCTCGCAACCGGCAACTTCCTCGCTTCTGCTCTCGTCAGCCTCACCCCCTTCGGGTTGCGGCGGACGCCTTTCTGATCTCATGGTCGGGGAGCCTTCTGTACGCTTTCCCTCCCATTCCGTTAGTCTCTCGGACTCTTTTCAAGGTTCTCCGAGACAAAGCCTTCATGATCCTGGTGGCCCCTCGCTGGCCCAGGCAGCCGTGGTTTCCGCTCCTGCTGCAACTGGCGGTGGAGGATCCAATCCCTCTGGGGGCGCAACCGGATCTCCTCACCCAGGATCAGGGGTCCCTACTGCACCCCAACCTCAGGTCTCTCAACCTCATGGCCTGGCTGCTGAGAGGGTAGTCCTTGCTCCCCTTCTCCTGCCGGCGGAGGTGGAGGAGGTCGTCTTGGCTTCGCGACGGCCTTCTACCCGCAAATGCTACGCCCTTAAATGGCGTCGCTTTGCAGTCTGGTGTACCGAACAGTCTCAGGATCCCTTCTCCTGCCCGGTGTCGGTGATCTTGCAGTACTTGCTACACCTCTCTAATCTAGGACTTAAGTCCAACTCCGTCAAAGTTCACCTCAGTGCTCTTTCAGCACATCATGTGCCGGTGGACGGCAGACCTCTCTCCAGCGACCCTCTCGTAGCGAGGTTTCTCCGAGGTCTCCTTCTACTTAAACCACCTCTGCGCCCGCCAGCGCCGAACTGGGACCTGAATGTGGTTTTGCAGCGGATCACCTGTCCGCCTTTTGAACCCATGGCTACATGTTCTCTCCGTTTTCTGTCTTGGAAAACACTGTTCTTGGTAGCCCTCACTTCCGCTAGGCGCGTAAGTGAGTTGCAGGCCCTCGTGTCTGATCCCCCCTACACTAGGTTCTACAAGAATAGGGTAGTCCTACGGACTCACCCTAAGTTTCTGCCTAAAGTGGTCTCCCCTTTTCACATCAATCAGGAGGTGGTACTTCCAACCTTCTTTCCCAGACCACACTCCAGCCGAGCTGAGACGGTCCTCCATACCCTGGACTGTAGAAGGGCATTGAACTTCTACCTTGACCGTACGCGGGAGCACCGTAAAGCTGCTCAGCGTTTTGTGTCTTTTGACCCCAATAAATTGGGACTCTTGGTCTCCAAGCGTACTCTGTCCATCTGGGTTGCGGACTGTATCTCTTGGGCTTATGGGGCGGCCGGACTCGCCTTAGAAAGTCGAGTCACGGCTCATTGTGTTCGGGCAAAGGCCACGTCAGTGGCTTACCTCTGCTCTGTTCCGCTGGCAGACATCTGCCGGGCCGCTACTTGGTCTTCGAGCCAGACTTTTGCGGTCCATTACTGTCTCGAGAGGGAGTCCCGTAGGGACAGTGCTTTCGGACAGGCAGTCCTCCGTAATCTCTTTGAGGTCTGAGCAACTCCTACCCTCCATCCCGGATGTGGGCTACCGGTGGGTGATAATTCAGCGAAGATTCTTTCCTTCTGTGCTGCTGAGCTAGAGGGAGCTCATTTTTGTGCTTAGGGTCTCCGGTAGCCTTGAGCTTGGGAGTCCCATAAGTGAGGACTGACTTCCTGCTTGGTCCTGGAGAAAGCGTAGTTACTCACCTGTAACAGGTGTTCTCCAGGAGCAGCAGGAATCAGTCCTCACTACCCTCCCTCCTCCCCTTGGAGTTGCAATCGTCTGCTTATGTTCTTTTTGCAAATTTTTATGCTGTCTTTTTTAGCTATGTCATCTGACTGGCTAAGATGGCACCTTCGGCGGGAAGACGACCGCGCATGCGCGCTGCAATTCCCAAAGGCTTTCTTTGAAAGCTGGGGAAAATTGCTCCGCGAGGGCTCCGTCGGCGCCGACGTCACCCATAAGTGAGGACTGATTCCTGCTGCTCCTGGAGAACACCTGTTACAGGTGAGTAACTACGCTTTATGCTCATCATAACGAATCTTCTGAAGAATCAGGGCCAAATTCTTGTATTTTTCTTGGAGAATAACAGAGTGAGCAATAGGAACTGAAGCGAATGTGTTGCCATTATGAAGAAGAACACCTTTTATGCTGTCTTTTGACGAATCAATGAACAGCCGCCATTCAGCAGGATCATACTTGAGTTTAAACTTTTCCATCACTCCGTATATATCGTTGCAAAATACCAAATCTTCCTCTTTACTGAAATACTTCAAAAATTGGGTCTCGCGGTTGCGGTACCAATAAAAAGTTGTTCCTGGTGACAATAGATTTTTCTGTTTAAGCCGAGAACCTAGCAGTTGGGCAGCATCTTTTGGGAACCTAAATCCCGGACTAAATCATTCAATTCAGCTTGAGAGAAAAGTTCAGGTTTCGGATCTGGTTCAGTTTCAAACTCGGAAGTACTGGACTCATTGGGAAAAGCCATCTGATGAGTCTCATCATGATCAGAACCGTCCACACAAATATGATCCAAAGATTTTGGTGGTTCAGGCACAGGTACTTCGTTGCTATGAGGCATAGGCCTAATTGCTGAGGGAAGGTTGGGGCAACTTATTACGTTCTTATTTTTTAAGTTGTATCCCTTCACAATGCAAGAGCAAAAATAGCAGTCACTGCTGTGGTCTCTTTGTTCACGCCACATCATAGGTATTCTGAAACGAAATGCTTGTTTTTTACCTTTCATCCATAAGCGTAGATCTTCCTCACATGTCTTGCACACTTTGTGAGGAGCCCACGGTTTGTCTTGATCGCCTAACTTCAAACCGAAATAGGCGAAATATACTTTTTTAATAAATGCAGAAATGTTCCTCTGCTGCTTTTTCACGGTACATGAGCCATCACAAATACACAGCACTGCAAACTACAACTGTAGTGAACCACTTCGGAATAAAGCTGGATTACGACTGAGCAAACAAAAGGTAATAATGAACTTGCAAGAAACTGAAATTTGACAGGAACGTTCATGTCGCAACCACCGTGTTTGAGCGAGCGAACAAGGCGAGGTGAACAGGAAAGAACATGCGCCAGCGCGAGTACTGGATTTAGCCCCCCGCCTCCCAATTGTCCTGTTAATGTATAAAATGAATACAAAACACTCTAAAATATCATGAGGGAGTGTTTCTAGTTAGTTAACCATTACAACATCTATTTTGGGCCAAGAAAATAAACTGCAGTCAGCTAAAAAGAAATTATGTGAACATTCCTTATATGGGTAAGAAATCTAATTTTGCAAGAAAACGTGACGTGATGGAACATTTTGGCTATTTTTCCTGGATTCAGCACCCCAAAATCTATAGGAATCAGTTGCAAAACTGGAGGCAGTTTTTTGGTAGTGTACCTGTGTAATTTAACATTGGTCTAATGTGACTATTCACTTAAATATAATGTTCTTTCTGAAATTTTATTTCTTTGGTTGTCTGTCTTTTTCATATTTATTACCTTTACATATATCCTTTAGTGTTATGTAATATATTTATAAAGATCGTCTTTGTCTTTTTATGTGTTTTTGATGAGTCTTGTTTTACATGATAGTTTGGATTTAATGAAATTCATTTTAAAGTTCATTTACATGTATTGTTTTAATGGTCACTAGCCCCCCCTTTTTTCATATATTAATGTTTTTATATATTGATCTTGTTCAGTATTTATTATTGTTATAAGCTTTCTATGTTTGATGTTTTAGGTGTTACCCCCTGAGGAAGGCAATTCA
Organism: Ichthyophis bannanicus; assembly: GCA_033557465.1. Classification (NCBI taxonomy): domain Eukaryota; kingdom Metazoa; phylum Chordata; class Amphibia; order Gymnophiona; family Ichthyophiidae; genus Ichthyophis; species Ichthyophis bannanicus. The sequence goes on from CM066046.1 coordinate 23,718,493, forward strand.
TGCTGAAACGTGTTGGGGACGACCTCAATAAAGATACTCTGAATTCATCGTGACGGTCTTTGCTTCTTGCTCTTTGTGTAACCTGTGCACAGCTGCAGGAGCAGTGCTCCTCGTTTTTTTTGGGTTCATTAAAACATACCCAGAAGGGCAACTGTGTGTTTTTAGGGTGCTGGCAGCATTTCATACTAAACATCTAGTTTTAATAACTTGCAAATGTAGAATGGAGTTAGTTCTTTGAATATCTGAGCCTGTAAGTGCAATTAACAATAGCCAATAATGCAGTGGGCTGGGTTTGTGGCTCATATGGCTAGTGCTATGCACTCATATATCCAAACAAAACCTCAGCAGCTTTTAACTATCTAATTATTTGTTTCTAGATATTACTGCCATAAATTCTCTCTCCAAAAGCTTCCCAAAGCTTACTCAATACCTAATACAAACATGAGAAGGAGAAAAGACCTCAGTAAACATAGAAATATGATGACAGAAAAAGACCACATGGCCTATCTAGTCTCTCCTTCCATATCAACAACTACAACAGTCCCCTTTTTACCTTTAGAGAGCCTCTGTGTTTGTCCCATGCTTTTTGGAATTCAGTTTCTGTCCTCATCTCTACCACCTCCACTGGGAGACTATTCCATGGATCCACTACTCTTTCCGTTAAGAAATATTTCCGCATATCACTCCTGAATCTATCTCCCTTCACCCTAATCCCATGTTCCCTCATAGCAGAACTTGCTTTCAATTGAAAGAGGCTTTCTCCCTGAACATTTATGCCATGGAGGTATTTAAACATCTCAATCATATCACCTCTATCCCGCCTTTCCTCTAAGGTGTACATATTAAGATCCTTAAGTCTGTCCTCATATGCTTTATAATGAAGACCACTAATCATTTTAGTAGCCACCCTCTGCACCGACTCCATCCTGTTCACATCCTTTTGAAGGTGCGGTCTCCAGAATTGCACACTATACTCCAAATGAGGTTGCACCAAAGACTTATAGAGAGGCATTATCGCCTCCTTTTTTCTGCTAGCCATTCCTCTCCGTATGCACCCCAGCATCCTTTTAGCTTTTGCCGTCTCCTTTTCTACCTGTTTAGCTACTTTAAAATCATCAGACACAATCACGCCTAGGTCCCGCTCTTCTTTAGTTGACAAAAGTACTTCACCTCCTATACTATATCGCTCTCTTGGATTGCTGCAGCCCAAATGCATGACCTTACATTTTTTAACATTAAATCCCAGCTGCCAAATTCTATACCATTCGTCAAGCTTAACTAGATCCCTCCTCATGTTATCTACACCTTCCTGGGTGTCTACTCTATTGCAGATTTTGGTATCATCCGCAAAGAGGCAAACCTTCCGCGACAGCCCTTCCGCTATATCACTATCAAAGATGTTAAAAAGAATCGGACCAAGGACAGATCCCTGGGGCACACCACTGGTAACATCCTTCTCCTCAGAGTGAGCTCCATTTACTTGTACTCTTTGTCGCCTCCCATCCAACCAATTTCTAACCCAAGCAGTAACTTTAGGGTCCATCCCTAGGGTGCTCAGTTTGTTTATAAGTCGCCTGTGAGGAACAGTGTCAAAGGCTTTACTGAAATCTAAATACACCACATCTAGAGCTCTCCCTCGGTCCAACTCCCCTGGTCACCCTGTCAAAGAAATCAATCGGTTTTGTCTGACAAGACCTGCCTCAGGTGAATCCATGCTGCCTCGGATCCTGTAATCTGCTGGACTCCAGAAACCTCACTATTTTCTCTTTCAGGAGCGTTTCCAATAATTTACTCACCACTGAAGTTAAACTAACTGGCCTGTAGTTTTCAACCACATCCTTACTTCCGCTTTTGTGTAAAGGCACCACATGAGCCTCTCTCCAGTCCTTTCACCATTCCCGACTCCAACGAGGCATTGAAAAGGTCAGTCAGTGGAGTTGCTAGAATGTCCCCAAGTTCCCTCAGTATTCTAGGGTGTATCCCATCCGGTCCCATCACTTTGTCTACTTTAAGTTGAGCTAGTTCCTCATGAACACAGTTTTCTGAAAATTGTTCAATATGTCCCTCGCTTCTGTTCTTATTTGTGGGTGTTTTCTGAGGTCCTGCTCCTGGTTCTTCATCTGTGAACACAGAACAAAAATATTTGTTAAGCAATTCTGCTTTATCCTTATCAGCTTCTACATATTCCTCCCCTGCACCCTTGAGTCTGACAATACCACTTTTGCCCTTCCTCTTCTCACTAATATATCTGAAAAATGTCTTATCCCCCCATTTTATTGCATTGGCTATTTCCTCCTCCTTTTGAATCTTTGCCTTCTTGACTACTTTGCTAGCTTCTCTGAGTTTTTCCAAATACAGATGCCTGTCTTCCTCTCTCTCTGATCTTTTGTATTTCATGAAGGCCTCCCTCTTTTTCTTCACTTTTTCAGCTACTTCTTTCGAAAACCATAGCGGTCTCCTTTTCCTTTTACCTTTATTTACCATTTTAACAAAAAGGTTGGTTGCCCTTAAAATATCCCCTTTCAGTTTTGCCCACTGTTTTTCTACATCCCCCAGCTGTTCCCATCCCACTAACGACTCCCTGAGGTATTGGCCCATCTTGGCAAAGTTAGTCTTCCTAAAGTCTAAGATCCTCACCTTTGAATGGATTCTAACAGCCCTAGTCCTAATACTGAACCACACCATCTGGTGATCACTGGATGCAAAATGATCTCCCACTACATCATCAGAAACACTTTTGCCATTGGTAAGCACCAAGTACAGTATGGCCCCTTCACTTGTGGGGTCTGTTACCAGTTGCCTGAATAGTTCTCCCTGTAGAGAATCCAGGATCTCCTTACTTCTAGATGATACTGCAGCAGGAATGTGCCAATCAACATCTGGCATATTGAAATCTCCTAGCAGTAGCACTTCCCCTTTCCTAGCAGTGCTGTGTATGTCTTCAATTAACTCTGTCCACCTCTTCCTCTTGTGAGGGAGGTCTGTATATCGCACCAATGCAAATAGATTTCTCTTTCCCTCTTTCTAGTTTAACCCACAATGCCTCCTCTCTCCCTTTTAAGCTCTGTAATTCCAAAGCTTTAATAGTAGTTTTTATGTATAGTGCCACTCCTCCTCCCCTTCTTCCTACCCTGTCCTTTCTGAATAAAGTATAGCCAGGTATAGTTACATCCCAATCATGGTTTTCTGTGAACCATGTTTCTGTAACTGCCACTAAATCCAAGTCAGCCACTCCCACCAAAGCTTCAACATCAGGGATCTTATTTCCCATGCTACGGGCATTTATACACACTGCTTTCCATATGTTACCCCTGTTACCCATTTCCATAAAGGTATTTTTTATTTTTTTATTTTATACTTTATTAATTTTCAAATACACCAGAGTAAAACTATGTGTAATTAGAATACAGACATCAAAAAGGAATATATAATCATCAAAAATATCCCAAACTTGGTATAGACCTCAATATACCCCTCTATAAAGTTCCAAGAAAAAAAGAAATTTTTCAAAGGTAACAACCAATAGGCTAACAAAATAGAGCTTAGATAGAACTTGTGGCAGCCGGTACGGGTTCCAATCCCTCCCTTTCCCTACTCTCAAGAAACATTTTCAATTGAGGGGGTTCAAAGAAAAGAAACTGCTTGGTATTATGAACTATTATACATTTACATGGATATTTCAACTTAAACTGTACCCCCAGGTTAAGAGAGCGCTGGCGCAAGGCCAAAAACTCTCTCCTCCTCTTCTGGGTATCTCTCGCTAAATCTGGGAAAATCAAAATCTTAGACCCCATAAATTGGGAAACATTCATCTTAAGAAAATATAAGCGCAGAACAGAGTTCCGATCCGACTCAAAGGCAAAGGACACCAGTAAGGTCGCTCTACTAGTTACCACTTCAAGCGAGCTTTCAAGGAATCCCGTCAGATCCATCTGAGCCGGGGCACCAGGCTCCCCCGAGGCTTTCCCGCCCAAAACCTCTGTTGAGGAAATAGAAACATATTGAACACGAATAATGGGAGGTAAATTCGCAGAAGGCATGAGCAGGACCTCAGTTAAGAACCTCCGAACCAGCTCCAGAGGGTCCAACAAGGGAGACCTGGGAAAGTTCAGCAGGCGCAAATTTTCTCCTTACTTGATTGTCTAAAAATTCCAACCGCCGTCCCATAATTGAAGCTCCTCTTGCCTGGGTAGCACCCAGGTCCTGAAATACAACAGCCTGAATCTCCAGGTTTGAGAGCCTCACAGCGTGATCATCCACTCTTGAGCGTTCAGCCTCAGCCTGCACCTTCACCAAATTCAAATCCTTAGTGAGAGCAGCCACGACAGGTATGAGAGTCTTTTGAAGGGAAGATATGGCATCCCATAAGCTGTCCAAAGTAACTGTTGCCGGTCTATCCAAAGCCGATAACTTGGAGGACACCAGAGAAAGAGAGGGAGCCTGAGATGAACTCTCCATACCGCCGCTTGCCCGAGCTATCAACGATAACTCTCCTCCTCCCAACACAGCAGCAGGAACCCTCTTACTCTGGGACGGGGCAGCACCCTCCGCTGCAAGCAGACTCCCGTCATCTGGGGATACGCCGGCAGGCAAACCAGCCCTGAAAACTCTTCCGGGTTGCGGCGGCAACTGTCCATAAAGGTATTTAATGTATCACTTACCTGGGGGCTTTCTTCACCTATCCCCAACGAATCTAGTTTAAAGCCCTCTTCAGTAGATTAGCTAGTCTACTACCAAAGATGCGTTGACCTTTCTTGGACAGATGGATGCCATCTCTGCTCTGCAACCCTTGGAACAGCATTCCATGGTCTAGGAAACCAGTAACTTGGGCTGTCCCACTACGCGGCAGTTGTTCACCACGTCAAGGGGAACTGCTTACACCACCATCACAGGTCTAAAAAGCTCCTCTCTTTTATACTTTCATCAAATAACATTTATCTCCAGGAACAAGTGGGAATGTAGTCTTCACATATGGGTATCGTTGGTACTGGCGGAGCCTGCGTGGGAACGCTCCCCAGCGTCCAATTAGAAAGCTTTTGGGAGCATCCCACAGTGCCTGCGTGCTGCCTTCCCGCCTTTCCCAACTGTCTCTCTCCAGTTCTTTGTTTTCCGCGGAGCCGGCAGGTCGCACTTCCTGTCACTGCAGAAAATATCCCATTTATTCTTCTTTTTTGTGGTCGTGTCTGCTTTCCTTTGACGCTACACCGGTACCGCCGGGTCTTTCTTTCTTTTCCTTGTAAAAAAAAAAAATCTTTTCCTGGAGTCTTCCAGCTTTTTTTCTCCTCTGGTGCCACATGCCATTTTGGGCACTAGGTCCAACTTTCCTCTACAATGGAAAAACCCGCTTCGGGTTTTAAAAAGTGTTCCAAGTGTGGCGGTACCATCTCCATCACCAACACCCATGAGTGGTGCCTCAAATGTTTAGGTCCTGACCAATCTATCTCCGAGTGTGTTGCCTATGGGATGATGTCGAAGAGGGGTTGGCAAAACCGAGCTGCTAAACTTAGCACCCTTTTTCCCTCCGATGCAGCATCTGTGGCATCAACATCTTCCAGGGCTTCGTCTTCCTCCCATTGATCTCAGGTAACTAAACATAAGTCTAGCCGGTCCTCAAAGGGTAAATCTCCTTCTAAGTATCGAGATGCCTCTGGTGTTGCCCTTGAGGGACTCACACCGGCAAAATTGTCCCGGCAGGAGGCTTCGGCTTCCAAAGCATCATTGGGGCTCCAGGATGTTCTTGAGGCCCCAACCTCGGTAGAACTACTGGTGCCATGCTCTGGGGTACCGGCCGCTTTGTCCGGTACCAATACCCAGGCATCGGTGGCGTCGATAGACCAGAGATTCTTGGCTATTGAACACAGTCTGGTGGCTCTTCTCTCGGCATCGATGCCCCCCGAAACCGCTTCATAAAATTCAACTGGTACCGGTACCCCACTCTTCTTTCGTGGATAGAAGTATTTCACCCCCTATACAGTGCTGTACCACTTCCTTGGATTTTTGCGGCCCAAATGCATGAGCCTGCATATTTTGGGGTTAAATATCAGCTGCCAAATTCTCGACCATTCTTCAAGCTTAACTAGATCCTTTCCTCATGTTATCTACTCCTTCCTGGGAATCTATTGCAGATTTAGTTATCATGTGCAAAGAGGCAAACCTTACTGACAGCCTTTCTGCATTATCACTAACAAAAAAAAAATGGTTAAAGAATCAGACCAGGAACAGATCCCTATGGTACACCACTGGGTAACAGCCACCTCAGACTGAGCTCCATTTACCTGTACCCTTTGTCACCTCCCAATCAACTATTTTCTAAGCTGCTCAATTTATTTATAAATCACCTGTGTGGAGCGGTGTCAAAAGCTTTACTGAAATCTAAGTATACCACATCTAGGGCTCTCCCTTGGTCCAGATCTCTGGTTGCCCAGTCAAAGAAATTAATTGGATTTGTCTGACAAGACATGCCTCTATTAAAACCATGCTGCCTTAGATCCTGCAATCCATTGAACTCCAAAAACCTCTATTTTAGTAGTGTTTCCATTAATTTACTGACTACAGAGGTCTGACTAACTGGCCTGCAGTTCTCAACCTCATCCTTACTTCCAATTTTATGTAAAGGGACTACAAGTGCCCTTTCTCCAGTCCTCTGGGACCACTCCCAACTCTAAGGAAGTATTGGCAAGGTCAGACAGTGGAGCCACTAGAACTTTCCCAAGTTACATAAGAACATAAGAAATGCCATACTGGGTCAGACCAAGGTCCATCAAGCCCAGTATTCTGTTTCCAACAGTGGCCAATCTAGGTCATATGTACCTAGCAGTTTCCCCAAGAGACACAAGTTCCTTCAATACCTTTGGATGTACTCCTTCTGGCCCCATCACTTTGTCTACTGTTACTTTAGCTAGTTCCCCTTCACTTTTGTTTCAATTTTTGGATGTTTTTCTGAGATCCTGCTCCTGACCCTTCATCTGTGAGCACAGAACAGAAATATTTAAGTAATTCTGCTTTATCCTCAGCTTCTACATATTCTTCCCCTTCACTCTTCAGTCTGACATTACCACTTTTGCACTTCCCTCCCTAAGATATCTGAAAAATATCTTGTTCCCCCATTTTACTGCATTAGCTATGTTTTTCTTCAATTTGTATCTTTGCTTTCCTGACTACTTCCCTAGCTTCTCTAAGTTTTTTTCCAAATATTGATGCTTGTCTCTTTCTGTGCTCGCCTGTATTTTATGAAAGCCACCCTCTTTTTCTTCACCTTTTCAGCTACTACTTGCCCTTAAAATATTCCCTTTCAGTTTTGCCCATTGCTTTTCTGCATCTCTGAGCCGTTCTCATCTTGCTACAGATTCCTTGAGGTATTGTCCCATCTTGGCAAAGTTAGTTTTCCTAAAGTCTAGGATCCTTGCTTTTGAATGGACTATATCAACCCTAGTCCTGATATGATCTGCGCGATCTGGTGATCACTGGATGCAAGATGATCTCCCACCATAACATCAGAAATACTTTCCCCATGGTAAGCGCCTGTCCTGTTTGGTCCCTACACGTGTGGATTTTGTTACCAGCTGCTGGAAAGAGAGGTGTTTAAATATGAACATGAGTGACTAAAACCTACTGTGCACAGGTTTCTGAATAATAACTGAACCGATAAGATATGATGACTCCTTTGTTGATTGGGTTACATATGTGTTCAGCCACGCCACAGGTTCTGTACCCCCTGAAGAAGGCCATTCGGGCCAAAATGCATCAAGGTTTGTTTTGATAATAAAGAGCCTGCCATCTGTCTCACAAACCTGCTGTTCTTGTTGTTCCTTTTACCCATTTCTACAGAGGCATTTAATATTTTACTTACCTGAGGGCCTTTCTTCACCTATCCCCAATGAATCTAGTTTAAAGCCCTCTTCAGTAGGTAGCCAGCCTGCTGTGGAAGACACTTTGACCCTTCTTGGATAGGTGGATGTCATCTCTGCTCAGCAGCCATTGGAAAATCATCCCATGGTCCAGGAAACCAAAACGCTCTTGATTGACACCATCCACACAGCCTGCATTCATCTCCAGAATGCAAGCTTCTCTGCCTCGGCCTTTACCCTCAACAGGGAGGATTGCAAAGAACACCACTGTGCACTGTCTGCTTCACCTTCTCTTCCAGAGCTATGAAGTCATTCTTGATATGCTTGGAGTGATATCTAGCAGTATCATTTGTGCCAACATGGATGAGCATCATCGATAATAGTCAGTAGGCTTGATGAGTCTTGGCAAACTCTCTGTAACACCTCAGATTTTGACACCTAGCAGACAGTACACCTCCTTGGACATCAAGTCTGGTCAGCAGATGGACTCAGTACCCCTCAAAAGAGAGTCACCAGTCACCACTACCCTTCGCTACAAGAATCAGTGTATGCCAAGACACTACATCCCTAGATCTCAAGAAGGACTAGGCCTCATAGAGATTGATTACACATGCAGAGCTACTATCATAGGCCTCCATACCTACCTAACAGCCTCACTGGATCCAAATATGCAAAAAGTGCTGAAATATGAAAGTAAACTTCCAGAATCTGTCTCCATCATCAAACTTGGACAGGCCTTCTCGTGACTAGAAGGAATGAGTGAGAATCCATAAACACACACAGGAAAGGAAGCAACAAAGTTTGCAAAACAAGAGAAAAAAAATCTTCAAAGAATTGAATCAGTAAATACACAAATACAGTGGGAAATACAAAGTGTTACTCCAGGAACCCTTTGTTGATCAAGAACGGACACATGAATGGTTAAGGAGAGGTGAACTGAAACTGAAGGATTTGAGCTTCATAGTTGCAGTGGATTATGGACAAGAGGGTTTACAGTGAGCATTAAAAAAAAACCTGGAAAAACAGACGTGTTGATTCTGTAAAAGTTGGAAACCGGATGTGAAGTTGTGATGGCAGAAAATTTCTATACAGAAAGGCACAATAAAGTAGTATGCTTCATCCGTTGGAAACATCCCTGTGCTTGAAAAGCACTGGGGTCATGACCCTAAGAGAATTACAGAGAATAAAGGGGTTATGATCACCTGGGATGCTGCCATTCCAACTGATTAAAAAGCTGGATGCTGTGGTAAAGGTGAAAAATATTAGAACGTCATTGTTTATAGAGGTGTCAGTCCCAAGCGACTATTCTGTGAATCGTGTTGAGTGGGAGAAAATCTTCAAGTTCAAAGAGAAGCCGTCCGACACAAAGAAACTGTTGCAGAAAGAGTTATTTTTAAGAAGAATTTCCAAGTACACCTTGATCAATTACCAATACATGTTACATCTTATGAACTCCAGAAGGAGGCTGTCTTTGGCACAATGCAAGTGCTACACCAAGCATTAGCAGTAAATTTTAGAGACTGAGATCATACTCCATATACCCTGGCTTAGAAGTGAGGTTCATCACTGTCATGTGTGATGGGGCTCGTATGATAGAGCCCTTTTTAACCCTATTTAGGTGGCTGCCTAGGGTTATTGAAGTTTTGCTCTGCTCTTTGTATTAAAACAGAGTCTTTTGGTCAAGTGGTAAAGTAAATAATTAGGGTTTTATTCCCCTTCCCGAATGGTCATTCTCATGAATGCAACACAAAACACAGCATTGAACAAAAATGGCAACAGAAAATATCTTCTTTTCTTTTGTTATTGTCACAAAGTTATTCTCCTCAAAAGTTAACACAAAGAAGTGAGGTCATCTGAAAAACATGTTACAGTCCATTGGAATGGGGTCTGAAGTATGGCTATTATTTTCCCATATCATCCCTTCAGCTTCACTCTCTGAGTCACATTCTTCACATGTGCTGAATTCTGGCACAGCCTCTTGTGATACACCAATATCCCTTCCTGCCAAGGGTTCTTTAAGCCCAGGGTTATATCTGCCTGGTATGAGAAAGGCTCTTTGCTGGTTTTCCTCACCAAATGAAAGCTTTGGATATCTTTCAGCTATAACGTTGTACTCAGGGCCACGCCCTTTAAAACATGCAGAGATTTTAAACCTTTCTTTAAAAGAACAAGGCTCCCATCTTTTTTCCTTGGTTCTAGCTTTAGCTCCTGGGTTGTAGAGGACTCTCTCCCTGGCTTTCCAGTCAGGCTCAGAGCTAACAAACTCCTGGTCACCTTCCCAGCTGTTTCTTGCTTTGCAGCCACGCTTGAAGTTCCCTTCAGCCGGTAAACTTCCTCTGGGCTGACCTGTGCTCATTGGTTGCTCATACCGTCCTCCTGAGCTGCTGGCCCCTCCTGGTTTCTCACCAGGTCTGCTTCCTTGAGCATTGCCTTTCCCAGCACTGCTTGCTCCAACCCTTTTATCTCGAGCTCTGCTTCTGCATTCACTTCCTGGTTCTTCCTTCTTACCAGCACTACTCCTCCTTCTCCCTTCACCTCCTCTTCCTGGTTCTAACCAGGAACTTATATGCTTCCCTGCCCTGCACGTTACGTGGGAGTTAGGACACAGGTGCTCCTGATGAACTTTTCTGTTTCTTCCTGCGTCAGAACTATTACAGGGAAAACTACCTTTAATGGCTTTTGGCTTTTCTTGTGCTGACAGCCTTTGCTGTTCAGCTGTTTCTCCATGCACTGAGTTTTTCTCTACAGCCAAATCTGAGGTAAGTTCCTCATTTTCATTAACTTTCATAGGCTCTATATTACCCACTGCATCACACATGGTAAGTGCAAAACTAACCCATTTGGAGAAATTGCCACCAAAAAGATTGGGAACCTCTGTCATAGGGGATAAAACTGGCCATGATTTAGGAGGCAGCACGGTGTTCTTCAGGGATGTTCAGTGTCATCCTTACCAGTATCAATTTTTAGTGAGCTCTTGGTTCAGTTCAGGATTTCTATCTCCCCTCCAGAGGCTCTTTCTATTATCTTTTCTTTCTCCGAGGTAATATCTCCAAATGTATTTTCTTTTCACATACTACGATAGGAATGAATCCACTTGTAAGATAGGTACAGTCTTATTGATACTTGCATTGTGCCAAAGTGAGCTTCTTTCTGGCGTTCCTAAGATAAAGTATATACAGATAACAATATTGAGGTGTGCTTGGAAGTTCTATTTGCTCAGGCTGGTGCACCCAATAAATATGGAGCAATTTCTCAAACTTTTTATGTTATTCTACTCTTGGTCTCAGATTGCATCCTTAAGTACTTGAAGATCTTTCTCTCCATTTATTGTACAAAATAGTCAATTCTATTGGCAATGCTGTCCAGGTGTTCTCTGGTGTCAGCCCTTACATATGGGTGACATTGATGCCGACGGAGCCCATGCAGTAACCTCTCCCCAGCTTTCAAAGAAAGCCTTTGCGAGATGCACCACGCATGCATGGTCCCCTTCCTGCCTAAAGGTGCCATCTTGCCTTAGTCTCCTTTTTTCCATGGGGCCCATCGGATGTGTGTCTGTCCCCCCCCCCCCCGATAAAAGTTGGAGGGGGGGGGGTTTGCTTCCTTTTTTTCTTTGGTTTTCAAATCAATTCCTTCTGTGGTTGCATACCAGTACCCTTCTCCTCTCCTGGGTCCATTCGCTTTGGTGTCTTGATTTTTTTTGTTCCCTTTTTCCCCCTTTAGGTTTTTTTCTTAGTGTGTGGGTTTTCATGCCCTTTCTGGCCGGGCCAAGAGAGTTTGACTTTGCGGGAGCCATATTCTCAACCATGGCCTTGGTCAGCGGTTTCAAGCCCTGCGACCGCTGGGCAAATATGATGTTGCGCATGGGTCTGCAGAATTGTTTCCTTTGGTGCCTTGGGCCAGATCATGATGCCTTGGTGTGTAGTCTCTGCCAGCAGATGACACCCAAGGCCCTCCAAGGCTGTAAGAAGCAGCATTAGTCAATTTCTCATTAAGACCGACTCAGCCCCGGAGTCATCTGTGAGACCAGTGCATGGCGACTGTGCTTCCTCGGAGTCTCTAGGTCATGGGGCATCGAGCCGGGGCTCCCTCAGGGAGGGACGCTCCTTGAAGAGCCAGATGTCATCGGTGTCCTAGTCAGGTGGTGAGTCTGGGGCCATGGGAAAGTTCTATGACCCCCAGCCTCGGAGCCCTCAACACAAGGCCGAGGGCAATGGCCAGGAGCGGTCCTTAAAGTTGCCCTGGCGATAGTAAATGCCATCGGCGTCCAGGGATCGGTCTCAGTCCTCTGAGGCCATCTGTGTTGAGGACAACCCCTCAACTGTGCCGGTGCCTGGCCCAAGGCCTCTGTTCCTGTGCCAGTGACTGCAGAGCCTTCTGACCTCGAGGCCAGGATGGCGGCCTTGGAATGCAGCTTGTCTGCCTTCATGGCTCAACAGAGAGCTCTGATGTCTGGTTCCTCCAGATCATCACGCCCAACCACCGGCCCCTCCATAGAGAGGTAGTCCTTGGAGGTGGAGCCGATCCTCGAGTGCTACCAGCTTCAAGAGACACTTTAGCATCAGTCCCAGTCCTGCTCAGGGCCAAAGGCTTCCCTACACAGCGCTCCCGACTCGGGGCATTGGGGCTCCCAGGCCATCCCTGCTGGAGAGTGAGCCCAAGGTCAGCAGGCCCTCAAGAATCTCTGACTCTGGGTCAGAATGGGAGACTGAGGACAAGTCCCCAGACACTCAACTCCACAGGAATGTGCCCTCAGACCCTTCCCCTCCTGAAACTCAGCTCTGGTCTCCACCTGAGGACCTGGCCTTTCAGGACTTTGTCTGGGATATGGCAAAGGCTCTTGCCTTCATTACTGAGTCCACGGAGGAGCCTCGAGAACCTCAAGATCCTCCAGTACGAGGCTCCCACTAAGGAGGCTCTCACAGTGCTCATTCCCCCCATCCTGAAACCGCTGCTCTTCCATATGTGGGAGACTCCGACCTTGGTGCCTATTGGGAACAGATGGCTGGACTCAATGCACAAAGTCCGCTAGAGCCCTGGCTTCCAAAAAGCTCAACTGCCTCACAACTCCATGTGGTGGTCGGCCATGCATAGACTCAAGAGCCAGAAAACACACTCCTTGGTGCCCCCGGGCAGGGAGGCCCTCACCATGGATGTCCTGGGTAGGAAGTGCTTCCAGGGCTTGATGCTCATCAACTGTATCCAGGCCTACCAACTGTACATGGGCATGTACTTGCAGGACCTGGCAATGGAACTTGCCAGGTTCTCGGCTGGTCTTTCCGAGGAACGTCTTCAGCGGTTCTGGACCCTGACCTTCATGGTCAAATAGTGCTCCAAATTTATGACTCAGGCAGCCTATGATGGCTTTGAGTCGACAGTAAGAGTAGCCATGGTGGGTATTAGTGCCTGCCGCTAGGCCTGGCTACAGTCTTCCGACTTGGAGCAATGCATGCAGGACAAGTTGGTTGACTATGGGACCGGATGGGATACATCCCAGGATACTGAAAGAGCTCAGAGAGGTTCTTGCAGGGCCGTTAAAGGACGTTTTCAACAGATCTTTGGAAACAGGAGAGGTTCCTCAGGACTGGAGAATGGCTGATGTCGTACCTCTACACAAAAGTGGTGACAGGGAAGAAGTGTCAAACTACAGGCCTGTGAGCCTTAACTCGGGGGCAGGAAAAGTAATGGAGACACTCCTGAAAGAACGAATAGTGAACTTTCTCAAAACCAACAGGATGCAAGACCCGCGGCAACATGGTTTTACCGAAAGATGATCCTGCCAATCAAATCTGATTGAGTTCTTCGACTGGGTGACCAGGGATCAGGGGCATGCGATGGATGTCATCTACCTGGATTTCAGCAAAGCTTTTGATACTGTTCCTCATAGGAGGCTTATCAATAAACTCAGTAGCTTGGGGACGGATCCCAAGATGGTAAATTGGATCAGAAATTGGTTGACTGACAGACGACAGAAGGTGATGTAAATGGAGCTCAATTAGATGAAGGGAAGGTGATTAGCGGGGTGCCCCAAGGATCGATCCTGGGCCCGGCTCTGTTCAATGTATTTGTGAGCGATATTGCTGAAGGACTGAATGTAAAAGTCTGTCTTTTTGTAGATGAGACAAAAATTTGCAACAGAGTGGACTCCCTCGAGGGAGTGGATAACATGAGAAAGATCTACAAAAGCTGGAAGAATGGTCTAATGCTTGGCAATTACGATTTGCCACCCACCCACTACCTGGACCTTGAGGGTTTCCAGGTGGAGGTGGCCTTTGGTGCCCTTCAGGGGTGAGGTACTACGATGAGACCCTAGGGATTCTGGGTGATGTAGTCCTGAGCCTCCTGAAGGGGTTGAGATTGTAGTTGTGTGCTCAAGTAGTTGAAGGCAGGCAAAGAAATTTCTTTTTATGAGGTTTATTTCCCGCTTTGCAGTTCAGTGCAAACAGACGGTAAGAAGTTTTATAGCACAAAAACAAGAGTGAGAAAACCAAAATATACAGGGTTTGCAATGCTGGGCTAAGTGTCCATTAGCTTCGGGATTCACATTCAGATTGTCATGTGACTCTTTCATGAACTGAAACTAAAAGGTCTGGTACAACAGCAAAGCTTCTTATATCCAGAAAAATGCTTTAACTTAATCAACTTTCATAAGTTTTCTCAGCATGATAACAAGTAAGGTAACTTCTGTTATATTTCTTTCATATAACCTTTAAAGCACTTTAGTTAATGTCCTTTTCAATGGTACAAGTTGAGCAATCCATTGCTATCTCTTGCTCTGTGGAAGACAGGGAAACATCTAAGGGCATCTTCTCTTCACAGCTGTTTGCATGCTGTGCTGAATTAGAAGGAGAAACTGCCTTTCTTTCTAGGAATTCCCTGAACTCTGTTAGAAGTAATTCAGCCTGCGTTTTCCCTTTGCTACACTGAAGTCTTTCTCCTGCTTCAGGTAAACATTGGCTTAAGATGTCTATCTCATGGTAATTAGCAAGGCTGCTTTTGTCAGCACCACAGTTCGGTGTGCTAATAAAACCCTTCCCCCACTTATCTTTAAAAGTAAGTGCTGGGTTTCCCTTTAAAACTTCAACTGGCTCTGGAGAGTTTCTGAACAGGCTTTTAAAAGTAGAAACGTCAGGCTTATCTTGGCTCACGTCTCTCCAATAAGGCTCAGCAGTTTTCTTTCTATTAGCTTCTAAGCTGTAGGCTCCAGCTGGCTTATTAGAATATCTCGTGCTGCTTGAATGCTTTTCAGGCTGCACCAAACTGCCACAGTTTTGTCTGACTTTGTTCTGGCTTTTAAAGTTATCCTTCCAGCTTTCTTGCTTCCCAATATTATAGCTGCTAGCTGCTTCAACCCCACTTCGTACCTTGTGCTGAGAGTGTCTCCAGGAGAAATCTTTATCCCTCTGGTTTCTGCTCCAAGGTCCTGCTTGGTTGTCTGGAATCATGGGCTGTATCTTCAGGTCTCTCAGTGCTCTTGAGCCCTTCTTCCCATAGAAGTCTCTCACTGCCCCTGAGCAGTGCTTATGCCAAACTGCTCCTCCGTGGAACACAGCTGCCTTGTTGCTCTCCTTGCCGTTGCTGTTTCTCTCTCTCCTTCTCCAACTCCTCCTGTCTTTCTACCCACTGTTTCTGTGTTTGATTGCTTAACAAGCTCCCCGTGTGTTGCACTGCCCGCCTCCTGCTTGGGCGTGCCCAATCAGGGACTTGACCTATCTCCTCCCCTAAGGTGAGGTGTGGTTCCTGAACAGCTACCTGTTTTTTCTTTCTGAAGAGAAAATCCTGCTTTCCCTTGCAGTACCAGTTTTCTCCACCAGATCTCCGTCTATCTCCATTGCTTCTTGAGAAGCTTCTACGTCACAGATTTAATGCAAAGAAGTGCAGAGTCATGCACTTGGGTAGCAGAAATCCAAGGGAAATGTACACGTTAGGGGGCAAGAGGTTGGTGTGCACGGATCAGGAGAAAGACCTTGGTGTGATTATTTCTGAAGATCTCAAGGTGGCAAAACAGTGCGACAAGGCGGTGGCAAAAGCCAGGAGGATGTTGAGCTGCATACAAAGAGGAATTACCAGCAGAAAGGAAGAGGTACTTATGCCAATGTACAAGTCACTGGTGAGGCCTCACCTGGAATACTGTGTTCGGTTTTGGAGACCATATCTTGCAAAGGATGTAAAAAGACTAGAAACTGTTCAGAGGAAGGTGATCAAAATGATTTGGAGCCTGCGTCAGGAGCCTTATGAGAAGAGATTAGAAGACCTAAACATGTACACTTTGGAGGAGAGGAGGGACAGGAGAGATATGATTCAGACCTTTAAATACTTAAAGGGAAATAATGAACAAACAAACCTCTTCCAAAGACGGGGAAGCTGTAAAACTAGAGGGCATAACAGGAAGCTGCAAGGTGGTAAATTGAAAGGCAATGTCAGGAAATACTTTTGTACTGAAAGGGTATGCTCTCCCGATGGAAGTGGTGGGGGCAAACACGGTGACGGAATTCAAAATGGCATGGGACAGACACAGTGGATCCCTTTACAGCAACAAGATAAAATCAAAATAAATTGAACCATCTAAATTCTCAACAAATAGGGCCCCTAAACAAAGACCCCAAACAAAGACGTGGGGAGGGGTGGCCTGCACGGAGCGGCAGGTGCAACTACTCTTGCCATCATACTGGGCAGACTAGATGGACCATACTGGTCTTTATCTACCATCATTTACTATGTTACTATGTCCTTTGCCGGGGACAGAACCTTTTCGGCAAGCCCATGATAGACAAGGCTGCCAAGTTGGAGTCTGAGTTCATGACCAGGAGCAGGCTCTCCAAAAAGACCTCTTACTCTTCCCGAAGGAAGGCTTCGTTTAAAAAAAACCCCTATACCCGAAGAAGAGGAAGGCTTATGGAAACTACCCTCAGTACTCTGCCTTCCCAGCTCCCCAACAACGCCAGCAGGTCAAGGGATCAGGGCACAGCCCTTGTAAGCCCAAGCCCCAGACCGTGCCTCTGGTGCAACCTGGGGGGAGGGGGATTTTGACCCCTTGGGCATAGCCTCTCTTCCCCCAGGAGGTCCTGCCCCATAGCATAAGGGAGGGGGTGTCTGATAGTTTACACTGACCGGTAGTCCACCATCACCACTGATGCATGGGCCCTACAGGTAGTGAAGGAGGGTTACCTCCTCCACCTCTAACAGATGCCCTCACCATTTTTTTCCAGAAGAGCCCCCTATGATTCCCCTTCACTGGGGCCTGCTTCAGCAAGAACTTGCAGGTCTTCTGGCAGACAGGGTGGTGGAACCAGTCCCCCTCCACCTCAGGGGCAAGGGTTTCTACTCATGCTACTTTCAGGTTCCCAGGAAGACCGGAGGGTTTCGGTCCATTCTAGACCTGCGGGACCTCAACTAATTCCTGGTGAGGGAGAAATTCAAAATGCTCTCCCTTGGAACATTGCTGCCATACCTCCAGCAAGGAGACTGGCTATGCTCCTTGGATTTGAAGAATACGTATACACACATTCTCATCCATCCCCTTCACAGGCTGTACCTCCGCTTCATGGTAGGAGGCTGCCACTACCAGTACAGTTTTCTACCCTTTGGTCTGGCCCCTGACCCGAGGGTATTTATGAAGTGCCCTGTGGTGGTCGCCGCCTTTTTGCTTCTCCAGGGGGTGTTCGTCTTCCCCTACCTGGATGACTGGCTCATCGAGGGCTGCACTGCCACTGAAGCGCATCAGGCGACAGTCTGCACCATCCTCATTCTGGAGCACTTGGAGTTTGCTATAAACTACCCAAATTCCCATCTCAAATCCAGTACAACGTCTGGAGATCATAGGGGCGCACTGCTGGACACCGTCCAGGTCAGGACTGCCTTCCCTCTGGACAGGGCCTAGCACCTCAAGGCACTTGCATGAAATGTCCGGGGTCACCCCTTGGCTTCTACTTGCATTCTGCTTTGCCTGCTGGGTCAGATGGTGTCCACGGTATAGGTCACCCCAGACACCTACCTGCATTTGTGGCTGGTCCGGTGGGCCTGCTGTGCCCAGTGGTCTCAGGCGACAGAATGCCTGCGGGACAGAGTGGTTGTGATCCATCCTCTGGCCGACTCCCTCAACTGGTGGCAACAGCTCCAGCACCTCCAGGCCTATGGCATCAAGAGGTACTGATCCATACCAACAATTAGGTGGCAATGTTCTGCATCTAACAAACAGGGTGGTACGGAATCGTCCCTCCTGTGCCAGGAGGCGGTGAGCCTCTGCTCTTTCGCCAGTGACAATGAGATACTCTGCAGGCAGTCTATCTCCTGGGCCAGGACAATGTCCTGGCAGACTGGCTTAGCTGGAATCTCCAACCGCACAAGTGGTGGCTGGACCCCTAGGTGGCCAGCCATCTCCCGCAGATGGATCTCATCGCCAGCCCAGCCAATGCTCGGCTGTCCCGCATCTTCCTTCCCCATCACACGCCCGTCTCCAATCTACCCGTTGTTCTGCTTTTTTCTTTTTGGCTCCTTCTCTCTAAAACTCCCTCCCTTCCGCTTTCCATCAGGAACCCTTCCTTTTCTAATTTCAAGGCTTTACTCAAAACCCACCTTTTCAACATAGCGTTTAACCTCTTCTCTAGACCCTGCTGATTTCCCCCCCCCCCCCCCGCCACCTCTCTCTTTTGTGGTTTTTCTTGCCTCTTGCTGTCCTGTCCTGTCCCAATATTGTAGTTCCTTTCCTTTCAGACTGCAGCCTCTCCTTATTTGGTATTGTAAACCGCCTTGTATGCTACAAAAGGTGTGGTATATCAAGTGCTCAATAAACATAAACATCTGCTCCAGGCAGCCACATTCCTTGTGGGTAGTGGCGGATGCGTTCCTCATTCAGTGGACGGGGGGCTTCCTCTATGCCTTCCCATCCACACTACTGATTGCCAGGACACTGTTCAAGGTCCATTTCGACAGAGCCACCTTAATACTGGTGGCT
The DNA here is from genome assembly GCA_033557465.1 of Ichthyophis bannanicus. Classification (NCBI taxonomy): domain Eukaryota; kingdom Metazoa; phylum Chordata; class Amphibia; order Gymnophiona; family Ichthyophiidae; genus Ichthyophis; species Ichthyophis bannanicus. Next base: position 23,737,291 of record CM066046.1, read on the forward strand.
CCTTGGTGGACCAGGCAGCCATGGGTTCCCCCTGTTTCTCTGCATTTCCCAGGCACCCCCATTCCCCTGGGGAGGGCCCCGGGCCTGCTCTTGCAAGAGGATGGCTCTTTCCTGCACCCCAGTCTGGGGTCTCTGATTTTGACGGCCTGGCTGCTGAAAGGGTAGCTTTAGCCCACTTCAATCTCTCAAGCGAGGTGGAGGGAGGTTCTCCTGTCCTCCCGCAAAACCTCCACCCACCGTGCCTACACCTTCAAGTAGTGGAGGTTCTCGATGTGGTGCATGGAGAAGCAAATCAACCCCTTTTCCTGTTTGGTCTGGCTGGTGCTGCAGTACCTGCTCCACCTATCCTAGGCTGAGCTTAAGTCCAACTCCATCAGGGTGCACCTCAGCACACTCTCTGCGCACCACCATCGTGTCAATGGCAAGCCACCCCGCCCTGCTCAGCCCCTCGTGACTCGCTTCCTGAGGGGCCTATTACTCACAAGGTCACCTGTCTGTCCCCTAGCAGTGGAGTGGGATCACAATGTGGTTCTTTCAAAACTCACAGCACCACCTTTCGAGTCCCTCAGCTCTTGCCACCTCGGTATCTCTCCTAGAATTTGGTCTTCCTTGTGGTGCTCACGGACTCTGGTGGCCCTTCCACCTTATATGAGGTTCCACAAGCACAGGGTCGTGCTTCTCACACACCCCAAATTTCTGCCTAAGGTGGTATCTCCATTCCACCTCAACCAAGAGATGGTGCTCCTCACCTTTCCGTGGCCTTACCTGAACAGGGCGGAGGCCGTTCTCCACACTCTGGACTGTAAGCAGGCCCTGGCCGACTATCTGGACCATACCGAGGCCCACCATTGCTCCTCACAGCTCTTCATCTCCTATGATCCAAATTGGCTGGAGACAGCAGTCTCAAAGTGAACCCTGTCCATTTGGGTGGCGGACTGCATCACCTTTGCTTACGTGCAAGCTGGTCTCTCGCAGGAGTGCTGTGTCATGGCGGCTGCTGTGGTGAACCTGCACGCAAGTCCCTTGTCTGAGATCTGCACGTGTGCCACCTGGTCCTCAGTCCATACCTTCGCAGCTCAGTACTGCCTGGAGAGGGAGTCCCGCTGGGACAGCACCTTTGGCTCTGTCATTTGTTTGGGGTGCAAGGCAATTCCTGCCTTCCAGTTCTTTGGTGTGTTCAGGCTACTGGAGAACTGGTTCCTCGTTTGACACATGGGGCCACTCGTAAGTCTGCTGTTCCTTGACTCCATTGCTGCTTCACAGGGTTCACCTTTTTCTGGTCCCCTGTGGCTTTTACAGGATTTTTTTCAGTAGCCTGTAGCTGGGGAGTCCCATATGTGAGGACTGATTTCTTGCTTTTTCCCAGAGCAAGCATAATTACTCACCTGTAACAGGTGTTCTCTGGGGACAGCAGGAACCGGTCCTCACAACCCTCCCTCCCCGTGGAGTTGCTTTTCTTTTTTGTTATCTTGAGCTATGTCATCATACTGAGGCAAGATGGCACCCTTAGGTAGGAAGGAGGCCACATATGCATGGTCCACCCCAAAGGTTTTCTTTGAAACTGGGGAGAGGTTACCACGCAGGTTCCGTCAGCGCCGACATCACCCATATGTGAGGACCAATTCCTGCTGTCTCCTGAGAACACCTGTTACAGTTGAGTAACTACACTTTCTCTACCATGTAAAAAATGGCCAACAAACAAATGGTGGGAGAAATCTTCTTAATGAATTACTTTGAGCAGTTTTTCACTGATCTGATTAAAGAGAGGGTAACTTGGAGATCCAAGATGGCAGCAGCTAAGTTGTCTCTCCTATGATGCTATTTCTCTTAGTTTTCCTTTTGGGATAGAGGAAAGGAAAGTCTGGGAAACTCCTCAGCAACCTGACCATACCTCTGGCGGTCTGATGGATTCTTGCTCACAGACACCCAGACTGTTGACTCCTGACTTTTTCAGTGCCAGAGCAGGCTCATCGTTCTCTTTGGGGATGGATACATCGCTTTTCCCTGAACAATGTGTTTTCACCGGTCCTGCCTTGGCTTGGAAACAACCACCCTCTCTCTCCCTGTACGTTCTTGATGTGGCATCAGCAGAAGATTATGTGACTGAGATTAACATCAGAGAGGAAGCTGCCAGATAAATTGCGTACTGGCAGTTTCAAGAATAATTAGATGCAAGGGTGAGCACTCTTCAGCAGCTAGACAATCTGAGGCTGTAAGGAACTCTGAAGGTCTGCCTGTGGTTTCTTCAGGTGTGAAAATTCTTTTTGAAATATCTGTTTTTGTAGTTTTGCTGCCTTGTCCTAAGGCCTTTTCCCTACAGTCTATACGGAAAGTGATTTCTGAATTGGAAAAGGTGCTCTCTCCCCTGGTCAAAGCTAAATGGTCCAGGTGCAAGAAAATGTTATAAAAACTAGACAGAGTGAACAGTCTCTCTCTCAAATAAAATTGACAGCTTCAGATAGTGAAATTAAGGAGCATGTTTACTAAAGGTTAATACACGTTAAATGCCACTGTACCCATAGAAACAAAAGGACTCAACATTTTGCGTGCATTAATTTTATAAATGTGCATTAAAATCATTAGTAAACATGCCCATCAGTTAGGCCACAGACTCTTTGTTAATGTTAAAAATAATGAATATGTTGAAAAGTAGTGGAAGCTCTTGAAAATGCTACTCAGAGCTGCAACTTAACGCTTATTATTTTCCTAAACTTCCTTCTGTCAGTGAAAGAGATATTTGAAAACTACACGCTTGATATTTTGAAGATTCCTAGTGAATTGATGCCACTTACTCTGTGGTAACCTCTCCCCAGTTTTCTTTTACCATCTTTGAAAGCAAAACTCTCAAGAGAATCTGTTTTTCCAATTTAAATCTGTAGATGTTTTAGATGTTAGCTCTTTTGGAAAATTCTGAAACTGAATTGGCAGTACCTTTAACGTTACTGGTGACATTAGCTCTTAAAGCAGATTATGTATGGCTGTTGATGTTTTTGAAGCAATGCAAGGCTTCCTTTATAAATCTGACTGTGTCTGGACCTGAGCAGGGAAACACAGAGGAAAAGTAGGGAGTTTCTCCTTTTGAAGCTAGGGATACTGCAATTAGGAGAATTATTTTTACTTAAATTCTCATGTAAATATTTAATGAATCTGCATTCTGTCAAATGTTTTTCTGAACTATTTCAGCTTGTCTTTATTAACTTCAAAAGAATCATAGGAGCTCATGTGGTGGATATCGCACATTTCTGTTGATGTGTATGGACAGACTGAGATGATAGTGCTGATTTGTCCTTAATTTGTGTTTTGTAGTTTCTACTTTTCTTTTGTTGGTTTGGTTTAGATCTCCTTGAAAATATGATGGACTTGCGTAATATGGGTACATTTCTGTTTCTTGTTCTTAATGGGTATTGACCTTTTTTATTTTGTTGGACCATGTTCTTTGCTGTACAAGTTTTATTTGGTTGATAATATAAAATCAAAAATATAAAAACAAGAGAAATTAACTTGAAAGGTGAATCATAGAGGTGTTAATTTAGTTCAATAAAAAGGTTTTCACCTACTATTTGCTTGCTTTGACCCTTATTTCCATATATCCAGGTGGACTAACTGAGCAACTACAATTCTGTTTTACCACAATGTCTGGTTTTCTTGCATCAAGCTTTTGTGTCTACTGCAATGAGAACGTCCCAGGTGATTACAATGTCATTCTCTGCAGTTCTCTCAGGGTCGTGATTCCCGTGTTTCTTGGTACAGGAATGTTCATGTTAATACAGTTTCCAGTGGATTGGATGTGCGACTTTATTGTGCCTCTGCTTACAGACCTTCCGATATCGGTACATTACTCTTAATGACAAAATGTGTAACCATTTCCAGTTCTATCTTACAGAATCTGCATATGTCTGCTTAACCATTTTTTCTAGGCCAGCTGTGATCCCTTTTGTCTGTAGTCAGCTGTCATATACTGTAGTTACCAATCCCTCATCCTGAGGTTTAAGTTCATCTCTCCTTAGCCTCTCTTCTGTCAGATTATGATTTATTGCTGTATTTGTGCTCTTGCCAGTTGTTTTCTCTTGTTATGTTGGATTCTTTAAAGTCTTTTTTTTCTCTCTTGCTTTGCAAATTCAACTTTTTTTTTCTCCATATGGTGCTGGTAGAGTCTCGCTCATTGTTTCTAGTAATCAGAACCCCATCCAAGTGTGATGGTCAATTTTGTATTTTACCCCTTTTAGTTTTTTGGGTGTGATGCTGTCAGATATGCTGGGAGGTTTTTGATGATCACGCTCTCTGTGAAGCCTTTTTCTATAGGGTCCATATCACCTTCAGCTCTTGAAATGTATATCAGGTGCAGTGGTTCTTATAGCTGGTGGGTAGGGAGGAGTTTTCTGGTTATTGTCCAAATTGTCAAGATCTTTGAGTCTATATTTCTCAAGCTTTATGAACACTTGAAATGCAGGGTGATTTGAAGGCTTGTGTCTTTATTTTATGCACTTTCAGTCTCTTGTAGTACTGTTTGTTCATCTTTTTTCTTAGTGATTGGTGTCGAGTTATGGAAGCAGGAGAATGTCAGGACCTTTCAGGCATGATATATATGTTAATTATGGGGCAGGAATGGTCTTCTCTGCTCCTGCCCTGTCATCTGGCCAGTTCAAAATGGCCATGATTGATTTCTGGTGATGTCATCGGGCTGAATGGTGGCGTGAAGACGGAGCTCTGCCACCATAGCCTGCTTAAATGGGGAGAAGCCCCCAACGAGAAGCCTAAAAGCGGCGGAATGAGGTGGCAGCTGTAAAGCAAGCACCCAAAACACAGCAGGAGGAAGTGAGAGCCGCGGCGCCTGAAGGCGAAGTGGGACGGAAGAGTAGACGAACGGCCCATTGAGAGGAGCAAGTGGCAGAGCAGAGAGATGATCTGGGCACAGCGGCGGGAAAGCTCTCGGCCAGGAAGTCGGTGCAGGGAAGTGCAGATGCCGAGAGAAAGCTGGGGGAGTGCTGAAACGGTGAAAAAGCAGCGGTAACTGAGCAGCTAGAAGGCAACAGCTGTGAGAGGCCAGGAATGGAGAGGGAGGACTGCCGTTAAAACGATATAACTGACCTCAACAAATAAAGGTATGAAAAACCCAAAAAAGGGCTAATTCAACTGAATTGGGAAAAAGACAGATAGAGAGATGAAAAAATACTAAAGGGAAGAAAGCACATCTGCAAATTGAAAAGCAGGAAAGCCCGCAAAGAGAACAAACAGCAGTTCCAGGGGGAAGAGCATTACAGTCACCCTTTGTGCAACATCAGGAGCAAGGGGGAGAAGATGGAGAAGCCCAAAGGAGGGCTATCAGCAAAGAAAAAGTTGGCGGAATTTAGAAACATAGAAACATGATGACAGAAAAAGACCACATGGCCTATCTAGTCTGTCCTTCCATAACAACAACTACAACAGTCCACTTTTTACCTTTAGAGATTCTCTGTGTTGGTCCCATGCTTTTTTGAATTCAATTACTGTCCTCATCTCTACCACCTCCACTGGGAGACTATTCCACGGATCCACTACTCTTTCTGTAAAGAAATATTTCCGCATATCACTCCTGAATCTATCTCCCTTCACCCTCATCCCATGTCCCCTCGTAGCAGATCTTGCTATCAATTGAAAGAGGCTCTCTCCCTGAACATTTATGCCACGGAGGTATTTAAACATCTCAATCATATCACCTCTATCCCGCCTTTCCTCTAAGGTGTACATATTAAGATCCTTAAGTCTGTCCTCATGTGCTTTATAATGAAGCCCATTAATCATTTTAGTAGCAACCCTCTGCACCGACTCCATCCTGTTCACATCCTTTTGAAGGTGCGGTCTCCAGAATTGCACACTATACTCCAAATGAGGTTGCAACAAAGACTTACACAGAGGCATTATCACCTCCTTTTTTCTGCTAGCCATTCCTCTCCGTATGCACCCAAGCATCCTTCTAGCTTTTGCCATCGCCTTTTCTACCTGTTTAGCTACTTTAAGATCATCAGACACAACCACGCCTAGGTCCCGCTCTTCTTTAGTGGACAAAAGTACTTCACCTCCTATACTGTATTGCTCCCTTGGATTGCTGAAGCCCAAATGCATGACCTTACATTTTTTAACATTAAATCCCAGCTGCCAAATTCTAGACCATTCTTCAAGCTTACAAACTATCGGTCCGCTGTACAGAGGGGTAAATACTATTGAGCTAAGATAAGCCCTCTATAAAATTAAGACAAAGTTCCAATTGTACACCACGTGTATGTCCAATAAAGATGTTAGTTTCCTCAAATATTTATTATGAACCCTATGGTCTCAGTTCAAAAGTTTTAGCAGCGTAGGGTAACGCGCCCCAAAGCTGCAAACTCCGATAACATCAACGACCATACTCTTGGTTCATATTTTGGTTCTAAATCTTTCTTGGCCACACGTTCGAAAATATGAATTTAAATCAGAACTTATCTTAAATATTTTAAATCTTCGTGTCTTCTTCACAGTGCAAACAGTAAACGTGCTGCGGTTTCTCAATGATTTAATACCATCCCCGACGCCACCTCTAAGGTACCACACGTTTCAATTCTTCTTCAGGGGGTACATGTTGAGTAGACCTAGCACTGTCTGCAAAAAATAGCCACAATAGAAAACATAGTGATCCGTGTATTCATGCTATGGATGTACATTCTATAACCAGTCGATCGGGGTATAGAAACGTCACAAAATAGGATAGAGCTCACCTTTGTTGTAGCAAACAATGTATCAAACATAAAGCAAGGCGTGTGTTACAATGAAGCTCTCCAATTTTTCACCAAAAAAACGCTGCGCAGGCGCCATGCCACAGTTCTCTCTTATATATATGTATAAGGGGCTCTGAGTAATGACGTGGTTATGAGGTCACATACACGCCAGCCACTCAGTCATGCTGTTCAAGCCTCCTGGAATGACTGTGTTGAGGCGGTAAATCCATCGTTGTTCTGACAGTAATAACATTTGGGCCGGCGATCTGCCTCTCCCACCAGTTAAAACAGTTTCGATTACAAGCACTCGCAACTCCTCAAAAGAATGTTGGTTCTGTAGACAGTGAGGTACTATGGGAGCCTCTTGTACCTTACATCGAATCCTGCTGCGATGTTCAGCTATGCGCACTCGCAAAGCTCGTGCGGTCTGACCCACATACAAAAGGCCACATGGGCATTTTATCCCATAGACCACATGGTCAGAGGCGCAATTAGTTGACTGTCTTAAATTATAATGCTGGTCATGATAATCAAATTCTACCACCTCGTCCATCACCTCACATACATTGCAGTGGCCACATTTTTTATGCCCTAAGATCTCCCCTTCAGACCTCTGAACTTCTCTCCTTAACTTGGCGGAGACGCTTATCTGATAGACCTGGGGCGGTACTCAATACATTTTGATGGCGACGGATAATCTGAGTAATTTTCTTACTTAACGGGGAATATTGGGTCACAAAATTTATATGACTCTCATCTTCTATTCCTATGGAGACACTTTCTCGGGTTTGCAACAACAATGCTCTATTATTATAAAAAGCCCGTTTATATGCAAGTTTGACTACCTTTTCAGGATATCCCCGAGTGTGGAAATCCTGCATCAGCTTCTTGGCCTGGGTTTTATATTCATAGATGCTGGAGCAATTTCGCCTATATCTGAGAAATTGCGATAAAGGTAATCCATCACGCAACGTGGTGTACAATTGGAACTTTGTCTTAATTTTATAGAGGGCTTATCTTAGCATTCTTCAAGCTTAGCTAGATCCCTCCTCATGTTATCTACCCCTTCCTGGGTGTCTACTCTATTGCAGATTTTGGTATCATCCGCAAAGAGGCAAACCTTACCTGAAAGCCCTTCTGCTATATCACTAACAAAGATGTTAAAAAGAATCGGACCAAGGACAGATCCCTGGGGCACACCACTGGTAACATCCTTCTCCTCAGAGTGAGCTCCATTTACTTGTACTCTTTGTCGCCTCTCACCCAACCAATTTCTAACCCAAGCAGTAACTTTAGGGTCCATCCCTAGGGTGCTCAGTTTGTTTATAAGTCGCCTGTGAGGAACAGTGTCAAAGGCTTTACTGAAATCTAAATACACCACATCTAGAGCTCTCCCTCGGTCCAACTCCCTGGTCACCCAGTCAAAGAAATCAATCAGATTTGTCTGACAAGACCTGCCTCTGGTGAATCCATGCTGCCTCGGATCCTGTAATCCGCTGGACTCCAGAAACTTCACTATTTTCTCTTTCAGCAGCGTTTCCAATAATTTACTCACCACCGAAGTTAAACTAACCGGCCTGTAGTTTTTAACCACATCCTTACTTCCGCTTTTGTGTAAAGGCACCACATGAGCCTCTCTCCAGTCCTTTGGCACCACTCCCGACTCCAACGAGGCATTGAAAAGGTCAGTCAGTGGAGTTGCTAGAACGTCCCCAAGTTCCCTCAGTATTCTAGGGTGTATCCCATCCGGTCCCATCGCTTTGTCTACTTTAAGTTGAGCTAGTTTCTCACGAACACAGTCTTCTGAAAATTGTTCAAGATGTCCCTCGCTTCTGTTCTTATTTGTGGGTGTTTTCTGAGGTCCTGCTCCTGGTTCTTCATCTGTGAACACAGAACAAAAATATTTGTTAAGCAATTCCGCTTTATTCTTATCAGCTTCTACATATTCCCCCCCTGCACCCTTGAGTCTGACAATACCACTTTTGCCCTTCCTCTTCTCACTAATATATCTGAAAAATGTCTTATCCCCCCATTTTATTGCATTGGCTATTTCTTCCTCCTTTTGAATCTTTGCCTTCTTGACTACTTTGCTAGCTTCTCTAAGTTTTTCCAAATACAGATGCCTGTCTTCCTCTCTCTGTGATCTCTTGTATTTCATGAAGGCCTCCCTCTTTTTCTTCACTTTTTCAGCTACTTCCTTCAAAAACCATAGTGGCCTCCTGTTCCTTTTGCCTTTATTTACCATTTTAACAAAAAGGTTGCTTGCCCTTAAAATACCCCCTTTCAGTTTTGCCCACTGTTTTTCTACATCCCCCAGCTGTTCCCATCCCACTAACGACTCCCTGAGGTATTGGCCCATCTTCGCAAAGTTAGTCCTCCTAAAGTCTAAGATCTTCACCTTGGAATGGATTCTAACAGCCCTAGTCCTAATACTGAACCACACCATCACTGGATGCAAAATGATCACCCAGTACAACATCAGAAACACTTTCACCATTGGTAAGCACCAAGTCCAGTATGGCCCCTTCACGTGTGGGGTCTGTTACTAATTGCCTGAATAGTTCTCCCTGTAGAGAATCCAGGATCTCCTTACTTCTGGATGATACTGCAGCAGGAATGTGCCAATCAACATCTGGCATATTGAAATCTCCTATCAGTAGCACTTCCTCTTTCCTAGCAATGCTGCATTTGTCTTCAATTAACTCTCTGTCCACCTCTTCCTCTTGTGAGGGAGGTCTGTATATCACACCAATGCAAATAGATTTCTCTTTCCCTCTTTCTAGTTTAACCCACAATGCCTCCTTTCTCCCTTTTAAGCTCTGTAATTCCAAAGCTTTAATAGTAGATTTTACATATAGTGCCACTCCTCCTCCCCTTCTTCCTACCCTGTCCTTTCTGAATAAAGTATAGTCAGGTATAGTTACATCCCAGTCATGGTTTTCTGTGAACCATGTTTCTGTAACTGCCACTATATCCAAGTCAGCCACTCCCACCAACGCTTCAAATTCAGGGATCTTATTTCCCATGCTACGGGCATTAATACACACTGCTTTCCATATGTTACCCCTGTTACCCATTTCCATAAAGGTATTTAATGTATCACCTACCTGGGGGCTTTCACTTACCTGGGGGCTTTCTTCACCCATCCCCAATAAATCTAGTTTAAAGCCCTCTTCATTCAGTAGATTAGCCAGTCTACTACCGAAGATGCGTTGACCTTTCTTGGACAGATGGATGCCATCTCTGCTCTGCAACCCTTGGAACAGCATCCCATGGTCTAGGAAACCAAAACGCTCTCAATGACACCATCCACGCAGCCATGCATTCATCTCCAGGATGCGAGCCTCTCTGCCTTGGCCTTTACCCTCAACAGGGAGGATTGAAGAGAACACCACCTGTGCACCTAACTGCTTCACCCTCTGTCCCAGAGCCATGAAGTCAATTTTGATACGTTCCGAGGTATACCTGGCAGTATAATTTGCTCCAACATGGATTAGCAACATTGGGTAATAGTCAGTGGGCTTGATGAGTCTCGGCAAACTCTCCTTATCATCTTGGATTTTGTCACCAGGCAGACAGCATACCTCTCTGGACATCAAGTCTGGTCAGCAGATGGACGCCTCAGTACCCCTCAAAAGAGAGTCTCCAACCACCACTACCCTTCGTTTCCTTCTGGTCACTGATTCTGCAACTTTGGGGTACTTGAACTCTGGTTCTTCCCTTTCCAGGGATGCTTTCACCACCTCCACTTCCAGGGCTGCATAATGGTTCTTCAATTCAAGGGCTGGAGAAGTTGGATTGGTGATTTTGCAGGCCCTGGTGACTTGTGTTCAACCATCGACATTCTGTTGGCACCCATCTTCTCCTGTGCTGGAGAGCTTGGTTGCTGCAAGAAGCATCTCATCAATGTACTTCTCACTGTCTTGAATGCTCCTCAGCCTCGCCACCTCCTCTCTGAGTTCCTCCACTTGTTTCCTCAGAGCTTCAGCATGCAGGCACCCTGCACATGGAACCGGTCCTTCAACTGGCATTAGGACCTCTGTCTGGACTGAGGCAGAAGCTGTAACCGGGGGCAACAGCTTTAGCAATACGATTTTTCCCAGCCATTGTTCTGTTCGTGGTGCTTAGGTATCTGTTAAAGCAAAAGATTGAGATCTACCAAGTACCAGCCGGTTTTGCAGCTGTCCTTTCAGAGAAAAAGCAGTTAAATCTCTTTAATTATATTCAAAATGTGCTGGTCCAATTCTCTGTGATTTGTTAAAGGGGGAGGTGCCCTATAAAGCAAGACTGCTCACTAGGGGTGGGTGGGAGCCGGGGTGGGTAGGGAGGCAACTAACACCTGATTAGGTGTTAGCAGTTTCTAAACCTGAGGAGGTTACTGGAGTTCAGCAACCTACTGTGCTCAAGGAAAGTTCCCCTAAAGCAGCAAAAAGAAAGTAACCTTGCTTTAAAAAATATACAAAAAACCCTTTTAAGAGCTCCCAGTCAGAGAGCTAGCAATGTAATATAATAAAACAAACCCTCAAATCCTTACTGTTTGTTTGATCTGTGGAGCCCTGGTTAGGAAAGCCTCAAAAGGGCAGGGCACTGGAGCCTTTTATGCAGGCTTCAACTGCACTCAGGAAACAGGCCCACTAACTCCTGATTAGATCCTCCTACGCCCCATCAAAAGTAGGGAAGAAGGAGAGAAGGAAAAGGAACAACGGTGGCGGAGCAAGAGGCCGTGTCAGTGGAGGAGATGGAGAATCCCTGGGGTCCGGGAGTTGCCGACATGATTAAGATGTGGCTAAATGAGATGAAAGAAGAACTTAAAGTGGAAATTAGCGGAGTCAAAACTGAATTGCAAGAGACGCTGCAAGCTATAAGACAAGACATAGTGGACTTAGGATCCTGGGTAGAAGAAATGGAAAATCAGTTAGAACAACATGGGGAAACATTGGAAGAGTTACAAAAAGGATGAGAGGAGCTGAAGCAAGTTCAAGAATAATTGAAAGAGAAGGCAGAGGACCTAGAAGATTGATCTAGGAGAAGTAATATAAGAGTGAGAGGCATCCCAGAGGACCCCCAATATAAAAATTGTGACAAAGTCATTGCAGAAGTGTTTGGAGCATTGTTACAGGCCACGACCCTAGAAGAGAGTGGGGAGAGCGAGTCACTGCAAATTGAGAGGGCACATAGGGGGCTGGGGCCCATAGAGAAAATCGACCAAGAGACATTGTGGTATGCCTAAGATCCTTCAAAACTAAAGAAAGCCTCTTGAAGGCTGCAAGGAAAATGGGACACATCAAGTGGGAAGGACATATGGTAGAACTATTTCAGGATCTGTCGATGGGCACATTGCAGCGTCGGAGAGAGATGAAGGAAGTGACGGCCCACTTGAGGAGGGAAGAGGCGCATTATAAATGGCTCTACCCTTTCGACCTACTAATTACTGTGAAAGGCAAGTCAAGAAGAGTGAAGAACAGCAAGGAGGCCTGGGGTGTGCTTAGAGATTTGTGACTGACTAATTTACCAGTGGCTCTCGAGAGTCAAGCAAGAGCAAAGAATGCAAAAACGTCTGGATCTAGAGCAGCGAGTCAGAGATGGCAAAGAGCTCCAACCAACGGGCGGAGGTTAGCGGGACTGACCAAGGACAGCCAGGGAGCGAAAGCGACGGCAAAGGATGTCGGCTGAGGAGGATGACACCGAGTAAATTGGCGCAAGAAGAGTTAACAATTGAACTGGGGTGAGGGACATTGCTGAGTGAACTGTAAGGGATCTTGTCTGAAGGGTAGGGGAGGAGGGCGGGGGAAAAAGGGGAGGGGGAGGAAACAATGGCTATAATAATGTATTGCATGTAAAGTTATTAATGGGTAGGGAAGGTGGGTGTAAGGTAGAGGAGTTAGGAGATAAAGGGGGTGGTTAGACTGCATAGAGTTGTCTAGAGAGGAAGGGGAGGAGGAGTAGGCTGGAGGTGGAGATAAGGGGAGAGGTAGGCCGGACTTGAAGGTGGGGTTTGGGCATGAGGGGGGGAGGTGTAATAGTAGGGCAAGGGTGGGTAGAGGTCCGATTGTCAGTCACCACTTATGCAAGGCGTGTCTCCACTAAGGGGACGAAGGAAGGGGAAGGGGGATGAGGGGGGAGGGGGAGAGAGGGGAAGGGGGAGGGGGAGAGGACACGGGTAAGAGAAGGAGGGGGTAAACAAATTTCCAAGGTGAGTTAAAAAATAGTTACTTTAACGGTAAAAGGGCTTAATTCGCCATTTAAACGGCAGAAATTATACAAAGAAATAACACGCCAAAAGGCGTCGTTGGTGCTCATACAGGAAACACATTTAACCAGAGCGACAGAATACCTGGTCAAACCTAAAGGTTATGGGGTATGTGTCCATGCATCAAACACAGTAGCAAAGAAGAAAGGAGGAGTTGCAGTCTTAATTGACTCAAAATTAAAGATGGAATTACAGAAAGTAGTCAGAGATAAAGAAGGGAGATATGTATTAATGCGTTTAAAAATGGGGAATGAGTGGTATTGTATAGTAACTGTTTACGCGCCTACAGGGGTGCAGGGAGAATTTTGGACAAAGCTCAATGAAGAGGTCGGAAAATTAGGAGTGGGAAAACTCATATGTGGGGGTGATTTTAATTTAACTTGGAATCCCGCCAGAGACGCTACGGAGAAAAGAGGGCAAAAGAGCGGATAGGAGTAAATACCGTAATTTTGTAGCACAACACTGCTTGATAGATGCATGGAGATTTCAACATCCCCGGAAAAGACAATTCTCATATTTCTCTCACGTACATGGTTCATACTCTAGAATAGACGCCATTTGGTTAACCAAGGAGGTGGTGGGTAGGATGAAGGGGGCGGAGATGGATTCAATAATATGGTCTGATCATGCTTTAGTAGAGATAAGGATGACAATGGAGGGGGGAGAAAGGTATTCAGTTCTGGAAGCTAAACAAATCTCTTTTAGAAGATGAGAGGGTCAGAGAAGAAACAGAGAGGGAAACAAGGGAATATTTTAGATGGAATGATAATGGTGAGTTGGCATGGGGTGGAGTTTGGGATGGCTATAAGGCGGTAGTGAGGGGAGTGTTAATTAAATGGGGGGGCTCGCAAAAGAAAGGAAAGAGAGGGGAAAGGTAGGGAACTGAGAGAAAGGTTAATGAAATTGGAAGAATTAGATGCGCAAGATAGAAAAGGAACATATAGAGGCCAAGTGATGGCTGTAAGAGCTCAGGTGAATAGAAAATATAAGGAATCACATGCAGATACTGAAACAAGAATTTTTTGAGGGGGGAAATAAAGCTGGGAGATATATGCCGCAGAAACTGAAACAGCGGAAATTAAGATCACAAATATTGAAAATTAGAGACTCTGGAGGGAGGTTGGTCCACAAAGATGGGGATATCCGGGAAGCTTTTAAGAAATTTTATCCATCGTTGTATGAAGCAAGAACCCCTCCAGAGCCGGAGAGGGTACAGAGCTATTTAGACTCCATAAAACTTCCGAAATTGAAAGAAGAGGAACAAAAAGTGTTAAATAGAGCCATAACGCAAGAGGAAATAATGGCCGTTATAAAACAATTAAAGGCACATAAGGCGCTGGGACTAGATGGGCTTACAGCAAGGTTCTATAAAAGGTTTGGAGAGATATTAATTAAACCATTAGTGAGATTGTTTAATTTGCCGAGCGAGGGAAGGGTGCTAGCGGACACCATGGGATGGGCAGGAATAACAGTAATACATAAAGAAGGAAAGGACTCGCAAGAGTGTTCATCATATAGGCCAATCTTATTGCTCAATTTAGACGCTAAGTTATTGGCTAAAATACTGGCTATACGCCTAAATAGGGTGATCGGGAAATTGATCCATCAAGATCAAGCGGAATTTCTTCCTAGTAGCAGATAGCAGACAATATCCGGAAGATACTAAATATTATTTGGTCGATTGAACAAAGTAAGGAGGCGCATATTGGATCACGTACCTGTGGACCCGAGAGGAGGTGATCAGTTATTTCGACTACAAAAGTTAGAACAACGCTGGATTTATAGATTGGACACAGTCTTCCTGACTGGTTTAAATGTGATGTTAGAATGGCATAGCATACTATAATTATGATCGTCCTATCGCATTTCTTGGGACAAGATTGATAGTAACCTGTCCCAATCAGATTAGGGGGTTCCCTTCTGTAGGGTTTTCCCTTCCTGATTGGTTAGTGAGTGCCTGTGAACATCTGATAGGATAATGAATCCTTGTCATCAGCATTGACGTCAGACGCCATTTCTTAAAAATGTTAAGTGGTTTCTTCATTCGGTTGAAGCATGATGAATGACAACGGGAATTCTTTAACCTGAAGCAGGGTCGTTAAGACAGAGACCCGAAATGTGACACGATGTTATGAGTGAATTCCTTTTACCTCACGAATTTAGAAAACGAAAGCTAAGTGTTAAGTCTTTGCTCATTTTAAAAGTATTAAAAGGAGCAGCCACAGCGAGAAGTCGGTTATCTCCAGGAACAAGCAGGAATGTAGTCTTCACATATGGGTATCGTCGTTACCGATGGAGCCTGCGCGGGAAAGCTCCCCAGCGTCCAATAGGAAAGCTTTTGGGAGCATCCCACACCGCCTGTGTGCTGCCTTCCCGCCTTTCCCAACTGTCCCTCTCCAGTACTTCGTTTTCCACGGAGCCGACAGGTCGCAAATCCTGTCACCGCAGAAAATAATTCCCTTCTATTCTTCTTTTCTCCAGGACCAAGTAGGAAGTCAGTCCTCACATATGGGTGTCATCGGCGCCGATGAAGCCCCAGCGGAGCATTTCCCCAGCTTTCTATGAAAGCCTTTGGGAATGCAGGCACGCATGCGCGGTTCCCTTCCCACCTAAAGGTGCCATCTTACCTCAGTCTATTTTTTTTCCGTGAAGCCCACCGGACGTGTGTCCTGTTTTCCCGGTTAAAATTAGATTTTTTCGGCGATTTCGCTATTTTTTCTCCCGGTTCGATGCCGGTTCCCCTCCCCCCGGGTTCGGTACACCGGTATTGAGCCCGATTCTTCTTTTTCGGTTTTTGCCCTTCGTGGCTGGCGTTTGCGCCCTTTTTTCTATTTTTCCCTGGAAGGCCGGTCCTTTGACCTCCCGGGGGCTCTTTTTTCCCCGATGGCTTCCAGCGGTTTTAAGAAGTGTGATCGGTGTAAGAAACTAATGTCTCTCACTGACACACATGACTGCTGCCTTCGGTGCCTCGGCCCAGACCACGATTCTAAGTCGTGCGGGGCATGTGGGAAGATGTCTTCCAAGGCACTCCGAAGTCGCCAGCAGCAAAAGGAAAGGCTTTTCTCGGACAGCCTCCGGCCGGGGCCCGGACCTCGTCTGAGGCCTCGACATCAAGGGATTCCTATCCCGAGCACCGTCGAAGCTCCTCGGACAGGGGGTCCCCCGACCGGGAACACAAGAGGAAGAAGCAGCTCGCGAGGGCGTCGTCATAGGAGGTCCCTGGCTCCTCGAGGGCCAGGTCTAAGACCTCTGACCGTCGCCCCGGGCCCGTGGAACAAGAGAAGCCTGCCAAAGTTCATCGCGTGGAGCCGGAGTCTGCTGGACATGTAATCCCCGTAGTCCTCGAGGACTCTCCTCCCAGGGAGCCAACGTCGAGCCCGGAGCCGCTGGGGCCCGAGTCGGTGGCTGCTGCGTCTCCCGAGCTGAGTCTCAGGACGACAGCCTTGGAGAGCAGATTGTCTGCCTTCATGGAGCAGCAGCGGGCACTGATGGCCAGCCTGTCTGGCGCATCTGCCCCAATCACCGGGACATCGACGTCGAAGTCGACCCCGGAGGCCGAGCCGATACTCGAGTCCATCGTGGCTCGGAGTCGTCCTTGGTCGCGGTCTCCCTCGACCTCCCGTTCGGGACCGAGGGCGTTTACGCCGGTGCTTCTGGCGTCGGGGCGGGTGCTCCAGGGCCCCGCGGGGTCGGACCCTGACTCTTCCTCGGACGAGTCAGCTTGGGAGATGGAGGACTAGGAGTCTCCTGATACCTTCAAGACTCGGTGTGTCCCTTCGGACTCACCGCAATCTGAGCCCCGGAGTAGGTCCCCCCCGGAGGACACTCGGTTCTCGGAGTTCGTCCAGGATATGGCCACTGCCTTGGCTATTCCGGCGGACCCCGAGGAAGAGCCTCGAGCTGAAGAGCTCGAGGCGCTGCAGTATGACTCTCCTCCGAAGGAGGCCTTTACTGTCCCGGTTCCTCCGATGCTGGAACGGCTCCTCTTCTGTATGTGGGAGGCACCGGCCTCAGCGCCGGTTCTAAGCAAGCGAGTCGATTCGATCTATCGACTCCGGAAGAGCCCTGGTTTTCAGAAGGCACAGCTACCACACCATTCTATGGTTGTGGAATTGGCCATGCATCGTCTGAAGAGCCAGAAGATGCACTCCGCGGTGCCTCCTGGCAGGGAGGCCTGGAACCTCGATGGCGTCGGTAGAAAGTGTTTTCAGGGCTCGATGCTTGCTTGCCGTGTCCAGTCCTACCAGCTGTACATGGGCATATACTTGCGGGATCTGGCCAAGGAATTGGCCGGGTTCTCTGCTGGTCTCTCCATTGAATCCTTGCAGAGATTTAAGTCCTTGTCCTCAGGGATTCGGGACTGCTCGAAGTTCATGTCCCGCACCGCCTACGATGGCTTTGAGGCTTTGGCCCGAGTTGCGGCAGCCGGCATCGTGGCTCGACGCCAGGCATGGCTGCAGTCATCGGACCTCGAGCCATGGGTTCAGGACAATTTGGTCGATGTCCCTTGCCGAGGTGAAAACCTTTTTGGCAAGCCCATGACCGAGAAGGCCGCTCAGCTCGAAACTGAGCACCTCACATGGACAAGGCTGTCGAGGAAGACCTCTGCCCCTTCTCATAAAAAGAAGGGCTCAGGTAAGAAGCCCTTTTACCCGAGGAAGGGCACTGCCTACAAACAGTACCTGCAATATCAGGCTGCCCAAGCTGCCCCCCAGGGTCAGCAAGCCAAGGGCCAGGGTAATGGGCCCCGTAGGCAGAGGACCCCCAAGCCTCAGGCCCCTGCTACCACTCAGCAGGATGGGGGTTTTTGACTCCTTGAGCGTAGCCTCTCCTCCACTGCTCTCCCAACCCTGCACAGGAGGTCGCCTCGCCCTCTTTGCCCACCAGTGGCCCCTTGTCACCAGGGACAGTTGGGTGCTGGAGATAGTCCACAAGGGCTATGCCCTCCATTTTCACCAACTGCCTCCACCATATTTTCTAGGGGAGCCTCCAAGGCCTCCCCTGCACACAAGA
The DNA here is from genome assembly GCA_033557465.1 of Ichthyophis bannanicus. Lineage (NCBI taxonomy): Eukaryota > Metazoa > Chordata > Amphibia > Gymnophiona > Ichthyophiidae > Ichthyophis > Ichthyophis bannanicus. The sequence continues at coordinate 23,755,285 of CM066046.1, forward strand.
CCACCTTCTACAAGAGCTACATGGTCTGTTGGTGGACAGGGCGGTGGAGCCTGTGCCTCCCCACTTCCAAGGTCACGGTTTCTACTCCAGGTATTTCCTGGTGCCCAAAAGAACCGGTGGCCTTCGACCCATTCTGGACCTCAGGAACCTCAACAAGTTCCTAGTGAAGGAGAAGTTCAAGATGCTTACTCTTGGGACTCTTCTGCCCTACCTCCAGCAGGGAGATTGGCTATGCTCCTTAGATCTAAAGGATGCGTACACTCGCATCCTCATTCACCCAGACCACAGAAAGTACCTCAGGTTCATTGTGGGAGGAAACCATTATCAGTACAGAGTGCTGCCTTTCGGCCTCACCTCCGCCCCCAGAGTCTTTACAAAGTGCTTGGCAGTGGTGGCGGCCTACCTGAGAAATCAGGGAATCTTTTGTCTTCCCCTATCTAGACGACTAGCTCATCAGGGGTCAGACGTGTCAGGAAGCCAATCAGGCCACCCTCAGCATTATTGCTCTTCTACAAAGCCTGGGGTTTGTCATAAACTTCGCAAAGTCCACTTTGCTCCCCTCCCAGAACTTGGAGTTCATAGGAGCAAGGCTGGACTCCCTCCTGGCAAAGGCATTCTTGCCAGATGACAGAGCCCAAAGGTTGATGGCCTTGGCAAATCAGTTTCTCAGCAGGTCCCTGGTCTCCGCCAGACTCTGCCTGAGACTTCCAGTCCACATGGCTTTGACAGTGCATGTGACCCCCAATGCCAGGCTCCATATGAGGCCTGCACAGTGGTGTCTTCGGGCTCAGTGGTCACAGGCCACAGGCAGCCTCAGAGACAGGATAAGGGTGTCCAGACCATTTCTGCAGTCCCTCAACTGGTGGCTACACCCACCCAATCTGCTGAAAGGGGTGCCTTTTCAGATTCCAGGGTACACAGTAGTGCTTAACAACAGATGCCTCCCTACAAGGTTGGGGAGCTCATTGTCTGGGCAAGTGCACCCAGGGCGTCTGGTCTCCCTGGGAAGCTGCACAGCAGATCAATCTCCTCGAACTCAGGGCTATTCGATTAGCACTCAGAGCTTTCACTCCTACTCTGACTCACCAGTCTGTCCTGATCCAGACAGACAACCAAGTTGCCATGTTTTATGTGAACAAACAGGGCGGAACCGGGTCCAGGATCCTTTGTCGGGAGACCCAGGACCTTTGTTCTTTTGCCCTCAAGCACAACATGCTCCTCAAGGCTGTGTACCTTCCAGGCCAGGAAAACTACCTGGCAGACAGATTAAGCAGAATATTGCAGCCCCACGAGTGGCAGCTCCATCCTTTGGTAGTTCAAAAGATTTTCCTAAAATGGGGACTTCCATCCATAGACCTGTTTGCCAGTCCTCTGAACAAACAGCTGCCAAACCTCTGTTCCAGGCAACCGCATCCTCTGCGGATACCACCGGATGCTTTTCTGATCTCCTGGTCTCAGGGCCTCCTGTATGCGTTTCCTCCCACGCCCTTGGTGGCCCGAGCTCTCTTCAAGATTCTTCAGGACAAGGCCTCGGTCCTGCTGGTGGCTCCCCGGTGGCCGAGACAGCCTTGGTTTCCTCTTCTGCTTCAACTGGCGGTGGATCCTCTACTACCTCTGGGGTTGCAACCGGACCTTCTCTCACAGGAGCAGGGTTCCCTTCTGCACCCCATTCTCAGAGCTCTCAATTTGATGGCCTGGAGGCTGCAAGGGTAGTCTTGGCTCCCTGGGGCTTGCCTCAGGATGTTGAGGAGGTTGTCCTGGCCTCTAGGAAACAGTCCACTAGGAAAACCTATGCTCTCAAATGGAAAAGATTTTCTGTGTGGTGTCAGCTCCGTACAGTTGATCCTTTCTCCTGTACTGTGCCAGTAGTCCTTCAGTACTGACTGCACTTGTCCAGTCAAGGCCTTAAATCCAATTCTGTTTGGGTCCACCTCTCAGCTCTAGCAGCTCACCACTCTTTGGTGGAGGGACATTCTCTATCCGGTCACCCCTTGGTGTCCCGCTTTCTTAGGGGCTTGCTTTTGCTCAAGCCTTCCATCCGTCGTCCTGCGCCTGAGTGGGAGCTGAATGTGGTCTTGCAGCAACTGACTCGCCCACCTTTTGAGCCGATGGCTACTTGCCCACTACGCTTCCTCTCCTGGAAGACACTCTTTCTGATAGCCCTTACCTCGGCTAGGCGAGAGTCTTGAAGGACTAGAAAAAGGGACTGTTACTTCTGGAGAGAGATCTGCAATTGTGAGTATATACTTCTGGGAATTTTCTGAAAGGAATTCTTTCTATTAAATTTATTTAATCTGTGAACCCACTATTTTTTGTTAAATCAGTCAGGGCCTAGTAGCAGCAGTTTAAGTTTAAATTTAAAACACAGAAGAGAGCTTTCTGGTTAAATTTGGAACCCAGCAGAGAGCTGTAGTTTAAATTTAATAGTCACTCAGGTCCTAGCATCAGCAAAGTACTTTTAGTTTAATTTTAAAGCATAGAAGAGCGCTTTCTGGTTAAATTTAGAACCCAGCAGAGAGCTTGTAGTTTAAATTTCATAATAAGTTAGAGCCTAGCAGCAGCAAAGAGCTATAATTTAAATAAAATAAGAATATAGCTTACCTCAGCAGCACAGGACAGGGTACTGTGTAGCAGCCCTCTTTTAATAAGTGTTCATGAACCGACCAGAGGAGAAGCCATGTTAGACCGAGTCCTTAGTGGAACACCAGATCTAGTGCAAGAGATAAGGGTGTTGGGGCCAATTGACAATAGTGATCATAGCATGATTGCCTTTGATTTAATTAGTGGAGGAGGGATAGTAAGGAAATCCACAGTACTACCTTTTAACTTTCGAAAGGGAGACCATGATAAAATGAGGAAAACAGTTAAGAAAAAACTAAAAGGAGCAGTTGCAAAGGTTAAAGACGTACATCAAGCTTGGGTGTTGTTGAAAAATACTATCTTGGAAGCCCAGACCAGCTGTATTCCACGCTTTAAGAAAAGTGGAAGGAAGTCCAAAAAACTGACAGCATGGTTTAAAGGTAAGGTCAGAGAGGCTGTTGCCAAAAAAGCATCTTTCAGGAAATGGAAAAAAGAGCCAAACGACGAAACCTGGAAACAGCACAAGCACTGGCAAGTCAAATGCAAGGCATTGATAAGGCAGACAAAGAGAGAATTTGAGAAGAAGCTTGCTGCGGAAGCAAAAACGCGAAATAAAGACCTTTTCAAGTACATTCGTAGCAAAAAACCTGTGAGAGAGTCAGTTGGTCCATTAGATGATAAAGGGGTTAAAGGAGCACTAAGAGGCGACAAGGCGATAGCGGAGAGACTGAATGAATTCTTTGCTTCGGTCTTTACTGAGGAAGATGTAGGGATGTTAACCATGACTGAAGTGGTATTTAAAGGTGCGGAAGAATTGAAGGAAATATCGATTCATCGGGAAGATGTCTTACAACTATTAGATAAACTGAAGAGTAGCAAATCACCTGGGCCAGATGGTATACATCCAAGGGTGTTGAAAGAACTGAAATATGAGATTGCAGAACTGCTATCAGTAATCTGTGAACTATCATTAAAATCATCTCTAATACCTGAAGATTGGAGGATCGCCAATGTAACACCAATTTTTAAAAAGGGTTCCAGGGGTGATCCGGGAAACTACAGACCGGTGAGCCTGACGTCAGTACCGGGAAAAATGGTAGAAACCATCATAAAGAATAAAATTACTCGGCATGTAGATAGTCACAACCTAATGGGAGACAGCCAACATGGCTTTAGACAAGGAAGATCTTGTCTTACTAATCTGTTATGTTTTTTTGAAGGAGTGAATAAACAGGTGGACAAAGGTGAGTCAGTTGATATTGTGTATCTGGACTTTCAGAAAGCCTTTGACAAGGTCCCTCATCAGAGACTTTTGGCAAAACTAAAGAGTCATGGGATAGGAGGCAGTGTACTATTGTGGATCAGGAACTGGTTAAAAGATAGAAAGCAGAGGGTAGGGCTAAATGGCCAATTTTCCCAATGGAGAAAGGTGAATAGTGGTGTACCCCAGGGATCTGTGCTGGGTCCGCTGCTTTTTGACATATTCATAAATGACCTGGAAAATGGAATAACGAGTGAGGTTATCAAATTTGCAGATGACACAAAACTATTTAAAGTTGTTAAAACCCAAGAGGATTGTGAAAAATTGCAAGAGGATCTTGATAAATTGGAAGACTGGGCATCAAAATGGCAGATGAAATTTAATGTGGACAAGTGCAAGTTTATGCACCTAGGGAAGAACAACCCAAACTATGGTTACACGATGCAAGGTTCCACATTAGGAACCACCACCCAGGAAATAGATTTAGGCGTCATTGTGGATACCATGTTAAAACCCTCGGCCCAGTGTGCAGCGGCGGCCAAGAGAGCAAATAGAATGCTAGGTATGATAAGGAAAGGAATGGAAAATAAAACAAAAGATATTATAATGCCTCTATATCGTTCCGTAGTGAGACCGCACCTTGAATACTGTGTGCAATTCTGGTCGCTGTATCTTAAAATGGATATAGCGATTTTAGAAAAGGTACAGAGAAGAGCCACCAAAATGGTAAAGGGGATGGAAGGATACTCCTATGAAGAAAGGCTAAAAAGGTTAGGGCTCTTTAACCTGGAAAAGAGACGGCTGAGGGGAGACATGATAGAAGTCTATAAATTAATGAACGGAGTGGAACGGGTAAACGTAGATTGATTGTTTACCTTATCAGTATATAGAAAGACTAGGGGACATGCAATGAAGCTACAGGGTAAACTATTTAAGACTAATAAAAGAAAATATTTTTTCACTCAACGTGTAATCAAACTCTGGAATTTGTTACCGGAAGATGTAGTAATGGCTGTTAGTGTAGCTGGGTTTAAAAAAGGTTTGGACAAGTTCCTGGAGGAAAGGTCCATAAACCATTATTAAGAAGTGACCAAAGATATCAATGCTTGACCCAGTACAAGCATTGTAGAACTTGTGTCTCTTGGGGAAACTGCTAGGTACATATGACCTAGATTGGCCACTGTTGGAAACAGAATACTGGGCTTGATGGACCTTGGTCTGACCCAGTATGGCATATCTTATGTTCTTAAGATGTAGGGATGTTACCCATGACTGAAGTGGTATTTTAAGGTGCGGAAGAATTGAAGGAAATATCGATACATCGGGAAGATGTATTACAACTATTAGATAAACTGAAGAGTAGCAAATCACCTGGGCCGGATGATATACATCCAAGGGTGTTGAAAGAACTGAAATATGAGATTGCAGACCTGCTAATAGTAATCTGTGAACTATCATTAAAATCATCTCTAATACCTGAAGAGTGGCGGATCGCCATAGTAAGACCAATTTTTAAAAAGGGTTCGAGGAGTGATCCGGGAAACTACAGACCGGTGAGCCTTACGTCAGTACCGGGAAAAATGGTATCACCATCATAAAAAATAAAATTACTCAACATATAGATAGTCATGGCCTAATGGGAGACCGCCAACATGGCTTTAGACAAGGAAGATCTTGTCTTACTAATCTGTTATGTTTTTTTGAAAGTGTGAACAAACAGGTGGACAAAGGTGAGTCGGTTGATATAGTGTATCTGGACTTTCAGAAAGCCTTTGACAAGGTCCCTCATCAGAGACTTTTGGCAAAACTAAAGAGTCATGGGATATGAGGCAGTGTACTACTGTGGATCGAGAACTGGTTAAAAGATAGAAAGCAGAGGGTTGGGCTAAATGGCCATTTTTCCCAATGGAGAAAGGTGAATAGTGGTGTACCCCAGGGATCTGTGCTGGGTCCTCTGCTTTTTGACATATTCATAAATGACCTGGAAAGTGGAATAACGAGTGAGGTTATCAAATTTGCAGATGAGACAAAACTATTTAAAGTTGTTAAAACCCAAGAGGATTGTGGAAACTTGCAAGAGGATCTTGATAAATTGGAAGACTGGGCATCAAAATGGCAGATGAAATTTAATGTGGACAAGTGCAAAGTTATGCACCTAGGGAAGAACAACCCAAACTATGGTTACACGATGCAAGCTTCCACATTAGGAACCACCACCCAGGAAAAAGATTTAGGCGTCATTCTGGAAAACATGTTATAATCCTCGGTCCAGTGTGCAGCGGCAGCCAAGAGAGCAAACAGAATGCTAGGTATCGAAAGGAATGGAAAATAAAACAAAAGATATTATAATGCCTCTATACCGTTCCATGGTGAGACCGCACCTTGAATATTGTGTACAATTCTGGTCACCGTATCTTAAAAAGGATATAGCGTTATTAGAAAAGGTTCAGAGAAGAGCCACCAAAATGGTAAAGGGGATGGAAGGATACTCCTATGAAGAAAGGCTAAAAAGGTTAGGGCTCTTTAACCTAGAAAAGAGACGGCTGAGGGGAGATATGATAGAAGTCTATAAATTAATGAACGGAGTGGAACGGGTAAACGTAGATCGACTGTTTACGTTATCAGAATATAGGAAGACTAGGGGACATGCAATGAAGCTACAGGGTAAACTATTTAAGACTAATAAAAGAAAATATTTTTTCACTCAACGTGTAATCAAACGCTGGAATTTGTTACCGGAGGATGTAGTAAAGGCTGTTAGTGTAGCTGGGTTTAAAAAGGTTTGGACAAGTTCCTGGAGGAAAGGTCCATAAACCATTATTAAGAAGTGACCAAAGATATCAATGCTTGACCCAGTACAAGCATTGTAGAACTTGTGTCTCTTGGGGAAACTGCTAGGTACATATGACCTAGATTGGCTACTGTTGGAAACAGGATACTGGGCTTGATGGACCTTGGTCTGACCCAGTATGGCATATCTTATGTTCTTATGAGTGAGTGAGCTTCAGGCCCTAGTCTGTGATAGGCCTTACACCAGGATTTACAGAAGCAGGGTAGTCCTTAGGACTCAAACCAAGTTCCTCCCTAAGGTTGTCTCCTCATTCCACCTCAACCAGGAGGTGGTTCTTCCAACATTCTTCCCTAGGCCTCATGCGAGCCAGGCTGAAGCAGTTCTGCATACCCTGGACTGTAGGAGGGCCTTATCCTTCTACCTTGACCGTACACAGGGGCATAGAAGGGCTACTCAGCTCTTCGTCTCCTTTGACCCCAATAAGTTGGGGTTGGCTGTGTCCAAGCGTACCTTGTCCATCTGGGTAGCTGACTGTATCACCTGGGCTTATAAGGCGGCTGACCTTCCTTTGCAGGGTCGGGTTAGGGCCCACCGAGTCAGGGCAATGCTGCCTCAGTGGCTCATCTCCTTTCTGTGCCTTTGGTAGACATCTGCAGGGCTGCAACTTGGTCTTCAAGCCAGACTTTTGTGGCCCATTACTGCCTGGAGAGGGAGTCCCGTAGGGACAGTGCTTTTGGCCAAGCAGTACTCCGGAATCTCTTTGAGGTTTAGGCAACTCCTGCCCTCTGTTGGGCTACCAGTGGAGGTTATGTCCTTGAAAAGCCTTTCTTTGCAGCTGGGACTAGAGGGAGTCCTCTTGTTCTGCCTGGGTTCCTCGGTAGCCCAGAGCTGGGGAGTCACCCATATGTGAGGACTGACTTCCTACTTGGTCCTGGAGAAAGAGTAGTTACTCACCTGTAACAGGTGTTCTCCAGGAGCAGCAGGAATCAGTCCTCACATCCCTCCCTCCTCCCCTTGGAGCTGCAGTTGTACATAGTTTATTTTTCATTTTTGTGTGCTGTTCTTAGCTATGTCATTTGACTGAGGTAAGATGGCACCTTTAGGCGGTAAGGGAACCGCGCATGCGTGCCTGCATTCCCAAAGGCTTTCATAGAAAGCTGGGGAAATGCTCCGCTGGGGCTTCATCGGCGCCGATGACACCCATATGTGAGGACTGATTCCTGCTGCTCCTGGAGAACACCTGTTACAGGTGAGTAACTACTCTTTTTGTGGTCGCGTCTGCCTTCCTTCGACGCTACACTGGTACCGCCAGTTCTTCTTTCTTTTTTTCCAAAAAAAACCAAAAACAAAACAACCTTTCTTCTGGAATCTTTTCCTGTTATTTTCCCCTCAGGTGCCACGCGCCATTTTGGGCACTAGGCCCAACGTTTTCCTTTAAAATGGAAAAACCCGCTTTAGGTTTTAAAAAGTGTTCCAAGTGTAGCAGTACCATCTCCGTCACCGACACCCATGAGTGGTGCCTCAAATGTTTAGGTCCTGACCACTCTATTTCGGAGTGTGTTGCCTGTGGGATGATGTTGAAAAGGGGCCGGCAGAACCGAGCTGCTAAACTTAGCACCCTTTTTGCCTCCGATGCAGCCTCTGTGGCTTCAACGTCTTCCAGGGCTTCGTCTTTGTCCCATGGATCTCAGGTAACTAAACATAAATCTAGCCGGTCCTCCAAGGGTAGATCTCCCTCTAAGCATCGAGATGCCTCTGGCGTTGCCCTTGAGGGACTTTCACCGGCAAAATTGCCCCGGTGGGAGGCTTCGGCTTCCAAAGCACTAACGGGGCTCCAGGATGTTCTCGAGGCCTCAACCTCGGCAGAACTACTGGTGCCATGCTCTGGGGTACCGGCTGCTTCATCCGGTACCAATACCCAAGTATTGGCAGCGTCGATAGACCAGAGGTTCTTGGCTATTGAACGCAGTCTGACGGCTCTTCTCACGGCCTCGATGCCCCTGAAACCGCTTCAGACAATTCAACCGGTACCGGCACCGACTGCATCGACATCGGCAGTTATTCTACCGGGACCGAGTCATGCTTATCCATCTGGTATCGACAAGTCGGTCCCGGAACCCTCCAATGCCGACTTCTATCAGTACTGGTACCGTGCCTTGCACAATGTGATAAGGAAGCTTATCATAGTTCAGGAAGAAATAATACCAGAGGTGAAGTGGCTCTGAATAAGCAACCTGTGCTGGCTGGTAAAAGCACTAAAACAAGGTGTTTACCTAAAAGACTACCAGATCCAGAATGCACTGGTTTACAGAAAGCCTCTAGGAGAGCTGAAGTAGGGAAACGTGTGCCTAATCAGAGAAGCAATGATGTAATCCCTAATCACACATCTCCTAGGGCAGGGCTTAATTCAGAACACCTGTAGTGTGCTAGGGTGGAGCGGCCATCTAGGCACTTTAAAGCTAGAAGGAATTCATCATACAGACAGCAGGAGCAATGGGAGAAAGAGCGAGGACAGCGAGGAGATCAAGAGCAAGGAAAGCAAGGACAGCAGCGGGAGCTGGCGAAGGAGAGACTGATCGTGAACAGAAGGAAGAACAGCAAGACGTCCAGTAGGTCTAAGAAAGGAGCCCAAGGCAGTACGTCTACTGGGAGAGATTCCTGGGGCAAGCATTCTTCATTGGACTGGAAGGAGCCAGAGGCTTGGAGATATACAGCCAGGAACTCTCGGACAGCACCTGTAAAGGAGACGGCTGCATCTACAGAAAGAAGGAGCTCTAATACCTATTTAAGGAGGTATGGGAAAAGAGACCTGAAGTCCAGAGATTCTGACTGGAAGCTGGGCACAGAGGTTTTGCTACCTACTGACCAAAATACCCAGAGAGGAAACCTAATGACAACATGATCTCAGGTATGAACTCTGATCTGTTCCCTAGCTTTGCACAAGGAAGACAGCAGGGAAACAGTTTCTATCCTGGTAGAGATCAGTTAGAGAAATCCTCTGAGCCAGTGTATGAAAGTGATCCTATGATATTTCAAGAGCAAGGGGGAATATCAAATGAGGAAGTTGAATGTATGGATTGTTCTCTCTCTAAGCTGCTGTTCTAAAGTAATCCTCAGATAAGGATCAAACAACAAAAGGAACTGTACTGTTTTTAACTTCCCAGAAAAGTTTCTTTGAGAGAAAGCTTTGGGGAAAGTTGGAGCCATGTGGAGAGTGGACCAGCAATGGTTTGCAGCTGGTTAAGCACCTGTGATTAGAGCAAGGCACAAGTGCACGTGGGACTTTGAGAAAAAGCTTCTTCTCTGTGAGAATGGAAGAAAGCTGTTTTTTTTTATAAATTTTCCTTTTGTGTTTGTTTTTCATTCCAGCACTGCTAAGAAAGTTTATTAGCAGGGGCTAGAAGAAAGACCTTTTCTGTTCCATCAAGGTCTTTACTAAGTTGTTGCATAAGTAATTCATTTGTCTTATTTGTTTTGTTTCCTGAATAAAACTCCTGAAGAAATTATCCTATTGATGTTACCAAGCATATCTGTGCGAGGGAATAACACCCCATAAATAAAATCTGTTTTCTGCTTTACACTCGAGCAACTACAATTCTTTATTCTTGTTAAACGGCTAGTTTTGTGTGTGAAGGAACTACAAGACCCACAATCCTTTGCAGGTCAAGTAAATTCATGTCCTTGCCAAGATTGTGGAACTTTCACAACAAGCACCCCCGTTTACAACGATCACCCGGATCGGAGATACTTTGAATCCTCGGATGAGTCTGAAGACTCTGAAAGCTCTGCCGATACCAGAGTACTTCTTCCTGAGGATTCTTCTTCTCCTCAGCGTAGGATGTCTCCACCTGAGGATATGTCCTTTCAGGATTTTATCTGAGATGTGGCTTGAGGTCTTTCCATCACAGTGGCTCCTGAAAAAGAGCCTAGGGCAAAGGAATTAGAAATCCTACAATACCCTAAAACTCCCAAGGAGGCAGCTACCTTACCTATTCATGAGATCTTGCATGATCTCATGTTAAGGATGTGGAAAACACCTCTAACCACATCTCCTCACTCTCGAAGACTCAACACCATGTATCGAGTTCCTCCTTGTCCTGGGTTTCAGAAGACTCAGCTACCACACCATTCCATGGTGGTGGAATCAGCTATGAGAAGGATGAAGAGTGCAAAAAGGCATGCATCTAATCCTCCAGGACGTGAGTGTAGGACTCTTGACGTCTTTGGACGTCAAATCTTCCAGGCTTCCATGCTTTCTGCTAGGATCAGTTCCTATATCTTATATATGGGAATGTTCCTGAAGGAGGTCACGGGAGATTTAGAGCTTATGAGCCCTCTCCTTCCTGATGATAAGAGGCAGGATTACCTCGCCCTTGTCAAACATGCTCAGGATGTTTCCAAGTTAGTGAATCGTGCAGCCTTTGACTGCTTTGAGTGCATAAGCAGAACCTCTGCTATTGCCATAGGTGCACGTAGGATTGCCTGGCTCCAGGCATCTGACTTGGAACTTTGGGTACAGGATAAACTAGGGAATATTCCTTGCACAGGAGAGAATCTCTTTGGCAAGAATTGGCAGGAAAAAGCTAATGATGTAGATGCTGACAATATCACTTTGGATAGACTGTCTAAATCTACAGCTGATCCTGCAAGGAAAAAATCCTACAAGAAAGCATTCTTCAGTAAGAAGAAGAGGTTATCTCCAGGAACAAGCAGGAATAAGTCCTCACATATGGGTACGTCGGTACCGACGGAGCCCGTGCGGGAAAGCTCCCCAGCTTCTTAGAATAGAAGCTTTTGGGACCTCCCACTGCACATGCGCACTGCCTTCCCGCCTTCCTGAACAGCTCTCCTCAGTTTCTCTTTTTTCCGCGGAAGCCAGACAGGTCGTGTTTCCTGTCACCGCTGAAGAAATTGTTATTTTATTTGTTTCTTTAGACCGCGTACCTGCCTTCCCCATACCGATACCGGTATCGCCGGTCTTTTCTTTCTTTCTTTAAAAATTATAATTCTTTTTTCTTATTTTTAGCTTTTTGGTCACTTCAGAGAGGCCTCTCGGCCTACTCAATTTCTCCTCATGGAGAAGCCAGCCCCTGGATTTAAGAAGTGTACCAAATGTAATGCTGTTTATTTCAGTCACAGGACACCCATGAATGGTGTCTGAAATGTTTTGGGGCCTGACATTCCATACCGGACTGCCCATCTTGCTCCCACATGTCTAAACGTGGGCTGCAGAAACCGGGCAACAAATTCCATGTGCGGTTTGCTTCAGAGAAATACAGCATCACAGTCCATCCAGGTCTTCTTCTCCGGATGGATCTCAGGTAACCAAACCTTCTGTGGGCAAGTCCTCAAAGAGCAAATCTCCTTCAAAGCATCGAGAGGCTCTTAGCTTAGAACTTGAGGACCCTGCCCCAGCCAAACCAACCCCGGCGGGAAGTCCAACTTCCAAAAACGCCAATTCAGGGTCTCAGGTTGATATCGATGCTACGGCCTCGACAGATCAACCTGTTAGCCTGCTCTGGGGTACCGGGTCACTCCGGTTACCGACATCCAGGCAGCTATGGCGTCCATGGGCGATACTGTACAGTCCATGCAGCAGGCCGTCATGGCTTTCATTAAAGCTGCAACGCCATCGGTTCCGCTTTCAGCGGTTCCGGGCCCGATACCGTATCGTCGCCATGCCGGTATCGAGGCCGTCCACCTCTAAACGCAAGTCGGTACCGTATGGGCTTTCGCTCCATACCGGTTCCATACCGATACGCCCGATATCGATACCGATCGGTACGCGTCTCGTGCGTTAGAGAGGAAAGCACCGATTCTCTGAGGATTTTCACTCCTCTGATGATTCTGCTGAGTTTTCACTCAACTTACCTGTGGAGCCATCTTCTCCTAAAAGGAGAATGTCCCCTCTAGATGATTTGTCCTTCCAGGTCTTTGTTTTAGATATTGCTTCTGCCGTTTCTTTTACCACATCCTCTGATAAGGAACCCAGTTCCAAATTTCTGGATATTTTGGGATACTCAAAGGCCCCTAAGGAGGCAGTTACCCTGCCTATCCATGAAATCCTTCAAGAACAACTGATGGATTTCTGGGAAAATCCTTTGACTTTGTCTCCTTATTCCCGTAGGTTGGACACCATGTATAGGGTCCCTCCTTCTCCTGGTTTCCAAAAGACTCAATTGCCCCACCACTCTATTGTGGTGAAGTCTGCAATGAAAGAATTAGGAGTACCAAAAGGCACTCTTCCACCCCTCCAGGACGGGAATGTAAGACTTTGGACTCTTTTGGTAGGAAAATTTTCCAGGCTAGTTATGCTTATAAGCCAGGATTAATTCCTACAGTCTCTATATGGGCATGTTCCTGGAGGAACTTGCCAAAAAGGTGCGGCATTTTGCCCCCTTTATCCCTGAGGATAAAAAGCAGGGATTCCTTCCCTAGTGAAACAACTCTTAGAGGTTTCTAGTTCTCTAATAGGGCAGCATATGATTCCTTTGAGGGAGCCAGTAGGGCTTCGGGCATTGCTATTGCAGCCCGACGTCTTGCTTGGCTCCAGGCCTCTGATCTGGAACCTTGGGTTCTAGATGGCTTACGGAATCTGCCCTGTACAGGTGAGAACTGATTTGGGGGAAGAGTGGCAAATCAAAGCCACCCAGATGGAGGCTGAAATGCCACCTTGGAAAGACTTTCAAAGTCCACTTCAATTCCTACTAAGAAAAAGTCTTTTAAAAGGCCTTACTATAAGAAGGCCAGAGTTGCTTCAAATACTGGCCAGCAGTTTCTCAACCTCGCTATACTGCTAAGCGTCAGCAATCCAAACAAGCACGAGCTAAGCCTGCAGCAGCTACTGTAGCTCAGCAGGCTCCAACCCCTCAGGGGGTTTTGACTTGCTCCTAGGGAACTTGCCACTTCTGGTTTCTAACACAACCAAACCTCTCACCATACCCGGAAGGTTGGTTCACTTTGCTCCCAGATGGGAACAAATCACAACAGAACAATGGACCCTCTCTATCATTCGAGAGGGTTACAAACTTCATTTCTCCAGCCTTCCTCCCCATCATATGGTGAGACCAATTCAATTCTCCCCCATCTCTCTAACCCTGTTGGGTCAAGAGGTTTCCCTCTTCTTGCCCAAGGGGCCATAGAAGAGGTTCCTCTTCCTCAACAAGGGTCCGGTTTCTACTCCCCTTATTTTCTCATTCCAAAGAAGACAGGGGGATTCAGACCAATCCTAGATCTGAGAGAATGAACAAATTTCTCTTCAAGGAGAAATTCAAAATGCTGTCTCTCGGCATTCTCCTTCCTACCTCCAGGGTCAGGACTGGCTTTGTTCTCTAGACCTACAGGATGCGTATACACATATACTCATCCATCCATCCCACAGAAAGTAATCTTCGCTTTCTGTTTCAGGGAAAACATTTCCAATACAGAGTACTCCCCTTCGGTCTAGCCTCTGCTCCAAGAGTATTCACAAAATGCATGGCAGTCGTAGCCGCATTTCTAAGAGGCATGGGAATCTTTGTCTTCCCATATCTGGACGACTGGCTCATCCGAGCTCCAACTCAGTCACAGGCCCAGATTTCCCTGGACCACACAAGGAGCCTTTTGCAGTATCTGGGGACTGGTAGTAAACCTTCCCAAGTCCCAACTCATCCCTACTCAATCTCTAGAATTCATAGGGGCCCAGTTGGACACCATCACTGCAAGGGCCTACCTTCCACATGTTCGAGGCCAGCGCCTCCTGAGTTTGGCCCTCCCAAGCTCAGTCCAGCACTCACTTGACAGCCAGGGAAATTCTACGCCTACTGGGTCATATGGCCTCCAGTGCATGTGGTGCCCTATGCTCGTCTTCATATGAGAGCAGCTCAATGGACCCTGGCCACTCAGTGGACTCAGGCGTCAGGAGCGCTCTCAGACAAATACAAACCTCCGATCGTCTGTTTTGGTCCCTCCACTGGTGGACTTCCACCAAGAATCTGTTGTTGGGGGCTCCATTTCAACCATTGCTACCCCAAGCAACCCTCACAACAGATGCCTCCCAAACAGGGTGGGGAGCCCATCTGCAAACTCTCTCCACTCAGGGCACTTGGTCTCTACAGGAGACCACCCTTCATATCAATCTTCTGGAACTGCGAGCAATTTACCTTGCCCTCAAGGTCTTCCACTCCCTCCTAGCCAACCTCACTGTCCTAGTTCAGACGGACAATCAGGTGGCCATGTTTTACATAAAAAAACAAGGAGGGACGGGCTCTCTGTCGCTTTGCAACGAAGCTCTAAGACTATGGGCCTTCGCCAGAGAGCATCAGATTCACCTGCTAGCAGTGTATCTCCCAGGAGTTCAAAACTCTCGGGCAGACAGGCTCAGTCGAGTTCTGCTGCCACACGAATGGTCCCTACATTTGGACCAAATAAACCGAATCTTTCAGGAATGGGGGACCCCGGACATAGACCTCTTTGCAAGTCCGTGGAATGCCAAACTTCCCCGGTTCTGTTCCAGAACTCCGTGTCAGGGAGCTCAGGCTACGGACGCCTTTCTCCTGAATTGGAGTCAGGCATTCCTATATGCCTTTCCACCCATTCCTTTGATTCCCAAGACTCTGTTCAAACTCCAGAGGGATCATGGAACTATGATCCTCATAGCTCCACGCTGGCCACGCCAAGTGTGGTTCCCTCTACTTCTACAGCTCTCCAAGGGATCCTACTTGGATCTGGGAGCTGCGCCAGAACTCCTGTCTCAGGAGGTGGGGACTTTGTGGCACCCTAACCGCATTTCCCTTCTCCTCAGTGCTTGGTTACTGATGGCTTAAGCCTTCAAGACTTTCATCTTTCCAACCAGTTGAAAGATATCCTTTCTGCCTCTAGGAAACCTCTACCAGGCGTTCCTATGCTTTCAAATGGAAACGTTTGTCCATTTGGTGTGCTCCGCTGGGTCTTGACCCTCTGGCACTTCCTTTGTATTCTCTTCTTGATTATCTCCTGCATCTATCCATTGCATGCCTCAAGACGAATTCGGTAAGTGTCCTTTTTAGTGCTTTTGCAGCATCCTTGAAACATATTATTGGACAACCTATCTCCTCTCATGCTCTTGTTGCAAGATTCTTGAGTGGCCTGTCTCTCACTATTCGTCCCATCTGACGACCCCCGGTCGGTTGGGATTTGAATCTTGTGGTCGGTCAACTTATGAGCCACCTTTTGAGCCAAATGTTTCCCCCTCCTTGAAATTTCTTTCCTGGAAGGTCATCTTCCTCATTGCAGTCACTTCGGGCTCGCCGCATCAGTGAGCTGCAGGCTTTAGTGGCTAATCCACCTTACACAAGATTTCATCATGATAAGGTTGTCCTTAGGACGAATCCCCACTTTATGCCTAAAGTGGTCTCGCCTTTTCATCTTAATCAAGAGGTATATCTACCTGTCTTTTTTCCAGCTCCTCATGCATCCAATGCAGAGAGGAACCTTCATACTCTGGATTGTAAAAGAGCTCTCGCTTTTTTTACCTTAATAGGACTCAGCCACATCGAAAGTCTTCTCAACTTTTTGTGGCCTTTGTTCCTTCCCATTGGGACTTCCAGTCTCCAAGCGTACACTTTCCAATTGGATTGCTCAGTGTATTTCTTTTGCTTACCAGAGCAAAAACATTTCTCTGGAAGGCCATGTCACTGCTCACAATGTGAGGGCCATGGCAACTTCTATGGCTCATCTGCACTCTGTTTCCATAGATCAGATCTGTCGAGCCGCTACCTGGGCCTCGGTTCATACCTTCACAGCCCATTACTGTTGGACAAGGACTCCCGCCGGGATGCCTTGTTTGGCCAGGCTGTCCTCAAGCACCTGTTCCATTCCTAAACAACTCCTGCCCACCTTCCCAGAATGGATGCCTGAGATCCATACGAAGATGGCGAACCTTTACAGGTGATCCCATGCATCTAAGCTAGGGAGTCCCCATATGTGAGGACTTATTCCTGCTTGTTCCTGGAGATAGCACAGTTACTTACCTGTAACAGGTGATCTCTGGGAACAGCAGGAATTAGTCCTCAAAACCCACCCACCTCCCCTAGGAGTTGTATCTTTTATCTATCTATCTTCCTGTCATCTCTCTGTTGACTCTTATATTCTTTCGAAACTGATGAGAGCTGTTCAGGAAGGCGGGAAGGCAGTGCGCATGTGCAGTGGGAGGTCCCAAAAGCTTCTATTCTAAGAAGCTGGGGAGCTTTCCCGCACGGGCTCCGTCGGTACCGACGTACCCATATGTGAGGACTAATTCCTGCTGTTCCCAGAGATCACCTGTTACAGGTAAGTAACTGTGCTTTATCCCCCCTATACCCAGCAGGGGCATCGTTTAGGTCAGTCTGCCCAAAAGGGACAGCAGCAACAATCTAGGCAAAGAAAAACAAAAGCTGTTAAGCCTCAACTGGCTCAGCAGACTCAGCCTCCATAGGGGCTTTGACTCCTATCTAGAGAACTTTGCCTTCCTGGCCCTGAACGGCCCAGAGCCTTCCACCATTCCAGGAAGGTTATGTCATTTTGCCCCCAGATGGGGTCAGATAACAGCAGAAAATTGGACTCTGTCTATTGTAAGAGAGGGGTAAAAGCTTCATTTCCTCAGCATGCCCCTTCCTACAATGGTAAGACAGTTCAATTCTCAGACCTCTCTCAACGACCAGTTAGGTGAGGAGGTCACTATGCTTCTTGCCCAAGGGGCAATAGAAGAGGTCCCATTCTCCAACAGGGTACAGGGTTCTACTCCCCCTATTTCCTTATTCCAAAGAAAACAGGAGGACACAGACTCATTTTAGACCTCAGAGAATTGAACAAATTCCTGTTCAAAGATAAGTTCAAAATGCTACCATACCTTCAGAGTCAGGATTGGCTTTGTTCTCTAGATCTCAAGGATGCGTACACTCATGTTGTCATCCATCCAACTCATCGAAAGTTCCTTCGCTTTCTATTTCAAGGGAAGCACCACCAATACAGGGTTCTTCCTTTTGGCCTGGCCTTGGCACCAAGGGTGTTCACAAAATGCATGGTTGTGGTGGCAGCATTACTTTGCACCCTAGGAATATTCGTCTTCCCTTACTTAGACAACTGGCTCATTCGATCCCCTTCAGAGCCAGAGGCCAGGGTTGCGCTCTCTCGCACAATGCGCATCCTTCAGTATTTGGGACTTGTCATAAACTTCCCAAAATCCAACCTTGCTCCCACTCAGTCCCTAGAGTTTATAGGAGCTCTGCCGGATACCAGACAGACAAGGGCCTCCCTTCCACAGCTCCGCTGCCTTCGCATTGTGCAGTTAGCTTCCCAAGCAGTGCTAAAACCTCACCTCACTGCTTGGGAAATGTTACAATTGCTAGGCCACTGGCATCCACCGTGCATGGGGTTCCTTATGCTCGCCTCCATATGAGGGCAGCCCAGTGGACTTTATCCACTCAATGGACTCAGGCGTCAGGTTGCCTGTCAGACAAAATAGCAAACTCGGATCACCTTCTTTTGTCCCTCCAATGGTGGCAATCACCCCACAACCTTTTGGTGGGGTCCCCTTTTCAGCAACCTCCACCCCAAGCCACTCTAACAACAGATGCCTCACAGGTGGGTTGGGGAGCCCACCTGCAAGGCCTCACTACCCAGGGTACCTGGAATCCACATGAGACCTATCTACATATCAATCTCCTGGAACTCAGAGCAATCTTCCTTGCTCTTCGAGTATTCCACACCCAGCTCAGCAACAAGACAGTCCTAGTTCAAACGGACAATCAAGTAGCCATATTCTATGTGAACAAGCAGGGCGGAACAGGCTCTCTGTCGCTATGCAACGAAGCTTTGCGACTATGGGCCCTTGCCAGAGAGCATCAGATTCATCTCTTTGCGGTGTATCTTCCAGACATTCAAAACTCTTGGGCAGACAGACTCAGTCGACTTCTGCTTCCACACGAATGGTCCCTCCATACAGATCAGGTAGCCAAAACTTTCCAAATTTGGGGAACCCCGGACATAGACCTCTTCACAAGTCCTCTGAATGCCAAACTTCCCCGGTTCTGTTCCAGAATTCCAGCTCAGGGTTGTCAGGCCAGGTATGCTTTCCTCCTCCATTGGGGCCAGGACTTCCTGTATGCCTTTCCACCCATTCCCCTAATCCCCAAAACCCTGTTCAAGCTTCAGAGAGACAGAGGTCATATGATTCTCATAAGCTCCACATTGGCAAATGTGGTACCCTCTGCTCCTACATCTCTCTCAAGCTCCGCCTCTGGAGTTAGGATCTGCTCCAGATCTCCTTTCTCAGGAGGATGGGATGCTGTGGCACCAATCCCCAGTCTCTGCATCTCAGGGCCTGGTTGCTGAAAGCCTAGAACTTCACGGTCTTAACCTTTCTCAGCAGGTAAAGGATATCCTTTATTCTTCCAGGAAGCCTTCCACAAGACGCTCTTATGCTTTCAAGTGGAAAAGGTTTAGCATATGGTGCTCGCAGAAGGGTCTTAACCTTCTTGCGATACCTCTGGAATCATTACTGGAGTATCTCCTTCATTTATCAAATGCAGGGCTTAAGACCAATTCAGTGAGAGTTCATTTGAGTGCTATTGCAGCAGCTTTCAAGCCTCTAAATGGGCAACCTATTTACTCTCATCCTCTCATAGCGAGATTTATGAGAGGCCTTCTTTTAACTAAGCCTCCCATTAAGCCACCACCGGTGGCATGAAACTTAAATTTGGTTCTTGGGCAGCTTATGAAACCGCCTTTTGAACCATTAGCCACTACCTCCTTGAAATTCCTTTCCTGGAAGGTCATCCTTCTTATTGCAATCACATCAGCACGTTGCATCAGTGAACTGCAAGCGTTGGTGGCTGATCCTCCTTATACAAGGTTCCATCATGATAAGGTAGTCCTTAGGACTCATCCACACTTTATGCCAAAGGTGGTGTCACCTTTTCATTTAAACCTAGCGGTTTACCTTCCTGTATTCTTCCCAAGGCCTCATGCCTCAAATGCAGAAAGGAATCTTCATACTTTGGATTGTAAAAGGGCTCTGGCCTTTTACTTACAAAGGACACAGCAACATAGGAAGTCCACTCAACCTTTTGTTGCTTTTTATCCTAGTCATTTGGGACTTCCAGTCTCCAAAAGAACACTGTCCAACTGGATTGCACAGTGTATATCTTTTGCCTATGAGAGTAAAAACCTTCCTCTGGGAGGCCATGTTACAGCTCACAGTGAGAGCCATGGCAGCCCCAATGGCTCATCTTCACTCTGTGTCTATCAACTACATCTGCCGAGCAGCTACTTGGGCTTCAGTTCATACCTTCACAGCCCATTACTGCTTAGACAAGGACTCCTGATGGGATGCCTTGTGTGGTCAGGCTGTTCTTCAACACCTGTTCCATACAATCAACTCCTATACACCATCCCTGATAGGATGCCAGAGATCCATGGGGGGAAGTGGAGCCCTTTCAAAAGGGCACACAACTTCTGGGGTTTCTCCCTGGCATCTGCAGCTAGGGAGTCCCCATATGTGAAGACTACATTCCTGCTTGTTCCTGGAGATAGCATAGTTACTCATCTGTAGCAGGTGATCTCCGGGAACAGCAGGAATTTAGTCTTCACAACCTACCCACCTCCCCTAGGAGTTGTATCTCTATCTCTCTCTCTTTGTCTCAGCTTTAAACTCAACTGGAGAGGGACAGTTGGGAAAGGCTGGAAGGCAGCACGCAGACGCTGTGGGATGATCCCAAAAGGTTTCCTATTGGATACTGGGGAGTGTTCCCGTGCGGGCTCTGTCGGTACTGAAGATACCCATATGTGAAGACTAAATTCCTACTGTTCCCAGAGATCACCTGTTACAGGTGAGTAACTATGCTTTCTCTTCTGTCTACTTTTGTCACGGCTGCTCCTATAAAAAGAAAAGAAACCTTTTCATTTTATGTGTGTTCAGGTTTCTATGTATTGTTTCAAAGTAAGGAGGAGGCACTGCTAATATCCTTAGATGCAGAAAAGGCCTTCGACCAGGTGTCTTGGTCTTTCCTATTTCAGGTAATGGAACGAATGGGGTTGGGGGACGAAGTTATGGGTTGGGTACGAGCGTTATGCCAAAATCCGAAAGCTTGTGTTCGAGTGAACTACTCTGCTTTTTTTGAACAGGGGAGAGGGATGAGGCAAGGGTGCCCGCTGTTGTCTCTGCTAGTTGCCCTTTCCGTGGAACCGTTTGCGGAGAGGGTGAGGGAGCGGGTAGACCTGAAGGGCATAATTGTAGGACAGAAAGAATGGATAATATTGTTTGCAGATGATATAATTATGAGTGTGACTAGTCCGAGTTTCTTTATACCAATAATAATGTGGGAATTGGAAGAATATGGAAGGCTGTCAGGATTTTCTATCAACTGGACAAAATCGGAAATTTTTAATTTGTCATTAAAAAAGGAAGCAAAAGAAATGCCCATTTAGGTGGGCAAGGGGGGACTATTCGGTATTTAGGAATTCAAATAAGCAATAGTTTCAAATCATTATATGATTTAAATTATCAAAAATTATTTGGGCAAGTTGAAAGCTTGATTAATAGGTGGGGGCAGGGATACTTATCTTGGTTTGGGCACATCGCAACTATAAAGATGATGCTCCTGCCTCGATTTTTGTTTTTGTTTCAAACGTTGCCGATATTGTTACCATATAGAAAACTAAAGCATATGCAAAGAATTAATAGATTTATATGGCAAAATCGGAGTCCCAGGGTTGCTATTTCAACCTTACAGAGAGCTAAGGGGTGCTAGGAGTTCCCAATTTTCGAAAATATTATGAGGCAGCACAATTGAAAACGATATATGAATGGCAAAGAGGAAAAGAGAAACACTGGGTCCAAATAGAAGAAGATTCAGTAAGGGGAGTGGGATTGGAAAGGATGGTGTGGAGGGGAAGTAAAACACCTGAAACTAAACCCACGAACCCCATCGTCGCACATATCCTGAATGTTTGGAAACAAAACAGGAAATGATTAATACAAGGCAAAGGATACATGCAGGGGATGACTTTAGAGGCATGTTTTGAGAAGGGCCAGGGGCCAGGGGTGTGAATACATTGAGGCGATGGGCAAAGTTAGGACTAACATACATTTCCCAGATAGTGGTTAAAGAGGGTATTAGAGAGTTTGAGGGAATTAAGGACTTATATTTATTTATTAATTTATTTAACAAACATTTCTATACCGCACTTTCCCATGGATCAAGTGGCGGTTTACAATGAGCAGTGGTTTACAAGGTATGGTAAAATACATACCTAGTCATATTACATAGAACAATTGTGAACTTTTTACAGATAACATGGTAACAATATACATACAGTACAATTTACATTCCATGGGTTATCAAATAATTATTACTATAGCTATATCCAGGTAAGTCACTTTGTGTGACAGCAGAAAGTATGGAAAGATTTATGGAACAATCGGGGATGGTTTGAGGCCCTATGTTCAGGACATTTAGGTCAAAAAGGAGCTTTGTCCAAAATTTATAAAGGGTTAATGGAGGGAGGAGAGGGTAAGCCAGATTTTATGCAAAAATGGGAGAATGACTTAGAAGTGCAGTGGAATGAAGAGGTGTGGGATAAGGTAATACAGACATTGGCAAGCATACTGTATCTATAGCCACTCAAATAAAAGAAAATGCTGATAAAGTGTTATATCGGTGGTATTGGACAGCGACATGTAAAAAGCAGGCGGGACTGGCATAATCGGAACAGTGCTGGAGGGGATGTTTAGAGAGAGGTGATATGATGCACATGTTGCAGAGCAGAGATGACATCCATCTGTCCAAGAAAGGTCAACGTGTCTTCGGTAGTAGACTGGCTAATCTACTGAAGAGGGCTTTAAACTAGATTCATTGGGGATGTGTGAAGAAAGCCCCCAGGTAAGTAATACATTAAATACCTTTATGGAAATGGGTAACAGGGGTAACATATGGAAAGTAGTGTGTATAAATGCCGGTAGCATGGGAAATAAGATCCCTGAAGTTGAAGCTTTGGTGGGAGTGACTATACCTGGCTACACTTTATTCAGAAAGGACAGGGTAGGAAGAAGGGGAGGAGGAGTGGCACTATATGTAAAAACTACTATTAAAGCTTTGGATTTACAGAGCTTAAAAGGGAGAGAGAAGGCATTGTGGGTTAAACTAGAAAGAGGGAAAGAGAAATATGCATTGGTGTGATATACCGGCCTCCCTCACAAGAGGAAGAGGTGGACAGAGAGTTAATTGAAGACAAATGCAGCATTGCTAGGAAAGGGGACGTGCTACTTATAGGGGATTTCAATATGCCAGATGTTGATTGGCACATTCCTGCTGCAGTATCATCTAGAAGTAAGGAGATCCTGGATTCTCTACAGGGAGAACTATTCAGGCAATTGGTAACAGACCCCACACGTGAAGAGGCCATACTGGACTTGGTGCTTACCAATGGTGAAAGTGTTTCTGATGTTATAGTGGGAGATCATTTTGCATCCAGTGATCACCAGATGGTGTGGTTCAGTATTAGGACTAGGGCTGTTAGAATCCATTCAAAGGTGAGGATCTTAGACTTTAGGAGGACTAACTTTGCGAAGATGGGCCAATACCTCAGGGAGTCGTTAGTGGGATGGGAACAGCTGGGGGATGTAGAAAAACAGTGGGCAAAACTGAAAGGGGATATTTTAAGGGCAACCAACCTTTTTGTTAAAATGGTAAATAAAGGTAAAAGGAAAAGGAGACCGCTATGGGTTTCGAAAGAAGTAGCTGAAAAAGTGAAGGAAAAGAGGGAGGTCTTCATGAAATACAAGAGATCACAGAGAGAGGAAGACAGGCATCTATATTTGGAAAAAGTTAGAGAAGCTAGCAAAGTAGTCAGGAAGGCAAAGATTCAAAAAGAGGAGGAAACAGCCAATGCAATAAAATGGGGGGATAAGACATTTTTCAGATATGTTAGAAGAGGAAGGGCAAAAGTGGTATTGTCAGACTCAAGGGTGCAGGGGAGGAATATGTAGAAGCTGATAAGGATAAAGTGGAATTGCTTAACAAATATTTCTGTTCTGTGTTCACAGATGAAGAACCATGAGCAGGACCTCAGAAAACACCCACAAACAGGAACAGAAGCGAGGGACATCTTGAAAAATTTTCAGAAGACTGTGTTCGTGAGAAACTAGCTCAACTTAAAGTAGACAAAGTGATGGGACCAGATGGGATACACCCTAGACTACTGAGGGAACTTGGGGACATTCTAGCAGCTCCACTGACTGACCTTTTCAATGCCTCGTTTTAGTCGGGAGTGGTACCAAAGGACTGGAGAGAGGCTCATGTGGTGCCTTTACACAAAAGTGGACGTAAGGATGTGGTTGAAAACTACAGGCCGGTTAGTTTAACTTCGGTGGTGAGTAGATTATTGGAAATGCTGCTGAAAGAGAAAATAGTGAGGTTTCTGGAGTCCAGCAGATTACAGGATCCGAGGCAGCATGGATTCACCAGAAGCAGGTCTTGTCAGACAAATCTGATTGATTTCTTTGACTGGGTGACCACGGAGTTGGATGGAGGGAGAGCCCTAGATGTGGTGTATTTAGATTTCAGTAAAGCCTTTGACACTGTTCCTCACAGGCGACGTATAAACAAACTGCGCACCCTAGGGATGGACCCTAAAGTTACTGCTTGGGTTAGAAACTGGGTGGGAGGCGACAGAGTACAGGTAAATGGAGCTCACTCAGGAGAAGGATGTTATCAGTGGTGTGCCCCAGGGATCTGTCCTTGATCCGATTTCTTTTTAACATCTTTGTTAATGATATCGCAGAAGGGCTGTCGGGTAAGGTTTACCTCTTTGCGGATGATACCAAAATCTTCAATAGAGTAGTGTCACACCCTCTCTGGCCAAGCGGTTGCTTCCGGTATTGCAAGGCCCCTGGAGGGTAGTAGTTGTGCTTTTATAAATATAACTCAAACGCTTCTTCCTTCAATTCAAAATGGGTTTTATTCCCCGTCCCATTGAGGGTATATTATCTTCAAGGAGCATCAAACATATGCTTGCTTGGACACTTCATGTACAAAACAAATATAAACAAAACTTGCTTTCCTCAGCTTTTAAAGGATAAAACAACAAAATGAACACAAAGTTAAATATGGCTATAAGGTTTCTCACCCAGATAGCTGCCAATAGGATATCTCTCTTCTGCCTTGAGAGAGTTACAGGCTGGCTGTATTTACTGGAGTTTTAAGCCACCAAAGATACTTCCCTATCTCAGGGAGAATTCAGGTTCACTTACTAATGAAGAGCAGTCCATTATCTCCTGTACATTAGTCTCCCCAGCATCCTGGTATTCCATTATCTCAGGTTGATTCAGGGATTCATTCTGCCCTGCATGAGTACTCTCTGAGACTTGCTGCCTAAGTACATCCACAAGGAAGTTCTTTTCCTTCACCGGGCTAAAGCCTTTCTGGGTATTACCATATGTTCTTGTATAGTGGTTTCCCAGGCACTGCCCCTGCTGGTACTTCTTAGTAGAGGTTAGCTTCTCCCTTACTCTGCCTGTAGAATAATTAAGGGAACTTTTCAACCAATCACGTTTTCCCTTGTGTGATCCAGCTGAGCCGAATTGTAGTGTTCGTGGAGTTTCAGACGGAGCTTCTAACTGACAATCACAAAACTCTTCCTCTTGTTCTGGTAGGTAAAATCTTTTATCTTTGAGAGTTTTAAAACTAGAAAGAGGGATATTCTCAGCCTCTACATTATGTGAGCTTGTATGCTTATTCCCATAAGCCCAGGGTTGCCTTTTTCCACGGGGCAAATCTCCCCTGTAATCACGCTTCTCTCTATAACCTGCAACTGCAGTCTTCTGGCGTTTTTCCTGCTCACACACCCTGCTTGGCTGTGAATATCTTATTGACTCATTCAGGTCCTCGGATTCCCTCTGACCTTCATATGGGCATTCTAATTGCTCCAGAGTTTCCTCGTCGCTCTCTCTTGCATTCTCATACCTTTGCCGTGTTTCCCAGGGCTTTAGCTGCCCTCTCTGTAGCTTCTCCAAGTGTGTCCTTGGCTGCCACGGCTTCACTCTCTCTCTCTCTCTCGGCTCTGGCACCAGCTCCTGGCTTTGCCCTGCTCCTTGCCTGAATCCAAATCCGGGTCTCAAACTCCAACCCAATCCGCATCTGCGTCTGCATCTGTATCTATCTCCTAATGCCTGAGGGCTTGTTTTAAACCCACGTTCACTTGCTCCACCCTTAGTTAGCTGAGCCCTGTCAGGTGAAGTGAATTCCTCTCCTGTGCTAACTGGGTGTGTCCTGACTGAGCTCTTGCACGTGTTCCTGCGTTGCTCAGGGTAACTATCTGACAGTTTCTTGTTTACCCTGTCATTTTGTTTGTTTTCACTTGTGCTGGCCTGCACTTCCTCAGCTCGTACAGGGTCTACCCTGTTACAGTAGACACCCAGGAAGGTGTAGATAACATGAGGAGGGATCTAGCTACGCTTGAAGAATGGTCTAGAATTTGGCAGCTGGGATTTAATGTTAAAAAATGTAAGGTCATGCATTTGGGCTGCAGCAATCCAATGGAGCAATATAGTATAGGGAGTGAAGTACTTTTGTCCACTAAAGAAGAGCGGGACATAGGTGTGGTTGTGTCTGATGCTCTTAAAGTAGCTAAACAGGTAAAAAAGGCGATGGCAAAAGCTAGAAGGATGCTTGGGTGCATACGGAGAGGAATGGCTAGCAGAAAAAAGGAGGTGATAGTGCTTCTGTATAAGTCTTTGGTGCGACCTCATTTGGATTATAGTGTGCAATTCTGGAGACCGCACTTTTAAAAGGATGTGAACAGGATGGAGTCGGTGCAGAGGGTGGCTACTAAAATGGTTAAGTGGTCTTCATTATAAAGCATATGAGGACAGACTTGAGGATCTTAATATATACACCTTAGAGGAAAGGCGGGATAGAGGTGATATGATTGAGATGTTTAAATACCTCTGTGGCATAAATGTTCAGGGAGAGAACCCCTTTCAATTGAAAGCAAGTTCTGCTACGAGTGGACATGGGATGAGGGTGAAGGGGAATAGATTCAGGAGTGATATGCAAAAATATTTCTTTATGGAAAGAGTAGTGGATCCATGGAATAGTCTCCCAGTGGAGGTGGTAGAGATGAGGATAGTAACTGAATTCCAAAAAGCATGGGACAAACACAGAGGATCTCTAAAGGTAAAAAGGTGACTGTTGTAGTTGTTGATATGGAAGGACAGACTAGATAGGCCATGTGGTCTTTTTCTGTCATCATGTTTCTATGTGGTGGAAGTGTGGGGGGATTCAAACATTTTGGGAAACAGTTTTGGATATCATATACGAAATGACAGGATGCAGGAAAAGCCAGAGGTATGCCTACTGCACCAATTGGAGGAGGACATCTCGGAGAGGGAAAGGGGGTACTGCATCATTGCATAGTGGCAGCAAGAAGTGAGATAGCAAAATACTGGATATGGTCAGGTAACCCCCAAAGTGAAGGCTTCATTAGACATGTAGCGGAAATGTGTTTGATGCATAGACTATTGGGGCTGAGACAAGGGAGAGGAGAGAAGAAATCGGAACAATGGAAGTGAGTTTGGAAATGGATGGAAGCCTGGAAAGGTGGCAAGAAGGTACGTTGAAAACAAGAGAGCGTTGGCTCAGGGCAAATATAAATATTAGCCAAGCAAGGCTAAGACGCTAAATGATGAAAGATTATATATATTGGTAATAAATAAGAGAGATATGATGTGATATAAAAAGCATGAGTAAACGAAGGGGGAAATTGAGAGGGTAGGGAGGGGAAGGGGGAGGGGGGGAAGCAGAAAACTAGACTATAGTATATGTTGTAATAAATAGTTGGGGATAAAACTAAGTTTGCTTGAAAGATTGTTGTGGAAAGTGGATGAGGTTGTGTTACGTAGATGTTTGTACTATCTACTGAAATATTTAATAAAAAGTTAAATGGAAAAATGGCCACGATCATAGGGTGCTGCCTTCTAGCCTCATGCTAGGGAGACAGCACTATGAGATTGCAGCCATCTGTGTTAGGTTCTGCTCCCTAGTGTGAGGCTAGAGGATAGCACCCTTGGATTGTGGTCATTTTGAATTGGCTGCATAATGAGGCATAGCAACATGATGGCAGAAAAAGACCACATGGCCTATCTAATCTGCCCTTCCATCTCAAATACGAAAGTCCCTTTTCTTTTAGAGATTTTCTTTATCTTTATTAGAATACTTGATATACTGCACCTTTGTTGGATCAGGGCGGTTTACAATTAACCAAAACTGAATTGGCCGAGGCCTGGAAAGGAAAAGAACTACAAATTACAGACAAGAAAGATCACAATCATTCAGTGGACAGAGGAATAAAGTAAAGTGGGAAGCCACAGGAGAAAGACAAATTTGTCAAGGGTCAATTGGAGGCAGAGCAGAAGAGGTGAGTCTTGAGGAGGACCTTGAATCTGGGGAAGGAATGTTCCTGGCAAAGGGCAGTTGGTAATGAGTTCCAGAGGCAAGGTCCTAGAAAGAAAAAGGCAGAGTGATGGGTCAATTCCAGATGTGCACGTGAAGAGGAGGGACAGTGCAGGCAATCGACCTGAACAGAGCAGAGACTGCAAGGTGCAGCATGGAACTATAGTGAATCAGGTAGGTATTATGGTGTGTGTGTGGATAGCCTTGTGAGTTAGAATGAGAAGTTTGTAACAGTTGTGGAAATCAACAGGAAGTCAGTGAAGGTGAATGAGATGGGGGTAATGTGATCATAACGAGTGGCATTAGAAAGGATCCTGGCAGCAATGTTTTGTATTAACTGAAGACGGTGAAGCTGAGATTGAAAGATGCCGGCGAGAATAATGTTGCAGTAGTCAAATTGAGATATCACCAGAGAAGAGAAGAGTGGTCAGTGAAGTAGAGGAGAGCACAGGACGAACAGCATAAATATGATAAAGGTAGAAGTAAGAACGACGGGTAAGAGAGGAGATATGATCATGGAAGGACAAATCAGAATCAAGTATCACACTGAGATAATGAAGAGAGGAGACTAACGGGATGGAGGAATCAGAGAGGGAGGAAGCCAGTGAAGGACAAGAAGCACCAAAGGTGAACCATATGGCAGAAATCTCAGAGAGATTAAGATGATGGAGATTTGATGTTAACCAACTAGAGACGTGAGAGAGACAAGCATTGAGTGGAGAGAGATCAGGATTGACAAGAGTGGTATGGTAGAGCAGGACTGTCTCATCAGCGTAATAATGCGCCAATAGACCAGACTGTTGAATTAATAAGGTGAGCCGTGCCAAGAATATATTGAATAGAAGTGGGGCGAGTACCGAGCCCTGGGAAACCCCACAGTTCAAAGGAATAGGAGCGGAAGCGATGGAACTTGAGATAACTGAGTGACTGGGAGGAGAGAAAAGAATGAAACCAGTGAAAGCAGACCCCTGAACACCTGTGTCCCAAAGACGAGAGAGAAGGACAGAGTGATCGACAAGGTCAAAAGGCAACTGAATGATCCAGGGAAACTGCTAGGGAAATGTCACCATGGTCATGGGAAATGTGAAGTTCATTTAGGAAGGAAAGCAAGATGTTCTCAGTACTATGACCAGAGCAAAGTCAGACTGTCGTGGGAGAAGAAAGTGAATAAATTCCAGGTGGAGTAAGAGCTGGGAGAAAATGGTCTTCTCTAGGATTTTGGCGAGGAAGGGAAGGTTGGATACTGGAAGATAATGTACAGGATCGGTGGGGTCAAAGGAGGGCTGTTTGAGAAGGGGCGGACCAAGGCATGCTTCCAGGGGGTAGGGAAGAAACCAATGGTAAGGCTTGAGTTGAGCATAGAGAGTATAAAGGATAGAAGAGTAAGGGAGGGTTCCAAAAGCCAAGTTGAGGGGATAGGGTCAAAAAGACATTTCATTTTATGAGTAGTGGAAATGAATTTAGAGAGTTTGGCAGTGGTAACCAGGCGAAAGGATGACGAGATATGCGATAGAGATGGAGAAGAGGGGGTAGAGGTAGGAGCGGGGGATGACGGAGGAGGGAGACAGGTAGAGAAGGAAGAATGAAGATGCTGTATCCTAGTAGCGAAGAAAGAAGCCAGCCAAGAAGGACTTCGGGCTGAAGGAACAGAATCTTGTGTAGAGTAGAGATGAAGGTTAAAGAGGGACTTTAGAGCTGAGTAGAGTTGGCGTGTAGAGTTGGGGGCAGTAGAGAGAAGTTTGGCATAGTAAGAGTGTTTAGCTTTGAGGATGAGAGACTAATAGTGCTGATGACAAGATTTGAAATGTTGCAAGGCTTCAAGGGTCTGTGCCTTCTGCCAAAGATGTGCACAGCGGCAGAGCTCAAAGTGATGTAAGCGAAGAGTGGGGTGATACCAAGGATGGTGGGAAGGGGGACGAGAGAGACAAAGGGGCAGAGGGGAAAGCTGATCCAAAGCAGAAGACAAACAAGAATTCCAGAGGGAAACTTGTGAATCTGGGGAGAAAGTAAAAAAGTTGGAGAGGAGAAGCTGATCAGCAGGAGGAAAACGTTGAAAGGTGGCGGGAGTACTACGACTGGTAAAGCAAGAAGGGACTGGAGTAGAAGAAAGTCTGGAGGAGGGAGATCCCGCAGAGGAGGTTGAAGGGAACTGGAGGAGAAAGATAATACAATAATGATTTGTCCAAGGCAAAGGCTTCATGGCAATACTGATAGGTAGCTAAGGAGAGCTAGAGGGAGTAATATTGAGATCTAGCGTTTCTCCCTGTGTTCTGTGTTTGTCCCGTGCTGTTTTATTTATTTATTTATTTATTTTATTTATTTATTTAGACAGATTTGTATACCACATTATCCTACAATCAAAGTGGTTACATCACATTGGAGGGTTACATTTAACAAGTGGGTACTTTACAACATTTAACATAAGGGTATTTAGCAACATTTAGACAGCACAATTGGTGGGTTACAATTAGCATGAGGGTACCTGAATTCAAATACTGTCCTAGTCTCTATTACCTCCACTGGGAGACTATTCCATGCATCTATCACTCTTTCTGTTTCTATGTTTCTATTTCTGCACATTTTTCCCAAGTCTGTCTGCTTTCACCTTCATCCTAATGCCCCCTCCTTGCAGAGCTTTCTTTCAATTGAAAGAGGCTCTCCTCCTGTGCATTTATGCACAAAGGTATTTAAACATCTCTATCGTATCTCCCGTCTTCCTTCCAAAATGTGTAACTGTAGTTTGGGTTGTTCTTCCCTAGAAACATAGAAATATGGCGGCAGAAAAAGACCACATGGCCTATCTAGTCTGCCCTTCCATATCAACTACTACAATAGTCCCTTATTTCCCCTTAGAGGATCCTCTGTGTTTGTCCCATGCTTTTTTAAATTGAACTACTGTCCTCATCTCTACCACCTCCACTGGGAGACTATTCCACACCTCTACCACTCTTTCCGTAAATAAATTTCCGCATATTACTCCTGAGTCTATCCCCTTTCACACTCATCCTATGTCCTCTTGTAGCAGAGCTTGTTTTCTATTGAAAGAGGCTCTCCTCTTGTGCATTTATGCCATGGAGATATTTAAACATCTCTATCATATCTTCTCTATCCCACCTTTCCTCTAAAGTATACATATTAAGATCTTTAGGTCTGTCCTCATATGCTTTATAACGAAGATCACTAAGCATTTTAGTAGCCACCCTCTGCACCGACTCTATCCTATTGATGTCCTTTTGAAGGTGTGGTATCCAGAATTGCACATAATACTCCAAATGAGGTTGCACTGGAGACTTATACAGGCACTATCACCTCCTTTTCTCCAAGAACAAGCAGGAAGTCAGTCCTTGTATATGGTGACATCAGCACCGACCGAGCTTGCACAGAGCATTTCCCCAGTTTTTAAAGAAAGTCTTTGGGAATGCCACCACGCATGCGTGGTCCCTTTCCCGCCCAAAGGTGCCATCTTACTCAGTCTCCCTTTTTCCAAGAAGCTCTTCGGATGTGCGTCTCATCCCCAGAAAAGGTTATCTCCAGGAACAAGCAGGAATGAGTCTTCACATATGGGTATCATCGGTACCGACGGAGCCTGCGCAGGAACGCTCCCCAGCGTCCAAAAGGAAAGCTTTTGGGAACATCCCACAGCGCCTGCGCGCTGCCTTCCCACCTTTCCTAACCGCCTCTCTCCAGTTCTTCTTTTCTGCGGAGCCAGCAGGTCGTGTTCCTGTCACCGCTGAAGAATTTTTTTATTTTATTTCTTTGGTCGCGCATCTGCCTTCTCGACACTGGACCGGTACCGCCGGTCTTTTCTTTCTTTATTCTAAAAAAAAAAAAAAATACTGTTTTTTCTCACTTCAGTGCATTTTCTTCTTTGGCCTTAGGCCTAGGACATTTTTCCTCATGGAAAAGCCCGCCTCTGGGTTTAAAAAATGCACGAAGTGCAGCAGCACTATTTCTGTCACTGACACCCATGAATGGTGTCTAAAATGTTTAGGTCCTGACCACTCCATTGCGGATTGTGAGTTCTGCTCCATGATGTCTAAAAGAGGTCTACAGAATCGAGCAGCTAAACTCAGTACCCTGTTTCCCTCGGATGCAGCTTCGGTTGCATCGACGTCTTCCAGGGCTGCTTCTTCCTCACATGGATCTCAGGTAACCAAACTTAAATCCAGCCGGTCCTCGAAGGGTAGATCTCCCTCCAAGTATCGAGATGCCTCTGGGCTTGCCCTCGAGGAATCCGCACCGGCAAAATTACCCCGGCGGGAGGCTCCGGCTTCCAAAGCTTTATCTATGGGGTCACAGGTTGACATCGATGGCTCGGCCTCGACCGATCACCTGTTGCCATGCTCTGCGTCAATGGATCAGAATATCCTGACCATGCAGCGTGCCATCACGGCATTCATACATTGCGACGCCTTCGGTACCGCAACAAACTCCGTTGCCGGTACCGACTCCGGCACCGATACCGACATCGGTTCCGGTGCCGGTACCGATTGCATCGACATCCGCTTCGGTGTCGACTGCAGTGGTACACTGTTCTGTGATGGCCATCGGTACCGAACCGGTACCGATCACTCCCGATGTCGATACCACCAGGTACGCGTATCGGGCTCTGTAGGAGCATCCAGACAGGCGATACTTCGATTCCTCTGAAGACTCTGATGAATCAGAGGTCTCTGTCGAAGCATCGGTGATTCATCCTCAGGAGCCCTCTTCTCCAAAAAGGAGAATGTCTCCTCCAGAAGACTTGTCTTTTCAAGACTTCATTAGGGAAGTGGCCAGGGGCCTTTCCATCTCAGTGGCCCCTGAGACAGAGCCTAGAGCCAAAAAATTAGATATTTTACAATATCCTAAGGCTCCTAAAGAGGCAGCCACTTTACCAATACATGAGATTCTTTATGATCACATGTTGGGCATATGGGAGACTCCTCTCACCACTTCCCCTCATTCTCGCAGGTTGGACACCATGTATCGTGTTCCTCCTTGTCCTGGCTTTCATAAGACTCAGCTTCCTCACCACTCCATTGTGGTGGAGTCTGCTATGAAGAAGATAAAGAGTACAAAAAGACACTCTTCTGCTCCTCCAGGAAGAGAATGCAGAACCTTAGATGCCTTTGGCAGGAGAATTTTCCAGGCCAGTATGCTTGTTGCCAGAATCAACTCCTATAGTCTCTATATGGGGATGTTTCTAAAAGAAGTTACAGATCACCTGCAAACTTTATCTCCTTTTATTTCAGAAGATAAAAGAGGGGAGTTCCTCACCTGACTCAAACATGCCCAGGATATTTCCAAGTTTTCCAACCGTGCAGCCTTTGACTCTTTTGAAGGTGCCAGCAGAGCCTCGGCCATTGCCATAGGTGCACGCAGAGTTGCTTGGTTACAAGCTTCTGATTTGGAACCTTGGGTTCAAGATGGACTAGGAAACCTTCCTTGTACAGGTGAAAAACCTTTTTGGCAAAGATTGGCAAGCAAAGGCCACCCAAATGGATGCTGAAAATTCTGCTTTAGATAGACTTTCAAAGTCTACTTCTGCTCCTTTTAAGAAAAGGTTGTTCAAAAAGGGATTTTTTCCCAAAAAAGGGAAAAATTATTCTGCTTATGGTCAGCAGTCATCTACTGCAGGTCGTTTTGCTACAAAGAGACAGCAACAACTGAAACAGGCCAAGCCTAAGGCTGCTAGGACTGCTACGGCCCAACAGCCTCAGCCTCCTCAGGGCCTTTGACTTACAACTAGAGAGCTTAGCCTTTCTGGCTCTAGAACATCCAGAGCCTCTCACCATTCCAGGAAGGTTGGCTTACTTTGCTCTCAGATGGGAACAAATCACAGCAGAGCAATGGACCCTCTCCATCATAAGGGAGGGGTACAAGCTTCATTACTTAAATCTTCCTCCTCACACCATGGTGAGACAGTTCAATTCTCAGACATCTCTCCTCGACCTTCTGGGTCAGGAGATTACTACCCTTCTTGCCCAAGGGGCAATAGAAGAAGTACCCCTTCTTCAACAGGGCTCAGGGTTCTACTCCCCCTACTTTCTTATCCCAAAGAAACCGGGGCTACAGACCCATATTAGATCTCAGAGAATTGAACAAGTTTCTATGCAAGGAGAAATTCAAGATGATTTCTCTCGGTACTCTCCTTCCATACCTTCAGAGTCAGGATTGGCTTTGCTCTCTAGACCTCAAGGATGCGTACACCCATGTCCTCATCCATCCAACACACAGAAGGTTCCTTCGGTTCCTTTATCAAGGGAAGCACTATCAATACAGAGTGCTTCCTTTGGTCTGGCCTCTGCACCAAGGGTGTTCACAAAATGCATGGAAGTAGTAGCTGCATTTCTACGCACTATAGGGATATTCGTATTCCCATATCTGGACGACTGGCTCATCCGAGCTCCATCCCAGTCAGAGGCCCAGACTTCTCTAACCTGCACAAGCCGTATCCTTCAGTATCTGGGACTTGTAATAAACTTTCCAAAATCCCATCTCACCCCTACTCAGTCTCTAGAATTCATAGGGGCCTTGTTGGATACCACAACTGCAAGAGCCTATCTTCCCCAGGCCCGTTGCCTACGCTTGGTGCAGTTAGCCTCACAAATTCAGTTAAAATCCCATTTAACTGCCTCGAGAGATGTTACAACTGTTAGGCCACATGGCATCCACTGTGCATGTGGTTCCTTACGCTCGCCTTCACATGAGGGCAGCTCAGTGGACTCTGTCCACCCAATGGACCCAGGCATCAGGTTGCCTGTCAGACAAAATAGCAACCTCCAGTCGCCTCTTTTGGTCCCTCCACTGGTGGAAGTCCACTCAAAATCTGTTGCTGGGGTCCCCCTTTCAACAGGTGTTACCCCAAGCAACCCTTACAACAGATGCCTCTCCAAGAGGTTGGGGAGCTCATCTTCAAGATCTCTCCACTCAAGGCATCTGGTCTCTAGAGGAGACATCTCTACATATCAACCTCTTAGAGCTAAGAGCAATTTTTCTAGCTCTCAGAGTCTCCCACACCCTGCTCAGCTACAAGACAGTCCTCATCCACACGGACAACCAAGTAGCCATGTTCTACGTGAACAAGCAGGGCGGGACTGGCTCTC
Organism: Ichthyophis bannanicus; assembly: GCA_033557465.1. NCBI lineage: Eukaryota > Metazoa > Chordata > Amphibia > Gymnophiona > Ichthyophiidae > Ichthyophis > Ichthyophis bannanicus. The sequence continues at coordinate 23,790,451 of CM066046.1, forward strand.
TGTCACTTTGCAACGAAGCTCTGAGATTGTGAGCCTTCGCCAGAGAGCATCAAATTCATCTCATGGCAGTGTATCTTCCAGGGGTTCAAAACTCTTGGGCAGACAGACTCAGTCGAGTTCTGCTTCCACACAAATGGTCCCTCCATGGGGACCAGATAGCCAGGATCTTCCGAATTTGGGGAACCCCAGACATAGACCTCTTTGCAAGTCCGTGGAATGCCAAACTTCCCCGGTTCTGTTCCAGGATTCCGTGTCGGGGAGTTCAGGCCAGGGATGCCTTCCTCCTTCATTGGGGGCAAGACTTCCTCTATGCCTTTCCACCCATTCCCCTAATTCCCAAGACACTCTTCAAACTTCAGAGAGACAAGGGGTCTATGATCCTCATAGCACCACATTGGCCACGCCAAGTGTAGTACCCTCTACTTCTGCATCTCTCCCAAGCTCCTTCCCTGGACTTGGGATCTGCTCCAGACCTCCTGTCCCAGGAGGAGGGAACGTTGTGGCACCCAAATCCCCAGTCTCTTCACCTCAGAGCCTGGTTGCTGAAGGCCTAGACCAGTGATGGCTAACCTTTTTGAGCCCGAGTGCCCAAACTGCCGCACAAAACCAAAGAATTTCCTCAAAGTGCCAGCACGTCAATTTGCATAAATATTTGCATAATGCTAACATACACTAACTTTTAGTAAACATGTCTCTTAATGAGTGTATGGATAAAGACAGACTAAAAGATTTCTACATTACTATAATCCAGTGCCAACCGCCAGGCACATTAGGAACTACTACAAACACTGCCCATTTAGAACCAATAGCAAACCCGCCGTATCCTAACAGCACTACCAGGACTCACAAAGCACCACACCATACCTATCAAAAGGCAACACTGCAAATATTAAACCAATACATTTCAGACAATAACAATACATGACCTACTGGGGAAAGAGAACAAGTGGCAATGTCAAAAAGGAATTACATAAACAGAATACCTCATCTCAGTTACACAGTTGCAATTGCTCCAGCCACTTTCTTCTGGTTTCTTCATGTTTTCTGCTAACTCTCCATCATCTGCTGTCCATTTGTCCTTTCTTCTCTCTTCTAGTTTTTTTTTCCATTCTCTCTCTCTACATCCGCTTTAACATACTAATCTTTCTCCTTTTGCTCTTTCCTCATTCCTATTTCATCCACTCAAATTTTACCCCTCCATCCTCAATCCCCACTTACTCTCCCAATACCCGGCCAATTGTAGATTTTTTATCCCTCCCACACAAAATATTTTTCCCCTCTCCATTTTACTCTCCCAGCCCCATCCCATTCTAATCCTCCCCCAACATCAGCTCCCTTCTAGTTCCAGCCTCACCCAGCATCCATTCCCATCTAGTCCCTGCATCAGCCCATTTCCAGTCCTAGCCCCCCATCAGCCCATTTCCAGTCCTAGCAACCCCCCAACCCAATACCAGTCCTAGCCCCCCCCCATCAACCCTCTTCCAGTCCTTAACCCCCATCACCCCATTATCAGTTTAAGCCCCCCCTATATCCCATTACCAGTCCTAACCCCCATCACCCCATTTCCAGACAGCCCCCATCAGCCCACAGCCCATTAGCAGTCCGACCCCCCCAGCCCATTAGCAGTCCTACCCCCCCCCCCCCGCCCGCCCGCCCATTAGCAGTCCTATCCCCCCCAGCCCATTAGCAGTCCTACCCCGCCCACCCGCCCCCCCCTCCTGCCCATTAGCAGTCCTAACCCCCCCTCCCTGCCCATTAGCAGTCCTAAACCCCCCCTCCCTCCCTCCCCGCCCATTAGCAGTCCTAACCCCCCCCTCCCTCCCTGCCCATTAGCAGTCCTAACCCCCCTCCCTGCCCATTAGCAGTCCTAACCCCCCCTCCCTCCCTCCCTGCCCATTAGCAGTCCTAACCCCCCCCTCCCTCCCTCCCTGCCCATTAGCAGTCCTAACCCCCCCCTCCTCCCCTCCCTGCCCATTAGCAGTCCTAACCCCCCTCCCTCCCTCCCTTCCTGCCCATTAGCAGTCCTAACCCCCCCTCCCTCCCTCCCTCCCTGCCCATTAGCAGTCCTAACCCCCCCTCCCTCCCTCCCTGCCCATTAGCAGTCCTAACCCCCCCCTCCCTCCCTCCCTGCCCATTAGCAGTCCTAACCCCCCCCTCCCTCCCTCCCTGCCCATTAGCAGTCCTAACCCCCCCTCCTCCCTCCCTCCCTGCCCATTAGCAGTCCTAACCCCCCCCTCCCTCCCTCCCTGCCCATTAGCAGTCCTAACCCCCTCCCTCCCTCCCTGCCCATTAGCAGTCCTAACCCCCCCCCTCCCTCCCTCCCTGCCCATTAGCAGTCCTAACCCCCCCTCCCTCCCTCCCTCCCTGCCCATTAGCAGTCCTAACCCCCCCTCCCTCCCTCCCTGCCCATTAGCAGTCCTAACCCCCCCCTCCCTCCCTGCCCATTAGCAGTCCTAACCCCCCCTCCCTCCCTGCCCATTAGCAGTCCTAACCCCCCCTCCCTCCCTCCCTCCCTGCCCATTAGCAGTCCTAACCCCCCCTCCTCCCTCCCTCCCTGCCCAGCCCATTAGCAGTCCTAACCCCCCCTCCCTCCCTGCCCATTAGCAGTCCTAACCCCCCCTCCCTGCCCATTAGCAGTCCTAACCCCCCCCCTCCTCCTCCCTGCCCATTAGCAGTCCTAACCCCCCCCCCTCCTCCTCCCTGCCCATTAGCAGTCCTAACCCCTCCCCTCCTCCTCCCTGCCCATTAGCAGTCCTAACCCCCCCCTCCTCCTCCCTGCCCATTAGCAGTCCTAACCCCCCCTGGCAAATTTTTTTAAAAAAAGCAGGCTCGGGCTGCTGCCGCGGCAGATTGCAATGTCCCGCGGGGCCCCCTCCGCCCGCTAAGCCCCTCTGCAAGGGCTTTCAGATTCGCGAGGGAGAGCATCTCCCTCGCGTCTCTGTTAAGCACGCAGGGGCTAATGGGAAATTTCCCATCAGTCCCTCGCGTCTAAAGGGGCTGATGGGAAATTTCCCATTAGCCCCTGCGGGCTTAACAGAGACGCGAGGGAGACGCTCTCCCTCGCGAATCTGAAAGCTCTTGCAGAGGGGCTTAGCGGGCGGAGGGGCCCCGCGGGACGCTGCATTCTGCCCTTGCCGCGTCCGCGGCAGCAGTCAGAGCCAGATTTTTATTTTTCTGCGGACCTTCCCGCGTGCCAGCTGCAAGGCCTTCGCGTGCCACAGCTGGCACGCGTGCCATAGGTTCGCCATCGCTGGCCTAGACCTTCAAGATTTGCATCTTTCTCAGCAAGTGAGGGATATCCTTCATGCTTCCAGAAAGCCTTCCACTAGACGTTCCTATGCTTTTAAATGGAAAAGGCTTACCATTTGGTGTGCAGAGAAGGGTCTTAACCCTCTTGCAATACCTCTGAATTCTTTACTAGAGTATTTGCTGCATTTATTCCATGCAGGCCTTAAAACGAATTCAGTAAGAGTCCATTTGAGTGCTATTGCAGCATCCCTTAAACCCCTCAATGGACAGCCTATTTCCTCTCATCTTCTTATAGCAAGATTCATGTGAGGCCTTCTTTTGACTAAAACTCCCATCACACCACCTCCAGCGGCATGGAACTTGAATCTGGTTCTTGGCCAGCTTATGCAGCCACCTTTTGAACCCTTACCCACTACCTCCTTGAAATTTCTTTCCTGGATGGTTATTTTTCTCATTGCAGTCACTTCAGCTCGCTGCATCAGTGAGCTGCAAGCCTTAGTGGCTAATCCTCCTTATACAAGGTTCCATCACGACAAGGTAGTCCTCAGGACTAATCCACACTTTATGCCTAAAGTGGTCTCACCTTTCATCTGAACCAGGAGGTTTATTTACCTGTCTTTTTTCCAGGACCTCATGCTTCAAGTGCAGAGAGGAATGTTCATACCCTGGATTGTAAAAGAGCTCTTGCTTTTTACTTAAAAAGGACACAGCAACATAGAAAGTCCTCTCAACTCTTTGTTGCTTTTGATCCCTCTCATTTAGGACTTCCAGTCTCTAAGAGAACTCTGTCCAATTGGATTGCTCAGTGTATTTCTTTTGCCTACCAGAGCAAGAACCTTTCTCTGGAGGGCCATGTCACAGCTCACAATGTGAGGGCCATGGCAGCCTCTATGGCTCATCTAAATTCTGTGTCCATCGACCAGATTTATTTATTTTTATTTATTTATTTAGCTGTATTTATATCCCGCTTTTCACCAGGTCAAAGCGGTCAATTGGGGGATACATTTAACACAAGGGGATATGAGACAAATACACTAATACTTACAGGGAACATGGGCAATGAAGGGTTAAGTGGCTTGCCCAAGACCACAAGGAGTGCCTACAGGACTAGAAATCCCAGTCCCTCCGGCCTGAGATTGCTGTTCCCAGGTGGGACTTGAACCCCCGGCCCTCCGGCCTGAAGTACCTTGTCCTAACCACTAGACCACTCCTCCCTCCCTCCAGATCTGTCGAGCGGCCACCTGGGCCTCGGTTCATACCTTCACAGCCCATTACTGCTTGGACAAGGACTCCCACCGGGATGCCTTGTGTGGTCAGGCTGTTCTCAAACACCTGTTCCATACCTAACCAACTCCTACCCTCCATCCCTGGCTGGATGCCTGAGATTCATGGGTGGAGGTAGAGCCCTTCCCAGGGACTCACAACCTGGGTGATCTCCCAGGCATCACTAGCTGGGGAGTCCCCATATGTGAAGACTCATTCCTGCTTGTTCCTGGAGATAGCACAGTTACTTACCTGTAACAGGTGATCTCTGGGAACAGCAGGAATAAGTCTTCACAACCCACCCACCTCCCCTAGGAGTTGTATCTCTCTATCTTTCTTTCCTTTCCTCACTCTCTCTTTGTCTCAGCTTTAAAACTCGAACTGGAGAGAGGCGGTTAGGAAAGGCGGGAAGGCAGCACGCAGGCGCTGTGGGATGCTCCCAAAAGCTTTCCTTTTGGACACTGGGGAGCGTTCCCGCGCAGGCTCCGTCGGTACCGACGATACCCATATGTGAAGACTTATTCCTGCTGTTCCCAGAGATCACCTGTTACAGGTAAGTAACTGTGCTTTCTCTGTTCCAACCAGTTTTTGCTTTACCGGCCTTTGCCAGTTCTCTTCCCATTTCCCGAGCACCTCTGCTTCAGCCCTGGCCTCAGGGTTTTTCTTTTTTGCCTTTTTTCTGTTTTTACCATGCTTCGCACCCTTTTTAACCACTAGCCGCGTCGAGGGTCTTCAACATCACAGGGGTCCTTTTCGCCCAGTGGCCTCCGGATTTAAGAAATGCGATAGATGCTCCAAAAACATCTCGCTCATGGACACCCATGACTGTTGTCTCAGGTGTCTAGGAGCCAACCATGACCCAGAGCTATGCTCCCTCTGTCAGAAGATGTCCTCCAACGCCACCCAGAGTCGTAAACAGAAGCTGGATGATCTCTTCTGTAAGGCAGCCCCAGTATCCCCGGTAGCCTCCTGCTCTTTGGCCCTGCAAACTCTGGAGTCTTCCACGGCTCCTCCCCAGGCTTGGTGGCACTCTGACCAGGGGTCGCCTGAACACGAGCAGAAGAAGGCCTTGAGGACTCTGTTGGGGGTGCCAGACAAGCGTGAGACGTCATGCGCCTGGTCTCTCAGCCCCCCTTGGCTGTCTCTGGAGCTGGAGAGGAAGCGGCCCAGTAAGATACCTCGAACCAATGCAGAGGCCTCCGGCAAAGGCGCCTGGTCTCCTGAGGGTCGTCCCAGCGAGGACCCACTCTCCTCGACACCTGACCCGGTGACCCTGGCGTCTGTGTCGCAGGGCCCCACTCCCGAGTGGGAGGCACAAATGCTGGCCTTGGAACACGGCATTTCTGCGTTCCTCGCTGCCCAGCAGGGCCTGATGCCTGGCCCTGCCGGCATGTACCTCGAGACCACAGGGACCTCGACCTCAAGGACTCCCTGAGCCACTATAGTGACCCCTGAGAGCCAAAAGCCTTATGAAAATCCTCTGCATGGGTCTCGATCTCCGTCCCATTCCTCGGGCGCGAGATCTTCGAGGGTGAGTGCCTCTGGCTCCGGGCAAGTTTTGGCTTCAGAGATGAGGTGCAAGTCACCGACCCATCTCGAGCCGCCTGACCTCGGATCCTCCACGGACTACTCAGACTGGGAGTCCGACGGAGAGACTGTCCCACCAAGGCCTCCCCTCTGACCCCCACCTCCCCTCGGGAGGTGGGGGTCACCTCCCGAGGACATCTCTTTCCTGGAGTTCTTTCGGGAGATGTTGCGGGCCCTGGCGCTCGCCACTGAGTCGGAGGAGGAGCCCCGCACTGAGGAACTTGAAATTCTGCAATATGAAGCTCCTCCGAAAGAGAGACACTTGGTGCCGGTTCCTCCTATTCTGAACCGACTCCTACTCCGCATGTGGGAGACCCCGGCCTCTGTTCCTATTGTGAGCAAGTGCCTGGACACTATGTATAAGGTCAAGCGAGGTCCGGGATTTCGGAAAGCCCAGCTCCCCCACACCATGATGGTGGTCGAATCAGCCATGCGGAAGCTAAAGTGCCCAAAGACTCACTCATCAGTCCCCCTGGGCAGAGAGTCTCGTACCCTCGATGTCCTCGGGCACAAGGCTTATCAGGGCTCCATGTTGTCATGCCACATCCAAGTTTACCAATTATACATTGGGATGTTCCTCCATGATCTCGCTAGGGAGCTCAGAGGCTTCGCGGCGGCCTTGACGGAGACCATTTCTGGCGTTTTTAGGCCCTTTCAAAGTCCGTCAGGGAATGCTTGAAGTACCTCTCGTGAGCAGTGTACGATGGCTTCGAGTTTTCCGCCTGGGTGGTGGCAGCTGGCGTTGTTTTCCACTGGCAGGCTTGGCTCCAGTCCTCTGACCTGGAACAATGGGCCCAGGAGAAGCTGCTGGACGCCCCCTGCCATGGGGAGCAGCTATTTGACAAACCCATGAAGGAAAAGGCTGCGGAGATTGAGACGGAATACGTGACTCGTACTCACCTATCCTGGAAAACTTCCTCCTTCACCAGGAAGAAGCAGCAGAGCAAGAAGCCTTTCTTCTATTGGAAGGGGCTCCCATACAGGGGCTACCTGGCCTATCTGCTGGCGTCGACACCCATTCAGGGCGGCCAGGGCAAGTCCACAGTCCATGGTCCTCATAAGCCAAATGCTCCCAAGACCCAACCCCCGGCACCGGCTCTACCAGCCTCGGGGTTTGACACCATTGGCATAGCCCCTCGTCCTCTGGCAGGGCGGCTGTCCATCAGGGGGCATCTGGTCCATTTCTCTCACAGGTGGGAGTTCATCTTCACCGACGCCTGGGTTCTCCAGGTTGTTCGGGAGGGCTATCTCCATCTGGACCAGGCCCCTCCTCTGTACTTTTCCTGGGGAGCCACGTCGGCTTCCCCAGCACCAGGCCCTCCTGAGTCATGAGCTTGCAGGCCTCTCGAGGATGGTGCAGGAGAACCAGTCCCACCGCGCTCCTGTGAATGGGGTTTTTACTCCTGATACTTCCTCATCCCGAAGCGGACAGGGGGCCTTCGGCTCATCCTCGACTTGCAGAACCTCAACAGGTTCCTGGTGCTGGAGAAGTTCAAGATGCTCTCCCTTGGAACGTTACTGCCCTACCTCCAGCAGGGTGATTGGCTATGCTCCTTGGACTTAAAGGATACTTACGCTCACATCCTCGTCCATCCCAAACACAGAAAGTACTTCCGTTTCATGGGTCAGGGAAACCATTACCAGTACAGGGTACTCCCCTTCGGCCTCACGTCCGCCCCGTGGGTCTTCACGAAGTGCCTGGCCGTGGCTGACCCATCTGTGGCTGCAGGGCACTTTCGTCTATCTATATCGAGATAACTGGCTTGTAGCAGGGGGCACGGCCTCCAAAGCCCGGCAGGCCACGAGCCACACCATTTATCTCCTGGAGTATCTGGGGTTCATGATCAATTACCCAAAGTCCCACCTCACTCCAGTTCAGGCTCTAGAGTTCATCGGGGCTCTCCTAGACATCCTTCGGACCATGGCTTTTCTTCCTCAGGACAGAGTGGACCGCCTCGTGTCCCTGGCGTCCGAGATGCAGTGCCTCAGTGCCATACTGGGTCGGGCGATGATTTGCCTTCTCGGCCACATGGCCTCCATGGTCCAAGTTGTGCCCAATGCCCATTTCAATATGCGGGTGACGCAGTGGTGCCTCCAAGCGCAATGGGCACAGTCAACCAGCCGCCTCAGAGACCCCATCTTGGTCTCTCCCAGAACGACAGAGTCTCTGGCTTGGTGGCAGGAGTTTCGGAACCTGCTTCGCAGCATGCCCTTTCAAGCCCCGGCGCATCAGGTGGTCTTGAGGACGGATGCCTCCTTGGTGGGCTGGGGAGCCCACTGCGAGGGACAGTGCACTCAAGGGACCTGGTCCCTCGAGGAGTCCCAGCAGCAGATCAATCTGCTGGAGCTCTGGGCCATTCGCCTCACACTCAGGGTTTTTAGGGACCACTTGCAGCACTGAGTGGTGCTGATCCAGACGGACAACCAGGTCACAATGTTCTGTGAGAACAAACGGGGGGGGGGGTGGGGAGGGTACCGGCTCCTACAGCCTCTTTTCAGAGGTGACAGCCCTGTGCTTCTTTGCGGTGAGCCAGGGCATTACCATCTGGGCCACTTACCTCCCGGGTCAGAACAATGCATTGGTGGACTGACTCAGCAGAGTCCTCCGGTCGCACGAGTGGCACCTATGTCACCGAACGGCACAGCGACTCTTCCAGCATTGGAGGACTCCAGACTTGGACCTCTTTGCCACCCCGGCAAACTCAGAGCTTCCTCGGTTCTGCGGTCTCCTCCCGCACCCAGGCAGGGTGGCCCCTGATGCCTTCCTCATCTCATGGGAAGTGGGCCTGCTATATGCCTTCCACCCCCACGCCCCTCATTGCCCGGACCCTTCTCAAGGTCCAGTGGGACAGGGCCTCGATGATTCCCATAGCCCTGAGGTGGCCCAGGCAGCCTTGGTTTCCCCTGCTGCTCCTTCTCTTGATGGAGTCCCCGGTCCTGCTAATGCAGAAGGAGGGTCTGCTTCTTTACCCCAATCTGAGATCCCTATCCCTCACAGCTTGGCGGCTGAGTGGGTCGCTCTAGCCTCCTACCCATCTCCCCATGGAGATCGAGGACATCCTTCTGGCCTCACGAAAGGACTTGACCAGACGGTCTTATGCCTTCAAGTAGCATCGGTTCTCGGTGTGGTGCTGGGAGCTCCGAGCAGACCCATTTTCATGCCCTACCAGTTTAGTCTTGCAGTACCTGCTCCACTTCTCACAGTCTGGGCTGAAGTCTAACTCGGTCAGGGTTCATCTGAGTGTCATCTCAGTGAACCACCACCCCATCGAGGGCAAACCTCTTTCGGGTTTCAAGAGCTTCGGGAGAGCAGTGATCTTACCGGGGGTGAGAGCAGGAGCTCCCCCTTCCTCCACAAGCCACCAATCAGCTGCCATGTCTAACGGCATAAAAACCGCCGTTTCAAGGGCGCACCCGCGCCTTGCGGCCCACGCCTGAGGGCCTCGCCAGAGGGCCCTTTGGCGTGGCCCTTAGGCGTTGGTCCGTGGCGTCTGTTTCTGGAGTTTCGCTGATGACATGGTCTGGGTTGTTGTGTCCATATACCATGGTAACTTTACTGTTCTGTGTTCTTCTCTCTCATCTGTCTGACTATCTCTGTCGCCTATTCTGTCCTATCAAATAAATGGCATTCTTTTCTTATTTCCTTGAATGATATATTATTGTAAACCGCTCTAATGCCTTTTGGCCTGAGCGGTATATCAAATTTAAATAAACATAAACATAATACAACTGGTAAAGCATGAAACTCTCATTTCATGAGAGACTTGCTTCTTTCTAAGCCCCCTACCCGCTCTCTTCCGGCGGAATGGGACCTCAGTGTGGTCTTCACGCAACTGCCCTTTGAACCTATGGCTACCTTCCTGCTGTGTGGAAGGTGGCCTTCCTGATAGCTCTCACCTCCGCTTGGAGAGTCAGTGAACTCCAGGCTTTGATGGCCGAGGCATCATACACAAGGTTCTATAGGAACCAGGTGGTCCTGTGGACTCACCCCAAGTTCCTTCCGAAAGTTGTCTCGTATTTTCATATCAATCAAGAGATAATGCTGCCTACTTTCTTCCCAAAGCCCCAAGCCAACGGGGCATCAGCAATTCTCCACACTCTAGATTGTAAGAGGGCTCTTTCTTTCTAAATGCAGCGGACTCGGGACCACCGTAGATCTAAGCAGCTCTTTGTTTCCTTCAATCCCAGCCGTCTGGGGCTGGTGGTCACCAAGTGTACCTTGTCCATCTGGGTGGCGGACTGCATCGCCTTTGCCCAGGCCCAGGCCGGGTTTCCCCTGGAATGCCGAGTCACAGCTCACAATGTCCGAGCAATGGCGACGTCGGTTGCTAGCCTGCGCTCGGTGCCACTGACGGACATCTGCTGGGCCGCCACCTGGTCCTCCACTCACACCTTCACGGTGCATTAATGCTTGGAGAGGGAGTCCTGTCGGGACACCACCTTCAGCCAGGCTGTACTCTGTAATCTGTTCGGGGTTAAGCAACTCCTGCCCTCTGACCCTTTTTGTTCCAGCTACTGGGAGCGTGGTCATCCATGGACCTGTGGTCCTCCGCTGTCTTTGGCTTTCACTGGCAACTGCTCATGATAATGCCGTGCTTTTTTCTACAGGTCCTCGGTAGCCTGTAGCTAGGGAGTCCCATATGTGAGGACTGACTTCCTGCTTGTACCTTGAGAAAGCTTAGTTACTCACTTGTAACAAGTGTTCTCCAGGGACAGCAGGAATCAGTCCTCACAACCCTCCCTCCTCCCCTTGGAGTTGCAGTATATTGCCATCTTCTTGGAGGGGCAACACTGCAGCACTGACAATATTGTCGACGAGGCCCAATCTCTTCCAGGACAGACGGCCACTGCTGCGTTATCTGCTGCTATGATTGGGCTAGATTTTGGCATCCACTGCGTGAAAACATTTCTGCATAGTGGCTGCCAGCCTTCGACACCCCCACTTCCCACCCTGATTTCGCCCCTGCAGCCCTGCACTGCAGGAAAATTGGATATTGCAAAAAAGTGCCTGCGATATCTCATTTTTTTCACGGGTTAACAGCTACCACAGGACGTTAAATCTGCATTTGCAGCTTATGCTTTTTAGTAACATGATAAATGATGGCAGATCTGGGGAAGGGTGAGTATTTAAGGTTTTCTTAATAAAAGGTGTCTGGGTTGAATTAATAGTGTGCTTTGCTAAAAATTATTTTTTTTTATGGATAGGCGTTAAAGCTTTTTCCCATAATCATAGTGAACAGTGTTGTCTGATTTTTTTTCCCTCTCCAGCACATTTTGTACCCTAATAGGACAGTGGATATACATTTTTCACAATAAACGTCAATGAGAGTTACATCAACAATTGAGTAATTCACTTTGAACTTGCAGGTCATTGACTGACTAACATCAAATACACCTAAACAACTTTAACGCTGACAACTCAAGAACATTAAAATACAGGCAGCAGTTCATCAGTTAGATGAAGGATATCTGAACTTAAGAACATAAAAACTACCATAGCAGGTCAGACCAAAGGTCCATTTATTGTTAAGTGTGTTTTTATCTTGTCTGTATTTGTAATATTGTTCAGTTCTGTGCTATCTTCTGCTGGCTTTTCCTTGCTCCTCCTCTGCCCTCTTTAATATCCCTCCCATCCCACAGCTAAGAGTCTCATATAGCTGTCTTGTGCTCATTACCACTGTTACGCACAGGTGCACCCTAATCCCCTGGGACTTCTTTCCTGCCTCTCCTTCATATATTTCCTCTGACTTCTACTCCCCTCTCCATCTCTTTCCTATGGCTCCACTCCCAAATCTTCTCCCCTCATACCAACGACTTCGGCCCCCACCCTTACCATCCTCACCTTTCCTGCCATTTTGTCTTCTACCCTATCATCCGCTCGTGAGCTTCATCATTTTGTTCCTCTCATTCAGCCATCTGTTTTGCTGAACCTCGCCCTTGTTACCGCTGCGCTGCCTCCTCTCTGCTTCACACTCTCCTGCTCCTCCTTTTCTCATCTGGGGATATCAATCCCAACCCTGGCCCCTCCTAGACTTTTATCACACTCCCAGAGCAGATTCACATACCTCAAATCTTATTCATATCTCTGTCCTTTCCCTCTCCTCTCTCCCTTTCTCATGCGCCTTGTGGAATGCACACACCATCTCTAAACTTGCCTTTATTCATGATCTCTTTAATATCTCTGTCTTCTTGTTCTGAGACCTGGCTTTGCCCTGAAGATTCCACTTTAGTCGCTGCTCTCTGTCATGGTGGACTATCAGTTCTCCCATATGCCTTATCCCATTGGCTGGGGTGGTGGTGTTGGGTTTCTACTTTCTCATTCATGCCATTTTCAACCCCTTCTTTCATATCATCCTGCTAGACTAGTCCAGACAAGTGGGTTGTGTTCCCCTACCAACAGATTGGTAGACAAAGAACCAATGAAAATCCCAGGTTTCAGTGACATCACTCCCATGCTTCTATTCGCCTTAGCCGCTAGAGGTCCCTTCAGTATTTCTTTGTCTCCAACAGATGATAGATGGATACGATTTTAGCGGAAAAGATTGAGTTAAAACACTCGTGAACAGCAACCTGTGGGTTGATCTCTCATTGGAGTATGACTTGGGAGGCTGGAAAATTGGTTCAGCTCCATGCCCTTACCCTGGAAGGATCTCAAAGTACGACTGCCTTACACAACCTCAGCACCCCCTCCGTCCATCCTGCTCTCTCCTGAAGATTGCTAGAGGGATCTGCCGACCAGCCACCTTACACACAATACCGCAAAGCCAGCCAAACAGTTCCTGAAAAGTAGAGCTCAGCCCGGCTTGGATTCTGCTCTTCCTGCATGGCTGCCTTTGAGTCGTCCCTGGAGGGCCTACTCCCCTTCTTTCAGCCAGGGGATGCTGTTAGCCTGACCTTGCCTGCCTCAGGGCAGAAAGTGCTGGATGGCACTATGGGTAAGGATATTCAGCTGGCCGGAAGATCTGGCATCTGTGCTGGGGGCCTCTCCCTGTCCTCTAGGGGATTGATGGCAATTATGCCCCCGAGTCATTTCTGTGAAGAGAGCTTCTGGAGTCCGGATTGTCCTTCCCAGAATTCTTTCCCTTTGCAGCAGGCGTGGTCATTCCGGTGTGGACCTGCAGACCCTGTAGCCTTTTGATTCCCCCGCATGCAGTCTCATGGGAGCAGGCTGAGAGTGGAAGCCACCTTCCATTGATGGCAAAGCATCCCTGGCAGGGGTGTCCCCCGGGGATGGGATCATCTGTGGCTTGGATTGAGATGTCTGCTGTGGATAAAGTAGTACTCACCTTCAGAGGATTGTGAGGAGACCGAGGTTATTTGTCTGTTCTAGGAGTAGGAACTGGAGGTGTTGATCCCAGGGTCTTATCCACTTCAAGCTTGCCGCATGCTCCAGTCACGGAGCAGGAACCCAAGAGGCATCTGCTCCTGCAAGGGGTTTGGAAATCCATTACTGTCTTCCCGAAGGTGCTCGAGGGCCTTTTCCACCCTGGGCGGGATTACCCCAACTCCCCACTTAAGGGCCTAAGGATGTAGAAGAGGTATGCTTGAAGGACTAGAAAAAGGGACTGCTACTTTTGGAGAGAGATCTGCAATTGTGAGTAAATACTTATGGGGAATTTTCTGAAAGGTCTTCTTTGTATTAAAGCTAATTAATCTGTGAACCCAGTGTTTTTTGTTAAATCAGTCAGGGCCTAGTAGCAGCAGTTTAAGCTTAAATTTAAAACACAGAAGAGAACTTTCTGGTTACATTTCATACCCAGCAGAGAGCGTGTAGTTTAAATTTAATAGTCACTCAGGGCCTAGTATCAGCAAAGTACTTTTAGTTTAAATTTAAAACACAGAGGAGAGCTTTCTGGTTAAATTTAGAACCTAGCAGAGAGCTTGTAGTTTAAATTTTTTAATAAGTCAGAGCCTAGCAGCAGCAAAAAGCTGTAATTTAAATCAAATCAGAATATAACTTAGCATAAAAGGAAAAACAGGGTCAGTACTCTTTGAGCAACACATAAAGACTTCTAGAGACCTTTACAAAGAGGCCTTCTATCTAAGGGGCAGGAGACCTGTGAAACATTTTCAGTAGGTGTTAATACCAGGTGGCAGGTCAAAAGGCCATTTTGAAAGACTCCTTCTATCCAAGCAAGGACTGTTAATCACCCAGGAAGTTAGTCACCTCAGCAGCACAGGCATAAATAGCTCAACCAGAGCTCTGTGATCCTCAGTCTTGAAGGACTAGAAAAAGGGACTGCTACTTCTGGAGAGAGATCTGCAATTGTGAGTATATACTTCTGGGAATTTTCTGAAAGGACTTCTTTCTATTAAAGCTAATTAATCTGTGAACCCAGTGTTTTTTGTTAAATCAGTCAGGGCCTAGTAGCAGCAGTTTCTATCTAAGCAAGGACTGTTAATCACCGAGGAAGTTGGTCACAGCTTACCTCAGCAGCACAGGACAGGGTACTGTGTAGCAGCCCTCTTTTAGTAAGTGTTATTTCACTCCCTCTCTCCCCAACACCCACCCACCCACCCCTGGGATAATCGTAGCTTTATAGGTACTTACACATCTTAAAGGAAAGGAGGTGCTCTCAGGTGAAGCTCGTTATTCAAATCAGTCATACACTAAGGACCTGAGATTAATTAAGCTTCAGGTGAACAAGCTATATTAAACATATTAGGTACTGTTTTATTAATATAAATATCCTTAGCAACCCTTAGTAAGTAAAGACCTTAAAGATCTAAACACAAGCTTAAAACTAAGATGCAGACAGCAGTCCAGCAGCGAGATGGGGGCTTTCCAGTCTTTTGCATTGAGTGTCACATGTATAATTTTCTCCCATTTGGGGAGAGGTCTTACGTGTGCATTAGGTGTAAGGAGCTCTTTGTTCTCAGGGAACAAGACCGTTCTCTAGAGGCTAGAGTTAGCAGACTTGGAAGAAAGACATAAGAAAGACAGAGAGGTACATAGACGAGACCTACAGGGATATAGTCCTGAAGTCCCACCTCCAGTCTGGCAGCATCCCTGTTGCCATGGAGGAGAGAGGTCACGTGACAGGAGAGCATCACCCTGGTGTGGCAGGAAGTGATCCTGTAACTAGGACCTGAACTCCAGGTGATGTAAAACCCTCTCGCACCGAGGAAGTTTCTCCAGGGCCATGTGCCCATGAGGGAAGGGTTAGGACAGCTGTTATAGTTGGCAATTCTATCATTAGGCATGTAGATAGCTGGGTGGCTGGTGGACATGAGGATCGCCTGGTGCGAAGGTAGCGGACCTCACGCGCCACCTAGGTAAGGTCTTAGATAATGCTGGTGAGGAGTCTGCTGTCTTGGTACATGTCGGTACCAATGACATAGGAAAATGTGGTAGGGAGGTTCTGGAGGCTAAATTTAGGATTTTAGGTAGGAAGTTGAAATCCAGAACTTCCAGGGTAGCGTTCTCCGAAATGCTTCCCGTTCCACGTGCAGGACCCAAAAGGCAGGCAGAGCTCCGGAGTCTCAATGCGTGGATGAGACAATGGTGCAGAGATGAGGGGTTTGGATTTGTTAGGAACTGGGGTACATTCTGGGGAAAGGAGGGGCTCTTCCGAAGGGATGGGCTTCACCTTAACCAGGATGGAACCAGGCTGCTGGCATTAACCTTTAAAAAGGAGATAGAGCAGCTTTTAAACTAGATAATAGGGGAAAGCCGACAGTCGCCCAAGAGCGGATGGTTCGGAAGAATGTATCCTTGAAGGATACTACCAAAAGCAGAGAGGTTCCAAAAAAGAGTAAAGTAGCCCAAATGCCCTCGAGTACAGAGAAGACAGAGCTTAAAGATCCCAAATTACCCATGTCTACCAATAGCCAAATTAATATGAATAAAATAGTCTCTAAAATGCTTGTATGCAAATGCTAGAAGTCTAAAATATAAGATGGGAGAGTTAGAATATATAGCACTAAATGAGAGGTTAGATATGATTGGAATATCAGAGACATGGTAGAAGGAGGACAAACAGTGGGACACTGTGATACCTGGGTACAAACTATATCGTAATGATAGAGCTGATCAAATTGGTGGAGGGGTTGCGCTCTATGTTAGAGAGGGCATTGAGTCAGAAAGGATTAAAGTTTTGCAGGAAACAAAATTTGCTGTAGAATCTCTATGGATTGAAATTCCATGTAAAAAGGGGAAGGCGATGGCAGTGGGGGTGTGTACTATCGACCGCCTGGCCAGAATGAACAAATGGATGATGAAATGCTGAAAGAAATCAAGGAAGCTAACAAAAGTTACAGCGCAGTAATAATAATGGGTGATTTCAATTACCCCAGTATCGACTGGGTCAGTGTCACGGCAGGACATGCTAGGGAGATAAAGTTCCTAGATAACATAAATGACTGCTTCTTGGAGCAGCTGGTTCATGAAACGACCAGAGGGGAAGCCATATTAGACCTAGTCCTTAGTGGAACACCAGATCTAGTGCAAGAGATAAGGGTGTTGGGGCCATTTGGCAATAGTGATCATAGCATGATCGCCTTTGATTTAATTAGTGGAGGAGGGATAGTACGGAAATCCACAGTACTAACTTTTAATTTTCGAAAGGGAGACTATGATAAAATGAGGAAAATAGTTAGGAAAAAACTAAAAGGAGCAGTTGCAAAGGTTAAAGAAATACATCAAGCATGGGTGTTGTTGAAAAATACTATCTTGGAAGCCCAGACCAGCTGTATTCCATGCTTTAAGAAAATTGGAAGGAAGTCCAAAAAACTGCCAGCATGGTTTAAAGGTGAGGTCAGAGAGGCTGTTTTTGCCAAAAAAGCATCTTTCAGGAAATGGAAAAAAGAGCCAAACGATGAAACCTGGAAACAGCTCAAGCACTGGCAGGTCAAATGCAAGGCATTGATAAAGAAGGCAAAGGGAGAATTTGAGAAGAAGCTTGCTGCAGAAGCAAAAATGCGAAATAAAGAGTTTTTCAAGTACATTCGTAGCAAAAAACCTGTGAGAGAGTCGGTTGGACCATTAGATGATAGAGGAGTTAAAAGAGCAATAAGAGGCGACAAGGCAATAGCGGAGAGACTGAATGAATTCTTTGCTTCAGTCTTCACTGAGGAAGATGTAGGGATGTTACCCATGACTGAAGTAGTATTTAAAGGTGCGGAAGAATTGAAGGAAATATCGATACATCGGGAAGATGTATTACAACTATTAGATAAACTGAAGAGTAGCAGATCACCTGGGCCGGATGGTATACATCCAAGGGTGTTGAAAGAACTGAAATATGAGATTGCAGACCTGCTATTAGTAATCTGTGAATTTTCATTAAAATCATCTGTAATACCTGAAGATTGGAGGATCGCCAATGTAACGCCAATTTTCAAAAAGGGTTCCAGGGGTGATCCGGGAAACTACAGACTGGTGAGGCTGATGTCAGTACCAGGAAAAATGGTAGAAACCATCATAAAGAACAAAATTACTCAGCATGTAGATAGTCAAGGCCTAATGGGAGACAGCCAACATGGCTTTAGACAAGGAAGATCTTGTCTTACTAATCTGTTATGTTTTTTTGAAGGTGTCAATAAACAGGTGGACAAAGGTGAGTCGGTTGATATAGTGTATCTGGACTTTCAGAAAGCCTTTGACAAGGTCCCTCATCAGAAACGTTTGGCAAAACTAAAGAGTCATGGGATAGGAGGCAGTGTACTACTGTGGATCAGGAGGTGGTTAAAAGATAGAAAGGAGAGGGTAAAATGGCCAATTTTTCCAATGGAGAAAGGTGAATAGTAGTGTACCCCAGGGATCTGTGCTGGGTTCGCTGCTTTTTGACATATTCATAAATGACCTGGAAAAGGGAATAATGAGTGAGGATATCAAATTTGCAGATGAGACAAAATTATTTAAAGTTGTTAAAACCCATGAGGATTGTGGAAAATTGCAAGAGGATCTTGATAAATTGGAAGACTGGGCATCAAAATGGCAGATGAAATTTAATGTGGACAAGCGCAATGTTATCCACCTAGGGAAGAACAACCCAAACTATGGTTACATGATGCAAGGTTCCACATTAGGAACCACCACCCAGGAAAAAGATTTAGGTGTCATTGTGGATAACATGTTAAAACCCTCGGCCCAGTGTGCAGCAGCGGCCAAGAGAGCAAATAGAATGCTAGGTATCATAAGGAAAGGAATGGAAAATAAAACAAAAGATATTATAATGCCTCTATACCGTTCCATGGTGAGACCGCACCTTGAATATTGTGTGCCATTCTGGTCGCCATATCTTAAAAAGGATATAGCGTTATTAGAAAAGGTTCACAGAAGAGCCACCAAAATGGTAAAGGGTATGGAAGGATGCTCCTATGAAGAAAGGCTAAAAGGTTAGAGCTCTTTAACCTGGAAAAGAGACGGCTGAGGGGAGATATGATAGAAGTCTATAAATTAATGAATAGAGTGGAATGGGTAAACGTAGATCGATTGTTTACGTTATCAGAATATAGAAAGACTAGGGGACATGCAATGAAACTACAGGGTAAACTATTTAAGACTAATAAAAGAAAATATTTTTTCACTCAACGTGTAATCAAACTCTGGAATTTGTTACTGGAGGATGTAGTAAAGGCTGTTAGTGTAGCTGGGTTTAAAAAAGGTTTGGACAAGTTCCTGGAGGAAAGGTCCATAAACCATTATTAAGAAGGGACCCAGGATATCAGTGTTTGACCCAGTACAAGCATTGTGGAACCTGTGTCTTTTGGGAAACTGCTAGGTACGTATGACCTAGATTGGCCACTGTTGAAACAGAATACTGGGCTTGATGGACCTTGGTCTGACCCAGTATTGCATATCTTATGTTCTTATCTTATGTTCTTATGTGATGCCCATGTTGCTGCCCAACAAGTGTCTGCCAGAGCTTCAGAGCTGTACTCCGCCCACGAAGATGCCTGTGCTCGAGTAGAATCTTCGTGCAAACCCTCCAGAACGAACCAATTCCACAATATATATGCCCAGGCAATGGCCTCCTTAATCTAGCACCATAGAACCGACTCAGCCACTTTGTCACCCTTGTGCAGGGGCCAGCAAACAGCACAAGACGATGATTGGACTTACGAAGGGAATTTGTAACCTCCACGCACTGGAGAAGCACCCTCCAGACAGTCACAAGGCAAAGATCCTTATTCTTTCCCCGACACTGCTTCTTAGAGGAGGAGGGCAGGTAGACCACCTGGTTCACATGAAGGGGAGAAAGCACACTTATTAAAAGTGGGCTGCTACACAGTATCCTGTCCTGTGCTGCTGAGGTAAGTTATATTCTTATTTGATTTAAATTATAGCGCTTTGCTGCTGCTAGGCTCTAACTTATTATGAAATTTAAACTACAAGCTCTCTGCTGGGTTCTAAATTTAACCAGAAAGCTCTCTTCTGTGTTTTAAATTTAAACTAAAAGTACTTTGCTGATGCTAGGCCCTGAGTGACTATTAAATTAAAACTACAAGCTCTCTGCTGGGTATGAAATGTAACCAGAAGGTTCTCTTCTGTGTTTTAAATTTTAACTTAAACTGCTGCTACTAGGCCCTGACTGATTTAACAAAAAATAGTGGGTTCACAGATTAAATAGCTTTAATAGAAAGAATTCCCTTCAGAAAATTCCCAGAAGTATATACTCACAATTGCAGATCTCTCTCCAGAAGTAACAGTCCCCTGTTCTAGTCCTTCAAGACTTCCACTTTTGTCCAGCATTACCATTTGGATGCCCATACCTGGGCGGAAATGGCCTTTAGCTGTAGGGTTTTGTGAGCTGTTGTGTCTTCTTCTCACTCAGTGGAATTGTAGCTTTGGTACATTCCACTTGTCTGGACTGGTCTATCAGGACAATATGGAGGTGACAGTTTACTTAGCAGTTAATGTCCTTTCCTTGAGTCCTGCTAGACCAGTCCAGAGCCCACCCATGAAACTGTATTTGCTTTGTTCTTCTGCTGCGGTTCCCTTGGGTTCACTATGATTTTTATCTTTATCTTTATTAGGTTTCTTGATATACCACCCTACGAATACACATCAAAGCGGTTTACAAAATATAAAGCAAACTACCGAGAAAGAGGAAAGGAACACCATAATAATGATAGGATAGAGGAAACACAGGAGGACAGAAGGAAGCAGGGGAGCTAAGAAGGGAGAGAACAAGATATAAGGGTAGGTGAGAAGACGGGAGGACTCGGCTGGGTGCAGTGGGAGCTGGGAGGTTAAAAGCGAGACAAAAAAGGTAAGTTGTTAGCAGTGACTTAAATCTGGAACAGAAGAGTTCCAATCTGAGATCTGGGGAGAGAGAGTTCCAGAGTTTGGTACCAAGAAAGAAGGCAGAGTTGTGGGTAGATTCTAGGTGGGCAAGGGAGGGAGAGGGAAGAGACATGCGGTTTATCTGGATGTGGCGGAGAGAATACTGGGAAGTGTGGAGATGCACTAAGTCGGAGAGATATTGGGGAGAACTGGTATGGATGGCTTTATGAATGATAGTACCTTGAACTGAAGCCTGAAAGCAGCAGGGAGCCAGTGGAGGTGAATGAGGAGAGGCGTGACGTGATCTGAGCAGGAAGCATGTGAGACAATGTGGGCTACTGTATTTTGTAAAAGTTGAAGTCTGCAAAGCTCATAGTGTGGGAGATCAGCCAGAGCGATGTTGCAATAATCGATCCTGCTCATGACAAGGGATAAAAGGAGGGTAATCAGGGATGGGGTAGCGAGGAAAGGGCAGACCGCACTAATCTGACCGAGACAACAAAAGGAACGACAGGTGATAGAAGATATGTGATCATGAAAAGAAAGGGCCAAGTCAAGAGTGATGCCAAGATAGTGAAGTGTGGAGAACAGGGGGATGGGGGCAGAGGAAAAAGAGGGTGCTAAGGGGGGGGGGGGGGAAGGGTTATCAAAAGTGAACCAAATGGCCTGGGGTTTTCCCAGATTGAGGTGGAGAAAGTTAGAGGTGAGACAGGTGCTAATACAGGAGAGGCAGTTGTTGAGAGGGGTGATGTCTGGAGCTGAGGGGTAAGTGTGGTGCAGAAGAATATCATCAGCGTAGTAGTACGCAGAGACACAGTGTTGTTGGACCAGAAGGGTGAGAGGGGCCAGAAAAATGTTGAAGAGGAGAGGGATGAGGATGGAGCCTTGAGGGACTCCACAGCAGAGGGGAGTGACTGGCGAGTGAGAACACAGAAGGACCTTGAAGCTAGGAAAGAACGAAACCAGTGGAGAACAGAACTACTGACCCCGGCATTAGAAAAGCAAGTAAGGAGTGTGGGGTGATCAACAAGATCGAAAGCTGAGGACGGGTCCATGGAAACTGCAATAGAGTAAAGCCCACAGTCGTGAGAGGCATGAAGCTCGTTGAGGAAAGAAAGGAGGAGGATGTGCCCGGAGTGGAAGCCAGATTGACGAGGGTGCAAAGTAAGAGTGGTGTCGAGGTGGGATGAGAGCTGCAAAAAAACTAGTTTCTCCAGAAGTTTTGAGAAAAGGGAGGTTGGAGATAGGGCCAGTTTGCAGGAACGGAGGGGTCCAGTGAGGGTTTCTTGAGGATAAGGTGGATTATGGCGTGCTTCCAGGGGGTGGGAAAAAGACCTGGGAAAGGCTAGACTTGAAAATAGCCAGGACAAATGAGATGAGGGCAAGAGAGGGCTCACTGAGCTAGCGAGAGGGGATATGGTCAAGTGGACAGGTAGTCTTGCGGGAGGAGGAAAGTGCTTTGGTCAATTCAACAGGAGTGATAGGATGGAAGCAGAGCCAGCGGTGAGAGAGGGAAGGGTTCTCAGAGGAGGAGGAGGGGGGAAGGGAGGGTTCAGGGGAGGATGGGGGGAACGTGGAACGGAGAGCCAGGATCTTATCGCTGAAGTGAGTTGCGAAGAGAGCAGGGTCAGGAGGGCAACAGGAGAGACCGGGGAGGGGAGGAAGTGAGGAGCTGATAGGGAACGAAGGATTGAGTAAAGCTGGCAGGACGAGTTAGAGGAGGAGGAGATGAGATTAGAGTAGAAGGAGTGTTTAGCGGCATGGACAAAAGAGCGGTACTGGGAATGACAGAGGCGGAAGTAAGATAGGGAGTCTTTAGAAGTGCGCTTGCGCCATAGAAACTCAATGTGGCGAAGGCGAGAACGATGGAGAAGGCCCGGGTGAAATCACGGATGGAGATTAGGCTGATGGGAGTGGGAAACCAAGCGATGTGGGGCAAGAATGTTGAGGGCGGAGAGAAGGTTGGAATTCCAGGTCTGGACCTGACAATCGGGAGTGAGGGAATGAAAGTCGGGTGCGAAGAGGGTATCTGCGGAAGGGATTTGCTGGAGAGTAATGGGCGTAATTCGGCATGAGAATGCACGTGAGGGGGGAACACTGGCCAGGAGGAGGGGGTGGGAAAGAGGGGAGCTTACAGAGGAAAAGGAGACAGAAGTGGTCTGCCCAGGGGACTGGAAATGCAGACAGGGCCCGAGGGGGTAAAGGGAGAGGGAGAAGGCAAGATCATAAGATCAAGGGTATGGCCGGCAGAGTCGGTGGAAAAAAGGATGTGTTGGTGGAAAGAGGGATCAAAAAGGAGGGCTAGGAAGGAAAGATCATGAGGACTGGAGCAGAAGTCTGAATGTACATTGAAATCTCCAACAAGGACAATGTGGGTAAAGAGGAGGGAAACCTCGGAGAGAGTAAGGAGAAGGGAATCCCAGACATAGGGCTGGAGGGCAGGTGGGGTGTAGATGAGAAGGAAATGGATTGGGGGGGACATATCAAGATGGAGAAGGAGGGATTCAGGGTAATGCAAGGTGCGGGGAGAGAGCTCATGGACAGGAAGAGAAGAGCGGAAAATAGCCACTACCCCTCCCCTGGACCGGCGAGAGCGGAATAACCCGGGGGGAGGCAGAATTGGAGAAGTGGTTCTTCACCCTCTTGGAGCCAAGTTTCTGAGAGGAAGAAGAAGTCGAGGGTGTGCTGTAGAATAAGGTCATGGATCGGGATAGCCTTGGAATGTAGGGAACGGCATTTGAGAAGGGTCAGGTGTAGAAAGGGGACTAGAGGAGGAGGGGAAAATGGGTAGGGAGAGAGGAACAGCAGGAAAGGAGGTTGGATGGGGAATGCATGGGGAAGGGCAAGGGGGGTGTGGAAACCGGTACTGGATGCCAGCCCCAATGAACAGGGATGGAACCATGGAGAGATTGTGTGAGGCTTGCCATGTTTTTCCCATATGTTTTGGGATGAATACTGAAGAGACCTCTGGTGGCTGAGGCAAATAAAGACATGGGAATGATGTCATTGAAACCTGGGCTTTTCATTGTTTTTGTCTCCACCAGCCTGCTGGTAGGGAAATGCAACCCACTTGTCTGGACTGGTCTAGCAGGACTCAAGGAAAGGACATTAACTGGTAAGTAAAATGTCACCACCTGCCTCAGTGTCACTCCTTTCCTTTCTTTGAAGTCCACTCCATCCACCTTTTTACTCTGGATAGCTGCCATTTATCGACACCCCTCCTCCCCTGATAAGTCCACCTCTACCTTTCTCATTGATATGATGCGTAGCTTTCCTTCTTTCTGAATTCATCTTCCCCCTCCTTTATTCTTAGGGATTTTAACATTCATGTTGTTAACCCCTCTGACCCTCATGCCTTAAAGCTCCTTACCCTTACCTCATCATTCAACCTCCAGCTGTGCTCTACAGCTCCTACTCACCAGCATGGTTACTGCTTTGACCTTGTCTTTTTCTCTAACTGCTTGCCCTCAAACTTCTGCATCTCAGTTCGTCCCTTATCTGACCATCACCTGATTTATCACTTCACTCTTCATCACCCCCCAGCTCAGTCTCACCCAATCTTCTCCAACCTCTTTAGGAATCCCTATGCTATCGACCCATTGGCTCTATCCACAGCTGTCTCATCATCTCTTTCCTCCACTATGTTATCTGAGTCTGTTGATGAGACAGTATCTTCCTACAACAGTGTACTCTGCTCTGCTCTGGATGCTCTTGCTTTTCCCATGCACATCCTTTACCTTAGTTCTGGCTGTCCTCTAAAATCTACTACCTACGTTCCTGTGCGCTCTCAGCTGAGCGCATTTGGCTAAAATCCCGCACCCTTGCGGACATTCTACACTTCAGATTCATACTACCTCTTTCCAATCAGCCATAGCACTCACCAAACAAGACTATTATGTCCACCTAATTCTCTTGACTCTGATCCTCACTCTTTACGACTCTCAACTCTCTCCTCAAAGTGCCTTTGCCTTCAACCCCTCCTTCCCTTTCTGCCCAGACTTTGGCTATTTCCATGGCAAAGTTCACAAGATTACACTTACTTTGCTCCCAACTCTCTTCCTCATCTTCTATCACCCTTCCTTCCTTGACACTGTGTCCTTGCTTGGTTTTAAGGGCTCTGTTCTGTCCTGGTTCTCTTCTTATCTCTTCCACCACACTTTTAGTGTATGTTTTGGTGGGTCCTCCTCTACTGCTAGCCCTTAAAACAAAGCGAGGACAAGGTATCAAGGAGAAGGTTGTGGTCAACTGTGTTGAAAGCAGCAGAAAGGTCGAGAATCGAGTAAAGGCCCTTGGATTTTGCCAGGAACAAGTCATGGTAGACTTTGGCAAGAGCCGTTTCAGTAGAATGTAAAGGACGAAAGTGAAATTATAAAGGATCCAGGAGGGCTTAAGAGAAGAGAAAGTTGAGGCAACGGCAGTGGACTGCACGTTCAAGTAGTTTAGAAACTAAGGGGAGGAGGGAGATGGGTCGATAGTTAGGACAGGTAGGATCTAGAGAGGGTTTCTTGAGGAGAGGTGTAACCACAGCATGCTTGAAGGCTGCTGGGACATTTGCATTGGAGAACGATAGGTTGAGAATATGAGAGATGGAAGCAACAACCGTGGAGGAGGTGGGGCTTAGGAGATGGGTGAGAATAGGATCAGGGGAGTAGGTAGTGAGTTGGAAGGTGGAAAGAGGAGGAAAGAAGGTGCAAAGAAGGAGGAAAAAAGCTGTGTGGTTTCCTCCTCAGAGATGGGAGCAGATACAATGACAGAATTAAAAATGGCATGGGATAGACACAGTGGATCCCTTTATAGAAACAGGATAAAATCAAAGTAAACTTAACTGTCTCTGATATCTCAACAAGTAGAGGTGCCCTGCACAGAGCAGTGGGTACTCTCCTAAACAAAGGCATGAGGAAGGGTGACCTGCACGGAGCGGCGGGCACACCTACTCTTGCCACCTTGATGGGCAGACTAAATGGACCATACTGGTCTTTATCTGCCGTCATATACTATGTTACTATGTTAGATCATAGAAAAGGAAGAAAGGGTGGTGTATAGGACGAAGGGTCAGCCGGACCGTTAGCCAGATGGATCCGAAGTAGGCCCTTCCTCTGTCCAGCAGGGGAAGAAATACCCAGAGAGACATATCATATTCCAATAAAAGAAACACACAGGGAAGACTTACACTTCCCAATAAAATCTCACCTTATGCAGGACAGCACGCTCGCACATGGTAATAACTATCTCACAGATTTTTCTTTGCAAAAAAGATCCTTTATTTATTTATTCCCTATCTTACAGAAACAAAAAGACTAAGAACAAAGGAAAAGCAGTCCAGTGGAATTACAGATCTTGCTACCTCTCACAGCAAACAAACAGGGTCATTCTGTATTTATCTCAGATGCAGATCTCTAAACAGCTACAAGCAAGAATGTTTGGTTCTGCCTTACTTCCTGACTCAGAAATAGCAAACAAAAGTACATCCTTCTGGCCTGTCTATTAACAACAAGTGAGAGAACGTATTGTGGCAGGTGTAGGCCTGTGATCCACTTCGTCTGACATAAGCAGGCAAGCCTAGCTAGCTTGACCTGTAAATGAAGCTAGTGGAGAGGCCTATGGGAATTGCACATCCCCCAATATGCTCCTGTAGAGCTGGAACATATCAAGAGTGTTGAATTAGCTTAGATAAGCTGAACTGGAAGATGGAAAAATACAGAAAAATATGTTTAAAAGTCACTGATAAGAAAAGTACATCTGCAAGGGATTTAATTAGGACTGCTGACAGATAAGTTACAGAGCCCTGCTCCCCTACATGCACAAATTGGCTCAATGGCCTTGGAAGTATGAAAGTAACAAGTTGATGAACTGGCCATTGTAATTGGGACTAGAAGGGGGGTGAGCAGGTGCTGAGCCCACTGAAAGAACATAATTGGATAATCATATCAGTACCGGGACCAATAGAAGGGGTACGGGAGGTACGGGAGGTTACCGGGACCAATGAAATGTTTTTCTATACCTAGAATGGAGTAAAAGTCTATAAAAGTTGTTGTATTGCCAGAGAACATTGCTCAGCCATTTTGAAATTGACTTTGCTTGAGACTTGTGCACAAATAAATGATTTGGACCTTCTGAACAGACTCCTGGTATTATTGGTTTGTCTGCGCTCTGCTGCTACATATTCTTGGTGCGTTGGCCGGGAAGTTGTGGAATCAGAGTGTATATAGGGCAATATACCACGACTTTCCGCCTCTATAGGCTTGGTCCTGCCGGGATCGCGCCCTTCCGACGGGGGCTACTCCCTGGCGCCGCCGGTCCCTTGCATCGGAGGGAGCTGGTCGGACCTCGGCAGGTGCTGAGCCCGGCTGGAGCCAACGCCTCGAACCCGAGTGAGGGGAGTCCGAGGTCCAACTCATGCGCCTGCTTGGGAAGTTTGAGGACCGGATCCGGTGAGTAGAGTTTTGATTTGTTATGTCTAGACAGATAAGAAAGAGCAGTGCTGCCATTTGAACTTGGAATTTGGAAATTGGTAAGAGAGCCTGATCACCTCTCCAAGACGGGCCGAGTAACCCTGCATGAGTATTCGCAGGGCGAAACCCCCATCTTTTTGTATTTTGGAAATTGAATAAGACTAGTCAGAATAGATAGAAATGAATGCATTCTGGGATACGTTGCTAGCATGATTGTGTGAATGAAGTGTGGATGAGAGGTCTGGCAGCACGGACCAAGTGAAGGCGGACCCCTGAGTAGCGCATTTCCTGACCGGGCGACCGCGTTCGGGTCGCGAAAAGGGGGAAGCGATTGTCGTCTTGTCTTGTTATTTGTTCTCCTTATACGTTTCCAGGGCCGTGAGGACCCCTTACCCACGGTCCGCCCTCCTTTTCCCTTTTGTCTGTTGTTGCGCGCACACATCGAAATGGGAGGGGCGGGGTCTACTAGGAACACTCCATTAGAATGTATGATCGCACATTTTAAAGAGGGATATTCTGGAGATTATGGTATTAAAATGACAGCAGCCCGGTTACAGATTTTGTGTACTAGGGAGTGGCCCGATCTAGACCCTACCTGGCCCCGAGAGGGAACTTTTAATGTAGAAATTATTCAGTTAGTACACCGTAGATTGCGGATAGCGCACCCCGATCAGTACCCCTATATAGATTCCTGGTTAAGTATTTGTGAAGATCCGCCCCCTTGGGCGCAGCGCTGTTATGAAGAACAGTGCAGAATACTGTTAGCAAAGACAGACTATAGTCAGAAAACAGAACAGTCTAGAACGGAAGGGCAGGATAAGAAGTCCAGGAAGAAGCCCATCCTGGTAGATCCTGATTCCCCAGAAATGGTTCCCCGACAGCCTCGAACCCCAGGCCCAATAAGAGCTGCCCGGCGTCCCGCCCCAGAAACCCCGAGACAGCCGAGGCGGGACCCCACCCCAGAGCCATCACCCAAAGAGCAGGAAGATGAACCCTTTTTACTTGAAGGTGAATCGTCCGGGACAGAAAAAGAAGAGTCAGATACAGAAATAGAGCAATTAGACACTGAAACTTCCATAAGTGATACTGACAGTGTAAAAATGGTAGCCAGCGCTAGTTTGCCAGTGAAAAGCACATCCAAAGTGAAACATGTAGAAAAGAAGAAGGTGACCCCTGATAAGACAGTTACGAAAATATCCCTTAGATCCCAAAAGACATCTACTGCCAAGATGATGCCCTTACGGCAAGTCCCAGGAATGCCCATAAAGAATGATGATGATGAGGTGGTAGCGGGACCCCTGAGTTATGTGTATGTCCCTTTCTCTACAACTGATTTGTTAAATTGGAGGACGCATTATGCCTCCTATACCAATAAACCCTTAGAGCTTACAGAATTAGTGACTACTATTATGGAAACCCACCAACCCACTTGGGCAGATTGCCGCCAGCTCCTGACCACTCTATTCACGACAGAGGAGTGGGCACGAATTAGAAAAGCAGCTATTGATTGGCTGGCGGATAACCCTGTAGCTCCGGGACCAGGGACGGAAAGAATAGACCATCGGGAAGCGGCCCAGAGAGAATTCCCGAATGAAGACCCCCGATGGGATCCAAACACAGAGCTAGGATAAGAACATAAGAAATGCCATACTGGGTCAGACCGAGGTCCATCAAGCCCAGTATCCTGTTTCCAACAGTGGCCAATCTAGGTCATACGTACCTAGCAGTTTCCCCAAAAGACACAGGTTCTGCAGTGCTTGTACTAGGCCAAGCATTGATATCCTGGGTCCCTTTTTAATAGTGGTTTATGGACCTTTCCTCCAGGAACTTGTCCAAACCTTTTTTAAACCCAGCTATACTAACAGCCCTTACTACATCCTCCGGTAACAGATTCCAGAGTTTGATTACACGTTGAGTGAAGAAATATTTTCTCCTATTTGTCTTAAATAGTTTACCCTGTAGCTTCATTACATGTCCCCTAGTCCTTCTATATTCTGATAGCGTAAACAATTGATCCACGTTTATCCGTTCCACTCCATTCATTAATTTATACACCTCTATCATATCTCCCCTCAGCCGTCTCTTTTCTAGGTTAAAGAGCCCTAACCTTTTTAGCCTCTCTTCATAGGAGTAGCCTTCCATCCCCTTCACCAATTTGGTGGCTCTTCTCTGTACTTTTTCTAATAACTCTATGTCCTTTTTAAGATACGGTGACCAGAATTGCACACAATATTCAAGGTGCGGTCGTACCATGGAGCGATACAGAGGCATTATAATATCCTTTGTTTTATTCTCCATCCCTTTCCTTATGATACCTAGCATTCTATTTGCTTTCTTGGCCGCCGCTGCACACTGGGCGGAGGGTTTTAACATGTTATCCACGATGACTCCTAAATCTTTTTCCTGGGTGGTGGTTTCTAATGTGGAGCCTTGCATCGTGTAACTATAGTGTGGGTTGTTCTTTCCTAGGTGCATAACTTTGCACTTGTCCACATTAAATTTCATCTGCCATTTGGATGCCCAGTCTTCCAATTTATCCAGATCCTCCTGCAGTTTTCCACAATCCTCTTGGGTTTTAACAACTTTAAACAGTTTTGTGTCATCTGCAAATTTGATAACCTCACTAGTTATTCCCTTTTCCAGGTCATTTATGAATATGTCAAAAAGTAGCGGACCCAGTACAGATCCCTGGGGTACTCCGCTATTCACCTTTTTCCATTGGGAATATTGGCCATTTAGCCCTACCCTCTGCTTTCTATCTTTTAACCAGTTCCCGATCCACAATAGTACACTGCCTCCTATCCCATGACTTTTTAGCTTCGCCAAAAGTCTCTGATGGGGGACCTTGTCAAAAGCTTTCTGAAAGTCCAGATACACTATATCAACCGACTCACCTTTGTCTACCTGTTTATGCACACCTTCAAAAAAACATAACAGATTAGTAAGACAAGATCTTCCTTGTCTAAAGCCATGTTGGCTGTCTCCCATTAGGCCATGACTATCTACATGCTGTGTAATTTTGTTCTTTATGATGGTTTCTACCATTTTCCCTGGTACTGACGTCAGGCTCACCGGTCTGTAATTTCCCGGGTCACCCCTGGAACCCTTTTTAAAAATTGGTGTTACGTTGGCGACCCTCCAATCTTCAGGTATTACAGATGATTTTAATGAAAGTTCACAGATTACCAATAACAGGTCTGCAATCTCATATTTCAGTTCTTTCAACACTCTGGGATGTATACCATCCGGTCCAGGTGATTTGCTCCTATTCAGTTTATCAAATAGTTGTAATATATCTTCCCGGTGTAGCGATATTTCTCTCAATTCCTCTGCAGTATCACCTTTAAATACCACTTCAGTCTTGGGTAACATCCCTACATCTTCCTCAGTAAAGACCGAAGCAAAGAATTCATTCAGTCTCTCTGCTATAGCCTTGTCTCCTCTTACTGCCCCTTTTACCCCTCTATCATCTAATGGTCCAATTGACTCTCTCACAGGCCTTTTGCTACGAATGTACTTGAAAAAGTCTTTATTTCGTGTTTTTGCTTCCGTAGCAAGTTTCTTCTCAAATTCCCGCTTTGCCTGCCTTATCAATGCTTTGCATTTAACTTGCCAGTGCTTGTGCTGTTTCCAGTTTTCATCATTTGGCTCTTTTTTCCATTTCCTGAAGGTTGCTCTTTTGGCAGCAACAGCCTCTCTGACCTCACCTTTAAACCATGCTGGCAGTTTTTTGGACTTTCTTCCACTTTTCTTAATGCGTGGAATACAGCTGGTCTGGGCTTCGAGGATAGTATTTTTAAATAACACCCAAGCTTGCTGTAAGTCTTTAACCTTTGGAACCGCTCCTTTTAGTTTTTTCTGAACTATATTCCTCATTCTATCATAGTCTCCCTTTTGAAAGTTAAAAGGTAGTACTGTGGATTCCTTTACTATCTGTCCTCCACTGATTAAATCAAACATGATCATACTATGATCACTATTGCCAAGTGGTCCCAACACCCTTATTTCTTGCACCAGATCTGGCGTTCCACTAAGGACTAGGTCCAGTATGGCTTCCCCTCTGGTCGGTTCATGAATCAGTTGCTCCAAGAAGCAGTCATTTATTTCATCTAGAAACTTTATCTCTTTAGCTTGTCCTGCTGTGACACTGTCCCAGTCGATACCGGGGTAATTGAAATCACCCATTATTACTACTCTGTTGTGGCTTTTGTTAGCTTCCTTGATTTCTTTGAGCATTTCATCATCCATTTGTTCATTCTGGCCAGGTGGTCGATAGTATACTCCCACTGCCATCACCTTCCCCTTCATAAATGGAATTTCAATCCATAGAGATTCTACAGCAAATTTTGTTCCCTGCAAAACTTTAATCCTTTCTGACTCAATGCCCTCTCTAACATAGAGCACAACCCCTCCACCAATTTGTTCAGCTCTATCATTACGATATAGTTTGTATCCAGGTATCACAGTGTCCCACTGGTTATCCTCCTTCCACCATGTCTCTGAGAGTGCAATCATATCTAACCTCTCATTTAGTGCTATATATTCTAATTCTCCCATCTTATTGTTTAGACTTCTAGCATTGGCATACAAGCATTTTAGAGACTGTATTTTATTAATATTAATCTGGCTATTGGTAGGCATGGGTAATTGGGAATCCTTATGCTCTGTCTGCTCCTTACTCAAGGGCATTTGGGCTACTATACTCCCTTTTGGAACCTCACTGCTTTTGGTAGTATCCTTCAAGGATACCTTTGTCCGAACCATGCGCTCCTGGGTGACTGTCGGCTTTCCCCTATTTTCTAGTTTAAAAGCTTCTCTATCTCTTTTTTAAAGGTTAATGCCAGCAGTCTGGTCCCATCCTGATTAAGGTGAAGCCCATCCCTTCGGAAGAGCTAGCCCGTTTTCGCCAAGGCTTTCTACAAGGTCTGAAAAGGGGGGGCCAGAAAGCTATGAACCTTTCCAAAGTTGCAGGAGTTATTCAAGGTATAGATGAGAGCCCCGCAGAATTTCATGAAAGATTAACTGAAGCATACAGAATGTATACTCCCTATGATCCCGAGGCACCAGGAAGTTTATGTATGGTGAATTCTGCTTTTGTAAACCAGTCTCAACCAGACATTAGACGTAAATTACAAAAATTAGAAGGGTTTGCGGGCATGAATACAACTCAGTTACTGGAAGTGTATGTGAATCGTGATAATGAAAGGCAGAGAGAATGTGATCGAAAGATGAAGAAGAAAGCTGATTTTTTGGCTGCGGCCATAGTTGAACAGAAAAGGGGAGGTATCCCTAGTCGACGGAGCAGAGGAAGGGGGCGGGGCCGAGGAGGAGGCCGGCCCCAGCAGTTAGGCGTAAACCAATGCGCCTATTGCAGAGAAGAAGGACATTGGAGAGATGCATGCCCGCAACTCGAAGACGCCCAGCAAGATGACGAAAACAATCATCAGTGGCGAGAAGAAAGACGAGGCTGTCCCCGAAACCGCGGAGGAGCCAATCGAGAACAATTCCAGCGAGAAAGAGGAGGAGCCATACAAGCATTGACTACGACAATCCATAATGAAGATGACGTGGATTAGGACAGACCGGGCTCTGAGTTTGCTTTAGGTCTCCAGGAGCCTATGGTCGGAATACAAATAGGAGACCAAGTTATGAACTTTATGGTTGATACTGGCGCAGAACATTCAGTAGTAGACAGAAAAATAGCCCCATTTTCTACAAAAGCAGTCACCATCATAGGAGCAACTAGTTTACCACTGTTATCCAAGATTATGTAGCAAATGTTGTAAATAGTTACCCCTGTTATCCAAGTTTCTTACCCTGTTATCTGTAAACTCATACATGTTATCTGTAAACTCATACATGTTATCTGTACTGAGCATTTTTGTTCCATGTAAACCGCGCTGATGCTGAATAGTGCGGTATAGAAGAGACCGTAAATAAATAAATAAATAAATAAACTGGTGCCAAAGCTACAAAATCTTTTCTTCAGAATCGTATATGCATTCTAGGAGGACAGCAAATAACTCATCAATTCCTTTACATGCCCGAATGTCCAGTACCACTGCTGGGATGAGACATGTTAGCCAAACTTCAAGCGCAAATATCTTTCTCTGAAAAAGGAGAAATGCAAATGACAGTAAATCCCCAAGTCAAATCAGCAGGAATGATGTTGCTGACAGTTCCCCGAGAAGAAGAATGGAGGTATTATATTGATGACTCTGTCCGAGACACTTATTTTGAACAAACTCTAAAGAACATTCATGCACCACCTGGAGCATGGGCAGAAGGCAGTCCTCCAGGCCTAGCCAAACATATAGCTCCAGTGATTGTAACCCTTAAGCCTAGTGCTACACCAGTACACGTCAAACAGTACCCTCTCCCAAGAGCTGCAATTGAAGGCATTCATCGCCACTTACAAAGATTACTCGAATACGGCCTACTGAAAGTATGTCAATCCCCATGGAACACTCCACTTTTGCCAGTAAAGAAACCTGGGACAGATGATTACCGCCCAGTGCAAGACCTAAGGAGAGTGAATGATGCAGTTGAAACTATACATCCAGTTGTACCCAATCCTTACACTCTTCTAGGACTGATACCTGCTGAAGCTACCCATTTTACTGTACTAGATCTAAAAGATGCATTCTTTTGCATAAGATTAGCCCCTGCAAGCCAAATATTGTTTGCATTTGAATGGCAGGACCCCATCTCTGGAAGAGGGGGCCAACTCACATGGACACGATTACCCCAAGGATTCAAGAATTCGCCTACCATCTTTAGTGCTGCACTGAATCAAGACCTTTCAAGCTATCCAGTGGCCCCGGGGAAGAGAGTGCTTCTCCAATACGTGGACGATTTGCTGATAGCTGCCGTATCAGAAAGTGAATGTATACAAGCCACCAAAGATCTCTTGCAGTTACTAGATGAAGCTGGATATAAAGTTTCCAAAGCAAAAGCACAACTGTGTCAAAAAGAAGTGAAATACTTGGGTTTTCGTATAACCCAAGGAAGCCGAAGATTGGGCAGAGAGAGAAAAGAAGCAGTATGTAGAATTCCAACCCCAACAACCAGAAAGCAAGTCAGAGCCTTTCTGGGAGCGGCAGGATATTGCCGGATCTGGATACCCAACTTCGCCCAAATTGCCAAACCACTGTATGAAGCCACAAAAGGAGAAGAAAAGTCGCCACTGGAGTGGGGACTCGAGCAGGATACAGCCTTCAAGAAGTTAAAGGAAGAATTAATGTCATCGCCAGCACTTGGACTACCAGATGTTCACAAGCCTTTCCACTTGTTTGTACATGAAGCACAAGGAAATGCCTTAGGCATGTTGACTCAGAAATTGGGAAATTGGGAGCGACCTGTAGCATACCTATCGAAACAGTTGGACACTGTGGCCAAAGGATGGCCACCTTGCCTGAGAGCAGTTGCAGCTACAGCATTATTAGTGAGTGAAGCAGACAAGCTCACATTAGGACAGAACATACGAGTCACTGTGCCACATGCAGTCCTTGCCCTCATGGAACAAAAAGCAAATTACTGGCTCACCAATTCCCGAATGTTGAAATATCAAAGCATGTTATGTGAAAACCCACAGATACAATTGGAAGTGAGTCATGCCTTGAATCCAGCCACCTTGATACCCATTAGTGAAGAACTCCCAGAACATGACTGTATCGAAGTCATGGACACTGTATTCTCCAGCCGACCTGACCTGACAGATGTGCCCATAGATAATCCTGACCAGATTTATTATGTTGATGGGAGCAGTCTCATCCTCGATGGACGACGCTGTGCCGGATATGCAGTTGTCACTCAACATGAAGTAGTTGAGTCATCAGCTCTAGCCTCAGGCACATCAGCCCAAAAAGCCGAATTGATAGCACTCACCAGAGCATTATTACTAGGAGCAAAACTTCTGCTAAATGTATATACAGATTCCAAATATGCCTTTACTACCTTACATGCCCATGGAGCTCTCTATAAAGAACGAGGGCTCATCACATCCGGAGGAAAATCAGTCAAGTATGGCCCCGAGATACTGATGTTACTTGATGCAGTTTGGGCCCCAACTCGTGTAGCTGTCATGCATTGCAGAGGACATCAAGCAGGAAAAGGAGAAGTTGCCCGAGGAAATAGGTTTGCAGATGCCTCAGCACGACAAGCAACTATGACGGGACAGATTACACCACAAGCTATGCCAATGCAAGCAGCATTGTTTCCAGTACCTTTAAACTTATGGACACCACGATATACCACCAAAGAATTGGATTACTATTGTAACAAGGAAGATGGAGTACTGAAAGATGGATGGATTGAGCTGCCACCAGCAGAGGGCAGTCAACCCCCTGGACAAATAGTAATTTCCGAACTGTTAGGACCATCCTTTGTCAAAGCCTTTCACGAAGCCACCCACTATGGGAAAAGTGCTATGGAAAAAGCACTCAGACCACATTTTTACATCCCTCTATTGACAACCATATCAGCTTCAGTAGCACGTCAATGTCTAACTTGTGCCAAAAATAATGCCAAGCAAGGCCTTATAACGGCACCCCGAGTTCAGTCAGGAGGTGTAAACCCCATGCACCACCTCCAAATTGATTTTACCGAAATGCCAAGAGCCAATGGATATCATTACCTATTAGTATTAGTCTGTACTTTCTCTGGGTGGGTAGAAGCCTTCCCAACCAGAACTGAGAAAGCCCGAGAAGTTACCAAAGTCTTGATGAGAGAGATTGTCCATAGGTTTGGAATTCCAGCAGTAATAGGGTCAGACAATGGACCTTCATTTGTCTCCCAGATTACTCAACAGTTAGCAAAAGCTTTGCAGATACAATGGAAGCTCCACACTGCATATAGACCCCAGAGTTCAGGGAAAGTTGAGCGAATGAATCGTACCCTAAAAGCCCAAATGTCTAAGCTTTGCCAGGAGACACATTTGAAGTGGCCCCAAGTGCTCCCAATAGCTTTACTTAGAATACGCTCAGCTCCTGTAAAATCAACAGGATTTTCCCCTTTTGAAATTCTGTATGGTAAACCCCCACCAATAGTGCAGGGAATTAAAGGAAGTTTAGCCCAAATTGGTTCAGAAGTAACCAGGCAAGAACTCCTAGCTCTTAGTTTTGTTCTGCAGACTCTCCATGCGTGGATCCAAGACCAGTTGCCTATCAACTTGACGGAACCTCTGCATCCCTACCAGCCCGGTACCTCGGTGTGGATCAAAGATTGGAAGAAGACACCGTTGGAACCCCATTGGAAGGGACCATACACCGTCATCCTGTCTACCCCAACTGCAGTAAAGGTAGCAGAGATCGACGCCTGGATCCACCACAGCAGAGTCAAGCCCGCCGCTGATCCTGAACCTGAGCAGTGGACAGCAGAACAGCATCTTGATGCACCCTTGCGAGTTACTCTGAAACGGCAACCAGCAACTTAGACACTTTGTCACAGTGCTTTGCAGTAGCCAAGTCTTTCGAAGAGGATTGCTGTTTTCCATGCAGCAGCAGTTTTGTTTCAACGAACCCAATCTGCGTGCGATTTTGCACACTACTTAGATACTACATTGATTAACCATACTTCAAAAGCCAACTGAAATTGTTAAGTTGGTTGATGTGTGATGGACAACTTGAGGATCTTCAATCAACACTCAGCACCCGTTGAATTGCTTCATTAGCGAACGGGACGAAGAAAAGAACGTCGTGGTCAAGATTTGCAAGCTGAGGATTCAGAAGAACTCCAATCAACATGTATCTTTACCTTTGCTTTGCCCTGGTTGCCTGTTTTGGAGGTTTTGAACTGACTTATGCTTTACCTCCATGCACTGCTTGCATTACTTCTACTCGAACTGGACTAAAAGTAACTCAGACTTTGGTTTACCATTCTTATTATACCTGTACTGGAAAAGTGACTCTGTGTATTTATAACACCACTGAACTAAATGTTTGCACCAATGGTAAATCTAGAGTATGCTATAATCCGCATCAGAATCCATCCTATTACACGTTGGAAATACGATGGAAGGATGCAGATGGACCTATAATAGCTGCTACGCCACCACTTAAAGACATTACTAGACCTGTTGTCTTGAATTTCGATGCCTGTAATGTTATAAACAGAGATAGTCGCTCCAACTGTGGTACCTGGGAAAAAGCGTATCGAAATGACCATAAGTATATGTGCCCAGAAGGTGCCATAGGATGGAGAAAGTGTACAGGTAAAAAGGAACCAGGCTATAGTACTGCCCCAGAAGCAGATTACTATTGCCCAAATTGGGAATGTGTTTTTTATGCTACATGGAATAATGGTATAGTTGACGAAAAGATAGATAAACGAATGGCCACTTTAACCAAGTCGACAACAAATGATAAATGTCAGAAAGATGCTTGTAACCCCTTACACTTACGGATACACAATCCCAATGCATGGAAATAAGGATACAAGTTTGGTTTACGTATTGCTGGTGGAGCAGTAGATCCGGGAACCATTGTGTATATCAGATTGAATACCCAAGCCCACAAGTCATCTAAATATCATATCCATAATACCTTCTATGAGGCCATGCATGTAAATAAGTTTGAAATCCCTCATCCTTCTCAGAATTTATTTTTAGAATTAGCCAGAGCAGTAGTATCTAGTCTTAAAATCTCAGATTGTTATTTCTGTGGCGGAACCCAAATGGGTGACCAGTGGCCATGGGAAGCCCAAGAATTGAATTATTCTCTGACTTACAATCAGACTGAATTACACAAGACTACTAGCGAATGGGTGTTAGAGCACTCAATTGTTGGACGTCTTTGCTATACCAGAACTGGACCTCAGTTCACCCAACAGGTAGGACAGCTGGTCTGTCTTAGCCAGAAATTCTATAATGCCACTACTAAAAAGACGTCATGGTGGTCAGGAATCAAACACCCTGAACCTCCTAACCCATTAGCCAGATTTCCTGAACTTGCTGATTTATGGACCAATCTTGCCAAGACCCATGCCTGGCAAGCCCCACCTGGCCTATATTGGATCTGTGGAAACCGAGCTTATGCACGACTCCCGCCACAATGGGGAGGAGCATGTGTCTTAGGGACCATCAGACCTTCTTTCTTTCTTTTAAACACTGAACATGGAGAACAATTAGGATACCCAGTATATACTACCCACCGACACAAAAGAGCATTGAGACAGAAGAGATCACCCCTCCAGGTAGGCAAGTGGGAGAAGTGGAAGGGTGATGATTGGCCACCAGAGAATCATTGAGTATTATGGGCCTGCCACTTGGAATGATGATGGTATGTATGGTTATCGAACCCCAGTCTATATGATTAATCGTATTATCCGCTTACAAGCAGTAGTTGAAATAATAACCAATGAAACTAGCCAAGCTCTTACACATTTAGCTAGACAAAGTACTCAGATGCGCACTGCTATATATCAGAATCGCTTAGCACTTGATTATTTGTTAGCAGCTGAAGGAGGAGTATGTGGTAAGCTGAATTTAACTAATTGCTGTTTAAAAATAGATGATAAAGGTCGAGTCGTTGAAGAAATTGCTAAGGATATGCAAAGACATGCTTATGTGCCAGTACAGACTTGGCACTCATTGAAATTCCCTAACTGGTTTGCTAACCTTTTTTTCATGGCTGGGAGGACTTAAAACTTTCCTCATATTAGTACTAATAGTTGTTGCTGTTATCTTGTTATTACCATGTCTAATCCCATGTTGTATACGATCTATTCATAGTACTATCGAAAGTACAGTAGAGCGGAAGACCGCAACTAAGATTATGGCCTTGTACCAGCCAAGACCTCCTACAGGTAGTCGGAATTCTATGATTACAGCTTAACTATTTTGAAGTGATTTAATTCTCACACCTTATTAAGTAATAGGGTGAGATTAATCAAAGGGGGGAATGTGGCAGGTGTAGGCCTGTGATCCACTTCGTCTGACATAAGCAGGCAAGCCTAGCTAGCTTGACCTGTAAATGAAGCTAGTGGAGAGGCCTATGGGAATTGCACATCCCCCAATATGCTCCTGTAGAGCTGGAACATATCAAGAGTGTTGAATTAGCTTAGATAAGCTGAACTGGAAGATGGAAAAATACAGAAAAATATGTTTAAAAGTCACTGATAAGAAAAGTACATCTGCAAGGGATTTAATTAGGACTGCTGACAGATACGTTACAGAGCCCTGCTCCCCTACATGCACAAATTGGCTCAATGACCTTGGAAGTATGAAAGTAACAAGTTGATGAACTGGCCATTGTAATTGGGACTAGAAGGGGGGTGAGCAGGTGCTGAGCCCACTGAAAGAACATAATTGGATAATCATATCAGTACCGGGACCAATAGAAGAGGTACGGGAGGTTACCGGGACCAATGAAATGTTTTTCTATACCTAGAATGGAGTAAAAGTCTATAAAAGTTGTTGTATTGCCAGAGAACATTGCTCAGCCATTTTGAAATTGACTTTGCTTGAGACTTGTGCACAAATAAATGATTTGGACCTTCTGAACAGACTCCTGGTATTATTGGTTTGTCTGCGCTCTGCTGCTACAGTATGACAGGCATTTGGACAAAAGAGATCAGTGTTAGACATTAGGCACACACACACACATGACACTAGAACAATTTTACATAAGACAAAACTAGCACACACACAAAACTCTCAGACACGACAATAGGGATACCAGGGTCATAAGGAACCCAGGGAATTCATATCCCACACAGCCTTCACTGCACAGGAGACTAACTCCTTGCATATCTGGTCCTGTCACATTATATACCCTTGCTCAGGACCATACTTTTCTTCTGGACATTTTTCTCTAATTAGCTAATTCTTGATCCACCTGTCTAGGGCCCCACTTGTGTGATTTGCCATGTTATTCTACTCATGTCTGTGCCCCTCTCCGTTGACCTTTCTTGGGCCCATGCCTGCAATTATCAGCTTGGGCCTTGTCATATTTATATTGTTATCTAACCTCTGCCCCCCTCACTCAGTTCTTTTTGCTTGGTTCTCTTCTACCCCTCAGTTCCCAAGTAAAATCTCTTTAACTCCCCGTGTTCTGCCAACTATATTGGGGGCCATTTGTTCTTCTTCATGCTAAGCTGACATGTTTATATCTCATGGTTGCCTTTTACGCTCTCTCTCTCTGTCCACCACTTACTGATAAGTCTGTTTTCACATCTTTTACATATGATGTCACATACCTCTGAAAGCTTCACGTACGTACCTCAGTACAATTCCAGCATTTCAGACAACATTTTGATTTCTTATTGTTTTGTGTTACTGTGTGAACCCTTTCTCCTCTGGCTTCCACAGTAGCAGAAGTAGGGGGAGAAAGTTGGGCGTGAAGCAGGGGAGGAGGGGAAGTAACTAACATTGTGGGGAATTGGAGGATGATCTTGTGGATTTTGTCATGGAAATTGTCAGCCAGGGTTTGGGCAGAAGGGAAGGAGGACACAGTGATGGTCAGACAAGAGAGTTAGTCAGATGGACATAATAGTCTTGTTTGGTGAGTGCTATGGCTAACTGAGAGACAAGCATGAATATGAAGTGTAAAAAGTTCGCAAGGTGTGGGATTTGAGCTAAGTATGCTCAGCTGAATGGACACAGGATTACCCAGAGGGACTGCTACAACTGAAAATAAATCTGCACTTGTAAGTATTTATCTTCTGGAATATACTCTGAATCTTGGGGGGAAAAGGGTAATCTTTGGGTTAAAGCAGATAAATCTGTGTATTTTAGAATTCAGTGTGTTTGCTGAGTTAGTACGGTCTTAGTACCACTAGCGAGCTTTTCATTTAAATCAAATCAGAGTATAGCTTAGCATAGAAAATAAAAAAGAGTAAGTAGTTATTGAAATAACTGTTTCTAGAGAGCTTTTTTATTTAAAGCAGAGTATAGCCTAGCATACAAGTAGAATAAATAGTTTGAGTACAAATAACTAAATATGTTTCTAGTGACCTTTACAAAGTGGCCTTCCAGTTAGGAGGCAAAAGATCTTAAATAGGTTTTAGGGGCAAGTGACAGATCAAAGGGGCAATTTGAAAGGCCCCCCTCTATCAAACCAAGGGCTGTGTGAATCACCCAGGAAATTAGTAAGGCTTCAGCTTAGAAGCACAGGTCAGGGCACTGTGTAGCAAGACAGCTTTTAAGTCTTTCCCTCCCTCCCATCCCAACTCCCACCCTCCTCAGGGATAATGTTAGCTTGATAGGCCCTTAAACCTAGTAAAAGGAGGAAGTGCCCATAATCACTTTCAGGTGTGGCTGGTTATCCTCATCAGGAATACATTTATTAAGGACCTGAGATTAATTATTCTTGAGGTGAAAAAAGTCAATTTATTGCATAAGATATAGTTGTATTAGTATAGGTATCCCCAGCAAACATAAGTAAGTAAACAATTTTAATATCTGAACAAAACCTTAAAACAGCAGTCCAGCAGCGAGATGGGGGCTTTCCAGTCTTTTGCATTGAGTGTCGCATGCATGATTTTCTCCTAGTTAGTGGAGGGGTCTTACCTGTGGACTAGGTGCAAGGAGCTCTTTGTTCTCAGGAAACTAGTCTGATAGCTGGAGGCTAGAATAGCAGACTTGGAGAACATAAGGAAGACGAGAGGAATATAGATGAGACCTACAGGGATGTAATACTGAAGTCCACCTCCAGTCTGGCAGCCTCCCTGTTGCTTTGGAGGAGAGAGGTCACGTGACAGGGGAGCATCACCCTGGTGTGGTAGAAAATGATCCTTTAGCTAGGACCTGTCCTCCAGGTGATGTAAAACCCTCTCGCACCAAGGAGGTTTCTCCAGGGCCATATGCTCATGAGGGAAGGGTCAGGACGGCCGTTATAGTTGGTGATTCAGTCATTAGGCATGTAGATAGCTGGGTGGATGTGAGGATCACCTGGTAATATGCCCACCTGGTGCGAAGGTAGCAGACCTCACATGCCACCTAGACAAGGTTTTAGATAGCACTGGGGAAGAGTCTGTTGCCTTGGTACATGTTGGTACCAATGACATAGGAAAGTGTGGTAGAGAGAGGTTCTGGAGGCCACTTTAGGCTTTTAGGTAGGAAGTTGAAATCCAGAACTTCCAGGACCCAAAAGGCAGGCAGGACCCAAAAGGTGGGCAGAGCTCCGGAGTCTCAATGCGTGGATGAGATGATGGCGCAAAGAAGAGGGTTTTGGATTTGTTAGGAACTGGGGGACATTCTGGCGAAAGGAGGGGCTTTTCCAAAGGATGGGTTTCACCTTAAGTGGGATGGAATCAGGCTGCTGGCATTAACTTTAATAAGGGGAGAGAGCAGCTTTTAAGCTAGATAATAGGGGAAAGCCAACAGTCGCCCAAGAGCACATGGTTCGGAACGATGTAAAATAATAAAATGCAGAATTACCTATAAAGCGCTCCTTATCACATTCAAGGCCTTCTATAAAATATCGCCATCAACAATCTCTGACCTAATCTGTCAAGCACCTAGTACAAGATCAAGAAGACTTCTCACGGAAAACATGCTAGTCATACCCAGCGAATCCACAAATTGGTCCCAATCAACGATCAACAGGGCATTTAATTCTTTTGCCCCTAGATGTTGGAATAAACTCCCCCCAGATATTAGAGCAATACGAGATATTAAACAATTCAGAAAGGCTATCAAGCACTATTTATTCACGGAATACTTTCAGCCACCGTAACTTAGATCACCTGCAACAAATACCTCCAGTTCATAACAAAAACCCAAATGCACTAGAATTAATTAATGTAGTTGTATATACATTTCTAAATACGGATGTCTTTGTTGATTTTATGTAAATAGTTAATGGAATTGTATTATAAATAGTGTATCCCTTTTTATCCAAGTTCTTAACCTGTTATCTGTAAACTCATACTTGTTTAAATGCACTGAGTTGTTTTGTTCCATGTAAACCGCACTGATGCCAAATAGTGCGGTATAGAAGAAACTTTAAATAAATAAAATAAATGTATCTGTGAACTATACTAGCAAAAAGATTGAAGTTACGGCATATCAACAGAGAGGTTCCAATAAAGACAAATGTAACCCAAATGCCCTTTAGTACAGAGCTTAAAGATTCCAAATTACCCCTGCCTACGGATAACCAGATTAGTATGAATAAAATGTGACTTCTAAAATGCTTGTATGCAAATGCTAGAAGTCTAAAAAGTAAGATGGGAGAGTTAGAATATACAGCACTAAATGAGAGGTTAGAAATGATTGGCATCTCAGAGGAGGACAACCAATGGGACACTGTGATACCTGGGTACAAGTTATATTGCAATGATAGAGTGAATCAAATTGGTGGAGGGGTTGCGCTCTGTTAGAGAGGGCATTGAGTCACACAGGATTAAAGTGTTTCAAGAAACAAAATACATGGTAGAATCTCTATGGATTGAAATTCACTGTAAAAGGGGGAAGGGAAAGGTGATGGTAGTGGGGGTGTACTACCAACTGCCTAGCTAGAATTAATAGTGGATGATGAAATGCTCAAAGAAGTTAGGGAAGCTAACAAAAGTTACAATACAGTAATAATGGATGATTTCAATTACCCCAGTATCAACTGGGTCAGTGTCATGCAGGATATGCTAGGGAGATAGTCTCTAGATGAAATAAACGACTGCTTCTTGGAGCAGCTGATTCATGAAAAGACAAGCGGGGAAGCCATTTTGGACCTAATCCTTAATGGAACACAAGATCTGGTACAAGAGATAAAGGTGTTAGGGCCACTTGGCAACAGTGATTATAGCATGATTACATTTGATTTAATAAATGGAAGCAAGACTGCAAGGAAATCCACAGTACTACCTTGTAACTTTCAAAGGGAGACTATGATAAAATGGGGAAAATAGTTAAGAAAAAACTAAAAGGAACAGCTGCAAAGGTTAAAGATTTACATCAAGCTTGGGCGATGTTTAAAAATACTATCTTGGAAGCCCATACCAACTGTATTTCACACTAAGAAAGGTGGAAGGAAGTCCAAAAAACTGCCAGCATGGTTTAAAGGTGAGGTCAGAGAGGCTGTTGTAGCCAAAAAAGCATCTTCAAGGAAATGGAAATATGAGCCAAATGATGAAAACGGGAAACAACATAAGCACTGGCAATTTAGATGCAAAGCATTGATAAGGCAGGCAAAGAGACAATATGAAAAAAAGCTTGCCGTGGGAACAAAAACGCTTAAGAAAAACTTTTTCCAAGTACATTTGTAGCAAAAAAACCTGTGAGAGTCAGTTGGACCATTAGAAGATAGAAAGGTAAAAGGGGCACTAAGAGGGGACAAGGCCATAACAGAGAGACTGAATGAATCCTTTGGTCTTTGAAGAAGATGTAGGGAAGTTACCCATGACTGAAATGGTATTTAAAGGTGATGCATCGGAAGAACTGAAATAAACTGGGAAGATATATTACAACTATTTAATAAACTAAACAGTAGCAAATCACCTGGACTAGATGGTATACACCTGAGGGTGTTGAAAGAACTGAAATATATGAGATTGCAGACCTACTATTAGTAATCTGTGAATGATCATTAAAATCATTTGTAGTACCGGAAGATTGGAGAATGGCCAATGTAACGCCAATTTTTAAAAAGGGTTCCAGGGGTGATCCGGGAAACTACAGGCCAGTGAGCCTGACATTAGTACTGGACAAAATGGTAGAA
This sequence comes from Ichthyophis bannanicus, assembly GCA_033557465.1. Classification (NCBI taxonomy): domain Eukaryota; kingdom Metazoa; phylum Chordata; class Amphibia; order Gymnophiona; family Ichthyophiidae; genus Ichthyophis; species Ichthyophis bannanicus. The sequence continues at coordinate 23,834,886 of CM066046.1, forward strand.
ACCATCATAAAGAATAAAATTACTGAGCATGTAGATAGTCAATGTTTAATGGGAGAAAGCCAATGTGACTTTAGCTAAGGAAGGTCTTTTCTTACAAATCTGTTACTTTTTTTTTTTTTTTTTTAATTTATATTTTATGGGGACTTCCGGTGATGTCAGAGAACCTTATGGCGGTGCGATAACGGAGCTCCGCCGATAAAACCTGCCAAAGGTGATAAAAAGCACACAAGGAGAAGCAGAATGGCAGTATAAAATAGGATGAACAGCAGGAGATACCCCAGCGACAAAGGGAAGGAGCGTAGCTCATGAAAGCCCCCTAAAATAATTGGAACAGCAGTAGGGGAGCCGGCGCAAGGAGCCACGTGGTGTGAAGAGCGGCAGAAGGAGAGGTCCGGGCGTCTTTGTACACTGCTGAAGGGTCGGAGAGCATGAGTTGTGACCCCAATGGGCTGGCGAGAGGGAAGCCGTACTAAAGCGGAAGGAGGTGTGAGCAATGGCAGGCTCCTGAAGCGTCAGCGCAGGCCGCGAGGGACAGCGGCGCGGAGAGCCACGTGGCAGACCCGTGCGGAGAACAGCAAAGGCCCAGAGTGCATGGAATAAAGCAGGAGGAGCAGCACTGACGAAGCGCACATGAAGAGAAAGGAAGCTGGAGGAAGGCGAGGTCCCCGACGGGCCTGTGGAGGAAGAGCTGGCCAGGATACTGAGGCCGGTAATTTTGAACAGCTGGAGTGAGGAGCATGGCTGGGAACGAGTGAGGAACGTGGCAGGAGGGCTGAAGAGTGAAAGAGGAGCGCTGCAAAATAAACGGCAGAGATCCAGCAGAGTGAGTGGGAAGCAGGATAACAAAGGAGGGAAAATAAGGAAGACTGCAAGAGAAACTGCCAAAAAAAAATCACAAAGAAAGCAATAGCAAAGTGCAGGCACCTGAATTAACCAAGAGACAAGCGATGGAACCAGGTGGGAGATTGAAACAGGAGGGGAGCGTGAGATGGAGAAACAAAAAGGGGTAATGACAGCCAAGAAAAAACTAGCAGAATTTCGATCGTACGTGACCCCAAAAGGAAGAAAAGAGGGGGAGAAGGAAAACAAAATGGGGGCGGAACAAGGAGATGAGCAGGAAGAAGGGATGGAAAGACCAGGAAGTCCTGGAGTAGCAGATATGATCAAGACATGGCTGGAGGAGCTGAAAGGGGAGCTCAAAGTGGAAATTAGTGGGGTAAAAAATGAAATAAAATAAACCCTGCAATCCCTAAGACAAGACATCGTAGATCTGGGCTCCAGGGTAGAAGAAACAGAGCATCAGGTGGAACAGCATGGGGAAGTAATGGAGGAGTTACAAAAAGGATGGGAAGAGCTCAAGGAGAATTGAGAGAAAAAACAGAGGACCTGGAGGACCGGTCTAGGAGATGCAATATAAGAGTGAGAGGCATCCCAGAGGATGCTAAATATAAAATTGTGATGGATGTGTATTACGTGATGCAGCTCAAAAGGAAGGCCTAGAGGAGGAACCTCTGAAAATAGAGCGAGCACACAGGGGGCTGGGGCCAACAAGGGATAATCGCCTAAGAGACATTGTGGTATGCATGAGCACCTACAAAATCAAAGAACGCTTATTTCAGGCTGCTAGAAAACTGGGGCACATTAAGTGGGAGGGCCACGTGGTAGAATTGTTTCAGGACCTGTCCCAGGGCACGCTACAGTGTCGGAGAGATTTGAAAGAGGTGATAGCCTTCCTAAGGAGGGAGGGGCTGCGATACAGATGGTTATATCCTTTTGGACTTTTAATAACTGTGAAAGGCATATATAAGAAGGTGAAGACCAAAGAGGATGCATGGACTGCGCTTAGGAACTTGGGGTTAAATAATCTCCCAGAAGGGGTAATGGGACCAGCAAAAACCAGAGCACATACTCCACCTAAATCTAGGGTGGAAAGTTCGAGATGGCACAGAGTACCGACCACCGGACAGAGATTGACGCACCTTGCCAAAGGAAGTCAGAGAAAAGCTTCAGCGATGAATGAAGACGGCTGAGGAAGAGGGCATAGAGATGCTAAGATCTCAAAGCACTGTAAAGGGACTGGGGGTGATAAATATTGTTTCATTATTTGTATTATAAGGTGACGGTAAGGGGAAGTGGGTGCTGGGTGGGGAAGGTGAGGAGGGGTGAGGTTGTATTATATGCATTGTTGGGCTAAAGAATGTATAAACGAATTGAAGGGGGGACATGGGATGGCGGGGTGGGGGGGATGTGTTGAGGGGCGAAGTGCCAAGGGAAGGGAATGGGAGAAGATGGAGGAGCAGGAGTAGAGGGGATAGGGCAGGTGGGTTTCTGATTGTCTGCCATAACCTATGGAAGTTGAGTCTCTAAGGCAGAGATGGGGAAGGGGAAGGGTGGTGGGGGGGGGGAAGGAGGCAGGGTGGGAAGGGGGAAGGGAGGCTAGGGGGGGAAAGGGAGGCTGGGGGGAGGAGGGAGGGATGGATAGGAGGAGGAGGGGAAGGAGAGGAGTGGGAAGAGGGAGGCATAGGGGAAGGGGGAGGGAGGTTATCCGAAGTGGGGCACAGTAGGGGGGGTGAGAACATATATAAGGTGAGTTAAAAGTTGTAACATTGAATGTTAAAGGGTTGAATTCGCCAATGAAAAGGCAGAAGCTTTACAAAAAGAAGACGTCAAAGAGCGTCGGTAATGCTTATTCAGGAGACACATTTAACAAGGGCAACAGAACATTTGGTTAAATTACAAGGATACGGTCTATTTCTATATGCATCAAACACAGTGGAGAAAAAGAAGGGCGGGGTGGCTGTCTTTATAGCCTCTAAACTCAAGGGGGAGGTACAGAAGACAATCCGAGATAAAGAGGGGAGATACATACTGATACGAATACAAATAGGGAATGAATGGTATTGCATACTGAATATCTATGCACCCACAAGGGGGCAAGGTGCATTTTGGTCAAAAATAGATGCTGAAGTGGGGAAAGTAGGGGATGGAAAACTCATATGTGGGGGAGATTTTAATTTAACATGGAACCCAGAAAGAGATGCAACGGGGAAACGGGAGGGCAAAAGGGCAGACAGAAGAAAATATCAAAATTTTGTTGTGCAACATTGTTTGATAGATGCATGGCGTCTCCAGCATCCACGTAAAAGGCAGTTCTCATTTTTTTTCCTTAGTGCATGGATCATACTCCCGAATTGATGCCATTTGGGTAACAAAGGAATTGGCGGGTAGAGTATTAGGGGCGGATATGGACTCTATAACATGGTCAGATCATGCGCTGGTGGAGCTGAGGTTGGCAATGGAGGGAGAAGGCGGTGGAATCCAATTTTGGAGATTAAATGAATCCCTGTTGGAAGATGAGAGGATTAGAACGGAGATTGAGAGGGAGACAGTGGAATATTTTAGATGGCACGACAACGGTGAGATGGCTTAGGGGGGTATGGGATGGTTACAAGGCAGTAGCGAGGGGAGTTTTTTTAAATTGGGCATGCATGAAAAGGGAGAGAGAGAAGAGAGATTGGGAATTGAGAGAAAGATTAATGGAACTTGAAGCATTAGATGTGCATGATAGAAAAGGGACATATAGGGTTCAAGTGTTAGCGATTAGAGCGGAATTAAATGCTATGCAAGCTGAAATTATAAAATACTGTATGCAGCTGCTAAAGCAGGGTTTTTTCGAGGGGAGAAATTAAGCAGGGAGGTATATGGCGCAGCGGTTGAAGCAAAGGAAACTAAGATCACAGGTATTGAGAATCAAGGATAGAGATGGGAAATTAGTTCATAAGGATGGGGAAATTCAGGAGGCTTTTAAAAGATATTACCAAGAGCTATACGCAGCTCACAGGTCTCCAGATCCGGACAGAATACAGAGCTATTTGAAATCCATAAAGATCCCGACCTTGGTGGAGGAGGATCAAAAACGAGTTAATGAAGAAATTAAAGCAGAGGAGATCTTACAAGCCATAAAACAGTTAAAGCCAGATAAGGCCCCGGGGTTGGATGGGCTAACAGCAAGATTCTACAGGAAATTTAGGGTGCTTTTAACTGCGCCATTGCTGAGGATGTTTAACTTACCAAGGGAGGGAGGGGTGTTAGCGGATACTATAGGATGGGCTGGGATCACAGTAATACAAAAAGAAGGTAAAGATCAGCAAGAATGTTTGTCTTATAGACCAATCTCATTAATCAACTTAGATGCCAAACTATTGGCCAAAATACTAGTAACACGGTTAAACAAGGTTATTGGGAAATTGATCCATCAGGACCAAACGGGCTTCATTCCAAGGAGGCAGGTGGCGGATAATATCAGGAAGATTTTGAATATTATTTGGTTGGTGGGGCAAAATAAAAAGGAGGCCTTGTTAGTATCCCTAGACGTGGAAAAAGCGTTTGATCAGGTGTCGTGGGCCTTCCTTTTTCGGGTGATGGATAGAATGGGGCTGGGAGGAGAATTTAAGGGGTGGGTGGAAGCATTGTATTGGTGCCCGAGAGCCTGTGTTAGGGTATACGGAGCCTATTCGGCCTTCTTTGAGCAGGGGAGAGGGACAAGGCAGGGATGCCCATTGTCACCTCTACTATTCGCGATATCACTGGAACCGTTCGCAGAGCGAGTGAGAGAAAGGGAAGATCTGAAGGGTATAACAGTAGGGAAGGCAGATTATAGAATATTATTGTTTGCAGATGATATCATAATGAGTGTGACCAGACCGCGATGCTCAATACCAATATTAATGTGGGAATTAGAGGAGTATGGGAGGATATCGGGCTTTACTATCAATTGGGCAAAATCGGAAATAATGAATCTGTCATTACCAGAGGAAGGCAGAAACCATGGCCAACCAGACGATAAATAATCAAATCAACTTTATTGAAGACCCAACTTTAAAAGTTTCGGCCAGGGGCCTTCATCAGGGGTCTAAAAAACAGACATATAAATTTAAAAAATGCATGTACAATATCACAAAACATAAAAACTATTAAAATAATAAATGTTGTTAAGTGCTGTCGAGTCGGAGTTGACTCATGGCAACCCTCTGGATAGCTATCCTAAATTGTGTTCGGTCTTGAGTCAGGTGGCTCATTGTTGACAGACTGGTACCCGTAGCTGCTGTTATTGTATCGATCAATCTCATTGCTGGCCTTCCTCTTTTGCGTTTACCTTCTATCTTGCCAAGCATGATGTCTTTCTCTAATGATCTCTCTCCTCGCATGATGTGTCCAAAGTATGAAAGTCGAAGTCTTGTCATCTGAGCTTCTAAAGAAAGCTTAGGATTGATCTCCTCTAGTACCGACTGGTTTGTTCTTCGGGCAGTCCATGGTATACACAGTATTCGCCGCCAGCACCATAATTCAAAGGCATCAATTTTCTTCCTGTCTATCTTTTTCACTGTCCAGCTTTCACATGCATATGTTGTTATTGAAAATACCATGGCTTGAACAAGTCAAATCTTTGTATGGAGAGAGACATCTCTGCTCTTGAGAATCTTATCTAGGTCTTTCATAGCCATTCTGCCAAGAGCAATGCGTCGTCTGATTCCTTGACTGCTTGTTGCTTCTTTATTGATGGTTGATCCAAGTAGGTTAAAGTTGTTCACGATTTCAATTTCTTCTCCTTCAACGATGAACCTGTTGATTATGCCAGTTGTCATGATCTTTGTCTTCTTTACATTAAGGTGCAGGCCCATTTTGAGACTATGTTCTTTGATTGTGAGAAGCAAATGTTTCAGATCATCTTCACTTTCAGCCAGTAATGTGGTATCATCAGCATAGCAAAGGTTGTTGATGAGTCTTCCACCAATCTTCACACCTCTGTTGTCTTCATACAATCCTGCTTCTCTGATGATTTGTTCTGCATATAAATCAAACAGGTAGGGGGAAAGTATGCAGCCTTGTCTTACACCTTTGCTTATTTTAAACCATTCTGTTTCTCCTTGTTCCGTTCGAACTGTTGCTTCTTGATCAATGTACAGATTGTGCAAGAGAACGATCAGGTGTTCTGGTATACCCATGCTTCTTAATGTGGCCCAGAGTTTCTCATGGTTTACACAGTCAAAAGCCTTGCTATAGTCGATAAAGCACAAATAGATATCCTTTTGGTATTCTTTAGTCTTTTCAAGGATCCATCTCACATCCGCAATGATGTCTCTCGTTCCTCGCCCCTTCCTGAACCCTGCTTGCACTTCAGGTAGTTCTTGTTCCAGGTATGGTTGTAGTCTCTTTTGAATAATCTTCAGTAGAATCTTGCTGGCATGTGGGATCAGAGCGATTGTGCGATAATTGCCACTGTCAATAATAAATAATAAGATAAATAAATAGATAAAAAGAACATTACCAGGAAAATGCACGAAAAACATGTATAGTGTGCAATACCATCTCTTCCCAATCTAAGATGAGTAAAAACATAAATACAGTTAAATTGCCTGAAAATATTTGAAATGCCATATATTGCAAAACATATTAAAAATAGAAATAAAAATTAATAAATAAATAAAATATGCATATATGGCAAAGTAAAAAAGGCTTAACATAAAAAACTGAAGAAAGTATACATAATATTGATTCAACATAATGGGCAAACAAAATAGATATTAAGTTGAGTCAAAAATGGATTGGGCAAAAACAAAAACATCAATAATAAAAGAAAAAATGAATGGAAACATATATCTGCTAAAACTATCTGAATCAATAAAGCTGATACAAAAATAATAAAAATATTTTAAGAACAGTATTTTAAAAAAAACAGGGGCCTCCTACCTCTCTGGACAAGAGGTATAATAATAGATAGATAGATAAAAAGCTAAAACTGAGCAGGATATGAACAAAAGGCAATGTGACCTTAAAAGAAAGCCTTATTGTATAGGAAAACCGAATTGAATTATAACAACACTTATAAAATAAACAAAAAACTATAAATGTTATCGTTTATCAAGGCACTTAAAAAGTGTGAATGAAGAAGCTACGAAATTAATCACGTCGCACAAAATGAGAACACATTTGCACCGTAAAATAAAAAAGGGGTTAAAGGCACCTCCCGTTACAAGAGAGCAGCTTTATATGTATACATTGTAAAAAACAAATCTGATTAAAGGCATTTAAACGCCATGCAACAAGATAGATAAAAGCATCAACAGCATGGAGACGCCTCCCTCGCATAATGCCAAATGTAATTGGTAGTAAAAAGAGGGAACTAAACACAATAAAAACAAAAGGAAGTGATCTGAAAAAGGGGGGTAAGATCACACCTTAAAAAAAAGTGGAAATGCAATATAAAGAAAACCAAATAGCAACTAGATATAAAGAAGCAGGTTGTAATGTAGCAATACATATAAAGTATAAGGGAAACTCCAAATTTTATCGCATCTAAAAAATAAAAAATTAAAAGATTAATTCATAACATAAAATACATCCTAATAAAAATAAGTTAAATGGCGCCTCAAACTTCATGAGAAATTAAAACATTTCTAAACAAAAAATACACACTTATACCTTAATGGAAAATGAGTGGAGCGGCATGTCATGCTGCCAGAGAAGCGACTCTATATGCATACATTACAAAAACAGACATGTTATCCAAGTTGTTACTCCTGTTCTATGTGAAGCCAAGCAGTTTGTTATGGTCATTTTGTTGTATGTAAACCGCGCTGACAATAGTGCGGTATATAAGAAATTGTAATAAATAAATAATAATAAATAACAAATGATGCAAACTGATAGATTAAAGTTCAAAGTGAAATCTACGACAGTATTTTAAAGAAGAAATAAAGTAAAAAAGGGGGGAGCATACATTCATAGAACGGCAGAGCTTGCATATAGAACACACATAACTACTATAATTCAAAGACTGCCGCTATAATACAGATGACTAACCACCTGTCGATAAAAATACAGAAACTGTAGTATTAAACAGCATGTGCAGAAGTTTCCAAACGTAATATATCTGATAAAAAGATTTGAACTAAACAAACTGACTGAGTCTTGTATACATTAAAATGTAAGGAAAGGAGAAAAAGGTATAAATGCACCATGATGAACAGGCAGATTATACATTTTATGAAATTAAACAACGGGATAATGCAATAAAGAGACTGAACAGATACCTGCAGAGGCTGTCAGAGGCGGGGAAACGCTGCGCACGGGCAGAGATAGACAATTAAAGACAAAGAAACTCCTCCCACTTATAACGTGACGTTTGATAGACAGAGCAGGAAAGCAATTGTGCTGTAGACAAAGAACATTGCTATAAAAAACATTGCTATAAAAACATCCAAAGGTAAAATAAAACATATTAAAAAAGTTAAAAACAAGAAACACATGCAAAACACATATATGAGTACAGGCAGAAATGTGTGAAAGATAGATATATAAAAAGGGGGAGTATTATGAGGGAGTATGTTATTAGAAATCAGAGAAATACATTGTACTCAATTTCTTTGTTTAGTCCTACTGGAGTAACTGTATTGAGTTGAAAGATGAACCTTTGTTCTTCTTGAATCAATCTGCGATTCAAATCACCACCACGAGGGGAAGGGGTAAGTTTCTTAATAACAAAAAATGTTATGTCATCCGGTTTGTGTTGGAATTGAATCCAGTGTTCTACAAGTGGGGCTGTTGTTATTTGCCTTTTAATGCAACGTTTGTGCTCCTGAATATGCGTTTTTACAGCACGGATAGTTTTACCGACATACAAGAGAGAGCAAGGACAAATAATCACATACACAACATATGTAGAAAGACAATTGGTATTAGTGTGTAGTGTGATAAGGAAGCTTATCAAAGCTCAGGGAGTAATGACAAAAGAGGAGAATTTACTCTGATCAAGGGACCTGTGCTGGCAGGTTATAGAACTAAGACAGCTTGTTTCCCTAAAAGACTACATGATCCAGAATGCACTTGTATGCAGAAAGTCCCTAGGGGAGCTAGAGTGGAAAAGCATGAGTCTAATCAGAGAAAGTATTATGTCATCCCTAATCAAACAGCCTCTAGAAGAATGCTTATTCCACAACACCTGAAGAATGCAAGGGTGGAGTTGCAATCTAAGCCCTTTAAAGCTAAAGGGGAATCTTCAGGAAGACAGAAGGAGAAGGGGAATCAGGAGAATGAGAACAGAAGGAAGAACAACCGGAACCTAAAGGAACAAGGACAAGGAAGTAGACGGTCCAAGAGAGGAGCTCAGAGAAGTACCTATGCCTGGAGAGATACCCGGGGGAGAGAAGAATCTTCAGAGGACTGGAAAAAGCCAGAGGTCTGTAGATCCACAGCCAGGGACCCTCAAGCAACGCCTAGGAAGAGGACTGTTGTGGCTAAGGAAGAAAGGAGCCCAAGTACCTCTTGGAGGACATTGGAGAAAAGATCCTGAGGTCCAGAGATACCAACTGGAGGACAGGACACACAAGCTCTATTGCATACTGGCCAGAATACCAGAAGAAGCAGCCTGACGCTTGCCTGGATTCAGGTAGGAACTGTGAACATTTCTCTAGCTTTGAGCAGTGCAAACAGCAGGGAAATAGTTTCTCTCCGTGTAGAGGTCAGTTCCTAAAGCCCTCTGAGTCAGACGGAGAAACAGAATCTATGCAATTTCAAGAGCAAGGTTCAATATCTTATACAGAGGATAATTATATGGGACTGTTCTTTGAGTAAGTTGTTATTTTAGGAAAATCCTAAATATCAGAGCAAACACCAAAAGGAAACATTCTAAATATTGGCTTCCCATAAAGTTTTGTTGAATGAAAAAGCTTTTGGGAAAGTTTTGTACGTGTGCTGAAACCAAGCTACTGATTGCAGTTAATTGTCACCTGCTGGTAGAGGAGAGCCCAGCACAAGCCGTGCACACGTAGGTTTAAAAAGTTCTTTTCTTTATGGAGAAAGTGAGCATTGTTTTTGTATAAAGAAGTTTCCCTCTTTGATTTGTTTTTCCCCAGCACTGCTAAGGAGTTTATTAGCAGTGGCTGAAATAAGCCTTTCTGTTCTATAAAGGACTCTGATTCTTATTTGCATAAGATATTTCAGTTGCCTTATTTTGTGTTGAATAAAACCCTGGAGAAGTTATCTGGAAGGTGTTACCAAGCATATCTGTGTGTGGGATAATCACCCCATAAATAAACTCTAATTTTGTCTACACTTGACCAACTACAAGAGTTTTCATTATCTTAAAAAGGCAAGCTTTGTGTGAATGGACTTCAATAACCACAATCCTTTGCAAGACAGTTAATTTGTATACTTGCCAAGATGGTGGTACCTTCATAACAAGCACCCCCTTTTACAGTAGATAATACTGTTTTTAGTACAGGGGTGTGTGAGAAAATCGTCAAGCACAATGGCATGTTTACATGTAGAACATTTATTGCATTTATAGTGTCCTTTAAGGATAAAGGGTTCGAAACTGAAGGCATATAGGAAGAAACTAACATGTCACCTAAATTGCGTTCTCTATTGTACGCGATAGTGAGGCGTTGGTTGCAAAAGCAAGAACGTGTCTGTAAAATATGCCAGTGTGTTCTCAAAACTTTTTGTATTTTAGAAGAAAGATGCAAAAAGCGGAGAATACAGACAAATTTATCATCAGATGATTTATTCTTAGGTACCAGCGAGTGTTGTCTAGAGGTAGAGCGAGCACGTTCAAAACCTTTTTTAATACAGGCTTTTGGATAACCTCTAGCAGAAAAACGTTTGGCCATATTGAAGGATTTCTTCTCAAATTCATCATGGTCGGTACATAAATGCCAAAGGCGTAAAAATTGTGAGATAGGTAGGTTCTTTTTTAATTGAGTATTATGAAAGCTACTCCCAATTTGACAGCTTATTACGGTCTGTAGGTTTGTGAAAGATAGTGGTTTTGAAGCCATTTGGAGATTTCTTAATAAGAATATCAAAAAAGGAAGTTCTGTAGTACTGGATTGCATCTTAAACTTAAGATTACAGTCCAAATTATTGAGCCAGTTATAAAAATCTTGTAATTCACTGTCAGTCCCCTTCCATAAAATTAAAATATCATCTATATACCTTTTCCAAGAGATAACAGAAGATGAAAAGGGGGAACATTTCAAATGGTTATCTTCAAAATGTGCCACATAGAGGTTGGCTATATCGGGTGCCATGGCGGCACCCATTGCTGTGCCTTTAGTTTGATGGAAAAATTGGTTATTAAACATAAAATAATTTTTTGTCAGAGCAATATGGGCCAAGTCTACCAGAAAATGAGTAGGTATACGAACAGGCAAAGTACGCTGGTTCAAATATTTAGTGATGACAGCGAGAGCACCTTCTTGTGGGATATTGGTGTAGAGTGACTCTATGTCAAGTGACACCAAAATGACATCTGAAAGATTGCCACTAAAATCGTCTAAAAATGTAATGAAGTCTACTGAATCTCTAATGTATGTGGCAATGTGAGGTACAAAAGGCCTTAAAAAAACTATCAATAAATTGAGAAAGAGGCTCAAGAACAGACCCTATGCCAGAAACTATAGGTCTACCATGAGGAGAGGTCAGTGATTTATGAATTTTAGGGATGGTATATATAGTTGGAATAACGGGATGTGAAACTTGTAAAAATGAATATTCATGTTTTGTCAGGAAACCTGTATTATACCCATAAAGCAGTAATGAATCAATATCTTGTTTTATAGCTAATGTGGAGTCGCATGGTAAAACACGATAGAAATTTTTATCATTAAGTTGGCTTGAAAGCTCTTGTGTATAATAAGAGCGATCTAAAATCACAATACCACCAAACTTTCCAAAGCTATTTGGACAAGTAGAAAGTTTATTGGCTGGGTGGGGGCGGGGATATCTCTCGTGGTTTGGACGGATAGCAACAGTAAAGTTGATGCGCTTGCCACGCTTCTTGTTCTTGTTTCAAACACTGCCGATATCAATTCCAACAAGAAGAAAAGGGTTCTAATTTATGGAGTAACTATAGTGTATTACTATCAATAAATATTTGCTACTCCAATAGTAACAGACCATCTAAAATGAGAGCTTGAGGTTTTTTCTTTTAACTTGCGGAAAGGCCTCAGACTAATGGGTTACTTAATGAGAGACACTCTTAAACATAGTATCTATCAGTGCCCGTTTGCATTAATGGCCTGATTTCCGCCTTTTTTCATTAATAACGCACCTCCCTCTTTCCTAGAGTGTTTTATGCAGACTTATTTCTCTTAATAGAATATTCACTTAACTTTCAATAATAATGAAGGAACCACGATGATGGCATTAATCATTCAATATTTCTTCCTCTCTCGGGGTATCTCTCTCTTTCCCATGGTCTTTTTCTTTTTCTTGGTATCTCCATCGTCGTCGCAAAAATCCTCCTTAGAGGTGTTAGTATCAGTCGAGCTGAAATCTTCGGAGGTGGCCTCAAAGGATACTTGCTTACGAGACTGTTTTCTAATGTTCTTACGTTTGGAGTCCATCCAGGGATAGACATATCCCATAGTATAATCATCATTATCTCGTTTCAAATTTTTAATTTTAGCTTGCTGGACTTCAACTTTTACTATATCCAATTTTTTCTTTAATTCGTCCATTTTCAATTTAAATTGATCTCCTTGTTCCTTTTCTTTCAACTCCTGTAGCATCAGCTCCTCTTGTCGATGAAACTCTTCTATGGTTGACTTAGATGTGTTAATAATTAACATCATTAGATCAAGGGAGCATTTATTCAGTATGCAATTCCAATTATTAATGAACTCAGGACTTGTGATAAACATCCGTGGCTCTTTATAAGGAACAAGGAGATAAGGAACAAGGAGATCAATTTAAATTGAAAATGGACGAATTAAAGAAAAAATTGGATATAGTAAAAGTTGAAGTCCAGCAAGCTAAAATTAAAAAATTGAAACGAGATAATGATGATTATACTATGGGATATGTCTATCCCTGGATGGACTCCAAACGTAAGAACATTAGAAAACAGTCTCGTAAGCAAGTATCCTTTGAGGCCACCTCCGAAGATTTCAGCTCGACTGATACTAACACCTCTAAGGAGGATTTTTGCGACGACGATGGAGATACCAAGAAGAAGAAAAAGACCATGGGAAAGAGAGAGATACCCCGAGAGAGGAAGAAATATTGAATGATTAATGCCGTCATCGTGGTTCCTTCATTATTATTGGAAGTTAAGTGAATATTCTATTAAGAGAAAAAGTCTGCATAAAACACTCTGGGAAAGAGGGAGGTGCGTTATTAATGAAAAAAGGCGGAAATCAGGCCATTGATGCAAACTGGTACTGATAGATACTATGTTTAAGAGTGTCTCTCATTAAGTAACCCATTAGTCTGAGGTCTTTCCGCAAGTTAAAAGAAAAAACCTCGAGCTCTCATTTTAGGTGGTCTGTTACTATTGGAGTAGCAAATATTTATTGATATCAATTCCAAGGCAACAGCTAAAGTTGCTACAACAAAAAATTAATTGCTTCATATGGCAAAATAAGAGCCCTAGGCTTGCTATGTCGATATTACAGAGAGTTTGGGGAGAGGGGGGTTAGGAGTTCCTAATTTCAGCAAATACTATACAGCAGCACAATTGAAAACGCTATATGATTGGCATAGAGAGAAGCAAAAGCATTGGGTTCAGATGGAGGAAGATTCTGTAAGGGGAGGAGGATTGGAAAAGCTGGTATGGAAGGGGAGCATATCCTTAGATAGCAGGGTCACGAACCCCTTTGTAGGGCACACTTTACGCATTTGGAAACAACATAGGAAAGCATTAGTCCAAGATAAAAATTACATACAAGGGATGACAATAGAGGCCTGTTTTGAGAGGGGACATGGCCCAGGAGGGACTATATTGAGGAGATGGGCATAGCAAGGTCTTACACTTATCTCCCAGATAGTGGTTCAGGAGGGATTAAGGGATTTTGAGGGTATCAAGGATTTATATGGACTATCTAGCAATGATATTTATAGCTTGTGATAAGGAAGCTTATCATAGCTCAGGAAGGGGCTATAGAAAAGGTGAAGTGTCTCTGAACAAGCAACCTGTCAGTGCTGGTAGAAATGAGAAAACAGAATTTTGCCATAAAAGACTACCAGTCCCAGAATGCACCAGGTTTCCAACAGCCATGAGAGGAGCTGAAGTGAGAAAATGTGTGTTCAATCAGGAGGGCTATGAGGTAATCCCTAAGCACTCATCTCAAAGGGCAGGGCCTGATTCAGCACAGCTGCGCTGTATTAGGGGGGAGCACTCATCTAAGCAGAATAAGTGTAGAGTTTATTCTACAGATGACCAGCTTCATGATCACCTTGGATATTCATAGAATTGTCCTCAGTATCCTGAGAATCAGCTTGAGTTTGATCATCAGTTTCATCTGAAGGATCAGCAGAAGCAGAAGCCAAACCGGACGGATAGAGAAGGAAAGAAACCCTCTGGAAGGAAGAGGAGAAAAGCCTTTGAGAGGTCTAGAAGAGTCCAAGGCAGTATGTATACTGGGAGGTATTCCAAGGGCCAGCATAGACCATTGGACTGGGGAAAGCCAGAGGAATGGTGCTGCAGAACAAGGAATCACCAGAGGCTACCTGTGAGGGAGACGGCTGCACGTGGAAGGGACTCTAAGACCTATGCCAGAAGGTATGTGAAGAGAGATCCAGTGTCCAGGGATCAGGACTGGAAGGCTGGACATAAGAACTGGACTACATACTGGCCAGGCTATATAGAGAGGAACTATAGCAACAATGGAAGCTCAGGTATGAACACTGATCTATGCCCTAGCTATAACCTTGAAAGACAGCAGGGAAATAAGTGTTCTCCTGAAAGTGCTCCATTGAAAGATTCATCTGTGCCAATTCATGATAGTGACCCTATGCTTGTTGATGAAGGGGAAATAATAGCAGATCAAGATATTGTTTATATGGACTGCTCTCTATCCAAACTCCGTTGGTAACTGTCTGTGATAAAGCACAGCAGCCATCACAAAGAAAATATAAATTTGTTCTTTATTCCACTAAGAAAAGCTCCTGAAGCAGGATTTGACTCACACAGTAGAAAGCCAGCCTGCTAAAGGGTTTCAGCTGGATAACTGATAGCAATTGAGCTGCACCTAATTGCTTGTGAGCTAGGAGAGAATTACTTCTGGATCTGTGTGGAAAGTAATCAGAAGTTAACCTTACAAGAACAGTTTATTTCTTTCTTTGTGGCTTTTCGTTTGTTAGAGATATGCTAAGAAAACATTAGCTAATTGCCTGACAAGTTTGAAGGTTGTTTTCCTGATTTTGATTTTTGACTTTGTTTTACCAAGTTAAACACTGCAAGCAAGTAACCTAATTTATGTGCTACCAAGCATATCTGTGCTGGGAGAAATAACCCCATAAATAAAGAAGTATCTTATTGGCTTTAACACTTGTGCACAACTAAATTATTGTCAGCAGCTGTGTCTGGTGTGAATGAACTACATTACCCACAATACCTTGCAAAAATCATATAAATATATGCATTGTCAAGACTGTGAAGATTCTCACCCAGGCAGCCGTCTGACAAATGGCGTAGTTTTTCGGATTGCTTTTGCACAAAAGGGATTTACTTGCTGAGGATTACAACTACAGTTCAAGTTTAAAGCTGAAAAAAAAAAAAAAAGATTTTCCCTAAACTGCACTTTGGAGGAGAGGAAGCTGTCCCAGGAGGAAAAGACCCTGTGCAGAGCTGGATTCATCACTGAGACAAGGTAATAAGTACCTGGGCATGTCTAGTGGTGGATGGGAGTAAGCACAGGGTAATTGAAAAAAAAAAAGTGTAGAAAAAACACCTGTTTGGAAGGTGGTGCACTGTGTTTTTTTTCTTTGTATTTCTTACAGGGTTCAAGATGGATTCAAAGGAACTAGCTCAGTGGATGGCAGCACAGTTTAGCAGGCAACAGGAGCTAGCACAGCAGGCTCAGGACACTGCTATGAAAGCCATAATGGACCAGCAGAAGCCAGTGCTTGATCTGGTGCAAGCCCTAGTTCAGCTGCAGAACCAAAGTGGAACAGATGCAAGACCAGCAGTGAATACTGGTACACCACATGTGGACAGTGTGGGACTCAATCAAGGGATTGGGGCATTTAGTTTTGGGAAGCTAACTCCAGATGATAATGTTGATGATTTTCTAGAGTCTTTTGAAAGAGTGGCACAAGCATTAGCATGGCCAGAGACCCAGTGGGCAGTAAGGCTGGCAGCCTCATTAACTGGAGAGGCGCTTGCAGCTTACAGAGCAATGCCAGCAGCCCAGGCTTTGAATTATAAGGATGTAAAGGCTGCTATTAGAGATCGCCTAGGGTTGTCTATTTCAGAGTATAGGCGAATGTTTAGAGCTACTACATTGAGAGTGGGTGAAACACCCAGGGCTCTGAGTCAGAGAATCAGAGGTCTAGCTGTAAAATGGTTGGAGCCTGAGCAAAAGACGGTAGAAATGTTATTAGACATTATAATGTTGGAACAATTTATGTCTGCGGTCCCTAAAGATTTGCATACTTTCCTTATACAGCAAAATTGCCAAAATCTTGGAGAGGCAACCATGCTAGCAGAGAGATTCTTGGAAGCCACGCAGGCTTGCCATAGAATGGGTGGCCCTCTGAAGATTGGTGCTGAGGCTAGATGTGCTGTATCAGAAAAGAAAATAATTAAAAATGTTTCTGAAAATGAATGTACTGTATCAAACCAGATGACACAGTGGAATAGAAAGAAATGTTTCATGTGTGGAAAATGGGGACATTTAAAAAAAGAATGTTAGACACACACTAGCTTAGTGGGTGTGGATTTAAAACAGCCCAAAGAAGGATTTCTTTTGATGGTTGATGTGCAAGGAATTACCACAAATGCTTTGTTAGACTCTGGGGCAGACCAGAGTATGATGTCAAAAAGGCTTTGGAAGAGGATAGAGACCCAAGAAGGATTTGTGCCTAGAACCCCTGAAAGCCAAGTTCACATCAGATGCATTCATGGTGCTGCAACATCATATCCCACCTATAGGCTAAAGGTTAAGTGCCTGGGGGGACAAGAGGAAGTCCTGTTAGCAGTGGTGCCTAGGCTACCCTTTGATTTGGTTCTAGGAAGAGACTGGCCAAGATTTAAGCAGGGTCTTGTGGAAGGACTAGGAAAGAAGGAGGGAGAAGGTTTAATGGTAATAGCTCCCGGGCCTTTATTTGGAAGTCCTCAGACCCCAGCTAAAAAGATGGTTAAGCGTCCAGAAGACCAAGCTACCCCAAAGCAGACATTCGTCCTAAAGTACCATAGGGTCACAGAGAAGGCCCAAGCTCCTAAGCGGGCAACCCCTCAAGCTGCTGGGTTTGACCTGTGCAGCATAGAAAATGTGACTGTACCTAGCCAAGGGAGAGCCCTGGTTGACACCGGTCTCCAAGTGGAAATACCTATTGGATGCTATGGGAGAGTAGCCCCAAGGTCCGGATTAGCCCTTAAATATTTCATCGATGTGGGTGCGGGAGTAATTGATCCCGATTACAGGGGCAATATTAAAGTTCTGTTGTTTAATTTTGGACAGAATGATTATCACGTGAAGACAGGAGACAGAATTGCCCAACTGATCTGTGAGAGGCTGGGTTTTCCACCTGTGGAGGAGGTCACATCCCTGGAGAATTCTGAACGTGGAACCAAAGGCTTTGGTTCTACTGATGTCAAAGGGGTTAAAAGCCTAGCTGCCACCTGTGCCCGAGAGAGGGAGGTGAATGAAGAGGAAGATTTGGGACCCCAGGTATCTGATTGTAAAGAAAAATCAGAGCCCCAAATAGGTGAGGACCTGACAGTGGTACAACAGGAAGAAATTAGGAAATTGCTCAAAGAGTTTCCAGATGTGTTGACACCCATACCTGGGGAGATACATTTGGTTGCCCATGAAATAATAACTCCACCTGGGAAATTAGTTCGTCAAAGGCCATACCGCTTGCCTGAAGCCAAAAGACAGGAAGTAGTGGCACAAGTCCAGGAGATGTTGGACATGGGAGTAATAGAGGAGTCAAAGAGTCCCTGGAATAGCCCCATAGTCCTAGTGCCGAAGCCTGATGGATCTTTAAGATTTTGTATTGACTTCCGGCAGGTAAACGCCATATCAGTTTTTGATGCATATCCAATGCCAAGAATTGAAGAGCTTTTGGACCAGCTGGGACAGGCTCAATACTTAACCACCCTTGATATGACAAAAGGATATTGGCAAATCCCTCTCACCAGGGAGTCGAAGCCGAAGACTGCGTTCAGCACCCCCGTTGGCCTTTTCCAGTTCAAGAGGATGCCTTTCGGACTGCATGGAGCAGCGGCTACCTGCCAAAGGTTAGTGGATCAGGTACTTCGACCCCACCAAAACTATGCTTTTGCATATATGGATGATGTCATAATCCATAGTAACACCTGGGCGGAGCATCTAAAGAGGATCAGGGCAGTCTTGTGCTCCATGAAGCAAGCGGGAATCACTTTAAACCCGAAAAAGTGTGCCTTTGCAAATAGGGAGGTAAAATACCTGGGTCACCTAGTGGGAAGAGGAAAAATTAAACCTCTAATGAGTAAAGTAGATAGCATCAGGAATTTTCCTCCTCCAACAACAAAGAAACAACTAAGAAGTTTCTTAGGACTTATTGGATACTACCGCAGGTTTATACCGCAATTCGCAGAGAAAAGTGCAATTTTCACAGATATGCTGCGGAAGAATTGTCCAAACCAGCTAAAGTGGACACCTGAAGCTGAAAAAGCATTTTCAGTCTTAAAAGGAAAATTGTGTACAGGACCGGTACTGAAAGGGGTGGACTTCAAGAAACCCTTTCTGGTTCAAACGGATGCATCGGATGTAGGGCTAGGAGCGGTTCTATCCCAGTGTCATGATGGGGAGGAGCATCCTGTGATGTACCTGAGCAGGAAGTTGTCACTGGCTGAACAAAAGTATTCCACAATAGAAAAAGAATGTTTAGCTATCAAGTGGTCAGTGGAGGCGTTAAGGTTTTACCTTACAGGGAGAAAGTTCCAGTTGGTCACGGACCATGCCCCACTTAAGTGGTTGCAGCAAATGAAGAACCACAATGCCAGGTTGACACGCTGGTACATGGCCTTACAGGCATTTGATTTTCAAGTTGAACATCGTGCTGGGAAGTTACACAAGAATGCGGATGCCCTTTCCCGTATTACGGACTGTAGAGAAGAAGTTTCACCAGTGACACCAGTCCGTAATAACTTAAGCAGGGGGGTATGTGATAAGGAAGCTTATCATAGCTCAGGAAGGGGCTATAGAAAAGGTGAAGTGTCTCTGAACAAGCAACCTGTCAGTGCTGGTAGAAATGAGAAAACAGAATTTTGCCATAAAAGACTACCAGTCCCAGAATGCACCAGGTTTCCAACAGCCATGAGAGGAGCTGAAGTGAGAAAACGTGTGTTCAATCAGGAGGGCTATGAGGTAATCCCTAAGCACTCATCTCAAAGGGCAGGGCCTGATTCAGCACAGCTGCGCTGTATTAGGGGGGAGCACTCATCTAAGCAGAATAAGTGTAGAGTTTATTCTACAGATGACCAGCTTCATGATCACCTTGGATATTCATAGAATTGTCCTCAGTATCCTGAGAATCAGCTTGAGTTTGATCATCAGTTTCATCTGAAGGATCAGCAGAAGCAGAAGCCAAACCGGACGGATAGAGAAGGAAAGAAACCCTCTGGAAGGAAGAGGAGAAAAGCCTTTGAGAGGTCTAGAAGAGTCCAAGGCAGTACGTATACTGAGAGGTATTCCAAGGGCCAGCATAGACCATTGGACTGGGGAAAGCCAGAGGAATGGTGCTGCAGAACAAGGAATCACCAGAGACTACCTGTGAGGGAGACGGCTGCACGTGGAAGGGACTCTAAGACCTATGCCAGAAGGTATGTGAAGAGAGATCCAGTGTCCAGGGATCAGGACTGGAAGGCTGGACATAAGAACTGGACTACATACTGGCCAGGCTATATAGAGAGGAACTATAGCAACAATGGAAGCTCAGGTATGAACACTGATCTATGCCCTAGCTATAACCTTGAAAGACAGCAGGGAAATAAGTGTTCTCCTGAAAGTGCTCCATTGAAAGATTCATCTGTGCCAATTCATGATAGTGACCCTATGCTTGTTGATGAAGGGGAAATAATAGCAGATCAAGATATTGTTTATATGGACTGCTCTCTATTCAAACTCTGTTGGTAACTTTCTGTGATAAAGCACAGCAGCCATCACAAAGAAAATATAAATTTGTTCTTTATTCCACTAAGAAAAGCTCCTGAAGCAGGATTTGACTCACACAGTAGAAAGCCAGCCTGCTAAAGGTTTTCAGCTGGATAACTGATAGCAATTGAGCTGCACCTAATTGCTTGTGAGCTAGGAGAGAATTACTTCTGGATCTGTGTGGAAAGTAATCAGAAGTTAACCTTACAAGAACAGTTTATTTCTTTCTTTGTGGCTTTTCGTTTGTTAGAGATATGCTAAGAAAACATTAGCTAATTGCCTGACAAGTTTGAAGGTTGTTTTCCTGATTTTGATTTTTGACTTTGTTTTACCACTGCAAGCAAGTAACCTAATTTATGTGCTACCAAGCATATCTGTGCTGGGAGAAATAACCCCATAAATAAAGAAGTATCTTATTGGCTTTAACACTTGTGCACAACTAAATTATTGTCAGCAGCTGTGTCTGGTGTGAATGAACTACATTACCCACAATACCTTGCAAAAATCATATAAATATATGCATTGTCAAGACTGTGAAGATTCTCACCCAGGCAGCCGTCTGACAAGCTATATCCAGATCGGCCATTTTGTGCGGCAGCAGAGCGTATGGAGGGACCTGTAGAGTAACAGAGGGTGGTTCGAGGCCCTCTGCTCAGGGGATTATGGCCAAAAGGGAGCCTTATCTAAGATATATAAAGGGCTAATGGAGGGAGGAGAGAGTAAACTAGAGATCATGAAGAAATGGGAGATAGATTTAGAAATACAATGGACTGAAGGGTGGTGGGATAAAGTGCTACAGATAATAGCGAGCATATCTGTTGCTACCCAAATAAAAGAGAATGCATATAAAGTATTGTATAGGTGGTATTGGACACTGACCCGTCAAAAAAGAGCGGGTTTGGGCTCATCTGATCGGTGTTGGATAGGATGCCTGGAGAGAAGGGATATGATACACATGTGGTGGAAGTGCAAGTAGATCCAAGGCTTTTGGGATGAGGTACTTCTGCTAATACACGAAATGACAGGACATAGATTACAAATGACGTCAGAAATATGTCTCCTGCATCAGGTGGGGGAGAATATCCTGGCAGGAGAGGGGGGGGTACTACATCACTGTATAGTGGCAGCAAGAAATGAGATAGCAGAACACTGGACAGGGGTGGGGGAACCCCAAAGTGTAGGATTTATTAGAAGAATGGAGGATCTGTGTTTGATGCATCGATTGACAGAGTTGAGACATGGGAAAGGGGAACAATGTATGGAACAGTGGCAGCGGGTCTGGAAATGGTAGGGTACATGGAGAGCATGATAGCAGGAGGGAGGGCCAATGTAAAGCTGTCTTGTAAACAAAGGGACGTGGCTGAGCTACCTGGCGAAGGAATATACAGGTATAAGAGATACACATGAGAGAGTAGTTGAGTGATAATAAGCAGGGGTAGAGATAAATGAGTTGGGGGGGTGGGAAGAAGAATAAGCAATAAGTGTTGTAATAGAAATAGAAATTACAAAAATAGTTAAGATGTTGACAGATTGTTGATACAACACATGTATAATGCTGAGTTGAGCAGAACAAATTTGTACTATGTATGGAATAATTAAATAAAAATATTAAATGGAAAAAAGATATATTTTATTTAATTTTCCACTTATTCTTACAATATATTAGGAACCTTCAAAAACATTTATATATACCACACCAATTTACAAGCAAACATTGGTCAACATAGTTATCAACATAGTACTTTTATGTCCTCCTCCTTCCCCCTCCCCCTTCCTTCCCTTTTATTTAGGTAACAAGTATAGGTAAGAACTTTATATCTCTCCACTCCCTCCCCTCCCCCATCACTGCTTTTAAACCTTCCACCCTCCATGCTTCATAACTTTGCCACATATTTGTATGTTTTCTTATAGCATGTTTTCTGTACGCTGCTATTGCACAGAAGCCCCATATTTGCTTCAGTTTTTCCACTACTTCTCTTAGTGGTGGTACTTCTATATTCTTCCACCATGTAAGTAGGCTCATTCGCGCAGATATTATACAATAACCCAATTAAGGCTGCCAATCCCTTGTTTTCTTGACCAGCTTTCTCATTCAATACAGCCATAGCTGGTAATCTCCAGGAACAAGCAGGAATGTAGTCATCACATATGGGTATCGTCGGTACCGACGGAGCCTGCACGGGAACGCTCCCCAGTGTCCAATCAGAAAGCTTTTGGGAGCATCCCACAGTGCCTGCGTGCTGCCTTCCCACCTTTCCCAAATGCCTCTCTCCAGTTCTTCTTTTTCCACGGAGCCGGCAGGTCGCACTTCCTGTCACTGCAGAAAATATCCCATTTATTCTTCTTTTTTGTGGTCGCATCTGCCTTCCTCAACGCTCTACCGGTACCGCCGACTTTTTCTTTCTTATTCCTGTAAAAAAAATATATATATATTCTCTTTTTCTTTTCTTCAGGTGCACACGCCCTTTTTGGGCCTTAGGCCCAAAGGTTTTTCCTTACCATAGAGAAACCAGTTTCAGGTTTCAAAAAGTGCACCAAGTGTGGCGGTACCATTTCCGTCACCGACACCCATAAATTTATTTATTTAGCTGCATTTATATCCCGCTTTTCACCGGGTCAAAGCGGTTGGGGGATACATTTAACACGAGGGGATATGCGACATATAGACTAATACTTACAAGGAACATGGGCAATGGAGGGTTAAGTGGCTTGCCCAAGACCACAAGGAGCACCTGTGGGACTAGAAACCCCAGTCCGTCTGGCCCAAGGTTGCTGTCCTCTAGTGGGATGAATGGTGTCTAAAATGTTTAGGTCCTGACCACTCCATCACGGATTGTATGTCCTGCGCCATGATGTCTAAAAGAGGTCGACACAACCGAGCTGCTAAGCTCAGTACCCTGTTTCCCTCTGATGCAGCTTCGGTGGCATCGACGTCTTCCAGGGCTGCTGCTTCCTCCCGTGGATCTCAGGTAACTAAACATAAACCCAGCCGGTCCTCGAAGGGTAGATCTCCTTCTAAGCATCGAGATGCCTCTGGCGTTGCCCTCGAGGATTCTGCACTGGCAAAATTACCCCGGCGGGAGGCTTCAGCTTCCAAAGCATTATCGGGGTTCCAGGATGTTCTCGAGGCCTCGACCTCGGCAGAACTACTGGTGCCATACTCTGGGGTACTGGCGGTCTTCTCCGGTACCGACATCCAGGCATTGGCAGCGTCGATAGACCAGAGAGTTCTGGCTATGGAACGCAGTCTGGCGGCTTTCCTTGCAGCATCGAAGCCCTCGGAACCGTGACAGACAGTCCCACCGGTACCGACACCGCCTTCGGTATTGGTATCGGTACCAGTACCGATAGCATCGACATTGGCATTGGTGTCTGCTTTGCCGGTACCCAGTCATTCGATGACTTTCGGTACCGATACCCCGGTACCAGTTACTCCCGGTACCGACCTTGGTCGGTACGGGTATCGGGCTCTTCAAGAGCATCCAGACAGACGATACTTCGAGTCCTCAGAAGAATCTGAGGATTCTGACTGTTCTGTCGATGCAGCGATGCTTCTCCCAGAGGAGCCCTCCTCCCCTAAACGCAGGATGTCTCCTCCAGAGGATATTTCCTTCCAAGATTTTATCAGGGAGGTGGCTCGGGGCCTGTCCCTTACTGTGGCCCCAGAAACAGAGCCAAGGGCCAAGGAGTTGGAAATTCTACAATATCCCAAAACTCCTAAGGAGGCAGCTACCTTGCCCATTCATGAGATTTTATATGATCTCATGTTAAGGATGTGGGAAACACCTCTTACCACCTCTCCTCATTCTCGTAGACTAGATACTATGCATCGAGTCCCTCCTTGTCCTGGGTTCCATAAGACTCAGCTTCCTCACCACTCTGTCGTAGTGGAGTCAGCTATGAGAAGGATTAAAAGTGCAAAAAGGCATGCCTCTAATCCTCCAGGACGTGAGTGCAGAACCCTGGATGCTTTTGGACGTCGAGTCTTCCAGGCTTCCATGCTTTCTGCCAGGATCACACATCAGCCAACAGCCTCCACCTGCTCATACAACCGGAAACCAGCGCACGTCCCAGAAGAAGTCAAACACGCAACCGAGTCAGCACCCCAAATGAGTACAAGCACACACGCAAGGACACAACAGACAGAGCTCTCTCCATGGCTGCTCCAACAATATGGAACAATCTACCGGACGATCTAAGGGCAACTCCAGACCTCAAAGACTTCAGAAAACAACTGAAAACCATGCTGTTCATAGAGCACTATGGTCACATCACATAACCTAAGAGAATGGATAACAGCACTCCAATCCTCCCAAACAACTGAATATATAAAATATGATTCTAGCACCACTGTAAATAGCCCACCCTGTATATAGCTCAAACAAATCAAGCACCCAACACATCTCTCACACAACTAAGTTTTATCCTCACTGCATGTACAACACACACACTTTACCTGATTGCTTGCTGTGATACCACCTTGATTATTAAGAAAAGGCGGTTTAGAAATACTGTTAAAAAAAAAAAAAAAAAATCAGTTCCTATAGTCTTTACATGGGAATGTTCCTGAAGGAGGTCACAGATAACTTAGAGGATTTCAGTCCTTTTCTTTCTGAAGATAAAAGACGGGACTTTCTCACTTGGGTCAAACATGCCCAAGATGTCTCTAAATTTTCGAACCGTGCAGCATTTGACTGCTTTGAGTGCATAAGCAGAGCCTCGGCTATTGCCATAGGGGCACGTAGAATTGCTTAGCTCCAGGCATCTGATCTAGAGCTCTGGGTACAAGACAAATTGGGAAATATCCCTTGTACTGGTGAGAACCTGTTTGGTAAAGATTGGCAGGAAAAAGCCAATGAGATGGATGCTGACAATTCCACCTTGGACAGATTGTCCAAGTCCACTGCTGATCCTGCTAGAAAGAAATTGTTCAAGAAACCATTCTTTTCTAAAAAGAAAAGATTTTAGCCTGCTTATGTTCAGCAGGGACGTTCTGCAGGTCAGCTTGCCAAGAAAAGTCAGCAACCACCCAAACAGAAGAAAGCAAAGGCTGCTAGGCCTCAACCAGCCCAGCAGGTGCAGCCTCCACAGGACCTTTGACTCTCATCTAGAGAACTTAGCCTTCCTGGTTCTCGGGGGAACAGAACCTTCCACCATTCCAGGAAGGTTATGTCATTTTGCCCCCAGTTAGGGGCAAATAACAGCAGAGCATTGGACACTCTCCATCATAAAGGAGGGGTAGAAGCTTCATTTTTCAAGCATGCCCCCTCATACAATAGTAAGGCAGTTCAATTCTCCGACCTCTCTCATCAACCTGTTAGGTCAGGAGGTCGCTATCCTTCTTGCCCAAGGGGCAATAGAAGAAGTACCCCTTCATCAAAAGGGTACAGGGTTCTATTCCCCTTATTTTCTTATTCCAAAGAAAACAGGGGATTACAGACCTATATTAGACCTCAGAGAATTGAACAAATTCCTTGTCAATGAGAAATTCAAAATGATTTCTCTCGGATCTCTGCTGCCATACCTTCAGAGTCAGGATTGGCTTTGTTCTGTAGATCTCAAGGATGCGTACACCCATGTTCTCATCCATCCAACTCACAGAAGGTTCCTTCGGTTCCTTTTTCAGGGAAAGCACTACCAATACCGGGTGCTTCCTTTTGGCCTGGCCTCAGCACCAAGGGTGTTCACAAAATGCATGGCTGTTGTAGCAGCATTTCTCCGCACTCTAGGGATATTTGTCTTCCCTTACTTGGATGACTGGCTCATTCAAGCCCCAATAGAGTCAGAGGCCAGGACTTCTCTATCCTGCACAATGCGTATCCTTCAGTATTTAGGGCTGGTAATAACCATCCCAAAATCCAGTCTGACTCCCACTCAGTCTTTAGAGTTCATAGGAGCTTTCCTGGATACCACAAAGGCAAGGGCCTATCTCCCACAGGCCCGTTGTCTTCGTTTGCTGCAGTTAGCTTCTCAAGCAGTCCTAAAGCCTCATCTAACTGCTCAATAAATGTTACAACTACTAGGCCACATGGCATCCACCTTGCATGTGGTTCCCTATGCTCACCTCCACATGAGGGCAGCTCAGTGGACTTTATCCACCCAATGGACCCAGGCATCAGGGTGCCTGTCAGACAAAATAGCAAACACGAGTCGCCTCATTTTGTCCCTCCAGTGGTGGAAGTCCACTCAAATCCTGTTGCTGGGGCCCCCTTTTCAGCAACCCTTACCCCAAGCAACTCTCACAACAGATGCTTCTCCAATGGGTTGGGGAGCTCATCTGCAAGACCTCTCCACCCAGGGAACCTGGTCTCCACAAGAGAGTTATCTACATATCAGTCTCTTGGAGCTCAGAGCAATCTTCCTTGCTCTGCGAGTGTTCCACACCCTGCTTAGATTGTGATAAGGAAGCTTATCATAGCTCAGGAAGGAGCTATAGAAAAGGTGAAGTGACTCTGAACAAGCAACCTGTCAGTTTTGGTAGAAATAAGAAAACAGAATTTTCCCATAAAAAACTACCAGTCCCAGAATGCACCAGGTTTCCAACAGCCATTAGAGGAGCTGAAGTGGGGAAACGTGTGTTCAATCAAGAGGGCTATGAGGTAATCCCCAAGCACTCATCTCAAAGGGCAGGGCCTAATTCAGCACAGCTGCGCTGTGCTAGGGTGGAGCACTCATCTAGGCAGAATAAAGGTAGAGTTTATTCTACAGAGAATTATCCTCATCTTGATCCTCATCCTCAGTTTCATCTGGGAGATCCTTATCCTCAGAATCAGCTTGGATATCCTCAGCTTGGACGTCTTCATCATCTGGAGGATCATCAGAAGCAGAAGCCAGAGCGGACGGACAGAGAGGGCAAGAAACCCTTTGGAAGAAAGAAGAGAAAAGCATTTGGGAGGTCTAAAGGAGTCGAGAGCAGTACGTATACTGGGAGACATTCAAAAGGCCAGCATACACCATTGGACTGGGGAAAGCCAGAGGAATGGTGCTGCAGAGCTAGGAATCTCCAGAAGGTACCTGTGAGGGAGACGGCTGCACGTGGAAGAGACCCTAAGACCCGTGCCAGAAGGTATGTGAAGAGAGATCCAGTGTCCAGGGATCTGGATTGGAAGGCTGGACATAAGAACTGGACTACATACTGGCCAGGCTATTTAGAGAGGAACTCTAACAGCAATGGAAGCTCAGGTATGAACACTGATCTATGCCCTAGCTATAACCTTGAAAGACAGCAGGGAAACAAGTATTCTCCTGAAAGTGCTCCATTGAGAAATTCCTCTGTGCCAATCCATGATATTGAACCGATGATTGTTGAGGAAGGGGGAGAAGTCTTAGATACAGGCTGTGAATACATGGATTGCTCTCTGTCTAAACTCCTTTGGTAATTTACTGTTACAAAGTACAGCAACCTCACAAAGAAATACAAACTTGTTCTTTAATCTACTCAGAAAAGCTCCTGAGTAGGATTTTGGGCCACGCAGTAGAAAGCAAGCCAGCTAAGGGGTTTCAGCTGGATAACTGCTAGCAATTGAGCCTTACCTAATTGCTTGTTAGCTCTGAGGAAATCACTTCTGAGTCTATGTGTGAAGATATAAGAAGTTAACCTGAAAAGAACAGTTTTTCCCTTCTTTGTGGGTTTTGCTTGTTGTTTGAAACACTGCTAAGAAAATATTAGCTAAAGCCTACAGAAAAGACCAGTTTGTTACCAGCCAGGTCTTTATTCTTTTCATTTGATTGCCTGACAAGTTCATCTGTTGTTTTCCTGATTTTGTTTTTCTAAGTTTAACACTGAAAGCAAGTATCCTGTTTTATGTGCTACCAAGCATATCTGTTATGAGAAAAATAACCCCATAAGTAAATATCTTATTGGCTTTACACTCAAGCACAACTAATTATTGTGAGCAGCTGTGTCTGGTGTGAATGGACTGCATTTCCCACAATCCCTTGCAAATCATATTGATATATGCACTTGCCAAGACTGTGAACATTCTCACCCAGGCAGCCGTCTGACAAGCTACAAGACAGTCCTCATTCATACAGACAATCAAGTAGCCATGTTCTATGTGAACAAGCAGAGGGGAACAGGCTCTCTGTCGCTTTGCAACGAAGCTTTGCGACTATGGGCCCTCGCCAGAGAGCATCAGATTCATCTTCTGGCAGTGTATCTTCCAGGCATTCAAAATTCTTGGGCAGACAGACTCAGTTGAGTTCTGCTTCCACATGAGTGGTCTCTGCATGCAGACCAGGTGACCAGGATATTTCAACTTTGGGGAACCCCGGACATAGACCTCTTTGCAAGTCCATGGAATGCCAAACTTCTCCGGTTCTGTTCCAGAACTCTGGCTCAGGGGGCTCAGGCCAGGGATGCTTTCCTCCTTTACTGGGGTCAAGACTTCCTGTATGCCTTTCCACCCATTCCTCTAATTCCCAAAACCCTGTTCAGGCTTCAGAGAGACAGAGGCCATATGATTCTCATAGCTCCACATTAGCCACGGCAAGTGTGGTACCCTCTGCTTCTACATCTCTCTCAAGCTCCCTCCCTGGAGTTAGGGTCTGCTCCAGATCTCCTATTCCAGGAGGACGGAATGTTATGGCATCCCAATCCCCAGTCTCTGCATCTCAGGGCTTGGTTGCTGAAGGCCTAGATCTCCATGATCTTAATATCCCTCAACAAGTGAAAGATATTCTTCTTGCTTCCAGGAAACCTTCCACAAGACGCTCTTATGCTTTCAAGTGGAAAAGGTTTACCATATGGTGTTCGCAAAAGGCTCTTAACCCCCTTGCGATACCTCTGGAATCACTACTGGAGTATCTCCTTTATCCAATACAGTCTTAAGACTAATTCAGTAAGAGTCCATTTGAGTGCTATTGCAGCTTCTCTTAAGCCTCTAAATGGACAGCCTATTTCCTCTCATCCTCTTATAGCAAGATTTATGAGAGGCCTTCTTCTAACTAAGCCTCCCATTAGGCCACCATCAGTGGCATGGGACTTAAACCTGGTTGTTGGGCAGCTCATGAAGCCACCTTTCAAACCTTTAGCTACTACCTCCTTGAAATTCCTTTCTTAGAAAGTTATCTTTCTCATTGCAATCACATCAGCACGCCGCATTAGTGAGTTGCAAGCGCTAGTAGCTAATCCACCTTATACAAGGTTCCATCATGACAAGGTAGTCCTTAGGACTCATCCACACTTTATGCCTAAGGTGGTCTCGCCTTTTCATCTGAACCAAGCGGTCTACCTGCCTGTGTTTTGTCCAAGGCCTCATGCATCTAATGCAGAGAGGAATCTTCATACCTTGGACTGTAAAAGAGCTTTAGCTTTTTACTTACAAAGAACACAGCAACATAGAAAATCCTCTCAACTCTTTGTTGCTTTTGATCCTTTTCATTTGGGACTTCCAGTCTCCAAGAGAACACTGTCTAACTGGATTGCTCAGTGTATTTCCTTCGCCTATCAGAGTAAGAACCTTTCCCTAGAGGGTCATGTCACAGCTCACAATGTGAGAGCCATGGCAGCCTCAATGGCTCATCTGCCGAGCAGCCACTTGGGCCTCGGTTCATACCTTTACAGCCCATTACTGCTTGGACAAGGACTCCCGCCGGGATGCCTTGTTTGGTCAGGCTGTTCTCAAACACCTGTTCCATACCTAATCAACTCCTACCCACCATCCCTTGTAGGATGCCAGAGATCCATGGGGGGAAGTGGAGCCCTCTTCAGGGACACACAACTTCTGGGGTCTCTCCCTGGCACCTAAAGCTAGGGAGTCCCCATATGTGATGACTACATTCCTGCTTGTTCCTGGAGATAGCATAGTTACTCACCTGTAACAGGTGATCTCCGGGAACAGCAGGAATTTAGTCCTCACAACCCACCCACCTCCCCTAGGAGTTGTATCTCTCTATCTATCTCTTTCCTTTCCCTCTCTCTCTCTTTGTCTCAGCTTTAAAACTCAACTGGAGAGAGGCAGTTGGGAAAGGCGGGAAGGCAGCACGCAGGCGCTGTGGGATGCTCCCAAAAGCTTTCTGATTGGACGCTGGGGAGCGTTCCCACGCAGGCTCCGTCAGTACCGATGATACCCATATGTGAGGACTAAATTCCTGCTGTTCCCGGAGATCACCTGTTACAGGTGAGTAACTATGCTTTATCTTGACTTGCACTGTATTAATTTTCCTATATAATTCCTTCCCCCTTCCCAGTATTTTTGTACTTTAGGACATTCTCAGACCATATGCAATAGCTCACCTTTCTCTCCACACTTCTTCCAACACTCATTGGAGCTTTCGGGATATATGGCCTATATTCTAACTGGAGTCCAATACGTCCTTAGCCTAACCTTTAAACTGTTTTCTAGTAGCAATGTCCCTGGTGCTAATTTATGTGCCATTTCGTATATATCCTCCCATCTACTTATATCCCAAGGCCCCGGTATTTCTTCCTACCATCTCTTCTGGTTTTGTGGCTCCTCCTCCCCCTTTTCAATCAACATTTTATACAGTTGGGATATCAGCCCTTTTTGTGCACTTTGTCTCCCTATCAATTCTTCAAATGGAGTGAGTTTAGCTAAAATATGTTTCTTTATGTCCTTCTGTTGTCAAAAATACCATATTCGCACATACGCATAGCGGTCCATCCTATTTAGATGATAGTTCTGCTGTTATTCCTGGAATGTCTTAATTTCTCCCCCCTTCCCTATTATTTGTCTTAGTCTTCTCAGCCCTTTGTTAGCCCATTCTGCGTAAATTCTCCTTACTTTCCCCAGTTTAAACTCCCCTATACCTTGAATAAAAGTGTATTGAGAGTACTTCTCCCCCCCCCCCCCCCATAAGGCTACTTTTTCATTTTTCCCACGTTTTGAAAGGTGAACTCCCTATATGGGTTTTCGTCCACTTTCCTTTTTAATTTCTCTGAAGAGTCCCATATCCTTACTTCTAAATTCCCTCCTCCTCCCGCTTCCATCTTCACTCAACATGGCTGATCCCCTTCCCCCTTCCATGCAAATAGTGCTCTAAGTTGTGCTGCTGCATAATAGCCGGCTATACAAGGTACCCCCAACCCCACTCTTCTCTCCGCTTATGCATAGTGCTCCTTGCTACTTTAGGGAATTTACCAAATAAATTGCATAATTATATTTTGTATTGTTCCCAATTCTTTTTTAGAAACTCTACACGGGAGGGATGCAAAGAGAAATAATGCTCTTGGTAACATCTTCATTTTCACCACTGCTATACGCCCCAAACAGGACATATGTAATCCCTTCCATTCAGAGAAATCTTGCCTAATACTTTCTATCATGCCTTCGTAGTTCCACTGTTTGATGTTCTCTGGGGTCTTCCCTAGCTGAATACCTAGATATCTGAAATGCTGACTGACCCATTTAAATTTAAAGTACTCTTTCAGTCTTCCAGGTCTAGTATGAGATTGATCCCTAATATATCAATCTTACGATCATTCATTTCATATCCTGCTATTGCTCCAAATCTCTTTATTGGAAACATAGAAAAATGACAACAGAAAAAGACCACATGGCCTATCTAGTCTGTCCTTCCATATCACCAACAACAAAAACCCAGTGGAAAAAAAAACAATTTTACAAAATAATTTTTTTGTCAGAGGCCAGCCCAGTAGAGAGGAAAAACACCTCCTACCACCGTGGCCCGTCCTTTTTAATCATTTAAGAAATTAGATTTAAAACAGCTCTTATTCAAAAAATGGCTGATACTTAGCTGTAGAAGAGAAACAGGCTGTAAGGACGCTGTATTCAACAGTGTGTCAAATGCACGACGTGAAGGCTGACGTTACTACACAGTGGTCTGACCTGAAGCAGGGGGCTTATGGATATACCCCCGAAACGTGTCACGTCGTGCATTTGACACACTGTTGAATACAGTGTCCTTACAGCCTGTTTCTCTTCTATAGCTATCAGCCATTTTTTGAATAAGAGTTGTTTTAAATCTAATTTCTTAAATGATTAAAAAGGACAGGCCACGGTGGTAGGAGGTGTTTTTCCTCTCTACTGGGCTGGCCATTCCGACAAAAAAATTATTTTGTAAAATTGGTTTTTTTTCCACTGGGTTTTTGTTTTGTCCTTCCATATCAACAACTACAACAGTCCCCTTTTTTCCTTTAGAGATCCTCTGTGTTTGTCCCATGCTTTTTTGAATTCAGATACTGTCCTCATCTTTACCACCTCCACTGGGAGACTATTCCACAGATCCACCACTCTTTCCGTAAAGAAATATTTACGCATATCACTCCTGAATCTATCCCCTTTCACCCTCATCCCATATCCCCTCATAGCAGAGCTTGCTTTCAATCGAAAGAGGCTCTCCCCCTGTGCATTTATGCCACGGAAGAATTTAATCGTCTCAATCATATCACCTCTATTCCGCCTTTCCTCTAAGATATACATATTAAGATCCTTAACTCTGTCCTCATATGCTTTATAACGAAAACCACTAACCATTTTAGTAGCCACCCTCTGTACTGACTCCATCCTGTTCATATCCTTTTGAAGGTGCGGTCTCCAGAATTGCACACAATACTCCAAATGAGGTCACACCAAAGACTTATAGAGAGGCACTATCACTTCCTTTTTTCTGCTAGCCATTCCTCTCCCTATGCACCCAAGCATCCTTCTAGCTTTTGCTGTCACCTTTTCTACCAGTTTAGCTACTTTAAGATCATCAGACACAACCACACTAAGGTCCCGCTCTTCTTTAGTGGACAAAAGTACTTCACCCCCTA
Source organism: Ichthyophis bannanicus (assembly GCA_033557465.1). NCBI lineage: Eukaryota > Metazoa > Chordata > Amphibia > Gymnophiona > Ichthyophiidae > Ichthyophis > Ichthyophis bannanicus. The sequence continues at coordinate 23,867,769 of CM066046.1, forward strand.
TACTATATTGCTCCCTTGGATTGCTGCAGCCCAAATGCATGACCTTGCATTTTTTAACATTAAATCTCAGCTGCCAAATTCTAGACCATTCTTCAAGCTTAGCTAGATACCTCCTCATGTTATCTACACATTCCTGGGTGTCTACTCTATTGCAGATTTTGGTATCATCCGCAAAGAGGCAAACCTTACCCGACAGCCCTTCCGCTATATCTTTAACAAAGATGTTAAAAAGAATCGGACCAAGGACAGATCCCTGGGGCACACCACTGGTAAGTTCCTTCTCTTCAGAGTGAGCTCCATTTACTTGTACCCTTTGTCGCCTCCCAATCAACCAATTTCTAACCCAAGCAGTAACTTTAGGGTCCATCACTAAGGTGCTCAGTTTGTTTATAAGTCGCCTGTGAGGAACGGTGTCAAAGGCTTCACTGAAATCTAAATACACCACATCTAGGGCTCTTCCTTGGTCCAACTCCCTGGTCACCCAGTCAAAGTAATCAATCAGATTTGTCTGACAAGACCTGCCTCTGGTTTATCCATGCTGCCTCAGATCTTGTGATCCACTGGACTCCAGAAATCTCACTATTTTCTCTTTCAGCAGCATTTCCAATACTTTACTCACCACCGAAGTTAAATTAACCGGCCTGTAGTTTTCAACCACATCCTTACTTCCGCTTACTTCCATCAATACTGGTAGCGTATATAGGTTGCCTCAAAGTAAAGATAATATTGTCTTCAAACAATGCAATCTTTTCTTCCTGCTTTTCAATCTGGACACCCTTTATTTTTATTTATTTATTTAACAGTTCTTATATACCGCGCTATTTGTTATCAGTGCGGTTTACATAAAACAGATTTTTACTCAGACATTTAGGACATGTCTTGAGTTTACAAATAACAGGGAACGTAACATGGTCTTACAACTGGGGTAAATTATGTACAATCCAACAAAAAACATGCTTGCAAATTCTGTTTACATTTTGGTAACACATGCATAGACTATATGGTTACATTAACTGTTCAGTGTGAAGTGTGGATGGTTTGTTAATGTGAGGTCTGTTGTTTGTCGAACCAGTGCTGCCAATGGCTCTATCGATATGGCAAACAAAAGCAGTGATAGCAGGCAATCTTGTCTAGTTCCCCTTGCCAAGTCAAAACTTTCAGAATATCCTCCGTTCACCCAAACCCTTGCTCTAGGGTGTTCATATAGTGTTTTAATCCATCTTATAAAGTTCCCCCTGAATCCCATTCGCTCTAACACTTGGAACAAATAGTTCCATTCCACTCGATCAAATGCTTTTTCCGCATCCACCATTACTAATACCGCCTGTTCCTTGGATTTTTAGAGGTACCAGGTTACATTTAATAGTTTTCTGATACTATCACTTCCCTGCCTCCCCTACACAAAACCCGTTTGGTCCTTATGGATCATCTTAGGCACCATATCTTGGATACAGTTTGCCAATACCTTGGCCAATATTTTGGCATCCAAATTTATCAGTGATATGGGTCTGTACGAATCACAAACCCCCTCCTGTCTTTGCCTGGTTTTGGTAATATTGTGATACCCGCCTCCTCCATAGAGATGGGAATTTCCGCTCTTTGCAATACCGTATTAAAAATCTGGGTTAGAATCGGCGTAACTTGATCTTTCATTACTTTATAAAATTTTGCCGTGAATCCATCCAACCCTGGAACCTTCCCTATTTTGAGTGACTTAATCACTTCCTTAATTTCCTCCGCATTTATTACCCGTCCTATTGCTGCTTGATTCTCTGGGTCTAATTGTTTCAAATTACATTCATCTAAAAATGTCTCTGTCTCTTCCTGTCCATTCTGAGTTCACTAGATTTTATAATATCCTTTGAAGACATTGCTAATCTCTTGTGTCCGGTGGACCATTTGTCCTTTACCATTCCTAATCCCATCTATACATGCCACTTGTCTTTTCACTTTTAAACTGCTTGCCAAAATCTTAACCGCCTTATTTCCTCCTTCAAAGTGTGTCTGCTTTAATACCGCTAACCTATGTGCTATTTCCTGGGCTCTCAATTTACTTAATCCCCCCCCCCCCCCGTGCTTTAACTAACTCTGCTATCAGAGCTGGGTTATGTTTATGTTGATGTTCCCTTCTAATTCCTTTATCTGTCCCAAAAGCTCGGCTGCTACATTCCCTTTCTCTTAAGTTTGGCTGCCATACTAATTAGCTTCCTGCAAATCACAGCTTTTAACCCAAGGGTATATTCTTACAAGTCCAAGTAGATGGATTAGACACCCTAGCTCTGCTTGATTCGGGAGCAGAACAAAGTTTGATTGCCCAAGAATTTTGGGAAACCATGAGACCGTCTCGCCCTGTAGCTCCGAAGCAAGTACAAGTAAAATGTGTACATGGTATGCAGCTTCCCTACCCCCTACACCAGGTTTGTGTTAAAGGACTAGGGATAGAGAGAAAGATACAGGTGGCAGTAGTCCCGGGCTACCGCAGAACCTAATCCTAGGATGTGACTGGCCTTCTTTTCAAGGAGGAATAAGACAGGGGATATGCATAAAGACAGGATTGGTCTCTACCCGATCCCAAGCCACTGTAGCGGAGACCCGAGAATCCCCGGTAGGAGAAGTACAAAAACCGGAGGAAGAGGGTGTTAAGGAGGCTCCCGAAGAGAGGGCTGAGGCGGAAGAGGCAGATACACTTCCCAACCACGACGATTTGGTTCAAAGCCCGGTTGAGGGAGGGAAGAAAGCCAAATCTAAAAAACGACATGAGAGGAATAAGAGAACCCAGGGAAGAAGGGAACTAGAAGTGGGGGAGGGGTTGCCATGGGTACCCGCCGCTCTGGTCCAAAAATTCCCATCTTTCCCAATGGAGCAGAAAGCAGATGCAGCACTCAAAAGAGCTTTTGAGTGGGCTCAGAAAGATAGAAATGTGTTACCCCGATTCTTCTTAGATGAAGACATTCTATATAGAGAAAGCCTGGATCCCTATACAGGGGCTGTAAGAAAACAACTGGTGGTACCAGTAGCTTTTAAAGCAGTGGTTTTACGTTTAGCGCACGACCATCCGGTTGGGGGACACAAAGGTGTTCAGGGAACGCTAGACCAGATTTTAGCACGCTTTTATTGGCCGGGGGTGTACCAGGAAACAAAGCGCTATTGCGATTCCTGCCCCGCTTGTCAGAGGGTTTCCATAGCCAAACCCAAAGCCGTGCCTATGGTACCATTACCAACCATAGCGACACCTATCAGACGCATGGGTATGGACATTGTAGGTCCATTAATAAAGACACCTAGGGGTTTCCAATACCTTTTGGTTATTGTCGACCATGCAACCCGGTTCCCCTGGGCTATTCCCCTCAGAAATATTTCGGCCAAGATTATAGCGCAGGAACTGGTAAAGTTGTTTTGCGAGGTGGGGTTTCCCCAAGAAATCTTGACTGATCAGGGCAGTAACTTTGTTTCAAGATACCTCGCTAGGGTTTGGGAGGCGTTTGGTATACGCCACATAAAAACGTCGGCATACCATCCCCAGACCAATGGGTTGGTGGAGCGCACCAACCAGTCAATTAAGCATTTGTTACGAAGGGGATTAAGGAGTGGGGAGATGGCGGAATGGGACACACTACTCCCATTTGTTATGTATGCTTGCCGGGAGCGTGTTCAAACCTCCTTAGGGGTATCCCCGTTTGAACTTTTATATGGTAGGACCCCAAGGGGAATACTTGATTTTCTACGGGATGAATGGGTGGAACCTAAGGTACCAGAGATAGGGATTCCACAGTTTTTAAAAGAGCTGAGGACGCGCCTGAGGAAAACATCCCAGGCCTCAGTAGAAAATTTGAGTCGTAGTAAACAACGACAAAAACAATACTATGATAGGGGCACACAGGCCAGAGAGCTGGCAGTAGGAGACAAGGTCCTTATACAAGTAGCGGACCCAGGTCCTAAATTTGAAGCTCGCTGGAAAGGACCAGGCATAATAATAAAGAAAGTGGGATTTGTGTCATACCTTGTTGAAAATGAGAAAGGACGTAGGCAGGTATACCACGTCAATGTGTTAAAGCCATGGAAGGAAAGGGTGGCCACAGCTAATTTGGCCTACCATGAGCAGCATTATAGAACCCCGCAAGGGATTACATGCTGTCCGCCAGAAATTGCGGCAGCAAGTAATATTTTAAGGGGGGGGAATGTTTCACAAGGTGGACCTATTGGAGCCTGAGAAAATGGAAATCAGCAGCAGTGATCAGGGAAGAGATGACAGTATAAACAAAAAACTGTCAGATGGTTGCTATAGACAACCTAGGCACACGTGGGTAAGGGCTGAGAGGACACACCCAGATAGCAAGCAAAGGGAGTTTGCTTTGCCTGATAGGAATCAGCTGGGTAGAGGTGGAGCCCAGAAACACAGAGATATAATACGCTCCCAAATAGTTAGAGAGGGAGAGGAGGTGAACCAGCAAGTCTCACAGCAAGGGAGACAACGGTCAGCGCAGCAGAAGCTGGGAAAAGTATGGAAGTGGAATGAAAGAGAGTCTGAATTACTGGGACAGCATGCAAGCCCACACGAAGGTCTGAGTGAGTCTCAAACCCAGAGTGAAACATTTGGAAGGCAGAAGCCAGATATTGAATGCATGTGTGAAGAGCACGAGAGACGTGGGAGAGTTGCAGTACAAGGTAACAAAGCCAGAAGTGTTGATAGTGGCTGTTTTCTACCCGAGTGGGTAAAACCCTGCAGCAATAGAAAAAGCCACCCAGAAATAAGCTTTAGAAATAATCCCTTCCCTTGTGCTAGAAAACCCAGGAGAAGAGAAGCCCACTTACTTGGAGAAGCTAGAGATTCTAGTATCAACTTTAAACTCCCAGAGTTTGAGCAACCTCCGTATAGAGCAGTGCAATCCAGGGCAGCTGTGAGGCAAGCTAGACCCGAGCACGCTCAGAGTATACCGTAATCACTCTAACAGCAGAGCCAGGGAAGTTCCTGAAGGTCCTTATGATTACCTGCAGGGGCTGAGCTCCCATAAGCCTCATACAAAACTATATGGTAGTTCCCAGGGAGGCTTTGAGAGAGAAGGACAGCATAACTTCCTGCTTGACGAGGAAAACCTACATTATCCTTTTGAAACAGCTGACCTTGAAAACGTGAGTGTTAACCAGAATCTATGGAATATGAGAATACAGAGTTAGCAACAGTTCCTGAGCCCATGGAATGCTCAGTCTCGGTAATTGACCCAGAGTTTTCCTTAAGGTGAAAAGGGTTGAAGATAACCTGAGTAAGAGTCACAAGGTGTGGGCTGGAAAACGTGTCTCACAGAAAACCATGTGAATGAGCTGTGCTGTGTCAGCAAAAAGGAAAGCCTGTTAAAAACATTGAGAATGTTTAATTCTTTTCTTTTTGCATTTAAGCTGAAGTAAGCTATTTTTGTTTAACCTTTTGATTTCTGTTATATGCCCGAAGTGGGTTGTTTGCTTTGTTTTGCCAAGGAGAAAATACCTCACGGACGGGGAATAAAACCCTGAGTTTGGAACTCAAGTGTCTTTTGTGGTTCATAGAGCAGGTACAACTACCACCCTCAGGGGAGTCCTCAGGCAGTACCAAGGCTTCACCGGTTGGGCACCTGGGGGTGCGACAGTACCTAGCAGTTTTCTCAAACGTCACTTCCTCCATTCATTACCTTTTGTTCAAGGTGTGAATAAACAGGTAGACAAATGTGAGCTGGTTAATATAGTGTATCTGGATTTTCAGAAACCCTTTGACAAAGTTAAAAAGTCATGGGATAGGAGGCAGTGTACTATTGTGAATCAGGAAGTGGTTAAAAGAGAGAAAGCAGAGGGCAGGGCTGAATGGCCAATGGAGAAAGGTGAATAGTGGAGTACCTCAGGGATCTGTGCTGGATTTGCTGCTTTTTAACATATTCGTAAATTACCTGCAAATGGGAATAACGAGTGAGGTGGTCATATTTGCAGATGTCACAAAATTATTAAAAGTTGTTAAAACCCAAGAGGCTTGTGAAAAATTGCAAGAGGACCTTGAAAATTTTGAAAACTGGACGTTCAAATGGCAGATGAAATTTAATGTGGACAAGTGCAAAGTTATGCATCTATGAAAGAACAACTCATACTATGGTTACACAATGCAAGGTTCCACATTATGAACCACCACCTAGGAAAAAAATGTAGGCGTCATCATGGATAACAGATTGAAACCTTCCGCCCAGTGTACAGCAGCAACCAAGAAAGCAAATAGAATGCTAGGAATTATAAAGAAAGGAATGGTGAATAAAACAAATGATATTATAATGTCTCTGTATCATTCCATGGTACAACCGCACCTTGAATATTGTGTGCAGTTCTGGTCACGGTATCTTAAAAAGGATATAGTGGAATTATAAAAGGTACAGAGAAGAGCCACCAAAATGGTAAAGGGGATGGAAGGATACCCCTATGAGGAGAGGCTAAAAAGGTTAGGGCTTTTCAACCTGGAAAAGAGACAGCTGAGGGGGATATATGATAAAGGTCTATAAATTAATGAATGGAGTGGAACGGGTAAACATAGATTAATTGTTTACGTCATCAGAATATAGAAAGACTAGGGGACATGCAATGAAGCTACAGGGTAACTTATTTAAGACTAATAAGAGAATATTTTTTCACGCAGCGTGTAATCAAACTCTGCAATTTGTTACCGGAGGATGTAGTAAAAGCTGTTAGTGTAGCTGGGTTTAAAAAAGGTTTGGACAAGTTCTTGGAGGAAAGGTCCATAAACCATTATTAAAAAGGACCCAGGATATCACTGTTTGATCCAATACAAGCATTGTGGAACCTGTGTCTTTTTGGGAAACTGCTAGGTGCTTGTGACCTGGATTGGCCTACTGGAAAGCATAGTTACTCACCTGTAACAGGTGATCTCCGGGAACAGCAGGAATTTAGTCCTCAAATATGGGTATCGTCGGTACCGACGGAGCCTGCGCGGGAACGCTCCCCAGCGTCCAATTAGGAAGCTTTTGGGAGCATCCCACAGCGCCTGCGTGATGCCTTACCGCCTTTCCCAACTGCCTCTCTCCAGTTGAGTTTAAAACTGAGACAAAGAGAGAGAGATACAACTCCTAGGGGAGGTGGGTGGGCTGTGAAGACTAAATTCCTGTTGTTCCCGGAGATCACCTGTTACAGGTGAGTAACTATGCTATCTTCAGGAACAAGCAGGAATGTAGTCTTCACATATGGGGACTCCCTAGCTTTAGATGCCAGGGAGAGACCCCAGAAGTTGTGTGTCCCTGAGAACAGGGCTCCACTTCCCCCCATGGATCTCTGGCATCCAACCAGGGATGGCGGGTAGGAGTTGATTAGGTATGGAACAGGTGTTGGAGAACAGCCTGACCAAACAAGGCATCCCGGCGGGAGTCCTTGTCCAAGCAGTAATGGGCTGTGAAGGTATGAACCGAGGCCCAAGTGGCTGCTCGACAGATGTCGTCGATAGACACAGAGTCTAGATGAGCCATTGAAGCTGCCATGGCTCTCACATTGTGAGCTGTGACATGGCCCTCCAGAGGAAGGTTCTTACTCTGATAGGAAAGGAAATACACTGTGCAATCCAGTTGGACAGGGTTCTCTTGGAGACTGGAAGTCCCAAATGAGAAGGATCAAAAGCAACAAAGAGTTGAGAGGACTTTCTATGTTGCTGTGTTCTTTGCAAGTAAAAGCCTAAAGCTCTTTTACAGTCCAAAGTATGAAGATTCCTTTCTGCATTTGATGCATGAGGTCTTGGAAAGAACACAGGCAGATAGACTGTTTGGTTAAGATGAAAAGGCGAGACCACCTTAGGCATAAAGTGTGGATGAGTCCTAAGGACTACCTTGTCATGATGAAACCTTGTATAAGGTGGATCAGCTACTAGTGCCTACAACTCACTGATGTGGCGTGCTGATGTGATTGCAATGAGAAAGATAAGTTTCCAAGAAAGGAATTACAATGAAGTAGTAGCTAAGGGTTCAAAAGGTAGCTTCATGAGCTTACCAAGAACTAGGTTTAAGTCCTATGCCACCGGTGGTGGCCTAATGGGAGGCTTAGTTAGAAGAAGGCCTCTCATAAATCTTGCTATAAGAGGATGGGAGGAGACAGGCTGTCCATTTAGAGGCTTGAGAGAAGCTGCAATAGCACGCAAATGGACTATTACTGAGTTAGTTTTAAGTCCTGCATTGGATAAATGAAGAGTAGCAAATCACCTGGGCCGGATAGTATACATCCAAGGGTGTTGAAAGAACTGAAATATGAGATTGCAGAACTGCTATCAGTAATCTGTGAACTATCATTAAAATCATCTCTAATACCTGAAGATTGGAGGATCGCCAATGTAACACCAATTTTTAAAAAGGGTTCCAGGGGTGATCCAGGAAACTACAGACCGGTGAGCCTGACGTCAGTACCGGGAAAAATGGTAGAAACCATCATAAAGAATAAAATTACTCAGCATGTAGATAGTCACAACCTAATGGGAGACAGCAAACATGGCTTTAGACAAGGAAGATCTTGTCTTACTAATCTGTTATGTTTTTTTGAAGGAGTGAATAAACAGGTGGACAAAGGTGAGTCTGTTGATATTGTGTATCTGGACTTTCAGAAAGCCTTTGACAAGGTCCCTCATCAGAGACTTTTGGCAAAACTAAAGAGTCATGGGATAGGAGGCATTGTACTATTGTGGATCAGGAACTGGTTAAAAGATAGAAAGCAGAGGGTAGGGCTAAATGGCCAATTTTGCCAATGGAGAAAGGTGAATAGTGGTGTACCCCAGGGATCTGTGCTGGGTCCGCTGCTTTTTGACATATTCATAAATGACCTGGAAAGTGGAATAATGAGTGAGGTTATCAAATTTGCAGATGACACAAAACTATTTAAAGTTGTTAAAACCCAAGAGGATTGTGAAAAATTGCAAGAGGATCTTGATAAATTGGAAGACTGGGCATCAAAATGGCAGATGAAATTTAATGTGGACAAGTGCAAGGTTAGGCACCTAAGGAAGAACAACCCAAACTATGGTTACACGATGCAAGGTTCCACATTAGGAAACACCACCCAGGAAAAAGATTTAGGCGTCATTGTGGATACCATGTTAAAACCCTCGGCCCAGTGTGCAGCGGCAGCCAAGAGAGCAAATAGAATGCTAGGTATGATAAGGAAAGGAATGGAAAATAAAACAAAAGATATTATAATGCCTCTATATCGTTCCATGGTGAGACCGCACCTTGAATATTGTGTGCAATTCTGGTCGCCGTATCTTAAAAAGGATATAGCGATTTTAGAAAAGGTACAGCCACCAAAATGGTAAAGGGGATGGAAGGATACTCCTATGAAGAAAGGCTAAAAAGGTTAGGGCTCTTTAACCTGGAAAAGAGACGCCTGAGGGGAGATATGATAGAAGTCTATAAATTAATGAACGGAGTGGAACGGGTAAACGTAGATCGATTGTTTACCTTATCAGAATATAGAAAGACTAGGGGACATGCAATGAAGCTACAGGGTAAACTATTTAAGACTAATAAAAGAAAATATTTTTTCACTCAACGTGTAATCAAACTCTGGAATTTGTTACCGGAGGATGTAGTAAAGGCTGTTAGTGTAGCTGGGTTTAAAAAAGGTTTGGACAAGTTCCTGGAGGAAAGGTCCATAAACCATTATTAAGAAGTGACCGAAGATATCTATGCTTGACCCAGTACAAGCATTGTGGAACTTGTGTCTCTTGGGGAAACTGCTAGGTACTGTGATAAGGAAGCTTATCATAGCTCAGGAAGGAGCTATAGAAAAGGTGAAGTGTCTCTGAACAAGCAACCTGTCAGTTCTGGTAGAAATAAGAAAACAGAATTTTTCCATAAAAGACTACCAGTCCCAGAATGCACCAGGTTTCCTACAGCCATTAGAGGAGCTGAAGTGAGGAAACGTGTGTTCAATCAGGAGGGCTATGAGGTAATCCCCAAGCACTCATCTCAAAGGGCAGGGCCTGATTCAGCACAGCTGCGCTGTGCTAGGGTGGAGCACTCATCTAAGCAGAATAAAGGTAGAGTTTATTCTACAGAGAATCAGCTTGATCTTGGATATCCTCAGTTTCATCTTCATGATCTTGGATAGCTTCATCATCTGGAGGATCATCAGAAGCAGAAGCGAGAGCGGACGGACAGAGAGGGCAAGAAACCCTTTGGAAGAAAGAAGAGAAAAGCATTTGGGAGGTCTAAAGGAGTCCATAGCAGTACGTATACTGGAAGGCATTCAAAAGGCAAGCATACACCATTGGACTGGGGAAAACCAGAGGAGTGGTGCTGCAGAGCTAGGAATCTCCAGACGGTACCTGTGAGGGAGACGGCTGCACTTGGAAGGGACCCTAGGACCCGTGCCAGAAGGTATGTGAAGAGAGACCCAGTGTCCAGGGATCTGGATTGGAAGGCTGGACATAAGAACTGGACTACATACTGGCCAGGCTATTTAGAGAGGAACTCTAACAGCAATGGAAGCTTAGGTATGAACACTGATCTATGCCCTAGCTATACCCTTGAAAGACAGCAGGGAAACAAGTATTCTCCTGAGAGTGCTCCATTGAGAAATTCCTCTGTGCCAATCCATGATATTGAACCCATGATTGTTGAAGGGGGAGGGGTTGTAGATACAGGCTGTGAATACATGGATTGCTCTCTGTCTAAACTCCTTTGGTAATTTGCTGTTACAAAGTACAACAACCATCACAAAGAAATACAAACTTGTTCTTTAATCTACTCAGAAAAGCTCCTGAGTAGGATTTTGAGCCACGCAGCAGAAAGCAAGCCAGCTAAGGGGTTTCAGCTGGATAACTGCTAGCAATTGAGCCTTACCTAATTGCTTGTGAGCTCTGAGGAAATCACTTCTGAGTCTATGTGTGAAGATATAAGAAGTTAACCTGAAAAGAACAGTTTTTCCCTACTTTGTGGGTTTTGTTTGTTGATTGAGGCACTGCTAAGAAAATATTAGCTAGAGCCTACAGAAAAGACCAGTTTGTTACCAACCAGGTCTTTATTCTTTTGCTTTGATTGCCTGACAAGTTCAGCTGTTGTTTTCCTGATTTTGTTTTTCGAAGTTTAACACTGAAGGCAAGTATCCTGTTTTATGTGCTACCAAGCATATCTGTGTTGGGAGAAATAACCCCATAAATAAATATCTTATTGGCTTTACACTCAAGCACAACTAATTATTGTGAGCGGCTGTGTCTGGTGTGAATGGACTGCATTTCCCACAATCCCTTGCAAATCATATTGATATATGCCTTTGCCAAGACTGTGAACATTCTCACCCAGGCATCCGTCTGACAGTACATATGACCTAGATTGGCCACTGTTGGAAACAGAATACTGGGCTTGATGGACCTTGGTCTGACCCAGTATGGCATATCTTATATTCTTATGTTAGATACTCCAGTAATGATTCCAGAGGTATCGCAAGGGGGTTAAGACCCTTCTGCGAACACCATATGGTAATCCTTTTCCACTTGAAAGCATAAGAGCGTCTTGTGGAAGACTTCCTGGAAGCATGAAGGACATCCTTTACTTGCTGAGAGAGGTTAAGATCTGGAAGATCTAGGCCTTCAGCAACCAAGCTCTGAGATGCAGAGATTAAGGATTGGGATGCCATAACATTTCATCCTCCTGAGACAGGAGATCTGGAGCAGATCCTAACTCCAGGGAGGGAGCTTGAGAGAGATGTAGAAACAGAGGGTACCACACTTGCCGTGGCCAATGTGGAGCTATGAGGATCATACGCCCTCTGTCTCTCTGAAACTTGAATAGGGTTTTGGGAATTAGGGGAATGGGTGGAAAGGCATAAAGGAAGTCTTGACCCCAGTGAAGGAGGAAAGCATCCCTGGCCTGAGAGCCCTGAGCCAGAATTCTGGAACAGAACCGGGGAAGTTTGGCATTCAATGGACTTGCAAAGAGGTCTATGTCCGGGGTTCCCCAAGTTTGAAAAATCTTGGTCACCTGGTCTGCATGTAGAGACGATTCGTGTGGAAGCAGAACTCGACTGAGTCTGTCTGCCCAAGAGTTTTGTATGCCTGGGAGATACACTACCAGGAGATGAATTTGATGCTCTCTGGCGAGGGCCCATAGTCGCAAAGCTTTGTTGCAAAGCGACAGAGAGCCTGTTCCCCCCTGCTTGTTCACATAGAACATCGAAACCTGATTGTCCGTATGAATGAGGACTGTCTTGTAGCTGAGCAGGGTATGGAACACTCGAAGAGCAAGGAAGATTGCTCTGAGTGCAGATGAGTCTCCTGTGGAGTCCAGGTGCCTTGGGTGGAGAGGTCTTGTAGATGAGCTCCCCAACCCATTGGTGAAGCATCTGTTGTGAGAGTTGCCTGGGGTAAGGGTTGTTGAAAAGGAGACCCCGGCAACAGGTTCTGAGTGGACTGCCACCATTGGAGGGACAAAATAAGGCGACTTGTGTTTGCTATTTTGTCTGACAGGCACCCTGATGCCTGGGTCCATTGGGTGGATAAAGTCCACTGGGCTGCTCTCATATGGAGGCAAGCATAAGGAACCACATGCACTGTGGATACCATGTGGCCTAGTAGTTGTAGCATTTCTCGGGCAATGAAATGAGGTTTTAGCACTGCTTGAGAAGCTAACTGCACCATGCGAAGGCAACGGGTCTGGGGGAGATAGGCCCTTGCCCTTTTTGGTATCCAGCAAAGCTCCTATGAATTCTAGAGACTGAGTGGGAGTTAGATTGGATTTTGGGATGTTTATGACTAGACCCAAATACTGAAGGATACGCATTGTGGAAGATAGAGAAGCTCTGGCCTCTGGCTCTGATGGGGCTCGAATGAGCCAGTCGTCTAAGTAGGGGAAGACGAATATGCCTAGAGTGCGGAGAAATGCTGCTACCACAGCCATGCATTTCGTGAATACTCTTGGAGCTGAGGCCAGGCCAAAGGGAAGCACCCTGTACTGGTAGTGTTTTCCTTGAGAAAGGAACTGAAGGAACTTTCTGTGAGTTGGATGGATGAGAACATGGGTGTACGCATCCTTGAGATCTAGAGAACAAAGCCAATCCTGACTCTGAAGGTATGGCAGCAGAGTTCCTAGAGAAATCATCTTGAATTTCTCTTTGAACAGGAATTTGTTCAATTCTCTGAGGTCCAAAATAGGTCTGTATCCCCCTGTTTTCTTTGGGATAAGGAAATAGGGGGAGTAAAACCCTGTACCCTGTTGATGAATGGGTACTTCTTCTATTGCCCCTTGGGCAAGAAGTTTGGTGACCTCTTGATCTAACAGGTTGACGAGAGAGGTCTGAGAATTGAACTGTTTTACTATTGTAGGAGGGGCCATGCTCAAGAAATGAAGCTTGTTACCCCTCTTTTATGATGGAAAGTGGCCAATGCTCTGCTGTTATCTGCCCCCATCTTGGGGCAAAGTGACAGCCTTCCTGGCTCTAAATGGACCAGAGCCTTCCACCATCCCAGAAAGGTTATAAGTTCTCTAGATGCAAGTCAAAGGCCTTCTGGAGGCTGAGACTGCTGAGGCGGTTGAGGCTTAGCAGTCTTTCCTTTTCTTCGTTTGGATGGTTGCTGACCCTTCCGGACAGGTTGACCTGCAGGGCGTCCCTGCTGGGAATAAGCAGGATAAAACCTTTTCTTTTTAGAAAAGAATGGCTTCTTGAAAGATTTCTTTCTTGTAGGATCAGCTGTGCCCTTGGATAGTCTGTCCAAGGTGGAGTTGTCAGCATCCAACTCATTGGCCTTTTCTTACCAATCAGGTTCTCACCAGAACAAGGAATATTGCCCAATTTGTCTTGTACCCAGAGCTCCAAATCAGATGCCTGGAGCCAGGCAATTCTACGTGCACCTATGGCAATGGCAGAGGTTCTGCTTATGCAGTCAAAACAGTCAAAAGCTGCACGGTTGACAAATTTGGAAACATCCTGGGTATGTTTGACCAATGTGAGAAATTCCTGTCTTCTATCCTCAGGGAGAAGAAGACTCAAAACCTCTAAATCTCCTGTGACTTCCTTCAGGAACATTCCTATATACAAAATATAGGAACTGATCCTGACAGAGAGCATGGAAGCTTGGAAGGTACGACGTCCAAAAGCATCCAAGGTTCGGCACTGACGTCCTGGGGAATTAGAGGCATGCCTTTTTGCACTCCTGATCCTTCTCATAGCTGACTCCACCACAATGGAGTGGTGAGGGAGCTGAGCTTTCTGGAAACCAGGACAGGGAGGGATTTGATACATAGTGTCCAGTCTACGAGAATGAGGAGAGTTGGTAAGAGGAGTCTCCCACATTCTGAGCATGAGATCATGCAAGATCTCATGGATGTGCAAAGTAGCTGCCTCCTTAGGAGCTTTGGGATATTGCAAAATTTCCAGCTCCTTTGCTCTGGGCTCTGTTTCAGGAGCCACAGTAATGGAGAGACCTCGAGCCACCTCCCTGATGAAATCCTGGAAGGAGATATCCTCTGGAGGAGACATCCTACATTTAGGGGAGGAGGGCTCCTCTGGAAGAAGTGCTCTGGTATCAACAGAACTATCTGAATCCTCAGATTCCTCTGAGGACTCAAAGTACCTTCTGTCTGGATGCTCCTGTAGAGCCTGATACCCGTACCGACCGAAGTCGGTACCGGGAGGAATCGGTACCGGAGTAGCGGTATCGGGGGCATCGGGTGACTGGGTGCCGGCAATGTGGACACCGATGTCGATGCTATCGGTACTGGTACCGATACCGGTGCCGGAGTTGGTGCTGGTACCGGCTGAACTGTCTGACGCGGTTCCGAGGGTGTCGATGCCGCCAGACTGCGTTCAATAGCCAGGAACCTCTGGTCTATCGACGCTGCCGATGCCTGGATGTCGGTACCGGAGAAGACAGCCGGTACCCCAGATCATGGCACCAGTAGTTCTGCCGAGGTCGAGGCCTCGAACGTGCTGGAGCCCCGATAATGCTTTGGAAGCTGAAGCCTCCCGCCGGTGCAATTTTGCCGGTGCAGAATCCTCAAGGGCAAGGGCAATGCCAGAGGCATCTCAGTGCTTAGAGGGATATCTACCCTTTGAGGACCGGCTGGACTTATGTTTAGTTACCTGAGATCCACGGGAGGAAGAGGAAGCCCTGGAAGACGTCGATGCCACCGAAGCTGCATCAGAGGGAAACAGGGTACTGAGCTTAGCAGCTCGGTTCTGCCGACCTCTTTTAGACATCATGGCACAGGACATACAATCCGTGATGGAGTGTTCAGGACCTAAACATTTCAGACACCATTCATGGGTGTCGGTGACGGAGATGGTACCGCCACACTTGGTGCACTTTTTGAAACCTGAAGCAGGTTTCTCCATTGTAGGAAAACGTTTTGGGCCTAAGGCCTAAAATGGCGTGTGCACCTAGGGAAAACGGGAAAATACTAAAAATATATATATATATTTTTTTTTTTTTAAACGGAAATAAATAAAGAAAAAACGGTGGTACTGGTAGAGCATCGAGGAAGGCAGACGCGACCACAAAAAAGGAAAGTAAAAGGGAAGAATTTTCTGCGGTGACAGGAACGACGACCTGCTCGCTCCACAGAAAACGAAGAACTGGAGAGAGGCAGTTGGGAAAGGCGGGAAGGCAGCACGCAGGCACTGTGGGATGCTCCCAAAAGCTTCCTAATTGGATGCTGGGGAGCGTTCCCACGCAGGCTCCGTCGGTACCGACGATACCCATATGTGAAGACTACATTCCTGCTTGTTCCTGGAGATACAAGATACTGGGCTTGATGGACCTTGGTCTTACCCAGTGTGGCATATCTTATGTTCCTAATGTAGATAACGGGTAGTGGAAGACAGCCAGGGCTGGGGTATAGTATGCCTCACAGGACATGGCATGGAAGGAGTAAAATCATCCAGAGCAGAGGAGAGTGCAGTGTTTATAGGAACCTACCGCCTCAACAACAGATTCAGATGACATAGTGGAGGAAAGAGGTGATGAGAGAGTCAAAGGGCTTGTTTACAAAGCTGCGGTAGCGGTTCGCGATTGTTATCGGAGCCGCGACCCCATTGATTTCAATGGGGCCGCGGCTCCGATAACGACCGCGAACCGCTACCGCAGCTTTGTAAACAAGCCCCAAAGAGTCAACAGCATGAAGATTTTTAAAGAGGTTGGAAGAGACAGGGCGAGGTTGAGGTGGCAAGTGATGAAGAGTGAAGCTTAGCAGGTGATGGTCCGATAAGGGAAGTACTGAGGTACAGAAGTTTGAGGGTAAGGAATTAGAGAAGAATACAAGGTCGAGGCAGTGGCCGTGCTGATGCGTGGGGGTAGTAGAACAAAGCTGGAGGTCAAATGAGGAGGCAAGGGAAAGGAGCTTTAAAGCAATAGTGCTAGGTGACTTCAACCTTAAATCCATTAACTGCAGAGACTCCGAGACCTTTCTTCAAGCAATGGGCTCACTAAATTTCACACAAATAGTCAATAAACCTACACACATATATGGTTACTCGCCAGACCTCATCTTTGCCTCAAATGATTTGACCTTAGGAGGTCTAATTTAAATTCCTACCAGAGAGACCACGTGACGCATGAGGGGAGAGACCACGTGACGCATGAGGGAGTGAGAAGCATTTCTCATCGCTCCGGGGCTGTCCCGCCAGTATATTGATCTTTTCGACCTCCCCCTCGGGTGGAAAATCCTGCAAAGCCTGTGTGTGACAGTGTAAAGCTCCTGGAGGTGATCGCTAGCTTCCCACCCTACCAATATGCCTCTCGCCGCGAGAAAAGACCGGGAGAAGACTGCCAAATCGGGAGCCACTCCAGCCGGCAAGATGGCGTCCAACCTGGCACAGCCGCGGTCTCCCGGCGCGGAAAGCGTGGAATCGGGTTCTGAGGAGATGGCGAAAGAGGTGGCTAAACTCCTTGAACCGAAGTTTGATCGGATCCTCAGCAAGCTAGATTCGGTCGGGGAGACTATGGCGGAGTTCAGCCAGCGCGTGGAGGAAGTGGAGCATCGCGTGTCCGCGCTTGAGGAGGCTGAGGGACTTCAGACCCGCGAACAGGCCCTGCTGAAAAACACCATTGCAGCACTGCGGGACAAGGTCGATGACCTCGAAAATCGCTCCCGCAGGAACAATTTACGAATTGTGGGAGTCCCTGAGGCGCACACGGACCACATGCTCTTACCTTTGGTAGAGTCTTGGATACCCAGGGAGCTGGGACTGGAGGAGTTGGTGGGAGAAATAAAAGTGGAAAGAGTGCATCGCATCGGGCCCAAGGCTGAATCGCAGTTGCGCCCGCGGGTAGTGATAGCCCGTATTCTCAACTTCCACCATAAATGGAAATTACTACAAGCGTTTCGAAAGAAGAGGTCACTGCTGTTGGATAATCACAAGGTTTTATTATTCCAAGACTACTCCGCCACAGTAGCTGCGAAGCGCAGGGATTTTTCCCCCTTCTGCTCCATCCTTTTCCAAAAACAGCTCCGCTTTACCCTAGCATTCCCAGCGACGCTGCGGGTGCAATACGAGGGAAAGAATCATGTGTTGAACACGGTGGCTGCTGCCCGGAAATTCGTAGCGGCCTTGGGAAACGCGGAGCAGGAGACCTGAAGGACTGTACACTTCACCCGGCCTCTTGGACATGACCTGCGTTACATAGCAGCTGGGACCTAGTTGCTATTTGGATCTGGGCTTGTTTGGCTGGGGGCTGGGGTAGCATTGTCTCCCGGGGTCGGGCACCTCGCCCCGAGGGGGAACTATGATGTTTTTCTTTGTATTTTTCTTTTTCGGGCCTGTGGGGCTCACAGCGATTTTGCAGGCCTGATTACCACGGCCAGGGCCTGCTGTTATAGGACACTGTGAGGGATGGGGTGGGAAAGAGAGCCCTCGTTCATGATAGGGGATTTGGTTATTTTATTCTGTTAATGTTTGGGCTTGCAATCTGTTAATACTGGGGGTGGGGGGATCGGTTTATCATATTTCTGATTGGCTATTAGGATGTTTTTTTTTTTTTGTGTTTTTTTTTTTTTTTAAATGGTGGGGTGGGGGGGGGACAGCCCTGCAGCGTACAAAGGTGGGCTCGGAGCCTGGTGCAGCTGGCTGGGCATATTGGAGGAGTTATTCTAGAGTGGAGATGGGGGTTCGTTGGGAGGGGGTAGGAGGTGGGGGGGAGGGGAGGGAAGGGAGTGGGTGGGTGGGGGGTTGTGTGCATGGGGGTGAATGGGGAGGGTGGGCGGGTAGAGAGGAGAGGGGGGTAGGGGAGGGATTGATATGTAAGCAGGGGTTTGAAGGAGAGGTTGGGGACGATTGGAACCTCCTGCCGGGCTCCTTTAAGGGCCCTGAATTATGCAACGGGACCCAGCGAGGATGGGGTACCTATGCACAGAAACCAAGAGGTGACTGGAAAGGTGGGGAGGGGAGCTCCAGGCTGGGGGGGCTCTCTTCCTATTGTTATGTCAATTTTTCTCAGTACACTGTAAGAGAGATCGTGGATGATCATGGGTGAGGGCTTACGATTGTTATCGTGGAATGTGTGTGGCATTGGGTCGCCGATAAAACGCTATAAAGTCCTTAAAACTCTCCGAGACCAGCAGGCAGATGTGGCCTTCATACAGGAAACACACCAGAGTCCCCAGGAGCATGGGAAACTAGCCCGGGGGTGGGTTGGGAAAGTGTATGGGGCCTCTTCAGGGGGGAAAAAGGCAGGAGTGGCGATTCTCATTCGACGAGGGGTGGATCTGCGGGTCGAGCACACACCATATGTGACACAGATGGGCGGTTCATTCTTCTGGAGGGGAGTTTTAAAGGGGTGAAATTGGGTTTGGTGAACGTCTACGCCCCTACCATCTATGATGTGCGATTTGCCGATCGGCTAGCTAATTGTCTGAGTACTTTGGGCCCTACGCCCTTTATTTTGGGAGGCGATTTTAATTGCGTTTTGGATGACACCATGGATCGCTCCGGGACCCGTGGCGTGACCAGGGATAGGAAGTCTCGGTGGGTTCGGGGCGTTTGTGAGACGTTTAACCTAGTGGATTACTGGCGGGTCTTACACCCACTGGACAGAGACTATACCCATGTATCGCGAGCGCATGACACAGGATCTCGGATAGACTATTTTTTGGGGTCGCGCGACCTCTTTACAAAAATAACCCGGACAGAGATTGGACCAGTGATTGTATCGGATCATGCCTTTGTTCGTTTAGAGGTGCGGTTGGGGGGGCAGGGTGGGAGTGGTGGCTCTGGATGGCGCTATCCACTCACATACACGCGGGGTGTACAGTTTGAGACCTTTTTACGCTCGCAGTGGGATGAATTTGAGGAATTTAATGGGCGACATCAGGCTAACCCTGTCCTTTTTTGGGAATCTGCCAAAGTGGTGTTACGGGGCCGGATTATCGAATATGGGGCGCGGCAGAGGAAAATCTATGCATCCCGTCTGATTGGCTTAGAACGACAGCTTTGTCAAGCCCGTAGGGCATTGTTACACCGCCCCACACCTTCTCAGAAACTGGGCTATTATAGGATACAACAAGAAGTGAATGCGATCTTACAGGAGCGTGCGCAGCAAACCTTACTTTACTATAGGTATCAGTTATACCGTTATGGGAGCAGGGCGGGGCGACTGTTAGCTCGCCTGGTGAAGTCCACTCGTGGGCATACAACTATAGGGGCTTTAAGGGATAAACGGGGAGTGATTCGAACCGGCCAACAGTACATTGAAAACAGGTTTCGGGAATATTACCAGGACTTGTATAGTGCAGATAATGTGGCCGGATCGCAAGCTGAAACATTTCTTGCCAAGGTGGGGTTGTCTAGGCTTTCTGTGGAGGAGAGTGCCTCTCTTAATGGCCCCATTACGGATGCGGAGATCCGGGCGATCGTGAAAACGCTACCTTCCTGCAGAGCCCCGGGGCCTGACGGCTACCGGGGTGAATTTTATAAAGTGCTCGGTGATCGGGTGGTTGGGCCCTTGAAACGTTATTTCTCTGACCTGGTTGAACGCCAGGCCTTCCCTTATGAGGCCAACAGTGCGGTGATCACCTTGCTTCTTAAGCCGGGTAGGGATGGGTTGTTGACTGAATCGTATCGGCCGATCTCTCTCTTGAATGTGGACATTAAGCTCCTGGCCAAGATCATGGCCAATCGCTTGGCGGAGTATCTCCCCCAACTGATCAAAGAGGATCAGGTGGGATTTATAAGGGGCAGACACGCAGCAAAGAACTTACGCAAGATTATTTCGTCTTTATATAGTCTGCAGAGGCTGGGGGAATCTGCATTACTCATTAGTTTTGACGCAGAAAGCGTTTGACCGCGTGGCCTGGCCCTATATGTACCGTTTACTAGAGGAGATGGGGATCGGCGGCTTTTTCTTTGGATGTGGTTAAGCTTCTATATTCGGACCCTCGGGGGCGGATTTTGGTTAACGGCTCTTTGACTGAGGACTTCCTAATTCGGAGGGGGACGCGACAGGGATGTCCTTTGTCCCCTCTTCTCTTTGTTTTGACCTTGGAACCCCTCTTGGAGCGCATTCGGACACATAAGGGCATCTTGGGGGCACGGGTGGGTGCACAGGAATTCCGCATCTCGGCTTTTGCCGATGATCTTCTAGTATATCTGGGGTCGCCACGGAAGACTCTACCAGTCTTGTTGCAAGTGGTTGCTGAGTTTGGGCAGTTTTCGGGCCTGAAGTGAACTTGGATAAATCCGAGGCTTTGGACCTGCGGCAGTCTTTGTCTGGAACCTGGACGAATTTTCCTCTAAAATGGGCGGGAACACAATTACATTATTTGGGGCTATATTTAACGGCGGATGTTTCCCGACTACAGGAGGTTACCTGGAGGTCTTGAGATCGCTGACGACAGACCGTTTGTCTGCTTGGCGTGATCTCCCGCTTTCTTTGAGTGCGCGTGTGGGCCTTATACAACAAGATGGTCCTCTTCCCTAAGTGGCTGTACATGTTGCAGAACCTGCCCATATTGCTGTCGGTTAGGGAGATCTCCAAAGTGGAAAAGTGTCTAAATGGCTTTTATTGGAGAGGGAAGAGGCCTCGGCTGAGTCTCAAGACCCTGCAGAGGCCTTGGGGGGCGGGGGGGATAGGGGCCCCCGATCTACGGAGTTATAACATTGCTTGCCTGCTGAGGAATCTGCGTGACTGGTTGGCGACCACGACAGATTATACACCTCTGGCCTATGAGCAGGAGGTGGCGAAACCCTTGGCCTTGCGTTATATCTTGCACGCCCCTGCAGCTGACCTACAACCCTTGATTGGGGGACATCCCGTCTTCCGAGTAATGCGGAGGATCTGGCGTCAAGTGTGCTCTCTTTATTCCTGGAATCCTGGGACGTCTCCCTTCTTGCCCCTGGTGGGGAATGGGGCCTTTGAACCGGGTCTGATGGGAGGGGCCTTTCGGGGTTGGGAGGCTAAAGGTATTGTGGCACTGGAGCAAGTGGTGACGGAACGGGGTGAACCGAGGGAGTTCTCCGACTTGCGGGCCCACTTTGGTCTGGTCTTTCGTGACTGGTTTCCCTATATGCAGCTCCGTAGCTATCTCCGTAGCCTGGCTGGTGAAGACCTTCGGACCACTATCTGCTCTCGATTTGAGGAATTATTGTATGCAGGGAATGCGCCTCGGGCTCGGGTTTCTACCTTACATAAGGAATATCTTTCCCTTAAAGGGTTCCCGGGAGAAAGGCTTCTAGCGGAGGCCTGGGCGCATGATTTGGGGGTGGCACTTAAGGGGGATGACCTGAGGGCATTGCTGGCGGAGATTCCCCGCCGTCTTCGGACGGCTGAATTTCGGGACCTGCAGTATCGGATTTTGCGGCGTTGTCATTTTGCTCCCGTTAGAGCGTATCGGGCTGGCTGTGGGGCTATGGCTAGCTGCCCCCGTTGTGGGGTGGACCGAGCCGATTTGGGACACATGTGGTGGCAATGCTCGCAGACGGTCCGATTTTGGAAAGGACTTGTGGGGTGGCTAGCTGGGGTTTTGGGTTGCCCCATCCCTTGGGATCCCCGGGTGTTGGTGTTGGGCCGGGTCAGTGGGGTGGCTGGGTTGGGGGGTACCCTGAAGCGATGGGTTAGTAAGGTATTGCTGGTAGCTCGGAGAGTTGTATTGTTTAATTGGCTTCACCCATGTGGTCCGACCATGAGCCAGTGGAAAAGAGAGGTGTATAAGTTGCTTTTATTGGAGCGGCAAGGGCCAAACATAGGACTACTACCACGGCCCAGGTTTTGGGGGAGTGGGGTCCTTATTTAGAAACCTTGACCCCGCGACAGAGAAGACGGATTCTCAATGTCTTAAGCTGAGGTTCCTTGTTTGCCTGGTGTGACGGGAGGGTGGGGGGGAGGAGGGAGGTTGGGGGGGGCGGGGGGGGGGAGGGTGATTTGGCTGGCGGGTTGTTGCGATGTTTATGGGGTAATCCTGAGGAGCGGGCTTCCCCTTTCTTTCTTCTTGCGCGCCCGGGTGGGTGTAAGCGTACCCCCCGCCCGGGCGTACATGGCTGTGAGTGGTGGGCTCTGTGGGTGTTGGCTTACACTGCTAGCCAATTGGGGATGGGGGGGGGGATGTGGTGGGTTGACTCATATGTGTGTATAAAGTATACTGCTGCTCCTCTGTTGTTGGGGTTTTTTCTATGTATAATGGTTGCGTGTGTATTGTAGGTTGGAGCTGTCATATTTTTGTTATTTCTCTGAACACATATTAATAATAAAAAAACAGATTTACACATAAATTCCTACCATTACCCCAGTTCCCTGGTCAGATCACTACATAGTTAGTATGGAAATTTTATTACAAACAAAAAATAATTTAAGACTAGATGACAAATGCTATCATAGACGTTTTAAAAAATTTGACAAAGATACATTTATACAGGATACCTTACCTCATCTATCTGATGATTCAGTAGAAATAGAGACACAAGTAAACAAATGGAATTACATAATTTCTAATGCAGCTAGAATGACAGACACAAGTCCAAGGAAATCAAGGATCAATAAGCTACATCACAAGCCATGGTATTCTAATGCTATACGTCTGATGAAAAGAGATCTCAGAAGAATAGAGCGTAAATGGAGAAGGAATAAGGTTTCAGAATTAAAGCAGATATATTTAACAAAACAAAAGCTATACGACGAACGTATTAAAGTCTCAAAGAAAGAATACCATACAAATATAATAAATAACTCCATCAACAAACCTAGAGAGCTTTTTGAAATTGTAAAGAGTTTAACAAAAGAGCAAAAAACAGAAGGTGAAGCTGAAATTGAACCGCAGAAGTATGCAGATTATATTAAGGAAAAATTCCACTCTAAGGTAAAAGATATATTTAGTCTCAACTTGAATTTGGTCTCAAATTTCAGGGTCTGGAATACATTCTCTTTTCCTTCTAAAGAGCAACTCTCGCACATTATCTCTTCCATAAACACATGCACTTCTCCAACCGATCCATGTCCTGTATCTTGGATAAATTCCACAAAGTCAAATTTTATTCACATAATACAAAACATTGTGCATAATTCCCTCTCTCAAGGTAATTTACCAAAGCACTTAAAGCTTGCAACTGTTAGACCAATCCCGAAGAAGACAACGTTAGACAAGAATAACCCAGCTGCCTACCGGCCTATTTCCAGCATACCCTTTTTAGCGAAAATCATTGAAAAGACAGTGCAACTTCAACTCCAAGAACACATTGATATTGATGCGCCTTTAGACGATAACCAACATGGTTTTCGCCCAAACCATGGAGTTGAAACTTTAATGATTTATCTTTTTGATTACGTTCTCCGTACCATTGATGACATTAAAAAGGGTATTATAATGATTTTTATAGACATTTCGGCTGCATTCGATTCTGTAGATCACAATAGGTTATTACATAGATTAGAGGAGATTGGTCTACATGGGGTCACATTAAAATGGTTTCAATCATATCTGACAGAGAGATTTTTACAAGTAAAGATTGGACAAAATACTTCTCTGCCCATAAGAGTATTACAAGGTGTGCCACAAGGTTCCGCTCTTTCTTCGCTTCTCTTCAACATTTATTTGCAGCCAATTTGCAATATTCCGTTAAAAAGTGGCATAAAGTATACAATTTATGCTGACGATATTATGATTTTCACAACTATCTCCATCGAGAAACCTGATTTTTCCAGCATCACAGATTGTCTATCAAAAATGTCCACCTGGTGTAAAACCAACAATATGCAAATTAATTTTAGCAAGACAGAGGCATTATTTGTATCTCGTAACCAAAATTTTGCACATCCACCTGTCATCAAGATAGATAATTCAATTATTCCTATTAAATCAGAAGTGAAATATCTTGGAGTTACTCTAGACAAGGAATTAAATCTCAGATCACACATAAACAAGACAATTAGAAGCGCTTATTATAGAATGAAAATCATCAGAAAACTAAGGCCGCTTCTGGAAACTGTTCACTTCCGCAATGTTTGTCATGCTCTAATTACACCATTACTTGACTTCTGCAATCCAATATATCTGGGTCTAGCTAAGCAGTCACTGAAGCCTTTACAGTTAGCGCAAAACACCGCTGCTCGTATAATTTTTGGTCTATCAAATAAAGAGCATATAACTCCTATCTTAAAGGAGCTTCATTGGTTACCAATATCATCTCGTATTAAATACAAAACAGTAATTTATATTTTCAAGATAAAGCAACAATGTTCTGCAAAAAGTCTGACGTATCTTATCCGGTCAGATATTAGCAACAGACCTAGGAGAAGTGTATCTGAAAATAGAATCAGCTCCTCAAATGACATCAGAAAAACACGCAAGGAGACCTCTAAGAGAGCTTTCTCGTTTGCTGCGACTTCCATCTGGAACTCCCTACCTAATGATCTGAGAGCAGCTCAGGACATCAAAGACTTTAGAAAACAACTGAAAACAGTTTTGTTTACGGAGCACTACGGTCATGCAATCAACTAATTAATTTTTAAGAAAGCAATTATTTTTATATACATTGTACAATAGCTCACTTTATAGTATAGCTCACAATATATATATTGCACCTTTTCCCAAGACATTTAATCATATATTTACAAACTATGTATATATTATCACAGATTGTTTCACTATTACTTATTTTCTCTTTTGTTAAACCGCTTTGATTGTATGATAAGGCGGTATAAAAATCCAATAAAATAAAATAAATAAATAAAAAATAAATAAATAAATAAGGGTCAGAGGGGTTCTCAAGATGAATGTTAAAATCCCTGAGAATAAGAGAGAGGGAAGAGGAATCCAGAAAGAAGGAAAGCCACAAGTGAAAGTCAGTGAGAAAGATAGAGATGGACTTGTCAGGAGGTTTATAAATAACAGCTAACTGGAGAGGTAGTGGAGTAAAAAGGCAGACTTCAAAGGAGGGAAAGGAGTTGAGACTAAGGCAGTAGGAAGGGTCGAAATTGGCAGGAAGGAGAGAGTAGATGCCCAGTACCACCAGGACAGCCAGTGGGATGAGGTGTGTGGGAGAACTGATAGCTGCCCTTACAGAGAGCAGCGACTGAAGCAGAGTCCTTTGGGAGGAACCAGGTCTCGGTTAGAGCAAGGAGATGGACAGCATTATAGATAAAGAGATAATGAGTAAAGGCAAGTTTATTTGAGATGGTGTGTGTGTTTCACAGGACACATGAGGAAGGGGAAAGGAGAGGAATATGAATAAGATTTGAGGTATGGCATGAAGATCTGTTTTGAGAGTGAGACAAAAAACTAGGGGGCCAAGGTTGGTGTTGATATCTCCAGATGAAAGAAGGAGAAGGAGTAGAAGAGTGTGGGCAGAGAGGAGACAGTACAGCAGTAACAAGGGTGAGGTTCTTTTAGAGAGAGAGAGAGTGGAGGGCTGAATGAGAGGGAAAAAGTGGTGAAGCTCAAGAGCTGATGACAGGGTAGCGAACAGGATGGTGGAGAAGCGAGGATGGTAAAGGGGAGATAAGGATGGGAAGATTGAGGTGTTGGTAGGAGGGAAGACAATTAGGGAGTATGAGGAAAAGAAGAGAAAATGATGAGGAGCCATAGAAAAAAAGAGAGAGAGAGGAGAACAGAGGTTAGAAGAAATAAGGATAGGTTGGAAAGAGATCACAGGGGATTAGGTGCACCTGTGAATAATCGTGGTAATGAACAGAAGATGGCTATAAGAGACTGAAAGCTGTGGGGGGTGGGGGGGGGGGGGTGGGAGGAAGGGATAAAAGTTATGAGGAAGGAAGTTTTACCCAAAGTGGACCATGCCCACACTGACCTTGAAAGTAAATTGAGAACTGGAACCACTCCATCATGAAAGCTGCAATTGCACCCCAACACAGAGCAGCTACAGTACATAAGAGACAACAAACCTTCTGGTATTGTGATAAGGAAGCTTATCATAGCTCAGGTAGGAGCTATAGAAAAGATGATGTGTCTCTGAACAAGCAACCTGTCAGTTCTGGTAGAAGTAAGAAAACAGAGTTTTCACATAAAAGACTACCAGTCCCAGAATGCACCAGGTTTCCAGCAGCCATGAGAGGGGCTGAAGTGAGAAAATGTGTGTGCAATCAAGAGAGCTATGAGGTAATCCCTAAGCACTCATCTCAAAGGGCAGGGCCTGATTCAACACAGCTGCGCTGTGTTAGGGAGGAGCACACATTAGGACAGAATAAGAATAGAGCTTATTCTTCAGATAACAGCTTCAGGGAGAGCTTCAGCAATGGCTACAAGCTCCAGCCCAGCTACAGGTTTAAGCATCACCTGGAGAAACAGAAGCCAAGCCAAGCGGATAGAGAAAGAAGGAAACTCTCTGGAAGGAAGAGAAGAAAGGCCATTGGAAGGTCTGGGAGAACCCAAGGCAGTACCCATACTGGGAGGTATTCCAAATGCCCGCAGAGTCCATTGGACTGGAGTCAGCCAGAGGAATGGAATGGCAGAGATAGGAATCACCAGTGGCTACCTGGAAGAGAGAAGACTGCACGTGGAAAGGACTTTCAGACCTATGCCAGAAGGTATGTGAGGGAAGATCCAGTGTCCAGGGATCAAGATTGGAAGGCTGGACATCAGAATTGGATTACATACTGGCCAGGCTATACAGAGAGGAATTATGATAGCAGGAGAGGCTCAGGTATGAACACTGATCCAGACCCTATCTATAATAGAGAATGGCAGCAAGGGAATAAGCATTCTCATGATAGTGCCTTAATGAAAGACTCGTCTGTGCCAATGTATGATAGTGACCCTATGCTGATTGATGAAGGGGGAGATACAGCAGATGAAACTATTAATTACATGGACTGTTCTTTATCCAAGTGCTATTGCTAGCTTTCTGTGAGCAAACACATCAGCCATCACAAAGAAACCTAACTTTGTTCTTTATTTCCACTGCAAACAGCTCTTAAAGCAGGATTTGGGTTCACACAGTAGCAGCCAGCCAGCTAAAGGGTTTCAGCTGGTCAATTGATAGTAATTAAAGCTGCACCTGATTGTGTGTGTGAGCAAGGGAGAATCACTGCTGGGATCTGCGTGGAAAATAAGCAGAAGTTAACCTAACAAGCAAAGTTTATTCATTTCTTTGTGCCTTTTTATTTGGTAATTATTTGCTAAGAAAACATTAGCTAATTGCCTGGCAAGCTGAAGGTTGTTTTCTGATTTGCTTTGTGACTTTATGTTATCCATTTAAACACTGCAAGCAAGTAACCTCATTTATATTGCTACCAAGCATATTTGTGCTGGGTGAATTAAACCCCATCAATAAAAGAAGTATTTTATTGGCCTTACCACTGGTATCACAACTCAATTATTGTCTTCAGCTGTGTTTGGGAGTGAATGAACTACATTACCCACAATACCTTGCAAGAATCATATGAATATATGCATCGTCAAGATTGTGTAAGTTCTCACCCTAGGCAGCCGTCTGACAGTATTCACAACAACACAATGAACAAATGCAAACAGGGATATAACACAAATCTGATTATGAGGGTGACAAACAAACCAAGAGAACTCTTTGACATAGTCCACTGTTAAGAAGAGAACCCTCACAGGAAGACTCAACTGACATACATCCACAACAAGTAGCAGACTACTTTATGGCGAAGCAGAATAGCACTCAGCCAAAAACGAAGATGACATCAACCAAAGTGGAAAGCCAACTTTGACACACCAGGACATGGGGAGAATTTACTATTCCAACATTGCCAAGTAGCCCACACAATAACAACCCTGAACACAACCACCTCACCAAGCGATCCCTGTACAGTTGCTTGGATAAAATCAACTAAGGAAGTGCTCATCCCTTTTATACAAAAAAATCATACACACGTCCCTCACACAGGGACATATGCCGGCATCCTTCAAACTAGCATCAATCAGGCCCATCCTTAAAAGCCTAGAAACTGACAAGGCAGACCCCACATCATACCGATCAGTTTCTAGCTTACCCTTCATGACAAAAATCATAGAAAAGATAGTACAGTTACAACTACAGGATCACATCAAATCATATCTGCCCCTGAATCCACATCAACATAGATTCAAGCCACACCATGGTGTGGAAACATTACTAAAGTACTCTTTGACCACATTATCAGAGGAATAGACAACATAAAAAAGGGCATTATGCTAATATTTCATGACATATCAGCCGCTTTCGACTCGTTGTCGCACACTTCTAAGACGCCTACAGGAGATTGGTCTCTATAATAACACATAACTGGCAGACAACAGTACATCAGATGCAGGGGAGACTCATCCGCTTCATTCACATTAAAGCAAGGAGTCCCACAGGGATCAGCAATATCAGCCCTGCTATTTGACCTATACATTCAGCCATTTTGTGAGGTCATACAGAAACATAACATCCACTACAAAATTTACGCCGATGACGACATGTTGTACACATCCTTTGATGTCAGACCCCTACTAAACCGCGGTAATGTTACCCGTGTTAGGTTCCACGGTAATGGTACAGATGCCCATATAAAGGCGTGGGCGTTGCATCATTACGGCAAGCCGTATCAGCTAACGCGCGTTACAAGGCGCCTTAGACTAACGCGCGTTACAAGGCGCCTTATAAGGCACCATACAAGGCACATTACAAGGTGCCTTGTAATGTGCCTTATAAGGTGCCTTGTAATGTGCCTTGTAAGGTGCCATGTTTGCTTTATAAGGTGCCTTGTTGGGTGCCTTGTTTGCCTTATACGGTGCCTTGTTGGGTGCCTTGTTTGCCTTATACGGTGCCTTGCAAGCTGCACCCCTGGACAAGGTACCTTAGAAGGCACTCTGGGTTATGGAACCATAGGTTAAGGTGGCCTAACAAGGTTACAGTGCCCTAGGTTAGTGTGCCCTAAGGGCTGCAAAGTGCTTCAGGATGACATGCATGACCTGTGAGGCATAGAGACAGATGTAGCCCTAACACTAGATAGAGCACCGAGGAAAGGCAATGAACAGGTGAGTAAAGGAGGGAGAGCTGGGAGCTGCTGGACCTGCCATATCTGCAGGCATCCCATGTGGCTGCCAGTACTGTTGACAAACATGGTGGGGGCAACTGTACCACAGCACAGGGTGTTAGCAATGTAAAGTACTGGAAAGACAGT
The DNA here is from genome assembly GCA_033557465.1 of Ichthyophis bannanicus. Taxonomy (NCBI): domain Eukaryota; kingdom Metazoa; phylum Chordata; class Amphibia; order Gymnophiona; family Ichthyophiidae; genus Ichthyophis; species Ichthyophis bannanicus. Next base: position 23,897,311 of record CM066046.1, read on the forward strand.
GGGTGGCAGACGATGGGAATACGTGTCCCCCAGCGGAGGTGGCAGGATATTTATAATGATGGGTAGACAGAGGAGTGGTGGTGCCATGCAGATCAGGCACAGGTGAGGCAAGCACGAAGAGGCACAATGCAGGAAAGGGTAGCAGTGCAGGACACTGGGTGGCAGCCTGCACAGGCAGACAGAACTCTACATAGCCGACAGACGCAGATAGACGGACCGAAGCAATGTTGGCAGCTGTGGTGAGTGTATTATGGGCTGGCAGCACAGCTCTGAAAAAATATGACTGTTACAGGCATGCAAACTATTTGAGTAGGACAGGCATGAAAGGAGGGAACAATGAGGAATTGAACCCATGAACACTGCCGAGAACGGCATTGTACTAACCAGTAGGCTATACCTCCATGGCATATCTCTCAGCAATGGCTGGGTACAGAAGGACTGCAGGTCACCGCACAAACTGTCTGCTCTGAGTGCCAGGACAGGGTAACCCCACCAGTACCCATGATGCAATGCACATGCTGAATAGCTATCTACAACTGATCACCAAATGGGGTCTGCACCTCTCCAGTACCTCAGCTTGGAAAGACGAACTGACAGTGCATGATACTGGCACAAAGTAGCTACAGACCATGCCATTGTGCAGGTTCTGTGTTCACCCTGAGGGACAGGATAGGTGCCCAGCACTAGGTCCGCAGTACATGTGGTGCTAAAGATAGGTCCTGCTGTATGTCCCCATCACTTCCAGCATGTGACAGGTGTTCCTTGCAGTGCATCCGAAGGTAATTTGGTGTCCATCTGTAGTCTGCAGTCACATGTGGCCCTCTGGGACCAGACACCACCCAGATTAGTGCGTACCCAGTGTTAGGGTCTGGCTGACATGGGCACCTGTTAGCAGGGCAGAGGGTTTTCTAGACTTGCATGAGGTTTGTGTAGCTGTGCCTCTACAGGTCAAAGTGGTATACACTATATACCCCAAAGGGCCCACAATCACCCTTTTTGTAGGTAAGGGACAGGTGCCTGAGCCCGGTGAAGCAACCTCCATCCTGCTGGTTTAAGACAGCCCTCTAGGGTTGGTGGGCTAGAGCCATATCTGTGACTGGGGCAGTGGCAGACCAGCAGTAATGCTGGGGTTAGGTCTGGAAAACCCCAATTGTGTCTCACCACTTTCTGCCATTCACCAGCAGATGGTACAGTCAGACTGCACCTGCAGCACCCTACAAGGTGTTCCAACCATGCACAGTCTAACTGCAGACAGTCCACTAGCCAGTCCATAGTGCATGCTCACAGAGGAACTATGTGCACCAAGCAGCTATCTCAGTGATTGGGGCCCAGCACTGGGAATACACAAGTATCACTGGAGGCAGATAGTGTAGAGCGCTATGTGGGAACGTAGACATGCCATGGTCACTGCTCGGTCAGAGTGAGTGCCCTCCCAACATGCCATGCTGTGGCCACCATGTCATGCAGGTGGTGGTCGGGCACTACAGTGTTCCAGCCATTGCCCCACACGCTGTGAAGATGCATCCTGGCCAAACCGCCCCCACAATACCTTGCTCTTCATTATTCACATATTCAGGCTAATGCTGGTAACAGTGGGACATTGTGGGCCCAGTGAGGCGTGGGCAGCCACAGAACAATGGATAGACATACACAAACACTCCTATTGCAGCATTGTGCAAAGATAGGGGTGGTTGGCAACCCTGTCCGCCACACTGGTCCTGATCACAGTGCCGACATTGCTAAACTGTGCAGGAGGTAGTAGTAGTGTTCTGGTGATAACTGCAGCTCTGTGCTGGGGCCCTTCCATATCAACCACTACAACAGTCCCCTTTTTTCCGTGTTTGTCCCGTGCTTTTTTGAATTCAGATACTGTCCTCATCTCTACCACCTCCACTGGGGGAGACTATTCCATGCATCTACCACTCTTTCCGTAAAGAAATATTTTCGCATATTACTCCTGTGAATCTATCCCCTTGCACCCTCATCCTATGTCCCCTCATAGCAGAGCTTGCTTTCAATCAAAAGAGGCTCTGCTCCTGTGCATTTATGCCACGGAAGTATTTAAATGTCTCAATCATATCACTTCTATCCCGCCTTTCCTCTAAAGTCTACGTCTTAAGCTCCTTAAGTCTGTCCTCATATGTTTTCTTACAAGGACCACTAACCATTTTAGTAGCAATCCTCTACACCAACTCCAACCTGTTTATATCCTTTTGAAGGTGCGATCTCCAGAATTGCACACAATATGCCAAAAGAGGTTGCACCAAAGACTTATATAGAGGCATTATCACCTCCTTTCTTCTGCTGGCCATTCCTCTTCCTATGCACCCAAGCATCCTCCTAGCTTTCGCCTTCGCCTTTTCTACCTGTTTAGCTACTTTAAGATCATCAGACACAACCACACCTAGATCCCACCTTCTTTTTTGGACAGAAGTACTTCACCCCCTATACCATATTGCTTCCTTGGATTGCTGCAGCCCAAATGCATGTCCTTGCATTTTTTTAACATTAAATCTCAGCTGCCAAATTCTAGACCATTCTTCAAGCTTAGCTAGATCCCTCATGTTATCGACACCCTCCTGGATGTCTACTCTATTGCAGATTTTGGTATCATCCACAAAGAGGCTAATTTTACCCGACAGCCCTTCTGCAATATCACTAACAAAGATGTTAAAAAGAATCGGACCAAGGCAGATCCCTGGGGTACACCACTGGTAACCACTACCTCCTCAGAGTGAACTCCATTTACATGTACCCTTTGTCGCCTGCCACTCAACCAATTTCTGACCCAAGCAGTAACTTTAGGGTCCATCACTAAGCTGCTCAGTTTGTTTATAAGTCGCCTTTGAGGAACAGTGTCAAAGGCTTTACTGAAATCGAAATACACCATATCTAGGGCTCTCCTTCGGTCCAACTCCCTGGTCACCTAGTCAAAGCAATCAATCAAATTTGTCTGACAAGACCTACCTCTGATGAATCCTTGCTGCCTTAGATCCGGTAATCTGTTGGACTCCAGAAACCTCACTATTTTCTCTTTCAGCAGCGTTTCCAATAATTTACTCACCACAGAGGTTAGACTAACCGGCCTGTGGGTTTTCACCTACATCATTACTTCCGCTGTTGTGTAAAGGCACCACATGTGCCTCTCTCCAGTCCTCTGGCACCACTCCCGACTCCAAAGAGGCATTGAACAGGTCGATCTGGGAGATCACTGAACATTACCTCGCTGATTGCCTTGCTTAGGAGATGCCAGGGGTGCTGGTGTGGAGGAGGTGGAGCTTCCGGGACCTCCCTCCTGCCTTCGATAAGAGCTTGTCTCTGCTAGAGCAGCTTTGGGATCGCTGAACATTACCTCACTGATTGCCTTGCCTAGGAGACGCCGGGGGTGCCGGTGTGGAGGAGGTGGAGCTTCCAGGACCTCCCTCCTGCCCTCAATAAGAGCTTGTCTCTGCTAGAGCAGCTTTGGGATTGCTGAACATTACCTTGCTGATTGCCTTGCCTAGGAGACGCCGGGGGTGCCGGTGTGGAGGAGGTGGAGCTTACGGGACCTCCCTCCCCCCACTCCATAAGAGCTAGCTATCCCGCGGTACGCGTGTCCGTGGGTGCGTGTCCGAAGGGGCAGGTCCAGACACTTCAGAGTCCGGAGGAGTCCATTGCAGCACTGAATGGGGAAACGGAAGAAACGGTCTTTGCCAATTGCAGAGTCTAAGACCATGAAAACTGCTGGCCCCATGGATCGCCATCTTCAAGTCTTACCTGTAAATCCTAATTTGGAGGGTTCTAATGTTTCTTCTGAGACTGGCAGTTCTGTCATGGATAACCCCTCCATTTTGGGTCCAATCCCGCCCTGCTTGCAAGGATTATCTGAGGTAGGAGCTACTTTGGGTTTGAATGACCTGGCTCAGCCCGCCTCTTTGCCTTCTCTACTGACTTCTCCTTGACCCGACATTGCTGATTTAAATATGCCTGCTCCTCTTCGGTTTGTTCCTGTTGTTGAACCTTTGACTGCTCCTGATAATATAACTTTGAGTGATATTTGAGTAGTTGTGGCACGTACTGAACTTTCAGTTCGATCAGCCCTCTCTCACATTTCCCAGTTTTCTACTGAATTGGAAGCTGGTATGTCCGGTTGTAAGATAGGTGTTAATAAGTTGGAAGGTCATCTTAATCTTGCACAGGCTGCTATTTCTTCTAACACGAGAGAACGTTTAATAATTAATCATCATTTAGAATCTTTGGAAAATATTTCAAGGGTTAAGAATTTGCGTTTTATTAATTTTCCTCGAACGCATTATCTTTCTCCAGTGATATTGCTACAAAAATATTTTAAAGAAATAATATCGATTTCAGATGTGGACTCTATTAAGTTATCTAATGTCTATTATCTTCGCGCCGGGGCGCAGTCCCAGGCCTCTTCTCAGGATGAGTCTCTACCCGAGGCTCCTCCTGATTCCTTAGACTTTTCTGCCTTCTTGGAAACCTCCTCAGAAGTTATTTCACAGTGTGCCACTCTAATCGCCTCTTTTATTGTTGGTTTGCAGCTTGTCGTGCTGTGAGGGCTTGTGTGCATCAGTGATGCTGAGAGCTAAACTATCGGTAGTTTAACTACTGGCAGGGTCTCCCAAGATGGACAGGTCTCAGCTGAGGTGCCAGACCAAAACAAACCACCCATCTGGGCAGCAGCAGAATGGGATAGTGTTGACGGCGGAGGATCACATTTTTGTGACAATGGCAACAACACCAAACTTAAACTGTGCGGAAGAAAGGCCCGGCAATCTATTTCTGTATCTTGCCATGAAAACCCAATGGATAGTTACAACAAAACAAATTGTGCTATGGTGCTGGAAGATGAGACCCCCAGGTCGGAAGGCACTCAACTAGCTACTGGGGAAGAGCTGAAGACTTTTCAGAGTAAAGCCGGCATTTATGATGTGGTTGGATCAAAACCCTCGGGAAGTTTGACTGCTGATGTAGCTGCCCATGAAATGAGAGTCAGAAGCTGTAAAGATGTCTTACACATTGGAACATGGAACGTACGAAGCATGAGCCAAGGGACGTTGGAGGTGGTCAAGAATGAAATGGAACGTGTACAACTTGATCTGTTGGGTGTCAGCGAACTGAAATGGACTGGCATCGGGCACTTTGCATCAGATGATCACATGGTCTACTATGCTAGAAATGAAAGACAAAAAAGAAATGGTGTTGCATTTATAATAAAGAAGAAACTTGCAAAAACTGTAATGCAATACAATGCAGTCAGCAAACGCTTAATCTCTATTCGTCTACGAGGATTGCCTATCAACACAACTATAATTCAAGTATATGCCCCAACAACAGCTGCAGAGGAGAATGAAATTGAAGAGTTCTGTGAACAAGTACAAGCTGAAATTGACAGAACATGCAAACAGGATATCCTGATAGTCATGGGTGACTGGAATGCAAAAGTTGGCAACAAAGAAGAAGGCAAAGTAGTTGGAAAATATGGACTTGGCAACAGAAATGAAGCTGGAGAAAGACTGATAGAATTCTGCAAGACCAATGATCTATTCATCTCAAACACCTTCTTCCAGCAACACAAGCGGCGACTGTACACATGGACTTCACCCAATGGATTGTATAAAAATCAAATTGACTACATCTGTGGAAGTCAACAATGGAAAAGCTCTATAACATCAACAAAGACAAAACCTGGAGCTGACTGTGGTACAGATCATCAACTACTAGTATGCAAACTCAAGCTAAAGTTGAAAAAGAGCAAACCACTCATGAATGCAGCAAAATATGACCTTGAGAATATACCACTGGAATTTAAAGACTGCCTGCAAAATCGATTTTCTGCTTTAGATACAAATGACAGAGCTCCAGAAGAGTTATGGAATGACATCAAGAAGGTTGTGTTGGAAGAAAGCGAGAAGTCTCTACAAAAGGTGAAAAAGCAAAAACGGCTAAAATGGATGACGGAAGAAACTCTGAAAATTGCCCAGAAACGCAGAGAAGCTAAAGCCAGAGAAGAAAGAAAAACAATCGCAGAACTCAACAGAGATTTCCAACGTGCAGCAAGACAGGACAAGGAAAAGTACTACAACGACGCATGCAGGGAAATAGAAGCAGAAACTATTAGAGGAAGAACAAGATCGGCTTTCCTAAAGCTACGAGAGTTAAAAAAAAAGTTCCAGCCTCGAATTGGAATGTTACAAGATGCTCAGAGTTCTATGTTGAATGATGCTGAGAAGATCAAGAAAAGGTGGAAGGAATATACAGAGTTTTTATATGATAAAGATCAATAGCAAGGCTTTTGACTGTGTAAACCATGAGAAACTCTGGGCCACATTAAGAAGCATGGGTATACCAGAACACCTGATCGTTCTCTTGTGCAATCTGTACATTGATCAAGAAGCAACAGTTCGAACGGAACAATGAGAAACAGAATGGTTTAAAATAAGCAAAGGTGTAAGACAAGGCTGCATACTTTCCCCCTACCTGTTTAATTTATATGCAGAACAAATCATCAGAGAAGCAGGATTGTATGAAAACAGAGGTGTGAAGATTGGTGGAAGACTCATCAACAACCTTCGCTATGCTGATGATACTACATTACTGGCTGAAAGTGAAGATGATCTGAAACATTTGCTTCTCACAATCAAAGAACATAGTCTCAAAATGGGCCTGCACCTTAATGTAAGGAAGACAAAGATCATGACAACTGGCATAATCAACAGGTTCATCGTTGAAGAAGAAGAAATTGAAATTGTGAACAACTTTAACCTACTTGGATCAACTATCAATAAAGAAGCAACAAGCAGTCAAGAAATCAAACGACACATTGCTCTTGGCAGAATGGCTATGAAAGACCTAGATAAGATTCTCAAGAGCAGAGATGTCTCTCTCCATACAAAGATTCGACTTGTTCAAGACATGGTATTTTCAATAACATCATATGGATGTGAAAGCTGGACAGTGAAAAAGACAGACAGGAAGAAAATTGATGCCTTTGAATTATGGTGCTGGCGGCGAATACTGTGTATACCATGGACTGCCCGACGAACAAACCAGTCAGTTCTAGAGGAGATCAAAGCTAAGCTTTCTTTAGAAGCTCAGATGACAAGACTTCGACTTTCATACTTTGGACACATCATGCGAAGAGAGAGATCATTAGAGAAAGACATCATGCTTGGCAAGATAGAAGGTCAATGCAAAAGAGAAGGCCAGTAATGAGATGTATCGATACAATAACAGCAGCTACAGGTACCAGTCTGTCAACAATGAGCCGCCTGACTGAAGACCGAACACAATTTAGGATAGCTATCCAGAGGGTCGCCATGAGTCGACTCCGACTCGACGGCACTTAACAACAACAACAAGAATTTAGTATTAAAGCTCTATTTTTCTAAAAAGAGTGCTGATTTCTGTGGTTTTCCTATACAAATTTTTCCTGATGTGTGTAGGGTTACCCAGAAGCACAGGAAGGAGTTTTTGGTTTTGAAGCCTCGTATCTTGGCCCTTGGAGCTACTTTCTTCTTAAAATATCCTTGTAAATGCTTAGTGCAATTTCAACAGGCTAAGTACGTTTTTCTGGAACCTCCCCAGTTAGTTTGTGTCTGGCAAGGAGAATGTTGGTTGAAGTTTTTATTTGCTTTTCTTTTTCACTTGCTTGCTTATGTATATAGGGTTTAAAATTTAATCACAATTTGTTTCCTTGGGTATTTGCAGAAATTGTACTTTTGTTTTGCTTTTCTTTTTATTTTTTAGCTTTCCCCTTAACGTGGACGTTGATAATCTTTGTCATCTTTAAAATTTCCTATATGTGTAGATTGTACTTTTGACAGGGTTTGTTTTTTCTGTATAAGAGTATATTCTTGGATTTATTAAAATTTGAAAATAAATAATTAAAAAAAAACAAGAAAAGGTCGATCAGTGGAGCCGCTAGAACGTCCCCAAGTTCTGTCAGACATGAAGTTAAATACCTAGGGCTCATCCTCGATCAGAACTTACAGGCCATATTAACAGACCAACACAGAACGCATACCATAATTGGAAAACAATCTGGAAACTAAAGCTCCTCCTAAGCCACAATGACTTCAGAACGGTTCTACAAGCCATTATCACACCAGTGTTAGACTTTTGTAACTCACCATACCAAGGTCTGCCAGCTACTTCCATTCATTCACTGCAGATGGGTCCAGAACACAGCTGCCCGCATTCTCTCAGGAACAAACACAACGCCAAAATTAGCCCTACTACACTGGCTCCTGATCAGGAGTCGTGCAAGGTTTAAGGCAACAATTTATATATTGAAAATACTGCAAAATGAATCAGCTGAATCACTTCAAGATCTGATAAAAAGATATCCCGAAAGCCGCCCAATGAGAACAATCTGCAAAAACACATTAGTTACTCCAATTGAATTCTCCAAAACGAAGCAAACCACATCCAACAGGGCTTTATCACTGTATGCATCGAGTTTATGGAACTCCCTTCCGGAGGATATCAGAAATACAAGAGATACTAAGGACTTCAGAAAAAAGCTGAAGACATTCCTGTTTATTGAACATTTTGGCAGTATCACATAGAATAACATGTTCTTTTCATCTACTCCGGCACCAGATAAAGAATAACGAATAATATTGCACGAACACAAAACATGACCCCAAATTGTAAATAAGTTACACATGTAAATAAGTTATAAAATATACTGTTAAAATTATTTGTGAGGTATCCTGCATGATGTGCAACCCCTATCCTATCTACAATGTTATAATGTATACAAGTTCTTGAGTTGATTGTAAAACACCTTAGTACAATGTAAACAGCTGGAGTTCAATGTAAGCCATTTAAGGAAAAGGTGGTATATAAATACTGTTAAATAAATGAGGCTATGTAGGAGACAGGAATGGAGAAAACTGAACAAGCTTACAGATAAATAAATAGCACACTAATAGTGATAAAATAAACATATCAATGGACACACACAGGACTCACAAGCTGGCAGGTAAGTGTGCCCAAACTCTGGCAGCAAAGCAAGGGCAAGGCCACAAAAAGCGGAGTGAGGCATGGCATGTTAATTATTAAAGGAGCCTTTATTTCAAAACCTTCAAGGTCCGACCCGACTTGGCCAAGTTTCGGCTGTCAACCTGCATCAGGGGTCTAGAACAAAACATATACATTTGTGATATGACAATACACATAAATACAAGTAAAATATTATAAGCTAGAGTACAGAATATGAGATAAGTATATTTGTATTCAACAAGTGTAAAATATAACATGTATAAAATTATATAAATGAATAATTCTAATTAAAAAATGGGCAACGATACTGGCAAGAACTCGGGAGAAATCTCCAGAGAAAAGTACAAAATGCAATACGGGTATGTCTAAAAGAGGAACATACATAAAAAGATGAAACAATCTTTAAAGCACATACAAGTCATAAATAATCCTTGGCCATCTGGTCTTGGACCTTGAAGGTTTTGAAATAAAGACTCCTTTAATAATTAACATCAGTGGTATGGCCATGTCTTCCTCCACGTTTTGTGGACTTGTTTGTTTTCTGCGACGGTTCCTACTCCTTTTGTGTTCCCTTAGCAAAGCAAGGGCAGACTAGAGAGGTCATGTAGTCTTTCCGCCATCATGTTTCTACATTTATCACAAGGTTTTTGCTACCAATGTACTTGAAAAAGGTTTTATTATTTTTGTTTCCATGGCAAGCTTTTTTTCAAATTCTTTTTTTGCCTGCTTTATCAATGCCTTGCATCTAACCTTCCGATGCTTATATTATTTCCCATTTTCGTCATTTGGCTCCTTTTACCATTTCCTGAAAGATGCTTTTTTGGCAACAATAGCCTCTCTGACCTCACCTTTAAACTATGCTGGCAGTTTTTTGGCCTTCTTTCCACTTTTCTTAAAGCAAATACATCTTGTCTGGGCTTCCAAGATAGTACTTGTAAACAAGCCCGTGCTTGAATGTAAATCTTTACCTTTGCAGCTGCTCTTTTTAGTTTTTTCTTAACTATTTTCCTCATTTTATCATAGTCTCCCTTTTGAAAGTTATAAGGTAGTACTGTGGATTTCCTTGTTGTCCTTCTTCCATTTATTAAATCAAATATGATCATGCTGTTATCACTATTGCCAAGTGGCCCCAACAACCTTATCTCTTGCACCAGATCCTGTGTTCCATTAAGGAATAGGTCCAAAATAGCTTCCCCTCTTGCTGGTTCATGAGCCAGCTACTTCAAGAAGCAGTCATTTATTTCATTTAGAAACTTCATCTCCCTAGCATGTCCGGCTATGACATTGACCCAGTTGATACCAAGGTAATTGAAATCATCCATTATTACTGTGTTGTAACTTTTGTTAGCTTCCCTGATTTCTTTCAGCATTTAATCATCTATTTGTTCATTCTGGCCAGGTGGTTGGTAGTACCACCCCCCACTGCCTTGCCTTCCCCTTTTTTGTTTTGTGTAGAACTTTAATCCTATGTGACTCAATGCCCTCTTTAACACAGTACACAACTCCTCCTCCAATTTGGTCTACTCTATCATTGCAATATAGTTTGTAGCCAGGGATCACTATACTTTCCCATATCAGATACAAAGTCCTACTAACTACATTCAAGATCCTCCATAACACCTCTGCAAGCATCCTACAAACCCTAATTCATAGACTACTGGAAAACAATGAGCACACATGCTCGCAGCCTAGCCAACAAAGTTCCTTACCTGAAAGCCCTAATGGTGGAACTGAACTTGGACATTGTGGCCATTATAGAAACATGGTTTAACGAGTCACATTAATGGGATATAGCCATAGCTATTTATTTATTTAACAGGTTTTTATACCACCCTATCATTAATTCAGGGAGATTTACAGATAACATAGCACCAAGGGTCTTGAACTTGGATGATTATATGGGGGTTCAATGGCATTTATTAAAGAAAAACTATTAACATTAAAGCAGTAATGGTATGCAGGATGTAATTATTTATGGGGTTGAGCATACAAAGTCCATGGGAGAGATTAACTGGGATTGTGTTTACAGACTGTAATAGTTATGTGCTCATGAGGTAGGTCCATAGTGTTCCATAAAGAGAGAGGTTTTTATTGCTTTCCTGTAGTCTGATAAGTCTTTGATAGCTCATATTGGGTTGGATAGCTCATTAGTGGAGAAAGCTCTTTTACAAGTTGATCGCTTGGCTTTCATCTTGCTTGTAGGGATGTCCAAGGTGGTGTAATTGATGTTCTTCTTGTTCAGTTCTGTGGTGTTTTCGTGATCATTGGTTGAAAGACAGGAGGTGATAGGTTGTGGATTATCCTAAAGATTGTTATTAAAGTTTTGTATTTGGAACGTATGGTGGCTGGGAGCCAGTGCAGCTGTTGTAGTGTGGGGGTTATGTGACTGTATCTTGCTGTTCCAATAATTAATCGGGCTACAGTGTTTTGCACAGTTGGCGAGGGAGTATTGTTTTCTTGGGAAGACGCTACTGTTCTGAAGTCACTATCACTGAGCAGAGGCTTGAGTTTGTGTGTGGTTCTTAATTTGTGGTATGCTGTTTTGGTGGTTCTCTTTATGTGTGGTTGGAAGCTGAAGAGCTCGGCGACAGGGATTGACTGATGGTTCCCACTTTGGAGATGCTTGCCTTTTGTTTCGCCGCATAAATGTCTTGGATTGATTTTGTGCCTTTAGCTTTAATCGATTTAGGCATTGTAGCAGTTGTTGTGGCTCCTGAGTCTCTTTCCCCAGGTCTGGGTGTCTTCAGGTATTCTACTTCTGCCTGTGGGGTCTGGGGAGCCTCACCGCCAGCATCTGCTCAGTCCGCCCTCTTAACCGGAAGCCCAGGATACATTAGTATGTTATAGAGAAACAGAGAAACATGACGACAGAAAAAGACCACATGGCCTATCTAGTCTGTCCTTCAATATCAACCACTACAACAATCCCCTTTTTTCCTTTAGAGATTCTCTGTGTTTGTCCAACACTTATTTGAATTCAGATACTGTCCTCATCTCTACCACCTCCACTGGGAGACTATTCCATGGATCCACCACTCTTTCCATAAAGAGATATTTCCGCATATCACTCCTGAATCTATCCCCTTTCACCCTTATCCCGTGTCCCCTCGTATCAGAGCTTGCTTTCAATCGAAAGAGGCTCTCCTCCTGTGCATTTGTCACGGAGGTATTTAAACATCGCAATCATATCATTTCTATCCTGCCTTTCCTCTAAAGTATACATATTAAGATCCTTAAGTCTGTCCTCATATGCTTTATAATGAAGACCACTAAGCATTTTAGTATCCACCCTCTGTACTGACTCCAGCCTGTTTATATCCTTTTGAAAGTGCAATCTCCAGAATTTTACGCAATACTCCAAATGAGGTCGCACCAAAGATTTATACAGAGGCACTATCACCTCTTTTCTTCTGCTGGCCATTCCTCTCCCTATGCACTCAAGAATCCTTCTAGCTTTTGCTGTCGCCTTTTCTACCTGTTTAGCAACTTTAAGATCATCAGACACAATCACACCTAGGTCCCGCTCTTCTTTAGTGGACAAAAGTACTTCACCCCCTATACTATATTTCTCCCTTGGATTGCTGCAGCCCAAATGCATGATCTTGCATTTTTTAACATTAAATCTCAGCTGCCAAATTCTAGACCATTCTTAATAACCATTAATGAATGTTATGCTGCCATATTGTCATGTCAACTAGCTTATTGTTATATTACCTAGCTTATTGTCATATTTAAATAGCTTAATAATATACATGTGGTTATTTTCTCTTAACTTGATATCCAAACAAGCCTGTAACACGTATGCAAATATTTACTTTGCCTTAATTCTTCTATTTTCTTCCAGGAAACATTGTTTGACCTGTGGCAAGCAAAGAGCCACTGGATTCATCCTGAATGGCTGTCTCTGACTCTTCACTAGTGCAAGTGTGTAAACTAAAGAAAATTTGTATGTCATAGTGCTACAATATACTGTATTCCTAAAACTGAAATGTTAAAAACTTTCAAAACAAAGTACAATTTTTTTTTCTCTGGACCCCAACACATAAAATTCAAACACAGGAAAACAGATGAATTTATCCTAAAATCCAATATTGTAATAAGTCAAATCAGAAAGATCAATATAGCCAGCACCCATGGTGCTACTGTCCTGTTCGTCAGCCATCCACACCGAGCTTAACAATGCAAAGTAATTAACTTAAAATCTTACAGTTCAGGAAACAGACATTCAAATAACATGAAACTGCAAAAAGGTGAATTCAGAATCATATTTTGTCACATTTAAATTAAAACCATATACATAATACTTGAGACTGGTATCAAACTGATCTGAAACAATGAAATTATGTTAAAGCAATTTGCTTAGAGTAACAGTTCAACCTTGATGTTATCTCAAACACAAATAGCAAAGTAAACAGCAGGTCTGTCTTGTGTCTAGATTCCTTCAGGCAAATGCAGATAGCTGAACAAGAGAGAGAAGAGTCCTAAATTAAGAGTTTAAAAAGAAAAAGTTGCTTGAGAATTGTCACTAATTGTGATTGCTATTAAATTCCTATAGTTACAACTCTATGTGTTTTTGTAATATATGAACAATAATTATGACCTCTGAGGTGCTTGCCACAAAATATAAAATTCATTTTTTTTTTGTTTCCAGTTCATACTGCTAGACCAGTCCAGACAAACAGGTTATGCACCCCTGCCAGCAGATCTTGGAGACAGAGAATTCTACCAGAGCTCTGATAGGCTGGAGCCTGGTGATATAATCCTACCCCTAGGGGTCTCCCTCAGTTTTTCTCTGTCTCCAGCAGATCTGGATGCTTTTTTTTTTTTGCTCCTTCAAAAAAATTTAAGATGCTTTATTTCTTTGTGATTTCTCTGGGAGAGATTATACCCTGTAGTTGCCAGTGTACTTATCTGGGCACCAGGATGAATTCCAGCTGAGCTCCTGTGTCCTGCGGGTCACAGTAGAGCTCGCTGATGTGCAGACTTCCCAGCACTAGTCAAGAAGACTATTTAGCTGGATGGTAAGCCTCCTAAAATCCAGTCCCTGGGGCTGATTTTAGTGGTGAGGCAGCTGGCAGTGCTCTCAGCAACGGTCCGTGAATTCTCTGCACTTTCTGTACTGTGAGTACAAAACCTGTCTTTCTCCCACTGCTGTCTGCAACTCTGTGGTGACTGGATTTATTTTTCTTGATTTTTCAGCGATTTTAGGTATTTCTCTCATGCCTGCAAACCCCCCCCCCCCCCCCACACACACACACCTTGTCATTTAACTTTTTAAGTTAATTCCTTAGCTTTTGGGGGTTTTAATTCACTCTTTTTGAAGTTTATTTTTGCCGGCGGCCATTTTGAATAGCTAATGAGCCCTGGTTTTTGGCGGGAAGCCAGATTCCTTCTCTCTTTGCTGGCTTCTAGCACCAAAAAATAAAAAAATAAAATTGCTGTTTAAATTTTTCCACAACACTGGCTAGCTATGAGTTGTGTGGGGGGTTCCTTTTTTCTCTGCCTATGTATTAACATAATGAATAAAAAGTACGGAAGGCATGATTAGAGAACCGGATGCAATTCAGAGCCACAGTACAATGCTAAGACACTGACCACTGGTGCAGGGCTCATGGGTTCCATCCCCCACTGTGCCCAACAAAGAAGGCTGGCTGAGGCATTGCATAGTATGGGGAATATTGTTAAATGCCTGTTCCTCCGAGGCAGAGTTTGTTGTTTTTTTTTAGTTCTCCCTATGCCTTATTCAGGTCTAATCTGCATAAGCTGTCAGAAGACACACAGGGACCTCAGAAATCAACTGTGCTCTTCCCCCAGCGTCTTGATTCCCCAGATAAACTTGGGATCTCCTGAGCCTGGCTTCAGTGGAGCTCTCCATTGGCTTTACGCTGCGCTGAGTCTTTGCCACGGACATCCCCGGGAAGTTCAGGTATCAATTCCTGAAAGGAAACTGTGAGTAGCCTGTTTTTTTTCTCACTTGCCTCAGCTACTGCTCCTGGACTGGCTGCCTCTGAGTTTTGAAGTTCCTACTTTAAAATTTTTAATCCACATACTGCAGCCGGGTTACTTTGTACGTCTTACTGGAATATTGTACCTGTCTTTTTCAATATACCATTTGATTGGAATTTTAAGTCAGTGTTTTGGATCCTGACTAGGGTTACCAACTTTTTCACCGAGAAAAACCCGACACCTGTGGCTCGCCATGCTCCACCCATTCTCCGCCCCTAGTCCCACCCCTGCCCCGCCCCCAGCCCCACCCACAAAAATTACCGAGGATACGTGTAGGCTAACTTCCTTGGTCAGATAATAATTAAACTGGGAACCCCAAAATCCAAACATGAAATGTACAACACTGGAGAAATAAAACTATAAAGTAATTTCCTCTTGCACTAAACAAAAACGCAAAGATGTTATCAATACACACTTCCCAGACCAAACATATTCCAGCTAATAAATTCAAAATAAAAAGTATTTTTCTACCTTCTGTTTGGGCGTTTTATTTTTCAGTTGCAATTGCTCCAGTCACTTTCTTCTGGTTTCTTCGTGTCTTCTGCGAGCTATCCATTTGTCCTTTCTTCTCTTTTAGATGTTTTCCATTCTCTCTCTATTTCTGCTTTAACATACTGATTGTTTCCCTTTTGCTCTTTCCCCCAATTCTTTCCTTATTCCTTTATTATCCATTTAAATTTCACCCTTCCATTCTCAAGCCCCTCACTCTCCCAATACCCAGCCCATCATAGACTTTTCTTCCACACAAAATATTTTTCCCCTCTCCACTCATTCCCCATCTATTCTAGTCCTCCCCCAAAATCAGTTCCCTTATAGTTCTAGACCCACCCAGCATCCACTCCCTTCTAATCCCATTCTCCTATGCCCCACATCAGCCCATTTCCAGTCCTATTCCAGCTCTTCATCAGCCCATTTCCAGTGCTAGCCCTCACATCACAGACCATTACCAGTCCTAGCCTCCCCCCCAAATCACAGCCCATTTCCAGTCCAAGTCCCCCATCACAGCCTATTTCCAGTCCTAGGCCCCCCCCCATCACATCCCATTTGCAGTCGGAGTCCCCCCGCACCATCACAGCCCATTTGCAGTCCTACCCCCCCATCACAGTCCATTTGCAGTCCTAGCCCCCCTAATCACAGCCTATTTCCAGTCCAAGTTCCCCCTCCCTCCACCATAGCCCATTTCCAGTCCAAGTTCCCCCCCCCATAGCCCTTTTCCAGTCCATGTCCCCCTCCCCATCACAACCCATTTCCAGTCCATGTCCCCCCCCCCATAGCCCTTTTCCAGTCCAGGTCCCCCTCCCCATCAAAACCCATTTCCAGTCCATGTCCCCCCCCCCACATAGCCCTTTTACAGTCCAGGTCTCCCTCCCCATCACAGCCCATTTCTTTCCAGTCCAATGCCCCCCCATAGCAATGCCCCCCAATGCCCCCCCATAGCAGAAATGTACATGTCTATGTCCACCCAAAATCACTAATTGTTGTCCCTGGTGATGGCCCCACCCTATAAAATACTATCCCCCCCATGTTATATGTTACACCGCTTTGACCCGGTGAAAAGCGGTATATAAATGCAGTTAAATAAATAAATAAATAAATAAATAGCCCTTTTCCAGTCCAGGTCCCCCCCCTTCACAACCCATTTCCAGTCCAAGTCCCCCTAATCACAGCCTATTTCCAGTCCAAGTTCCCCCTCCCTCCGCCATAGCCCATTTCCAGTCCAAGTTTCCCCCCCCCCATAGCCCTCTTCCAGTCCAAGTTCCCCCCCCCATAGCCCTTTTCCAGTCCAGGTCCCCCTCCCCATCACAACCCATTTCCAGTCCATGTCCCCCCCCCTCCCCATAGCCCTTTTCCAGTCCAGGTCCCCCTCCCCATCAAAACCCATTTCCAGTCCATGTCCCCCCCCCCACATAGCCCTTTTACAGTCCAGGTCTCCCTCCCCATCACAGCCGATTTCTTTCCAGTCCAATGCCCCCCCCATAGCCCTTTTCCAGTCCAGGTCCCCCCCCTTCACAACCCATTTCCAGTCCAAGTCCCCCTAATCACAGCCTATTTCCAGTCCAAGTTCCCCCTCCCTCCTCCATAGCCCATTTCCAGTCCAAGTTCCCCCCCCCATAGCCCTCTTCCAGTCCAAGTTCCCCCCCCCCCATAGCCCTTTTCCAGTCCAGGTCCCCCTCCCCATCACAACCCATTTCCAGTCCATGCCCCCCCCCCCTAGCCCTTTTCCAGTCCAGGTCCCCCTCCCCATCAAAACCCATTTCCAGTCCATGTCCCCCCCCCCCAAAGCCCTTTTACAGTCCAGGTCCCCTCCCATCACAGCCCATTTCTTTCCAGTCCAAGTCCCCCCCCCCCATAGCCCTTTTCCGGTCCAGGTCCCCCCCCCCCATCACAACCCATTTCCAGTCAAATTCCCCCCTCCTAGTCCTTTTCCAGTCCAGGCCCCCTCCCCCCATCACAGCCCAGGCAGTCCTTGGCCTCCCCCCCAAAACCGCGGCTGTCTGAGGCTTTAACCTTTAACCTTTCCCACCAATCGCAGCTTCACAGGAACAGCTGCCAGCGTGAAGGTAAAGGCTCTTCACGCTGGCGGCTGTTCAGAGGGAGCCGGGGCCTCGCGCGGGCTTCCCCGGCTCCCTCTGAAGCCCTCTGGGTTGGGAGAAAAGCCGTTTTTTTTGCTCTGGCCGCGCCCGATCTTGCGGCCAGAGCAAAAAAAACGGCTTTTCAAGGGCCGGTTTTGCCTCTGCGCCGGCAGCCGGCCTGGCCATGGAAAAACCGGCCAGGCCGGCTGAAAATCGGCCAGTTGGCAACCCTAATCCTGACTGTTTTGGGCTCTACCTAATTAAACATACTCACTGTCATCTTCCGTACGGCTGGGTTTGAGCTTCTACATCCCTCCCCAGAAACACCTTTCAGCCCCTACCATGGAGGTCTGAGTGGCTGCGGAGGAATCAAACTCTAATTTCCCTACTTTCAGTCACTGTAATGGCCTTGCCCTGACTTTGAAAGTTTCTCTGTACCAGCACAGTGAATGACTGACAGTTCCCTTCTCAGCTCAGTGAATACCTGACAGTTTTTCTGTGCCAGCAGCCATTTTGTTTTTCTGTTCAGTGTTTCTTTTTGGAGGGAACAGCTCTAGACAGCAGTTTCCACACATTAAAACATGCTGTGGATGCACGGAGAGTTTCAAAATCCTTTTCTTTGAAGAGTCTTCGGTTTCCCTGAGCCTACCTTGATTTTTGTTTTAAATGCAAAAAAAAAAAAAAAAAAGGGAAAAAAAGAGGAAAGGTGGTTTAAGTCTCTACAATGCTTGTTTCTCTGGCTGTATTATATGTAATAAGTAATCAGCCGAATGGGGAATTAAGAGATTGCTTGTGTTCCACCTGCACGCTGCATCCCGGAGACTCTTTCCCCATTCCCACTGCGCTGCTAGATGGGTTCATCAGCACCTTATCTCCTCCCTCCTCAGAGCCCCTGCGGCAGGATCTTCCTGCAGGAAACAATTCAGTCAGCTCCCATGTCGCTTCCACAGCCGCTGGAGGCCACAGCAGCCTTGACTGACAGTGCCTTCCTCACACTCTTCCATCTGGCATGATGCCTGTGACTTTTGGAATCTTTTGGAATATCTCCTACACCTGCCCAGTAGCAGGCAAGCATATGGCGTGGTCTCGCAAGTGGTCCCATAAGTCCTCAGACCTTAGAGCAGTACGTCCTCCTTGGAGCGTTGCATGTGCCTTGCGGGGTACTATGGATATTCAAGAAGACTTTAAATCTTCGGAGGTCAGCCCTGACTCGTTGGAGTATGGAGATGGGGAATATTCTCCGTCTGTTTTCTTCGCTGACGGTTCTCAGCCTTTTTCGGAAAGAGGAGTTGCCGGCTTTAATCACACAGGTGATGGAGTCACTCCCCCTGGCCGTCACGCCTGATCCTCCGGATTCTCAAATCCGGTTGCAGCCGGATCCCATTTTCCAGGGCATTCGTAAGGCACGTGGTATTGGTCAGTTATACCCTTGGTCTCCCTTTCACTTGGACCGTTGGCTGACATACCCGACAGTTGATGCATTCTGACCAGGGTCATCAGGCATACCACACTTCCGGTTGAGGGCGGAGTGGCGCTCCGCGACCAGCAAGACCTAAAGAGTTGGGAGGCTGCTGAAGACGGGTTTTCCTTCGCCCGCTATTTCCTTCTTGCAGGGGTGTGCAGAGGTCTAGCAGCTCGGGCCTCCCTTCGCTGGATTCAGCAGCTTCCAGGTGTTCCCGAGTTGGTTCATTTTGAATCCATCG
Source organism: Ichthyophis bannanicus (assembly GCA_033557465.1). Lineage (NCBI taxonomy): Eukaryota > Metazoa > Chordata > Amphibia > Gymnophiona > Ichthyophiidae > Ichthyophis > Ichthyophis bannanicus. Next base: position 23,916,602 of record CM066046.1, read on the forward strand.
CTGCATTCCGGGCAGAGGCATTCTGTGATCTCTTGCGGCTCAGCTCGCTTCCTAGCACCGGTGTCGGTAGCTCGGAGATGGCTCAGCCTGCGGCAATGGGCAGCAGATGTTGCTTCATTTCCAGGCTCCAGCGTTTAGAAGCCATTCGTCCCGGTCCACCGTTGGAAGGAGGACTGGGCCGTTACTCTGTCTATTTTGGGATGCTTCAGGTCCTTGATTTTCTAGGGGCTGGGTGCGACACTCGTCGGGGGCGGGTGTTTCTACCTCAGGAACGTTTTCAGAAGATCTCTCTTCAGCTCCGCCGCTGCTTGGATCAAGCGGCACCTCGGCCTTGGGGGCTACCTTCAACTCTTGGGGTCCTTGGCAGCAACGATAGCCCTCGTTCCGTGGGCGGAAGCGCACATGCGCTGCTTGCCGATGGCGCTTCTATCTCGTTGGTCGCCGGTGTCGGACAGTTATCTAATCCGGTTACCTTTGCTTCTGCCGGTGCACCGCAGCCTCCGCTGGTGGCTTCAGGCACACAATCTTCTATGGGGGGTCCCTCTGGAGTCTCTGCGCTGGATCTTGGTGATGCCAGTCGCCGACCTCTCTGGTTGGGGAGAGCCTTGCGGCTTGGCCTCGGTGCAGGGGAGTTGGTCACCTCGCGCAGCCCAGGGGTCTATCAATCGTCTCGAGATGCGGAAAGTGCGCTTCGCCCTTCTTCAGTTTCAGCCTCTTCTGCGGCGGCGTGCAGTTCGGTTCCTGTCCGACGCCACAACGGTTGCTTACCTAAGCCGCCTAGGCGGCACGCAATGTCCGGATGTCTCACAGGAGAGGCGTTTGCTCCTCCCGTGGGCGGAGGAACATCTTCAGGCTATCGGTGCAGCACATCGCAGGGGTGAACAATGTGTAAGCCAATTTTCTCAGCCGGCACTCTCTGGAGCCCGGGGGCTGGGCTCTGCAGCCGGATGCGTTCCGGTCCATTGTTCACCTGTGGGCACTGCCGACCATGGATCTAATGGCTACGGCGCAGACTGCCAAGGCTTTGCTGTACTTCAGCCATTGGAGGGACGAGGGAGCGCACGGCATAGATGGTCTCTCTCAACCGTGGCTGGCTCATCTTCTCCTGTGTGTTTTCCCTACCTGATCCGTGATGTGCATAGTTCTCCGGCGGCTCCGAGACCGTCGCGGCCCTGTACTCCTGCTGGCTCCGAATTGGGCTCGCGGACCATGGTATGCGGATCTCTTCCGTCTGTCTGGGGCGTGGCTGCTCCGCCTCGAGGCGTTTCTCGGCCTTCTGATTCACGGACCGGTGGAGATGGAAGACCCGGCTCCTTACTCGCTTTCGGCCTGGCTATTAACCGCCGCCGGTTTGCTCGCTACGGCTCTTCGCCTAGCGTGGTCGTGGCGCTTCTCACGGCGCGGCGGTCTTCCACGACGCTGACTTACGCTCGGGTTTGGCGTCTCTTGATGGTTAGTGTTCACGAAATAACCTCACACCCTGGCGTTGTGGTATTCCGGACATCCTGTCCTTTTTACAGGCCGGAGTGGATAAGGGATTAGCATTCAATTCCTTGCGAGTACAAATGGTCGCTTTAACTTGTTTTCGGGGTCCTATACCGGGGCGATCGATAGCTTCGTATTCGGACGTGTCTCGGTTTCTCCGCGGAGTTGGGCCTTCCGGCCTCCTCTGCGTTCGCCTGTGCTGGCGTGGGCTCTCGTGCTTGTCCTCTGTGACCTCGTTGCTCCTCCCTTTGAGCCTCTGAGGGCCTGTTCTCTTCTAGATTGGACTCTGAAGGCAGTCTTCTTGGTGGCCATAACTTCGGCACGCCGTGTTTCTGAGCTCCAGGCTCTCTGTGTCGAGATCCCTATCTCTCGTTTTCCTCCGAAGGCGTTTCTCTGAGAACTGTCCCTTCCTTTGTTGCCCAAAGTGCTGACGCCGTTCGCTGTTGACCAGCCTCTTTCCTTTCCATCTTTTCCAAAGACGCAGTGTGACAGTGGTCGGTCTCCGTTGCGGGCGGTGGACCTTGAGAAGGTTCTTTTTCGGTATCTGGGGGTCGCCAGACCCTTCCACATGACTGTTCCTCTTTTGTCTTGTTCGCGGGTTCTCGTCGGGGATCCGCAGCCTCCGAATCTACCATTTCTAGATGGGTTACGGAGGCCATTGAGGCGGCGTACCTTCTTCAAGGAGAACAAGCTCCACCGGGACTCCGTGCTCACTCCTCTCGGGCGCAAGCAACTTTGTAGGCCGGGAGGTCTCATGTAGTTCCTCTCGATATTCGCCGGGCGGCGACTTGGTCGTCGCTGTCCACCTTTGTCGGTCATTATAGGTTGGACTTCATGCCCGTCAGGAAGTCCGTTTTGGAGTTGCTGAGCTGTCGGCGGCCTTACCCCCCTTGAAAGCAGGTAGCTTGGGTACTGCCCGTTTGTCTGGACTGGTCTAGCAGTATGAACTGGAAGGAGAAATTTCACTTACCGTTAATTTCCTTTCCTGGAATACTGCTAGACCAGTCCAGGACCCACCCTGCTGTTGGTTGGAGTGCCGCTGGTGCGGTGCAGCCGCCGACCGCGGTTCTTCTCTTTGCCGGTATGCCTCGCCCTGGGCAGTCCATGGGTTCGTAGGTGGATACTGTTTTCAGCTCTAGGGAGTTCTTCGGCTCCCTTGTATATAGTTCACTTGGGACCCTCTGGGGTGATGTTACAGTTCATGTTGCATTAGCTTGTGGACGTAACTGAGGGAGACCCCTAGGGGTAGGATTATATCACCAGGCTCCAGCCTATCAGAGCTCTGGTAGAATTCTCTGTCTCCAAGATCTGATGGCAGGGGTGCATAACCCGTTTGTCTGGACTGGTCTAGCAGTATTCCAGGAAAGGAAATTAACGGTAGTGAAATTTCTCCTTCACTTTCCTTCACTGATAATGTGGCAGTCACCTCAAGATTAAAGGAATTCAGCCCCTGGCTAATAAATATGGCCATGCTACAAAATGCATTGACAAACGGCCAGAGAAGGGCTGTGCTATAATCCAAAACCATTTGTGCCTTCTTTAGCCCACGGGAGGGGCTGCCCCCTTTCCCTCTCTCTTCTTTGTTCTCTTTGTTAAGTTTCTGGTTTCGTTTTTAAGTTTCTAGTTTCGATTCTGATGCTGTAGGGGGAAGGGATAGCTCCAACCTAATTTTTTTTTCTCCAGGATCCTGAGAATCCTTTTCTCCAGGATCCCTGAATCCTTTCTTTCCCAAGAAATGCAGCAGATTGTTAATGGCTTCTATCACAACTGGTTTCTCCTGCCCCGAACTTTGAAGATCATCTACATAGTGCCTAGGGAGCAGGCTCAAACATATACCTCACATCTACAATACTGAACCATTTGTGTTCATGCAAAATTTAACTCAACTTTATATATGAGGGTTTGGGACCACAGGATGCTGAGTCTAGACACGCTTAGTCAAATTCCTTAAATGCTGCCTCAGCCACTAAAACATATGACAAAGGTTTTTAATTGAAACAGAAGACAAGTCAAAGCTTACAAGTGCTGTCTTAAGAAATTGTACCCTGCATAATGAACTAGACCCTCGGGGTATTTGGAACCCACCCCTCTCTCCGGATTTCTCCACTATTTACATTATACATCTCACTCACACACAATCAGTCTCAGTTCCCAATAGAATGTACAAACCACCAAGGTAGATACCAAAGTCCCACTTTTCCTTACCTCGGTCTGTGCACAGAATTTACTTGGTTGATGCAGTGCCTGCTTTTAATTAACTGTCTGTCACACTCTGATTCACGACACCTCTAATCACCTAGGACCATTACCAGCTAGTAAAGAGACCTCTCCGCAGAGAAGGAGGTGAGACTGTTGAAATCAACAGGACGCGTCTTCGCACCTCCACTCAGCAGGAGTCACTCCACTATGGGAAAATCCTGGCGAGCCCCAGCTGTTATTTACACCTTTACCTGTGGCCAATTCACCTTTGGCCAACCTGGCCAATGAGATTCGGAGAGGAATATTGTGAATCAGATTAAGAGCTCTTTTAGTATTTTTATTATTCAGTACATTGCTATAGCAATGGGTGTCTAAATACAGACACACCCTATTACATATTTCAGTGACAGTTATACCGTTGTTGAGTACAAGAGTAAATTTTTTTTTTCTATTTAGCTTGTCTTCTTACAATATGGCAATAAATAGACACTGCAAATAAATAATAATTTACGTTTTAGCATGCCGTTTAACTTTAGGTTTCTGTTGTCTGCCTGTCCGTAGCCTTTGAACAACAAAGAACAGGAAGGGAGGGGGAGGGAAGAGCGGAGCAAGTGTTGCTCAAGCTCTACTATCTCCAGATGCAGTAAGTTACAGCACACATCGAAAAGCATACTTAATTTCAGTATTTATAAAAACAACAAAGTAAACTGCTAAAAACCTAACAACTCCCTCAGTGATTAGGAGATTCGGAATCTACAGGGAGGGGCCCCGGGGGGGTACAGGAGTACAACTGGAATACAAAGTCTGCTTAAACAAACACCACTTGTCACTTGCATTCCAGGGACTCTGAGTCATCAGTTTTACCTTCGCTAGAGACTGAGGAGGGGGTGGGGGGTGTCGTATAGGCACAGAGATAAACTAAGCACAGTAAACATGCGAACAGACTTCTTCAGCAGAATTAGCAAGTGTCCTGTAACCTATACCAAATCAAAAAAACCCACTCTATTAAAACAAACATCATGTCCTTGATTTAAACAAACACTAAGATTATTTCTTGTTTAACAAACCAACATGTATATGTAAAATGCCTGTTTTAACTGCAGTTTTAAACCTTATCACAACATGTAGCTGCACACGCACTCCCGCGGATTCTGAAGAAGCCCCCTTACCTTGGGACCCCCCCATCCTCTAATGAATTCACAACAAACGCACGTCTGGCCACTTGCTTTCTGCACAGTACCCGTCACTAGCGCTATTGCTTCGGAGTACGGCAGGGGCGTTTTGCCAAACTCACACAGGCACACAAGCACACAGAGAAGGAGAAGGATATTACCACAGACCCAGCAGGACGTCCCTGTTATTCCCTGCGCTACCCAAGCACATTTTTCCAAGACGAGCTACCAAAGCAACGTCAATTAAAAAATCCTTGTGCAGCTACCAAAGCTGCTTCAATTTAGAAATTGCATCGGGGAAATCCCACTTCTGACACCAAATTGTAAGGGTACATTATTCCTTTCCCAGCACCTTTTATCACTAACCCTTGGGACGTCTGTCTGGGTCGAGGAATCACCTTACCTTCTTTCTCTGGAATCCAGGGGAACAAACACACACACACACCTGCACATAAGTGGTATGCAGTTTATTCCATAGGGTGGAGGGATTGTCCGTATTTTATACATTATCAGAAACATATTCATACGTCATCCACCCATCTCCTGAGGCCCACTATAGCTTATCAGTAACTATGCAAATACGAGTCATCTCTGAGTAGAACAATCAATTTAGCTTAGCAGAGCACATTCCTTTTCCATATATAGACATATACAGGATTGCCATCTTCCCTCTTCCGGGCCCCTCTTACAGGCCTCGAATCCTTCTGTATGTACACTTAAATTAAACCTTATTATCCCCTATCACTTCTTTTTTCTGTGGAGCCCATAGGATGCATCCTGAACCAGCGGAAAAACTCTTTCCTGTGTGTAATTTTTTCTTAAATAATTTACCTGCCTGTCTTCAGTTAGTCGGCTCCCAGCCGATAATTTTCTTTTTGCTATTTTTTGTGCTTTTCCATTCCAGGCCTTTTTCCCCACTGTCACAATCGAGGCCTTCAACCTCGCAGACGCGATCTTCTCAGACATGTCTAAGCAAGTAAGTGGCTTTAAAAAATGCGCAAAGTGTGGCTTCACCATTTTGGTCACAGACAGGCACAACTGGTGACTGCAGTGCCTTGGGCCCGATCACCAGCCTGCTTCCTGCAACCTTTGCCTGCAGATGATGAGGAGGGGCCTGAAGGACTGGGAAAAGTAGGAGTCCCTCTTTGGAACACCGGATTCAACATCCTCTGCTCCAGCATCGGCAACACCGTAACAGAGTTTCGCTGAGGAGTCAATGGGGCCAAATGCATGGGCGCATTTGGCACCGAGGGGCTAAGGTATCGAACGGAGACCCTCTGTTGATGTCTGAGAAGAATCGAAGAAGGATCTGACACTGATCCAGTCAGTGTCAAAAGAGGCACCCGAGCACTGTGTCAAGCCTAAGGTGCATCGGTATTGCAGCTCTTTCCAGCACAGTGTGGATAGTGAGGGCTGGAAGCAGCCTGCCAAAGTTCCCCAGTGGGAGGAATTGATCCCCAGAGGGCAGCCGGATGTCTCCTGATGAGCCTGTCATTATGGAGTCCCCGCCAGAGGAACTCGCACCGATGGCCAAAGTTGCAATCTTGGCCCTTGTCCGCTCCACGACAATTGTACTAGAGGAACGCCTGAGGGTCCTCAAGGCTCACATGGTGGCAGTCCTTAGCCTTGCGGCATGCATGCTCAACGATGCCTTTGGTGTCGTCACCGCCCTCCATCCAGCCCATCTCATGGAGACCCATGTGCATCAGATGGGAGATAGCTATGGGAACCAGTGTTTATTCCTATCTTCCTGTCGAGCATATCAGGTTCTGATGTCCTGGGATGCCCCGTTCTCGCTTGGGTCGCCGTGGGTCATACCGCCTTCTCCACATGACCGAAGTAGGCAGCAAGAGGAAACCAGACGCTACTTCAGTTTCCTCTCAGAGTCCGAGTCTGAGGACTTGGAAACTGAGGCAGACTTGGCCATCTTTGACAAGAGATCTCCCGACCTTCCTTCTGATCAGAAAGTGTGATAGTGAGGACCCTTCGGGAACACCACAATGGAGGAAAAAGGAAGCAGAGGAGGAGCTGTGAAAGTGGACTTAATATGGACAAATGCAAAGTCACACTTGTTCCTATTTGCTGTTTATTTACCTAGTCCCCCTGCTATTGCTCACATCTAACAGCTTTGCACAATTTTAAATTATCTGCAGATTTGATCAGCAGAGTTGTTTCGTTTTCTAGATCATTTATAAATATGTTAAAAAGCACTAGTTTTAGTACCAATCCCTAGGACTTTCCATTTCTCCTCTGAGACTATTGACCAGTTAGCTCTACTTTGTTTTATTTTTTAACCAATTAAGGTATTGGACATTATTTTGGAACCAATGTGTAGATTGCATATCTATGAAAATAGTAATTTTTAAACACTGCTATCTTCATAGGGACAGCCATACTATGCAGAGATTTCAAAGGGGGTGGGACCAAAAATCTATACACATTCCCCAGCTTGCATAGGACATACACGTGTATGGGAAAAAAATGTCCATGTTGACTTTTGCACTGTCCCCAAGGGAAGCGCAAATGCCTATAAAGGAACAGGTGCAAAAGAGCATTGATTTCCCCCCTCCCCCCCCCCGAGAAGATAATTCCCATTGTGTTGGGTGCCACAGAATTTAAGAGGAATTTCCAAGCACACCTTCATAAGTTGGTTATGCATGTTACATCTTATGAATGCCAGGAGAAAGAGTAGTTACTCACCTGTAACAGGTGTTCTCCAGGAGCAGCAGGAATCAGTCCTCACATATGGGTGATGTCGGCGCCAACGGAGCCCTCGTGCAGAGAATTTCCACAGCTTTCAAAGAAAGCCTTTGGGAATGCAGCGCGCATGCGCGGTCCCCTTCCCGCCCAAGGGTGCCATCTTGCTCAGTCTGATGACATAGCTAAAAGACAGCAAAAATAATAAAATGAATCATAGGACTGCAATTCCAAGGGGAGGAGGGAGGGTCGTGAGGACTGATTCCTGCTGCTCCTGGAGAACACCTGTTACAGGTGAGTAACTACTCTTTCTCCAGGACCAAGCAGGAAGTCAGTCCTCACATATGGGACTCCCTAGCTCTAGGCTACTGAGAACCCAAAGCTGAAAAATAAGCTCCCTGTAGAGCCTCAGCATGCGTGATAAGAATCTTCTCTGAGAACGCCCGCAAACGGTAGCCCAACACAAGGGCCAGAGGGTAGGAGTTGCCTAAACCTCAAAGAGATTACGGAGTACCGCCTGTCCGAAAGCACTGTCCCTGCGGGACTCCCTCTCGAGGCAGTAATGGGCCGCAGAAGTCTGGCTTGAAGACCAAGTAGTGGCCCGGCAGATGTCTGCCAACGGAACAGAGCAGAGATGAGCTACTGACGCAGCCTTCACCCTGACACAGTGGGCTCTGACTCGACCCTGCAAGGAGAGGCCAGCTGCCCTGTACGCCTAGGCGATACAGTCTGCTACCCAAATGGACAGGGTATACTTGGACACAGGTAACCCCAGCTTATTAGGGTCAAAAGATATGAAGAGCTGAACAGCCCTTCGATGCCCTTGCGTATGGTCAATGTAGAAAGACAACGCCCTCCTACAGTCCAGGGTATGCAAGACCATCTCAGCCAGGCTGGCATGTGGCCTGGGAAAAAAGGTCGGAGGAACCACCTCCTGATTGAGGTGGAAGGAGACGACAACCGTTGGAAGGAACTTAGGATGAGTCCGTAAGACCACCCTGTTCCTATAGAACTGTGTGTACGGTCTATCAGAAACCAGAGCCTGTAGTTCACTCACACGCCTGGCCGAGGTAAGAGCCACAAAGAATAAGGCCTTCCAGGAAAGGAAGCATAAAGGACAGGTAGCCATCTGCTCAAACGGTGGGCAAGTAAGTTGTTGCAAGACCGCATTTAAATCCCACTCAGGGGCTGTTGGACGGATCGGAGGCTTGAGCAGAAGCAGGCCTCTGAGGAAACAGCACACCAAGGGGTGGCCCGACAGAGATTGGCCCTCTATCTGTGAGTGGTGTGCCGCTAGAGCACTGAGGTGGACCCAAACAGAGTTGGATTTAAGGCCTCGGTCCGAGATGTGGAGCAGGTACTGCAGCACCACTGGAACCAGACACGAAAAAGGATCCTCCTGGCGCTGAGCACACCAGGTGGAGAACCTACGCCACTTGAGGGCATAAGATTTCCGGGTGGATTGCCTCCTAGAGGCCAAAACCACCTCTTCCACCTCCTTAGGTAGACGTAAAGGGGCTAGAACTACCCTTTCAGCAGCCAAACCATCAAATGGAGGGATGGACTGGAGGTTGGGGTGCAGGAGAGATCCCTGATCCTGAGACAGGAGATCGGGTTGCACCCCCAAAGGGAGTGGAGTGTCCACCGCCAACTGCAGAAGGAGTGGAAACCACGGTTGCTTCGGCCATCTGGGGGCTACCAGGATCAGCGAGGCCCTGTCCCGAAGAACCTTGAAGAGGGTTCGGGCCACTAGAGGCGTTGGAGGAAACGCATACAGCAGGCCCGTAGACCAAGAGATTAGGAAGGCATCTTCTGCTATTCGCAGAGGATACGGATGTCTGGAACAGAACCTGGGCAGCTGACGGTTGAGTGGACTGGCAAAGAGATCGATGGTTGGAAGACCCCATTTTAGGAAGATCTTCTGGACCACTAGGGGATTCAAATGCCATTCGTGAGGCTGTAGAATCCTGCTCAACCTGTCTGCCAGGTAATTTTCCTGGCCAGGTAGATAAACTGCCTTGAGAAACATGTCATGCTTGACTGCAAAGGCGCACAGGGTCTGCGCTTCCTGACACAGAAGCCTGGATCCTGTGCCCCCTTGTTTGTTCACATAGAACATTGCTACTTGGTTGTCCGTCTGAATCAAGACAGACTGGTGAGAGAGGGCATGAGAGAAAGTTTGTAGAGCTAATCGAATAGCTCGCAACTCCAACAGATTGATCTGCTGTGTGGCCTCCCAAGGGGACCAGAGGCCCTGAGTGCATGCCCCCTGGCAATGTGCACCCCAACCTTGAAGAGAAGCATTGGTCGCCAGCACCTGTGTGTGTGGTGGTGCCTGGAAAGGCACCCCTTTGAGCAGGTTCGGGAGATGCAGCCGCCACTGTAGGGAGGCTGCTAGTAGTTTGGACACTCTTACTCTGTCTCTTAAGTCCCCTGTGGCCTGTACCCACTGGGCTCTGAGGCACCATTGAGCAGGCCGCATATGGAAACGAGTATTTGGAGTTACATGGACCGTGGATGCCATATGGTCCAAAAGCCTCAGAAATGTCTGGCAGAGACCAGAGATCCACTGCGAAACTGCTGGGCCAGAGCCATCAGTCTTTGAGCCCTGTCCCCGGGCAAATAAGCCATTGCTTGTAAGGTATCCAACCTCGCCCCTATGAACTCTACGTCCTGTGAGGGGAGTAAAGTGGACTTTGCGAAGTTTATGACGAAGCCCAGGTGCTGGAAAAGAGAGACAGTGTAAAGAGTGGCTTGTCTGGCCTCCTGTGGAGACTGACCCCTGATGAGCCAGTCGTCCAGGTACAGAAAGGCAAAGATGCCCTGGTTTCTGAGATAGGCCGCCACCACCGCCAGGCATTTGGTGAAAACCCTGGGTGCTGAGGTGAGGCCAAATGTGGAAGTACTCTGTACTGAAAATGATTTCCTCCCACTACAAATCTGAGAGATTGTCTGTGGTCTGGATGAATGAGGATGTGAGTATAAGCATCCTTTAGGTCTAAGGAGCATAGCCAATCTCCCTGCTGGAGGTAGGGCAGCAGTATTCCAAGTGTAAGCATCTTGAACTTTTCCCTCTCCAGGAACTTGTTGAGATTTCGCAAGTCTAGGATGGACCTGAGGCCTCCTGTCCTCTTTGGTACCAGAAAGTACCTGGAATAGAAGCCTTGCCCTGTCAGGTGGTGAGGCACCAGTTCCACCGCCTGCTCCTTTAGAAGGCTTGCCAGCTCCTGAAGGAGGTGGTTCTTGTTAAGAGGAAGTCTTGGAGGCTCCCCTGGAAAATAGGAGGGGGTAACTGGTTGAAGTGGAGCAAATAGCCCTTCTGGACTATGCTCAGTACCCAGGTATCCCCTGTTATGGCTGACCACCTGTGGCGTACAGTGTCAGCCGACCTCCTGTGCTGAGTGGAACCAACTGTGGAGGAGAGGCTATGCAGTGGGAATCAAAACCCCGCTCCCTGCTGTGCAGGAGCCGGAGCTGGCGGCTTGGGGGTTTTCTGCCTACGGGGCCCATGTCCCTGCCCCTTGACCTGATGACCCTGTTGGGGAGCTGTAGAGGCCTGGAATTGAGAGTACGATTTGTAGGCAGAGGCCTTCCTTGAGTAAAAGGGCTTTTTCCCCGAGCCCTTCTTCTTCTGAGAAGGGGCAGAAGTCTTCCTGGACAGCCTTGTCCTGGTGAGAGTCTCAGTCTCGATTTCTGCAGCCTTTTCAGCCATGGGTTTGCCAAAGAAGTTCTCACCCCGGCAAGGGACATCGACCAACTTGTCCTGGACCCATGGCTCGAGGTCTGATGACTGTAGCCAGGCCTGATGGCGTGCACCGATGCCGGCCGCTGCTACTCGGGCCGAAGCCTCGAAGCCATCATAGGCTGCTCGAGATATAAACTTCGAGCACTCCCGAATCCCCGATGACAAAGTCTTGAACCTCTGCAAAGGTTCCTCAGAGAGGCCAGCAGAGAACCCAGCAATCTCCTTTGCCAGGTCTCGGAGGTACATGCCCATGTACAGCTGGTAAGTCTGGACATGGCAAGCCAGCATAGAGTCCTGGAAGCACTTTCTACCGAGGGCATCCAGGTTCCGGGCCTCCCTGCCAGGGGGCACCGAGGAGTGCATCTTCTGACTCTTCAGACAATGCAAGGCCGATTCCACAACCATGGAGTGGTGCGGTAGCTGTGCCTTCTGGAACCCAGGGCTCTTGACTCGAAAAATGGAATCGACCCGTTTGCTGAGAACCGGCGCCGAGGCCGGTGCCTCCCACATGTGGAAGAGCAGTCGTTCCAGCATCAGTGGAACTGGTACAGTAAAGGCCTCCTTCGGTGGAGAGTCATACTGGAGGGCCTCGAGCTCCTCGGCTCGAGGCTCATCCGCGGGGAAGGCCAAGGCCAAGGCCTAGGCCATGTCCCTCACGAAGTCCGAGAACCGGGTATCCTCCGGGGGGGATCTTCTCCAAGGCTCAGACTCTGGTGAGTCCGATGGGACGCACCGGGTCCGGAAAGTGTCCGGGGACTCCTCGTCCTCCGTCTCCCACCCCGACCCCTCCGAGGAGGAATCGAGCGGCTCCGGTCAGGCAGGCACCGATACTATCCGCCCCAACGCCGAGGGTATCGGCGTCGACGACCTCGGCCCCATACAGGAGGCCGAGGGAGACCTTGGCCAAGGATTGACTCGAGACCGCATTGACTCGAGGATCGGCTCGGCCTCCGGGGTCGACTTAGACGTCAAGGTCCCGGTGGTCGGGGCAGATGCACCGGTCAGACTGGCGATCAGCACCCGCTGCTGTTCCAAGAAGGCAGCCAAGCTGCTCTCCAAGGCCGTCAACCTGAGTCTGAGCTCAGGAGACTCGGCAGCCCCCGACTCTGCCCTTGTGGACTCTCCGCGACGGCGGGTCCCCCGGAGGAGAGTCCACAAGGACAACAGCACTCACATGACTCAGGGACTCTGGCTCCACACGAGGCAATTTGGCAGGCCTCTCCAACTCCAAGGACCCGGGACGGCGGTCGGGGTTATGCAACCTGGCCCTCGAGGGACCAAGAGCGTCCACCGACGCCGCCCTCGTGGGTTTCTTCTTCCTTTTGTGTTCCCGTGAGGGAGACCTCCACTCAGAGGAGCCCTGACGATGCTCGGTGTCGATCTCCTGAGACGTCAGGGCCTCTGACGAAGTCCGGGCCCGGCTGGACGCGTAGTCAGAGAAGATCCTTTCTCGTTGATGCTGACGGCTCCTCAGTGCCTTAGAGGACATATTGCCACACGGGCCACAGATCATCGGGTCATGATCAGACCGGAGGCAGCAGTCGTGTGTGTCGGTGAGAGACATGAGTTTCTTACACCGATCACACTTCTTGAACCCGCTGGCAGCCATCGGGGGAAAAAGGGCCCCTGCAAGGTCAAAAGACCGGGCTGCCAGTGAAAAAGAAAAAAAGCGCAAACGCTAGTCTCAAAGGACAAAAACTGAAAAAGTAGCTCCAGGCTCGATATCGGTGTACCATGCCCAGACGGGAAGGGGAACCGGCGTCGAACCGGCAAAAAAACCCCAACATGAATCTTCAAAGGAAAAATCAACTTTTAACCGGGTGACTAAGACACACGTCTGTCGGACTCCACGGAAAAAAGAAGACTGAGCAAGATGGCACCCTTGGGCGGGAAGGGGACCGCGCATGTGCGCTGCATTCCCAAAGGCTTTCTTTGAAAGCTGGGGTGTCACCCATATGTGAGGACTGACTTCCTGCTTGGTCCTGGAAAAGGCTCTCTTTTGCATGATGACAGTTCTACACCAGGTGTTAACAGGAAATTTGAGAGACTGAGATCATAGGCCACCTACCCTTGCTTAGGAATGAGATTCATTACTGTCACAGTATGGATAAAACTAACCCATTTGGAGAAATTGTCCCCAAGAAGCTTCTGAACCCCTCCTCCCCTGCCAGGTGGAACAATCTCTGGCTCCTACTATTATTATTTAAGATTTATAGAGTGCTACTCGACATACACAGTGCTGTACAAACACAGAACAGACAGGCCCTGCTTCTTAGAGCTTACAATCTAAATCAAGACACACATAACCAAGAAAGAAAGAGGATAGAGTAGGGAAAGGAGACAAAATGACAAAAGAGACACAAGGAATGGGGACCAAGGGCAGCCTTAAAGAGGTGAGCTTTAACAACGATTTGAAGAGGGGGAGTGATGAAACCTGACGAACAGCATCAGGAAGAGAGTTTCATGTGTAAGGAGCTGCAAGGTGAAAAGACCAAAGTCTGGAGTTAGCAGAAGAGGGAAAAGGGCAGGGAAAGGAGCAAGCTAGAAGAATGAAGTTCGTGAGGAGGAGAATAGAGAGAGAAGACAGCTAGGGTAGAGCCGTAGAATGAATGTATTTAAAAGTTAAAAGGAGAAGCTTGAATTGGATGCGGTAACAGAAGGGAAGCTAATGAAGTGATTTGCGAATAGGGGTTATATGTGCAAAGCGTGGCTGGTGAAAAGTAAAGGTTTCCTTTGTTCTTAGTAGTGGGGGGTAGGAGTGATCCCTGGATGCTCCTGCCCCATAGTTCAAAATGGAACCTATGAATGTCTAATGGTAATCCTTTTGCACTGCCCTTATTGGACAGCTTGATCCCTGCTGGTAGGACCACAAGACTAGCACTAGGAGTTGAGTGGTGCCATTTTGAATCCTGGCACCCATGGGGCAGAAATATACAAGGATTGCCCCTCTCCCCACCATTAACCAGCCAGGGGAAAGCCTTGGTGAGATTGGGTGGGTAGTCTTGCCTGGCAGGGAAGGTGTTCAGGGGATTGGGGATGCATGGCTGCTGGAGCAGGAATTTTAAAAAGTCACAGTTATACACATTTAGGAAGAGCAGGCCACTTTCTCTTCCCCTATGCATCCTTTTAAAATTGCTGCTCCTGCCGGACATGCTGGCAAATATTCTTGTATTTTTTGACATCCTGGGCATTTTACAAATGCTTCATGTTCTTTGGAACATTTTGTAAAATACTGGGGACTTGTGTATATTCTAACCTGGACATCTCAATGCTCTATGTAAATAGGCCCTCTTGCTATCCAATGACTTTTTAAATTTTTGCAAAAGGCCCCCCCCACCCTAATTTTCTGGATTTTCAGATAGCATTTGCTATACTATATGGTTCTGGGGGAATTATGCGCAACTGTGCAGTGCCTGTGCCTTTACCTTGCAGAATTATGTATGTAAAGGTTTTCATCTGCCAGGGTGAAGAGGTTGCAGCCGTGAGAGCCTGCCTCATGATGGGGGCTGCAGCCATGAATGCAGGTGCACATGAGTGCAAATTGAAAAGCTGTGCAAGGCTGAGAAGACTTTCAGATGAGAGCAGAGTTGCACAGGCCCAACGAGGAAGCTGAAAGATATTGTGTTGTTTGAAGACAGACTGCAGAATTTCCCCAAGAAAAACTGGAGCAGCTTATCCTTATCCATGTTTATGCTTTCAAAAAAACTGTAACAGAGCAATAAGGCAAGACTTCCCTCTGCTAAATTCATGTCTGCTCTAACCCATTAAAACAGGGTTTATCTATATATTTAGTAATTTTGTTTTTCAGAAACTCTTCTATCGTTTTGCTCTGCATTGATGTCAAAGCTGCTGCTCTGGATCCCCCTCCTTCCCCAAGATCCTTAAAAAAATATTGCAGTACACTGGCCACAGTAGCTGATGGATCTGAAAGTGCAGACCTAGGATCTATACCATCCAATCCAGGTGAGTTGCTTCTCTAACTTGTTAATTTGCTCTATTACATCATCTAGTTCACAATTTGTTTCCATTCCTCCACATCACCCCATGTAAAGACTGTTTCCAGCATGGGTAGCTTTCCCACTATCTTCCTCAAAGAGGAAGCAAAGAATGTATTTATTTTTTCCCCCTCTTAAGAGCTTATCATCTCTAAGTGTAGTTAAAACTGTTGTACTACAGTACAGTTGTACAGCATGTAATCAAATTTCAAATAAATAATTAGAAGGTTTCTATATGTTTTTACCTTTATGGCAAGTTTATTTTCAGATTCTTTTGGTATGCCTTAGTAAATACTTTACACTAAATTTGCTAGTCCTTATGCTATTTTCAACATTACATGCCACATGTATGTTATCCATTATAGAGAGTGTTTCTGGTTCAAAGAATTCCTGCCTTTCAGAAATTGAATCAGATCTCTGGAGGCTTAACTGGCAGAAAGAAAAGCTATATACAACAGGAACGAAGTACAATAAGATCTCCAGGAACAAGCAGGAATGAGTCTTCACATATGGGAGACGTCGCCGACGGAGCCCGCACGGGAATGCTCCCCAGCATCCAATCAGAAAGCCTTTGGGAGCATCCCTCGTGCCTGCGCGGTGGCTTCCCGCCCTTCCTACTGCCTCTCCCCAGTTTTTCGTTTTCCGCGGAGCAGGCAGGACGTCCCTCCTGCCACCGCAGAACTTTTTACCCTTTTTTCTTTCTTTTCTTGTTCTGTAGTCGCGGCTTTTCCCGCCGACAGCGGCACCTCTGTGCCCTTTTTTTTTTCCCCCCTCTGGGCGCCGAGGCCTACCGGGCTTACAGCATTGAGCCCCAGAAGTGCCCTCACTGCGGGGACTTAGTTTTCCACATGGACTCCAATGCCTGGTGCCTCTCTTGCTTGTGGCCTGACCCTTCCCCCCCGGGTCCTCCGGGCTACAGTGTCGGGAGAAGACCTTCCCTTTTTCTGGTATCCCTCGATGACGTCTTCACGCCAAGGCGCGGTCATCGGGTTTTTCTTCTCTCCGGGATCAGGTAACCACGCAACAGTCTGTTAAGACTAGCCAAGTCTTGAGGGGCGAGTCTCATGCGCGGCATGGCGACAGCTCCGGCCAACCCCTCAAGTCCCCCTTGGCTACTATACCCCGGCGGGAGTCCTTGGGCTCCAAAGCATTTACGGGGTTTCGGGATGTTCCTGGGGTTCGCTCCTCACAGAACATTCCCGAGCCGTGCTCGAGGGAGGTACCCGCTTCGAGCGGTGCCGATTCCCCGGCATTGGCGCCGGCGTCGAGTGTTCCACTCCTCGCCAGGGATCGTCAGCTGGTGTCCTCGGCGCCTCCGGGGCCGATCGACTCGACCGAGTCTGACCTCCCTATGTCCAAGCCGTGCTCGAGGGAGGTACCCGCTTCTAGCGGTGCAGGCCCCCCGGCGTCGGTGTCGAGCGTCCCGCTACTCACCGAGGATTGCCCGGGGCCGATAGAATCGGTCCAGCCTGGCGTTCCGTCATCCCTGCCAGGCGCGGGGGTGGTATCCGCCACGGGCGGTGCCGACCCCCTGACGCCGGCATCGAGCGTTCCGCTCCTCACCGGGGGCGGTCAGCTGCAGCCCTCGGCGCCTCCGCGGCCAACCGACGCCTGCCGGTATGGCGTTCCTACGGGGGTGGTATCCGCGCCCGGCCGTGCCGACCCGTCAGCATCGGGGTCGAGTGACCCGCTCCCCACCGGGGATCACCTGCCGCTGCCCTCGGCAGCTCTAGGGCCGTCCGACTCGACACAGTCTGGCGGCCCTACGTTCAGACCATGCACGGAGGTGGTACCAGCTTCGGGCGCGGCGGCGTCGGTGGTTCCACTCTTTGCCGGGGATGGTCACCTGGCCTCGGGGCCGGTCGCCTCGACCCGCGCTGGGTTGCCGGTATCCCAGCCCTGCGCGAGGGTGGTACCGGGTTTGCGTGGCACCGCTCCGCCGGAGACGGCAGGGGCGTCGAGTGCCAGGGACCGCCGTCGGCCTTCCCCGGGAGCCTCGGGGTATGTCGATCAGCCCCAGACGGGCGACCCCCCGGCATCGTTGCGGCCGTCGAGGGCCCCGCCCTTCCCGAGAAAGGGGGCCCCGGGGTCTTCGATCCAGCCTGGATCCGCGCCGTCCCGCAGTGGTACCCCGGCGTCGGCGCAGGAATCTGGCACTTCCCTTCCTGCAGGGGCTCATCGACGGGTGACCTGGGTACCCTCGGGGACGGGTCGTATGTCCCGGAAGGATTTCCCCCCGGGTCAGGCGGGCTCGAGAGGGGGCCCGGCGTCGGGCAGTGCCCGCCGCCCAACATCGGCGCCGGTATCGGATGGGCCCCTCTCCACCGAGCTTCGTCCTCGGGGGCCCTTGATGCTCGTGGCGCCGATCGACGCAGTTCCGATCCGCTCCCAGGGATCAGCACCGCCGGGGCCCTCTAGAAGGGAGTCGATTTCATCGCTCGGTTCGATGCCCAGCCTGGAATCGGTATCCAGCCTCGAAGACTTGGCCATGACACGTCTCGGGATCGGCCCCGGTCCCCTCCCGCGACGCAGAGCGGAGATCGTTGGCCACTGCCCTTCGGCTGCCACGGAACCGCTTCAGTTGCCGGGGGCGGCGCCGCCACCGGGTTCGGGGCAGAGGCCGATTCCGGCGGCGCCATCGACCCCTTCGATGCCTAGCTTGGAATCAATTCCAGGAGCCGACGACGCCTTGTTGACCACCCCAGTCCGGGGCTGTCGGTCCCCTCCTCTGCCCAGCGGGCAGCAGCCCGAGAGGCTTCTCGGCGCCCTGGCGGCCTCTCCCGCCACCACCTCCCACAGCATAGCCCCTCCGGGAGAGCCGTCTTTTCAGGATTTCCTCCTTGACTTGGTGGACTTGCTGGCCATCCCTATCCCGGACCTAACCCCAGGCCCTGTGGAACGGGCCACCGTGATGCTTCCTCTGCACCCCTCCCTGCAGGATCTCCTGCTGGGGGCTTGGCGGTCGCCTTTGAGGGTTCCGGCACCGTCGACTGCGATGCATGCTCTGTATCGGGTGCCTCCCTCCCTGGGGTTTCGGCAGCCCCAACTTCCACATCGTTCCATTGTGGTGGAATCGGCGCTGAGGAAGGCCGGCAGCAAGGAAAAGCATTCTTCTCGCCCGCCAGGCCACGCCTCGAAGACGCTAGATACCCTAGGGCGTCAAACCTTCCAAACGTCTTTGCTGGCGTCCAGAATTATTTCATATATTTTTTATATGAGTCTGTCGCTCCGGGAGGTCACCGAGAGATTATCTCGGTTGTCTCCCTTCTTGTCTGCAACCAAGGCCTTTGAATATTCCTTGCTTCTTTATCACTGCAGGAATATCTCTGGGTTCCTTTCTCGTGCTTCTCTAGACTCCTTCCTGTCGGTCAGCAGATGCTCTGCTGTTGCTATTAGAGCACGCCGTACAGCATGGTTGCAGGCGTCCGAGTTGTGTAGACGGGCACAGCATAACCTGGGTAATTCTCCCTGTGACGGAGATCACCTCTTCAATAGCGAAGCCTTACGTCAGGTCGCGCAGTGCTTCGCTAACCTTCCCAGTGTTAGAAGCCATCCTAGGGCCCGGCTTCCCCCCCGGCGGTGGTGCGTGCCTCACCAGATCCTCCTTCCCTAGGAAGAGGAAATGTCACCCCTCCGCCCAACCGCCAGGTGTGCCCAAGCAAGGGACCCCTCGCCCTGGGTTGAAGTCTCCGGGGCCGTACCAGTACGCTCATACCAAGCAGTTTTAGGCTCCGGTGGGCGGCTGCCTGCAATTACCTTCTTACCAGAAGTTTACAATTGAGCTCTACTCTGGGGTTCGTTCAGTAGGGCACATGGTTAGGGGGCTTATCCAGGGGTTCAGGTACTCTCCTTCCATTGGTAGAGGGAGACCACCTCTACCCCATGTTAGATCTGGCCCACGGTCGGCTGGCTTGCCCTTAGGTACGTCCCCGAATCCTTCTCGGCAGTATCCCCTGCTGATTGCTTCCGTACCGGAATTTTCCTTCCGGCCGCTATAGTCCCCTATGCTTACCGGGGGCTATGCCCCCATGTCCCCCGATTAGTGCGGGGGGCGAGTTTCTGTGTGCAGGCCCTGGGGACACCTATAGGGCCTCGAGCCCCCTGGTGTGTTCTTCCGGACTGATGCTATCCTTTGTCCTTCACGCTACCGTTCGCCGATCTGCCCGTGTTCCACTGGAATAGATCCCTCTCCCGGACGGATCTTGACGCTACCTCCCCAGGTGGACGTTCTGTGGATCACTGGCAGGTCCGCCTTACCAGTGTTATGCCCATGGAGGTAGATTCCTCAGCGTACCTGCATTACTGCGGGGGAGGGGGGCACTCTCCACAGATATCGCCAGCGCGATAGGCGCGTTGGGGGATTCCCACAGTGCCTGTGTTCTGCCGCCTATTTTTTCCAATGGCCGGTACTCACACACCCCCCCCCCCCCACCTCCGGGGTCCGGCCAGTCCGCCTGCCTATTCCTTGGATCGGCCCTCGGACTGGTTGTACTCTACTGCTGTGAAGTCAACATCTTCTATTTTCAGTTATGCCCTCCTCCCGGAGGTTCAGATCCTTCTCTCCCTTTCTCTTAGCTAGGGCAAGGCTGTGTACTCCTTCTGCTCCGGGGTACACCCCTACTCTTCTCCGGAACAGGCGATCCAGATCGGCCAGTCTTCTACTATTAGTCCTCTGAGTTATGGACTCTGCTCCTAAGGGAGTGCTCAGCTTTGCATAAAGCTTCCTTGAAGACCTGCCGTCCTTCTCCTGACCCAGCTGGTTCATGGATCTCCTGGCCTTCCGGATTTGGAACTTCCTCCCCGCTGCGGTGAAGTTCCTTTGAAGACCTCGCTACTGCGTCTACAGTACCTCCATCGCAGGCCTACTTCCTACAACTCAGTAGGTAAGCTTTACATGGTACTAAGTCAGTAATTCATTAAAAACTTAATGATGTTCCATGCACTCTAATGACTACTCTCCCTGTAGTCTTTGGGTTTTGCTGTTCTTCTCCTCTCAACTCCTACCCTCCATCCCTCGGGGGATGCCGGGGATTCAGGTTGGGCAAATGCCCTCCCGTCCTGGGCCGGGCTTACGGGATCTCCCCCGGGCATCCTCAGCTAGGGAGTCCCCATATGTGAAGACTCATTCCTGCTTGTTCCTGGAGATAGCACAGTTACTTACCTGTAACAGGTGATCTCCGGAACAACAGGAATTAGTCTTCACAACCCTCCCACCTCCCCTAGGAGTTGTATCTCTTTCTCTCTATTCCTTCCTCTCCTCTCCTTCTGGCTCAGCTATGAAACTCAACTGGGGAGAGGCAGTAGGAAGGGCGGGAAGCCACTGCGCAGGTGCGGGGGATGCTCCCAAAGGCTTTCTGATTGGATGCTGGGGAGCATTCCCATGCGGGCTCCGTCAGCGACGTCTCCCATATGTGAAGACTAATTTCTGCTGTTCCGGAGATCACCTGTTACAGGTAAGTAACTGTGCTTTCCACCTTCAGTCTGATAGCTCCTTGCCTCTTCTGGAGGAATAAGAAGCAGCTGGAAGGAAAGTGTTAGCTTCATGTGGTAGGAAACAAGCCTGCATTATCATTTGATATAAAGAATCTTGAACCTTCAGAAGATGCCTAGGAGGGAAGGGTTAGGACTGCTGTTGTAACTGGTAATTCAATCCTGAAAAATATAGATAGCAAATAAGCTTAAGGAGCACTTTGTTTATTCATTCTCTCAATCAGCTACCCAAATTAATGTTCTATGTGATTACACATAGGAAAGAGCACAACAAACTATACAGACATCAAATAAAAACAAAATACCAGAAGCAATTAAGTAATAAACAAACATCAATATAAATTAAGAAATAAGCAAAAATCGGTTAAGTCTCAAAGAACCATGTCTTACAAGATTTACATAACCTCAGTGCCACAAGTGTCTTAATTCCATGAATAAGAAGCAGAGCATAAAGGCTTGATTTCATGTCTCCATGTACTTGTTTGTCTGCCTGCCTGTCTAGAGTGAAGGTAGTGGGCATCATCTACATAATATTTTAGGGTGTGCTACAGTGAAGTAAATCATCATGGTTATATGCAAGTATCAAAGGTAGAGAAATGGGCACAAGGGAGAGTCTGGATTCCAATTTTAGGCTTTGAGATAGGAAATTCAAATACTGGCAGGGTTGTATTCTTAGACATGCTTCCTATACAGAACTCTAGAGGCAGATGGAGCTGAAATATTTTTATGTGTAGATGAGAGGACCATACAGAAGGGCTTTAAGTTTATTAAGAGCTGGGAAACATTTTGGGGGCCAAGGGAGCCCATTACGGGCAGCATAGCCTCCACTTCAAAAACAGATGTGGTATGGCCGCTGGCACAAACATTCAAGAGACATAAAGCAACTTTTAAACTAGATCATAGGAGAAAGCAGAGTAGCACTCAAAAACATGCACTTTGGAGTGAAGTATTTTCAGAAGAAAGTGCCAAAAAAAGGAAATTACAATATCCCAATGCAGGGGATGAAATATAAAAGATGAAGGAGGTGAGAGAGATTTAAATAAAGAGCTCACAAAATATGGATAATTCCAAACTACCTGTATAAATAGCTAATAAGCAAGTTAAGAATACAAAAACATATCTTACATAAGAAATAGCCAATGCAATAAAACGAGGGGGGGGGGGATGACAAGACATTTTTCAGATACATTAGCAAGAGGAGGAAGTGTTATAGTTAGACTTAAGGGTGAAGAGGAGGAATATATAGAAGCTGATGAGGATAAAGCGGAATTGCTTAACAAATATTTTTGTTCCATATTCACATGTGGCACCCCCCCCCCGAGTTTGTCATTGCCCCATGCCAGCATTGCCCCATCTTACCCCACACTTCCATGCCCATGGTGCCTGCCGCCTTCCATGTCTCCTTGGCAGCGGCAGAGTAGCTTTAATTGAGGAAAAAAAACACATAGGTCTTTCCGACTCCACGTTTGCATGGTGGCCCGATCCCTCCCTCCTCTGCCATAGGTTTGCATCAGAGGGAGGGAGGGAGGGACCGGACCAGACCAGCCATTCAAATACAGAGTTGCAAAGACCCATGTTTGAATGGCTGGGCTGGTCTCTTCCTTCTCTGATGTGACCGCCATCACCAGGGAGACATAAAAAGCAGCAGCAGGGAGGGGGTAGAGGCCAGCAACCCCAAATGTGCCCTTATTTTTGCACCCTGTGCAGCTGCAGTGCTTACACAGGGCTAGGTGCAGTGCTGCAGGGATCTGTTCTTGGTCCGATTCTTTAACATTTTTGTTAGTGATATTGCAGAAGGGCCATCGGGGAAGGTTTGCCTCTTTGCGGATGACACCAAAATCTGCAGTAGATGCCCAGGGAGGAGTAGATAACATGAGGAGGGATTTAGCTATGCTTGAAAAATGGTCAAGAATAGGTAGCTGAGATTTAATGCTAAAAAATGCAGGGTCATTTATTTGGGCTGCAAAAATCCAAGGGAGCAGTACTATATAAGGTGTGAAGTACTTTTGTCCACAAAAGAAGAGCAGGCCCTGGACGTGATTATTTCTGATTATCTTAAAGTGGGTCAACAGGTAGAAAAGGCAACAGCAAAAGCCAGAAGGATGCTTGGGTGTACAGGAGAAGAATGGCCAACAGAAAAAAAGGATAATCCTCTTGTATAAGTTTTTGGTGAGACGGCTGTTGGAGTATTGTATGCAAGTCTGGAGACCACACCTTCAAAAAGATATAAACAGGATGGAGTTGCTGCAGAGGGTGGCTACGAAAATGCTCAATTGCCTTCATTATAAACCATATTGGGACAGACGTTAAGATATCAATATGTATACTTTAGAAGAAAGGCAGGCTAGAGGACATATGCCATGGAGGTATTTAAATGTCTATCATAAATGCACAGGAGGAGAGCCTCTTTAAATTGAAAGAAAGTTCTGCAAGGAGGGGGCATAGGATGAAGGTGAAAGGAGATAGACTCAGGAGTAATATGTGGAAATATTTGTTTACGAAAAGAGAGTGGTAGATGTGTGGAATAGTCACCCAATGGAGGTAGTCAAGATGAGGACAGTACCTCTGAATTCAAGAAAGCATAGACAAACACAGAAGATCTCTTAAAGGGGGAAAAAAGGACTTTAATAGTTGATATGGAAGGGCATACGAGATAGAAACTTGAAGGCAGAAAAAGACCACATGGCTTATGTTGTCTGTATATAAATGCCAGAAGTGTAAAAAATAAGACTGGAAAGTTAGAATATATGGCATGAAATGAAGATAGACATAATAGGTATCCCCCAGACTTAGTGCAAGGAGGATACCAATGGACCGCTGATATCAAGACAAATTATATAAGATCAAGCTTATGGAACTACTTGGGGAAGTCAAGTACCTAAGTGCTGGGGAGGAGTCTGCTGTCTTGGTACATGTTGGTACCAATGACATAGGAAAATGTGGTAGGGAGGTTCTGGAAGCTAAATTTAGGCTTTTAGGTAGGAAGTTGAAATCCAGAACTTCCAGGGTAGCGTTCTCCGAAATGCTTCCCGTTCCACGCGCAGGACCCAATAGGCAGGCAGAGCTCCGGAGTCTCAATGCGTGGATGAGACAATGGTGCAGAGATGAGGGGTTCGGATTTGTTAGGAACTGGGGAACATTCTGGGGAAAGGAGGGGCTCTTCCGAAGGGATGGGCTTCACCTTAACCGGGATGGAACCAGGCTGCTGGCATTAACCTTTAAAAAGGAGATAGAGCAGCTTTTAAACTAGATAATAGGGGAAAGCCGACAGTCGCCCAAGAGCGCATGGTTCGGAAGAATGTATCCTTGAAGGATACTACAAAAAGCAGAGAGGTTCCAAAAAAGAGTAAAGTAGCCCAAATGCCCTCGAGTATGGAGCAGACAGAACTTAAAGATCCCAAATTACCCATGTCTACCAATAGCCAAATTAATATGAATAAAATACAGTCTCTAAAATGCTTGTATGCAAATGCTAGAAGTCTACAAAACAAGATGGGAGAGTTAGAATATATAGCACTAAACGAGAGGTTAGATATGATTGGAATATCAGAGACATGGTGGAAGGAGGACAACCAGTGGGACACTGTGATACCTGGGTACAAACTATATCGAAATGATAGAGCTGATCAAATTGGTGGAGGGGTTGCGCTCTATGTTAGAGAGGGCATTGAGTCAGAAAGGATTAAAGTTTTGCAAGAAACAAAATTTGCTGTAGAATCTCTATGGATTGAAATTCCATGTAAAAAGGGGAAGGCGATGGCAGTGGGGGTGTACTATCGTCCGCCTGGCCAGAATGAACAAATGGATGATGAAATGCTCAAAGAAATCAAGGAAGCTAGCAAAAGTTACAGTGCAGTAATAATAATGGGTGATTTCAATTACCCCGGCATCGACTGGGTCAGTGTCACAACAGGACATGCTAGGGAGATAAAGTTCCTAGATGAAATAAATGACTGCTTCTTGGAGCAGCTGGTTCATGAACCGACCAGAGGGGAAGCAATATTAGACCTAGTCCTTAGTGGAACACCAGATGTAGTGCAAGAGATAAGGGTGTTGGGGCCACTTGGCAATAGTGATCATAGCATGATCGCCTTTGATTTAATTAGTGGAGGAGGGATAGTAAGGAAATCCACAGTACTACCCCTTAACTTTCGAAAGGGAGACTATGATAGAATGAGGAAAACAGTTAAGAAAAAACTAAAAGGAGCAGTTGCAAAGGTTAAAGACGTACATCAAGCTTGGGTGTTGTTGAAAAATACTATCTTGGAAGCCCAGACCAGCTGTATTCCACGCTTTAAGAAAAGTGGAAGGAAGTCCAAAAAATTGCCAGCATGGTTTAAAGCTGAGGTCAGAGAGGCTGTTGTTGCCAAAAAAGCATCTTTCAAGAAATGGAAAAAAGAGCCAAATGATGAAACCTGGAAACAGCACAAGCACTGGCAAGTCAAATGCAAGGCATTGATAAGGCAGGCAAAGAGAGAATTTGAGAAGAAGCTTGCTGCGGAAGCAAAAACGCGAAATAAAGACCTTTTCAAGTACATTCGTAGCAAAAAAACCCGTGAGAGAGTCAGTTGGTCCATTAGATGATAAAGGGGTTAAAGGAGCACTAAGAGGCGACAAGGCAATAGCGGAGAGACTGAATGAATTCTTTGCTTCGGTCTTTACTGAGGAAGATGTAGGGATGTTACCCACGACTGAAGTGGTATTTAAAGGTGTGGAAGAATTGAAGGAAATATCGATACATCGGGAAGATGTCCTACAACTATTAAATAAACTGAAGAGTAGCAAATCACCTGGGCCGGATGGTATACATCCAAGGGTGTTGAAAGAACTGAAATTTGAGATTGCAGACCTGCTATCAGTAATCTGTGAACTATCATTAAAATCATCTCTAATACCTGAGGATTGGAGGATCGCCAATGTAACACCAATTTTTAAAAAGGGTTCGAGGGGTGATCCGGGAAACTACAGACCGGTGAGCCTGACATCAGTACCGGGAAAAATGGTAGAAACCATCATAAAGAATAAAATTACTCAGCATATAGATAGTCATGACCTAATGGGAGACAGCCAACATGGCTTTAGACAAGGAAGATCTTGTCTTACTAATCTGTTATGTTTTTTTGAAGGAGTGAATAAACAGGTGGACAAAGGTGAGTCGGTTGATATTGTGTATCTGGACTTTCAGAAAGCCTTTGACAAGGTCCCTCATGAGAGACTTTTGGCAAAACTAAAGAGTCATGGGATAGGAGGCAGTGTACTACTGTGGATCAGGAACTGGTTAAAAGATAGAAAGCAGAGGGTAGGGCTAAATGGCCAATTTTCCCAATGGAGAAAGGTGAATAGTGGTGTACCCCAGGGATCTGTGCTGGGTCCGCTGCTTTTTGACATATTCATAAATGACCTGGAAAGTGGAATAACGAGTGAGGTTATCAAATTTGCTGATGACACAAAACTATTTAAAGTTGTTAAAACCCAGGAGGATTGTGGAAAATTGCAAGAGGATCTTGATAAATTGGAAGACTGGGCATCAAAATGGCAGATGAAATTTAATGTGGAGAAGTGCAAGGTTATGCACCTAGGGAAGAACAACCCAAACTATGGTTACACGATGCAAGGTTCCACATTAGGAACCACCACCCAAGAAAAAGATTTAGGCGTCCTTGTGGATACCATGTTAAAACCCTCGGCCCAGTGTGCAGCGGCGGCCAAGAGAGCAAATAGAATGCTAGGTATGATAAGGAAAGGAATGGAAAATAAAACAGAAGATATTATAATGCCTCTATATCGTTCCATGGTGAGACCGCACCTTGAATATTGTGTGCAATTCTGGTCGCCATATCTTAAAAAGGATATAGCAATTTTAGAAAAGGTTCAGAGAAGAGCCACCAAAATGGTAAAGGGGATGGAAGGCTACTCCTATGAAGAAAGGCTAAAAAGGTTGGGGCTCTTTAACCTGGAAAAGAGACGGCTGAGGGGAGACATGATAGAAGTCTATAAATTAATGAACGGAGTGGAACGGGTAAACGTAGATCGATTGTTTACCTTATCAGAATATAGAAAGACTAGGGGACATGCAATGAAGCTACAGGGTAAACTATTTAAGACTAATAAAAGAAAATATTTTTTCACTCAACGTGTAATCAAACTCTGGAATTTGTTACCGGAGGATGTAGTAAAGGCTGTTAGTGTAGCTGGGTTTAAAAAAGGTTTGGACAAGTTCCTGGAGGAAAGGTCCATAAACCATTATTAAGAAGGGACCCAGGATATCAATGCTTGAACCAATACAAGCATTGTGGAACCTGTGTCCCTTGGGGAAACTGCTAGGTACGTATGACCTAGATTGGCCACTGTTGGAAACAGAATACTGGGCTTGATGGACCTTGGTCTGACCCAGTATGGCATATCTTATGTTCTTATGTTCTAAGTCTTGCAAGAAACAAAAATGCCCTGTGGCATGGTTATGGATAGAAATTTTGTGTGTAACTAGGAGGAGTATAGAAGTAGGAATATACTGCCATTTTACAGGCCAGAATGAAGAAACAGTAAAATGTTAACAGGAAGTAGAATAGCAAATAAAACTAACAAAAGCATTGTGATGGCAGTACAATGTTATAGAGATGTTTTCTATTTCAAAACAGGAAGATTTGTGAAGACTGAGGAAAAGACTGATGGTACAAAAGTGCAAGCAGATCTTAGAGGAAAACCTATTCTACTCTGCCAAAGAAACAAGAGACTGGGGAGTAGATTCATCTTCCAGCAGGACAATAATCTTAACACAAAGCAAAAACAACAATGGAGTAGCTCAGCAAAAAAGAAAGTGAAATATGTGAGTAGCCCAAAGCTCAGATCTGAATCAAATACAAAATTTGTGGAAAAAGACTTAACAGCAGTCCACAAGCTATTCCCAGTCAACTTGAAAGAGCTTGAGCAAGGAGGAATAGGTGAAACGGCACCAAGTTTGGCAGATGGTATCAAACAATTCATTGTTGTTACTACTGAAAAAGAGGTTTCCATCAAGTACTGAGTCAAGGAGGGTGAAGACAAGCAAAAAAAGATTTATTGGATTCTTAGTTTATAGAAATATTTACAAATTATTCTTTCATTGTGAAAACCCTCCTAGCTTTTAATGCATTTTGATGTGGAAATCCTCAGTTTAGTATATGCAGTGATAAAAAGTACAAAAACATGGTGTTATTGTGGCAGGTGAAGGCCTGTGATCCACAGTGTCTGACGTAAACAGACAGGCCTAACTAGCTTGACCTGTAAATGAAGCCTGTGAAGAGGCCCATAGGAATTACACATCCCCCAACATGCTGCTATTGTAGAATTAGAACTCAGTAAAAGTATTGGATTAACTTAGACAAGCAGAACTGAAAGATGGAAAAATACAGAAAAATATGTTTAAAAGCCACTGATAAGAGAATACAGCTGTAAGGGATTTAATTAAAACTGCTGACAGAAAGGTTACAGAGCCCTGCTTCCCTACACGTACAAACTAGCTCAATGGCCTTGAAAGAAGGAAAGTAACAAGTTGGTGAACTAGCCATTGTAATTGAGACTAGAAGGGGGGTGAGCAGGTGCTGAGCCCACTCAAAGAACATAATTGGATAATCATTGGACCTTCATTGGATAATGATTTGGACCTTCTGAACAGACTCCTGGTATCATTGGTTTGTCTGCGCTCTGCTGCTACATATTCTTGGTGCATTGGCCGGGAAGGTGTGGTATTAGAGGGTATATAGGGCAATATACCACGACTTTCCGCCTCTACAGGTTTGGTCCTGCCGGGATCGCGCCCTTCCGACGGGGGCTCGCTCCCTGGCGCCACCGGTCCCTTGCATCGGAGGGAGCTGGCCGGACCTCGGCGGGTGCCGGGCCCGGCTGGAGCCAACACCTCGAACCCGAGTGAGGGGAGTCCGAGGTCCAACTCATGCGCTTGCTTGGGAACTTTGAGGACCGGATCCGGTGAGTAAAGTTTTGATTTGTTATGTCTAGACAGATAAGAAAGAGCAGTGCTGCCATTTGAATATTGAACTTGGAACTTGGTAAGAGAGCTCTCAAAGATGGGCCGATTAACCCCGCATGGGTATTCGCAGGGCGAAACCCCCGTCTTCTTGTATTTTGGAATTTGAACAAGACTAGTCAGAATAGATAGAAATGAATGCATTCTGGGATACGTTGCTAGCATGATTGTGTGAATGAAGTGTGAATGAGAGGTCTGGCAGCACGGACCAAGCGAAGGCGGACCCCTGAGTAGCGCAGTTCCTGACCGGGCGACCGCGTTCAGGTCGCAAAAAGGGGGAAGCGACTGTCGTCTTGTTATTTGTTTTCCCTATATGTTTCTAGGGCCGTGAGGACCCCTTACCCACGGTCCGTCCTCCTTTTCCCTTTTGTCTGTTGTTGCGCGCACACATCGAAATGGGAGGGGCAGGGTCTACTAGGAACACTCCATTAGAATGTATGATCGCACATTTTAAAGAAGGATATTCCGGAGATTATGGTATTAAAATGACTGCAGCTCGTTTAAAGATTTTGTGTACTAGGGAGTGGCCCGATCTAGACCCTACCTGGCCCCGAGAGGGAACTTTTAATGTAGGAATTATTCAGTTAGTGCACCGTAGAGTGCGAATAGCGCACCCCGATCAGTATCCCTATATAGATTCCTGGTTAAGTATTTGTGAAGATCCGCCCCCATGGGCGAAGCGCTGTTATGAAGAGCAGTGCAGAATAATGTTAGCAAAGACAGATTATAGTCAGAAAATAGAACAGCCTAGAAAGAAAGGGAAAGGTGAGAAGTCCAGGAAGAAACCCATCCTGGTAGATCCTGATTCTCCAGAAATGATTACCCGACAGCCCCAAACCCAGCGCCCAGTGAGAGTAGCCCCATGTCCTGCCCCAGAGCCCCGGAGACAGCAGGAACGGGACCCAACCCCTGAGCCATTACCCAAAGAGCAGGTAGATGAGCTCCCTTTAATTGAAGAAGATGATTCTACCAAGACAGAAAAAGGAGAATCAGATACAGAAACAGAAAAGGAAGAAACTGAAAATTCCCCAAGTGATACTGATAGTGTAAAAGCGGCTGCTAGTGTTAGCTTGCCAGCAAAAAGTAAATCTAAAGTAAAGCATGAAGAGAAGAAGAAAATAACCCCTGACAAGAAAGTTACGAAAATATCTCTTAGATCCCAAAAGACATCTACTGCCAAGATGATGCCTTTACGGCAAGTCCCGGGAATACCCGTAAGAAATGAGGACAATGAGGTGGTACCGGGGCCCCTAAACTATGTGTATGTCCCCTTCTCCACTACTGATTTGTTGAATTGGAGGACACATTATGCCTCCTATACCAATAAGCTCCAAGAACTTACAGAATTAGTGAATACTATTATGGAAACTCACCAACCAACATGGGCAGATTGCCGCCAGCTCCTGTCCACCTTATTTACTACAGAGGAGCGGACACGAATTAGAAAAGCAGCTATTGACTGGTTGGCAGATAACCCTGTAGCGCCAGGGGAAGGGGCAGAAAGAATAGATAATCGGGAAGCGGCCCAGAGAGAATTCCCGAATGAAGACCCCCGATGGGATCCAAATACAGAAAGTGGATCTAGAGCCCTAGCTCGTTTTCGCCAAGGCTTTATACAAGGTCTGAAAAGGGGGGGCCAGAAAGCTATGAATCTTTCCAAAGTTACTGAAGTTACCCAAGGCATAGATGAGAGCCCAGCAGTGTTTTATGAAAGATTAACTGAAGCATATAGAATGTATACTCCCTATGATCCCGATGCACCAGGAAGCTTGTGCATGGTAAATTCTGCTTTTGTAAATCAATCACAACCAGATATTAGACGTAAATTACAGAAATTAGAGGGGTTTGCAGGCATGAATGCAACTCAGTTATTGGAAGTTGCTCATAAAGTGTATGTGAATCGTGATAATGAAAGGCAGAGAGAATGCGATCGAAAGATGAAGAAGAAAGCTGATTTTTTGGCTGCGGCCATAGTTGAACAAAAAAGGGGAGGTATCCCTAGTCGACGGAGCAGAGGAAGGGGGCGGGGCCGAGGTGGAAGCCGGCCCCCGCTAGGCGTAAACCAATGTGCCTACTGCAGGGAGGAAGGACATTGGAGAGATGCATGCCCACAACTTGAAGACGCCCAAGATGACGAAAACAATTATCAATGGAGAGAAGAAAGACGAGGCCGTCCCCGAAACCGCGGAGGAGCCAATCGAGAGCAATACCAGCAAGAAAGAGGAGAAGCCGTACAAGCATTGGCCATGACAGCCCATGATGAAGATGACGTGGATTAGGACAGATCGGGCTCTGAATTTGCTTTGGGTCTCCAGGAGCCTATGGTCGGAATACAAATAGGAGACCAAGTTATGAACTTTATGGTTGATACTGGAGCAGAACATTCAGTAGTAGACAAGAAAATAGCCCCATTCTCCACAAAAGCAGTCACCATTGTAGGAGCAACTGGTGCCAAAGCTACAAAACCTTTTCTTCAGAATTGCATATGCAGTCTAGGAGGACAGCAAATAACTCATCAGTTCCTTTACATGCCTGAATGTCCAGTGCCATTACTGGGACGAGATATGTTAGCCAAGCTACAAGCCCAGATATCCTTTACAGAAAGAGGAGAAATGCAAATGACCGTGAATTCTCAAGCCAAGCCAGCAGGAATGATGCTGCTTACAGTTCCCCGAGAAGAAGAATGGAGATATTACAGTGATGAATCTGCCCAAGATACCTATTTTGAACAAACTTTGAAAAGTATTGATGCCCCACCTGGAGTATGGGCAGAAGGCAGTCCTCCTGGCCTAGCCAAACATATAGCTCCAATAATTGTAACTCTCAAGCCTGGTGCTACACCAGTACATGTCAAGCAATACCCTCTCCCAAGAGCTGCAATTGAAGGCATCCACCGCCACTTGCAAAGATTACTAGAACATGGCCTACTAAAAGTATGTCAATCCCCATGGAACACTCCACTTCTGCCAGTGAAAAAGCCTGGAACAGATGACTACCGCCCAGTACAAGATCTAAGAAGAGTGAATGAAGCAGTTGAAACCATACATCCAGTTGTACCCAATCCTTACACTCTTCTAGGACTGATACCTGCTGAAGCTACCCACTTCACTGTTCTGGATTTAAAAGATGCATTCTTTTGCATAAGATTAGCCCCTGTAAGTCAGACATTATTTGCATTTGAATGGCAGGACCCTATCTCTGGAAGAGGGGGCCAACTTACTTGGACACGATTACCCCAAGGATTCAAGAATTCACCTACCATCTTTAGTGCTGCACTGAATCAAGACCTTTCAAGCTATCCAGTGGCCCCGGGGAAAAGAGTGCTTCTCCAATACGTGGACGATCTGCTGATAGCTGCTGTATCAGAAAGTGAATGTATACAAGCCACCAAAGACCTCTTGCAGTTACTAGATGAAGCTGGATACAAAGTTTCCAGAGCAAAAGCACAACTATGCCAAAAAGAAGTGAAATACTTGGGCTTTCGTATAACCAAAGGAAGCCGAAAATTAGGCAGAGAGAGAAAAGAAGCAGTATGCAGAATTCCAACCCCAACTACCAGAAAGCAAGTCAGAGCCTTTCTGGGAGCGGCAGGATATTGCCGAATTTGGATTCCTAACTTTGCTCAAATCGCCAAACCATTATATGAAGCCACAAAAGGAGAAGAAAAGTCGCCACTGGAGTGGGGACCTGAGCAGGATACAGTCTTCAAGACGTTAAAGGAAGAATTGATGTCATCACCAGCACTTGGACTACCAGATGTTCACAAGCCTTTCCACTTGTTTGTACATGAAGCACAGGGAAATGCCTTAGGCATGTTGACTCAAAAATTGGGAAATTGGGAACGACCTGTAGCATACCTATCGAAACAATTGGACACTGTGGCCAAAGGATGGCCACCTTGCCTGAGAGCAGTTGCAGCTACAGCATTGTTAGTAAGTGAAGCAGATAAGCTCACACTAGGACAGAATCTACGAGTCACTGTGCCAAATGCAGTCCTTACCCTTATGGAACAGAAAGCAAATCATTGGCTCACCAATTCCCGAATGTTGAAATATCAGAGCATGTTATGTGAAAACCCACAGATCCAATTGGAAGTGAGCCATGCCTTGAACCCAGCCACATTGATACCCATTAGTGAAGAACTCCCAGAACATGACTGTATAGAAGTCATGGAAACTGTATTCTCAAGCCGACCTGACCTGACAGATGTGCCCATAGACAATCCTGACCAAATCTATTACGTAGATGGGAGCAGTCTCATCATTAATGGACGACGCTGTGCCGGTTATGCAGTAGTCACTCAACATGAAATCGTTGAATCATCAGCTCTTGCATCAGGCACATCAGCCCAGAAAGCAGAATTAATAGCACTTACTCGAGCATTACTGCTAGGTGCAAAACTTGTGTTAAATATATATACAGACTCTAAGTATGCCTTCACCACCCTACATGCCCATGGAGCTCTCTATAAAGAACGAGGGCTCATCACGTCCGGAGGAAAATCAGTCAAGTATGGCCCAGAGATACTAATGTTACTTGATGCAGTATGGGCCCCAACCCGTGTAGCTGTCATGCACTGTAGAGGACATCAAGCAGGAAAAGGAGAAATTGCTCGAGGAAATAGGTTTGCAGATGCCTCAGCACGACAAGCAGCCATGACAGGACAAATTACACCACAAGCCATGCCACTGCAGGCAGCATTGTATCCAGTACCCTTGAACTTATGGACACCACAATATACCACCAAAGAATTAGATTACTACTGTAACAAGGAAAATGGAGTACTGAAAGATGGGTGGATTGAGCTGCCACCAACAGAGGGCAGTCAACCCCCAGGACGAATAGTAATCCCTGAATTGTTATGCCCAGCTTTTGTTAAAGCCTTCCATGAAGCCACACACTATGGAAAAAGCACTTAGACCGCACTTCTGTATCACCATGTTAGCAGCCCTATCAGCTTCAGTAGCACGCCAGTGTCTAATTTGTGCCAAAAATAATGCCAAGCAAGGTCCCACACCACCACCCCGAGTTCAGTCAGGAGGTGTAACCCCCATGCACCACCTGCAAATTGATTTTACTGAAATGCCAAAAGCCAATGGATATCACTACCTATTGGTATTAGTTTGTACTTTCTCTGGGTGGGTAGAAGCCTTCCCAACCAGAACTGAAAAAGCTCGAGAAGTCACCAAAGTTTTACTGAGAGAGATTGTCCCTAGATTTGGAATTCCAGCAGTAATAGGGTCAGGCAATGGGCCCTCATTTGTTTCTCAGATTACTCAACAGTTAGCAAAAGCTTTGCAGATACAATGGAAGCTTCACACTGCATATAGACCCCAGAGTTCAGGGAAAGTTGAGCGAACGAATCGTACCTTAAAAGCCCAAATGTCTAAGCTTTGTCAGGAGACACGCCTGAAGTGGCCCCAAGTGCTCCCAATAGCTTTACTCAGAATACGCTCAGCTCCTGTAAAGTCAACAGGATTTTCCCCTTTTGAAGTTCTGTATGGTAAACCCCCACCAATAGTGCAGGGAATTAAAGGAAGTCTAGCCCAAATTGGTTCAGAAATAACCAGGCAAGAACTCCTAGCTCTTAGTTTTGTTCTGCAGACTCTCCATACGTGGATCCAAGACCAGTTGCCTATCAACTTGACGGAACCCTTGCATCCCTACCAGCCTGGTACCTCGGTGTGGATCAAAGATTGGAAGAAGACACCGCTGGAGCCCCATTGGAAGGGACCATACACCGTCATCCTGTCTACCCCAACTGCAGTAAAGGTAGCAGAGATCAATTCCTGGATCCACCACAGCAGAGTCAAGCCCGCAGCTGATCCAGAACCTGAGCAGTGGACAGCAGAGCAACATCCTGATGCACCTTTGCGAGTTACTCTGAGACGGCAACCAGCAGCTTAGACACTTTGTCACAGTGCCCTGCAGTAGCCAAGTCTTTCGAAGAGGATTGCTGTTTTCCATACAGCAAGAGTTTGTTTCAACGAACCTCATATGTGTGATTTTACACACTACTTTGATGCTACATTGATTGACCATATTTCAGAAGCCAACTAAAATTGATAAGTTGGTTAATGTGTGATGGACAACTTGAGAATCTTCAATCAACACTCAGCACCCGTTGAATTGCTTCAGTAGCAAAAGAACGTCGTGATCAAGATCTTCAAGCTGAGGAATCAGAAGAACTCCAATCAACATGTATCTTTATCTTTGTTTTGCCCTGGTTGCCTGTTTTGGAGGCTTTGAATTGACTCATGCCTTGCCTCCATGCACTGCTTGCATTACTTCTACTCGAACTGGACTAAAAGTAACTCAGACTTTGATTTATCACTCTTACTATTCCTGCACTGGTAAAGTAACTCGGTGTATTTACAACACCACTGAACTGAATGTCTGTACCAAGGGTAAATCTAAAGTATGCTTCAATCCACATCAGAATCCATCCTATTATACCTTAGAAATGCGATGGAAAAATGCAGATGGACCCTTAATTAACGCCACACGTCAACTAACAGATCCTAGTAAAGATGCTATTTTGTATTTTGATGCTTGTGAAGTAATCAACAGAGATAGTCGTTCTAAGTGTGGTGATTGGGAAAAAACATACTCACAGAGTGGCAAATATATGTGTCCGGAAGGGTCCACTGAATGGGAAGCATGTACAGGAAAGAAAGTTTCATCAGCCAATGTATATAGTAAAGCTCCAGAATCAGATTACTTCTGCCCAAAGTGGGAATGTGTTTTTTATGCTACTTGGATTGGTATGGTATGGTATGGAATGGAATAAAGATAATCGAATGGCTACATTACGGAAACCATTACATGTCAAAGACCTAGACAAATGTAAGAAAAATGCTTGCAATCCTTTAGAGTTAGTCATACAAAGACCTGAAAATTGGAAACAAGGATTCCGATTTGGTTTACGAATTGATGGAACTGGATCAGATCCAGGAACCATAGTATATATAAAATTAAATACACAAGCCCATAGATCATCCAAGCATCAAATCCACAACATATTCTATGAAATCATGCATGTAAATAAGTTTGACATGCCCCATCCTTCCCAGAATTTATTTTTGGAATTAGCTGGAGCAGTAGTATCCAGTCTAAACATCTCAGATTGTTATTTTTGTGGGGGGACACGAATGGGTGACCAATGGCCATGGGAAGCCCAAGAATTAAATTACTCAATGACTTACAATCAGACTGAAATACACAAGACTACCAGCGAATGGGTGTTAGCGCACACAATAGTTGGACGTCTTTGCTATGCCAGAACTGGACCCCAGTTCAAACAACAGGTAGGACAGCTGGTCTGTCTTAGCCAAAAGTTCTATAATGACACAACCAAAAAGACGTCTTGGTGGTCAGGAATTAAAGAACCTGAACCCCCTAACCCATTAGCCAGATTCCCTGAACTTGCTCTCTTATGGACTAATCTTGCCAAACCTCATGCCTGGCAAGCCCCACCTGGTCTATATTGGATCTGAGGAAACCGAGCATATGCCCGACTCCCTACATACTGGGGAGGAGCATGTGTCTTAGGAACTATCAGACCTTCCTTCTTCCTTCTAAACACAGAACATGGAGAACAGTTAGGATACCCAGTGTACACTACTAATCACAGACATAAAAGAGCATTGAGACAGAAGAGAGCACCCCTCCAGATAGGCAAGTGGGAGAAGTGGAAGGGTGATGATTGGCCACCAGAAAGAATCATTGATTATTATGGGCCTGCCACCTGGAATGATGATGGTATGTGGGGTTATCGAACCCCAGTCTATATGATTAATCGTATTATCCGCTTACAAGCAGTAGTTGAAATAATAACCAATGAAACTAGCCAAGCTCTCACACTTTTAGCTAGACAAAGTACCCAAATGCGCACTGCTATATATCAGAATCGTTTAGCACTTGATTATTTGTTAGTAGCTGAAGGAGGAGTATGTGGTAAACTAAATTTAACCAATTGTTGCTTAAAAATAGATGATAAAGGTCAAGTAGTTGAAGAAATTGCTGAAACTATGCGAAAAAGCGTAGTTACTCACCTGTAACAGGTGTTCTCCAGGAGCAGCAGGAATCAGTCCTCACTTATGGGTGACGTCGGCGCCGACGGAGCCCTCGCGGAGCAATTTTCCCCAGCTTTCAAGAAAGCCTTTGGGAATTGCAGCGCGCATGCGCGGTAGTCTTCCCGCCCGAAGGTGCCATCTTAGCCAGTCAGATGACATAGCTAAAAAGACAGCATAAAAATTTGCAAAAAGAACATAGCAGACGATTGCAACTCCAAGGGGAGGAGGGAGGGTAGTGAGGACTGATTCCTGCTGCTCCTGGAGAACACCTGTTACAGGTGAGTAACTACGCTTTCTCCAGGACCAAGCAGAAGTCAGTCCTCACTTATGGGACTCCCAAGCTCAAGGCTACCGGAGACCCTAAGCACACAAATGAGCTCCCTCTAGCTCAGCAGCACAGAAGGATAGAATCTTCGCTGAATTATCACCCACCGGTAGCCCACATCCGGGATGGAGGGTAGGAGTTGCTCAGACCTCAAAGAGATTACGGAGGACTGCCTGTCCGAAAGCACTGTCCCTACGGGACTCCCTCTCGAGACAGTAATGGACCGCAAAAGTCTGGCTCGAAGACCAAGTAGCGGCCCGGCAGATGTCTGCCAGCGGAACAGAGCGGAGGTAAGCCACTGACGTGGCCTTTGCCCCGACGCAATGAGCCGTGACTCGACTTTCTAAGGCGAGTCCGGCTGCCCCATAAGCCCAAGAGATACAGTCCGCAACCCAGATGGACAGAGTACGCTTGGAGACCGGGAGCCCCAATTTATTTGGGGTCAAAGGACACAAAAAGCTGCGCAGCTTTACGGTGCTCCCGCGTACGGTCAAGGTAGAGTTCAACGCCCTTCTACAGTCCAGGTATGGAGGACCGTCTCAGCTCGGCTGGAGTGTGGTCTGGGAAAGAAGGTCGGAAAGTACCACCTCCTGAATCAAGTGAAAAGGGGAGACCACTTTAGGCAGAAACTTTGGGTGAGTCCGTAGGACTACCCTATTCTTGTAGAACCGAGTGTAGGGGGGATCAGACACAGGGCCTGTAATTCACTTACGCGCCTAGCGGAAGTGAGGCTATCAAGAACAGCGTTTTCCCAAGACAGAAAACGGAGAGAGCAGGTAGCCATAGTTCAAAAGGCGGACAGGTGATCCGCTGCAAAACCACATTCAGGTCCCAGTCAGGCGCTGGCGGGCGCAGAGGTGGTTTAAGTAGTAGGAGACCTCGGAGAAACCTCGCTACGAGAGGGGTCGTTGGAGAGAGGTCTGCCGTCCACCGGCACATGATGTGCGGAAGAGCACTGAGGTGAACTTTGACGGAGTTGGACTTAAGTCCCAGATTAGAGAGGTGTAGCAAGTACTGTAAGATCACCGACACCGGGCAGGAGAAGGGATCCTGAGACTGTTGGGTACACCAGACTGCAAAGCGACGCCATTTAAGGGCGTAGCATTTGCGGGTAGAAGGCCGCCGCGAAGCCAAGACGACCTCCTCCACCTCTGCCGGCAAGAGGAGAGGAGCAAGGACTACCCTCTCAGCAGCCAGGCCATGAGGTTGAGAGACCTGAGGTTTGGGTGCAGTAGGGACCCCTGATCCTGGGTGAGGAGATCCGGTTGCACCCCCAGAGGGATTGGATCCTCCACCGCCAGTTGCAGCAAGAGCTGAAACCACGGCTGCCTGGGCCAGCGAGGGGCCACCAGGATCACGAAAGCTTTGTCTCGGAGAACCTTGAAAAGGGTCCGAGAGACTAACGGGATGGGAGGGAAAGCGTACAGAAGGCTCCCCGACCATGAGATCAGAAAGGCGTCCGCCGCCACCCGAAGGGGTGAGGCTGACGAGAGCAGAAGCGAGGAAGCTGCCGGTTGTGAGGACTGGCACAGAGATCCACTGTGGGAGGCCCCACCTGAGGAAGAGCTTCTGAACGATCAAGGGGACCACACGCCACGCGTGCGGCTGGAGGACCCTGCTGAGTTTGTCCGCCAGGCAATTTTTCTGGCCCGGGAGATAAACTGCCTTTATGAGAATGCAGAGATTTACGGCCCAAGAGCAGAACTTCTGTGCCTCACCGCAGAGGAGGAAGGAGCCCGTGCCCCCCTGCTTGTTCACGTAGAACATGGCAACTTGATTGTCCGTCTGGACAAGGACGGACTGTTGGGAGGTCAGGTGGGAGAAGGCCTTGAGAGCTAGGCGGATCACCCTGAGCTCCAGGAAGTTGATCTGCTGAGCAGACTCCCACTTGGTCCAGAGGCCCTGAGTACGTGCCTCTTGGCAATGGGCTCCCCAGCCCAGGAGGGATGCATCGGTGGTCAGCACCCGGGTCGGCTGAGGTGACTGGAAAGGCATTCCCAATACCAGGTTCGGCTGCCGGAGCCACCACCGGATAGACGAGACCAGCGGCTCGGGAGACGCGCACCAGGTCTGCTAGGCCGCCCGTGGCCTGTCCGCCACTGCTGGCGGAGACACCACTGAGCAGGCCGCATATTCAGGCGGGCATTGGGGGTCACATGGACGGTGGAAGCCATATGGCCGAGCAGTCTCAGGAAGCGCCTGGCGGAGACCAGGGGCTGGCTGCGAAAGCGGTCGGCTAGGTCCATGAGCCGCTGAGCCCTGTCGAGCGGTAGGTACGCTCGCGCCGGAGGGTGTGCAGCCTTGCGCCGATGAACTCGAGATCCTGTGAGGGGAGCAAAGTGGACTTTGCGAAGTTGATGACAAAGCCCAAGTGCTGCAGCAGAGTCACCGTGCGGCACGTGGCGGTGGTGACCTCCTGAGCGGATGCTGCTCTGATGAGCCAGTCGTCGAGGTACGGAAAAACATAGAGGCCGTGAAGCCGGAGATGGGCCGCCACGACCGCGAGACATTTTGTGAAGACTCGCGGTGCGGAGGACAGGCCGAAGGGCAGTACTCTGTACTGGTAATGATTTCCTGCCACCACAAACCTTAGGTATTGGCGGTTGGCTTGGTGGATGAGGATGTGCGTGTAAGCATCCTTTAGATCCAAGGAGCATAGCCAATCTCCCTGCTGGAGGTAGGGCAGCAGAAGGATTCCAAGGGTAAGCATTTTGAACTTCTCCCGCACAAGGAACTTGTTGAGGTTGCGCAAGTCCAGGATGGGTCGGAGGCCTCCTGTTCTCTTTGGTATCAGAAAATACCTTGATAGAAGCCCTGACCTCTCAGGTGGTGTGGCACCGGTTCCACCGCCTGATCCTGCAGAAGACCTGCTAACTCCTGAAGGAGCAACTCCCTGTGCAGAGGGGGGCGCGGAGGCTCTCCCGGAAAATAGGAGGGAGGGACCTGATGGAAGTGGAGAAGGTAGCCCTCTCGCACGACCTGAAGCACCCAGGCATCTGCGGTGATGCTGGACCACCTGTCGGCGAAGTGAACCAGCCGGCCTCCGGTGCCGGGGGAACCAGCGGGGGGGAGAGGCTATGCTGAGCGAGTCAAAAACCCCCACCCTGCTGAGCAGGGGCTGGTGGCGCAGGCTTGGGGGCTTGCTGCCTACGGGACCCGTTTACCCCGTCCCTTGGCCTGCTGGCCCTGTTGGGGAGCTGCAGGGGCCTGATAATGGGGGTATTGTTTGTAGGCAGCCGCCTTCCTCGGGTAAAAGGTCTTTTTTCCCGAGCCCTTCTTTTTCTGGGAAGGGGCGGAGGTCTTCCTAGAAAGCCTGGTCCTGGTGAGAGTCTCAGTCTCAATTTGTGCAGCCCTTTTCCGCCATGGGCTTGCCAAAGTGGTTTTCGCCTCGGCAGGGGACATCGACACACTTGTCCTGTACCCAGGGCTCAAGGTCGGACGACTGAAGCCAAGCCTGTCGGCGGGCACCGATGCCGGCTGCGGCTACTCGAGCCGAGGCTTCAAAGCCATCATAGGCTGCTCGGGACATGAACTTTGAGCATTCCCGAATACCTGTGGACAAGGCTAGGAACTTCCGCAAGGGTTCCTCGGACAAAACCAGCGGAGAAGCCGGCTAGCTCTTTAGCCAGATCCCTGAGATACATGCCCATGTAGAGCTGGTAAGTCTGGACACGACAGGCGAGCATAGAGCCCTGGAAGCACTTTTTGCCAAGGCCATCCAGGTTACGGGCCTCCCTTCCAGGAGGCACCGAGGAGTGCATCTTCTGGCTCTTAAGACGATGCATGGCCGATTCCACTACCATGGAATGGTGTGGCAACTGCGCCTTTTGAAAGCCAGGGCTCTTGCGGACTCGATAGATAGAATCGACCCGCTTGCTCAGGACCGGCGAGGAGGCCGGACTCTCCCACATGCGGAAAGTAGTCGTTTCCAGCATAGGAGGAACCGGCACAGTAAAGTGCTCCCTCGCGGGAGAGTCATACTGGAGGGCGTCGAGCTCTTCGGCTCGAGGCTCCTCCTCGGGGTCCGCAGGGAAGGCCAAAGCCTTGGCCATATCCCTAACGAAATCCGAGAACCGGGCATCCTCCGGGGGGGACTGCTTCCGAGGCTCGGACTCCGGAGAGTCCGATGGGACACACCGAGTCCGGAAAGAATCAGGTGACTCTTCCTCCTCAGACTCCCAGACCGACTCCGACGAGGACTCGGTGGGGTCGGCTCGGGCAGGGTGCGGCGCCAGCCGCCCCGACGCCGAGGGAGTCGGCGTCGGCGACCTCGGTCCCGAACGGGAGGCCGAGGGCGACCTCGACCGAGGATCGACTCGAGTTCTCATCGACTCGAGGATCGGCTCGGTCTCCGGGGTCGACTTGGACGTCGACGTCCCGGCGGTCGGGGCAGCGACGCCAGCGAAGCCAGCGAGCAGTGCCCGCTGCTGGTCCATGAAGGCAGACAATCTGCTCTCCAAGGCCGTCAACCTGAGTCCGAGCTCAGGCGACCCAGCAGCCCCCGACTCGGGCCCCGACGGCGTCGGGCCCGACGTCGGCTGACGCGGAGGCGAGTCCAGAAGGACACCAGACTTACCCGGGCAGGCATCTCCGACTCCAGGCGAGGTCGCTTCGGGAGGTGTTCCTTCTCCAAGGACCCGGGGCGGCTGTCGGGGCTATGCGACCTGGCCCTCGCGGAGCCAGGAGCGTCCACCGACGCCGCCCTCGCGGGTTTTTTCCTTCCGTCGATGGTCCCCGGAGGGAGAACCCCGGTCGGAGGAGCTCCGTCGACGGTCCGATCTGGAGCCTTTCGACAGTGAGGCCTCCGACGAGGTCCGGGTTACGGCTGGGGTCAGCGAAGTTTCTTTCGCGCTGATGCCGCCGTCTTCTCATCGCGTTCGAGGTCAGTTTGCTGCAGGGCCCACTGATCTGTTCCTCGTGATCTGGGCCCAGGCAGCGGAGGCAAAGGTCGTGTGAGTCGGTGAGTGACATAATTTCGGTCACACCGACCACACCGCTTAAAGCCACTGGCAGCCATCGGGGAAAAAG
Source organism: Ichthyophis bannanicus (assembly GCA_033557465.1). Classification (NCBI taxonomy): domain Eukaryota; kingdom Metazoa; phylum Chordata; class Amphibia; order Gymnophiona; family Ichthyophiidae; genus Ichthyophis; species Ichthyophis bannanicus. The sequence goes on from CM066046.1 coordinate 23,958,836, forward strand.
GGCCCTGCGAGGTCAAAGGACCGGGCTGCCAGGGAAAAACAACGAAAACGAAAGCTGACTAAGTCAGAAAAAACCGAAAAAACCGTTAGAGGACTCGAGACCGGCGTCGCGAGTCCGGGCGGGAAAACGACCGGCGTCGAACCGAAAGAAAAAAGGATAAATACAGAGGAAAATCAACTTTTTCGCGGGGACAAGACGGGGACGTCTGTAGGGCTCCGCGGAAAAAGAAGACTGGCTAAGATGCACCTTCGGGCGGGAAGACTACCGCGCATGCGCGCTGCAATTCCCAAAGGCTTTCTTTGAAAGCTGGGGAAAATTGCTCCGCGAGGGCTCCGTCGGCGCCGACGTCACCCATAAGTGAGGACTGACTTCCTGCTTGGTCCTGGAGAACAAGCTTATGTGCCAGTACAGACTTGGCATTCACTAAAGTTTCCTAACTGGTTTGATAATCTTTTCTCATGGATAGGAGGACTTAAGACTTTCCTTATACTAGTACTAATAATCATTGTTGTCATTTTACTGTTACCATGTATAATCCCATGTTGTATGCGTTCTATTCATAGTGCTATTGAAAATACAGTTGAGCGGAAGACCGCAACTAAGATTATGGCCTTATACCAACCTAAACCTCCTATATATAGTCGGAATCCTCTGACCATAGTATAACTATTTTGAAGTGATTTAATTCTCACACCTTATTAAGTAATAGGGTGAGATTAATCAAAGGGGGGAATGTGGCAGGTGAAGGCCTGTGATCCACAGTGTCTGACGTAAACAGACAGGCCTAACTAGCTTGACCTGTAAATGAAGCCTGTGAAGAGGCCCATAGGAATTACACATCCCCCAACATGCTGCTATTGTAGAATTAGAACTCAGTAAAAGTATTGGATTAACTTAGACAAGCAGAACTGAAAGATGGAAAAATACAGAAAAATATGTTTAAAAGCCACTGATAAGAGAATACAGCTGTAAGGGATTTAATTAAAACTGCTGACAGAAAGGTTACAGAGCCCTGCTTCCCTACACGTACAAACTAGCTCAATGGCCTTGAAAGAAGGAAAGTAACAAGTTGGTGAACTAGCCATTGTAATTGAGACTAGAAGGGGGGTGAGCAGGTGCTGAGCCCACTCAAAGAACATATCAGTACCGGGACCAATAGAAGGGGTATGGGAGGTTACCGGGACCAATGAAATGTTTCTCTATACCTAGAATGGAGCAAAAGTCTATAAAAGTTGTTGTATTACCAGAGAACATTGCTCAGCCATTTTGAATTTGATCTTGCTTGAGACTTGTGCACAAATAAATGATTTGGACCTTCTGAACAGACTCCTGGTATCATTGGTTTGTCTGCGCTCTGCTGCTACATTATCTGGACAAGAACAGTGAATCAAACATAAAATGTCATAATGCCTCTATATAGTGTCATGCCATATGTAACTGTATATTGAGTATGGCATGAAGTTTTGGTTACCTATCTCAAAAAAAATACAGTGGAATAGACACCCAAAATGCTATGGGGATGGAATAGTTCTCCTCTGAAAGATGGCTAAACAGGTTAGTATCTGTACTTGGAGAAGTAATGGCAACACAAAAATATGATAGAGGTTATACAATCATTAGTGGAATAGAAAAAGTAAATAGTGCTATTGGAAAGAGTTTATAAGTTACCTAAGACTACAGGACAGGTCTTGAAACTAATAGGAAGTAGGTTTAAAACAGAATTGGAGAAAGTGAGTTTTTTACTCAGCAAAGAATTAGTATAAAGCAGTGGAATTGTTACCAGAGGAAGCGATTAGCTGGATGTAAAAGCAGTTTGGATAAAAGCTCAAAAAGAAAAAAAAGTTTATAAAGTTACTATGGGATCAGGTTTATAAACTAAAAAAATATAAGGTGCCAAAAAAGGTCTCTTGCCCTAGTGTGTACTTTTACTCCAGTCAGTATTTTCTTAGAGGCCACTTATACACATGAAAACAATTTTATAAAATTACTAAATTTAAAGAAACAAAAAAAGGAATGGGATGTCACCTTAAGGTGACATTAACTGGTAAGTAAAATGTCCTTTCCTTGAGTCCTGCTAGACCAGTCAAGTGGGTTGGTATTCCCCTACCAGCAGATTGGTGGAGACAAAGAACCAATGAAAAGCCCAGGTTTCAATGATATTGCTCCCATGCCTCTATCTGCCTCAGGCTCAGAGGTCCTTTCAGTATTCATCCCAAAGTATATGGGAAATATAGAGCAAGTCTCATAGAGCCTCAAATGTGGGCAACAATAAGTAATCAACACTAGAGAACTATGTACAGGAAGGTAGAAACAGAAGAATGTCAGTAGAAGATGAGCCTACAGAGCCAAGTATAAAATCATGGTAAACCGAAGGGTAGTGCAGCAAAAGAACAGAGCAAATATAGTATCAGGGTCGGGCCCTGGACTGGTCTAGCAAGATTCAAGAAAAGGACATTAACTGGTAAGTAAAATGTCACATTCCTTATCGTCCTGCTAGACTAGTCCAGACAAGTGGGATGTACCAAAGCTTCAACACCACTGGGCAGAAAGACACAGCAACTTGCAAAAAACTATTGAGCCGATGGCCATGTCCACCTGGACTTGGATATCCAAGCTTTAATGCTTGACAAAAGTGGAAAGCAATGCCCACATTGCTGCCTGATAAATGTCTGCAGAGGCTACCGTGCTCCATTCCATCCATGATGACACTTGTGCTCCAGGTAAAATGGGCACGCAAACTCTCAGGTTCTATAACAGATATGGTGAGGCAATGGCCTCCTTAATACAGCACCCCAAGGTCAACTTGGCCACCGCTTCACCCTTGCACAGGCCAGTAAACAGCACAAAAAGATGGTCTGACTTATGAAAGGAATTCATAACCTCCAAGAACCAGAGAAGCATCTTCTGGCCATCCATAAGGCAAAGATCTGTAAATAGTTAACTATTTAGTTTTTTTTTTTTTTTTTTTAACTGTATAAGGATTCAAATTGCATGTAACTTGTTAGTTGTAATCATGTCCTATGTAACATTTGTTCATTATGTTCGATGTAAACCACCTTGATACCACTGAAAGGTGGTATATAAAAAATGCTAAAACATAAGATATGCCATACTGGGTCAGACCAAGGTCCATCAAGCCCAGTATCCTGTTTCCAACAGTGGCCAATCTAGGTCATACATACCTAGCAGTTTCCCCAAAAGACACAGGTTCCACAATGCTTGTATTGGGTCAAGCTTTGATATCCTGGGTCCCTTTTTAATAATGGTTTATGGACCTTTCCTCCAGGAACTTGTCCAAACCTTTTTTAAACCCAGCTACACTAACAGTCTCTAATACATCCTCTGGTAACAAATTCCAGAGTTTGATTACAAGTTGAGTGAAAAATATTTTCTCTTATTAGTCTTAAATCCCTCACTTGGTTTGCAGCTTGTCGTGCTGTGAAGGCTTGTGTGCATCAGTGATGCTGAGAGCTAAACTATCAGTAGTTTAACTACTGGCAGGGTCTCCCAAGATGGACAGGTCTCAGCTGAGGTGCCAGACCAAGACAAACCACCCATCTGGGCAGCAGCAGAATGGGATAGTGTTGATTGCGGAGGATCACATTTCTGTGACAATGGCAACACCACCAAACTTAAACTGCACGGAAGAAAGACCCGGCAATCTACTTCTGTATCTTGCCATGGATAGTTACAACAAAGCAAATTGTGCTGTAGTGCTGAAAGATGAGACCCCCAGGTTGGAAGGCACTCAACTAGCTACTGGGTGGTTGGATCAAAGCCCTCGGGAAGTCTGACTGCTGATGTAGCTGTGCATGAAATGAGAGTCAGAAGCTGTAAAGATGTCTTACACATTGGAACATGGAACATACGAAGCATGAACCAAGGGAAGTTGGAGGTGGTCAAGAATGAAATGGAACGTGTACAACAGATGATCACATGGTCTACTATGCTGGAAATAAAAGACAAAGAAGAAATGGTGTTGCATTTATAATAAAGAAGAAACTTGCAAGAACTGTAATGAAATACAATGCAGTCAGCGAATGCTTAATCTCTGTTCGTCTACGAGGAATGCCTATCAACACAACTATAATTCAAGTATATGCCCCAACAACAGCTGCAGAAGAGAACGAAATTGAAGAGTTCTATGAACAAGTGCAAGCTGAAATTGACAGAACATGCAAACAGGATATCCTGATAGTCATGGGTGACTGGAACGCTAGAGTTGGCAACAAAGAAGACAAAGTAGTTGGAAAATATGGACTTGGCAACAGAAATGAAGCTGGAGAAAGACTGATAGCATTCTGCAAGACCAACGATCTATTCATCTCAAACACCTTCTTCCAGCAACACAAGCGGCGACTGTACACATGGATTTCACCCAATGGATTGTATAAAAATCAAATTGACTACCTCTGTGAACGTCAACGATGGAAAAGCTCTATAACATCAACAGAGACAAAACCTGGAGCTGACTGTGGTACAGATTATTAACTACTAGTATGCAAACTTAAGCCAAAGTTGAAAAAGAGAAAACCATTCAAGAATGCAGTAAAATATGACCTTGAGAATATACCACTGGAATTTAAAGACTGCCTGCAAAATCGATTTGCTGCTTTAGATACAAATGACATAGCTCCAGAAGAGTTATGGAATGACATCAAGAAGGTTGTGTTGGAAGAAAGCGAGAAGTCTCTACAAAAGGTGAAAAAGAAAAACCGGCCAAAATGGATGATGGAAGAAACGCAGAGAAGCTAAAGCCAGAGGAGAAAGAAAGACAATCACAGAACTCGGAGATTTCCAACGTGCAGCAAGACAGGACAAGGAAAAGTACTTCAATGACACATGCAAGGAAATAGAAGCAGAAACTATTAGAGGAAGAACAAGATCGGCTTTCCTAAAGCTACAACAGTTAAAGAAAAAGTTCCAGCCTTGAATTGGAATGTTACAAGATGCTCAAGGTTCTATGTTGAATGATGCTGAGAAGATCAAGAAAAGATGGAAGGAATATATAGAGTTTTTATAAGATAAAGATCAAGTGGACCAACAGCCGTTTCAACCTGTACCTTATGATCAGGAACCATTGGTGATGAAAGAAGTTGAAGCAGCATTGAAAGCTTATCAAAGAACAAAGCACCAGGCATTGATAGCATTCCCATAGATGTATTACAGAAATCTGATGCAGCTGTTACCGTACTTACAAGGCTCTGCCAAGAAATATGAAAGACAACATCATGGTCAACTGACTGGAAAAGATCTGTGTTTATACCAATACTAAAGAAAGGTGATCCAACAGACTGTGGAAATTATCGCACAATCGCTCTGATCCCACATGTCAGCAAGATTCTACTGAAGATTATTCAAAAGAGACTACAGCCATACCTGGAACAAGAACTACCTGAAGTGCGAGCAGGGTTCAGGAAAGGGCGAGGAACGAGAGACATCATTGCAGATGTGAGATGGATCCTTGAAAAGACTAAAGAATACCAAAATGATATCTATTTGTGCTTTATTGACTATAGCAAAGCTTTTGACTGTGTAAACCATGAGAAACTCTGGGCCACATTAAGAAGCATGGGTATACCAGAACACCTGATCGTACTCTTGCACAATCTGTACATTGATCAAGAAGCAACAGTTCGAACAGAACAAGGAGAAACAGAATGGTTTAAAATAAGCAAAGGTGTAAGACAAGGCTGCATACTTTCCCCTACCTGTTTAATTTATATGCAGAACAAATCATCAGAGAAGGAGGATTGTATGAAGACAACAGAGGTGTGAAGATTGGTGGAAGACTCATCACAACCTTCGCTATGCTGATGATACCACATTACTGGCTGATATATTATTGTAAACCGCTCTGCTTCGGCCTGAGCGGTATATCAAATTCAAATAAACATAAACCTTTGCTTCTCACAATCAAAGAACATAGTCTCAAAATGGGCCTGCACCTTAATGTAAAGAAGACAAAGATCATGACAACTGGCATAATCAACAGGTTCATCGTTGAAGGAGAAGAAATTGAAATCGTGAACAACTTTAACCTACTTGGATCAACTATCAATAAAGAAGCAACAAGCAGTCAAGAAATCAGATGCAGCATTGCTCTTGGTAGAATGGCTATGAAAGACCTAGATAAGATTCTCAAGAGCAGAGATGTCTCTCTCCATACAAAGATTCGACTTGTTCAAGCCATGGTATTTTCAATAACATCATATAGATGTGAAAGCTGGACAGTGAAAAAGATAGACAGGAAGAAAATTGATACCTTTGAATTATATTGCTGGCGGCGAATACTGTGTATACCATGGACTGCCCGAAGAACAAACCAGTCAGTACTAGAGGAGATCAAACCTAAGCTTTCTTTAGAAGCTCAGATGACAAGACTTCAACTTTCATACTTTGGACACATTATGCGAGGAGAGAGATCATTAGAGAAAGACATCATGCTTGGCAAGATAGAAGGTCAACGCAAAAGAGGAAGGCCAGCAATGAGATGGATTGATACAATAACAGCAGCTACAGTTACCAGTCTGTCAACAATGAGCCGCCTGACTGAAGACTGAACACAGTTTAGGATAGCTATCCAGCGGGTCGCCATGAGTCGACTCCAACTCGAAGGCACTTAACAACAGTCTCAGTTTACCCTGTAGCTTCATTGCATGTCCCCTAGTCTTTCTGTATTCTGATAACGTAAACAATCAATCTACGTTTACCCGTTCATTAATTTATAGACTTCTATCATATCTTCCCTCAGCTGTCTCTTTTCTAGGTTAAAGAGCCCTAATCTTTTTAGCCTTTCTTCATAGGGGTATCCTTCCATCCCCTTTACCATTTTGGTGGCTCTTCTCTGAACCTTTTCTAATAACGCTATATCCTTTTTAAGATACGGTGACCAGAATTGCACACAATTTTCAAGGTGCGGTCGCACCATGGAACGATACAGAGGCATTATATCATCCTTTGTTTTATTTTCCATTCCTTTCCTTATGATACCTAACATTCTATTTGCTCTCTTGGCCGCCGCTGCACACTGGGCGGAGGGTTTAACATGTTATCTACAATGACGCCTAAATCTTTTTCCTGTTTGGTGGTTCCTAATGTGGAACCTTGCATGGTGTAACCGTAGTTTGGGTTGTTGTTCCCTAGGTGCATAACTTGGCACTTCTCCACATTAAATTTCATCTGCCACTTTGATGCCCAGTCTTCCAATTTATCAAGATCCTCTTGCATTTTTCCACAATCCTCATGGGTTTTAACAACTTTAAATAGTTTTGTGTCATCTGCGAATTTGATAACCTCACCCGTTATTCCCTTTTCCAGGTCATTTATGAATATGTCAAAAAGCAGCGGACCCAGCACAAATCCCTGGGGTACATCACTATTCACCTTTCTCCATTGGGAAAATTGGCCATTTAGCCCTACCCTCTGCTTTCCTTCTCCTTCCCCTGACACTGCTCCTCAGAGGAGGGGAGGGGAGTAGGCAAACTGCCTAGCTCATGCAAAAGGGAGACAGCACTTTAGGCAAGAAGGAAGGCACAGGCCGAATGGAAATAGTCTCCTTTGAAAAAGGCAGATAAGGATCTCAGCAAGACAGAGCTTGCAGCTTGGAGATCCGACTTGTTGAACAATTCATGACCAAGACGACACAGCCTTGAGCGTCAAATCCTTTAGAGCTAGTGCTCTTCAACGGCTCAAAATGTGACTGTTTTCAGGGCCCTGAGCACCAGACCCAGATCTCAGTAAGGGATCAGAGATGCTGAATTCCCTGGAGAAAATGTGAGATGTCCAGGTGTAAGACCAAAGACTTGCCTGCCACCAGACCATATAAACAGGCCAAAGCTGCCACCTTAACTTTCAGGGAGCTAAGTGAGCGGCCTTTCTCTGGGCCGTCCTGCAGAAAGGGCAATAGGAATCTCACCTTGGCTGCCTTAGGAGCCAAGTGACATATGCCATACCAGCGCTCAAAAACTTAGAGCCCCAGGCACCAAGTATAGTAGTACTGCTAGAGAGTAGCCATTATGTGCTAGCAGTCTCCTTTCAAGAGCCATGCCATACATGATCTTCGCAGTAGACTCTCCAGCCCAAGAGACTGGCATCTGTTGTCAGCAGGATCCAGGAGAAATCATCCAAACGGTATGCCCTTCCTCAGATAACAGGGCTGCCAACACCACTGCAGGCTAGCTTTCACCATCAATGGGAGCAGAAGCCTGTACTTGAGCTTTTGAGAACTCAGGAACCATAGTCGTCAAGGACTGCTGGAGCAGCCACATATGAGCCTGCATCTACAGCACCATCTCTATGGTCACCGCCATCAATCAGAGGAGCTGAAGATAATCCCAGACTCTGGGGGCCTACTGCACCCAGAACATGGCCAGGCAATCCAACAGTCTCCTGACTTTCTCCTGTAGCAGGAAGGCTCTGCCCACTTGAGTGTCGAAACGTATTCCCAGGACTGGGAAGGCAAAAACTGGCTATTTTCCTGATTAATCATTCAGCTGAGGCCTTCCAAAAAGGACAGCACTTGGGACGTCAACCAAGAAGCTTCTGACAGAGAATGGGCTCAGATGAGCCAATTGTCCAGTTAGGGATGGACACAGAGCCCTTGGCACCATAGATGCCACCACCATGACCTTGGAGAACATTTTTTGGGGCAGTGGAGAACCCGAAAGAGAGGACGGTGAACTGATAGTGAGAGCCAACCATAGCAAAAAAAACCCAGCTACTTCTGCTGATCCATTCTGATTGGGATATGAAAGTATGCCTTGGCCAGATCTAGAGAAGCCAAAAATTCCCTTCAGTGCATTGCTTGAATCACAGAGCGAAAAGTTTTCATCCGAAAGTGTAGGACATGCAGTGCTTGTTGACACTCCTGAAGTCCAGAATGGGCCGGAAGCACAAAACAGATAGGGTATCTGCCCTTGCCCTGCTCGTCCAGAGAGACTGGCACTACCGCCTTTTAGACGAAGCAATTTGTCCAAGGTGGTCCACACCATGGCACCTTTGATCAAAGACCCACAAGGGGAAATTGTGAAGGCATCGGGAATCAGCTCTTTCCTTTCCAGGACACAGCCGAACTGAATGGTGTCTAGCACCCAGCGATCCTTGGTAACCAGGGACCTTGCCCGAGAGAATAGGCGAAGCCTGTTTCCCACTGGAGGCACCAGGGAATGGGCCCCCAAACTTTCATTACGCAGCATGGGAGGGTCCTCCTCTGGAGGATCAGGACCCTGGGCCCACATGCTCTATGAAAAAAACCAAGAATGAGCCTGAGACCCTGAAGCAGAGAGGAAGAAAGGTTTTCCAGGTCTGTAATGACGATAGGTCCGAGACCCCTGGGAATCCAACCAGCATGCCCTTGGCAGTTGGGAGGAGGCTGATGAGAAAGGGGCACTAGCTCGTTTGACAGGCCCCTTGGACCTGTCTTCCAGGTGAGACAAAATCTTAACGCCTCCTAGGTCCTTCATTAGATCAGATTTGGAGAAGCTGATCAGAAGCTTCCTCTTCAAGACCAGTTGCGCCAACCAGGCTTTGGAGGATGTGTCCACCACCCACTGGTAGAGTCAAATCCAACACCATGACACAGTTGTCAGGGTACCATTCCTAGCCACCAAGCGTACCAGGTCATACATGACATCAGAAAGGAAGGCCGTAGCAAACTCCAAAAGAGTAGTAGTACCATCAGGCAGAAGAGACTGAATCCATTGGAGCAGGGTTCAAGTCATTAGGCTGGTACATAGCCCCAGCTGTAGAATAGCCAGCACCATGGCAAACTGGCTCCTCAGCAAGGAATCAACCTTGTGATCCAAAACATCCTTTAAGGTCAATCTGCCTTCCACAGGAATGGTGGTCTGTCTGGTAACCGCCGTGATTTGTGCATGTCAAACCACTCGCCTCGCTTCTTCTCTGGGAGAGCATAGATGATCTTATACAACTCTTTAGGTAGGGAGTCGGGGGAGTCCCACTCTGACAGGTTCACATCTTTGATCACCTCTGGGAATGGAAAGACAACAGTGGACTACTGCACCCCTTGAAAGTGTACATTTGGCTCCTACTCTGTGCCTGAAGCATCCCATCAAGTTCAAGATGGATGAGACCCTAGTAATCTATGCTGCCAGCTCCTCCTTCCAGAATAGGTGGATCACACTGGCCGTACCATAATCCTCTGAAGGTGAGAGCACTTCCTCTTCCACATCAGAGTCCAATACTGATTCATCTGAATCCATGGCATAGTCAACATCTTGGATAGCTCTCAACTGTTCCCCATCTCCAGGGAGTGTCCCACGTCAGGGACACTTAGGCAAAGGCAATCACACAGGGCTTCTACTTTCAGCCTGCTTAGCCCAAGAGTGCATCTGGGGGACACCTAGAGGCCACAGTGTCTGAATGACCAGGCCTGTTGCAAAAAGGAAAAGAATTCCAGGGAGGACAAGCTGTAATCTCTCCTCTCAAATAAGGCTCCCCAACATCAGGGGGCATTGCAGTCACAAACTCCCAAGAAGATGAAGAGCGTTTCACAGCACGGTCGTCAGAACCTCCGGCTGGTTGAACATCCTTACCTTTAGCACCATCCTGCATTTTCTGTCCTGAGGCAGGTAATGATAGACTAATTGCATCTTCTGGCTGAGAAGGGGAAAGCATGCTCTCCAGGGGTGACTGAGAAACTGCCACACAGGAAGGGCAGAGTCCAGAATCCAAAGATGAAGCTCCTTGCTTGCCACAGGTCAAACGTTTCCTGCAAGAAGACAGAATTAGGGTAAGTATCACAAGAGCACGTGCTAAGGCTGTGTCGGCCCACAAGCGTGCATTAACTGCACTTTTACGTAATGCGTGTTATAGGTGTTAGGGAAGAAGCACGCATTGGAGCTGCTTGGGCAGAACACACGTTAAGACCATGCAACCCCGAGGTGCATAATAGGCAAAAGGTTTACTAATGCATGCAGAAAACAGCAGGAAACCCCCCACAGCACCAACAGTTACTAGCAGTTCACCCAAATTGCATCCCTCAGATTCAGAGCTGGGAGCCCCCAACAAGGACAACGATAAGATCAAGCCTTGGTACTCAGCCCCCCCTGAGAGCTCCAGGCGAAGGATCTGTGCCGGGCTCAGCTCTACTCCCCTGAAACTGCTTCACTGGCTGGGTTTATTTTTAACAGCACTGTGTGAAAGGTGGTTGGCAGGCAGGCTGATTCCTCTGAGAGCAGTCTGCAATCTTTGGAAGAGAGCAGGAGGTGGGATGGAGGAGGGGGGAAGGAGTGCTGAGGTTGTGCAAAGCTGCTGTATTCCAGATTCTTTCAAATCTTTCCAAATTGTGGCTTCTCAACGGGCCCTTATGATAAGGGGATGGAGCTGAACTAAATTTTTTCTTCTCCGACATCTACCTAAAAGACTGCAGTCTAGTGGAGCATCCCACATCATGCTCAAATGAGTCACCTTTTCAAGGACGTTCATGAGCATTTAATCTATTCCCTTTTTCTCTCAATCCTCAGATTTTATAGAGAGAAAATGCATCCACTATTTGCTGGAGACAAATACTGAAGGGACCTCTGGTGGCTGTGGTAGATAGAAACATGGGAGTGATATTATTTCATTTCTTCATTAAAACTTGATATACCACCTTTGAAACCTGGGCTTTTCATTGTTTTTTTTGTCTCCACCAATCTTCTGGTAGGGGTAACACAACCTATGTCTGGACTGGTCTGGCAGGACAATATGGAATATCACGTTCATAAATAAAAGAGAGGGTGCCAAAAAGATTTTTTTTTTGTACAGAGAAGCACTAAACAATGTGTGTATTATTATAAGGAGGTATCATACAATAAGAGCCAGACCTTTCAAACATCCAGGCAAAATTACCTGAACCTCAGTGCTTTTTTCTTTGAATTCATAATTTTATAAAGTTATTTTCACATGGATGTGGCCACATACATGTGTAAAAATCGGTGGTTCTTAACCCAGTCAGGTTTTCAGGATATCCACAATGATTATGCATGAGATAGATCTGCATGCACTGCTTCCATTGTATGCAGATTATCTCATGCATGTGGAAATCCTGAAAACCTGACTCACCTGGGGGTCCTAGAGGACTGGGTTGAGAACCATTTTGTTAAATGGTCTCTTAGAAAATACCAACTGGCCTGAAAGTACACTTGCTGGCATGAAGATGCATATGAGTACTTTACTGGGAGGTGTAGCCTGGAACAGTTTAGGTGGAGTAAAGAGTGTTTGCAAGCAGGGCCGGCCCGTCCATTGAGCAAGAATGTTTTTTGCACAGGGCCCCGCGTTTCAGGGGGCCCCGCGCAAAGAACATTCTGCTTTTTTTCAAAATTAAATTAAAAAAAAAAAAAAAGCTGGCTGCTACCACTGCCGCTGCGGCAGCAGCAGAATGGAGTGTCCTGCGGGGCCCCCTCTGCCCGGCTGAGTCCCTCTGTGCCAGCTTTCAGATTCACGAAGGGAGAGTGTCTCCCTCGCATCTCTGTTAAGCCTGCAGGGGCAGATGGGAAATTTCCCATCAGCCCCTGCGGGCTTAACAGAGACGCGAGGGAGACACTCTCCCTTCGCGAATCTGAAAGCCGGCACAGAGGGCTCAGCCATCGAAGAGGGAGGGACTCAGCCGGGCAGAGGGGGCCCTGTTGGCCCCTCCATTCTGCCGCTGCCGCAGCGGCAGCAGCCAGCTTTTTTTTTTTTTTAATTTTCCTTGAGCCGATGGGGGGGGGGGGGGTTAGGACTGGTAATGGGCTATGGAGGGGGTTAGGACTTGACTTGAGGTGGGCGGTGGGTTGATGGGGGGGGTTAGGGCTGGTAATGGGGGGCTGGGAATGGAAATGGGCTGAGGGGGGGTTAAGACTGGTAATGGGCTGTGGGCTGTTGGGGGGGTTAGGACTGGTAATGGGCTATGGGGGGGCTAGGACTGAAAATGGGCTGATGGGGGGTTAACACTGGAGGGCTGATGGGGTTAGGACTGGTAATGGGCTGTGGGCTGATGGAGGGGTTAGGACTGGTAATGGTCTATGGGGGGGGTTAGGACTGATAATGGGCTATGGGGGGGGCTAGGACAGGAAATGGGCTAATGGGAAGGGTTAGGACTTGAGGTGGGCTGATGGGGTTAGGACTGGTAATGGGCTGGGGGGGGGTTAGGACTGAAAATGGGCTATGGGGGAGCTAGGACAGGAAATGGGCTGATGGGGTTAGTACTGGTAATGGGCGGGGGGGGGGGGATAGGACTGATAATTGGCTATGGCAGGGGCTAGGACAGGAAATGGGCTGATGGGGTTAGAACTGGTAATGGACTATGGGGGGGTTAAGACTGGTAATGGGCTGTGGGCTGATGGGGGCTGTCTGGTAATGGGCTATGGGGGGGTTAGGACAGGAAATGGGCTGATGGGGAGGGGTTAGGACTTGAGGTGGGCTGATGGGGTTAGGACTGGTAATGGGCTGTGGGCTGATGGGGGGGGGGGGTTTAGGACTGGCAATGGGCTATGGGGGGCTGACCGGAAGTAGGCTGATGGGGGTTAGGACTGGTAATGGGTTATAGGGGGGGCTTAAACTGAAAATGGGGTGATGGGGGGGTTAGGACTGGAAGTGGGTTGATGGGGGGTTAGGACTGGAAGTGGGTTGATGGGGGGGCTAGGACTGATATTGGGTTGGGGGGTTGCTAGGACTGGAAATGGGCTGATGCAGGGACTAGAAGGGAATGGATGCTGGGTGAGGCTGGAACTAGAAGGGAGCTGATGTGGGGGGAGGATTAGAATGGGATGGGGCTGGGAGAGTAAAATGGAGAGGGGAAAAATATTGTGTGTGGGAGGGATGAAAAATCTACAATTGGCCGGGTATTGGGAGAGTAAGTGGGGATTGAGGATGGAGGGGTAAAATTTGAGTGGATGAAATAGGAATGAGGAAAGAGCAAAAGGAGAAAGATTAGTATGTTAAAGCAGATGTAGAGAGAGAATGGAAAAAAACTAGGAGAGAAGAAAGGATAAATGGACAGCAGACGATGGACAGTTAGCAGAAGACACGAAGAAACCAGAAGAAAGTGGCTGGAGCAATTGCAGCTGAAAATAAATGCACAAAAGGTAGAAAAATATCTCTTTATTTTGAATTTATTAATTGGAATATGTCAGCTCTGGGAAATGTGCATCATTAACGTCTGCGCTTTGTTTAGTACAAGAGGAAATTAATTTATAGTTGTATTTCTACAGTGTTGTTGTACATTCCAAGTTTGGCTTTTGGGATTCCCAGTTTAATTATTGTCTTCCTGTTTCTAAATTGTGATTCCTTGTTTGGTGATGGTCTGTGTTCAGCATGTGTAACTGAGCTGAGGTATTCTGTTTATGTAATTCCTATTTGACATTGCCACTTGTTCTTTCCCCAGTAGGTCATGTATTGTTATTCTCTGAAATGTATTGGTTTAATATTTGCAGTGTTTCCTTTTGATAGGTAGAGTATGGTGCTTTGTGAGTCCTGGTAGTGCTGTTAGGATACGGCGGGTTTGCTATGGGTTCTAAATGGGCAGTGTTTGTAGTAGTTCCTAATGTGTCTGGCGGTTGGTACTGGATTATAGTAATGTAGAAATCTTTTAGTCTTTCTTTATCCATACACTCATTAAGAGGTATGTTTACTAAAAGTTAGTATATGGTAACATTATGCAAATATTTATGCAAATGAGGCCTCTTATGCAAATGAGGCCCCGCACCGAGTCTCCGCACATGGCCCCGCACCCCCCTTGGGCCGCCCCTGTTTGCAAGTACATGGGTTTAATTATGAAATGCCTTAATCTACATGCATTCATTTATACCTCTATTTAAGGTTGCACCTACATTTAAAACGCAATATCTGCTTCTTGGGCTAGTATTTTATTTTTAAAAAAAAATGACACAGATACCTACTTGCACTCAAACTAGGCGCCCTGTTAGAAAGTTACCTTCTTATAGGCCAAAAATAAGACAGGGAAAGAGAGAAGGAATTACGGCATTACTGGCCATCAGATATATTCCTTTCTTTAGTGGTACACCATCATGTTTGCATTATGACAGACTACATACAGTATATTTGACATTCGTATTATTACACAGAGGAGCCACTTAAACAAAAGGTGTATTTTACACAGGAATTGCTCAGATACATTAAAAAACCTGTTAAAGAAAAACAAATAAGTAAAAACATTAAAAATGAATAGCTTAAAAAATAATCTCTCAGTGCACTAAATACAATATCTAGGTACAGTGAGTGTAAGGCCAAGTGCTGTAAGCCAAGTTCTGAATGGATGAACGAGTCAGCACTAATGCCAATTGTGTAAGCATTCCAATGAGGTCAAAAGTTGCACAAATAGGGAAAAAAGAAAGAATGGAAAATGCTGATAGCTTCTTTTTTCCAGCTCAGTGATTCACAATATACAAAACCTTAGTGAGCACTGAGCAGACATTACTTGTCTGATCATGTCCAGGGAGGACATTATCTGCAAAGCAAAGCCCTGCTTGAGTACTACGTAGTCCCACAAAATGACACTGCTGATCAATATCAGACCTGCCACTTTTCTGGCTGAGTAATCCTAATACCAATTTAAATAATCATTTTTGAGGTGATTATCTTTAATAGTCAGCCAAGAAAGCTCTGATTTGAAGTGTTTAGATGTGGTGTATCAAAAAAATTTTTAATCAAACAAAAAAATTCTACTAGAGGCTTCACTTTAAATATACATTTATCAGATCAATCTAGCACTTCTTCAGTAGTAGTGAAACAGGAGTGCTACTGGCCAGTAAGGATTAAGACAGAAGTGTGGCAGCCACACAAATAACAAACAAGTGGGCAAACCATGCAGAGCTTGGCTTGTGAAATTCTTTCCATCTCCTCTGCATGTGTATGCGCCTCTAATCTGCAGTAGAAAGGGGAGAGGCAGCTTGAAAGGAGCAATAGCTAAATATTCCATTGGTTTGAAAAGAATGCGAGTGTGATAATATATTAAACCATTAGATGTCACTGGCAAAAGCTTTCAAAAGATGTATTTTAGAGTTTAACCACTGGGGAAGGCCACTATCTCAGGGCTACAGGTATTGCTATGTTTCATCACCACAAGTTGGTAGTACTCACAGCAACCACTAAGAAAGCTATACAGTTCATTGTGGGGAAAACATGCCTCATGAGCTGTTGTATAAATATGTCCATGAGGAGTTTGAAAAGAGACATTTCCTAACTGCTGCTTTAGTGTAGCAAGGTTTCTATGCTGCAGAAGCTGGAACTGCTTCTGCCATAGAAATACTCCCCATAAAATAACCCAATACATATTTCTCTAGAACTCATTCTGATCTGCCCATTTTCAAACTTTGTGTGTCTTTTCATCTAGTTCCCCCCACCAAATTTGGTCCATTTTGTTAATTTTTTTGCAGCATTATTTTGGCCACAGTCAGACATTCTTAACCCTTTATGTGCATTTTCTTTCCAACATCCATTAGGTTACAAAAAATAGATGTAAAATACACACTTCTGGAAATAAGAACTGTCATTTTACCAACTCTAAAGTCTGTTAGCAGCAGCAGTGAACCTAGAAATGGGCAATAAGCACATGTTACTTGAAGAAACTGTCTGGGCTCCAAAATAGACTTCCTACATCATCAAAATCCTTTGAAAAGCAAGAGGACTGAAACACACAACAGAAGCATATTATGAGCTTTATGGTTACTTAATTCTTGCAACACCGGACAGGAGTGTGTGTGAGAGGGAACAGCTCCGATCATGCCTTGTGCTGGCATTCCCAGAAATATCCAAAATCCTTAGCTCCTGCTTTGAAAATGAAAGGTTTGATTTATTCTTGTGTTAAAAGAAAATAATCACCCCAAAGACTAATAACTTTCTTGAATTCAGTTTCTTACCATGAACCTGCAGTCACAGGGCAGGAAGTCATGCAGCTTTTGGCAACATGAACACCAGCATGATTGACAGATAACTAGGTAACAAGACTATTCATACTATACATAACCATTTCCTCCAGCAGTGCTAAGTGGATGCCTCATGTCACCGAGCATATGGTCCAGATACCGGACAACTAACTGCATAGTCCGCTGCAGCCTCATGCCTCTGAATAAATTCACCTTCATGGTAGGGTAATTTCATTTTCTGCAGCCCTGGCAAGATCTCATAACTGCAAAGTGCAACTTCATACTCCTGCCAGTATTGCAGCTATTTGCCACTCATACTTTTCAAATCTTGAACTGTAATTAAATATGTGCTTTCCACCATTTATCACTTTGATGTTCAGTTGGGGTACTGTGAAAATCCAACTGGCAGGACAACTGGATTTTACTTTGTTAAAAATAACTGGAATGTCTTTTACGCTGTAGCAACACCTGAAGGTTAGTTGCAGTCCAGAAAATACACAACGTTCTCTGGATACTAACACATACCACTACATACAACACATTTATGTACTTGTGTAAACCTCAGGAAAACTAAAGCTAAGATAATCTGCCATCTGCTCTTCTCTTTCCTCAGAAGATGGATGTCTGCAGTTCTTTTTTAAACATTCCTTCAAAGCTGAGATCTTTGGCCATGAGTTCATCTTCCACATCATCCAAGGCCCACTGGTGGTCTGTCAGTTCCAGTGCTTCCCATTCTGCCTATAGTAGGAAAGGAAGAACATAGCTCATCCCAAGTCAGCAAGGTTTTGTTCTCATTAATTCTTATATCCTTCTTGGCCTCAGTCATCTAAATTGACCATGAGGATTTTGATACTCAAAATATAAAATCTAAATAAAACGACTTATTCCCAGCACAGGCCAATCTGAACACTAAAGCTGGGCTATGTCAATTAGAAGGCAGTGCACAATAATGTAAGGGAACCCTGAGTTTTCTAAGATATAGCGCTTCTACAAGGTAAAATATATTACTTACCTGATAATTTCCTTTCCTGGAATCCTGCTAGACCAGTCCAGACGAGTGTTACCCTGCCAACAGATGATGGAAAGTGAGAAAGAACCAAAGTTCCCAGTGATATCATCACTAGCATTAGGATTGGTACAGCTAGGGGCACGCTCCAATATTTAGATAACAAGCCCCAAAGAAAAGACTGAAACCAAACTGTTCAATCAACCAAACAAGTGCAAGGAGGACAGCCCTGGAGAGTACCAAGATCCAAACTTTCCAAAGAGAATTTACAGACAGTAGAGCAGCAGCAGCAACGACCCTCCCCTTCCCGGCGAGTCCTCGTAAAGCAGGACTCCAGAAATGGAAATCAGGTAAGTAAAATTTCATCTTCCAGATGATCCCGCTAGGTCAGTCCAGAGAAGAGAGAAGTAGCAAAGCTATGACTTTTTTTTTACATAATTTAATTTTTTATTGATTTATAAGACATTCATGCATAACAGGGATGAAGGGAAAAAGATGATATTTTTATTTTGCTAGTGAATGTACTAAGAAATATTTAAACCAAACCAGGAACGAAAAAAATAAAACATCCATCATAGACTTCTGTCCACAACATTAAGGCAATGTTGAGGGGAGGCTACAGGAAAATCTTAAATACTCAAACAAATACAAATTTAACAGAGTAGAGACTTAAGGATCAGCCATGTTAGTTGCAGTTTGCACGTCAATTCCCACCCTTGCTATCAGAAAGTCCAATAACTGACTAGGCTCAAAAAAAAAAATCTTACCATCATAGGAAATTATACATTGAGAGGGAAATCGTAACACAAAACTACCCCCAAGGGAAAGAACCCTAGGACGTAAACCCAGGAATTCTTTTCTCCTTAACTGGGTGACCCGAGAAAGTACAGGAAACATATACACTTTAGAAATTTCAATGTTACTTTTCTAGGCACTAAAGTAAGCACGAAGAACTATAGACTTATCAGGCTCCAAGGCCAGAGTAACAAGCAAGGTAGTGCGACCAGTTACAACCTCTAAGGCAGGGGTCTCAAACTCAAATTGCTTTGAGGGCCAAATGAGGACTTGTAAAGTAACCCGGGGGCCGCACAAGACGCAGGCCTCATTTGCATAAGGGCATCATTTGCATAAGGGCATCATTTGCATAAATATTTGCATAATGTTACCATACACTAACTTTTAGTAAACATGCCTCTTAATGAGTGTATGGATAAAGAAAGACTAAAAGATTTCTACATTACTATAAACCAGTGCCAACCGCCAGGCACATTAGGAACTACTAGAAACACTGCCCATTTAGAACCCATAGCAAACCTGCCGTGTCCTAACAGCACTACCAGGACTCACAAAGCACCATACCCTAACTATCAAAAGGCAACACTGCAAATATTAAATCAACACATTTCAGAGAATAACAATACATGACCTACTCGGGAAAGAGAACAAGTGGCAATGTCAAATAGGAATTACATAAACAGAATACCTCAGCTCAGTTACACATGCAGAACATACACCATCACCAAACAAGGAATCACAATTTAGAAACAGGAAGACAATTAAACTGGGAACCCCAAAAGCCAAACTTAGAATGTACAAACCTGTAGAAATAAAACTATACATTGATTTCCTCTTGTATTAAATAAAGTGCAGACGTTAAAGATGCACATTTCCAAGAGCTGACATATTTCAGTTAATAAATTCAAAATAAAGAGATATTTTTCTACCTTTTGTGCATTTTTTTTTCAGTTGCAATTGTTCCAGTCACTTTCTTCTGGTTTCTTTGTGTCTTCTGCTAACTCTCCATCGTCTGCTGTCCATTTCTCCTTTCTTCTTTCCTAGTTTTTTTCCATTCTCTCTACATCTGCTTTAACATACTAATCATTCTCCTTTTGCTCTTTCCTCATTCCTATTTCATCCACTCAAATTTTACCCCTCCATCCTCAATCCCCACTTACTCTCCCAATACCCGGCCAATTGTAGATTTTCTTCCCTCCCACACAAAATATATTTCCCCTCTCCATTTCACTCTCCCAGCCCCATCCCATTCTAATCGTCCCCCAACATCAACTCCCTTCTAGCTCCTGCCCAACCCAGCATCCGCTCCCTTCTAGTCCCCGCATCATCAGCCCATTTCCAGTCCTAGCTCCCTCCCCTCACAGCCCATTTCCTTTCCAAGGCCCCCTCCCCATCAGCCCATTTCCATTCCAAGCCCCCTTCCACTCAGCCCATTACCATTCCAAGACCCTGTCCCCATCAGCTATTTGCAGTTCAAGCTCCCCCTTCTACTCGGCCCATTTCCAGTCATAGCACCCCCCCCAGTCCATTACCAGTTCTAGCCCCCCCCCCTAGCCCATTATCGGTCCTAAGCCCCCCAACAGCCCACTTCCAGGCCTAACCCTTCCATCGCCCCATCTTCATTCTTAGCCCCCCCATAACCCCATTTTCAGTCTTAGGCCCCCAGTCAGACCACCTCCAGTCCTAACCCCCATCTGTCCATTACCAGTCCTAACCCCCATCACCCCATTTTCAGTACTACCCCCCCCAGCCCCCATCAAGTCCTGCTCCCCCCCTACATCAAGTCCTGCTCCCCCCCATCAAGTCCTGCTCCCCCCTACATCAAGTCCTGCTCCCCCCCCACATCAAGTCCTGCTCCCCCCCAGCCACACATCAAGTCCTGCTCCCCCCCCCATCAAGTCCTGCCCCCCCCCCGGGAAAATTAAACTTAAAAAAAAAAACGGCTTCTGCTGCTGCTGCCGCCGCTGCCGTGGCCGGCAATAGCAGCAATATCGCAAGTCCCGCGGGCTCCCCCCCCCCCACCCGGCAGATCCATTCCGGCTTGACTGCCAGTTCTCCGCATCGGCTTTCTGTGCCGCGAAGGGAGAGCTACTCCCTCGTGACTCTGTTAAGCCCGCTGGGGCAGATGGGAAATTTCCCATCTGCCCCGGCGAGCTTAACAGAGTCGCGAGGGAGAAGTTCTCCCTTCGCGGCTCTGAAAGCCGAAGCGGAGAACTGGCAGCATTGGCAGGCAAGCAGGAAGGGATCTGCCGGGTGGGGGGGGAGCCCGCGGGACTTGCGATATTGCTGCTATTGCGGCCACGGCAGCGGAGGCGGCGGCAGCAGCAGCAGAAGCTGGTTTTTTTTTTTTCCCCCCTATGCATCGCGGGCCGCACAAGGGTCTCTCGCGGGCCGCATGCGGCCCGCGGGCCGCGTGTTTGAGACCCCTGCTCTAAGGAATCCTCCAGGAAAGCATAGTTACTCACCTGTAACAAGTGATCTCCGGGAACAGCAGGAATTTAGTCTTCACATATGGGTATCGTCGGTACCGACAGAGCCTGCGCAGGAACGCTCCCCAGCATCCTATTAGAAAGCCTTTGGGAGCATCACACAGCGCCTGCGTGCTGCCTTCCCGCCTTTCCCAACTGCCTCTCTCCAGCTGAGTTTAAAGCTGAGACAAAGAGAGAGACAGACAACTCCTAGAGGAGCTGGGTGGGCTGTGAAGACTAAATTCCTGCTGTTCCCGGAGATCACCTGTTACAGGTGAGTAACTATGCTATCTCCAGGAACAAGCAGGAATGTAGTCTTCACATATGGGGACTCCCTAGCGTTAGATGCCAGGGAGAGACCCCAGAGGTTGTGTGTTTCTGTGCAAGAGCTCCACTTCCCCCCATGGATCTCTGGCATCCAACCAGGGATGGTGGGTAGGAGTTGATTAGGTATGGAACAGGTGTTGGAGAACAGCCTGACCAAACAAGGCATCCCAGCGGGAGTCCTTGTCCAAGCAGTAATGGGCTGTGAAGGTATGAACCGAGGCCCAAGTGGCTGCTCAACAGATGTCGTTGATAGACACAAAGTGCAGGTGAGCCATTGAAGCTGCCATGGCTCTCACATTGTGAGCTGTGACATGGCCCTCCAGAGAAAGATTCTTACTCTGACAGGCAAATTAAATACACTGTGCAATCCAGTTGGACATTGTTCTCTTGGAGACTGGAAGTTCCAAATGAGAAGGATCAAAAGCAACAAAGAGTTGAGAGGACTTTCTATGTTGCTGTGTTCTTTGTAAGTAAAAAGCTAAAGCTCTTTTACAGTCCAAAGTATGAAGATTCCTTTCTGCATTTGATGCATGAGGCCTTGGAAAAAACACAGGCAGGTAGACCGCTTGGTTAAGATGAAAGGGCGAGACCACCTTTGGCATAAAGTGTGGATGAGTCCTAAGAACTACCTTGTCATGATGAAACCTTGTATAAGGTGGATCAGCCACTAGTGCCTGCAACTCACTGATGCAACATGCTGATGTGATTGCAATGAGAAAGATAACCTTCCAAGAAAGGAATTTCAAGGAGGTAGTAGATAAAGGTTCGAAAGGTGGCTTCATGAGCTGCCCAAGAACCAGGTTTAAGTTCCATGCCACTGGTAATGGCCTATTTCAGACTCATTACAACCTAACCTAGTCAATGTAATCCTTTCGAACAACATGGCTACTAAAAATCATATTCAACAAGAAATGCGTGGAGGGAGGCGTGGTCTAGTGGTTAGGACAAGGTACTTCAGGCCGGAGGGTCGGGGGTTCAAGTCCCACCTGGGGACAGCAATCTCAAGCAGAAGGGATTGGGATTTCTAGTCCTATAGGCACTCCTTGTGGTCTTGGGCAAGCCACTTAATCCTCCAATGCCCATGTTCCCTGTATGTATTAGTGTGTGTGTCTCATATCCCCTCATGTTAAATGTATCCCCCAATTGACCGCTTTGACCCGATGAAAAGCGGGATATAAATACAGCTAAATAAATAAATAAATAAATAAATGCATCCTGTAATTATGTAATTTATGTATATATGTAAAGCCTCCTCAAGAAATCAAATGTAAATCTGTAACCGTTTGCTGTGACTTTCACCCTCCCCTGCAATCCTACTGTATGCTTAAATTTTGGTCTGTACAACCGCACCCTTTTGTATAGAAAACCGCCGCTGGAAGTGGCGGGATACAAGTGTACACTAAATAAATAAATAAATAAATAATGGGAGGCTTAGTTAGAAGAAGGCCTCTCATAAATCTTGCTATAAGAGGATGGGATGAAATAGGTTGTCCATTTAGAGGCTTGAAAGAAGCTGCAATAGCACTCAAATGGACTCTTACTGAGTTAGTTTTAAGTCCTGCATTGGATAAATGAAGGAGATACTCCAGTAATGATTCCAGAGGTATAGCTAGGGGGGTAAGACCCTTCTGCGAACACCATATGGTAAACCTTTTCCACTTGAAAGCATAAGAGTGTCTTGTGGAAGGCTTCCTGGAAGCATAAAGGACATCCTTTACTTGCTGAGGGAGGTGAAGATCATGAAGATCTAGGCCTTCAGCAACCAAGCCCTGAGATGCAGAGACTGGGGATTGGGATGCCATAACATTCCGTCCTCCTGAGACAGGAGATCTGGAGCAGATCCTAACTCCAGGGAGGGAGCTTGAGAGAGATGTAGAAGCAGAGGGTACCACACTTGCCATGGCCAATGTGGAGCTATGAGAATCATATGGCCTCTGTCTCTCTGAAGCTTGAACAGGGTTTTGGGAATTAGGGGAATGGGTAGAAAGGCATAAAGGAAGTCTTGACCCCAGTGAAGGAGGAAAGCATCCCTGGCCTGAGAGCCCTGAGCCGGAATTCTGCAACAGAACCGGGGAAGTTGGGCATTCAACGGACTTGCAAAGAGGTCTATGTCCAGGGTTCCCCAAATTTGAAAAATCTTGGCCACCTGGTCTGCATGTAGAGACCATTCGTGTAGAAGCAGAACTCGACTGAGTCTGTCTGCCCAAGAGTTCTGTATGCCTGGAAGATACACTGCCAGGAGATGAATCTGATGCTCTCTGGCTAGGGCCCATAGTCGCAAAGCTTTGTTGCAAAGCGACAGAGAGCCTGTTCCCCCCTGCTTGTTCACGTAGAACATGGCTACTTGATTGTCCATATGAATGAGGACTGTCTCGTAGCTGAACAGCGTATGGAACACTCGAAGAGCAAGGAAGATTGCTCTAAGAGATTGATATGTAGATGAGTCTCCTGTGGAGTCCAAGTGCCTTGGGTAGAGAGGTCTTGCAGATGAGCTCCCCAACCCATTGGTGAAGCATCTGTTGTGAGAGTTGCCTGGGGTAAAGGTTGTTGAAATGGGGACCCCAGCAACAGGTTCTGAGTGGACTGCCACCAGTGGAGAGACAAAATAAGGCGATTTGTGTTTGCTATTTTGTCTGACAGGTACCCTGATGCCTGGGTCCATTGAGTGGATAAATTCCACTGGGCTGCTCTCATATGGAGGCGAGCATAAGGAACCACATGCACTGTAGATGCCATGTGGCCTAGTAGTTGTAACATTTCTCGGGCAGTGAGATGAGGCTTTAGCACTGCTTGAGAAGCTAACTGCACCATGCGAAGGCAACGGGCCTGGGGAAGATAGGCCCTTGCTTTTCTGGTATCCAGCAAAGCTCCTATGAACTCTAGAGACTGAGTGGGAGTTAGACTGGATTTTGGGATGTTTATGACCAGACCCAAATAAATACTGAAGGATACGCATTGTGCAAGATAGAGAAGTCCTGGCCTCTGACTCTGATGGGGCTCGAATGAGCCAATCGTCTAAGTAGAGGAAGACAAATATCCCTAGAGTGCGAAGAAATGCTGCTATCACAGCCATGCATTTTGTGAACACTCTTGGTGCTGAGGCCAGGCCAAAAGGAAGCACCCTGTATTGGTAGTGCTTTCCTTGAAAAAGGAACCAAAGGAACTTTCGGTGAGTTGGATGGATGAGAACATGAGTGTACGCATCCTTGAGATCTAGAGAACAAAGCCAATCCTGACTCTGAAGGTATGGCAGCAGAGTTCCCAGAGAAATCATCTTGAATTTCTCTTTGAACAGGAATCTGTTCAATTCTCTGAGGTCTAAAATAGGTCTGTGTCCCCCTGTTTTCTTTGGGATAAGGAAATAGGGGGAGTAAAACCCTGTACCCTGTTGATGAATGGGTACTTCTTCTATTGCCCCTTGGCAAGACGCATAGTGACCTCTTGATGTAACAGGTTGATGAGAGAGGTCTGAGAATTGAACTGTCTTGCCATTGTGGGAGGGGGCATGCACAGAAAGTGAAGCTTGTACCCCTCTTTTATAATGGAGAGTGTCCAATGTTCTGCTGTTATATGCCCCCATCTGTGGGCAAAGTGACACAACCTTCCTGGAATGGGGGAAGGCTCTGGTCCATTGAGGGCCAGGAAGGCTAAGTTCTCTAGATGAAAGTCAAAGGCCCTGTGGAGGCTGAGACTGCTGAGACGGTTGAGACTTAGCAGTCTTTGCTTTCCTTTGTTTAGATGGTTGCTGACTCTTTCGGGCAGGCTGACCTGCAGAACGTCCCTGCTGGGAATAAGAGGGATAAAACCTCTTCTTTTTTGAGAAGAATGGTTTCTTGAAAGATTTCTTTCTTGCAGGATCAGCTGTGGCTTTGGATAACCTAACCAAAGTGGAGTTGTCAGCATCCAACTCATTGGCTTTCTCTTGCCAATTTTTACCGAATAGATTCTCACCTGTACAAGGGATATTGCCCAGTTTGTCCTGCACCCAGAGCTCCAAATCGGATGACTGGAGCCAGGCAATTCTACGTGCACCTATGGCAATGGCAGACCTCGAGCCACCTCCCTGATGAAATCCTGAAAGGAGATATCTTCTGGAGGAGACATCCTACGTTTAGGAGAGGAAGGCTCCTCTGGGAGAGGTATTCCGATACCGACAGAGCAGTCAGAATCCTCGGACTCCTCCGAGGATTCGAAGTACGTTCTGTTCGGATGCTCTTGATGAGCCCGATACCCGTACCGACCGAAGTCGGTACCGGGGGGAATCGGTACCTTTTATCAGTACCGGAAGGCATCGCATGACTGAGTGCCGGCAAAGCAGACACCGATGTCGATGCTGTTGGTACCGGTACCGGTTGAACTCTCTGACGCGGTTCCGTGGGTGTCAATGCCGTACGGAGAGCCACCAGACTGTGTTCAATAGCCAGGAATCTCTGGTCTATCAACGCTGCCGATGCCTGGATGTCGGTACCGGAGGAAGCAGCCGGTACCCCAGAGCATGGCACCAGTAGTTCTGCCGAGGTCGAGGCCTCGAGAACATCATGGAGCCCCGATAATGCTTTGGAAGCCGAAGCCTCCCACCGGGGCAATTTTGCCGGTACAGAACCCTCAAGGGCAACGCCAGAGGCATCTCGATGCTTGGAAGGAGATCTACCCTTTGAGGACCAGCCAGACTTATGTTTAGTTACCTGAGATCCATGGGAGGAAGACGAAGCCCTGGAAGACGTCGATGCCACAGAAGCTGCATCGGAGGGAAAAAGGGCGCTGAGCTTAGCAGCTCGGTTCTGTTGACCCCTCTTGGACATCATGGCACAAGCCATACACTCGGAGATGGAGTGGTCAGGACCTTTAGGACAACACTCATGGGTGTCGGTGACGGAGATGTTACCGCCACACTTGGTGCACTTTTTGAAACCCAAAGCGGGTTTTCCACAGTGGAGGAAATTTTGGGCCTACGGCCCAAAATGGTGCATGCACCTGGAAAAGAAAAGTTTTGAAAAAAATAGTATATATTTTTTTTTTTAAAAGAAAGAACGAACCACCGGCGGTACCGGTATAGCGTCGAGGAAGGCAGACGCGACCACAAAAAAGAAGGATAAGGAAAAAGATTTTCTGCGGTGACAGGAACAACGACCTGCTGGCTCCACGGAAAATGAAGAACTGGAGAGAGGCAGTTGGGAAAGGCGGGAAGGCAGCACGCAGGCACTGTGGGATGCTCCCAAAGGCTTTCTAATTGGATACTGGGGAACGTTCCCGCACAGGCTCCGTCGGTACCGACGATACCCATATGTGAAGACTACATTCCTGCTTGTTCCTGGAGATCCCGGTAAGATCCCCAATTCCTTGGACTGGATTCTCAGACGTAGGGCCACCCACTCCAGGGCCTACAGTTAGATATTGTGCATGCACAATTGGAGGCAAATTATCTCCAGGATGTTTAAGCACCTCCTGGAAATATTTGCGAACCATCTCAATAGCAGACATAACAGGAGATTTAGGAAAATTTAAGTGTCTCAAATTATTCCTCCGAGTATAATTCTCCAAATGTTCAGCTTTTTTGGATAGTAAGATTTTATCCTTTCCTTGAGCAGCACACAGCCCTCGAAGATGTTCCAATTCTTTTTCCACACCAGCCAGATGCCGAGCTTGTTCCTCCTGAAACTTTTTTGCCTCGGTAACATCTTTCCGCAACGATAGAGAATCCATTTTAACAACTCCCACAACTGTTAGAGAGAAATTCATGGTAGCTACCGTATCCCACAGTGCTTCTAAATTTACTACAGATGGCTTAGACAAACCTCTCAGACCTGGAATTGCATCCAAACCCCCAATCGCTGTTGCAGGGTCCCCAGAAGGTGGGATGACCTCCACCCTTCCAGGACCATCCACCTCAGCAGCCACCGGGGCGAAACATAGAAATAAGACGACAGAAAAAGACCACATGGCTTATCTAGTCTGTCCTTCCATATCAACAAATACAACAGTCCACTTTTTACCTTTAGAGATCCTCTGTGTTTGTCCCATGCTTTTTTGAATTCAGTTACTGTCCTCATCTCTACCACCTCCACTGGGAGACTATTCCACGGATCCACTACTCTTTCCGTAAAGAAATATTTCCGCATATCACTCCTGAATCTATCTCCCTTCACCCCCCATCCCATGTCCCCTCGTAGCAGATCTTGCTATCAATTGAAAGAGGCTCTCTCCCTGAACATTTATGCCACGGAGGTATTTAAACATCTCAATCATATCACCTCTATCCCGCCTTTCCTCTAAGGTGTACATATTAAGATCCTTCAGTCTGTCCTCATATGCTTTATAATGAAGATCACTAATCATTTTAGTAGCCACCCTCTGCACCGACTCCATCCTGTTCACATTCTTTTGAAGATGCGGTCTCCAGAATTGCACACTATACTCCAAATGAGGTCGCACCAAAGACTTATATAGAGGCATAATCATCTTTTTTCTGCTAGCCATTCCTCTCCATATGCACCCAAGCATCCTTTTAAGCTTTTGCCGTCACCTTTTCTACCTGTTTAGCTACTTTAAGATCATCAGACACAACCACGCCTAGGTCCCGCTCTTCTTTAGTGAACAAAAGTATTTCACCCCCTATACTATATTGCTCCCTTGGATTGCTGCAGCCCAAATGCATGACCGTACATTTTTTAACATTAAATCCCAGCTGCCAAATTCTAGACCATTCTTCAAGCTTAGCTAGATCCCTCCTCATGTTATCTACACCTTCCTAGGTGTCTACTCTATTGCAGATTTTGGTATCATCCGCAAAGAGGCAAACCTTACCCGTCAGCCCTTCCGCTATATCACTAACAAAGATGTTAAAAAGAATCGGACCAAGGACAGATACCTGGGGCACACCACTGGTAACATCCTTCTCCTCAGAGTGAGCTCCATTTACTTGTACTCTTTGTCGCCTCCCACCCACCCAATTTCTAACCCAAGCAGTAACTTTAGGGTCCATCCCTAGGTTTCTCAGTTTGTTTATAAGTCGCCTGTGAGGAACAGTGTCAAAGGCTTTACTGAAATCTAAATATACCACATCTAGGGCTCTCCCTCGGTCCAACTCCCTGGTCACCCAGTCAAAGAAATCAATCAGATTTGTCTGACGAGCTGCCTCTGGTGAATCCATGCTGCCTCGGATCCAGTAATCCGCTGGACTCCAGAAACCTCAATATTTTCTTTTTCAGCAGCGTTTCCAAAAATTTACTCACCATCGAAGTTAAACTAACCGGCCTGTAGTTTTCAACCACATCCTTACTTCCGCTTTTGTGTAAAGGCACATGAGCCTCTCTCCAGTCCTTTGGCACCACTCCCGACTCCAACGAGGCATTGAAAAGGTCAGTCAGTGTTGCTGCTAGAACATCTTCAAGTTCCCTCAGTATTCTAGGGTGTATCCCATCCGGTCCCATCGCTTTGTCTACTTTTTTTTTTTTAATTTAAATTTTTTATTGGCACAGATCAAAATACACAACACATAACATGTAGCCAGAACCCCCCCCCAAATATAAGCCATTAAACAGTCCATACTTCATCTACAAATTTGAGAGATCCCCTCACCCAGTGTGTGCCCTATTTTCTACCATGTAAACTTTTTGCAATTTCCACACCCACAAACAGTTGCACGTCCTAAGACCCCCACCACACTCTAAGATCTTCACCCATAGATTAACAGATCAGCATCACCCGACCCTACTGATATTCTTCTAAATTATAAACACAGACATACAAAAACAAAAACTATGCATTCCCCCCTACCCCCCCAGCCCTATAAAAAAACTACCCCCTCCCAGCTATAGCACTCTGCATCCCTAAAAAATAATATAAATCCTAAAGACATAGAGCCTGAACTTTACATCGGAATCATTGTAAATTAAACATACAGTTCAAACTCAATTAAGAATTCACCAAAAATACCAACAGAAGCAGACATTACCACCCCTCTCCCAACGTGTACATTTGGGTTAACTGGGTAAAAGTTGAATCCAAACCCTTACCGTCGTACTGACCCCTCCCGCTCCACCCACTCAGACCACTGTGCCAACCCCCCTACCCTCCACTGCTCATACCGCTCCCACACCCTATTATATTTTGTATTATGTTTTTGATGTGCTTCTATTGCACAGAAACTCCAAAGCTGCTCCATTCTCCCCACCACCTCCGCTAGTTGGGGGACACCCATTTTCTTCCACCAACGGAGAAGGCTCATCCGGCCAGCGATTATGCAATACCCCTGTAGTCTTCCCAATTCTCCCCCTTCCCCCCCTCATTTAATATCACCATGCTGGGAGTGAAACTTTCCTTTACCCCTGTAATATCCACCGTAAGCCCTTCCACCCCCAACCAATATGCCCGTACAATAGGGCAGCTCCAGACCATGTGCAACAATTCCCCTCTAGCCACACACCCCTTCCAACAATGGTCCGGGCTGTCTGGATACAAAGCATGAAGCCACACCGGGGTCCAATACATTCTCAACCGTAACTTATAGCTATTTTCCAACATTGCTGTCCCCGGGGCTAATTTATGGGTCCGAATGTAAATATGTTCCCACCTCTCGGAGTCCCACTGCCCTCCCAACTCCTCCTCCCACTGTAGCTGGCCCCGTATGCCCCCCTGCTTGAATTCCCCCATGAGTCTATATAACTTTAATATTATCTGAGTAGGCATTCTTTTACTCCCCATCATCTCTTCAAATGGTGTAGGTTTCGCCAACCAGTCTTGTTTCACCGCCCTCCGCTGAAGCCAATACCACAAACTAACATACGCGTATCTATCCTGTTCCTCCAAGTTATATTGCTGTTGAAGCCCCTCAAATCCCCGGACCCTCCACCCATCCTCCACCAATTGACCCAGTTTCCACAACCCTTGCTCCCTCCACCTCCGAAAAACCCCTGCCGCCTCTCCCATCGTCCCCTCCATTACCGTCTGAATGGGAGTTTCCCTAGAATACTGTTTCCCCCCTAATAGATCCCCCCTCCACTTCGCCCAAACCTGTCTCGTACGTTCTCTATACGGATTCTCCTCCACCTTCCCCTGCCTCCCCACACCGGGATCCAAGCTCCTGCTCCTACCCCCTCCGCCCCCTCCATTTCCACCCACCCTGGGCATTCCACCCCTTCCTTCCAAGCAAACAATGCCCGAAGCTGCGCCGCTTCAAAGTACCGGTGCAACGATGGGACCCCCAGCCCATTCCTCCCGCGGCTTATACATGGTGGCCCGAGCAACCTTCGGCCGCTTCCCATCCCAAATAAACTGCAAGAGCAGACTTTGCATCCTATCTATTTCCTTTCTGACCAACCAACACGGCAGGGACATATATACAAACAGCAACCTTGGGAGAACATTCATTTTCACCACTGCAATACGACCCAGCCAGTACAGATACAACCCCCTCCAACGTGATAAATCCTGCCTGACATTCTCCACCAATCCCTGATAATTCCAGTGCTTAATCTTGGATAAAGGGGTCCCCAACTGAATCCCCAAATAGCGGAAACTCTCTGCCACCCACCGGAACTTAAAATGGTGTCGCAGGCTCTCTTCCACCCTAGGCGCTAAGTTAAATCCCAGCAATTCAGTTTTCCCTTGGTTCATTTTATAACCCGCTAATCGACTGTACCTCTGGATAGCCGTCACCAACACTGGTAGCATTGTAAGTGGCTGTGTCAAGGTAAAAATAACATCGTCCGCAAAGAGTCCTATTTTTTCCTCCCTCCCTCGTACCCTTACTCCCTTGATATCCGCCGTTCTCCTAATGTATGCCGCCAGCGGCTCAATAGCCAGTGCAAACAAACAATAAAGGTGATAATGGGCATCCCTGTCTAGTACCCCTGTGGAGCTCAAAACCCTCTGAATACCCACCATTTACTCGAACTCTAGCTCGTGGGCCCTGATACAGAGCTCTTATCCAGCTAATATACCGTCCACCAAACCCCATTTTCTCCAACACCTGAAACATAAAAGACTACTCCACACGATCAAAAGCTTTTTCTGCGTCCACAGTGACCAGCACTGCCGATTCTTTGGTCCTCTGAAGTTGCCACATAACATTCAAAATCTTTCGCACATTGTCACTACCCTGTCGCCCCTTTACAAAACCAGTCTGATCGGGGTGTATCAATTGCGGCACTACATCCTGGATCCTATTTGCCAGTACCTTTGCCAAAATTTTTGCATCTAAGTTTATTAGGGATATGGGCCTATAAGAACCGCATACCCCCTTATCTTTGCCCGGTTTCGGTAAAACCGTTATACCAGCCTCCATCATTGTCTGCGGAAGTCCCTCCCCTTGAAGAACCCTATTCACTACCCTGGTGAAGACGGGCGTTATAAGTTCCGACATTACCTTATAAAACTTTGAACATGAACTGGGGAGTAGAATGTATACTTCCGTTCCCCCGGGTGCCAGCATCTCCAGACATCTACTAAACTCAATTGCTCCCGCAGTTTGTGCAAACTTCGCCTACCCCCTCGGCCTCCTGCCCCCCACTGGTATCAATTCGGGGATTACACGTCAAATTGAAATCCCCCCCCAAGATTATTGGGGTATTCCCAAATCCCTCCAACTCCTTCAAAATTAGCTCATACGCCTCCCCCTGCTTCTCATTCGGGCCATATATACTTAATCACCCACACCTCTTCCCGCTCAATTTGCAGTAGTACCCCCACCCATCTACCTCCTTTCCCCCGCCTGATTTCCTTCACCATATTATGGTATTCCCCCCCCACACCAAGATTCCGACCCCCCCTTTCCTAGGGTTAATCCTCTGCCCCGCCAAAACCACCTTTGGATATTGTCTAGATTCCAACAAGTACTCCTGCCCCACCCGCAAGTGTGTTTCTTGTATGCACATAATATCCGCTCCCAATCTTCTACCTTCCCTCTCCACCAAGCTTCTTTTCTGTCTCGTACGTAACCCCTTTACATTCATTGTCATAACTATTAACCTTTTCCTCTGCCCACACCCCTTCCCCAGTTCCTCCCCTTCCACCCCCCCTCCTTCCTCCGTCCCCCACCTGCCCTCCCCCTCCTCTTACTACATATTCCGGCTGCCCTCCCCGAAACCTGCTGCCCCCTCCTCCCCCCTCCCCCTCCCTCATCCTCCTTCCCTTCCAGAGGACCACTCAGGAGTAGTGCGCCCCCTACCTTCCCCAGCCATGACACTTACACAAACCCATTCCCCCCACCCACTTCTACTAGCTCTTACTCTCACTCCCCCCTCCCCTCACCCGTCTCCCCCTCCTCTCGCTCCTAGCCCCACCTCCTATCACCCCCCACCCCCAACCGCTCCACCTTGTGCTTCCCACCCTCTACCCTCTCCCATCATCTACCATTTTCTTCGTTTCCTCCCCTCCCTCCAACACCCTCACCCCTCCCCACACTCTCCCTCCCACCCCACCCTCCTCCCCAACACTGCCTTGCATATTACGTATATGACACTTAATCAAACATTCTTAAACAAAACACTCCACCACCACCTCCAGTGCTTAACCATCATAATCACAGTCCACAGATTTTGTCAGGTTTCCTCCACCGGTCGATCTTCTCGCATCACTTGTCCTGGACCTGCCGCCCGCTTTGTCCTCCTATCTGGACTGTCTCCACGCTGCCCCTGCCACTTTCCTGTTGATGGCCCTGTCCCCAAGGATGCCTCCTGGGGCCGTAGGCCCGCTTCCCGTAGGGCCTTCATCGCCTCCTCAGGTGTCTGTGCCCGCCATGTCCGCCCTTTAAGGGTAAACGATAATCCAAAAGGGTGCAGCTACCGGTACCTAATTTCCGCTCTCCTCAATAGCTGTGTAACAGGTTGCATTGCTCGCCGCCTCTGCAACGTGCCTGCAGACAGGTCCTCATATATATTCACAGGATATCCTTGCCATATGAGGGCTCCACCCCTCCTCATTTTGTTGATAATTTTCTCCTTGATTTTATAACGTGCCAGGCAAATTATAATATCCCTAGGCCTGTTGCCAACTGGCGGCCCCAGTTCTCTGTGTGCTCTTTCCAATTGTATATCCACAGCTGCCACCTCCTCACAACCTTTCTGTAATACCTCCAGACATACAGATCTTGCCACTTTTTCACTATCTTGAAATTCTTTCTCCTCTGGGATTCCGCGGATTCTCAAATTATTGCGTTGAGATCGATTTTCCAAATCCTCCAGCTTGTACAGCAAGGCCTCGTATTGTGATCCCAACTTTTCACCTCTTTGTATCTCTCCCGCCTGCTGCTGTTCAATCTCTTGCAACCGGTTCTCGTGATCTCCCATTCTACACACCAGCTCTCCGATTTCTTCTTTCAGCGGTCCCAGCAGCTCGTTCAGCTCACTTTTCACAGACTGCACTTCATTTTTAGTTTCAAGAAACCATTCCCTGAGCTCCGCTCTTGTGACATTTTGCGCATAATCCATGCCAGGGGCTTTTACATTCTCCATCTCCGCGTCTTCTCCTTGTTCACCAGACCCCTCCTGGAGTTTTTTGTTCTCCAACTGCCCTGAATCACTCTTCCCTCCTTGCGACCCCGGGTACACGTATTCTCTGAGGTCTGCTGCTTTCCTTCGAGTAGTCATCTCTGAACTGGATTTAGCCACTAGGGAAGGTACTGTTCTCCCTGATCCCAAGCTCACAAGCACGGTGCTCAGTCTTATATTGTCCTTTCTCCCACCTCCAGAGCACACTCTCCCCCTGCCGTCGTTTGTGGCACCAGGTCTGCTCGCTGCACTCACAATATCCTCTTCGGCCTCGTGGCCCTCCCCTCTGGTCACTGCTCTGCAGACACCCAGCACCAAATGCCAGCACAATGCCTGTGGGCCACCCTCCTCAGCTCCTTCTCACCTCCAGCACCACAGTGCCTCTGCTGCTTTCCTCCCTGGTGTGCTCCGGATTGCTGAGGGATGAATGTTGAGGGCGCGAGGCTCCAGCTCTTCGCTTCACATTTCCCGCCTCTCATGCGGACCCCGCCGTCACTCCGGGCGCCATTTTGCCACTACTCACGGCTGCCCTGCTCTCCTGCATGTGCGGCTTGCCGCCGCTATGATTTGCCACCGCCGGCGTTCCGCCGGTCGCTGCCTCCTCCCGACAGCTTCCCACACCCTGGGTGACCGCCTTCCACCTCCGGGGGGGCTGTGCTGTCCTCCCGATGGCTGGGTCGGTGCCGGAACAGCTCTCTCAAGCCGCCATCGGCTCCGGTGACGTCACTTCCTCCCATCGCTTTGTCTACTTTAAGTTGAGCTCGTTTCTCACGAACACAGTCTTCTGAAAATTGTTCAAGATGTCCCTCGCTTCTGTTCTTGTTTGTGGGTGTTTTCTGAGGTCCTGCTCCTGGTTCATTTGTGAACACAGAACAGAAATATTTGTTAAGCAATTCCGCTTTATCCTTATCAGCTTCTACATATTCCTCCCCTGCACCCTTGAGTCTGACAATACCACTTTTGCCCTTCTTCTTCTCACTAACATATCTGAAAAATGCCTTATCCCCCCCCCCCTCATTTTATTGCATTGGTTATTTCCTCCTCCTTTTGAATCTTTGCCTTCCTGACTACTTTGCTAGTTTCTCTAAGTTTTTCCAAATACAGATGCCTGTCTTCCTCTCTCTGTGATCTCTTGTATTTCATGAAGGCCTCCTTTTTCTTCAACTTTTTCAGCTACTTCTTTTGAAAGCCATAGTGGTCTCCTTTTCCTTTTACCTTTATTTACCATTTTAACAAATAGGTTGGTTGCCCTTAAAATATCCCCTTTCAGTTTTTTCCCTACTGTTTTTCTACATCCCCCAGCTGTTCCCATTCCGCTAACGACTCCCTGAGGTATTGGCCCATCTTGGCAAAGTTAGTCTTCCTAAAGTCCAAGATCCTCACCTTTGAATAGATTCTAACAACCCTAACCCTAATCCTAATACTGAACCACACCATCTGGTGATCACTGGATGCAAAATGATCTCCCACTACAACATCAGAAACACTTTCACCATTGGTAAGCACCAAGTTCAGTATGGCACCTTCACGTGTGGGGTCTGTTACCAATTGCCTGAATAGTTCTCCCTGTAGAGAATCCAGGATCTCCTTACTTCTATATGATACTGCAGCAGGAATGTGCCAATCAACATCTGGCATATTGAAGTCTATCAGTAGCACTTCCCCCTTTCCTAGCAATGCTGCGTATGTCTTAAATTAACTTTCTGTCCATCTCTTCCTCTTGTGAGTGAGGTCTGTATATCACACCAATGCAAATAGATTTCTCTTTCCCTCTTTCTAGTTTAACCCACAATGCCTCCTCTCTCCCTTTTAAGCTCTGTAATTCCGAAGCTTTAATAGTAATTTTTACATATAGTGCCACTCCTCCTCCCCCCCCCCTTCTTCCTACCCTGTCCTTTCTGAATAAATTATAGCCAGGTATAGTTACATCCCAATCATGGTTTTCTGTGAACCATGTTTCTGTAACTGCCACTAAATCCAAGTCAGCCACTCCCACCAAAGCTTCAACATCAGGGATCTTATTTCCCATGCTATGGGCATTTATACACACTGCTTTCCATATGTTACCCCTATTACATTATATACCTTTATGGAAATGGGTATCACCTACCTGGGGACTTTCTTCACCCATCCCCAACGAATCTAGTTTAAAGCCCTCTTCAGTAGATTAGCCAGTCTACTACCGAAGACCCATTGACCTTTCTTGGACAGATGAATGCCATCTCATCAAGCAACCCTTGGAACTGCATCCCATGGTCTAGGAAACCAAAACGCTCTCGATGACACCATCCACACAGCCATGCATTCATCTCCAGGATGCGAGCCTCTCTGCCTTGGCCTTTACCCTCAACAGGGAAGACTGAAGAGAACACCACCTGTGCACCTAACTGCTTCACCCTCTGTACCAGAGCCATGAAGTCACTTTTGATACGTTCTGAGGTATACCTGGCAGTATCATTTGTTCCAACATGGATTAGCAACATTGGGCAATAGTCAGTGGGCTTGATGAGTCTCGGCAAACTCTCCGTAACATCTTGGATTTTGGCACCAGGCAGACAGCATACCTCTCTGGACATCAAGTCTGGTCGGCAGATGGACACCTCAGTACCCCTCAGAAGAGAATCTCCAACCACCACTACCCTTCGTTTCCTTGTGGTCACTGATTCTGCAACTTTGGGGTACTTGAGCTCTGGTTCTTCCCTTTCCAGGGATGCTTTCACCTCCTCCACTTCCAGGGCTGCATAATGGTTCTTCAATTCAAGGGCTGGAGAAGCTGGATTGGTGATTTTGCAGGCCCTGGTGACTTGTGTCCAACCATTGACATTCTATTGGCACCCATCTTCTCCTCTGCTGGAGAGCTTGGTTGCTGCAAGAAGCATCTCATCAATGTACTTCTCACTGTCTTGAATGCTCCACAGCCTCACCACCTCCTCTCTGAGTTCCTTCACTTGTTTCCTCAGAGCTTCAGCATGCAGGCACCCTGCACCTGGAACCTGTCCTTCAACTGGCATTAGGACCTCTGTCTGGACAGAGGCAGAAGCTGTAACGGGGGCAACAGCTTTAGCGATACGATTTTTCTCCAGGACCAAGCAGGACGTCAGTCCTCATATATGGGTGACGTCGGCGCTGACGGAGCCCTCGCGGAGCAATTTCCCCAGCTTTCAAAGAAAGCCTTTGGGAATTGCAGCGCGCATGCGCGGTCCCCTTCCAACCCAAGGGTACCATCTTGCTCAGTCTTCTTTTTTCCGCGGAGCCCTAGAGACGCTGTTTGTGATTGCCACTGAAAAAGTTGATTTTATTTACTATTCTTTTCTCGGTTCGACGCCGGATCCTTTTCCCGCCCGGACCCGATACGCCGGTATCGAGTCCGTTCTTTATTTTTTCGGTTTTTGTCCTTCGTGACTAGCGTTCGCGCCGTTTTTCTTTTTTAACTGGCAGCCCTGTCTTTTGACCTCGCAGGGGCCCTTTTTCCCCCGATGGCTGCCAGCGGGTTTAAAAAGTGTGATCGGTGTAAGAAACTTATGTCTCTTACCGACACACACGACTGCTGCCTCGGACCCGATCATGACCCGATGATCTGTGGTCCGTGTGGCAAAATGTCCTCAAAAGCGTTGAGTCGGCAGCATCAAAAAGAACGAATCTTCTCTGACTCCGCGTCCGGCCGGGCCCGGACCTCGTCAGAGGCTTCGATGTCCCGGGACTCTGGTCCTGAGCATCGTCGGAGTTCCTCTGAGCGGGTGTCTCCTGCCCAGGAACATCATAGGAAGAAGAAACCCGCGAGGGCGGCGGCGGTGGATGCTCCTGGTTCCTCGAGGGCCAGGTCGCATAGCCCCGATAGCCGTCCCGGGTCCTCGGAGTCGGAGAGGCCTTCGAAACATCCTCGACTCGAGATGGAGTCTCCTGGACACGTGAGTACTGTAGTCCTTGTGGACTCGCCTCCGAAGGAGCCGCCGTCAGGACCCGAGTCGGGGGCTACTGGGTCTCCTGAGCTCGGACTCAGGTTGACGGCCTTGGAGAGCAGTTTCGCTGCCTTCATGGACCAGCAGCGGGTATTGATCGCTGGCCTCGCCGGTGCATCTGCCCCGACCACCGGGACGTCGACGTCCAAGTCGATCCCGGAGACCGAGCCGATCCTCGAGTCCATGCGAGCTCGAGTTGATCCTTGGTCAAGGTCTCCCTCGGCCTCCCGTTCGGGACCGAGGTCGTCGACGCCGGCCTTGGCGTCGGGGCGGAGGGCATCGGTGCCCGCCCGACCGGAGCTGCTCGATTCCTCCTCCGAGGAGTCAGGCTGGGAGACGGAGGATGAAGAGTCCCCAGGTACTTTTCGGACTCGGTGCGTCCCATCGGACTCGCCCGAGTCCAAACCTCGGAGACGGTCCCCCCCCTGGAGGACACCCAGTTCTCGGACTTCGTGCGGGGTATGGCCAAGGCCTTGGCATTCCCCACGGATCCCGAGGAGGAGCCTCGAGCCGAAGAGCTCGATGCCCTCCAATATGACTCTCCCCCGAAGGAGGCCTTTACTGTACCGGTTCCTCCGATGCTGGAGCGACTTCTATTCCGCATGTGGGAGAGCCCGGCGTCGGTGTCGGTGTTAAGCAAGCGGGTCGATTCCATTTATCGAGTCCGCAAGAGCCCCGGGTTCCAAAAGGCACAACTACTGCACCATTCCATGGTGGTGGAATCGGCCATGCATCGACTCAAGAGTCAAAAGATGCACTCCTTGGTGCCTCCCGGCCGGGAGGCCCGGAACCTGGATGCCCTCGGTAGGAAGTGCTTCCAGGGCTCTATGCTTGCTTGTCGAGTCCAAACCTACCAGCTCTACATGGGCATGTATCTCCGAGACCTGGCAAAAGAAATTGCCGGGTTCTCTGCTGGTCTCTCCGAGGAACCTTTGCAGAGGTTCCAGGCCTTGTCCACTGGTATTCGGGAGTGCTTGAAGTTTATCTCTCGAGCAGCCTATGATGGCTTCAAAGCATCGGCTCGGGTAGCCGGAGCCGGCATCGGTGCCCGCCGACAGGCTTGGCTTCAGTCATCCGACCTCGAGCCATGGGTACAGGACAAGTTGGTCGATGTCCCCTGCAGAGGTGAAAACCTCTTTGGCAAGCCCATGGCTGAAAAGGCTGCACAGATCGAGACCGAGACTCTGACCAGGACTCGGCTATCCAGAAAAACCTCTGCCCCTTCTCAGAAAAAGAAGGGCTCGGGGAAAAAGCCCTTTTACCCGAGGAAGGCGGCTGTCTATAAACACTACCCTCATTATCAGGCCTCAGCAGCTCCCCAACAGGGTCAGCAGGCTAAGGGACGGGGTAATGGGTCCCGTAGGCAGCAGGCCCCCAAGCCCACAACACCGGCCCCTGCTCAGCAGGGTGGGGGCTTTTGACTCCGTCAGCATAGCCTCTTCCCCTCCGCTGGTTTCTCTCAGCACAGGAGGCCGGCTGGTCCACTTTGCCCACAGGTGGTCAGCCATCACATCAGATACCTGGGTGCTTCATATAGTTCAAAAAGGCTATCTTCTACACTTTCACCAGGTACCTCCCTCCTACTTTCCAGTGGAGCCTCCAAGACTCCCTCTGCACAGGGACTTACTCCTTCAGGAGTTAGCAAGTCTTCTTCAGGAACAGGCTGTGGAACCGGTGCCCCACCACCTGAGAGGTCACGGCTTTTATTCCAGGTACTTTCTGATACCAAAAAGAACAGGAGGCCTCAGACCCATCCTGGACTTGCAAAACCTCAACAAGTTCCTGGCAAGTGAAAAGTTCAAGATGCTTACCCTTGGAATCTTGCTGCCCTACCTCCAGCAGGGAGACTGGCTATGCTCCTTGGCTCTAAAGGTTGCGTATACTCACATCCTTATTCATCCAGACCACAGACAATATCTCAGGTTTGTTGTGGGAGGAAATCATTACCAGTACAGAGTACTGCCCTTTGGCCTATCCTCCGCCCCCAGGGTGTTCACCAAATGCCTAGCAGTGGTGGCGGCCTATCTGAGACTTCAAGGCCTTTTTGTGTTTCCATTCCTGGACGACTGGCTCATCAGAGCTCAGTCTTCCCAAGAGGCCACTCGGGCCACTCATCGCACTGTGACTCTACTCCAGCACTTGGGATTTGTCATAAACTTCGCAAAGTCCACTTTGCTCCCCTCTCAAAATCTCGAATTCATAGGCGCCAGGTTGGACACTCTTCAGGCGCGGGCCTTCCTGCCTCTGGACAGGGCCCACAGGCTCATGGATCTCGCCAGCCACTTTCGCAGCAATTCCCTGGTCTCGGCCAGGCAATTTCTGAGACTGCTCGGCCATATGGCTTCCACGGTCCATGTGACCCCCAATGCCCGCCTGAACATGCGACCTGCTCAATGGTGCCTTCGCACGCAATGGCATCAGGCCACGGGGAGCCTGGCGGACTCAGTACAGATATCCAACCTGCTGGTCTCTTCTCTGCAGTGGTGGCTTCATCTGCCAAACCTAGTGCTAGGAGTGGATTTTCAATCTCCTCCGCCTTCTCAGGTGCTGACATCTGATGCTTCTCTCCTAGGTTGGGGAGCACATTGCCAAGGGTCATGTACTCAAGGACTATGGACTCCTTGGGAGTCTGCTCAGCAGATAAACTTCCTGGAGCTCAGAGCCATCCGCCTAGCTCTGAGAGCCTTCTCCCACCTCACTTCTCACCAGTCTGTGCTGGTCCAGATGGACAATCAAGTTGCAATGTTCTACGTGAACAAGCAAGGAGGCATAGGCTCCTTCCTTCTCTGTCAGGAGGCACAAAAACTGTGCTCTTGGGCTGTCAGCCACGGCATCCTCCTCAAAGCTGTCTATCTCCCAGGTCAGGAAAATTACCTGGCAGACAAGCTGAGCAGGATTCTCCAACCACACGAGTGGAGATTGGATCCGTTGGTGGTTCAACGGATCTTTCTCAAGTGGGGCCTCCCCACCATGGATCTCTTTGCCAGTCCTCTGAACCGGCAACTTCCCAGATTCTGCTCTTGACAACCGCATCCTCTCAGAGTAGCGGCGGATGCTTTTCTGATTCCATGGTCCACGGGCCTCTTGTATGCCTTTCCTCCCATGCCACTGGTGTCTCGGACGCTCTTCAAGGTTCTCAGAGACAGAGCCTCGATGATCCTAGTGGCTCCCCGGTGGCCGAGACAGCCCTGGTTCCCGCTTCTGATGCAGCTGGCGGTGGACTCCTCTTCCTCTGGGGTTTCAACCCGATCTCCTGTCACAGGATCAGGGGACTCTCCTGCACCCCAACCTCCGGTCCCTTCATCTGATGGCCTGGCTGCTGAAAGGGTAGTCCTTGCTCCCCTCCTGCTGCCTCGAGAGGTGGAAGAGGTCGTCTTGGCCTCCAGGCGGCCCTCCACCCGGAAGTCCTACGCTCTTAAGTGGCGTCGCTTCTCCGTGTGGTGTGCTCAGCAGTCTGAGAATCCCTTCTCCTGCTTGGTGGCAGTGGTCTTGCAATATCTGCTTTACCTCTCCAATCTAGGCCTTAAATCCAACTCTGTCAGGGTCCACCTCAGTGCTCTCTCTGCGCATCACGCACCGGTGGATGGCAGGCCTCTTTCCAACCACCCTTTGGTGGCTTGTTTTCTCAGAGGCCTCCTTCTCCTTAAGCCTCCTTTGCGCCCACCAGCCCCTGAATGGGATCTGAATGTGGTCTTGCAGCGGATTACCTGTCCGCCTTTTGAACCTATGGCTACCTACCCTCTTCGTTTTCTTTCCTGGAAAACCTTGTTTTTGGTAGCCCTTACCTCTGCTAGGCGCGTTAGTGAACTGCAGGCCCTAGTGTCTGATCCTCCTTACACTAGGTTCTACAGGAATAGGGTAGTCTTACGGACTCACCCTAAGTTTCTTCCAAGAGTGGTTTCTCCTTTTCATCTCAACCAGGAGGTGGTTCTTCCGACCTTCTTTCCCTGGCCGCACACCAGCCGGGCTGAAATGGTCCTGCATACCCTGGACTGTAGGAGGGCCTTGTCCTTCTACCTTGACCGTACGCGAGAGCATCGGAGGGCTGTTCAGCTCTTCGTTTCTTTTGACCCCAATAAGTTGGGGCTCCCTGTCTCCAAGCGTACTTTGTCCATATGGGTTGCTGACTGTATTGCTTGGGCTTATTGGGCGGCCGGCCTCTCGTTGGAGGGTCGAGTCACGGCTCATCATGTTAGGGCGAAGGCTGCGTCAGTGGCTCATCTCCGCTCTGTTCCATTGGCAGACATCTGCCGGGCCGCTACTTGGTCTTCAAGCCAGACTTTTGCGGCCCATTACTGCCTGGAGAGGGAGTCCCGCAGGGACAGTGCTTTCGGACAGGCAGTCCTCCATAATCTCTGAGGTTTAGGCAACTCCTACCCTCTGGCCCTGGTGTTGGGCTACCGGTCTGGGGCGTTTTCAGAGAAGATTCCTTCCTTCTGTGCTACTGAGCTAGAGGGAGCTCATTTTTCCGCTTGAGGTCTCCGGTAGCCTTAAGCTAGGGAGTCCCATATGTGAGGACTGACTTTCCTGCTTTGTCCTGGAGAAAGAGTAGTTACTCACCTGTAACAGGTGTTCTCCAGGAGCAGCAGGAATCAGTCCTCACAACCCTCCCTCCTCCCCTTGGAGTTGCAGTCATATGATTTATTTTGCTAATTTTTTGCTGTCTTTTAGCTATGTCATCAGACTGAGCAAGATGGCACCCTTGGGCGGGAAGGGGACTGCGCATGCGCGCTGCAGTTCCCAAAGGCTTTCTTTGAAAGCTGGGGAAATTGCTCCGCGAGGGCTCTGTCAGCGCCGACGTCACCCATATGTGAGGACTGATTCCTGCTGCTCCTGGAGAACACCTGTTACAGGTGAGTAACTACTCTTTCCCAGCCATTGTTCTGTTCGTGGAGCTTAGGTATCTGTTAAAGCAAAAGAGAGATATCTACCAAGTACCAGCTGGTTTCCCAGCTGTACTTTCAAAGAAAAAGCAGTTAAATCTCTTTAATTATATTGAAAATGTGCTGGTCCAAGTCTCTATGCTTTGTTAAATGGGGAGGTGCCCTATAAAGCAAGACTGCTCACTAGGGGTGGGTGGGAGTCAGGGTGGGTAGGAAGGGACCTAACTCCTGATTAGGTGTCAGCAGTTCCCAATGCTGAGGAGGTTACTAGAGTTCAACAACCTACTCTGCTCAAGGAGATTTCTACTAAAGCACCAAAAAGAAAGTAACTTTGCTTTAAAAATATACAAAAACCCCTTTAAGAGCTCCCAGTCAGAGAGCTAGCAATTTAATACAAATAAACCCTCAAATCCTTACTGTTGGTTGATCTGTAGAGCCCCTGTTAGGAAAGCCTCAACAGGGCAGGGCACTGGAGCCTTTTATGCAGGCCTCAGCTGCTGTCAGGTAATCAGGCCCACTAACTCCTGATTAGGTGTCAGCAGTTCCCAATGCTGAGGAGATATGCCATTCTGGGTCAGACCAAGGTCCATCAAGCCCAGTATCCTGTTTCCAACAGTAGCCAAGTTAGGTCATAAGTACCCAGCAGTCTCCCCAGAAGACACCAGTTCCTCAATGCTTGTATTGGGTCAAGCAGTGATATCCTGGGTCCCTTTTAATAATTTATTTATTTAGCTGCATTTATATCCTGCTTTTCGCTGGGTCAAAGCGGTTTATACAAAAAGGGGGGGAGGGGACCATCACCAGGGGGCCAACAGTGGAGATCTGAACAAGGAGTAATAGTGCTTGACAGTTGATATAAAACTCTTAGATGGGAGCAGGTGGGTTTAAGTAGGAGGAACTGGTTGGGCAGTTAGTGAGATACGTCTGTTTCGGATCCAAGAAATTCATGAAACAGGATTTTTTTTAGTTGTTTCTGGAATGCGGAGAGGTCTCTGTTGTTTCGGATCTGGTGTGGAAGGGAGTTCCAGAGGGAGGGTGCATACAGTTCGAATGCTCTGTTACAGGTTTGTTGGTTGAACTTAATTTGTTCGTGGGGGATAGTGAGGGTGTTGCTGGTGGTCCGTCTGGTTGGTCTGTTGAGGGTAGGCTGAGGAAGTAACGTCCGTAGTTGGGAGGGCTGCGTTTGGTGGAGGGCTTTGTAGATGAGTAGGAGTAGGAGAGTGTTGTATTTGATCCTTGCCTCGAGAGGGAGGATGTGAAGTTCTGAGGACTGGGGTGATGTGGTCATGTTTTTTTGCCCTCTGGATGATCCTTGCTGTGGTGTTTAAGGCGGTTCAGAGGGGGTTGGTGTGAGTGGCAGGTAGCCCATGATAGATTACATTGCAGTAGTCAAGGTGGGGGAGTGTCATAGCCTGCATGACAGTTCTGAAGTC
The DNA here is from genome assembly GCA_033557465.1 of Ichthyophis bannanicus. NCBI lineage: Eukaryota > Metazoa > Chordata > Amphibia > Gymnophiona > Ichthyophiidae > Ichthyophis > Ichthyophis bannanicus. Next base: position 24,003,063 of record CM066046.1, read on the forward strand.
TTGTGGGTCGATGAGTGGTCTGAGTCGTCATACTCTTTGCTTTGTGGTATATTGTTCTGGCAGTCTTTTTAATCTGTTGTTTGAATGTGAGTGCTTGATCAATGATGATTCCCAACTATTTTATTGGGGGTTGAACTAGTATTTGGGTGGTTCCTAAGGTGAGGTTTGTCGGAGAGGTGAAGTTTGGGTCCTTAGTCACAATGAGGGCTTCTGTTTTTTTTTATATTTATGGATAGGTTGTTTTCCTGTAGCCAGCTAGAGACATCAGTGAAGCAGTCTGATAGGTGACTGTACATTTTGTTGGTGGTTGTGATTGGTCCGTAGAACATTATGTCGTCTGTGTAGATATGGTAGTTGATGTTGTGAGCGCGTATTATCGAGCAGAGCGGCTGGAGGTAGACATTGACGAGCATGGCGGATGTGGAGCCTTGGGGTACTCCTTGGTGTTGTTGCAAGGGGGGGAGGAGGTTGCCGTGCATGTACGGATCAGTTGCTGTCTATTGGTCAGGTAGGAGTGGAACCATTGTAGCACAATGTCCTTGATGCCAATCTCCTGTAGTTTGTGTAGGAGGGTGTGGTGGGAGATGGTATCGAATGCTGCTGATATGTCTAGAAAGACCATAGCATATCCAGAGTGTTTGGCCTGCGTACCTTTATGTAGGGTGTTTAGTAGTGATATCATGAGGGTCTCAACTCTGTGCGATGGGCGGAATCCGTGCTGTCGTTGGTCCAGGATGTTGTTAGTATCCAGGTGGTCTTGGAGCTGCTGTTGAGTTATCTTCTCGATAATTTTGGTGGTGAATGGGAGACTTGCTATTGGTCTAAATATAATTGTTTATGGACCTTTCCTCCAGGAACTTGTCCAAACCTTTTTTTAAACCCAGTTACACTAACAGCTTTTACTACATTCTCCAGTAAAAAAAATTCCAGAGTTTGATTAATAAAAGAATATTTTTTCACTTATGTAGTCTTAAATAGGTTATCCTGTAGCTTCATTGCATGTCCCCTAGTCTTTTTATATTCTGATGACATAAACAATCGATCTACGTTTACCCGTGCCACTCCATTCATTAATTTATAGACCTCTATCATATCTGCCCTCAGCCGTCTTTTCCAGGTTGAACAGCCCTAACCTTTTTAGCCTCTCTTCATAGGAATATGCTACCATCCCCTTTAGCATTTTGGTGGCTCTTCTATGTACCTTTTCTAATAACGCTATATCCTTTTTAAGATACGGCGACCAGAATTGCACACAATATTCAAGGTGCGGTCACACCATGGAACGATACAGAGGCATTATAATATCCTTTGTTTTATTTTCCTTTCCTTTCCTTTTGATACCTAGCATTCTATTTGCTCTCTTGGCCATCGTTGCACACTGGGCGGAAGGTTTTAACATGTTATCCATGATGACGCCCAAATCTTTTTCCTGGGTAGTGGTTCCCAATGTGGAACCTTGCATCGTGGAACAATAGTTTGGGTTGTTCTTTCCTAGGTGCATAACGTTGCACTTGTCCACATTAAATTTCTTCTGCCATTTTAATTCCCAGTCTTCAAATTTATCAAGATCCTCTTGCAATTTTTTACAATCCTCTTGGGTTTTAACAACTTTAAATAGTTTTGTGCCATCTACAAATTTGATAACCTCACTTGTTATTCCCTTTTCTAGGTCATTTATAAATGTACCAAAAAGCAGCAGATCCAGCACAGATCCCTGCGGTACTCCACTATTCACCTTTTTCCATTGGGAAAATTGGCCATTTAGCCCTACCCTTTGCTTTCTATCTTTTAACCAGTTCCTGATCCCCAATAGTACACTGCCTCCAATCCCATGACTTTTACGTTTTAACAAAAGTCTCTGATGAGGGCCCTTGTCAAAGGCTTTCTGAAAGTCCAGATAGACAATGGTGAGTCGGTTGATATAGTGTATCTGTTCACACCTTCAAAAAAACATAACAGATTAGTAAGACAAGATCTTCCTTGTCTAAAGCCATGTTGGCTGTCTCCCATTAAACCATGACTATCTACATGGTAGATAATTTTGAGTAATTTTGTTCTTTATGATAGTTTCTACCATTTTTCCCGGTACTGATGTCTGGCTCACCGGTCTGTAGTTTCCCGGATCACCTCTGGAACCCTTTTTAAAAATTGGCGTTACATCGGCGATCCTCTAATCTTCAAGTGGACTGTTGTAGTTGTTGATATGAAAGGACAGACTAGATAGGCCATGTGGTCTTTTTCTGTCATCATGTTTCTAGGTATTACAGATGATTTTAATGATAGTCCACAGATTACTAATAGTGGGTCTGCAATCTCATAGTTCAGTTCTTTCAACACCCTTGGATGTATACCATCTAGTCCAGGCGATTTCAGTTTATCAAATAGTTGTAATACATCATCTCCAGGAACAAGCAGGAATGTAGTCTTCACATATGGGTATCGTCGGTACTGACGGAGCCTGCGCGGGAACGCTCCCCAGCGTCCAACAGGAACACTTTTGGGAGCATCCCTCAGCACATGCGCGCTGCCGTCCCGCCTTTCCAACTGTCCCTCTTCAGTTCGTTTTCCGTGGAGCCGACAGAACCCATTCCCTGTCACCGCAGAAAATTCTGTCTTTAAAATTGTTTTCTTGTGGTCGCGTTTGCCTGCCGCACGACGCTTACTGGTACCGCCAGTTCTTTTCTTTTCCAAAAAAAACAACAAAAAAACCCCACTTATACTTTAAACTGTTTCTCTTCAGAAACTTTTCTTTTTTGTGCTAGGCGCCATTTTGGGCACTAGGCCCCATATTCCTAAAACATGGAAAGACCAACTAGTGGTTTTAAAAAATGCACTAAGTGTGGTGGTACCATTTCCTCACCGACACTCATGACTGGTGTCTTAAATGTTTAGGGCCTGAACATTCTTCAAATGAATGTCTCTCCTGTATGGAGATGACTAAAAGAGGAAGACAGAAACGGGCTGCAAAGCTCAGTACCCTCTATTCTTCGGATGCCAGATCCATTGCATCAACATCTTAAAGGGCCTCTTCTTCCTCCCATGGATCTCAGGTAACTAAACATAAAAGCCGGTCCTCAAAGGGTAGCTCTCCAGCTAAGCATCGAGAGGCCATTGGCATTGCCCTTGAGGGAACCACACCGGCAAAACAGCCCCGGCGGGAGGCCTCGGCTTCCAAAGCATCAATGGGGCTTCAGGATGTTTGAGGTCCCAACCTCACAAGAACTACCTGTGCCATGCTCAGGAGTCCTGGCTGCTTTTACTGGTACCTACACCCAGGCATCGGCAGCGTCGATAGACCAGAGATTTCTCGTTATCGAACGCAGTATCGCAGCTCTTCTTTCAGCTGCGGTACCGTTAGTCCATCGGGCACCGGTGCCAACACAAATGCCGGTACCTACACCGATGCAGACACCGGTACTGAATATACCGGTACCGGCCTCGGTGGAAATTCTTCCCACGCCATCCTTGGCTGGAATCGACAGATCGGTACCGGATCAGCTCAGTACCGACTTCGATCGATACCGGGACTGTGCTTTGCATCGTGGTCAAGAATACTTTGAATCCTCTGATTCTGAAGATTCTGACAATTCTGCTGGTACTAGAGGTTTTCTCCCAGAAGATCCCTCTTCTCCCCAACACAGAATGTCACCTCCAGAAGATATGTCATTTCAGGATTTTATCCATGATATAGCCAAAGGACTGTCAATCACGGTGGCTCCTGAAGAAGAGACTAGAGCAAAAGAATTGGAAATTCTCCAATATCATAAAGCTCCAAAGGAGGCAGCCACTTTGCCTATCCACGAAATTCTGCATAACTTAATGCTCAGGATGTGGGAAACACCTCTGACCACATCTCCTCATTCTAGGAGACTTGATACTATGTATCGAGTTCCACCATGTCCAGGATTTCAAAAGACTCAGCTGCCTCACCACCCAATGGTGGTGGAGTCAGCCATGCGTAGGATGAAAAGTGCAAAGAGGCATGCATCTAATCCCCCAGGTTGTGAATGCAGGACTCTGGATGCTTTTAGGCACCAAACCTTTCAGGCTTCCATGCTTTCGGCTAGGATCAGTTCTTATATACTATATATGGGAATGTTCCTAAAGGAGGTTACAGGAGACTTGGAGCTCATGAGCCCATTTCTCCCAGATGACAAGAGACAAGACTTTCTTGCTCTAGTTAAACATGCTCAGGATGTCTCCAAGTTTGTCAATCATGCAGCCTTTGACTGCTTTGAATGCATCAGCAGAACCTCTGCTATTACCATTGGCGCACGATGGATTGCCTGGCTTCAGGCTTCAGACTTGGAGACTTGGGTACAGGACAAGTTAGGCAACATCCCTTGCACGGGAGAGAACCTCTTTGGAAAGAACTAGCAGGAGAAGGCTAATGAGTTAGATGCTGACAATACTACTCTGGATAGATTGTCAAAATCTACAGCCACTCCAGCCAAGAGGAAGCCTTATAAAAAAAATCCTCTTTCAGCAAAAAGAGGAAATTTTATCCTTCCTATACCCAGCAGAGTCAGACTCGGGGTCAGGTTGCCCAAAAGGGACAAACTAGACAGCAAAAGAAGCCAAAAGGCCAGAGAGCCCAACCAGCTCCGCAGGTTCAGCCCCCTCAAGGGCTTTGACTCCTTCCTACAGAGCTTAGCCTTCCTGCCTCTGAGGGGTTCCCAACCCCCCAATATTCCAGGCAGGTTATGCCACTTTGCCAACAGATGGCATCAGATAACAGCAGAAGATTGGACTCTGTCCATTGTAGGAGAGGGGTACAAACTTAATTTTCACAGCATGCCCTCTCCTACAATTCTAAGGCAATTCAATTCTCAAACCTCCGCAGACAATCTGCTAGAACGCGAGGTCTCAACACTTCTTGCCCAAGGGGCAATAGAAGAGGTACCCATTCTTCAACGGGGTGCAGGGTTCTACTCCCCCTATTTTCTTATTCCATAGAAAACAGGAGGACACAGACCCATTCTAGACCTCAGAGAATTAAACAAATACCTGTTCCGAGAGAAGTTCAAAATGATTTCTCTAATAACGCTTCTGCCATACCTTCAAAGCCAGGATTGGCTTTGCTCTCTAGACTTAAAGGATGCATACACTCACATTCTGATCCATCCAGATCACAGGAAATTCTTATGATTCCTTTTCAAGGGAACACATTTCCAGTACAGGGTTCTTCCCTTTGGTCTGGCTTCAGCACCAAGGGTATTCACGAAATGCATGGCAGTAGTAGCTGCATTTCTGCGAACCCTGGAGATATTCATCTTCCCTTAGACGACTGGCTCATTCAAGCCCCTACAGTGGCAGAGGCCAGCACTGCACTGTCTCGCACAATGCTAATCCTCCAATACTTGGGATAGGTAATAAACTTCCCAAAATCCCAACTTGTTCCTTCCCAATGCCTGGAATTCATAGGGGCCTGTCTAGATACCAGACAGGCAAAGGCTTTCCTTCCACAGGCCTGGTGTCTTTGCATAATGCAACTAGCGTCTCAAGCAGCAGGGAAATCCTCCCTAACTGCTCGGGAGCTGCTGCAGTTGCTGGGACATATGGCATCCACAGTTCATGTAGTCCCATATGCTCACCTCCACATGTGAGCAGCTCAGTGGACCCTATCCACACAGTGAACACAGGCCACAGGACATTTATCAGACAAGATAGTAAACTCTCATCGACTAATTTTGTCCCTCCAATGGTGGCAATCACTAGAAAATCTGACAGTGGGTTCTCTTTTCCATCAACCCCTCTGAGGCCACTCTAACAGATGCATCACAGGTGGGTTGGGGAGCACACCTGAATCATCTCTCTACCCAGGGCACCTGGAATCCACAGGAGGCTGGTCTACACATAAACCTCCTGGAACTCAGAGCAACCTACTTAGCTCTTCGAGTATTCCACGCCCAGCTCACCTACAAGACATTCCTAGTCCAGACGGACAATCAAGTAGCCATGTTCTATGTGAACATGCAGGGCGGGACAGGCTCTTTGTCGTTATGCAACGAAGCTTTATGACTGTGGGCCTTCGCCAGAGAGTATCAAATTCACCTTCTAGTGAACATAAGAACATAAGATATGCCATACTGGGTCAGACCAAGGTCCATCAAGCCCAGTATCCTGTTTCCAACAGTAGCCAATCTAGGTCATACGTACCTAGCAGTATCCCCAAAAGACAAAGGCTCCACAATGCTTGTATTGGGTCAAGCATTGATATCCTGGGTCCCTTTTTAATAATGGTTTATGGACCTTTCCTCCAGGAACTTGTCCAAACCTTTTTTAAACCCAGCTACACTAACAGCTCTTACTACATCCTCCGGTAACAAATTCCAGAGTTTGATTACACGTTGAGTGAAAAAATATTTTCTCTTATTTGTCTTAAATAGTTTACCCTGTAGCTTCATTGCATGTCCCCTAGTCTTTCTATATTCTGATAGCGTAAACAATTGATCTACGTTTACTCGTTCCACTACATTCATTAATTTATAGACCTCTATCATATCTCCCCTCAGCCGTCTCTTTTCCAGGTTGAAGAGCCCTAACCTTTGTAGCCTCTCTTCATAGGAGTAACCTTCCATCCCCTTTACCATTTTGGTGGCTCTTCTCTGTACCTTTTCTAATAACGCTATATCCTTTTTAAGATACGGCGACCAGAATTGCGCAGAATATTCAAGGTGCGGTCGTACCATGGAACGATACAGAGGCATTATAATATCCTTTGTTTTATTTTCCATTCCTTTCCTTATGATACCTAGCATTCTATTTGCTTTCTTGGCTGCCGCTGCACACTGGGCGGAGGGTTTTAACATGTTATCCACGATGACTCCTAAATCTTTTTCCTGGGTGGTGGTTCCCAATGTGGAACCTTGCATCGTGTAACCATAGTGTGGGTTGTTCTTTCCTAGGTGCATAACTTTGCACTTGTCCACATTAAATTTCATCTGCCATTTGGATGCCCAGTCTTCCAATTTATCCAGATTCTCCTGCAGTTTTCCACAGTCCTCTTGGGTTTTAACAACTTTAAATAGTTTTGTGTCGTCTTCAAATTTGATAACCTCACTTGTTATTCCCTTTTCCAGGTCATTTATGAATATTTCAAAAAGTAGCAGACCCGGTACAGATCCCTGGGGTACTCCACTATTCACCATTTATCCCTACCCTCTGCTTTCTATCTTTTAACCAGTTCCCGGTCCACAATAGTACATTGCCTCCTATCCCATGACTTTTTAGTTTTGCCAAGAGTCTCTGATGAGGGACGTTGTCAAATGCTTTCTGAAAGTCTAGATACACTATATCAACCGACTCACCTTTGTCTACCTGTTTATTCACACCTTCAAAAAAACATATCAGATTAGTAAGACAAGATCTTCCTTGTCTAAAGCCATGTTGGCTGTCTCCCATTAGGCCATAACTATCTACGTGCTGTGTAATTTTGTTCTTTATGATGGTTTCTACCATTTTCCCTGGTACTGACGTCAGGCTCACCGGTCTGTAATTTCCAGGATCACCCCTGGAACCCTTTTTAAAAATTGTTGTTACATTGGCGATCCTCCAATCTTCAGGTATTACAGATGATTGTAATGAAAGTTCACAGATTACTAATAGCAGGTCTGCAATCTCATATTTCAGTTCTTTCAACACTCTTGGATGTATACCATCCGGTCCAGGTGATTTGCTACTATTCAGTTTATCAAATAGTTGTAATACATCTTCCCGGTGTAGCGATATTTCTCTCAATTCCTCTGCAGTATCAACTTTAAATACCACTTCAGTCTTGGGTAACATCCCTACATCTTCCTCAGTAAAAACCGAAGCAAAGAATTCATTCAGTCTCTCCGCTATAGCCTTGTCTCCTTTTACTGCCCCTTTTACCCCTCTATCATCTAACGGTCCCAATTGACTCTCACAGGCCTTTTGCTACGAATGTACTTGAAAAAGTCTTTGTTTCGTGTTTTTGCTTCCGTAGCAAGTTCCTTCTCAAATGCTCGCTTTGCCTGCCTTATCAATGCTTTGCATTTAACTTGCCAGTGCTTGTGCTGTTTCCAGTTTTCTTCGTTTGGGTCTTTTTTCCATTTCCTGAAAGATGCTTTTTTGGCAGCAACAGCCTCTCTGACCTCACCTTTAAACCATGCTGGCAGTTTTTTGGACTTTCTTCCACTCTTCTTAATGTGTGGAATACAGCTGGTCTGGGCTTCCAGGATAGTATTTTTAAACAACACCCAAGCTTGATGTAAGTCTTTAACCTTGGTAACTGCTCCTTTTAGTTTTTTCTTAACTATATTCCTCGTTTTATCATAGTCTCCCTTTCGAAAGTTAAAAGGTAGTACTGTGGATTTCTTTACTATCCCTCCTCCACTAATTAAATCAAACACGATCATGCTATGATCACTATTGCCAAGTGGTCCCCACACCCTTATTTCTTGCACCAGATCTGGTGTTCCACTAAGGACTAGGTCCAGTATGGCTTCCCCTCTGGTCGGTTCATGAACTAGCTGCTCCAAGAAGCAGTCATTTATTTCATCTAGAAACTATCTCCCTAGCATGTCCTGCCGTGACACTGACCCAGTCAATACTGGGGTAATTGAAACCACCCATTATTACTACTCTGCTGTAACTTTTGTTAGCTTCCTTGATCTCCTTAAGCATTTCATCATCCATTTGTTCATTCTGGCCAGGCGGTCGATAGTACACCCCCACTGCCATCACCTTCCCCTTCATACATGGAATTTCAATCCATAGAGATTCTACAGCAAATTTTGTTTCCTGCAAAACTTTAATCCTTTCTGACTCCTTAACATAGAGTGCCCTCCTTAACATAGAGTGCAACCCCTCCTCCAATTTGATCAGTTCTATCATTACGATATAGTTTGTATCCAGGTATCACAGTGTCCCACTGGTTATCCTCCTTCCACCATGTCTCTGAGATTGCAATCATATCTAACCTCTCATTTAGTGCTATATATTCTAACTCTCCCATCTTATTGTTTAGACTTCTAGCATTTGCATACAAGCATTTCAGAGACTGTATTTTATTAATATTAATCTGGCTATTGGTAGGCATGGGTAATTTTGAATCTTTACGCTCTGTCTGCACCATACTCAAGGGCATTTGGGCTACTTTACTCTTTTTTGGAACCTCACTGCTTTCGGTAGTATCCTTCAGGTATATCTTCCAGATATTCACAACCTTTGGGCAGACAAACTCAGTCGAGTACTGCTGCCTCACGAGTGTTCTCTCCACCTAGACCAGGTGGCACAGATATTTCATCTCTGGGGCACTCCAGACTTAGACCTCTTTGCAAGTCCACTGAATGCCAAACTTCCCCGGTTCTGTTCCAGAATTCCGGCTCACAATTGTCAAGCAAGGGATGCCTTCCTCCTTCACTGGGGTCAGGACTTCCTTAATGCCTTCCCACCCATTCCCCTCATCCCCAAAAAACTCTAAGCTTCAGAGAGACAGGGGTCGCATGATTCTCACAGCGCCACAATGGCCACGCCAGGCGTGGTATCCCCTGCTTCTACATCTCTCTCAAGCTGCACCTCTGGAGTTGGGCCATGCTCCAGATCGCCTTTCCCAAGAGGACGGGACACTATGGCACCCGAGTCCCCAGTCCCTGCATCTCACGGCCTGGTTGCTGAAGGCTTAGACCTCCAGGATTTCAACCTGTGCCAACAGGTAAAGGATATCCTTCAGGCTTTTAGAAAATTTTCCACAAGATCATCTTATGCACCTATACTGGCAAATCCTCATTTGCTACCAATACAAAGCAGAATCCTATACAAAACACTAACAATACAAAGCAGAATCCTATACAAAACACTAACAACCACCTTCAAGGCTCTAAACAATATGGTCCCACCGACCCTAAAAAATCTCATATCTAAAGAATCAACCAATAATCTACATAGAAAAGACCAAACAAACAAATTAAGGACCCCCAAAAGAATACATAAAAGCTAAAAAAACAACAAAAAAGCATTTTCCCATGTGGCCCCCATTATCTGGAATGACCTCCCAGAGGAAATCAGATCAAAGAGATCCGTAAGAGTCCAAAAACACATCTGTTTAAGGCACACTACGGGCTATCAACAAACTCCCTCTCCCAACAAGAAAATGGATAATAACACTGTTTGACTGAGTGACACAAAATTGACATGATCCAACACCTTGCACTCCTAAGATTTTACACTAGTTTAGAAATTTATAATATATTTTTACGTCTTATGTAATGCACTCATACCCCAATTGTATATAGTTACCAAAATGTTATTTGTTTTTGCACAATTTTCCTTTGTTTTAAGATGTTCCTTGTAAATGATTACTGACTGTTTTGTTGTATAATAGTTACATTGTTTCAGACGTTCATTGTAAAACAGACATCAGCCTGTTATATTGTTGTTAAATGTAAACCGCACCTGATCTCTGGAAGGTGCGGTATATAAGCGACTATTAATTAAATTAAATTATGCCTTCAAGTGGAAACGTTTTACTATATGGTGATCAAAGAAGGGATTAAACCCCCTTGTCATACCTTTAGAATCGATACTGGAGTATCTTCTTCATTTATCAAATTCTGGTCTAAAGATCAATTCGGTAGGAGTCCATCTTAGTACGATTGCAGCTTCTTATAAAGCCTCTGAATGGACAACCAATTTCTTCTCATCCACTCATATCCAGATTTATGAGAGGTCTTCTGTTAACCAAACCTCCCATTAAGCCACCACCGGTGGCATGGGATCTAAATCTAGTTCTCGGGCAGCTCCTGAAGCCGCCTTTTGAGCCTTTAGCCACTACAACCCTTAGGCTTTTGACCTGGAAGGTCATCTTCCTAATTGCAATCACCTCTGCACATCGCATTAGTGAACTGAAAGCTTTAGTGGCTGATCCTCCTTATACTAGGTTTCATCATAAGGTTGTTCTTAGAACTCATCCACACTTTATGCCAAAGGTGGTTTCGCCTTTTCATTTGAATCAATCAATTTATCTTCCTGTATTTTTTCCGAGGCCTCATGCCTCTAATGCAGAAAGAAATCTTCACACTTTGGATTGTAAAAGAGCCTGAGCCTTAGCCTTTTACCTACAGAGAACACAGCAACTTAGAAAGTCCTCACAAATTTTTATAGCTTTTGACTCTAGTCATTTGGGACTTCCATTCTCCAAAAGAACTTTATCTAAATGGACCGCCCAACGCATATCCTTTGCTTATGAGAGTAAAGGTCTTCCTCTTCTGGGCCATGTCACAGCTCATATCGTGAGAATCATGGCAACTTCCATGGCTAATCTCTGTCTATCGATGACATTTGTCGAGCAGCCACCTGGGCTTTGTACACACCTTCACAGCCCACTACTGCCTGGATAAATCCTCAAAATCGGGATGCTTTCTTTGGCCAAACTGTTCTCCAAAATCTCTTTCAGACCTAATTCAACTCCTACCCACCAACCCTGGTGGAATGCCTGAGATCCATGGGAGGAAGGATGCCTACCTTTCTAAGGTGGCACCTTCCTGGGGCTAGCTCCCTGACATCTTCAGCTAGGGAGTCCCCATATGTGAAGACTACATTCCTGCTTGTTCCTGGAGATAGCGTAGTTACTCACCTGTAACAGGTGATCTCCGGGAACAGCAGGAATTTAGTCTTCACAACCCATCCACCTCCCCTAGGAGTTGTCTCTCTATCTCTTTGTCTCTTTCCTCTCTCTCTCTAACCTTTCATTCAACTACAAACTTAACTGAAGAGGGACAGTTGGAAAGGCGGGAAGGCAGCGCGCATATGCTGAGGGATGCTCCCAAAAGCGTTCCTATTGGACGCTGGGGAGCGTTCCCGCGCAGGCTCCGTTGGTACTGACGATACCCATATGAAGACTAAATTCCTGCTGTTCCCGAAGATCACCTGTTACAGGTGAGTAACTACGCTTTCCTGGTGTATCGATATTTCTTTCAATTCTTCCGCAGTATCACCTTTAAATACCACTTCAGTCATGGGTAACATACATCTTCCTCAGTAAAGACCGAAGCAAAGAATTCATTCAGTCTCTCCGCTATAGCCTCGTCCCCTCTTACTGGCCCCTTTTACCCCTCTATCATATAATGGTCCAACTGACTCTCTCACAGGTTTTTTGCTACGAATGTACTTGAAAAAGTCTTTATTACGCGTTTTTGCTTCCACAACAGGTTTCTTCTCAAATTCTCTCTTTGCCTGCTTTATCAATGCCTTGCATTTAACTTGCCAGTGCTTGTGCTATTTCCAGTTTTCATCATGCCGCTCTTTTTTTCATTTCCTGAAAGATGCTTTTTGGCAACAGCCTCTCTGACCTCACCTTTAAACCATGTTGGCAGTGTTTGGATTTCCTTCCACTTTTCTTAAAGCGTGGAATACAGCAGGTCTGGGTTTCCGCGAGCCACGAGGGTTTGCCCGCTCCACCAGGGCCATCCCCTCTCAGTTGCCTGACTCCTCCCAGCCCGGAAGTTGAGCGACCGCGGGAACGCGGCCGCGAGCCACGAGGGTTTGCCTGCTCCACCAGGGCCATCCCCTCTCAGTTTGTTGCCTGACTCCTCCCAGCCCGGAAGTTGAGCGATCGCGAGCCACGAGGGTTTGCCCGCTCCACCAGGGCCATCCCCTCTCAGTTTGTTGCCTGACTCCTCCCAGCCCGGAAGTTGAGCGACCGCGGGAACGCGGCCGCGAGCCACGAGGTATACTGCTCCAGCCTCATAAATTCAGAGCGCCTGCGGCAAAGAAGTTACTGTCCTTAATGCTTACCTACTGCTTGTCCTGTGCATTATTTGCTTGTCTGTGTCTCTGCAGGGTTTGCCCGCTCCACCAGGGCCATCCCCTCTCAGTTTGTTGCCTGACTCCTCCCAGCCCGGAAGTTGAGCGACCGCGAGCTATGAGGTATACTGCTCCAGCCTCATAAATTCAGAGTGCCTGCGGCGCTTGTCGCTGCGGCGCGCGCCGGAGGAGCGCACCTAAGGAGCACGACGTGCTCCTTAGGGGCGCTCCTTGGGGCCGCTCCGGCAGCGGAGGCCACATCATTAAATTTAATCTGTTTTCCCTTCTAGTCTTGGCACTTTTCACTTCCGCGTCTCCTGGGACGGATCACTGGTCTCCCCTGCTCTCTTCGTCTGACAGGATTTCACACACATTGCCTGAGGTACGTCTTTCCTTCGGCACCTTTGCTTCCCCCACCTTTGCTCCCTCCACCTCACCTCTCTATTGCCTTATGGCTTCGATCCCCGTCTGGTGGGGCAGACGTCCAGACAAACCTTTCCCCCCTCGCTCTCGTTGTTCTGCTAACCTTCGTCCCTGCGTACCTCTAATGCCCCCTTCTCCTCCTGCTCCAGCCTCCTCTATTTTCTCCACCCATCCCAATGCCTTCTCTTTTAGGCTCGGCCTCCTGAACTGTCGCTCCTTGAGATCAAAAACCCTGCTTGTACAGGATCTCATCCTCCAGCTGTCTCTCGATGTCTTCCTCCTCACCGAAACTTGGCTGAAGGAGGGAGAGGATGCTCTCCTTGCCCGTTGCCTTCCTGCTGGTTTCTCTGCCGCTTCTGTCTCCCGCCCAGGCCGCTCAGGCGGTGGTGTGGCTGCCATACTGCACCCATCCCTCTCCTTCACCCAGGTTTCCTCCCCTCTTCTACACTACCCGGAATCCCTTCTGCTTCACTTGCATACTTCACCCTCTATCTACATTCTTCTTGTTTACTCTCCTCCAGCGCTCCGTTCCGATTTATGGGAATCCATTCTTTTAACTGTTTCTGATCTTTCCCTTGCTTTCCCACACCTACTCATAGCTGGAGATTTCAATATCCGCCTAGATTCCCCTGTTTCCTCCAGAGATCACGCCTTCATCTCCTTCCTGCAGGACTTATCTTTATCACAACATATTCCCTTTCCCACTCATCTTGCCGGTCATACTTTAGACCTACTCCTTACCTCCTCCTCTCTTCCTCTCACACTCCATGATCTCTGCTCATGGCCATTGCCTTGGTCCGATCATTATTGTCTCTCTGCCTCCTGTGCCTTTCCCGGGGCCTCATCCCCCCCCCTTCCCACCTAAGTCCCCTCCCCTTCGTTACTCGCGTCTTATAACTCCACTCACTCTCCAGCAATTCCCTCCTGCTACTCAACTACTGCCTACCGACTTTACTTCCCTCTCCCCCAGCTCTCAAGCCTCCCTTTGGTCATCTACCCTCTCTGCCACCCTTGACCATCTTGCTCCCTTGCATCCCCGTCCACCACATCATCGTCCGGCGCATCCCTGGTACCACAGTGGATTGCGTCTCCTTCGCACCCATCTTCGTAAGGCAGAGCGATCATGGCGCAAGGCTCCCTCCCCAACCTCTCTTGCTCTTTTCAAAGTGAACTCATCATACTATCGGTCACAGGTTCATTTAGCCAAACGTTCATACTTCTCGAATTCCATTGCTAGTGCCCCAAACCAGACTCGACACCTTTATGCTACCCTCAAATCCCTCTCCTCTATACATACCACAACTCCCGCTACTACATCCCAACCCTCTCCTCCTCCCTCCCATCTGGCATCCTTTTTCAATGACAAAATCTCAACCTTGCGAGCTTCTTTACCTCACTGTCCCGCTCCTGTCCACTCACCCCCCCCTGCTGCATCGCCTCCCCCCACCTTTCACCTTTCTCATACCTGGGCTTCTTTCTCTTTGCCTACCACCTCAGAATTGCATCATCTTATCTCCTCCTCCAGGAAAACTACCTGTTCTCTTGACCCTATTCCTTCCTCCTGGTTACTAACTCCCTCCCTTTCACTTCTCCCCTATATTCTCTCTATTTTTCACTCCAGTCTTTCCACTGGGACCTTTCCCCGTCCCTGGAAACACGCCCTAATACGTCCCATCCTAAAAAACCCTCCTTGGATCCTCTGGTCCCCGCACATTATCGCCCAGTCTCCAATCTCCCTTTCCTCTCTAAGCTTCTTGAAAAACTAGTCTTTGCACAGCTTACTCACCACCTTGACTCCATCCACTTTCTTCACCCCCGACAGTCAGGATTTCGTACCGGTCACAGTGTAGAAACCACCTTACTTGCCTTCACCAACGCACTGCACGTTGCCCATGAGCACGGGGATATCTCAGTAGCTATAGCACTCGATCTATCTGCTGCATTTGACTTAGTGGACCACTCCCTTCTTCTTCTTCGCTTACGGGAAGCAGGTCTTTGTAGTGTTGTTTACCGCTGGTTTCACTCTTTTCTTTCCTCCCGGTCTTGCACTGTTCTCTCCTCTTCCCCTTCAACCCCCTCCTCTGACCCATTTCCGCTCACCTGTGGTGTTCCCCAAGGTTCAGTCTTAGCACCTCTGCTTTTTAACCTTTTCCTGGCCCCCCTTGCTCTGTTAATTCAGCAATCCGGAATATCGGCATTCTACTATGCCGATGACATCATCCTCCTTCACCACACTTCCCCCTCCTGTCCAGATCTCTCCCCATTGAACTCCTGCCTCACCACAGTAGCCTCCTGGTTGACACAAAACTGCCTTCACCTTAATCTCACCAAAACTATCGCAATTTGGTTCTCTTACGGTAATCCACCTCCCTCACTAGCGCCTTCTTTCTCCGGCACCCCCGTTCCCCTAGTCTCTACCTTTCGGTATCTTGGAGTCCACTTCGACTCAGATCTCTCTTTTAAAGCCCACGTCTCTCACCTTACTAAAACTTCCTTCTTTTTCCTCCGCCAAATTCGAGCAATACGTCCTTTCCTTTCCCCAGCAGCCCTTACTACTTTACTTCTGTCACTGGTCATGTCACGGGTGGATTTCTCTAACTCGGTTCTCATAGGCCTCTCCAAATCCCAGCCTTCCCGCCTCCAGAGGATCCAAAATACCGCTGCCTGTCTTCTTACTTACTCCTCTCCCCGGGACCACATCACACCTCTACACCTTCACCTCCACTGGCTACCTGTTCCCTTCCGCTCTCAATACAAATTGCTCTCCCTAGTGCACAACATCCTCCACACCAATACTCCACAGTACCTAGCTGACCTCATATCTTTTCACTCCCCCAGGCATACACCCCGCTCCTTCCATCTCAATCGCCTCACTCTCCCTTCACTCTCCCTTGCCCATCTACAATTTACACGATCCTCTGCTTTCTTTTTCATAGGACCTGCCTTGTGGAATTCACTTCCCTCATCCCTCCGTCTTGAACCTAATCATAGCACCTTCAAGAAAGACCTAAAAACTCACCTCTTCTCTACAGCATTCGGTCTTCCCTCCCCCTTGTGTGACTTGTCCTAGATCTTATCCCTTCTGTATGCATCCTCTTCCTGTCTTGTCCTGTTTTTTCTTTCTCTGTTTCTTTTCTCTTGAAACCATTGTAATTTCTTTTCCATTTCTTTGGCCTTGAGCCGCCCTCTTTAATTTTGTATCTTGTACACCGCTTTGCTTGTTTCAGAAAGGCGGTTTATCAAATAAAACTACCATACCATACCATAGTATGTAATGTTCCTAGTTCTTAAAGTTCAATGTACCAGTTCTGTTTGTTATAATGTAAACCGCTGCTGATCCTTGGAAGCAGCGGTATATAAAAGCTGTCCAAATAAATAAATAAATAAAATAGTATTTTTAAACACCCCCCAAGCTTTAACCTTTGCAACTGCTCCTTTTAGTTTTTTCTTATCTATTTTCCTCATTTTATCATAGTCTCCCTTTTGAAAGTTAAAAGGTAGTACTGTGGATTTCCTTAACATCCCTCCTCCATTAATTAAATTAAATACGTTCATGCTTTGATCACTATTGCCAAGTGGCCCCAAACACCTGTATCTCTTGCACCAGATCTGGTGTTCCACTAAGGACTAAGTCCAAAATGGCTTCCCCTCTGGTCAGTTCATGAACCAGCTGCTCCAAGAAGCAGTCATTTATTTCATCTAGAAACTTTATCTCCCTAGCATGTCCTGCCGTGACACTGACCCAGTCAGTACCGGGGTAATTGAAATCACCCATTATTACTGTTTTGTAACTTTTGTTAGCTTCCCTTATTTCTTTGAGCATTTCATCATCCATTTGCTCATTCTACCAAGGCGGTTGACAGTACAACCCCACTGCCATCGCCTTCCCCTTTTTACATGGAATTTCAATCCATAGAGATTCTACAGCGAATTTTGATTCCTGCAAAACTTTAATCTTTTGTGACTCAATGCCCTTTCTAACAGAGCGCAACCCCTCCACCAATTTGATTAGGTCTATCATTACAATATAGTTTGTACCCAGTTATCACAGTGTCCCACTAGTTGTACTCCTTCCACCATGTCTCTGAGATACCAATCATATCTAACTTCTCATTTAGTGCTATATATTCTAACTCTCCCATCTTATTTTTTAGCCTTCTAGCATTTGCATACAAGCATTTTAGAGACTGTATTTTATTCATGTTAATCTGGTTATTGGTAGGCAGGGGTAACTTGGAATCTTTAAGCTCTGTCTCCATACCACTGAAAGGCATTTGGGGCTACCTTTGTCTTTATTGGAACCTCTCTGCTGATGTGCCCTAACTTCATTTTTTTGGTAGTGTTCCGAACCATGCGCTCTTGGGCGACTGTCGGCTCTCCCTAATTATCTAGTTTAAAACCTGCTCTATCTCCTTTTTAAAGGTTAATGCCAGCAACCTGGTTCCATCCCGGTTAAGGTGAAGCCCATCCCTTTGGAAGAGCCCCTCCTTTCCCCAGATTGTTCCCCAGTTCCTAACAAATCCAAAATCCTCACCTTTGCATCATTGTCTCATCCACACATTGGGATTCCAGAGCGTTGCCTGCCTTTTGGGTCCTGCGCGTGGAACGGGAAGCATTTCAGAGAATGCTACCCTGGATTTCAACTTTCTACCTAAAAGCCTAAATTTAGCCTCCAGAACCTCCCTACCACATTTTCCTATGTCATTGGTATCGCCATGTACCAAGACAGCAGACTCCTCCCCAGCACCATCTAAGACTTTGTCTAGGTGGCGCGTGAGGTCCGCTACGTTCACACCAGGCAGGCATGTTACCAGGTGATCCTCACGTCCACCAACCATCCAGCTATCTACATGCCTAATGATCAAATCACCAACTATATGGCTGTCCTAACCCTTCCCTAATGGCACATGGCCCTACAGAAACTTCCTCGGTGCGAGAGGGTTTTACATCACCTGGAGGACAGGTCCTAGCTATAGGATCACTTCCTGCTACACTTGGGTGATGCTTTCCTGTTACGTGACTTCTCTCCTCCATGGCAACAGGGATGCTGCCAGACTGGAGGTGGGACTTCAGGACTATATCCCTGTAGGTCTCGTCTATGTATCTCTTTGTCTTCCTCATGCCTTCTGCTCCTCTTGCCTCCAGAGATACGACTTGTTCCCTGAGAGCAAAGAGCTCCTTGCACCTTGTGCACACGTAAGACCCCTCACCAAATGGGAGAAAATCATAGAAACATAGAAATATGATAGAAAAAGACCACATGGCCTATCTAGTCAATGCAATGCAAAAGACTGGAAAGTCCCCATCTCGTTGCTGGACTGATATGCTAGTGAAAGGAGGAAGTGTAAAAGCGGTATTGTCAGACTAAAGGGTGAAGGGAAAGAATATGTAGAAGCTGATGAGGAAAAAGCAGAATTGCATAACAAAAATATTTCTTTTCTGTGTTCACATGAAGGTCCAGGAACAGGACCTCAGAAAACATCCACAAATAGGAACTGAAGTGAAGGGAATCTTGAATGATTTTAAGACGACTGTTTGTGAGGACCTAGCTAAACTAAAAGTAGAAAAAGCAATGGGACCAGATAAGATACATCCGAAAGAACTGAAGGAACTTAGTGAAGTTCTAGTGACTGCACTGTCTGACCTTTTTAATGCTTCTTCAGCGTATGGCATGGTCCCAGAGGATTGGAGAAAGGTGCATGGGGTACCTTTACACAAAAGCAGAACTAAGGATGAGGTTGGGAATTACAGGAGGGATGATCTGATCTTAGTGGTAATTAAAGTAATGGAAAGGCTGCTAAAACAGAGGTTTCTGGCATCCAATGCATTGCAAGATTCAAGGCAGCATAGTTTTATGAGAGGCAGGTCTTGTCAGATAAATCTGATTAATTTCTTTGACTGGGTGACTAGACAGTTGGACTGATGGAGAGCTCTAGATATGGTATACTTAGATTTCAGTAAAACCTTTGATACTATTCCACACAGGCGACTTATAAATAAGTTTAGCACCCTAGGAATGGACCCTGAAGAAACTGACTGGGTTAGAAATTGGCTGAGTGGGAGGCAACAAAGAGTACAGATAAATGGCACTCACTCTGAAGAGAAGGGTGTAACCAGTGGTGTACTACAGAGATCTGTCTTTGGTCCGATTCTTAACATTTTTGTAAGTGATTTTGCAGAAGGGCTATTGAGTAAGGTTTGCCTGTTTGCAAATGATACCAAAATCTGCAATAGAATAGATACCCAGGAATGTGTAGATAACATGAGGAGGGATCTAGTGAAGCTTGTAGCATGGTCAAGAATTTGGCAGCTGAAATTTAACGTTAAAAAAATGCAGTCACCTATTTGGGGGTAAAGTGCTTCTGTCCACGAAAGTGAGATCTAGGGGTAATTGTTTCTGATGATCTTAAGGTGGCTAAACAGGTAGGAAAGGTTGTCAGTGGGCTTCACCATCAAGCATATGGGGACAGACTTAAAGATCTCAATATGTATAATTTGGAAGAAAGACGGGAGAGGGGAGATATGATAGAGATGTTTAAATACCTCCATGGCATAAATGCACAGGTGGAGAGCCTCTTTCAGTTGAAAGAAAAAACTCTGCAATGAGGGGGCATAGGATGAAGGTAAAAGGAGACAGACTCTGGAGTAATTTGCAGAAATATTTCTTTACAGAAAGAGTGTGAGATGCATTGAATAGTCTCCCAGTGGAGGTAGTAGAGACAAAAACTGTAATCAGAATTCAAGAAAGCATGGGACAAACACAGGAGATCGCTAAAGGAAAAAAAGGGACTGTAGAGTTTAGTGGTTCGCATGGAAGGGCAGAATGTACAGGCTATATCGTCTTTATCATGTTTCTGTGTTTCTTAACATTATCTGTTAAGTAAAATGCCACCTTTCATATCATCTTGCTAGACCAGCCCAGACAAGTGGAACATACAAAAGCTGCAACACCACAGGGTAAGGAAGACGACACTGCAACTTTCGAGACATGAGCAAAGGCCATGTCCACAGGAGCATGGACATCTAAGCGGTACTGCTTGACAAAAGTGGAAAGTAGATGTCTACCTTGCCACCTGACATGTCTGTCTGAGGGGACAACTGAGCTGCGCTCTGCCCATGAGGAATGTGTACACAAACCCTCTAGAACAAGCCAGTTCTGCAACAGATACACTAAGGCAATGGCCTCCTTGATCCAGCGCCCAAGGGTAGACTTGGCAGCTGCATTGCCTTTATGCAGTTCCACAAATAGCAAAACTAGACTGTCTGACTTGCAAAAGGAGTTAGTAACTTTATTATATTAGGGAAGCACTCTCTGGACATCCACCAAGCGAAGGTTCTTGTCCTTCCCATAATACTATTCCTCAGTAAAGGAGGTAGACTGCTTGATTAACATGAAAGGACGATACTTTGGGTAAGAAGGAAGGGATGGGCCAAATGTACACAGCCTTCTCAGAGTATGACAAGCATGGGTCCCTAAATGATAACTGCTGCAGCTCAGCGATACGTCTCACAGAGTAGATTGTAACCAAGACTACTATCTTAAAACTCAGATCTTTAAGTGTGGCTCGCTTCAAGAGCTCAGATATCAGGGGACTAGAACACCATCAAAGGTAGATCCCTTGAGGTAACAACTGAACGCAGATGCCGTATCTGCTGAAGGAAGTGAGACACATTTGGCTACGAAGCTATAGACCGCCCTGCCACCATCCCCCTGAAGCAATGCAAGGCTGCCACCTGAATCTTCAGGGAACTAAAGGAAAGGCCCTTATCCAGTCATCCTGAAAAGACAAAGTCTGCTGTATTAGGATCAACCTGACGCTCATGGCACCAAAGGGCACATAGGCAAAGTTGTGGAACCTCTCCTTGGCTTGAGCATAGAAACCACAGCATGAGCCCTTATGTGCCAAACACTGCCTCGCAAGAGCATGTCGTAAGCGAGAAAGGAACCGGTCATCTAGAAGGTCTGGTCCTTGCCTCAACAGCCTCTAGGTAGGGGAGAGGGGGGACTTACAGAAGAGGTCACATCAGGTCCCCAAACCACATATCTGTGACCAATCTGGTGCCATCAGAGCAACCCAGCCCAGATGTCACTTTATGTGGTGAAGCACATGCCCTGTGAGCATCCACAGAGGAAACACATACAGCAGACACTGCTTTGGCTGAGACTGAACTAGGGTGTTGACAGCCTCTGAGAATGCCTCCCTGCAACAACTGAACAATCTGCATGCTTTTGCATTGGGTCAGATTGCCATCAGATCTATCTCTCAGGACAACCCCAATGGCACAGAATCTACCAAAATGCCAACTGACTCTGTTCCCACTCCTTGGGATCAAGGGAGTGGTGACTGAGGAAGTCCTCCTCTATATTGTCAACTCCTGCAATGTGTTGTGCCAAAAGAACCATGAGATTCCTTTTCATCCAGGAGAACAGAAGGGTCATCTCCAGGGCCACTCCAGCACTCTTCGTGTCTCCTTGCTGGTTGATATGTCTTTTTTGTAAATTGCTTCGCTGCTATAGGTTAAAGGTGGCATATCAAATAATAAACCAAACCATAGACCACTGTCCGAGAATACCCAAACCACTCTGCCCCAGATTAGGGATCGGAAGTATAAAAACAGCCAAATCAAATGGCCCCTGCCTCAAGGCGGTTGATGCAGCATGGCAACTCCCAGCTACTCCAACATCCCTGAGCCGTTTGGCTCTCGCAATAGGCTGGCATCCGTCACCAGGAGCATTCACACATGCTCATCCAATGGCATGCTCTTCCTCAGATACTGGTTGCCTCTACCAATGCAGGTTGGACACCACTGCTGGCTAGAGGGGAAGCTTGGCCTTGAAATCCTGAGAGCTCGGAAACCAATGAGACAGCACGGATCTCTGCAGCGGTCTCATATGAGCTCGTGCCCAAGGTACCATTTTGTCTAATGCTGCTATCAAGTGAAGCTGCAGATAATTTGTTGATTCCCTTTCATTTTAAGTTTGCCCCAAGTTTTATTACCTTGTTTTCATATATTGTGTTCCATCTTATTGTAAACTGCTTTGACCATAAGAGAAAGCGGTATGAAAAAAGCTGTTAAATAAGTAAATAAATAATCCTAAACTCTAGGAGTCTACAGAGTTCAGAAGGTTGCAAGTTGAGAACAATTTTTTCATCCTCACCTCAGAACGCAGACCCTGTCCACCAGAGGGTCAAACCATGCTCCCAAGTATTGCAGCAATGCGGGAAGGCTCCAAATGATTCTTCCCACAATTCCCCTGAGTTCCTTTCCCCCCGCTTCTTCTGTTTTCCCCCCGGATTTTGCATCGCTTTCACCCAATAGCCAAGCCTCCCTCTGGAACTCCCTCCTTTCAGAAGCTCTGGACCAGTTGGCACCGCAGTGCCCCTGTCATCGCCTATCCACCTCTGGTCACTCTCCCTGGTTTCACCCAGCGTTGCGGCTGCAACGGACCCAACTCCGCCAGGTGCAACGCCGTTGGTCCCGTCATCACTCTCCTGAACTATATATCCGCTTTAAGCAGCTCTATGCTGATTATCGTTCGGCTGTTCAATCAGCCAAACGGGCTTATTATACAGCTGAGATTTCGGAAGCGGCGAATTCTTCTCGCCAGCTCTTCACTATCCTGCGGAAACTCTCATCCACTAGCTCTCACAGCACCTCGACTATAGGGGCCCCTGACTCTCATTCCCTGGCTACTTTCTTTTCAGACAGACAAAGTCCTTACCTTACGTGCCTCCTTTTCCACTCCTCCTCCACCTCCATCCTCACCACCTGCTTCCACCTGCAGTTTGTCCGCTATTGATCACTCACCCCCGCCTTCTTCCCCCGTGTCCAATCGAGCTCTTGCTCATACCTGGTCCTCCTTCCATCCGGTGCTTCCTGCTGAAATTCTTTCAATACTGTCTACTTCTCGAAAGACCACATGTGCTCTAGACCCAATTCCCTCCCGCTGGCTGTCAGAGCCCTCGCTACAGCTGATCCCGATTATCACTTCCATTATCAACTCTAGTTTATCCTCCGGCCTGTTCCCCTCCCCGTGGAAGTCAGCCATTGTTCATCCTCTCCTAAAACAACCATCCCTTGACCCATCTGTCCCTGCACACTGGCGTCCTGTCTCAAATCTCCCCTTCTTAGCTAAGCTTCTGGAACGTTTTGTCTTTAATCAATTGTCCTCTCACGTTGAATCCACCAACACACTTCACCCCCGGCAAGCTGGCTTTCGGCAGGGACACAGCACTGAGACTGTCCTTCTAGCGGTTCTGAATGAACTTCACGTTGCACATGACCGTGGTGATGTTACTTTGTTGGTTTCCCTTGATCTGTCTGCCGCGTTTGATTTAATCGATCACACCCTTCTTCTCACTCGTCTTGCGGAGGTAGGGCTTCACGGTACAGTTCTTCTTTGGTTTTGCTCCTTTCTCACGGCTCGATCCTTTTCCGTCACCCTAAATGGAAAATCGTCTCCCCCTCTCCCCTTACCTGTGGTGTCCCCCAAGGCTCTGTCTTGTCTCCTTTGTTGTTTAATATTTTCCTGGCCCCTCTACTTCTTCTACTACAGCAGTACTCGGTATCTTCCTATGTCTATGCAGATGATATTATATTACTCTATCACACCTCTCCACTTTCTTTGGATCTCTCCCCCTTCAATTCCTGCCTTTCACATGTGGCTTCTTGGCTTTCCCAACATTTCCTGCGTCTTAACCCATCTAAATCCACGGCCATGTGGGTATCCCTCAGTGGTTCATGTCCCTCTACTGCCCCCATGATCGACTCTGTTCCCATTCCTCTCGTATCCTCCTTTTGGTATCTCGGGGTAGTTCTTGATTCTTCCCTTTCCTTTCGTGATCATATCTCCTCCCTCACCAGGCGCTGTTTTGCTACCCTTCGTCAAATTCGAGCTGTTCGCACATTTCTTCCTCTAGAATCCTTAGTTACTCTCGTCCTTGCCCTAATCACCAGCCGACTCGACTACTGTAATGTTTTCATGGCCAACCTTCCCAATTATCAGCTCCGACGCCTTCAGCTTATTCAAAACACCGCTGCCCGTATCATCACTTTTGCCCGCCGTTTCGATCATATCACCCCTATCCTCTTCCGCCTGCACTGGCTGCCCCTGCATGTTCGTTTTCATTATAAAATTCTCACCCTCACCCACCGTGCTATCCACACCAATAACCCTCTGTATTTGGCTGATTTGGTTTCTCTGCACACGCCCTATCGCCAGCTCCGTGCTCTCCACGCTAATCGTCTGTCCTTGCCTTCCCCTTCCCACGCACATCTTGAAAAGACCCGTCACTCTGCCTTTTTTTTCCTTGGCCCGTGGTTGTGGAATGCCTTACCCTCGTCCCTTCGTCTCGAAATCTCTTATTCTCAATTCAAAACCTCCCTTAAAACCTATCTATTCCGAAAAGCATTTGACCTTCCCTTAGACTCCCCTCCCTGATGCAGCAGTTCATTGTTGTCTTGTCCCAGCTGAGTCTTGGTCCTGTTCTTCCCCTGTTTGTCAGTGTTGATTGAGTCAGTCTGTGCTTGGTTGTGATTGTTTTCTGTCTTTTGCTTTGCGCTATCCTTTCTCTTTCTTTCCTGTTAATTTTTGGCGTTCTTTTCCGTAGTTTGCAGTGTTGACCTTTTATTTTCTTTGTACACCGCTTTAATGTTTCGGCCTAAGTGGTGTATCAAATTTTAAAGAAAGATAAAGATAATTGATCACCCAGCCGAGATTCTCCAGGAACTGCACTGCACGGGTTGACATCCAAGATGCTTCTGACAGTGACCTGCCTCGAATGGGCCAATCATTCAGATATGGGTGAACACAAATTCCTTGGTGCCTCGGCAATGCAGCTACCACCACCACCATGACCTTCGAGAACATCCTTAGGGCAGTAGAGAGGCCAAAGGGAAGAGCAGCGAACTGAAAATAAAAACCAAGCATGGCAAAATTGAGAAAGTACTGCTGATCCTCGTAGATAAAGAATGTGGAAATAGGTCACGGCTAGACCCAGAGATGTAAGGCACTCCCTGCGCCGCACTGCCTGGATCACTGATTGCAGAATCTCCATATGGAAGTTTGCAGGTAGGCATAGACCCCCTTGAAGTCGAGGACGGGCCAAACAGAACGTCCTTCTTTGGCACCATGAAGTAGATGGAATGCCAGCCCTTACTTCGCTCAAGAGGGGGGGGGGGGGAGACTGGGACACTGCTCACAGATGGAGCAATCTTTCCAGCATGATCTGAATAGTGACTCTTGGCTGCAGAACCACATGGGGAGACAATGAAGGTGTCCAGGATGGGCTCCCTGCGTGCCACAACACAACAATGCTGAATGGTGTCTAGCACCCAGTGATCTTTGGCGACCGTGGATCAATCCTGGTAAAAAAAAAAAAAAAAAAGGCGCAGCCTGCTGTCCACTGAAGGCATCCAGAATGGGCTCCCAACCCATCATTGCGCCAAACAGGAGGTGGTAGGTTCCTGAGATTCATGAGCCCCATGAAAGGACTGAATCTGGGACCAAAAATCAGAAGAGTAAGAGAAAGTGGGATTTCCAGAATGATGCCTACAGGGTTCCAGGGAACTCCGGAATACTAGGTATTGGGAATGAAGAAAAAAGGACAGATTCTGAGGAAGAGATTCACCTGTTCACTTCCCAAGCCCCTTTGGCCTAGCCTTCCAAAGCCTTGACCAGCTTCTCCAAATCCTCTTCAAACAAAAGCTTCCCTTTAAAAGCAAGCCAGGACAACTGGGACTTGGAGGCAATGACAGCTGCCCAGTAGCAAAGCCACAGCCAGCATTGTGTCGCTGTCAACAGAGCAAGGTCTTTAGCCATCAAGTGAATGAGAACATACATAGCATTCAACAGAAAGGCTGTTAACTGCAGGAGGATAAGAACATAAGATATGCCATACTGGATCAGACAAAGGTCCATCAAGCCCAGTATCCTGTTTCCGACAGTGGCCAATCTAGGTCATAAGTACCTAGCAGTTTCCCCAAAAGACACAGGTTCTACAATGCTTGAATTGGGTCAAGGAATGATATCCTGGGTCCCTTTTAATAATGGTTTATGGACCTTTCCTCTAGGAACTTGTCCAAACCTTTTTTAAACCTAGCTACACTAACAGCTTTTACTACATCCTCCGGTAACAAATTCCAGAGTTTGATTACATAGTAACATAGTAGTTGACGGCAGATAAAGACCAGCATAGTCCATCCAGTCTGCCCAGCAAGATGGCAAGAGCAGGTGCACCTGTTGCTCCGCGCAGGCCACCCCTCCCCATATCCTTGTTCAGGGGTAAACCTACCACTCCATGTAGGACACCCCTATTTGTTGAGACGTTATATGGTTCAGAAGTTAGATGGTACTGTTTATTTTGTTTTTATCCTATTGCTGTAAAGAGATCCTCTGTGTTTGTCCCATGCCTTTTTGAATTCCGTCACCGTGTTCACCCCTACCACTTCCATTGGAAGGGCATTCCAAGCATCCACCACCCTTTCAGTGAAAAGATATTTCCTGATATTGCCTTTCAATTTACCCCCTTGCAGCTTCATGTTATGCCCTCTAGTTTTACAGGTTCCCCGTCTTTGGAAGAGGTTTGTTTGTTCATCATTTCTCTTTAAGTATTTAAAGGTCTGAATCATATCTCCCCTGTCCCTCCTTTCCTCCAAAGTGTACATATTTAGGTCTTCAAGTCTCTTCTCATAAGGCTTCTGACACAGGCTCCAAATCATTTTGGTCGCCTTCCTCTGAACAGTCTCCAGTCTTTTTACATCCTTTGCAAGATATGGTCTCCAAAACTGAACACAGTATTCCAAATGAGGCCTCACCAGTGACCTATACAGTGGCATAAGTACCTCTTCTTTTCTGCAGGTAATCCCTCTTTGTATGCAACCCAACATCCTCCTGGCTTTTGCCACCGCCTTGTCGCACTGTTTTGCCACCTTGAGATCATCAGAGATAATCACACCAAGGTCTTTCTCCTGAACCGTGCATACCAACCTTTCGCCCCCTATCGTGTACATTTCTCTTGGATTTCTGCTACCCAAGTGCATGACACTACACTTTTTTGCATTAAATCGTAGTTGCCAAGCATTAGACCAGTCTTCCAGCTTTTGTAGATCTTTCTTCATGTTAACCACTCCCTCGGGGGAGTCCACTCTGTTGCAAATTTTCGTGTCGTCTGCAAAAAGACAGACTTTTCCATTCAGTCCTTCAGCAATATCACTCACAAATACATTGAACAGTGCCGGGCCCAGGACCGAACCCTGGGGCACCCCGCTAATCACCTTCCTCTCATCCAAGTGAGCTCCATGTACAATCACCTTCTGTCGTCTGTCAGTCAACCAATTTCTAATCCAGTTTACTATTAATATTAATAAGAGAAAATATTTTTTCACTCAGTCTTAAAAAGGTTACCCTGTAGCTTTATTGCATGTCCCCTAGTCTTTCTATATACTGATGATGTAAACAAATTGATCTGCGTTTACCCGTTCCACTCCATTCATTAATTTATAGACTATCACATCTTCCCTCAGCTTCTCTTTTCCAGGTTAAAGAACTCTAACATTTTTAGACTTTCATAGGGGTATCCTTCCATCGCCTTTACCATTTTGGTGGCTCTTCTCTGTACCTTTTCTAACACCACTATATCCTTTTTAAGATACAGCAACCAGAATTGCACACAATATTCAAGGTGCGGTTGCACCATGGAACGATACAGAGGCATTATAATATCCTTTGTTTTATTTTCCCTTCCTTTCCTTATACCACCTAGCATTCTATTTGCTCTCTTGGCCGCCACTGCACACTGGGCGGAGGGTTTTAACATGTTATCCACGATGACGCCTACATCTTTTTCCTGGGTGGTGGTTCCTAATGTGGAACCTTGTATCGTGTAACCATAGTTTCGGTTGTTCTTCCCTAGGTGCATAACTTTGCACTTGTCCACATTAAATTTCATTTGCCATATGGATGCCCAGTCTTCTAATTTATCAAGATCCTCTTACAATTTTCCATAATTCTCATTGGTTTTAACAACTTTAAATAGTTTTGTGTCATCTGCAAATCTGATAACCTCACTTGTTATTCCCATTTCCAGGTCATTTATGAATGTTAAAAAGCAGCAGACCCAGCACAGATCCCTGTGGTACTCCACTATTCACCTTTCTCCACTGGGAAAATTGAACATTTCGCTCTATCTTTTTTTTTTTTTAACTTATTCTTTATTAATTTTATTGCAAACAGTAAACCGCACACAGCATAACACAATGGTTTAACACACTGATTTAACCAGCAAACACTTCACCACAGGGCTTAATAACAGGTTAGATAATGACAAGGTATATAATCAGCCCCTCCCCCCTCATATCCACCCCCCCACCTTCCCTTGCTGTCAAAGCCCGCAAGTACCCTATAATCTCTCTTCCCCTTTCCCGTCTTCCCCTCCTACATTGATAATTATCCTTTACATGAAGCAGCTAAATGTTCCAATAAAGGTTTCCATTGATTCTCAAAACGTTCCCCCTGATTTTTCCTGATGGCTATTAAACGCTCCATTTGCATCACTGTATATACCCTCGTAACCCAATGATTAAGATCTGGAGATCCCCCCTGTCGCCACTTCCAAGAAATTTCACACCTCGCCGCCATTATACATGACCGCATTGGTCTAAGCCATTTATTTGGTAGATTGGTCGGCCAGACGCCCAAAAGGAACAAGGAGGGGCAAAGTTCCAGTCCCACCCCAAAAATTACTCCCATCTGGTCACGGACCCATGTCCAATAAGAACGAACCAATGGGCACTCCCACCACATGTGAAAATATGTTCCCCGAGCGCCACAGCCCCTCCAACAGAGATCCGAGACCGCAGGGAACATCTTATGATACCGCTCTGGGGTATAATACCATCGCATTAATATTTTATATGTATTCTCTTGAATCATAGTGCAAACAGACGATCTGGCCGCGACTTTGTATATATCCTTCCACCCCTCCACATCCCCAAATCTTTCTCCCAGTCCACCATATATTTTAACTTTGTCTCGACCTCCATGGCCGCTCGCAAGCTGGCATAGTGCAAGCGTATCAATCCTCGGGAGGAATGATGACCTACCCACAGGGCCTCAAGGGCGTTAAGTCCTTCCTCAATACGGTCTCAATTAAATTTTTGGCGCAGATAATGAATCACCTGCAAGTAAGCGAAAAAATATTGTCTTTCTAAATGAAATTCAGCTTTCAACTGTTCAAAGGACTTGACCGTATCTGCATCAATAAAATGCACAAATTGGGTTAAGCCCCGCTCCCCCCAAGTCTGGAATATTCGTTCCCTGCCTGGCTCAAAAGTTGGAGTGGCATTAATCGGTGAAAGCAAAGATGTCCCTGGACGAGCATTTACTCTCCGCCATCCTCTACTCCATTCACCCCAAAGATGACGTATAAAAGGATTGCTCGTCCAGTCCCCCTGTAAAAGTCCCTTCTATAACCAGGGTAAACAATGAAGTTTATAATGTGGTATCGCCTGTTGTTCAATAGATAGAAATCCTTTCGATAGGACAGGTTCCCTCCACTCTATCACTTGCCGCATTTGCGCTGCTAAATAATAATCCGCAATCGCTGGCATTCCCAGCCCGCCTTTCCCCCGTGCTCTATACATTACTGTCCTTGCCATACATGGGGGTCGGTGTCACCACACAAACAAGAACAGCTTCCGTTGAAGCCTGTGTAACACTCTTTGAGGGACCTTGATAGGCAATACTTGAAAGAAATACAGCAATTGGGGTAGGATCATCATTTTAATTGTAGCGATGCTACCTAACCAAGAAATCTCCTCTTTATTCCACTTTTCCACGTCCCTGCCTATCCGTTCAAACAGCCCCAGATAATTGGCACTATAAAGCTTATCCAGATCACGGGTAAGGTACACTCCCAGATATTTAATCTTACTTGGGGCCCATCGAAATTGAAAGCACTCCCGTAAGTGCGATGTTAAGGTTCCGGGCAAATTAACATTCAATGCCTCCGTTTTATCCCAATTAATCTTGAATCCTGCAACCGCTCCAAATCGCTTCAACTCTGCCATAAAAATAGGCAATGTCAGCATCGGACGAGGGATAAACAACAGCAAGTCATCTGCGAATATCGCCAGCTTATGTTCTATCTCTCCTATTGTTAACCCTGTTGCATCTTTATTCTGCCTCAAACGCCGTGCTAATGGTTCCATAGTTAAAGCAAATAGTAAAGGGGACAAAGGACACCCTTGTCTCGTGCCCTTCTCTAAGGAAAAGAAATCGGAATGTCTCCCATTTATTTTAACCGTTGCTACCGGATGAGCATACAACGCTCTTATCCGTAACATCATATTGGGGCCTATCCCTACTGCTTTTAACACTTCAAACATAAATCCCCATTCTACCCTATCAAACGCCTTTTCGGCATCCACGGCCAACATGAGAAATTCTTGCTTGTGCTGCTTGGCGGTCCACATTACTTGAATTGTTTTCCTGATGTTATCCCTCGTACTTCGTCCCTGAATAAACCCCGTTTGATCTGAATGGATAATCTTTGGTAGGATGTGCCCTAATCTGTTCGCTAAAATCTTTGCCAATATTTTCCCATCTGTATTCAAAAGAGAGATGGGCCGGTAGGAGCCACAGACTGTGGGATCACGACCTGGCTTTGCTATCACTGAGATCCCTGCCTGGCTCATTGAAGGAGGCAACAGATGCCCCTGAAGTACGTCACTAAATAAGCGCTGTAATATCGGGGCTAGCTGTGTCGCCAATTTTTTATAGAACAGCGTGGAAAATCCATCTAATCCAGAGCTAACCCTTTAATTACTTGGCTAATTTCTTCTAGGGTAATGTCCTGATTTAATATTTCTCGATCTAAGTCAGATATTACCGGAAAATCCCCTCCTTCCTGAATATAGTTCACCGCTCCTGTTGGGGCCTCCTTCATCTCACTAGTATATAAAGTTTTATAATACTGCATGAATTGCTCTCTAATATCTTTTGTTTGGAATAGAAACTTGTCCCTCGGGCCTTTAACTTTCAAAATAGTGGAACGCCGTTCCCTATCCTGCAACTTCCTTGCTAATAATCGACCTGCTTTATTATTAAATTCATAATAGTGTTGCTTAATGCGTCGCAGTTGGAAGTTAATTAATTCCATCTGCAAGGAGGTTAACTCTGCTTGTGTGTGCTCCAATTGCGCCCTAATCTTTGTTCCACCCCCCTGTTTGTGACAATGTTCCAACTCTTTAACCCTCTGGAGCAATTGAGCTATCTTTTCCCCTCTCTCTTTCTTTTTTCGGGCCGCCCACTGTATCAAAATCCCTTGTAAGACAGCCTTTAATCCGTCCCATTGAATCCCCGGAGCTACCTCCCCTGTATCATTCATGAGATAATAATTTTGAATTTCCTCGACCACGTTGGCAAGCACTGCTTTATCCTGAAGGAGGCTTTCATTCAGACGCCAAAAGGACCTTCCATCCTTGTCCCTCTCTCCCCCGAATTCTACCCAGATTGGGCCATGGTCAGTCCAGGTGATGGGCTCAATACCAGCCTTAAGAATCTTTTGGATTCAAGAGGCATCCCCAAGGAAGAAATCAATTCTGCTATAACTATGGTGGACCTGTGAATAATGTGTATAATCAATTCCTTGTGGATGCACCTGACGCCAAACATCCCACAGTCCATAGTGTTGCATCAGATTCCGCAATTGTACCCGCCCTCTAGTCTCCGCCCTATTGCCCCCCAATGATCTATCCCTCTGCGGGTTCAAGACCTCATTAAAGTCCCCGCCCATCAATAATGCCCCATGAATTTTATCTGATAGCCAACTAGACAGTGTGGCCCAAAAATCCGTATAGGGATTATTTGGACCGTAGATGTTTAAAAAGGTAACCTCCTGTCCATATAACTCCCCCCAGACTAACAAGACTCGTCCTTTTGACCCTTTAATCACCCCCCCACAATTGAAAGGGAACATCTTTATGCACCATAATAGCCACTCCAGCTTTTTTATGCAAGCCTTCAGCATTAAACCAGATATCCCTATAAGCGCCATGCCGCAAGAGATGTTCATCTTTAGGCAGTAAATGTGTTTCTTGTAAAAAAATTACTTGCCAGCGCTGTAGTTGAGCCTCCTGAAACAGCGCTTTCCGCTTTTGGGGAGTATTAAGCCCTCAAACATTTATAGATCCTACCTTAATTCCAGCCATCAGGAAATTTCATACACTCTATCCATAACCCCCCCAGGCTATTCTCAGGCTTATAACTTTCCCTCTGCCCCTTTTCCCCACCCTCCCCCCTATCGCCTTCCCTCCCTCTTCCTGCCCTCATGTTCTCTATCCACCCTCCCCTCTCAATACCCCTCCCCATCCTTCACACCACAGGCCCAAATCCTGTGACTCCTCTCCGAAGGAAGAAACACACCTCCCGGGACTCGTTGCCCTCCAATTATTCTGAGCCCCCCCCTTAACAAACGAAATAATCATCCGCTTCTGCCCCACGCTCAACCGCATGCTCTCATCCCTCATTACAATCAAGAACAAACTCTCAACATTAAGACATATAATAGACACCGGCAGTCTAATATTCTGCTGAGTATAAACATTGAGAAAGGTGGAATAGCCACTGAACAGGCCTTCCCCCTTGTTCCACAAATGGAGCCAAAACTGCTCCCAAGACTCGTCCCAAGTCCGAGATCTAGAATCCTCGATCTCATGTAGTTGTCAGTGGCTCACCAGTCGCCGACTCTCCCTCTTGAGAAGTTTCCCCAGATGTGCGATGGAGACAGTGCCCCTCGCTGGAATCCATTGCCACTTCAACTTGTCCAGTAGAGTGGACTGCTCCCGCTCTGGATCGGAAGTATCTTGAAGAAGTCGAGTCCGAGGCGAGTTCGGGGCCTTAGCTTTCTCCAAACACCCCCATGCTTCCGATAAAGACTTAACCCGATAGGGCTTGCCCCCAGCTTCGAACTGCAGGCCAAAGGGGAAAAGCCATTTATATTTAATATTTTCACTTCTCAAGTATTCAGTAACAGGGCTCATTGTCTTTCGACGCTGTAATGGCACTGGTGCTAAATCTTGAAACACCTCAATAATAGAGCCCTGCCACTGCAGCTTCCCTTTTCTTGTCGCCGCTCTCATGACCTCTTCTTTTAAGGGGAAGCTAGTCAAGAAAGCAATAATATCTCTGGGGCGATTCCCCGGGGGGAACCTGAGGGCTCTATGTGCCCGTTCTATTCCAATCTCCTTTTTTGCTGGCGTCTCGGCCTGGTCATCTTCTGTTAGCAGAGTCTCGCATATTTCCCGGACCACTCGGACAGCCTGTTTGTATTGATCTTCTTCAGGGACCCCTCGTATGCGTATATTACAACGCCGAGATCTATTCTCTAGATCTTCAATTTTTCCACGTAATTCCTCCATTGCTTCCTGCCACTTACTATTCATGCTGCGCACCGTCTGTACTTCGGTGGTCATCTCATCCACGTGCTCCTCCAGAACTTCTACACGGTGCCCCAGAGCTTGTATGTCCTGGCGAAACTCAGCAAGTAATTCCTTCACTTCAGTTTTCACTCCAATAACTTCTGTTTTTATCTCACGGCACCACCGTTTAAGATCGCCTTTGGTACAGTGCTCCTCAGCATTCTCCAACTCTTCCTCCGTCTCGGTGTCCTCCTTCTCGTCCCTCTCTTTCTGAGCGCGCAACGGAGCGTAAGCAGAGCGGTATTTTTCTAACTTTTTCCTGGCCGACATCAAAAGCCTTGTCAATGTTGTTCACAAAATACCCTTTTTTCGGGAGGGGGAAGCCCGATGCTTATAGATATCGCTGCTTTTCTCTGCATCCCGAAGGGAGCTTCTCTTTTAGGCCGCCATCCCAGTCGGTGACGTCACTTCCTCTCCCCTGCTTTTTATCTTTTAACCAATTCCTGATCCACACTAGTACACTGCTGCCTATCCCATGACTTTTTAATTTTACCAAAAATCTCTGATGAGGGATCTTGTCAAAGGCTTTCTGAAAGTCCAGACACACTATATAAACCGACTCACCTTTGTCCACCTGTTTATTCGCACCTTCAAAAAAACATAACAGATTAGTAAGACAAGACCTTCCTTGGCTAAAGCCATGTTGACTGTCTCCCATTAAGTCATGACTATCTTCATGTTCAGTAATTTCGTTCTTTATGATGGTTTCTACTATTTTTCCTAGTTTGGACATTAGGCTCACCGGTCTTATAATTACTGGATAACCCCTGGAACCCTTTTTAAAAATTGAAGTTACATTGGCCACCCTCCAATCTTCAGGTATTACAGATGATTTTAATAATAGTTAATAAATTACTAACAGCAGGTCTGCAATCTCATATTTTAGTTCTTTCAACATCCTTGGATGTATACCATCTGGTCCGGGTGGATTTGCTACTCTTCAGTTTATCAAATAGTTGTAATACATCTTCCCAGTGTATCGATATTCCTTTCAATTCTTCCACAGTATCACCTTTAAATACCACTTCAGTCATGGGTAATATCCCTACATCTTCCTCAGTAAAGACCAAAGCAAAGAATTCATTCAGTCTCTCCGCTATGGCCTTGTCCCCTCTTAGTGCCCCTTTTACCCCCTATCATCTAATGGTCCAACTGACTCTCTCAGAGGCTTTTTTGCTACAAATGTACTTAAAAACGCATAATAAAGACTTTTTCACTTTCACAGCAAGCTTCTTCTCAAATTCTCTCTTTACCTGCCTTATCAATGCCTTGCATTTAACTTGCCAGTGCTTGTACTATTTCCAGTTTGTCATTTCGCTCTTTTTTCCACTTCCTGAAAGATGCTTTTTTTGGCAACAGCCTCTCTGACCTCACCTTTAAACCATGTTGGCAGTTTTTTGGACTTCCTTCCACTTTTCTTAAAGCGTGGAATACCGCTGTTCTGGGCTTCCAAGATAGTATTTTTCAACCCAAGCTTGATGTAAGTCTTTAACCTTTGCAACTGCTCCTTTTAGTTTTTTCTTAACTATTCTCTTCATTTTATCATAGTCTTCCTTTCGAAAGTTAAAAGGTAGTACTGTAGATTCCTTACCATCCCTCCTCCACTAATTAAATCAAACGCGATCATGCTATGATCACTATTGCCAAGTAGCCCCAAAACCCTTCTCTCTTGCACCAGATCTAGTGTTCCACTAAGGACTAGGTCCAAAATGGCTTCCCCTCTGGTCGGTTCATAAACCAGCTGCTCCAAGCAGTCATTTATTTCATCTAGAAACTATCTCCCTGGCATGTCCTGCTGTGACACAGACCCAGTCAATACCGGGGTAACTGAAATCACTCATTATTATTACTGTGCTGTAACTTTTGTTAGCTTCCTTGATTTCTTTGAGCATTGCATCATCCATTTGTTCATTCTGGCCAGGCAGTCGATAGTACACCCCCACTGTCATCACCGTCCCCTTTTTACATGGAATTTCAATCCATAGAGATTCTACAGCAAATTTTGTTGTATGCAAAACTTTAATCCTTTGTGACTCAATGTCTTCTCTAAGATGGAGCGCAACTCCTCCACCAATTTGATCTGCTTTATCATTACGATATAGTTTGTACCCAGGTACCACAATGTCCCACTGGTTGTCCTTCCACCATGTCTCTGAGATACCAATCATATCTAACCTCTCATTTAGTACTATATATTCTACTGTGTTTCCCCGAAAATAAGACCTAACACATTTTTCTGAGATTCCCATAATATAAGCCCTACCCCAAAAATAAGACCTAGTGCAGATCATGTCTGCCAAATTTGGTACCTGGGGGGGGGGAGGGGGTGTCACCGGGGAGGAGTTTTCCTCCTGCTCCACTCCCCGACGCCGATCGGGTGCCGGTGCCGTGCTGCGGGCCGCTTCCTTCGCGCCAAAGGCGCTCTGCTCTTTTGAAGATGGTGCTGTTGTGGCCTGATTGGCTTCAGCGGGTGAACCGGGGAGGAGTTTTCCTCCTGCTCCACTCCCCGACGCTGATCGGGTGCCGGTGCTGTGCTGCAGGCCACTTCCATCATCTGTGCGGGCGGGAGCTGCAGCACCACTCATTCTGTGCTGTCACGCTGTATATGAAAAAAAATAAGCCCTACCCCGAAAATAAGCCCTAGTGCATCTTTTGGAGCAAAAATAAATATAAGAGCCAGTCTTATTTT
This sequence comes from Ichthyophis bannanicus, assembly GCA_033557465.1. Lineage (NCBI taxonomy): Eukaryota > Metazoa > Chordata > Amphibia > Gymnophiona > Ichthyophiidae > Ichthyophis > Ichthyophis bannanicus. The sequence goes on from CM066046.1 coordinate 24,039,424, forward strand.
CGGGGAAACACGGTAACTCTCCCATCTTAGTTTTTTAGACTTCTAGCATTTGCATGCAAGCATTTTAGAGACTGTATTTTATTCATATTAATCTGGCTATCGGTAAGCAGGGATAATTTGGAATCTTTAAGCTCTGTCTGCTCCATACTCAAGGGCATTTGGGCTGCTTTTGTCTTTATTGGAACCTCTCTGCTGATATGCCCTAACTTCATTCTTTTGGTAGTACCCTTCAAGGATACATTGTTCCGCTCATGGGTGACTGTCAGCTCTGCCCTGTTATCTAGTTTAAAAGCTGCTCTACCTCCTTTTTTAAAAGTTAATGAGGATTGCAGTATCCTCTGGAACAAGTGACTGAATCCAACGAAGAAGAGCTTGAGATGTTTATCCTTCAGTTGGCTGTGTAAGTGGCTCCAACGAAGAAGAGCTTGAGATGCTCTTCTTCATTGGAGCCACTTACACAGCCAACTGAAGGATAAACAAAAGTCAAGAACTGGCTCTTCAGGAAAGATTCCATTTTACAATCCAAACGATGTTTTAGGGCTTCACCTCTCTCCACCGGGATGGTGGTCTGCTTCATGACATCCCCATCCACCTGAGGCATGCTGAACCACATAGTGTAGTCCTCCTGTGGCAGGGTACAAAGCTTCTTAAGGAATCTCAGCTCCTTCACTCGGGAACCAGGCAAGTCTCACTCTGAGCAGTCCATGTTCTTGATAACCTCTGGAAAAGGAAAGGCCCTCGCAGACGTCTGGACCCCCTGCTGGAGGGGGTGTATCTGTGGCATCTGTTCCATCACCAGAGGGTCAGCCAAATGCAGAGTGGAAGACAAGCAATTAGAGCTGCCAATTCTTCTTTCTTGAGCAGGCGGATAATACCGGAATTATCTGGATCCTCTGAAGGAGGAAACATTTTGTCCTCAAGGTCGGAATCATCACCCGAGGCATCCGAACTGAACTCTGTATCTCGACTAAGAGGAAAGGCGATCTGAATCTCGAGACTCCAATATCCGCCAAGATTGCTTAGGTGGTGCCCGGGCTGGGCTTCAACACCTTCAGAGCATGCGGAATGAGAACAGGAGGACCCAGAGGCCTCAATGTCCAAGTTGTTGCACCAGAAGGACCAAGCTTGTTGCAGAAATGAGAATTCTGGTGCAGACAACCCAGAAACTGGGAGCCTCCTGACAGAAATAGAGTCCCCACCCACAGGGGAAGGCTTGCTGTCAGACCCTTAAGAGAAGAGGAGCGGCCAGTGAAGCTAGCACTTGGGTCCAAGGCCTGGAGATCACTCTTTTTCAGTACCCTTTTTCCCTTGCTGAGAAAGGAGAGATAGACCCTCCAAGGGCGTATCCAGAGCTTCTGTGCAAGAATCTCAGAAACCAGAATCCAGCATGTAACTCTTCGCTTTCCGTGGATCAGGCAGCATTTCTTAGAAGCCGGCCTCCGTGCTAACAATGTGAATCATAGATGCTGCTAACAGACGTACATCTGAAGGACTCTGGGTAAAAAAGGAGACTGAGCAAGATGGCACCCTTGGGCGGGAAGGGGATCACGCATGCGTGGTGGCATCTCCCAAAGACTTTCTTTGAAAGCTGGAGGGATGCTTCTGCAAGGGCTCCATCAGTGCAGGCGTCACCCGTATGTGAGGGCTGACTTCCTGCTTGTTCTCGGACAATACCATGCACTACGGCCGTACACAGAGTAAGGTGTGTAGAAAGCATGTGAAGTGCAGCTAATGCATGCAGACAGCTTGATGAGGTAGGAAAAAAAAAAAACGATGGGGGGAGGGGGAACAAACAAAAACTGGTGCCACACCAATGGATGCCTTGAGCGTCTCAAATGCAACGGATGCACTGCCGAGTGGACGAGGTTGGGTAGCCCCCACAAAAACTAAGTCAGAAGAGATAGAGACTTAGTTTTGTTACTCATACCCAAGGAGCCCAAGGCAGGCAAACCATATTGGGCTCAATGTTACACCCCTGCTCACAGGGCCTGCGGGAACATACATCTGAGGAGCCTTCTTCTAATCTTCAGGGGGAGAGGCACTGAGTCAAGAATTTTTTTTTCAAACTCCTTTCCAAAGCTTCTGGCTGCTGAACTGGCCCTTAGCAATATAAGGATGAGGAACTGAACCAATTCCCCTCCTCCATATGGCAATACCCAAAAGAGCACCGGTTTTAAGGGTGACTCTAGTGGAGCCTCCAGTGCTACGATCTAGTGAAAAAAATCATCCCGAGGACAGTTGCTCACAAGCAAAATCAATCTTAGAGCTTTTTCCAGATTTCATCAGAGCTGCAAAATCTTGCATCCACTATCTACTGAAGACAGAAAAATACTGAAGGCGGTCCCTAGCTGTTTTTTTTTTTTTTTTAAGTGCCTTCAAGTCAATGCTGACTCCTAGTGACCCAGCAGCCCCTGGGTTTTCTTGGCAAGGTACGACGAAGTAGATGGCCAAGTCTTTTCTTCTGAGGCAATGGAGGGTAAAGTGACATGCCCAAGGTCACAATGAGTGCCCGATCTCCTGGGTGCTCTAGCCACTAGGCTACTTCTTCATGGCAGCCCCTAGCTGTACTGGCTGTTATATAGCAAAATAAAGTCATAAAAAGCCTCTGGAACATCTGCTGGCAGGGGGACACAACCCACTTGTCTGGACTAATCTAGCAGGATGACATGGAAAAGAAAGTTTATACTGTAGAACATTCCAAATCCTTAAGATTTTACCTTAAATGCTTTATTAGTGTCTGCAGGCATGGCCATTGCAGCTCCCGTCATCTGTTCCTGCATCACTCGAGACTGGTCAGCAGCTGGAAACCACAAGACAAGAAGAATGCCTGGGGAAACCTCTTCCATGCACATATATTTATGAACATCCATGTCAGGCTTTGATAAACTTTCTTGGAGCCAGCTTAAACATTTAGGTGCCGGTCAACGAGACCTTGGTCACAGTACCCCTTTCCCCACCCCTCAAAAAGGTATATCGCAGCTACTATTTTTAAGGGCCTGATTTACTGTTTTCCCATTTTCTTTGGGAAAAGAAAGTTCAATAAAATCACACCCTTAGCGTACCATTACATAGTGTCAACAGAAGGCAGTGTCCTTTCTCCTCCTCCCAATGAGTATGTTGTCAGTAGAATACTGCTGACCTTTTATAGATGCATTAGAGGCAACTCTCTTTTCTGCTTCACTTATCACCATAGCTTGGTAATACATGAAGCAAAAATTTCTCTTGCCTCTCCACAGTCATCACTCCAAGTCTCACCGTTGTGCTTCCCTCTGCTTGTCGTTTGAGCCATGAGGTGAAAGAAGTTTATCTATCTTACTGTTTTCAAGTCTTGTGAGATCAACAAACAGCGAGATTAGCACATTTCCTACACTGCATGGCTCATACTACATGCAGAACAGAACAATGGTGAGAAATCGGGTGATGGCTGGGGGAGGGAAGCAATCAAATCCCAGGCACCAGGGTGACCTGAAGCCCAGGATTTGTTGAGCCCTGATTTATGTGATACTCTAATTCCCTGCTTCAGCTACAATGAATGCTTCTTACTGAAAACATACATGCTGCTGCTGGGTCAGCCTGCCTGATGTCAATGGGAGCCTTTACATGAGAAATTAATAATTGCTGAGGAAATTCTTATTCACATTTCTATCAGAATTTTGAAAAACAATTACAGAAATAGATTCTTTGCAGTTGGAGACTTACAACTACCTAAAGCAGCAAGGGAATACAGGAGGTCTGCTGTGCCAGCCAGAGGGCTGTCAACAGTCTAGGTTCTCTCAGCTCCACTGCAGAAGTCCCTTTGCTGTCCAACATCGCATGCTCTTTGGCATACCCTGCTGGTATATATAGAGCTGCACAGCAATTCTGGATCAGGCCATTAGCTCATGAGGTTACTGCTGAAACTAGGAAAGCCTGCAGCCAGGTGCTGGTACATAAGGTCTCATTATGCATAACCTGCAGCCATGCTCTCCTGGTTTCTGAGCTCTCTCAAAGCCTTAGCAGGGCCAGGCCTAGTCAGTACAGGGCTCAAGATTTGCAAGGAATACTGGATGCTACAAAGAGTAATGCTTCATTACCATTATCCTGTCCCAGGATGAGGGAGTAAATGCTTCTTAGACCAAACACATTCAGGAAATACCACGATGCAGAGCTCACCCTAACAAACAAGGACACAGTATTAAATCGAAATGAGAGAAAAATGCTAACCTTACATTGCAAGAAATCTGTATAAATTAGCTTTTTAAACCTGTATTCAAATAATTTCAAAAATATTAAAATGAAATTGCCCCCTACTTCTCGGCTGAAGTCTATGAGACATGGCCTTTATGAAAAGAACCTTGATAAAGATTTTAACACACCTATTTCGATTAGAATATTTTTGTGTTTTGGGGTGGACAGCTTTTCTCTGGTAGTCCTAGTCAGGTCCATCAAGACCAGCTCTGCAAATCCCAGCAGCTGCCCTACTGGCTAGGTAGGAACAAATACCTGTTTTCCTTCTAAGTAGGAGAAGGGACAGCAACTTTGGCTCTGTTGGCCAAAGCTTAGATTTTTCCCATGTCGTTTCTCCTGGCCATACAATCAGATATTTGTGTCACACTCTGTGGCCAAAGGATGAGGACTCAGCTATTCCTCACCCTTCTGCATCAATGCAAAACCTCCCACTGCAAATGATACACCTGCAGCACATCCACAGAGAGGTCCCTTTGTGGTGCCTTTGCAGCATGTTCCTATAGCGGGCCTCTCTATCCTATCTACTAACAATAACAACCTACTCACAGGAGATAAACACCCATTTGGAGAAATAGCAAACAGTTTTTTTATATTTCAGGGCAATCTGCAAGTCCTCAGGTCATATCTTCTTGGAAAGTCACAGAAATGCTTCACAGGCTTTTTTTAAAGCAACTTTCATGCTCAAATAAGAAGAGACACAATACAGCATAAGCAATTGCATTCCTTAGCTTACCAAGATGCATCCAGAGACAAGAGCTCAATTCCCTGCTGCAGCATAGGCTTGAAGCGTAGAGTCAGAGGGAAGGGCACCTTAGCTATATTAGAAGGAAACAGTCATCAAAACTGAAGCCCATGACCCGAATATCACTAAACAGCCAAACTAACAAACCAAAGCTCACTTTCGCTCTGTGTCAGTATTAGACATACATTTGGCCTTTTTTTTTTACAGTTTTCTATAGTCATGTCATATGGCAGAGTCTCAATATAAGAAATTTCTGAGGAATCAATTGTTTGTATGTCATTTAATTTTCTACTTGTCAGTTGCCCCATTTCCCTCCTCCTTAGACAGGCTGCCCAGGCAGCTTGTATGATCTTTTCTCCCATGAGGGTCTTCAGAAACACACCTTCTGTACTTTCATTAGCAGCAAGAGTAGCCTCCCTCAGTGGCAGCAGCCATCCCCTCTCTCTCTGCTCAGATTTGAGCACCTCACCTCCATGAGGTTCCAAGATCCAACCAGCCCTGAGGGCAGGGACCGAAAACCAGATTCTACACACCATAAAAGATGTGGTCAGCCCACACCAACTGACTTGGCAACAAGCATACACAAGAGCTACAAAGTATGTTTTAATCTAAGTAGCATAATCTGAGACACCTTGCAGTATGACCTCAGAAATGATGCACTCGCATGTGATACCAGTTTGGCATCATGATTCAGAAGCGTTAACAGTTGCTTAAACATGCTCCAGCACTGTTATTTGATAACTCCATTTGCATATGGTTTGACTGTTTGGAAAGACAAGTTTACTGCAACAAAGTGCTCAGCAGTTTAAGAACAAAAAACCTCTTGAACTATCACACTGAAATCCACAGAGCAATGCTTTTCATTTGACTCTTCCTTCACAGGATCCAAACTCCCGTTGCCATACTATTTATTACATGGAAGCTTTGCGATTTGACACCTCTTTCCCATTTTTAGGCCAAACACTTTAACAAACTGAGATTCTTATCTTACTACTACTTATAATTTGTGGAGTGCTACACAGCGTATGCAACACTATACAGAGACAGTCCCTGTTCAGAGTTTACAGTCTTAAAGACAGACAACACAACAACTGGGGACTACGATATATCTAGGAGAATGGTAAGGAAACACATAGTAGGTGAACAGGAGGCTGAGGGGATCAGAATCTAAAAGCACTCTCAAAGGAGGCAAGTTCTTAGCCTGACTCTGAACAGGGCCAGAAAGAGAGCCCAACGTATTGAATCAGGTAGTTTGTTCTGATCATAAGGAGCAGCAAGGTGGAAAGATCGAAGTCTGGAAATGGCAGTGGAAGAGGACACAGATAGAAGGGATCTGCCAGAAAGAGTGAAGTTCCTGAGAGACCTCCTCAATGCTGTTCTCTGACAGATGATCAGAGATCTCTCACTCTGGGGCTATGAACACTATTACTTCAGCAGAACTTCCAATTTCAGCCACTTAAATGGGAAGAGAACTGGGACCTAGTTGACATCAATGAGCGTATGCCTTCAGCCATCAGCTTGGTGCAACAGAAAGCCTCTTTAACAATCAGTGGATCTCTGTATTTTCTCTGCTTACTTGTAACAAATCCTGAGAAGGTCATGTTGATCCAGCCACCAATGAGGATCATAGGAAGGACATTGGTCACGTTGCCCTTCATCATATCTGTTAGCATGGTAGGATCTATGGAAGGAAAAGGGAGAGAGAAATGAGAGGTTGTCTACATACTAGTAGTATAGATAAGGGTTACAGATCCCACCTATAGGGCTTTAAGGAACAGGATAGATAGAGGGGATGGCGAGGTTCAAATTGTGGCATTTAACCTAGGCCTGTGTACAAACAGTGCATGTCAGAATCCACTGTATTTTCAACAAACTCCATCTTGAGATGAGCAGAAACTATTTATTCGTTTTACTTCAGGGAAACTTGGCCCAAAAGGGAAAGTGACTGAACAGAATGGCAGAGACACTGGTGACAGGTTTTTTTGCCAATGCAGCATTTCTTTGTTCTCTAAGAAGAGGGGATGCAAGACAAAGTCCAGCAACAACATTGGTGGACATGAATCCCCCTCTTAACGTTGGTGCCATACAATTCCTGGCCATGTCCACAAAAGGCATGAGTAGCACCCTAGCTGCAGGTACATTTATGGTTTCTGTCTAATTGTCTAAGAATATTGGCAATTGTCTAGAACTGGCTATAGATGTCTGACATGTTTGGCCTTTGGCCTGATCTTCTCTGTACAATGAGACTGATATAACCCTGCAAAGGTCATATCCACCAAGAAGCCTCCACCAGTGCCCCCAGCAAATATAGACTGGTATACAAAGTACCACTGGCAGAAAGAACAGGAGCAGATAACACCAGTAAAAGGAACAGAAGGGTAACATCTGAGAGTAGATTCTACTGCAACAAAAATAACATAGGGAAAGGTCATCATGAAGAAGGCAGAAAGATGTCTGCAGGACAACTGCTGGAGACTCTGCATTTTGGAACATTCTTGGGTGAGAGAAATCCATATCCATGGAAAAATATGGTCTTACCTGCAAATTGTCTTTCCTTAATCTGACTAGTCCAGAACACATGGGTTATGCCAATCAATCATCAGATGGAGACACAGAGCTGTGAGCTCTGGACCATAAGGTACTGGAGAGCTACTGGCTGTGTGGTCTATTATCTGTAACAAAACAAAGATGGAAACTAAAACAAAAAATCCTCACTCCCAAAAGGAGGGAACCAGCATGGTCAGCTCAAGAGACAACATGCCAAGGAAGCCAGGATGCTCCCTTCAAAAAGGTATCAGAACTCCACAAAACAAACAAACAATCTAAGAAAAAGGGTGGGTTTCTGGACTAGTCTGGGTGGACTTACGAAAATTAGCAGGTAAGAGCAAATTTTCCTTTCCTTTTTGTCCACCAGATCAGTTCAGAATGCATGGGATGTAACAAAAGCACTCCCTAAGTCGGGTGGGGAGCAGAGACCCCAGCTTTCAGATCTCCCATCCCAAAGGCAGTATCCTCCCTAGTGGGGGCAGGAGCTGCCCCCCCCCCTCCACTAGGGAGGATACTGCCTTTGGGATGGGAGATCTGAAAGCAGAGGTTCCCCCCACCCCCCAGAGAGGCAAATGGATCCATCATGGGCCTGCCCCAGAGGTGGAAGAGCCTCTTGGCCACCCAGGGGTTCAAGCGCCACTCGTGCGGCCGAAAGACTCTGTTCAGCCTGTCTGCCAGGCAGTTGTCCTGGCCCAGGAGGTAGACTGCTTGCAAGAGCATGTTGTTGCAAACTACAAAAAGAGAGGAAGGCCACTGCCTCCTGGCGGAGTATGAGCGTGTGACCCCCCTGCTTGTTGATACAGAATATGGCAACTTGATTGTCCGCCTGGATCAGTACAGACCGGTGTCGCAGATGGTGGAACGTTCGTAGGGCTAGGATCACCCTAAGCTCCAGGAGATTGATCTGTAGGAGTGACTCCTCCTGGGACCAGTTGCCTTTTATGCAGCAGTCCCCACTATGCACCCCCCAACTTAGGAGGGAGGAGTTTGTAGTCAGGGTTCTCTGAGGTATGGGTGCCTGGAAGGGCATTCCTGCCTGGAGGTAGCGCAAGCTTTGCCACAAGTTAAGGGACTCTGCCAGTTGGCAGATAACCCTGAACCTGTCCCGTAGCCTGCCCGTGGCTTGGGCCCACTGTGAGCAGAGGCACCACTGGGCTGTCCGCATGTGCAAGTGGCTGAGAGCGTTATGTGGACCATAGAGGCCATATGGCCCAATAGGCGGAGGAGAGATGAACTGGCACTGACTGGCGACGTTGCACCTCCCTTGCCAGTTATGAGGCATTCTGCCCTGTCTCTGGTGAGGATCACCTTGACTTGCGGCATGTCGAGCTGAGCACCTATGAACTCCAGATTTTGGGCTGGAGAGAGATGGGATTTGGGGTAGTTGATGATGAACCCCAGGTGCTGCAGGAGGTCTAGGTAGGGGGAAGACGAAGGCCCCTTGTAGGTGCAGGTGGGCAGCCACCACTGCCAGGCATTTGGTAAAGACCCTTGGTGAGAAGGCCAGGCCGAAGGGTAGTACCCTGTACTGGAAGTGCCCTCCTATCATGAACCTTAAGTACTGTCTGTGGGAGGGCTGGATTAGGATGTTTGTGTACACATCCTTTAGATCCAAGGAGCACAGCCAATCTTCCTGGTGGAGATAAGGCAGTAGTATTCCCAATGGACAGCATCTTGAACTTCTCCCTCACCAGAAACTTGTTTAAGTTTCACAGTCTAGAATAGGCCGGAGGTCCCCAGTTCTCCAGGACCAAGCAGGAAGTCAGTCCTCACATATGGGTGACGTCGGCGCCGACGGAGCCCTCGTGGAGCAATTTCCCCAGCTTTCAAAGAAAGCCTTTGGGAATTGCAGCGCGCATGTGCGGTCCCCTTCCCGCCCAAGGGTGCCATCTTGCTCAGTCTTCTTTTTCCGCGGAGCCCTACAGACGCTGTTTGTGATCGCTGCTGAAAAAGTTGATTTTTATTATTTTTTCATATCTCGATTCGACGCCGGATCCTTTTCCCGCCTGGACTCGATACACTGGTATCGAGTCCTTTTGTGATTTTTTTTGGTTTTTGTCCTTCGTGACTGGCGTTCGCGCCATTTTTTCCTTTTCCTGGCAGTCCTGTCTTTTGACCTCGCAGGGGCCCTTTTTCCCCCGATGGCTGCCAGCAGGTTTAAAAAGTGTGATCGGTGTAAGAAACTTATGTCTCTTACCGACACACACGACTGCTGCCTCCGCTGCCTTGGACGCAATCACGACCCGATGATCTGTGGTCCATGTAGCAAGATGTCCTCTAAAGCGTCGAGGAGTCGGCAGCAACAGAGGGAAAATATCTTCTCTGACTCCGCGTCCGGCTGGGCCCGGACCTCGTCAGAGGCTTCGACGTCCCGGGACTCCGGTCCTGAGCATCGTCGAAGTTCCTCTGAGCGGGGGTCTCCTGCCCGGGAGCATCATCGGAAGAAGAAACCCATGAGAGCGGCATCGGTGGACGCTCCTGGTTCCTCGAGGGCCAGGTCGCATAGCCCCGATAGCTGTCCCGGGTCCTCGGAGTCGGAGAGGCCTTCAAAACATCCTCGTCTCGAGTTGGAGTCTCCTGGACACGTGAGTACTATAGTCCTCGTGGACTCAACCTCCGAAGGAGCCGCCGTCGGGGCCCGAGTCGGGGGCTGCTGGGTCTCCTGAGCTCGGACTCAGGTTGACGGCCTTGGAGAGCAGTTTGGCTGCCTTCATGGACCAGCAGCAGGCATTGATCGCTGGCCTTGCTGGTGCTTCTGCCCCGACCGCCGGGACGTCGACGTCCAAATCAACCCCGGAGACCAAGCTGATCCTCGAGTCGATCCTCGGTCACGGTCTTCCTCAGCCTCCCGTTCGGGACGAGGTCGTCGACGCCGACGGAAGGCATCGATGCCCGCCCGACTGGAGCCGCTCGATTCCTCCTCCGAGGAATCGGCCTGGGAAACGGAGGACGAAGAGTCCCCTGGTACTTTTTGGACTCGGTGTGTCCCATCGGACTCGCCCGAGTCCGAACCTCGGAGATATTCCCCCCCCCGGAGGACACCCGGTTCTCGGACTTCGTGCGGGATATGGCCAAAGCCTTGGCATTCCCCGCGGATCCCGAGGAAGAGGCTCGAGCCGAAGAGCTCTATTCCCTCCAGTATGACTCTCCCCCGAAGGAGGCCTTTACTGTACCGGTTCCTCCGATGCTGGAGCGACTTCTCTTCCGCATGTGGGAGAGACCGGCATCGGCGCCGGTGTTAAGCAAGCGGGTCGATTCCATTTATCGAGTCTGCAAGAGCCCCGGGTTCCAAAAGGCACAACTACCGCACCATTCCATGGTGGTGGAATCGGCCATGCATCAACTCAAGAGTCAGAAGATGCACTCCTTGTTGCCTCCCGGCCGGGAGGCGCAAAACCTGGATGCCCTCGGTAGGAAGTGCTTCCAGGGCTCTATGCTTGCTTGTCGAGTCCAGACTTACCAGCTCTATATGGGCATGTATCTCCGAGACCTGTCAAAGGAAATTGCCGGGTTCTCTGCTGGTCTCTCCGAGGAACCTTTGCAGAGGTTCCAGGCCTTGTCCACTGGTATTCGTGAGTGCTCGAAGTTTATCTCTCGAGCAGCCTACGATGGCTTCGAAGCATCGGCTCGGGTAGCCGGAGCCGGCATCGGTGCCCGCCGACAGGCTTGGCTTCAGTCATCCGACCTCGAGCCATGGGTACAGGACAAATTGGTCGATGTCCCCTGCAAAGGTGAAAACCTCTTTGGCAAGCCCATGGCTGAAAAGGCTGCAGAACTTGAGACCGAGACTCTGACCAGGACTAGGCTGTCCAGAAAAACCTCTGCCCCTTCTCATAAAAAGAAGGGCTCGGGGAAAAAGCCCTTTTACCCGAGGAAGGCAGCTGCCTATAAACACTACCCTCACTATCAGGCCCCAGTAGCTCCCCCACAGGGTCAGCAGGCCAAGGGATGGGGTAATGGGTCCCATAGACAGCAAGCCCCCAAGCCCACAACACCGGCCCCTGCTCAGCAGGGTGGGGGCTTTTGACTCCATCAGCATAGCCTCTTCCCCTCCGCTGGTTTCTCTCAACACAGGAGGCTGGCTGGTCCACTTTGCCCAAAGATGGTCAGCAATCACATCAGATACCTGGGTGCTTCATATAGTTCAAAAAGGCTATCTTCTTCACTTTCACCAGGTACCTCCCTCCTACTTTCCAGGGGAGCCTCCCAGACTCCCTCTGCACAGGGACTTACTCCTCCAGGAGTTAGCAAGTCTTCTTCAGGAACAGGCTGTGGAACCGGTGCCCCACCACCTGAGGGGTCAAGGCTTTTATTCCAGGTATTTCCTGATACCAAAACGGACAGGAGGCCTCAGACCCTGGACTTGCGAAAACCTCAACAAGTTCCTGACAAGGGAAAAGTTCAAGATGCTCACCCTTGGAATCCTGCTGCCCTACCTCCAGCAGGAAGACTGGCTATGCTCCTTAGATCTAAAGGATGCCTATACTCACATCCTTATTCATCCAGACCACAGACAATATCTCAGGTTTGTTGTGGGGGGAAATCATTACCAGTACAGAGTCCTGCCCTTTGGCCTATCCTCCGCCCCCAGGGTGTTCACCAAATGCCTAGCTGTGGTGGCAGCCTACCTAAGGCTTCAAGGCCTCTTTGTATTTCCATACCTGGACGACTGGCTCATAAGGGCCCAGTCTTCCCAAGAAGCCACTCAGGCCACTCATCGCACTGTGACTCTGCTCCAGCACTTGGGATTTGTCATAAACTTCGCAAAGTCCACTTTGCTCCCCTCTCAAAATCTCGAATTCATCGGCACAAGGTTGGAAACACTTCAGGCGCGAGCCTTCCTGCCTCTAGACAGGGCACACCGGCTCATGGATCTAGCCAGCCACTTTCGCAGCAATTCCCTGGTCTCCGCCAGGCAATTTCTGCGACTGCTCGGCCATATGGCTTCCATGGTCCATGTTACCCCCAATGCCCGCCTGAACATGCGGCTGCTCATTGGTGCCTTCGCACTCAATGGCATCAGGCCATGGGGAGCCTGGCGGACTCAGTACAGGTTTGCGACCTGCTGGTCTCTTCTCTGAGGTGGTGGCTTCATCTACCAAACCTGGTGCTGGGAGTGGATTTTCAATCTCCACCGCCTTCTCAGGTGCTAACAACCGATGCTTCTCTCCTGGGTTGGGGAGCACATTGCCAAGGGACATGTACTCAAGGCCTCTGGACTCCTTGGGAGTCTGCTCAGCAGATAAACTTCCTGGAGCTCAGAGCCATCCGCCTAGCTCTGAAGGCCTTCTCCCACCTCACTTCTCACCAGTCTGTGCTGGTCCAGACGGACAATCAAGTTGCAGTGTTCTACGTGAACAAACAAGGAGGTACAGGCTCCTTCTCTGTCAGGAGGCACGGAGACTGTGCTCTTGGGCCGTCCTTCATGGAATCCTGCTCAAAGCTGTCTATCTCCCAGGTCAAGAAAATTACCTGGCAGACAGACTAAGCAGGATCCTCCAACCTCACGAGTGGAGATTGGAGCCGTTGGTGGTTCAGCAGATCTTTCTCAAGTGGGGTCTCCCCACCATGGATCTCTTTGCCAGTCCCCAGAACCGGCAGCTTCCCAAATTCTGCTCTCGTCAACCGCATCCTCTCAGAGTGGCGGCGGATGCTTTCCTGATTCCATGGTCCACAGGCCTCTTGTATGCCTTTCCTCCCATGTCACTGGTGTCTTGGACGCTCTTCAAAGTTCTCAGAGACAGAGCCTCGATGATCCTAGTGGCTCCCCGGTGGCCGAGACAGCCCTGGTTCCCGCTTCTGATGCAGCTGGCGGTGGACACTCCTCTTCCTCTGGGGTTTCAACCCGATCTCCTGTCACAGGATCAGGGAACTCTCCTACACCCCAACCTCCGGTCCCTTCATCTGATGGCCTGGCTGCTGAAAGGGTAGTCCTTGCTCCCCTCCTGCTGCCTCGTGAAGTGGAAGAGGTCGTCTTGGCCTCCAGGCGGCCCTCCACCCGGAAGTCCTACGCTCTTAAGTGGCGTAGGTTCTCCGTGTGGTGTGCTCAGCAATCTGAGAATCCCTTCTCCTGCTTGGTGGCGGTGGTCTTGCAATATTTGCTTTACCTCTCCAATCTGGGCCTTAAGTCCAACTCTGTCTGAGTCCACCTCAGTGCTCTCTCTGCACATCACGCACCGGTGGATGGCAGGCCTCTTTCCAACCACCCCTTGGTGGCTCGTTTTCTCCGAGGCCTCCTTCTCCTTAAGCCTCCTTTGCGCCCACCAGCCCCTGAATGGGATCTGAATGTGGTCTTGCAGCGGATTACCTGTCCGCCCTTTGAACCTATGGCTACCTGTCCTCTTCGTTTTCTTTCCTGGAAAACCTTGTTTTTGGTAGCCCTTACCTCTGCTAGGCGCGTTAGTGAACTGCAGGCCCTAGTGTCGGATCCTCCTTACACTAGGTTCTACAGGAATAGGGTAGTCTTACGGACTCACCCTAAGTTTCTTCCTAAAGTGGTTTCCCATTTTCATCTCAACCAGGAGGTGGTTCTTCCAACCTTCTTTCCCAGGCCACACTCCAGCCGAGCTGAGATGGTCCTGCATACCCTGGACTGTAGGAGGGCCTTGTCCTTCTACCTTGACCGTACGCGGGAGCATAGGAGGACTGTTCAGCTCTTTGTTTCTTTTGACCCCAATAAGTCGGGGCTCCCTGTCTCCAAGCGTACGTTGTCCATATGGGTTGCTGACTGTATCGCTTGGGCTTATGGAGCAGCCGACCTCTCGTTGGAGGGCCGTGTCACGGCTCATCGTGTTAGGGCGAAGGCTGCGTCAGTGGCTCATCTCCGCTCTGTTCCGTTGGCAGACATCTGCCGGGCCGCTACTTGGTCTTCAAGCCAGACTTTTGCGGCCCATTACTGCCTGGAGAGGGAGTCCCGCAGGGACAGTGCTTTCGGTCAGGCAATTTTCCATCATCTCTTTGAGGTTTAGGCAACTCCTACCCTCCGGCCCTGATGTTGGGCTACCGGTCGGAGGCGTTTTCAGAGAAGATTCCTTCCTTCTGTGCTGCTGAGCTAGAGGGAGCTCATTTTTCTGCTTGAGGTCTCCGGTAGCCTTAAGCTAGGGAGTCCCATATGTGAGGACTGACTTCCTGCTTGGTCCTGGAGAAAGAGTAGTTACTCACCTGTACAGGTGTTCTCCAGGAGCAGCAGGAATCAGTCCTCACAACCCTCCCTCCTCCCCTTGGAGTTGCAGTCCTATCATTTCGTTTTTGCTAATTCTTTTGCTGTCTTTTACCTATGTCATCAGACTGAGCAAGATGGCACCCTTGGGCGGGAAGGGGACCGCACATGCGCGCTGCAATTCCCAAAGGCTTTCTTTGAAAGCTGGGGAAATTGCTCCGCGAGGGCTCCGTCGGCGCCGACGTCACCCATATGCGAGGACTGATTCCTGCTGCTCCTGGAGAACACCTGTTACAGGTGAGTAACTACTCTTTCTCTTTGGGACCAGGAAATACCTGGAGTAGAAGCCCTTTTCCCATAGGTGTTTGGGTACAGGTTCTACTGCGTTGTCCTTGATCAGACCTGCGAGCTCTGTTAGCAGAAGAGTGTTAAAGGAGCAGTCGCTCTGGCTCTCCTGGGAAGAACCTGAATGGTATCTGCTGTAGGTGGAGGTGGTATCCTTCACTTACCCCTTGCAGTACCTACTGGTCCAAGGTGGTGATGGCCAATCTCTGGGCAAAGATTGCCAGGTGCCCCCCCCCCCTGTGGGCTGGTGAAGGTCTCCTGGGGGAGGGGAGGCCCTGCCCTGGGAGTCAAAAGCTCCCCCCGGGTTGGGTGGGAGCTGGGGCCTGAGGCTTTGGTGTTTTTGCCTTCAGAGCCCCGTGGCCTTGCTTGAGAACCTTGTTGCTGGCCCAGGAAGGGCTGGTAGTGCTGACTCTGTGGAAAAGGACCCCTTTCCCCCCCCTTCAGGAAAAGGGGTCTTTTCCTCACTGGTTTCCTGTGGGGAAGGGATGAAGTCTTTTTTGGAGAGCCTCTAGCGTGTCACCACATCGGCCTCAATCTCAGCCACCTTGTTGGCCAAGGGTTTGCTGAATAGGTTCTCTCCGATGCAGGGGATGTCGAGCAGCTTGTCTTGGACCCATTGCTTGAGGTCGGAAGACTGTAGCCAGGCCTGGCGTCAGGCGCCAATGCCAGCTGCTGAAACCTGAGCTGCCGACTCGAAGTCTGGAGAGGAACTTTGAGTAGTCCTTGATCCCCGAGGTCAGGGACTGTAACCGTTGGAGGGATTTCCCAACAAGGCCAGCCAAAAACTCTGATAGCTCCTGGGTTAGAGCCTTTAAGTACAAACCTATGTACAATTCATAGGCCTAGATGAGACACCCCAGCATCGAGCGTTGGTAACAATCACGCCTGAGGGCATCAAGGGCACTGGCCTCCCTTCCAGGGGCAACAGAGGAGTGGTTTTTTGGCTCTTAAGGTTTTGCAGGGTTGACTCAACAACCATGGAGTTATGTGGGAGTTGGGGTTTGTGGAACCCTGGGCCCAACTCCCACATAATTCTGGACACTGTACATGGAGTCGAGGCACCGGCTCACCACTGATATTGATGCCAGTGTCTCTCACATTCTGACAGTAGCCACTCGAGGATTGGCTGCATGAGTACCCTGAGGGTTTCCTTGGGTGGGAGATTCATATTAGAGGATCTCCAACTCCTTGGTGCACAGGTCCTCCTCTGCAGCGAGAGGGCTCTGGCCATGTCCCTGACAAAAAGACATGGAAGGCTACATCCTCCGGAGGGGAGTGGCGCCAGGGAGACTGGTCCAAGGGGAATGTATTGGTGCCGTTTAGTCTCCAGGAATGCCTTGTCGTCGGTCTCCCACTCTGAGTCAGGTGGTGCCGACAAATCAGAGGCCCTGCGACTCATTGCCTCAAGGCCAGTGCCAAAATGTCAGTGGCTTCCAGAGGATCTGGGGTCCGAGTCGCAGAAACTAGCCAGGGAGGACCAGATGCCCGAGGTTCGGATGCCTGAGGATCGGGACTGGGACCTCGACTGGTGCCGAGGGCTTACCCAAGGCCAGTGGTGATTGGAGCTCAGCTCGATGACTGGGGACTCCCCCCCGCAGACAGGGGCCCAGTCATCGGGGCAGATGATGCAGTTGAACCAGCCATCATTGCCTGCTGCAGGGCCAGGATAGCAGTGATATTCTCCAAGTCAGAAAGCTCTACAGCTCTCAGCGTGGGCACCGAGAATCTCGGGCCTTGCGCCAGCACTCTGGTGAGTGCATCCTCAATAAGGACTATGGCCTTGAGGAACCTCACACACAGTCTTCATCCGCTGAGGAATCCTTCTTGAGGACCTTGATAGGGCGCTTCTCAGAGCTGGTTTCTCTGGTGCAACCTCGGTGGAATTTGACTTTCTTCTTTTTCTCGGGGTCCAAGGTCTTCTTGGAGGAGCTGCTTCTGCGAGACTCAGAGGACACTCGGGCCTTGCGGAAAGAGCTGGGCTTGGAGCTTGGCGTTGGGGAGGTCAGGGCCA
The DNA here is from genome assembly GCA_033557465.1 of Ichthyophis bannanicus. NCBI lineage: Eukaryota > Metazoa > Chordata > Amphibia > Gymnophiona > Ichthyophiidae > Ichthyophis > Ichthyophis bannanicus. The sequence goes on from CM066046.1 coordinate 24,056,455, forward strand.
AGTTGGACCTGGGGAACAGTTTTTCCTTCAACTCAGACCTCATCTTATTGTTCTTGAGCATCATGGCCTGGCATAGGTCACAGGAGGTGCTGTCATGGTCCAGTCCTAGGCAGCAGTCATGCGTTTGTCGGTCACTGACATCATTTGACTGCAGCAGTCACATTTTTTGAACCCAGCGGGGGACATGGTGGGAAACACCCAGCTGGGGTCAACAACCCCCAGGCAAAAAAAAGGTGCAGACGCTGGTCGAGAAAAGCCTCTATCAAAAAAGGGGAAGAGGAACCGGTACACAACTGGGAAAAGCTAACTTTTAGGATATTTAGCAAGGATTTTTTCTGGGGAAACAGGACAGATGTCAGTTGGGCTCCGCAGAAAAGGAGACTGAGCAAGATGGCACTCTGGGGCGGGAAGGAGCCCATGCATGCGTGGTAGCATGTCCCAAAGGTTTTCTTTGATAGCTGGGGAAATGTTCCGTGCGGGCTCAGTCGTCACCCATATGTGAGGACTGACTTCCTGCTTGTTCCTGGAGAATCGTATCTTCTTTGACTATAACCAGTCTGGTGACTTTAGATCAATGCCCTTCCATAGTGGACAGACTGAAATCCACAAAGCCAGACTGAATTGGCCTCCAAGGTCCTGGCAAGTCTTATGTTGGAATTTCAAGTCAGACACCTCCAGCAAGACAATAGGGAAAACAGTAGTGGACACATGTGAACCCAAACCCATGGTACCAACTTGAAAGTCTCTTCCATTAACAGACTGCCTCACCCAAATGGCAAGTTGGTGTCAAAACAACCTCGCAATAAACTACAACAAGACCGAAGCTTTAATCATCACTCGGAACCAAAGCTTCATACACCCACCAAATATAAAGATACAAAGCACTACTATACCAATAAGATCAGAAGTGAGATACCTCGGAGTTACTCTGGATAATAAACTCAATCTCAAGCCACACAAACAAAACAATCCAAAAAGCCTACTACAAGATGCGAATCAGGAGACTGAAACCGCTCCTCGCCCCAGAACACTTCCGTACCGTCTGTCAAGCACTGATAACCCCACTACTGGACTTCTGCAATCCGATATACCTTGGACTACCGAAACAAGCCCTCAAACCACTCCAACTGGCACAAAACACTGCAGCACGAATCATATCAGGAACCGCAAGACAGGAGCACATCACACCCACCTTAAAGGACTTACACTGGCTTCCAATCGGTGCACGCATCAGATACAAAACAATCATAAACCTATTTAAGATAAAACAGCACACATCAGCCAACAGCCTGCACACCCTCATACAACCAGACACCAGCACACGTCCCAGAAGAAAACAAACACACAACCGAGTCAGCACCCCAAGTGTATACAAACACACACGCAAGGACACAACAGACAGAGCACTCTCCATGGCTGCTCCAACAATATGGAACAAACTACCGGACGATCTGAGGGCTACTACAGACCTCAAGGACTTTAGAAAACAGCTGAAAACCATGCTGTTCATAGAACACTATGGACACATCACATAACCTCAAAGAATGTATAACAGCACATGATACCGCCTAAACAAAGTATGTATGGAATATGTTTTTTGCACCACTGTATATAGCCCACTCTGTACATAGCTCATACCAATCTAGCACACAATACAACACACACTCAACTTCACCCTCACTGCACTCGATTGTTTGCTGTGATACCACCTTGATTATTAAGATAAGGCGGTTTAGAAATACTGTTAAATAAATAAATAAATTAAGCTGAGCATCTGCAGGTAGTGCCAAGCTGTCAGAGCCCAGACCACAGCCAGTGCTTAGGAAGGAAAACGTTTCCCTGCACAGTGTCAAAGTGTGCCCCCCAAATACTTGATGGGCTGAGAAGGAACCAACTGACTCTTGAGGTTCATGACTCAGCTTAAGGACCAAAGAATCTGAATGACCCAAGAAGTGACTTGGCTTTCCACCTATGATTTGATTGATCATCCAGATACGGATGAACTCATATTTTCTCTGCATAGAACTGTGACTACTATCATGACTTTCAAAAAGGTCCAAAGAACTTTCAAAGAAGCAGCTCAAATCTCCACTGCTTTATCCCCAAAGCCTTAAACCACTGCCACGAGAACAACCAAGCGCCATGGCCTGATCCATTTCCAGCACTACTGCAGTGGAGTCCCAAGTACTGCGAGCAAGACTCAAGGCACACACCTGTGGTCTGTCAGGATTGAGGCCACCCAGAGAGCTTCCTCCCCCACCAAAACCATAAAGCCAGCCCAGGCACCCCTTCCGAGAAATAAAACTGCTCCAGTTGTCTTTTGCTTCGGGTCTATGCAGAAAGCCAGTGCTGGAATCACACACTATTAGCTGTGTAAACATTTTCATTGTGCGAGATATGCAGCAAGGGGCATGCATGTATGCAGATGGAGATATGCATAAAAAAAACTTTGGCATAAAGTTGAAAAGAGGTGAAGCAACGCATGCGCAAACAGACATGCTTCAGGCGGTGATGTGCACATGTGCGTAAATTCCAGACGCTCACGGTGGTACAAGTTTATGGGCATGACATCATGGCACAGGCACACTTCAGCATGTATAACAGTGCAAAAAACGTAAACACATTACAACAGTGCTGTAAAGAGACATCCTCCAAGGAGAAATTTGGCTTGCGCCAGGGAGGTGCTGCTACCGCCACTGTCGCAGCCATTTTCCTAAAGGCATGTGTGGTTCTACCCTCATGCACACGGTATGTGCATTTTTACATGCAGAACAGTCAGCTGGACATCCATGCATAGGTTTATGAGCACTATATGCACATGCAGGTTCTTTCATCATTAGCCAAGCCAGTAACAGCCTGATGGTGCCCACCCCAAAGCGTCACCATCATACCCGTGACCATGTTCAAGATCTTCATGTGCGCGTCACACACCACTTAGAAACATGACGGCAGAAAAAGACCACATGGTTTATCTAGTATGCCCTTCCATATTGATTACTACAATATGACCTCTTTTCCCTTAGAAATCCACTGTTTGTCCCATGCTTTTTTTGAATTCAGATACTGTCCTCACCTCTACTGGGAAACTATTCCACGCATCTACCACTCTTTCCATAAAGAAATATTTCCGCATATTACTCCCGGGTCTGTCCCCTTTCACCCTCATCTTATGTCCCCTCATACCAGAGCTTGCTTTCAATCGAAAGAGGCTCTCCTCCTGTGCATTTATGCCATGGAGATATTTAAACAACTTTATCATATCTCCTCTATCCTGCTTTTCCTCTAAAGTATACATATTAAGATCCTTAAGTCTGTCCTCATATACTTTATAACGAAGACCACTAACCATTTTAGTAGCCACCCTCCTGCACAGATCCCAACCTGTTTATATCCTTTTGAAGGTGCGGTCTCTAGAACTGCACACAGTACTCCAAATGAGGTCGCACCAAAGACCTATACAGAGGCACTATCACCTTTTTTTCTGCTAGCCATTGCTCTCCCTATGCACCCAAACATCCTTCTAGTTTTTGCCGTTGCCTTTTCTATCTGTTTAGCTACTTTAAGATCATCAGACACAATCATGCCTAGGTCCCGCTTTTCTTTTGTGGAGAGAAGTACTTTCCCCCCCTAAACTGTACCACTCCTTTGGATTTTTGCAGCCCAAATGCATGATCTTATATTTTTAGCATTGAATCTCAGCTGCCAAATTCTCGACCATTCTTCAAGCTTAGCTAAATCCCTCCTCATGTTATCTACTCCTTTCTGCAGATTCTGGTATCATCCGCAAAGAGGCAAACCTTACCTTACCATGTTTTTACCCCTGCTGCACTGGTTGGTGAAACCCTATTCCCAGGAAGGAGCTGATTTGGAGCATTGTACACCTGGCCTGACACTGGTCTGAGCCAGTTTTGCAGAAGCTGAGAAGCCTCCACTGAGCTAAGAACAAACCTGTCTATCTTCTCTGCTGGCTTAAAACTATAAATTCTAACTGTTGATTTTTGGGGGGATTACTATTATAGCTCTTAACTGGTTTTAGACTAAGCTTGTGAGCATTTAGTCTGCTTTCCTTGTATAGACTTACATCAGATATCGGTGTGTGCCCACGGTTCAGGAACAGCCTACTCGCCAGAGACACTTAGGTTCCCGCCCACCTACCCCTCTCCCAACCCACCCCAGGGGATACATTGCCTTTATAGTGGTCACATACGTGCCATCTATCCTTTCTTACTAGGGTTAACAGTCCACATCTTCTTCATCCTTTCTTCTTCTTCTTCCTCCTCTTCTGGGACTGCTTAACCAACATGTCGTGTAGTCAGTGCAATAACTACGGTACTTTCATTCCAAGATGAATCATTTGGAGCCAAAGAGCTTGTCCTAGCTGCCTCAGGTCAGCTGCCATGCATGACGAACTGCATAAAGTAGTAACTACTGAGGGAGGAAATGGCTGCAATGAAACACACCTCTTCTAGGATACAAACTGAACAAAGTCCACCACCGCTCCCACAAAGAATCAAACACCCCAGGAACAAACGGATCACAGTGGGTTCTGGAAGATTGCGACCTGTAAAACGGAGTTACTTACCTGTAACAGGAGTTCTCCGAGGACAGCAGGATAAGTCAGCCACACCTGGTGACGTCATCCGACGGCGCCGAGGACGGAAGTACTCTCCATAGCTCAGAAGGGCTTTTCGCCCTTCTGAGCATGGGCCAACTGGCCCTGCCCCCCGGCCCGCCCCTAGCTAGCCAGTTCGTCACTAGCTGAGCCTTAGCCGCTAGGAGGCGGGCACTGGACAGAGGCGGAGACCTTTTCCAGGGGAGGAGGGTGGGTATGTGTGGCTGACTTATCCTGCTGTCCTCGGAGAACTCCTGTTACAGGTAAGTAACTCCGTTTTCTCCAAGGACAAGCAGGATGAGTCAGCCACACCTGGTGCCTCCCAAGCTTTAATGCGATGTGGTGGAAAGGGGGAGGCCGAGATCAGGTTCTGAAGACCCGATATCAGGGCTGGATGTTTGAAGATGTGCCCTGGATACCTGGCGGCGACGTCAGCGTGCCATGTGCCAACCTGCAATGTGCATGCACATCAAAACGTGCAGTGTGTAGTGCTAATGGGTGTGCACCCACTAGAAGTGAGCTTGTAACAATAATGAGCGTGGTGAGCGTGTGGACGTGCAGTCCCACTTGGTTGTGAGGGTCTGTGGTCTCAAGGACAGCTGCCGAGAGGTCTAAAGGCAGAGATGCAGCAGCAGAGGGCCCTCCGAATGTTGGGTTAACCAATGCGAGCGGGGATAACCACGGTATCAACGCTGGAAGCGCGGCCGAAGTGGCGCGAGACTGACGCCTTGATGCCGCTACGGCAGTGACCAGCAGCAATCCCTACAGTACTACCAGAGTTCAGTACTGTCAGAGTGATTCAATTAGAGTACTGACACCGCCCCGGGCCTGAGACATGACTAAGTTCATGACTTGGTCAGGAGTGTCCACGTTTGTCCATGTGGTATGCCGCATTTGCAGGTGTCCCTGCCCAAGGTATGGGACACAGGTTGTCGGTGCATCCTTGACAGGCTGTCGATGGATCCTTTGGCACAGCTATGTTCCTGTGCTGCCCTTGGTAAGGTTTGAGCCTCTGCATGTGCCCATGGCTGTTCCATCCTATGGTGGAGTATGCGGAATGTCTAGCAGTGGTGGATGCCATGACCACTCAATCCTCGGTTTCAATTCAAAAACTCATCTAGGCAGACCTGCTCCCCCAACCTACATTGACTGCCAAACCAGGAGTCATGAGCTTGCGTCCCCATTCGGTTACTAGTAAGGCCGTCTGAGGTATCCCTCTTAGAACGATCCTGGGGAGCAGCAGCAGCAGCAAATGCACTACCGGAAATCCTGCAATCCGAGGAAGTGGCAAGGGTGCAGTGCCAGAGGGCTTGCAGGCCCCCTCCTGAGTTCGCTACCGCTCCTACTCGAGAATGGATTACCACTTGTCCCCTGCCTAATGTAATCACAGACAGTGGCGGGTGTCTTCGTCTTCCCCTTCTGGATCACTGGTAATGGCCAGCACAGCAAAGCACAACAAGCGACAGGACACACTATGCTTGTCCTATAAACTACCCAAGGCCTCATTCTGGCCAACCCAAAGCTTGGAGTTCGTAAAGGACAGCTGGACACCATCAAGGTCAAGGTTTCTCATATGGGACAGAACCCTGCATCTCCAGACGCTTGCAGAGTGCACTGCCGCCCAGCATCTGCCCAGCACATGCTCTTTCTACTGGGACTCACGGCATCAATGTTGCACATCACCCCGACGTCTTCCTATGTGGGTAGTCCAGTGGCGCTCTGCTCTCAGTGGTCCCAGACCATAAGGTCCCTGCTAGACAGGGTGATCGTCACCAGTCCCCTAGCCTACAACAACAACAGCAGCACTCAGCTTCCATCATAGGGGATCCTCGCAACGGGTGCCTCCACATTGGTGGGGAGGGGCCCATTGTGGTGACCTCTGCACTCAGGACAGTTGGGTGCCAGCGAAGAACGTCCAGCGAATTTACCTCCTAGAGCCACAGGCTATGGTTCAAGTCCTCCGGGCCGCTTGCCGCCACCCGCTTCCCTTGCAGAAGGGAATCCTGCACTACACAGGCCCCACCAGTAAATTCTGTCACCCTGAACGTAAGAGTCCTACGGCACCAAACTCAGGTCACTATGGCCCTTAGTGCAAGGTGTCAGAGCCCTGCGACACCAAACCCCGTTCTGTGGGCAGGAGTGCTAGGTGGTGAAGTCGAAGCCGGCCATGGGATCACCATTGCAGAAAATACCTCATACTCAATACCTGACTACAGGCCCGATTGTGAATGCGAGCACACAGCCAGAGTACAGCTGACTCGGCACTCTAGGGCCACGCACAGACATAGTCAGCAAGGCAGCCGTAGTCTCACTCCTTCACAGAAGAGGAACACGTCCCCTCTTCTCTTTAAGGACTCAAACCCATCCATCCAGGCAGGCTCACTTCTCGACTGCAAGAGTGGAGGAGTAGCCTAGGAGTTAAGAGACAAAGGTCCAATTCCCTCCTTTATTAACATGCACAAGAGCCCTGCCCACCTTGCGGAGTGCAGGAAGGGCAACTGTTCAAACAGTCAGAGCCATAAAGTAGTAACTACTGAGGGAGGAAATGGCTGCAATGAAACACACCTCTTCTAGGATACAAACTGAACAAAGTCCACCACCGCTCCCACAAAGAATCAAACACCCCAGGAACAAACGGATCACAGTGGGTTCTGGAAGATTGCGACCTGTAACGCAGAGACATCCTATACATCAAGTGATATTTATTTATTTTACCAGTTTTGTATACCACCTTATCCTTCAAAGTGGTTGACAAGACAACAAAGGCTTACATATTGAGGGCATGGGAAAACAAAAACGATATCCCTGCATAATGCTTTCTCTGCCTTGGCTAATGAGGATGCTCAATCCAATGAAACTGAAGGGCCCTTAAATGAGTCAGACAATGCCTAATCTCCTGCTAAAGCACCAAATATGAAGAAAACCTCACCAAACAGAAAACTACTACTACTTGGAGATTCCATCATCAGAGGCACCAACTTGGGAACACAGTTCAAAGGAGAAAAGATAGTCATGTGCCTACCAGGCTCAACAGCCAGCAAGAATACAAACCAAGTTGTTGAAGTACTTAGCGCAAAAAGTGAACACTCCAAACTTGATGATGATATCCACTTGGCCAAAAATGACCTGGCTAGAAACAGTGCCTCTACAGTCCAAAAGGACTTCCAATCTCTGGGAGAGAAACTCATGCCCATTGTTTTTTATTTTTAATTTAGACAGTTTTTGTATACCGCCTTATCCTTCAATCAAAGCGGTCACAACACAATTGGGGGACACATTTAACACGCGGGGATATGAGACACATACACTAATACTTACAGGGAACATGGGCTATGGAGGGTTAAGTGGCTTGCCCAAGACCACAAGGAGCATCTGTGGGACTAGAAACCCCAGTCCTTCCGGCCCAAGGTTGCTGTCCTCTAGTGGGATTTGAACCCTCGACCCTCCGGCCTGAAGTACCTTGCCCCAACCACTAGGCTACTCCCTCCCTCCCTGGTTAACACTGTTGCATTCTCAGAGGTTCTGCCTGTTCTTGGTAAGGGGACAAAAAGGCTGCATCGCATTAACAGCTTTAATACATGGCTCCAGACCTGGTGCAAACAAGAAGGATTCAGATTTATTGGCGACTGGGGAAACAGATGGACCAACAAGAGACTATACTGTGCTGATAGACTACATCTCTCTGTCACAGGGAAAAGAATCTTAAGTGAAAAATTCAGGCAGTATGTGAATATGCCTTTAAACAAGGAAAAGGTCAAGACTTGCACGTCACCCCCTGCAAAAGCAGAGCAACATCAGAAACAGCCACATTTTTAAACCACACATCAAAAACAAGTGGGAAGATGTGGGCAGAACAAAATCCATGCAAAATGCACACAAGCCAGGTAAATGCTGGAAAGCAATGAGCACAAATGCTCGAAGCTTAGCCAACAAATTTCCGGACCTGGAAGCCCTAATGGTGGAAATGGATTTGGACATGGTGGTCATTACAGAAACATGGTTTAATGAATCACATGATTGGGATATAGCCATAGCTGGCTATAATCTATTCAGAAGAGACAGAGAAAATGAAAAAGGAGGAGGAGGAGTAGCCTTGTATGTCAAAAGCAATATTAAAGCTACTGAACTGCAGGGGACATGGGGAAAAGAAGCAGCGCTCTGGATTGCATTGGAAAGAGGAGATGGCATTGTCATCCATACTGCTGTAGTCTACAGACCTCCGACTCAAACTGAAGAGATAGATAACGAATTGATTATAGATATTGCCAAGATAGCCACAAAGGGGGAAGCGATCATTTTGGGTGACTTTAATCTACCTGATGCGGATAGAATTACTCCTTCTGCACATCTGGAAAGAAGCAAAAAAAAAAGTAGATGCTCTCCAAGATGCATCACTTAGACAAATGGTCATGGAACCAACCAGGGAAAGCTCAACGCTGGATTTAATGCTCACCAACTGTGGTAGCATGTCAAATGTCTGCGTGAGTGCCCCTGTGAGCAACAGCGATCATCATACGGTGTGGTTTGAGATAAAAGTCAAGGTACAGGCCAAACATAGCAAGCTCAAAGTTCTAAACTTCAAAATCACTGACTTCAATAAAATGGCCGAGTACCTAAATGAGGAGATGACAGGGTGGAAGGAGATAAGGGAATTGGAATTGCAATGGGCTAAACTAAAAGGTGGCAATAAAAGTGGCAATAGATAAATATGTAAAAAAAAAGTAAATAAAAACAAGAGGAGAAGGAAATCTATTTGGTTTTCCAAAGAAGTGGCTGCTCAAATAAAGGCAAAAAATAAGCTTTCGCAAAATTCAAAAGCTTGCAAACAGAAGAACACAGAAATGAATACAGGATCAAACTCAAAGAGTCAAAAAGAGAAATAAGGATAGCAAAATCAAAGGCAGAGGAAAAGATGGCTAAAGATGTTAAGGGTGGCGACAAAACTTTCTTCAGGTATATTCGGGAAAGGAAGAAGATCAGAGTTGGACTTGCAGGACTCAGAAGTGCTGGGAAAGGTCTCGTGGAAAGTGACATAGAAAAAGCGAAATTGCTAGACAAATACTTCTGCTCTGTTTTTACTAAAGAAAATCCTGGAGATGGACCAGCTGTGACTCCCAAATATAAAAATGGGAATGAAGTAGATACCACACCATTCACAGAAGACGAGGTGTTGGAACAACTTGCTAAAGTGAAAGTGGACAAAGCCATGGGACCGGATGGGATACATCCCAGGATACTGAAAGAGCTCAGAGAGGTTCTTGCAGGGCCGTTAAAGGATGTATTCAACAGATCCTTGGAAACAGGAGAGGTTCCTCAGGACTGGAGAATGGCTGATGTCGTACCTCTACACAAAAGTGGTGACAGGGAAGAAGTGTCAAACTACAGACCCGTGAGTCTTAACTCAGTGGCGGGAAAAGTAATAGAGGCGCTCCTGAAAGAGCGAATAGTGAACTTTCTCAAAACCAACAGGTTGCAAGATCCGAGGCAACATGGTTTTACTGAAGGATGGTCTTGCCAAACAAATCTGATTGAGTTCTTTGACTGGGTGACCAAGGAACTAGATCAGGGGCATGCGATGGATGTCATCTACCTGGATTTCAGCAAAGCCTTTGATACTGTTCCTCATAGGAGGCTTGTCAATAAACTCAGTAGCTTGGGGATGGGTCCCAAGATGGTAAACTGGATTAGAAATTGGTTGACTGACAGACGACAGAAGGTGATTGTACATGGAGCTCACTCGGATGAAACGAAGGTGATTAGCGGGGTGCCCCAGGGTTCGGTCCTGGGCCCGGCGCTGTTCAATGTATTTGTGAGTGATATTGCTGAAGGACTGAATGGAAGGGTCTGTCTTTTTGCAGATGACACAAAAATTTGCAACAGAGTGGACTCCCCCGAGGGAGTGGATAACATGAGGAAAGATCTACAAAAGCTGGAAGAATGGTCTAATGCTTGGCAATTACGATTTCATGCGAAAAAGTGCAGTGTCATGCAGTTAGGTAGCAGAAATCCAAGGGAAATGTACGCAATAGGGGGCAAGAGGTTAGTGTGCATGGTTCAGGAGAAAGACCTTGGTGTGATTATCTCTGATGATCTCAAGGAGGCAAAACAGTGCGACAAGGCGGTGGCAAAAGCCAGGAGGATGTTGTGCTGCATACAAAGGTGAAATTAGACTTACCTGCTAATTGTTGTTCCTTTAGGACCTCCAGTCTAGTCCCGAACCATAGAAGTTGTGTACGTCCTCCCGCAGCTTCGAGACTGAGCATGTCACATTCTTGATGACACCAGTATAAGTAATCCAGGGATCGCCTCCTTGCTCCAGTACCCTACTGACAAAGCAGACTCACCAGAGCAATAATTAAGTAACTCTGAACATTTAAACCTTTATTCAACTATCTATAGAACAAAAAAAGGCGATAACTCACCTTTTTTCCTTTTTTTTTTCCCCCCGTGCTGTAACCTTAAAAACAGAGGAAACTGTCTCCCCCGTTCCGCCTTCCCTACCTGAAACACCGACTCCCGCCACTCTGTGGCGGACCGCCAATACTAGTTTCTTCACTTCAGGGTGTCGTCAGCAGACAAAATCAGGGAGGGATGCGGGACTAGACTGGAGGTCCTAAAGAAAGAACAATTAGTGGGTAAGTCTAATTTCACCTTCCTTAGCAGCCCTCCAGTCTAGTCCCGAACCGTAGAAGATATAACAGAGCAGTAACACTAACGGGGGAGGGTCCTGCTAGACCAGCCTGAAGCACCGCTGCTCCAAAACTAGAATCTGCCCCCGCCTGATCATCAATCTGGTAATGCTTCACAAATGTATGCAACCACCACGTCACTGCCTTACAGATTTCCACTGCCGGCACCAAGCTAAACTCCGCCCAGGAAGCAGCCTGTGCCCTGGTCGAATGCGCTTTCAAGCCCTCTGGAACCACTCTCCCCTTCAACAGATAGGCCAAGGCTATCGTTTCCTTAATCCACCTAGCAATAGACTTAGACGCCTGCTCACCCCGCTTCGCCCCCCCAAACAATACGAACAATCTGTCGGTCCTCCGGAACGAAGCGGTTCTCTGCAAATATTTCCTTAGGGCTCTGCCAACATCCAGCCTGTGTAGCTGAACCCTTTCTTTGCCCTTACATGCCTTCTCAAACACCGGCAACGACACCACCTGATTCACGTGAAAGGCCGACATTACCTTCGGGAAAAAGGAAGGTACCGTCCTCAACACCACTTTGTTGACATCAAATACCAAAAAAGGCTCTCTACACAACAACGCTTGCAACTCCGAAATCCGCCTAGCTGAGGAGATCGCTACCAAAAACACCACCTTCAGAGTAAGGTCCTTCAGTGTCGCCTTAGCTAAGGGCTCAAAAGGTTCCTGAATCAGCGCCTCTAATACTATATTCAGATCCCAGACCGGAACTGATACTCTGCGCAGAGGTCTCAAAAGAGAAGCCACTCTCAAAAACCTCTTCACCTCTGGATGCAAACCCAGAGATTTTCCTTTCACTTTTCCTCGAAAACAAGAGAGTGCTGCCAACTGCACTTTAAGGGAGGCTGCCGCCAGGCCTCTTTCAAAACCATTCTGCAAAAACGACAACACTTGCGGAACGGAAGACTAATGCTTTAATTCGCCTGTCTCCACACCAGGATTCAAATATCCGCCAGACTCGGATGTATGCCAATGAAGTGGATCGCCAACGAGATCTTAACAACGTTGCAATCACCGCAGCCGAGTACCCCTTGGCCCTTAACCTTGCCCTTTCAAGAGCCAAGCCGTAAGCGAGAACCGCTCCACCTGCGGCATTGTTAACGGACCCTGAGAGAGCAGGTCCCTCCTTATCGGTAGCCTCCACGGGGGCTCCACTAGAAGCCGCATTAAAATCGGCATACCACGGCCTCCTTGGCCAGTCTGGAGCTACCAGAACTACGAGCCCCCTGCCGTAAAACTCTCCCTATCAGAACCCACGGTGGGAACACGTAAAGGAGATGCTCCTCCGGCCACCGTTGTATCAGGGCATCCAGACCCTCTGACATCCTCTTTCATCGCCTGCTGAAAAATCTTTCCACTTTTGCTGATGCGCACGTCGCCATGAGGTCCATCACCGGCAGTCCCCAAAGCTGCACCAGCAAATTGAACACCTCCGGATTGAGTACCCACTCTCCTGGGTCCACCTTTACTAAACAAATCGGTGGTCACATTGTCCACTCCCGCTACATGTGCTGCCGATAAGGCTTCCAGATGTGACTCGGCCCACCGGAGTAACTCTTCCGCTTCCTCCTCGAGCGCCACACTGCCTGTGCCGCCGTGGCGATTGATGTAAGCCACCGCTGTGGCGTTGTCTGAAAACACCCGAACTGCACTCCCCTCCAGCCACCACTGAAGTAACTCTAACCTGTTGATCGTCCAAGTCCTCTCCTGTTCTGACCACTGGCCCTGCGCATACTGCCCTTCGAAATGCGCCCCCCAGCCGAACAGGCTTGCATCCGTTGTTACTGCCCTTCAGACTGGACACTCCAGAGGCATGCCTTTTTCCAGACACCCTGGAATCAACCACTGTAGAGACTGCCTCGCCTCCGGCGGACAGACCAGTCTTTTGGACAGCTGATCGGATTGATGCGACCATCTCCTGAGCAGAGACCTCTGCAACGGCCTCATGTGAGCCCTGGCCCATGGAACCACCTCCAGCGTGGCTGCCATTGTCCCCAATATTTTCAAGTACTGCCACGCCGAGGGAGCCTGCCTTCTCAGGAAGGCGCAAACTAAGTGTCTTAATTTGTCGATTCTGACTTGAGGCAGGAACACCCTGCCCTTGTTCGTGTCGAGCCCCCAGATATTCCAGCTCCTGCGACGCCTGTAACTTGCTCTTCGCTAGGTTTACCACTCAACCCAGTGACTGCAAAAACTGCACCACTCACCTGGTGGCTACCACGCTCTCTTCTTCCGACTTCGCACTGATCAGCCAATCGTCCAGATACGGGTGCACCAACACACCTTCCTTCCGCAACGCTGCCGTCACTACCACCATCACCTTGGTGAACGTCCTTGGTGCAGTCGCCAATCCAAACAGCATTGCTTGAAACTGAAAATGCCCCATGGGCACTGCAAACCGAAGAAACCTTTGATGCTCTGTTCTGATTGGGATGTGTAGATATGCCTCTGCAAGATCTATAGCTGTGAGGTACTCTCCCTGCCGGACCGCCAGTATCACTGATCGCAACATCTCCATGCGAAAATGCGACACCCTGAGACATCTGTTTACCCTTTTGGAGGTCCAGGATAGGCCTCAAGGTGCCCTCCTTTTTTGGCACTACGAAATATATGGAGTACCGTCCGCAGCTGAATTGGTCCTCCGGTACTGGCACCACCGCTTTTAAACGCTAAACAACCTGTCCAAGGTCTCCTGCACATCTACCAGCTTTGCTCGTGCCCTGCAGGGAGACTGTACAAACGCCTCTCTCACTGGACGTTGGAACTCGAGCGCATAACCTCTTTGCACGATTTCTAACACCCACTGATCTGAAGTAATTTGGGCCCACACTGGAAAGAACTCCCTCAACCGACCTCCCACAGGAACAATTCCAGCCTGGGCCCCCCCTTGCATCATTGCGGTTTCTTAACATTTGGGGAGGAGGCGGCCCCAAAACCTCTGCCTGCTCCTCTAACCCCCCGAAACCCTGAGGCTCTGTACTGAAACCGTCCTCTCTGAAACTGGCCAAACCGAGACGGCCTAAAATGCCGGAACTCTTGCTGCTGACTCCTGGAAGGTGCCACCGGACGCCCCTGCTTCTGTTTATCCTCCAGCAACCGGCCCCCCTTGGAGTCTCCTAAATCCTTCACCAACTTCTCCAGATCTTCCCCAAAGAGAAGTTTACCTCAAAAGGGGAGCTTCCCTAGCCAAGCTTTAAACGCTGCATCTGCCACCGAATTCCGGAGCCACAAGGACCTCCTAGCGGCCACTACCGACGCCATACTCTTTGCCACTCCCCTTATAAGGTCATACTGGCTATCTGCCAGATATGCGGCTCCTGACTCCAAACGGGCCGCTTCCTCTACCGCCTCCTCCACCTGCAACCCCTTCAGTCTTTGGGCCCAGCGCAGGCATGCTCTTGCCACCCAAGCCCCGCAAATCGAAGCTTGCATGGAAAGAGCATTAACTTCAAACACCTGCTTCAACAACGTGTCTAACCGTCTATCCTGGGTATCCTTAAGAGCTGCACTTCCCTCTGCCGGGATGGTAGTCTTCTTAGTAACCGACGAGACGGCGGCATCCACTCTCGGAGATTTAAAGAGATCCTTGTCCGCCTCCTGCAACAGGTACAATCGGTTCAACACCCTGGAACCTTTGAGGCCGGCTTCCGGCGTGTCCCACTCTTCCTGTATCATTTCCTTAAAAGCTCTATGAATCGGAAAAGCCCTCTGAGACTTCCGTATCGCTTGCAATAACGGATCCTCTAACGAAGCATCCACCCCCTGCTCCGCGGTCGGCATATTCAATGCCTTCATAGTCTCTGCAATGAGAGCTGCCAGCTCCTCTTTCCGAAATACCCTGACAATCCTTGCCTGGTCCTCCGGTTCGGGCAATTCTCCTTCCTCCAACTCTGTGTCTACGTCCGAAACATCCAAAACCTCGGACTGCTCCTCCCGGGCTAAGTCCAGGTCTTCTGTCTCCTCTGACCATCTGGGCCTTTTAATTGGCACGCCACCCAACCCCCTGTCCAGCAGCATGCCCTGTCTCTTTAGCCCTGTGGAACTCTCATCCACTGAACCGGCCACCTTACTCCCAGCTCTGCCAAGAGTCTGCTGCAGGAGCACCAAGAACTGCTGAGAAAAAATGGCCCCCAGACCCCCCCCTGCATGGAAGTCTGTGAACAAGGGAGCTCTGGTGCCGTCAACGGCCCTAGCACCAGCTCCTGGGGCAACACCGGAGGGAGCAGGGAATCCAATGCCCCCAATCCCTCCTTAGCAGTCTCTGCCTCACTCTGTCCCTCCATGTCTGAAAGAGAAGCCTCGTGTGCACAACCTCTGCACACACCTGCCTCATAAACGGTCCCTCTCCGGACCCCACATAAGAGGCAGCGAGGCCTAGAAGGCATCAAGCGCTCAGTGCCCTGTCCCCCCACTTAAACTTGATCAAATACTGCCGTTTAAAAGAGAAAAACGCACTTAAACACGCAAAGATTACCAATAAATCACCAAAATCACCCTCTCACTCTCTATACACAAACCGCAGTCCTCCTCTGCATTCTAATCGGCCAGGCACTGGAGAATGAACCACCGCACCGTTTCACGCTTCCGCTCAAAACACCACGTGAGTTTAAAATGGCTGTCGGGACACTCTAGCTACTGCTCGCTAAAACCCTTATTTCAGCTGCCACTCGCTCTTCTTACCTCCAGGACGCCGACAGAGCCCCTCTCCGCCGCCCTGCTTTTGTCCGATTAGCTTAACGATCTCCCATCGCAAGCAAGATCAGACTGCACTGCGCCAAAGAAACTCCGCGGCAGTGCTCAGCTCTCTCCTTCGAGGGACTATGCTCCATGGCTCATCACGCACCTCAGGGGATCTGAAGCCAGAGGCCCCAACCACGACTCCTGCACTCTGCTCTGCACCGTAGAAACTTTTCAGAGAGGGGGGAGAAGGGGGGCAGCTCGATCCTCACTTCTGACTGTTACAGCCCCAGACACTTAACATCGCCAATTTAAAGGGGCAGTAGCCTTTTCCATACAATTAAATCCTTTCGGTCTCGTTTGTTTTTTTGTTTTTTTAATCTACACAAATCCTACTTAATGATACCTGCAGTGAGTCCCTGGCCCCTGGGCTCACACCACCTACCGCTGCTTGGAAACTGAGAACTGGAGCAAGGAGGCGGTCCCTGTATTACTTATACTGGTGTCATCAAGAATGTGACATGCTCAGTCTCCAAGCTGCGGGAGTACGTACACAACTTCTATGGTTCGGGACTAGACTGGAGGGCTGCTAAGGAAGAGGGATTACCAGCAGAAAGGAAGAAGTACTTATGCCACTGTACAGGTCGCTGGTGAGGCCTCACTTGGAATACTGTGTTCAGTTTTGGAGACCATATCTTGCAAAAGATGTAAAAAGACTGGAAACTGTTCAGAGGAAGGCGACCAAAATGATTTGGAGCCTGCGTAAGAAACCTTATGAGAAGAGACTTGAAGACCTAAATATGTACACTTTGGAGGAGAGGAGGGATAGGGGAGATACGATTCAGACCTTTAAATACTTAAAGAGGAACGATGAACAAACAAACCTCTTCCAAAGATGGGGAAGCTGCAAAACTAGAGGGCACAACATGAAGCTGCAAGGACACTGAAAGGCAATGTCAGGAAATATTTTTTCACTGAAAGGGTGGTGGATGCTTGGAATTCTTTCCCGATGGAAGTGGTGGGGGCAAACACAGTGACGGAATTCAAAACAGCATGGGACAAGCACAGCGGATTCCTTTACAGCAACCGGATAAAAACAAAATAAACAGAACCACCTAACTTCTCAACAAACAGGGGTGTCCTACATGGAGTTGTGGGTCCACCCCTAAACAAATACATGGGGAGGGGTGGCCTGCACAGAGCGACAGGTGTACCTACTCTTGCCGTATTGCTGGGCAGACTGGATGGACCATGCTGGTCTTTATCTGCCATCATTTACTATGTTACCTGATAGCCCTTCCGCAATATCACTAACAAAGAAGCTTTTCCTGTTCTGGAATGCCATTTCTCTGTCTGAGAGGGTGCAGTCTATTGTGCCCATCACATCTGGCCCTTCAGCAATATTAAAAAAGTCCACCTGTAACACCTACCATCCTGCCTGCTGCTCCGAGTACCAGATATGATCCCTGATCCAATTTTTCAAGGTCTGCAACATATGCTTAAAATGCCTGGAAAATGACGACTGATCCATTCCGAAGGCTACTCCGACAAACATTTTGGAATGATCCGAGTGCCCAAAAAAATGTAATATAGCGAGTAACTTTGCCAGCCCTGGTATGGTGTACCCACGAGCAGTGACTGGATCTACATACTCTTTAAATTTCCTCATAAAATGACAAAACAGCTCTTGTGCATAAATGGTGGTTGCGCATGATATGCTGCCTCTCTGGGAGTCCTTCAGTGCTGCCCTTGTTCAGAATAGGCAGCATCTGCAGGGAATCATGAGGGGGTGACCCCACTGGTTATACTGGCTTGGGGACCAAGAGACAGGTTTCGATTCCCACTAGCACTCCTTGTGGACTTGGGCAAGTCACTTAACTTTGATAACCCTCCTTTGCCTCAGAAAAATCCATGTCCTTGTTTAATGAACATTACCAAGTTTAAGTTACAATGTAAACCACTTTGACTGAAATGATAAAGCAGTATAAAAAAGCCTGTTAAATAAATGTCTCTGTTCTCCCCATTTCTTTGATGTGACGTTCTAGCTCTTCTTTTAAACGCCGAACTTTCACTTATACGCTAAAAGATACATGCAGAAGATTTTCACGCCGAAGCTAGTAACACTGTTCGCTAGTACACACGCCGAAACCATTTTTTCCCCACGCATGCAAGAATGTTACGTCACCTCAGATCAGGCATACAGATAATTGTGCTTCTGCACTTTACACTTGGTTATATATTCCTTTATGTGATTTTCTGCAGCAAGCATAGACCTTACTAGCATTCTATTTTAATATACGCAGCTCATTTGCTTATCGTTTTAATACATCTGTGTGTGCATACCTTTTTATGCTGATTACACACGCATCGTATCGTTTTCTCTGCATTCAGTGCCGGCAGTACTTGTGCGTATATGTTTTAATTTAATTTTATCTCATATGCACCGCAGATCCTGATCATATTCAGTTAACAACAAAACATTAAAACAATAATATAAATCCTAAAAAAATAAATCAAAATCAATAACATAAAAAATTACTTGAAGTTCTTGCTAAGTAGAAAGCTTTTACCTTTTTTCAAAAATCAAGATAATCTTGAAGAACACTGAGCTCAGACGGAAGTTCATTCCAAAGAGCAGGACCTAATATCAAAACCCAATGGTTCAAATTTGGACACCATAACCACAGGGAAGTGCTGGATATCTTAGCTGACCAGTACCCTGAGATCTTAATGAACTTGTAGAGGCAAGAGCCTCCCAAGAGATATGTTGCGTAATCCACACACAAAAGGACGCACACTAGTGTTTCTGCATCCGGCCTGTGCTTGTTTTGTTTGAAAGCAAAGACTGCTCACAGGGAAACGGAGATGAAAGAAATAAGATTAAAACAAACCCTCTAGTGCACTTGGCTAAGGGAGAGTGACCTGCATTTCTCCAGGTTATCACCCCAGCCTGCAGCTACTCAAGAGGCAATCTAAGACTCAACTGCAAACCCAATTTTCCAATCAGATCCAAGATCCAGGATCCAGTTCACCAGATCAGACCAAGTGCTTGCACCATTTTGCTGGAGACAGAACACTGGAGAGTTAGTGACTGTGTGGTGTACTTTATAGTTCAGAGCTCACAGCTCTGTAGTCCGTCTCCATCTGCTGACTGACAGGCACAACCCATGTGTTCTGGAGTAGTCTGTAGGATGAAAAGGAAATCTGGGTTAGTTAGCAATTTAGTTTAGCTGAGTATTAGGTTATATTATAGATTTCGGTGAAATAGTTACATCTGCTGTCTCTCTACATTATCTTATCCAAACTGGTTCATAATTTGGCTTTAATAAAGCAGAACCTGTGTTTGTTTGGATTTTTCTTTGCATAAGTGCTATGGAAAGAATTCCCAAAACTATGTTCCTCATTTCCCCAATGCCCTCCACAACAGCAGGAGGACTGCAAATCAGGGAACAGTCAGCCCAGAAACATGTTAGATATCGGTGGAGTATGCACCCTAAAGACATGGTTTCAGAAAAGCAAAAGATGACCCTGTTCCAACCATTTTAAGTTTTTCAATTGTCTGCAGGCATGTAGTTGGAGTCAGAGTTGGGATACAAAATAAAGGCCCAGCTGCTTTACAAGAGGAATCTCAGTCTACTAAAGACACCACCAGAAAAAGGAACAGCTCTATTTATTTATCCTCCTCAAAAAATAAGAATGTTTAAATTGTCAAAATCTGAGAAGGAAAAGGTTCAAAGGCTATATTTTGTGAACTGCAGCAATATTACCATCACAATTTTCCTCTCCTCAACAAAGCAGATTAGACCAGCGTTTCTCAAGCTGGTCCTAAAGTACCTCATAGCTAGTCAGCCTGGCTTTTAGAATATCCCCAATGAATATACACAAAATGGTTCTGCATGCAGTGCATACAAATCTCTCATGACCAGGGGGCATACTAGGAACTGGCTTGGGAAACACTGGATTAGACCCAAAGAACATACTATTTGTAATCATTGTTTGTCTTACATGCTAGTACTTGGCTCAGTTATACAACACAGTAGAAGCAGCCCCTGCAATGTAAATATTGATCTGTGGCCTGGGACCAAGTTTATGTACTTGCTTTCTCTAAAGTCCCTGCTGCTTGCCAGAAAGACCCAGTATGTTGGGCTAGAGCCACTTTAACATAAAAAAAAATAAGAAATGCTATACTGGGTCAGATCAAGGTCCAACAAGCCCAGTATCCTGTCTCCAAAAGTGGCCAATCCAGGTCACAAGTTCCTAGCAAGTTCTCAAAAAGATACAGGTTCCAATATGCTTGACCGGGGCAAGCAGTGGATTTCCCCGGTCCTCTTTAAGAATGGTTTATGGACTTTTCCTCTATGAACTTGTTTAAACCCAGCTACACTAACAGCTTTTACTACATCCTCCGGTAACAAACTCCAGAGTATAAGCGTTGAGTGAAAAAATATTTTCTTGTATTAGTCTTAAATGGGTTATATTGTAGCTTGTGATAAGGAAGCTTATCATAGTTCAGGAAGGAGCTATAATAGAGGTGAATTGGCACTGAACAAGCAACCTGTCTTTGCTGGTAGAAATACTAAAACAGAATGTTTTCATAAAAGACTACCAGTCCCAGAATGCACCAGGTTTCAAACAGCCTCTAGAAGAGCTGAAGTGGGGAAACGTGTGTTCAATCAGGAGAGCTATGAGGTAATCCCCAATCACTCATCTCCAAGGGCAGGGCTTGATTCAGCACAGCATCCCTCTAAGCAAGTTAAAAGTAAAACATATTCTACACAGAATCAGTGGAGGAACTCAGAGCTCAAGGACAGAGAGAGCAAGAAGCAGCAGCAGCGTGGAAGGAAGAAGAGGAAAACATCTTGGAGGTCTAAAGAAGGAGCTCACAGCAGCACGTGGGTTGGGAGTCATTCCAGAGGCAAGCATACTCCATTGGACTGGAGGAAGCCAGAGGAGTGGGGTTACAGAGCCAGGAATTCCCGGACAGCACCTGTGAAGGAGACGGCTGCATTTGGAAGGGGCCCTAAGACCAGTGCAAGAAGGTATGTGAAGAGAGACCCAGTGTCCAGGGATCTTGATTGGAAGGCTGGACATAAAAGCTGGACTACTTATTGGCCAGGATATCTGGAGAGGAAACCTAACAGTAAAGGAAGCTCAGGTATGAACTCTGATCTATGCCCTAACTCTTCATCTGGAAGACAGCAGGGAAACAGATATTATCCTGAGAGTGCTTCATTAAGGAATTCCTCTGAGCCAGACCATGATATTGATTCTATGATAGTTGAAGAAGGAGGAGATATTTTAAATGATCAGAATGAATACATGGATTGCTCTCTGTCTAGGCTGCTGTGGTAAAATACTTTCACAAATACAACAACCATCAAAAAGAAATATAACTTGTTCTTTTATCTACCCAGAAAAGTTTACAAGAAAGCTTTAGGGTAGGATTTGAGCCACGTAGAGAAAGTGAACCAGCAAAGGGGTTTGCAGCTGGCTAATTATTGGTAATTAAGCCATGCACAGTTGCACGTGAGCTCTGAAAGGAAACTACTGTTTGTGTGTGAAAATACAAGAAAGTTATCCTTGAAAAAGAACAATTTTTGGTTACTTTTGGGTTTTGTTTTTGCTTTTGGAGCACTGCTAAAAGGTATTAGCAGGAGCCCTCAGAAAGACCTTTTCTGTTTCCCATCAAGGTCTTTATTGTTTGATTGATTGCTTAAGAGGTTCAGTTGCTGATATCATGATTTGTTTTTCCTAAGTACAATACTGAAAGCAAGTATCCTTTTGTGTTACCAAGTAAATCTGTGTGGAAGAATTAACCCCAAGAATAAAGTATATTTTTCTTTGCTTACACTCGAGCAACACAACTCATTATTTTGTGAACGGCTGATTCTGGTATGAATGGACTACATTCCCCACAATCCTTTGCAAGTCATAATAGTATTTTGCCTTTGCCAAGACTGTGGACATTCACGCCCAGCGCCCCCGTTTACAAGCTTCATTGTGTGTCTCCTAGTCTTTCTACTTTTTAATGGTATAAACAACTGATCTACATTTACCCATTCCACTCCATTCATTAATTTATAGACCTCTATCATATCTCCCCTCAGCCATCTCATTTCTGAGTTGAAGAGCCCTAACCTTTTTTTGTTCCCAGTTTCAATATTCTTTATTAAATAAAGGAGGAAAAGTTACAACAGTCCACATCACGAGGAAAGCTGGCTCAAAATTCAAGAAAAGTTATAAGAACACAAGCTACCCAATACTAAGAAATATAATAAAAGTATACCACTCTGGACCCCTGATAAACAAAAATTATCTTAAACCCACATTAAATCAGAAAGCAATATAAATTTAAAAGTAAAAAGAAAATCAATTACTTTTCTTCCCAGATAGAAAAGCCTCGAGCTGCATGGGATCAAAAAAGAAATATCTGCTACCTTGATAAACACACTTACAGGGATACGTCAAGAAAAAAATAAGCCCCTAGGGCCGGGGCTTCAGACAAAAAAGTGCCTTCCTACACTTCTGAGTGGCATTACAAACATCCAGAAATATTTATATAGAGCTATCACAAAAATCAGCTCTCTTTAGCGAAATAGCCTCATAATCATATTTTTATCTGAAAGAGAAACAAAAGTTGTGATCAGTGTAGCTCAAGTAGGAATAGTGTCTGTCGAAGACTCCAGAAAAGCTGAAACATCCAAAGTCTCAGCTAGAGGATGAAATTGTTCAACTCTCTCCGCCTGTCCCTCAGTCTGGCCCCTTGGGGAATATAGTAAACAGAGAATTTAATTACTTCCACATCATTAATTGAAATAATATTTTTATGTACTATTAAAGAAGAATAAGGGGTAACAAGTAATTAGTACAGGGAAAATTAAAGTGGAGGTTTTTAGCCTGAGCTGCATTCTCAAGAGACTCAAGCTCATGATGGATTACTATGCTATCTCGTATAGAAAATGAGAGCAGCTTGGGCTAACACAGGTTGCCTCTTCAATTTAGTTATCGAGGAATTACAATAAGCAATTTTAACATCTTAAATCTGAAATTTTCACCATAACGTCAGAAGACAGCTGCGAGGCAGTTGAGAGAGAAGACCTCTGTGAAACCTCAGTGTGAGTTGCCAAATCCCAAAATGTCTCGCAATGACATCTTTAGGAGCAACCACTTCCTCCACAACACTAGGAAAATCAGCAATTTAACCAAAGTAGAAGTCATTTGATATCCATCCAACTCGAGAGAATCCGACCGGGAAGAACAAAGCAAGACTGCCACCCCTTTTACATCCACAGGGGGGGGGGAATTTGACTCCGACAACAATCCTTTCTGGCTGGGCAGGGTAAAAGCCATTGTTCTGGAGGGAGAAACATCTGAAGGAGTACTCACAGTTCCAGAGGAAATATCCATGCCAGGAGTAATTTCCTCCGGCGTCACCTATTGTAGGTGGCAGTCCATCAGATTGGTGACCCTGGGGGATTTCACAAAGGCAACTGGTAGAGTCTTCTTTTTTTCTTTATCCCATAAGCACACTGCTTCAGGTTTCCAGCTCCTCCAGGCTCCGAAGGGGCTCCAAAGGGGCAGGTTATGCACATCCTGCAGTGGGTCAGAGATTTAAATCTGGCCAAGGGTGACATCAGCATAGATGCTCCTCCTCTTGCGGGGATCAGGAATCCCAGGACAGCAAACCAAGCACAGTTTTCCTTGAGCCCTAACCTTTTAAGCCTTTCTTCATAGGGATATCCTTCCATTCCCTTTACCATTTTAGTGGCTCTTCTCTGTACTTTTTTTTTTTTTTTAAATTCTGCTATATCCTTTTTAAAATATGGAAACCAGAATTGCACACAACATTCAAGGTGCTGTCACACCATGAAACGATACAGAGGCATTATAATATCCTTGGTTTTATTCTCCATTTCTTTCCTTATGATTCCTAGCATTCTATTTGCTTTCTTGGCCACCACTGCACACTGGGTGGAGGGCTTCAATGAGTTATCTATGACAACCCCTAAATCTTTTTCTTGGATGATGGCTCCTAATGTGGAACCTTGCATTGTGTAACCATAGTTTGGGTTGTTCTTTTGTAGTGCATAACTTTGCACTTGTCCACATTAAATTTCATCTGCCATCTGAACATCTAGTCTTCGAATTTATGAAGGTTGTCAGACAGCTGCCTGGGTGAGAATCTTCACAGTCTTGGCAAGTGCATATATCTATATGATTTGCAAGGGATTGTGGGCAATGCAGTTCATTCACACCAGACACAGCTGCTCACAATAATTAGTTGTGCTTTTGGGTAAAGCCAATAAGATATTTATTTATGGGGTTATTTCTCCCAACACAGATATGCTTGGTAGCACATAAATCTTACTTGCTTTCAGTGTTAAACTTGAAAAAACAAAATCAGGAAAACAATATTTTAACTTATCAGGCAATCAAAGCAAAATAAATAAGACCTGGTTGATAACAAACTGGTCTTTTCTGTAGGCTTAGCTAATATTTTCTTAGCATGTATCAAACAACAAACCAAAAGCCACAAAGAAGGAAAAAAACTGTTCTTTTCAGGTAAACTTCTTATATCTTCCCACATAGATTCAGAAGTGATTCTCTTAGAGCTCACAAGCAATTAGGTAAGGCTCAATTGCTAGCAGTTATCCAGCTGAAACCCCTTAGCTGGCTTGCTTTCTACTGCGTGGCTAAAAATCCTACTCATGAGCTTTTCTGAGTAGATTAAAGAACAAGTTTGTATTTCTTTGTGATGGTTGCTGTACTTTATAACAGAAAATCACCAAAGGAGTTTAGACAGAGAGCAGTCCATGTAAACAGATTCTTCATCTGCTATCACCCCCTCTTCTTCAACAAGCATGGGTTCAATATCATGGATTGGCACAGATGAATCTCCCAATGGAGCACTTTCAGGAGAATACTTGTTTCCCTGCTGTCTTTCAAGGTTATAGCTAGGGCATAGATCAGTGTTCATACCTGAGCTTCCATTGCTGTTAGAGTTCCTCTCTATATAGCCTGGCCAGTATGTAGTCCAGTTCTTATGTCCAGCCTTCCAATCCAGATCCCTGGACACTGGATCTCTCTTCACATACCTTCTGGCACGGGTCTTAGGGTCCCTTCCACGTGCAGCCGTCTCCCTCACAGGTACCGTCTGGAGATTCCTAGCTCTGCAGCACCATTCCTCTGGCTTTCCCCAGTCCAATGGTGTATGCTGGCCCTTGGAATGCCTCCCAGTATACGTACTGCTCTGGACTCTTCTAGACCTCTCAAAGGCTTTTCTCTTCTTTCTTCCAAAGGGTTTCTTGCCCTCTGTCTGTCCGGTTCGGCTTCTACTTCTGATAATCCTTCAGATGAAACTGAGGATATCCAAGTTGATCATGAAGATGATGATGATCCTCAGGATAATTCTCTGTAGAATCAACTCTACCTTTATTCTGCTTAGATGAGTGCTCCTCCCTAACACAGCGCAGCTGTGCTGAATCAGGCCCTGCCCTTTGAGATGAGTGCTTAGGGATTACCTCATAGCCCTCCTGATTGAACACACGTTTCCCCCCTTCAGCTCCTCTAATGGCTGCTGGAAACCTGGTGCATTCTGGGACTGGTAGTCTTTTATGGGAAAATTCCGTTTTCTTATTTCTACCAGAACTGACAGGTTGCTTGTTCAGAGTCACTTCACCTTTTCTATAGCTCCTTCCTGAGCTATGATAAGCTTCCTTATCACAAGGTCCTCCTGCAATTTTCCATAATCTTCTTGGGTTTTAATAACTTTGAATAATTGTGTGTCATCTGCAAATTTGATGACCTAATTTGTTATTCCCATTTCCAGGTCATTTATGAATATGTTAAAAAGCAGTGGACCCAGCACAGATCTCTGGGGTACTCCACTATTTATCCACCTTTCTCCGTTCAGAAAATTGGTCATTTAGCCCTACCCTCTGCTTTGTGCCTTTAAACCAGTTCCTGATCCACAATAGTACACTGCCTCCTATCCCATGATATCCTTGTCAAAGGCTTTCTGAAAATCCAGATACACTATCAACTGGCTCACCTTTGTCCACCTGTTTATTTACACCTTAAAAAAATACATAATAGATTAGTAAGACAAGATCTTCCTTGGCTAAATCCATATTGGTTTTCTCCCATTAAACCATGACTATATAAATGATTTGTAATTATGTTCTTTATAATGGTTTCTACCATTTTGCCTGGTAAAGACATCCGTCTCACTGGACTGTAGTTTCACGGATCAACCCTTTTTAAAAATTGGCATTACATAGGTCATTTGCCAACTTTCAGGTACTACAGATGATTTTAAATGATAGTAGGTCTGCGATCTCATATTTCAGTTCTTTGAACACCTTTGGATGTATACCATCCAGTCCAGGTGATTTGATACTCTTCAGTTTATCAACTAGTTGTAATACATCTTTCCGGTTTATTGATATTTCTTTCAGTTTTTCCAATGTATCACCTTTAAATACCATTTCAGGCATATGTAACTTCCCTACATCTTCCTTAGTAAACACTGAAGCAAAGAATTCATTCATTCTCTCAGCTATAGCTTTGTCCCCTCTTAGTGCCTCTTTTACCTCTCTATCATCCAATGGTCCAACTGATTTACCAGGTTTTTTGCTACAAATGCACTTGAAAAAGTTTTTATTATGAGTTTTTGCTTCCACAGCAAGCTTTTTTTCAAATTCTCTCTTTGCTTGCCTTATCAATGCCTTGCATCTAATTTGTCAATTCTTATGTTGTTTCCAGTCGTCATTTGGCTCCCTTTTCCATTTCCTGAAAGATGCTTTTCTAGCTACAACAGCCTCTCTGGCCTCACCTTTAAACCATACTGGCAGTTTCTTGGCCTTCCTTTGACTTTTCTTAAAGCATAGAATACATCTAGTCTGGGCTTCCAAGATAATATTTTTAAAGAATGACCATGCTTGATGTAAATCTTAACATTTCCAGCTGCTCCTTTCAGTTTTTTCTTAACTATTTTCCTCATTTTATCATAGTTTCCCTTTTGAAAGTTAAAAGGTAGTACTGCAGATTTCCTTGCTGTCCTTCCTCCATTTGTTAAATCAAATGTGATCATGCTATGATCACTATTGCCAAGTGGCCCCCAACACCCTCATCTCTTGCACCAGATCCGGTTTTCCACTAAAGATTAGGTCCAAAATAGTTTTCCTTCTTGTCTGTTCATGAACTAGCTGTTCCAAGAAGCAGTCATTTATTTCATCTAGAAACATTATTGCCCTAGCATGTCCTGCTGTGTGGCACTGACCCAGTCGATACCGGGGTAATTGAAATCACCCATTATTATTACTGTATTGTAACTTTTGTGAGCATCCCCGATTTCTTTTAGCATTTTATCATCCATTTGTTCATTATGGACAGGGGGTTGGTAGTAGACTCCCACTGCCATCATCTTACCCTTTTGACATGGAATTTCTATCCATAGAGATTCTACAGTGTATTTTCTTTCCTGCAAAGCTTTAATCCTATGTGACTCTGTGTCCTCTCTAAAAAGGGCTCAACCAATTTGATCTACTCTATCACTGCAATACAAATTGTATCACAATGATAGATACCAATCGTATCTAACTTTTCATTTAGTGCTATATATTCTAACTCTCCCATCTTTTTTTTAGACTTCTGGCATTTGCATACAGGCATTTTAGAGGTTTATGGTTTATTAGGATTTGATAGACTGACCTTTGCCAAACAGACAGAGCAGTTTACAATAAAATTAAAAAAAAATTAAAATCACATGTAGAAAAAGAAAGGAATACTAGGTTGTATTTTATTCATAGTAATCTGCTTATCAGTGGACACGAGGTTATTTGGAATCTTTCAGCTCTGTTCTTACAGGCATCTGAGTTACTTTTATCTTTACTGGAACCTCTGTCGGGATAACCTAACTTCCCTCTTTTGCTAGTATCAAGGATACATCCTTCTGAACCATGTGCTCTTGGGCGATGTCAGCTTTCCCCTATTATTATCTAGTTTAAAAGCTGCTCTCTCTCCTTTTAAAAGGTTAATGCCAGCAGCCAGGTTCCATTCTAGTTAAGGTGGAGCCCATCCCTTCGGAAAAGCCCCTCCTTTCCCCAGAGTGTTGCCCAGTTCCTAAATAATCCAAAACCATTTTCTTTGTACCATGGTCTCATCCACACATTGAGAATCCAGAGCTCTGCCTGCCTTTTGGGTCCTGCATGTGGAATGGAAAGCCTTTCTGAGAATGCTACCCTGGAAGTTCTGGATTTCAACTTCGTACCCAAAAGCCTAAATTTGGCCTCCAGAACCTCGCTTCTACACTTTCCTAGGTTATTGGTACCAACATGTACCAAGACAGCAGACTCCTCCCCTGCACTATCTAAAACCATGTCTAGATGGTGTTTGAGGTCTGCTACCTTCGCACCATGTAGGCATGTTACTAGGTGATCCTCACATCCACCAGTCACCCAGCTATCTACAGCCTAATGACTGAATCACCAATTATAACAGCTGTCCTAACCCTTCCCTCATGGACATATGGTTCTGGAGAAGCCTCCTCAGGTCCTAGCTACAGGATCACTTCCTACCACACCAGGGTGATCCTCTCCTATCATGTGACCTCTCTCCTCCATGGCAACTGAGAGGCTGCCAGACTGGAGGTGGGACTCATTTTGGCAGTTCTTATGTTTAGGGATTAGGCTCTGAACACATGGATTATGAAGCACATACATGACTAGTGCATAGGCAGGGCTGTACCAGCTACCTGTCATCGGAGAAGGAGGTACCACCTTTCTCTTGGTCTTCTTAAAAAATCCATCCTCAGGATTGTTAAAGAAAAATTTTCGCATGAGAAAAGACTGAAAAGGAGAAACAGAAGAATTAGTCAGACAAGCAGATCAGAGAAAAGCACCAGAGCTAAGCCCACAGTGTTTCAGCAGATGCTGCTTTGAGAGATCAGCAGCCCACAAGAGTTCAAACTATTCCAGAAGTGGATACTGCCTTGACGTTCTCTTTTCTTGGGGGGGGGGGGGGGGGGAGGAACACCTCCAATAGTTCCTATTAAACATCCATCATGCTTTAATAAGTTTTTCTAAAAGTCTTCAGCCCTAGTCCAATCAACTCTCCATCTGGCACTACACTGTTTCATGACAGTATGCTTGCACTTTAAGTCCTATTTCAAAACATTAAAATATAAAATTAGAAAAAGCACACCTGTTTGGGAATGTACTTTCCATTTTCTCTGAGAATTCTGCTTCGAATTAGGACTTGGCTGGAGTAAAGGAGGAAGAGGAAGCATTATAAGCCATGAGTGTAAATTAGTATAGCCAAGAGCTTGAAGTATCTAGCCTTGTTAGAAATTGTAGTTGAACAGTTCAGCAGTTTTAAATAAAAATAGTAAGTATGGCCTGAAAATAGATGCACAACACAAGACCATAAAAGCATACCAGTTAGATTAACAAATTAAATAAAGACAATGTCAAGTTGTTCACACTTGACGGGATGTTCCATTTGTTTGGACTGGGTAAAGAGGAAGAGCAAAAGCAGTTTGTACTGTGCCATTTGGTGGCTTACAAACAGTAGCAATGAACTAATGTTAAGCTCTGCTTTCTCAACAACAGGAGGGCACCGACATGCTCGGTCTTCATTGGTGCTTTCTGACCTCACTCTCTCTCTCTACAAGATGTTGTACCAGTGAACCACATGAACACTTAACATCTAAAAAAAAATAAATAATTTAAAGAAAGTTTGGTTCATGCTCATTTGAAACAAACATTTTTCTATTTTTTGGGAATTTTTTTTTTTAATTTACGTTTTTATTCGGTACTGCACAGATATGCAACAAATATTGGACAAAGACATTTTCCATATCATTCATAATAAACAAAGTACAATAAACCTTACTATCAATAAGGCTTACAATAACAAAATATTTTTTAACAAACATTTATATCTATACCGTCTCTTAAAGCTTGTATTCCATAGTTTACTCTATTTATAAAATTTATTTATCTTCATAGATCTCGCTATGTGCTACCAGTTCTTATACCTATGCGGGTTTTCTTTCCATTTTTAATAGTCAAACTAAACTTTACAATTCATCTGTATGAGGCGTATAATTGTGCAATTCACCTGCATATCTGTACCATACATACAAACATAGAGAAACCATTTAACTAATGTCCACTGTAACAAGGGGACATAAAAACTTAAAGCAAACCCATACCTTTGGTTGAATAATATTTGCTCATAAACTCCTACAGAGTATTGCCTTAGACTAATGCACCAGAGCCATTGTCCTTTTACACTGTGTCCTCCAGCTTATTCCATTCTCTTTGTGCGCTTAACTTTGTATCAAGCCTCACCTCTATTTCACCAGGCCTCCACTCCTCTTTCTTCCCCTTATACAATTTTACCTTTCTACCCTGTTGATTAATCTATCCCCTACACCTCCCAACTTCCCACTCCCCTCCCTGCCCCCTTTCCCCCTCCAAGACACGCCATAACTCCCCCCAATCTAATTCAAAACGGTCCACCCTTTGCCTCCGTGCTGCTGTTAATTTCTCTATGAGCACTATGTGCCGAAGTCTCCCCTCCTACTTCTTAATATTTGGGGCTTCTACCTGCTTCCACGCTGCTGCCAGTTCACAACGGGCCGCACTTAAACAAGCAATCACCATCCTACCTCGGCACTGCTGCTGGGAGTCCCCCTACCATGATAACAGGTAGATACTAGGCTTCAATTCCACCCCCAACCCCTAGCTTTGCCTGCATCCACCCCGTATCTTCTTCCAATACTCTTGTATCTTCGGGCACCTCTTACCAAATATGCCAGAACGATCCCACTTCCCCATACCCCCTCCAGCAATACGGCGCTATCCCGGGAAACATCCGATGTAACCTATCGGGGGTGTAGTACTATCTAAACAGAATTTTGTAACTATTTTCTCTAATATTGCTAGACCAAGGGGCCCTTTTAACCTGATCCCATACCTTTCTCCACTCCTTAGTTGACATTGTGCCCCCTAAGTCAGCCTCCCACTCTACTATATATTTAAACTGCTTTTTCTTTCACTCTCTTATCCCCTTATATAGTGCCGAAGTCAGCCCTTTTGATGCCTTTTTCCCATAGAAAATTGTCAGCAATGGTGACAATATGGTATCTAAACTGTCCTTCCCTAATGCCCTCCTAAAGAAATGACAAGCCTGAATGTATGCAAATCTATTCTTTTCCTGCAAAGCATAATCCATCCTCAACTCCTCAAACTCCTGAATCGCCCCCTCGTCCACTAATTGGTAGAAACATTCTAACCCTCTGCTCCTCCACTCATCAAAAAGCCCCCCCTCCCACCCAGGAGTAAAATCCCTCCACCCTCTCCAAGAGGTCATCAAGGAAAACCCACTTATCCTCATTTTAGCCTCCGGTGCCCGCACCCCATCCCAAACCCCTACCACTTGTCTCATAGCTGGAGTTCCCGCCCCCATTACCCTCTGTTCTTTCCTTAAAGCCCATAACCAAGCCTCCAGTCTTCCTCCCTTAACATAAGTTTGCTTGAGTTCTACATAGGGTTTAACCCCCCTGTTTGAGCGCCCAATCCATTACGTGCCTTGGGCCACTCTATAGTAATCCCTAAAGTTGGGAACCCCCAACCCCTCCTTTCTCCTTAGAAGCAAACATAACCTCTCGCTATTTGCAGCGGTTTCTTTCGCCAAATATATTGAAAAACCTTCCTCTGCATTGTACGTAGGGTTCCATCTGGCACTGCAACCGGCAGCGCCTGAAAGAAATATAACAAACGGGGGAAGATATGCATTTTTACGCCCACTATATGACCAGCCATGAAACTTCAAACATCATCCACCCACCTTACTTATCGTCCCCAATAGCAGTAGATAATTGACTTTATACACTTCTTCGTATTTCGCTGGTATCTGAATTCCCAAGTAGCTCAACGACTTAGGATTATCCCCTGTGCTGGGTGGCTCTCTCAATTGATTTTCGACTTCCTGTGATACAGTCACATTGAACACTTCTGTCTTATCAAGGTTCATTTTAAACCCTGACACTTCCCCATATCTATGTATCTCCCCCATCAATGGGAGTGTCAACAGTGGCCTGCCTAAATACAATAAAATATCATCCACGAATAAAGATATTTTATGCCCTCCCCCCCAACCCCAGGATCCTGTCATTCGCCCTAATCCTTTGCGCCAATGGCTCAACCACCAAGATGAACAGCCGGGGTGACATTTGACACCCTTGTCGAGTCCCTCTTCCCAACCCGAAATCCCCTGAATAACTCCCATTTACTTTAACCCGTGCCCTAGGCCCAGTATACAAACCCTTTACCCATTTCTCATAGTTTGGTCTGAAACCCATTTTCCTCATCACCCCCATTAAGAAATCCCAATGTACCCTGTTGAATGCTTTCTCAGCATCAATTGACAACATGAAATACTCGTTCCCCTGACCCACCGCCCATACCACTTCTATCGCCCTCTTTATGTTATCAGCTGCTTCCTTACCCGGTATGAACCCTATCTGATCCCCATTTATCAGTGCTGGCATCCACAGTGCCAGCCACCCCGCCAGTATCTTTGCTAAGATTTTAACATCCACATTAACCAATGAAATGGGGCGGTAAGAACTACAATTCAGGAGATCCCTCCCTGGCTTTGGCAGGATTATAATTCCTGCTGTAAGCATTTCTTTTGACAATTCCCCTTCCACCTCTAGCATCCCATTAAAGAGGCGACCCAGTACCTTCCCAATTTCCTCAAAGTATATATTTTATAAAAACTTCCTGGTAGACCATCCAATTCTGGAGCCTTCCCCATTGCCATCTCCCTCACTGCTTTTCCTATTTCTTCTTCCGTAATTTCCTCCTCCAGCAGTACCGGTAGCATAGTCCTATCCAAATATCCTTGAATTTGTTCCTCCCTAATCCCTTCCTGCCGCTTATACAGCTCGTGGTAAAACTGAACAAAACTCTTCCTAATTTTATTTTCGTCCCGATCTATCAAATTCGGGGGAAGGATGGGATGGTTTATCATTGATTTAAACTTCCTCTGCCTCAGCCTTCGAGCCAACAATATACTTGGCTTGTCTCCAAATTCATAATAAACTTGCTTTACCTGCTGCAGTTCAAATGCAACCCGGTCTGCTTGCAACCCTTGCAGTTCCTCATGCAAAATCTCTACCTTCCTCTGGTCCTGCTTTGCCCTCGTGCGTCGGTAAGCAGTCTCTGCCACTTTAATAGCTCTTCTCAGCTCCATCTCCCTTTGGTATATGGCCTTTTTTAGTTTTGCCGCCCACATGATAAACCGCTCTCGAACAACAGCCTTCAGTCCCTCCCAGAGTGTTACATCCCGCACCTCTTCTCTATCATTAAAGGAAAGATACTCCCTTATTGCCCCCTTATATCCACTATTACTTCTTTCTGCTTAAATAAACTCATTTAATATCCAAAATTTAGTACCCACCTGACGTTTCCCGCTTATTTCCACCCAAACCGGCCCATGGTCTGACCACGTTATGGGTTCTATACCCTCCTCTTTAACCTCCAGCATCCATTCCCTATCCACTAGGATCATATCAAGCCTGCTCCAACTGTTATGGGGTGCCGAGAGGAACATATACTCTCGCCCCCTTGGGTGGAGTTCTCTCCAGGCATTCACCAGATTATACTGGCGCATCAGCTGGGCTAAACCTCTCCTATTACTTCCTCCTCCATCTGGACCGCTAGGGTGGCGATCCTCCCTTGGGTTCAGCACTACATACTCCCCTATAAGAAGTTCCCCGTGACCCTTCCTCTTTCATACCCTCTTCCAGAAGGGAACTTGATTCCCATTTAGCCCATACGCTGACATAATAGTAATATCCTCATTCCACATCTTCCCCATAATTCCCACCATTCTCCCTTCCTGATCCTGAAAGCTCTCTTGTACCTGGATCCCCACACTCTCTCTCTCACCAGGATAGCTACTCCTCCCCTTCAGGCCTCCTCTTTATTCTCAGAGTAGGAATGGTCTGGGAACCTCCCATTCTTCATCTGCCCCACATCTCTTTTCCTTAAATGGGTTTCTTGCATTAACACTACATCCCATTTATTCCTCTTGGCATCGTGGTACAACTATCTGTGTTTTACAAGGGAATTCAACCCCTTAACATTTACTGACCCTATACGTATCATCCCCCTTTTGCCACCCCCTTCCCCTATCATGTCATGTCGGGTCTCCCCCCACCCAGGCCCCTCCTCCCATCTCTCCTCCTCCAGTCCCCCCTCCTCCCTGCATCTTAACCCATACCCTCTCTACCCTCCCCTGCCATCCTTCCTTGTATGTCATGTCCTATCCCACCTCTCTCCCCACCAGCGCTATTCCTTCTTACCATTCCCCTACCCCACTCAATGTGCACTCCATCCGCACACCACCTCCAGGGAGGGAGGGGTGGTTCAGTGGTCAGGACAGACCACCCCAAACCAGGAGGCCCAACCCCTGGGCATTTTTTTCTTGTTTCACATATTCATTCTTTAGTTCTAGCATGCATACAGTTGCATGCCTAAAAGCATAAATTATTGCTATGCACATTAATATGTAGGCAAATGTGCATATAAGCAATTTTTCAAGTACTTCAAATTTTTTGGTGCCTAAATGAACCAAACGCACGCTCACAAATGCGTTTTCATGAAATGTAAGCTTTGTTTCTATTTTCAATATCCATTTACCTGTGTAAATGGCTATGTACACAAGTAAATTGGCACTTTTCAGGAAGCCTCTTTTGTATTTAAGTAAAAGCATGCACCTTGCTCTGCAATACACAAACCTTTACCTGCATTTTCTTGGAGGCACTCCTTGGGTAGGATTAAGATGAAGGAAGCAGCAACACATGTTGCTTTGAATTTTCAAAACTTCATGGGTTTCCTTGGTTGGGAAAAGTATCTGCAGAAAAAGCTAAGCTAATCTCTATGGGTACTTTTTCAAAAGCCAAAGTATGTGCATGCATTTGCTTTGTGAATTGGTGAAAACCCATGGGGAAAAATAGTACCCATGGACTTATCACCTGTAAATGGTTTTGAAAGTTGGCCTCTTAATAAATACGATGATTTTGCAAAAGTAGAGCATTAGAGGTTGGATACCATAGGGGAAAAAAAGCAGAAAGGTGGAGGCAAGCGGGTAAGAAGGAAGTCAATCTGTGAGCGCGCAAGCCTGAAAAGGCAGGGGGAGCCATCAAAAGCAACCCTTACCTAGGCTGCTAATGTAGGGAAGTGGGACGTTTGCTGTTGTATGTGACAGTACCAAACACCAACAGGCCCAAGGCCATGGTAAAAAAGTGAACCATGTACGAATGTGTCCTGGTACCTAATCATTGAATTGGAGATAAGATATATAGATATCTATCTATCTATCAGCTTAACTTGATGCATGCATACCCAAATGCTATAGAGCGCAGTTTAAAAACGGTTGCTCTTGCTCATGTATATTATGGAACCAGATTAGCTAGGAGTACCCCAGGAACAGCTTGAGAATATGACATCAAAATGGACAGACTGACTATCTGGAAGAACAATTCAATTATTAATTCTTGTGAACATGACTCCAGAGACACACCTGTCAGACACCTGTTCTTGGTTGAGCTTTTTGTCACTCTGAAGCAGGATGGAGACATAATGTCTGATCATGCCAACAAAAAAGGTAATGAACACGATGGGAAGCACTACCCACAACCGGATGTTGGAATCCAAAAGCAGCTCTGGTTCCCCCATCTTTATTGTGGGCTCTGTTAAAAGAAAAAGAAATCAGCTGATATAGTAAATACATATATAAGATTCCAACTGGGTTAAGAGACTTCTTGGAGAGGAGAAAGAGTTCCTTATAACTCCTGGATTTACCTAAGAAAAAATTTTTTTTGTCCGTGTTGTAAAATACATGACTGATATAGCTGTCAAACAGAATTTCAACACTTAGCTGGCTCTATGCAGAACTTGAGCAGTTTTAAATAACAGCGTCACCTTCTTTGTTACTACAAAAGGAAAATGTTTAAAAATACAAGGAAATAGCTTAGCACTTAAACAAAAACACCAATTGATCTTCTTTTATTTATTTATTTATTATTATTATTTTATTACAAGCTCTTATATACCGCACTATTTTAAATCAGCGCGGTTTACAGTACAACAAAAGACCAGAACAACAAGCTGTTTGTTTTTACATTGAACAGGAAGACGAACTTGGATAATATATGGGGAAAAGTATTTAACTGAAACAATTTACAAAGTATTTACATGTACATACAACAGTATTAAACTTAGATCAGGTTGGGTGTTCAATGGGGTTGGAGGTCAGGAAGGAGATTGGGTGTTCTGGTAGTAGTGGGGGAATAAATGGGATTTGATTGCCTTTCTTTGCATAATAAATTCCACAGGACACACATCTATCCATCCTAGCCTGAGAGAGCACATGGTATCACTTGCTAAAATGAAAGATTTCAGGGTACAACCACCCCAAAATATTACTGCCATTATAACATTACTTTAAAATGATCCAAAGTTTGGAGGTGTATTATGCAGCTCTTAACACTGCTATAACTCTGAATGTTCACGTCATCAGAATATAAAAAGATTAGGGGACATGCAATGAAGCTACAGGGTAACCTATTTAAGACTAATAAGAGAAAATATGTGTTTTCACTCAACGTATAATCAAACTCTGGAATTTGTTACCGGAGGGTGTAGTAAAAGCTGTTAGTGTAGCTGGATTTAAAAAAGGTTTGAACAAGTTCCTGGAGGAAAGGTCCATAAACCATTATTAAAAGGGACCCAGGATAACACTGCTTGACCCAATACAAGCATTGAGGAACCTGTGTCTTTTGGGACCTGATTAAAACATAGAAAGCAGAGGGTAGGCTAAATGGCCAGCTTTCCCAATGGAGAATGAATTGGAAATGGGAACAAGTGAGGTTATCAAATTTGCAGATGAGACAAAATTATTCAAAGTTGTTAAAACAAGAGGAATGTAAACAAACTGCAGGACTGGAAATCCAAATGGCAGATGATATTTAATGTGCAGAAGCAAAAGTAATGCACTCTGGGAAGGACAACTCAACTACAGCTACATGATGTGCAGTTCCACATTAGGAACCACAATCAAGGAAAAGGATTTAGGTGTCTTTGTGGATAATACATCGAGACCCTCTTCTCAGTGTGCAGCAGCGGCCAAGAAAGCAAATAGAATGCTAGGAATCATAAAGAAAGGAATGGAGAATAAAATGAAGGATATTATACTGCAGAATTAGAAAAAGGTACAGAGAAGAGCGACCAAAATGGTAAATGGGATGAAAATTATACCTACGAGGAAAGGCTTAAAAAGGTTTGGACTCCTGAATTTGGAAAAGAGACAGCTGAGGGGAGATATGATAGAGTTCTATAAAATAAAGAATGCAGTGGAATGGGTAAATGTAGATTGTTCGTTTACTCATTGAATTTGTTTTTGTTTTAAAAAGACTAGGGACACGCAATGAAGATACAATATAGAACACTTAAGACTAATCTGAGAAAATAGTTTTCACTCAATGTAATCAAACTCTGGAATTCATTACCAAAGGATATAGTAAAAGCTGTTAGCATAGCTAGATTTCAAAGACTAATTCCTGGAGGAAACGTCCATAAACCATTATTAAACAGGACCAGGGAAATCCACTGCTTACCCATGGGACAAACAGCATGTAATCTGTATACTTTTTGGGAAGCTGACGGGTACTCGTTACCTGGACTGGTCACTACTGGAAACAGGATACTGGGTTTGATGACCTCTTGGTCTGATTCAGTATGGCATATGTTATGTTCTTAAGGTATGGACCCACAGGGCCAATCACTGAGACTACAGCAGACCAACACAAGTTCCAGGGGCGGGTCCTGGACCGGTCTAGCAGAACTCAAGATAAGGACATTATCTGTTAAGTAAAATGTCACCTTCCATATCATCCTGCTAGACCAGTTCAGACAAATGGCATGTACCAAAGACACAGCAGCTTTGAAGACCTCTGAGCCAAAGACTGTGTTTGCCCGAGCATGGACATCCAAGCAGTAATTTTCAACAAAGGTGGAGACTGATGCCCATCTTATCACCCGACAAATGTTTAAGGGAGCTACCGAGCTATGCTCCGTCCCTGAGGACACTTGTGCTGAAGTGGAATGTGCAGAAACCCTCCGGAACCAGCCAGTACTGCGACATGCTGAGGCAATGGCCTCAGTGATCCGGCGCCCCGATGTAGGCTTATTTTATTTATTTAAAATAACATTTATATACCGCCAAGTGCACAGCATTCTAAAGCAGCAATTAAAACCAATAAGACCCCAAACCCAACCCAACCAAATCCCCCCCCCCCCATTACCAATCCCCCACAACCCCAAAAAAAGAGAAATTAGACTTACCTACTAATTGTAGTTCCTTGAGGAACTCCAGTTCAGTCCTCCACCTCTGGGTAGTGCACCTCCTCCTGCAGCATGGAGACTGGGCATATCAGAATCTTGACCTCACTGGATACACTCTGCTGGTCTCTCCCATCAGCCCCAGTGAACTATTAACAAAGCAGACTCAAAAGGAGCAACAAATAAGTAGCTATAATATTAATTTCAAAGCTTTTAACCACTAACTAAATTCCCTTAAATTCAGAGGGAAAACTCTCGCACTCAGTTTCTCTTCTCTCCGGAAACAAAAAGATGAGATAGAAAAAAAGGAAGTACCACGATCCCGAAACTCAAAGATTCTACCTCAATAATGACAGATATTGCCTCCCTGACACAACTGACCTCTGAACTAACCATCCCTGGGCAGGAATTAGGACTGAACTGGAGTTTCTCAAGGAACTACAATTAGCAGGTAAGTCTAATTTCTCTTTCCTTATTGTTCCTCCAGTTCAGTCCTCCACCTCTGGGATGTAACAGAGCAGTAATCATTGGGAGGGACCTGTCCACCCAGATCACAATACCGCAGACCCAAAACGGGCATCGTTCACCGCCTGAACATCCAGGCAATAGTGCTTACTGAAAGTATGGAGAGACGACCAAGTGGCCGCTTTGCAAATTTCCACTGGTGGAACTAAACTATGCTCCGCCCATGACGTCGTTTGCGCTCTGGTAGAGTGAGCCATTAACCCTGCAGGAACCTGACGACCCTGCAAGAGGTATGCTGATGCTATTGCTTCCTCGGACCCATCTGGAAATAGAGGCCTTGGCCACTGCTTCCCCTTTGCGTGGACCTCCAAAGAGCACAAATGCGTTCAGACTTGCGAAAAGACTGAAACTTAAGTAGTGATGAAAAACTCTATGTCCAACCGATGCAGACTACAGTTAGATGCATCCTGCCCTGCAACATCCAGTACTGGCAGAGTAACAGATTGATTCATGTGAAACGGGGACACCACCTTAGGCAAAAAGGATGGCACTGGCCAAAACACCACTTTTTCCCCTAAAAGACGACAAACAGCTCCCAGCAAGACAAAGCCTGCAACTCCAAAATCCGGCGAACCGAACAAATTGCAACCAAAAACACTGTCTTTAAAGTTAAATCTTTGATTGAAGCTTGTTGCAGAGGCTCAAAGGGTTCCCTAGTCAACGCCCTCAGAACTAAGTTTAGGTCTCACGGGGGAGAAACCATTCTGTGCGAAGGCCTCAGGCGCAGGACTGCCTTCAGTAAACGTCTGACGTCGATATGAGAGCCCAAGGGGGTTCCCTGAACTTTACCTCGATAGCAAGAAATGGCTGTCAACTGAACCCTCAGGGAACTGGCTGCCAACCCCTTATCAAAGCCATCCTGTAAGAAACTCAATACCACAGGCACTGAAACCGTAGAAGGGTGTATCTGACATTGCTCACACCAGTTTTCAAAAATACGCCCAGGAGGTGAATGTTTTCCTGGCTCGAAGTAAGGTCGCAATCACCGCTCCAGAGTAACCTTTCTTCGTCAACCTCGCCCTTTCAATGGCCAAACCGTACGCGAGAACCCCTGAGGCATTCGAAGCGGACCCTGAATCAGGAGATTCACTGTTACTGGCAACCGCCAAGGATCCCTGTCGAGCAACCAAACCAGATCAGCATACCATGTAGGTCTCAGCCAGTCTGGCGCCACTAACAGAACTCGCCTCTTGTGCGCTTCAATGCGCTGAACTACTCGCCCTATGAGTGCCCATGGGGGAAAGACGTAAAGGCCGTGCTGTGGCCCTTGCTGCATCAGGGCATCGATGCCTTCCGACATCCTTTCTCGTCTTCTGCTGTAGAAACAATTTGCTTTGGCAGACTGAAAAGTCGCCTTGAGATCCATTATTGGTGGACCCCACCTGTTGACTATCTGATCGAATACTTCCAGATGAAGTTCCCATTCTCCGGTGTCCACTCGCACTCTGCTGAGAAAGTCTGCCATCACATTGTCTGTTCCTGCAATATGCGCCGCCGATACCACCTGCAGTCGAGTTTCCACCCAGAAGAACAGGGCACGAGTCTCCTCTTCCATGGCCGCACTGCCTGTGCCCCCCTGTCGATTGATGTATGCCACTGTTGCGGCATTGTCCGACACCACTCAAACTGCTCGACCTTTAACCGAGGATTCGAACGCCTGCAGCGCTAGCGCCACCGCCTGAAGTTCCAGGTGATTGATCGACCACTTGGTCTCCTCCTCGTTCCAACTTCCTTGTGCGAAGAGATCCTGGCAATGAGCCCCCCCAGCCTGTGAGACTTGCATGCGTCAGGACCGGAAGCCACTGTGGCTGCTCCAGTGGCATGCCTGCCGCCAGGTTTTTCAGGCAAAGCCACCACTGAAGGGACTGTCTGACTCTGAGGGGGCAGGGAAGACGTCTGCTCAGAGAATCGTTTTGGTTCGACCACCGTTTGAGCAACAACTTTTGCAAGGGCCGCATGTGCGCTCTGGCCCATGGAACTACCTCCAATGTCGCCGCCTTGGTCCCTAACACGCAAATATAGTTCCAAGCTGACGGAGCTGGCGTCTTTACAAACTTGCGCAACATCTGCTGAAGAGCCTGTGCCCTCCGGTCTGGCAGAAATACTGCTCCCACTCGAGTATCGAAACGCACTCCCAAGTACTCCAGAACCCGAGATGGAACCAGCCGGCTCTTGGATGCATTGACAACCTAGCCGAGGCTCTGAAGGAACTGCACCACTCGGTCTGTAACCTGCACACGCTTGGCCCTGGACTTCACTCGAATCAACCAATCGTCGAGATAAGGGTGAACCAATATTCCCTCTTTTCGTAACGCTGCCGCTACCACCACCATAACCTTGGTGAAAGTGCGTGGAGTTGTCGCTAAACCGAAGGGCAATGCTTGAAACTGGAAGTGCCCCCACGGGAGCGTGAATCTCAGAAATTTCTGATGACCTAATATGATGGGAATGTGAAGATATGCCTCGGTGAGATCGAGAGGCGTCAAAAATTCCCCTTGTCGTACCACCAAAATTCTCCAGGACCAAGCAGGAAGTCAGTCCTCACATATGGGTGACGTCGGCGCCGACGGAGCCCTCGCGGAGCAATTTTCCCCAGCTTTCAAAGAAAGCCTTTGGGAATTGCAGCGCGCATGCGCGGTCCTCTTCCCACCCAAGGGTGCCATCTTGCTCAGTCTTCTATTTTCCGCGGAGCCCTACAGACGTTGCCTGTGAATCCCCCGCAGAAAAGTTGATTTTTCTCTATTTTCTTTATTTTTCTTCGGTTCGACGCCGGTTCTTTTCCCGCCCGGACTCGTGACGCCGGTTACGAGTCCGTCCGTTATTTTTCGGTTTTTTGTCCTTCGTGACAGACTTCGAGCTTTTTTTCTTTTCCCTGGCTGCCCGGTCATTCGACCTCGCAGGGGCCCTTTTTCCCCCGATGGCGGCCAGTGGCTTTAAAAAGTGTGACCTCTGTAAGAAACTTATGTCTCTTACAGACACTCACGACTTCTGCCTCCGCTGCCTAGGCCCGGATCATAACTCCATGATCTGCGGGCCATGCGGCAAGATGTCCTCAAAAGCATTGAGGAGTCGGCAGCACCAGCGGGAGCGTATCTTCTCTGACTCCGGCCGGGCTCGGACCTCGTCAGAGGCTTCGACGTCTCGGGACTCTGGTCCTGAGCATCGTCAAAGTTCCTCTGAAAGGGGGTCTCCTACCCGGGAACATCATCGGAAGAAGAAACCCGCGAGGGCGGGATCGATGGACGCTCCTGGTCCCTCGAGGGCCAGGTCGCATAGCCCCGATTCCCGTCCCGGGTCCTTGGAGTCGGAGAGGCCGTCGAAACATCCTCGACTCGAGGAGGACTTGCCCGCTCACGTGAGTACTGTTGTCCTCGTGGACTCACCTCCGAAGGACCCGACGCTGTCGGGGCCCGAGTCGGGGGCTGCTGGGTCTCCTGAGCTCGGACTCAGGTTGACGGCCTTGGAGGTCAGTTTGGCTGCCTTCATGGACCAGCAACGGGCATTGATCGCTGGCGCTTCTGCCCTGACTGCCGGGACGTCGACCTCCAAGTCGACCCCGGAGACCGAGCCGATCCTCGAGTCCATGAGGGCTCGAGTCGATCCTCGGTCGAGGTCTCCTTCGGCCTCCCGTTCGGGACCGAGGTCGTCGACACCGACTCCCTTGGCGTCGGGGCGGATGGCTTCAGTGCCCGCCCGACCGGAGCCGGTCGACTCCTCCTCCGAGGAGTCGGCCTGGGAATCTGAGGACGAAGAGTCACCTGGTTCCTTTCGGACTCGGTGTGTCCCATCGGACTCCCCCGAGTCCGAACCTCAGAGACGGTCCCCCCCGGAGGATACCCGGTTCTCGGACTTCGTGAGGGATATGGCCAAAGCCTTGGCCTTCCCTGCGGATCCCGAGGAGGAGCCTCGAGTCGAAGAACTCGATGCCCTCCAATATGACTCTCCCCCGAAGGAGGCCTTTATTGTACCGGTTCCTCCCATGCTGGAACGGCTTCTCTTCCGCATGTGGGAGAGCCCGGCGTCGTCGCCGGTATTGAGCAAGCGGGTCGATTCCATTTATCGAGTCCGCAAGAGCCCCGGGTTCCAAAAGGCACAACTACCTCACCATTCCATGGTAGTGGAATCGGCCATGCATAGACTGAAGAGTCAAAAAATGCACTCCTCGGTGCCCCCTGGTAGGGAAGCCCGAAGCCTGGATGCCCTCGGTAGGAAGTGTTTCCAGGGCTCTATGCTTGCTTGTCGAGTCCAGACATACCAGCTCTACATGGGCATGTATCTCCGAGACCTGGCTAAGGAAATAGCCGGGTTCTCTGCTGGTCTCTCCGATGAACCTT
The DNA here is from genome assembly GCA_033557465.1 of Ichthyophis bannanicus. Classification (NCBI taxonomy): domain Eukaryota; kingdom Metazoa; phylum Chordata; class Amphibia; order Gymnophiona; family Ichthyophiidae; genus Ichthyophis; species Ichthyophis bannanicus. The sequence continues at coordinate 24,099,725 of CM066046.1, forward strand.
TGCAGAGGTTCCAATCCTTGTCTACTGGTATTCGAGAGTGCTCCAAGTTTATTTCTCGAGCAGCCTATGATGGTTTTGAGGCTTCGGCTTGAGTAGCCGCGGCCGGCATCGGTGGACGCCGCCAGGCTTGGCTCCAGACGTCCGACCTCGAGCCCTGGGTGCAGGACAAGTTGGTCGATGTCCCCTGCCGAGGTGACAACCTCTTTGGCAAGCCCATGGATGAGAAGGCTGCACAAATCGAGACGGAGACTCTCACCAGACTCGTCTCTCAAGGAAAACCTCTGCCCCTTCTCAAAAGAAGAAGGCCTCGGGGAAAAAGCCCTTTTACCCGAGGAAAGGTGCTGCCTATAAATACTACCCTCAGTATCAGGCCTCCCCAGCTCCCCCACAGGGAAAGCAGGCCAAGGGACGGGGTAATGGATCCCGTAGGCAGCAAACCCCCAAGCCTGCACCACCAGCCCCTGCTCAGCAGGGTGGGGGTTTTTGACTTTCTCAGCATAGCCTCTCCCCCTCAGCTGATTCCTCTCAGCACAGGAGGTCGGCTGGTCCACTTTGCACACAGGTGGTCCAACATCACCACAGATACCTGGGTACTTCGCATAGTTCAAAAGGGCTATCTTCTTCACTTTCACCAGGTACCTCTCCCTCCTACTTTCCAGGGGAGCCTCCCAGACTCCCTTTGCACAGGGACTTACTCCTTCAGGAGTTGGCAAGTCTCATTCAGGAACAAGCCGTGGAACCGGTGCCCCACCACCTGAAGGGTCAAGGGTTTTACTCCAGGTACTTCCTGATTCCAAAAAGGACGGGAGGCCTCAGACCCATCCTAGACTTGCGAAACCTCAACAAGTTCCTTGCAAAGGAAAAGTTCAAGATGCTTACCCTTGGAATCCTGCTGCCCTACCTCCAGCAGGGACACTGGCTATGCTCCTTGGATCTAAAGGATGCGTATACTCATATCCTTATTCATCCAGACCACAGACAATATCTCAGGTTTGTTGTGGGTGGAAATCATTACCAGTACAGAGTACTGCCCTTTGGCCTATCCTCCGCCCCCAGAGTGTTCACCAAATGCCTGGCAGTGGTGGCGGCCTATCTAAGGCTTCAGGGCCTTTTTGTGTTTCCCTACCTGGACGACTGGCTCATCAGAGCCCAGTCTGCCCAAGAAGCCACTCATCACACTGTAGCTCTGCTTCAGCACTTGGGTTTTGTCATAAACTTCGCAAAGTCCACTTTGCTCCCCTCTCAAAATCTCGAGTTCATAGGCGCCAGGTTGGACACTCTTCAGGCGAGGGCCTTCCTCCCTCTGGACAGGGCCAAGCGGCTCATGGATCTCGCCAGCCACTTTCACAGCAATTCCCTGGTCCCCGCCAGGCAATTTCTGAGACTGCTCGGCCATATGGCTTCCACGGTCCATGTAAACCCCCAATGCCCGCCTGAATATGCGTCCTGCTCAGTGGTGCCTTCGCACTCAATGGCTTCAGGCCACGGGGAGCCTAGCGGACTCTGTGTAGATCTCCGACCAGCTGGTCTCATCTCTACGATGGTGGCTTCATCTGCCCAACCTAGTGCTAGGGGTGTCTTTTCAACCCCCTCCGCATTCTCACGTCCTGACGACCGATGCTTCTCTCCAGGGTTGGGGAGCACATTGTCAAGGGACGTACTCAAGGTCTCTGGACTCCTTGGGAGTCCGCTCAGCAGATAAACTTCCTAGAGCTCAGAGCCATCCGCCTAGCGCTCAAAGCCTTCTCTCACCTGATCTCTCACCAGTCGGTGCTAGTCCAGACAGACAATCAGGTGGCGATGTTCTACGTGAACAAACAAGGCGGGACCGGCTCCTTCCTTCTCTGTCAGGAAGCACGGAATCTCTGCTCTTGGACCGTCCGTCACAACATCATCCTCAGAGCTGTCTATCTCCCAGGTCAGGAAAACTACCTGGCAGACAAAATTGAGCAGAATCCTCCAACTGCACGAGTGGAGATTGGATCCGCTTGTGGTTCAGCGGATCTTTCTCCGGTGGGGCCTCCCCACCATGGACCTCTTTGCCAGTCCTCTGAACCGGCAACTTCCCATGTTCTGCTCTCGACAGCCGCATCCTCTCAGGGTAGCGGCGGATGCTTTTCTGATTCCGTGGTCCGCAGGCCTCTTGTATGCCTTTCCACCCATGCCACTGGTGTCTCGGACGCTCTTCAAAGTTCTCAGAGACAAAGCATCGATGATCCTAGTGGCTCCCCGGTGGCCGAGGCAACCTTGGTTCCCGCTTCTGATGCAGCTGGCGGTGGACACCCCTCTTCCTCTGGGGTTTCAGCCCGACCTCCTCTCGCAGGATCAGGGGACGCTACTGCACCCCAACCTCCGGTCCCTTCATCTGATGGCCTGGCTGCTGAAAGGGTAGTTCTTGCTCCTCTCCAGCTACCTCCAGATGTCGAAGAGGTCGTCTTGGCCTCCAGAAGGCCTTCCACCCGGAAATCCTACGCTCTTAAGTGGCGTCGGTTCTCCGTCTGGTGTAATCAGCAGTCTCAAGACCCCTTCTCCTGTTTGGCATCACTGGTCTTGCAGTACTTGCTTTCTCTCTCCAATCTTGGACTTAAGTCCAACTCGGTCAAGGTCCACCTCAGTGCTCTTTCTGCGCATCACGTACCGGTGGAGGGTAGACCTCTCTCCAGCCACCCTCTGGTGGCTCGGTTTCTCAGAGGCCTCCTTCTCCTTAAACCACCTTTGCGCCCCCCAGCCCCGAACTGGGATCTCAATGTGGTTTTACAGCGGCTTACCTGTCCGCCTTTTGAGCCTATGGCTACCTGTCCTCTTCGTTTTCTTTCCTGGAAAACCTTGTTCTTGGTGGCCCTCACTTCTGCTAGACGCGTTAGTGAGCTGCAGGCCCTGGTATCTGATCCTCCTTACACTAGGTTCTACAAGAACCGGGTAGTCCTACGGACTCACCCTAAGTTTCTTCCTAAAGTGGTTTCCCCTTTTCACATCAACCAGGAGGTGGTACTTCCGACCTACTTTCCCAGGCCACACTCCAGCCGAGTTGAAATGGTCCTGCATACCCTGGACTGTAGAAGGGCGCTGAACTTCTACCTTGACCGTATGCGAGAGCACCGAAGGGCGGTTCAGCTCTTCGTGTCTTATGACCCCAACAACTTGGGGATCCCAGTCTCCAAGCGTACTCTGTCCATCTGGATTGCGGACTGCATTGCTTGGGCTTACGAGGCTGCGGGCCTCGTGCTGGAAGGTAGGGTCACCGCTCATCGTGTTCGGGCAAAGGCTACGTCAGTGGCTTACCTCCGCTCTGTTCCGTTGGCAGACATCTGCCGGGCCGCTACTTGGTCTTCAAGCCAGACTTTTGCAGCCCATTACTGCCTGGAGAGGGAGTCCTGCAGGGACAGTGCTTTCGGACAGGCAGTCCTCCTTAACCTCTTCGAGGTATAGGCAACTCCTACCCTCCATCCCGGATGTTGGGCTACCGGTTGGAGACATATTCAGAGAAGATTCCTTCCTTCTGTGCTGATGAACTTGAGGGAGCTCATTTTTGTGCTTGGGGTCTCCGGTAGCCTTAAGCTTGGGAGTCCCATATGTGAGGACTGACTTCCTGCTTGGTCCTGGAGAAAGCGTAGTTACTCACCTGTAACAGGTGTTCTCCAGGAGCAGCAGGAATCAGTCCTCACAACCCTCCCTCCTCCCCTTGGAGTTGCAGTTTTATGCTTTCGTTTTTGCTAATTTTTGCTGTCTTTTAGCTATGTCATCTGACTGAGCAAGATGGCACCCTTGGGCGGGAAGAGGACCGCGCATGCGCGCTGCAATTCCCAAAGGCTTTCTTTGAAAGCTGGGGAAAATTGCTCCGCGAGGGCTCCGTCGGCGCCGACGTCACCCATATGTGAGGACTGATTCCTGCTGCTCCTGGAGAACACCTGTTACAGGTGAGTAACTACGCTTTACGGACTGCAATGTTTCCATCCGAAAATGGGGGACTCTAAGACAGCGGTTTACCCCCTTGAGGTCCAGAATAGGCTGAAAGGACCCGTCTTTCTTTGGTACTACAAAATAGGGTAGCGACCGACACCGCAGGACTCCTGCGGAACTGGTACCACTGCCCCCAAATGCAACAGGCGATCTAACGTCTGCCGAACCGCGAGCGTTTTCTGCAGCCCCTTGCCTGGGGAAAGAACAAACAAATCTACTACCAGACGAGCAAGTTCTAGAGCATAACCATTGCGTACTACCTCCAACACCCACTGGTCGGATGTCACCTGGACCCAGATAGGAAGAAACTCTCGGAGCCACCCCCCTTCTGGCTGAATTCCAACCTGGGCCCTCCTCGCTTCATTGTGGCTTTCTAAGCGTCGTGGAGGAGGAGGAAGCAAATCCCCTCCCCGCTCCTCGAAAGCCTTGTCCTCGCGAAGCAAATCTACCTTTTTGAAAACCTCCCAACCGTGAGGTGCGAAAAACGCCTGAAGTCTCTAAACTGCCCTCGCGAAGCCGGAGGAGGCCTGCCCTGCTTAGGCTTATCTTCAGGCAACCTGCCGCCTTTAGACTCCCCCAAATCCTTGACCAAATTGTCAAGATCCTCAAACAACTTACTCTTAAACGGAAGTTTACTAAGACGTGACTTGGAGGAGTCATCCGCGACCCAATTTCTTAACCACAGATAAAGGCGTGCGGCTACCAAGGAGGCCATACTATTTGCCAATGCTCTAATCAAATTATAATTAACATCCGCTAAATAAGCCGATCCCGATTCCAGTCAAGGCACGTCCAACAATCGATCTTGTGCCTGCTGCCCCGGATGCTGCAAGCGCTGAGACCACCTGAGGCAGGCTCTCGCTACCCAAGCCCCACAAATGGAAGCTTGCAAAGAGCGAGCATTAACCTCAAAGGCTTGCTTCAATAAGCCGTCCACCCTTCTAGGCAGCACTGCCTTCCACCGGGATGGTCGTCTTTTGTGACCGCTGAAACCGCTGCGTCAATACGCGGAGAACGAAACCTCTCCTTTTCTTTATCCGTTAAAGGATAGAGTCTATTCATAGCCCTGATGCCTCTGGCATGTCCCATTCATCTTAAATCATCCAGTCAACCACCTGGTGAACCAGAAACACCGCCTGAGATTGACGTACCGCCTGAATGAGCGGATCCTCCAGCCCCTCCTCCTCAGATGACTGGGCCGAGGACAGGTTGAGTGCCTGAAGGGACTCCGTGATGAGAGCTGTCAGCTCCTCCTTCTGAAAAACTCTTATAATCCTTGCCTGATCCTCAGGCTCTGGGATCTCACCTTCCTCCAATTCTTCCATACCTTCTGCCTCTAAATCCAAGTCTTCCGTGTCCGGCCAATCTGCCTCCAGAGGCTGATCCTCTAGCGACTGAGCTCTCTTAGGAGGCCTGACTACACTATTTCCAATTCTTTCTGAAGATGACTGCGGAACCGCCGCCCCAAGTGGAGACGGATCCTCAACTGCCTCCTTTTTCCTCATGCAATACGCCTGATGCATAATCAGTACAAAGTCCGGGGAAAAATCTCCAAGCACCTCCCTAGGTCCCGTGGGGGCACTCGCACTAGATGGACCCCGCTTGGGATTCCGTAAGGGACACGGATGGGCCCTGCAGAAGGAGCTCTTCATCCCTCAACGCAGATGGACTCCGAGAACCCTCACCCGCCTTATCCTGAATTTCTTGCTCCATCGTGGAAGAAGTGGCTGCACAGCCCCGGCAGATCCTAGCTTCCGAAATGGCGCCTCTGCGTGAACCGCACACCAAACACTGGGGGCGAGACGGCATTAGCTACATATGCTGTAATATTCCCCCAGCAATGAAGAAATAACCTCTAGAAAAACAAGGTAAAAAAAAGTTCAGAACTTTTTTTTTAAATGAATCAAAAGAAAAAGATCTCTGAATAAAAAACAAACTAAAAGGGGTTTGAATTAAAATTACCTTAACCGAAGAACCCTATACCAATTTATCCCCAATCACTGTCTGAGGCAAAGAATAAACACCGAAAGGGCCTCGCAGCTAAAAAGCGCGGGAATTCACGGCCCGCAACTAAACAGGCCTGCTTTGCCGCCAAAAAGAACCAGCCTATAGACTGCATCCCGTCCCGGATGCTAGGACCCCGCCTCAGGCTCCAATTGACCATTAACTTCGCCATTTCAGAACAGCAACCCTGCGATCTGCGGCATGGCTCTCAGCGAGCGTGCAGAGTCGCCGCCGCAGCGAGGGCAATGCGGTCCCGACTGAGCCGGCTCATGAGGCGCGTACAACTCGGCGCTGAAGAGCCGGACCCTGCCCTGCTGCACAACTCCCCTCCGTCTCAACTAGGAGGGGAGAACAGAGGAAAGAGAAACGAGGAAAGCCGGTTCGATCCCCCTTTAATTTTTTTTTTCTTTTAAGTACTGTAATAAATCCCCCAAAAGAAATGTAAATACAAATTGTAGGGAATAAAATAAATCCTTAACCTATCTACACTACTAGATGCTCCTTATCTGTTCCTCTAGTGAGCCCAGAACCTAGGCTCACTACGTCCTCCTGCTGCATGGAGACCAGCGGAGTGTATCCAGTGAGGTCAAGATTCTGACATGTCCTGTCTCCATGCTGCAGGAGGAGGTGCACTACCCAGAGGTAGAGGACTGAACTGGAGGAACGATAAGGAACTACCTCACTGCTGCTGCCATCCCACCACTCCCCTAACTTAAGAGGGGGCTGTAGGAAAAAAGGAAGGTTTTCAAACCCTTACGAAAACTCAAAAGGTTTGACTCAGAGAGTAGTACTACTGGAAGGGAGTTCCATAACATCGTAACAGCCACAGAAAATAAATGTGCATATCATCGCTGCAGCATCCGGGACTTAACCGTTGCTTCCCCTTTATGCGGGCCAACAAACAGCACAATGAGATGGTCTGACTTGCAAAAGAATTAGTAACTTTCAAGTGCTCGAAGAGCACTCTCTGGACAACTACCAGGTGAAGGTCCTTGTCAATCCCACATCTCTGCTCCTTTGAAAAGGAGGGAAGACAAATTACTTGATTTATGTGTATGGCAGGTACCATCTTGGGCAAAAGGGAAGGAACAGGCTGAACACATATAGCCTCCTTTGAAAAGGATAAGCAAGGATCCCCGCATGATAATGCCTGTAGCTGGGAAATACATCTCACCAAGCAAATTGCTACCAGAAAACTGTCTTCAGAAGTCAAGTCCATAAGGATAGCCCGCTTCAAGGGCTGAAAAGGTTCAGATATCAAGGGCCAGAGCACCAGGCAGAGACTCCAAGAGGGAATGACTGAACACAAGTGACAGTGCAAGTGCTAAACGACCTTGAGAATAAACAAGCCACGTTTGGGAGCGAGGCTATGGACCACCCCACCACCAGACCTCTAAAGCTGGATAAGGCAGCAACCTGAACTCACAGGAACCAAGAGAGAAGCCTTTGTCTAAACATTCTGAAAACCAAAACTAAATGTGGTCACTTTCTCAAAGCTAAATTCTGTCATTCACTTAGTATGATAGTTATTTCATAATAATCATGTTTTTTTGTATGAATCACATTGTTACACTCCGACACTATCAGAAAGATGCAAAGATTGATAAACCATTCTGAAGGCAGGCAAGCAGAGATGGCAATTCCGCCGTATCAGGTATAGTCTGATGTGCTCTGCACCAATGCTCGAGAATACACCAGATATGCATATGGGCTTAACTGGTAGAACCTCTCCTTGCCTTGAAAAGCATAGAAACCACAACAGGAGGAGGATAGCCTTTACGTACCGACACCTTTCAAAAGCCAAGCCGTAAGCAAGAAGGGATCCAGGACATCTAGGAAGACTGGCTCCTGATGCAACAGCCCCTGGGCTGAGGGCAAATGCACATGTGCTTCCTGCAAAAAAAAGCTTCTGTCCCCTGAACCATGGCTTCTGTGGTGCATTTTGGAACCACGAGAACTATCCAGCCCAGATGCTGCTCTATGCATTGAAGTGGACACCCTACAAGTGGCTATGGGGGAAAACCACATACAGCAGGCAGTGCTGTGGCAAGACTGAACTACAGCATCGACTCCCTCGGAGACTACTTTCCTGTGGCAACTGAAGAATCTGCTTGTTGTAGCACTGGCCTGGATTGCCATTAAGTCCATCTCGGTATGGTCCCAGAGGCGCAGAATCTACTGCAATGCCTCCTGACTCAAACTATCACTCCCCAGGATTGAGGGAGTGGCAGCTGAGGAAGTCTGCCTCTATGATGTCCATACTGACTATGTGTTGCGCTGATAGAGCTAGGAGGTTCATTTTTGTCCAGGAGAGCCAACTCCCATGCTACTCTGGTGCTCTGTGTGTCTCTTTGCCGAATGACATACGCCACAGTTGTGGCATTGTCCGAGTATACCCGGATCACTCTGTTCTTGATCTCGGTCTGAAAATGCAACAGGGCCAGTCGAAGGCCCTTGCCTTGAGACAGTTAATGGCCATGTTGCCTCCCGGCAGCTGTAACAGCTTTGAGCCGTTTGGCTGAGGGGCTCATTTGCAAGAATCAAACAGGCTGGTATCTGTCGAGAGTAGAAGCCACGTGTGATCCTCCAGTGGCAAACCTCTCCTCAGATGTTGTGGCTGCTGCCACCACTGAAAGCTGGATCCCACCTCTGGCGATAGGGGAAGTTGGGTCTTGAATTCCATGAACTCGAAGACAAAGTTAACAGGGACCTCTGAAGCAGCCCCATATGGGTTTGTGTCCAAAACACTCTCTCGATTTTAGCTTTTCAGTGTGAAAGCAGCAACAGATAATTTAATACGCTGGGAGCCTGCTGAGACCAGAAGGCCATCACCTGGTCCAACAACTTCCCCACTTGCTCCTCAGGCATGAAGACTCTGCCCGGCCGAGTGTTGAGATGGGCTTCCAGGTATTGCAATAACTAGGACGGCTACAAGTAGCTTGTTTGTTGATTGGTGCATTTCCTGAAGAGTATCGGCTAAGTGATCACAGGTTGAAACTAGGCTCTGAGGAGCCAACTGTTCAGATATGGTAAACACAGATCCCTTGGCACTGCAGCCACCACCACCATGATCTTTGAGAATATCCTTGGAGCAGTGGAGAAGCCAAAAGGAAGCAGCAAACTGAAAATGGGAGCCAATCACAGCAAAAAAAAAAACAAAAAAAACACGAACCCACACAACCCACAAACAACGCAGAAAATGCTGCTGATCCCCCAGACCAGTATAAGAACATAACATAACATAAGATATGCCATACTGGGTCAGACCAAGGTCCATCAAGCCCAGTATTCTGTTTCCAACAGTGGCCAATCTAGGTCATATGTACCTAGCAGTTTCCCCAAGAGACACAAGTTCCACAATGCTTGTACTGGGTCAAGCATCAATATCTTCGGTCACTTAATAATGGTTTATGGACCTTTCCTCCAGGAACTTGTCCAAACCTTTTTTAAACCCAGCTACACTAACAGCCTTTACTACATCCTCCGGTAACAAAATTCCAGAGTTTGATTACACGTTGAGTGAAAAAATATTTTCTTTTATTAGTCTTAAATAGTTTACCCTGTAGCTTCATTGCATGTCCCCTAGTCTTTCTATATTCTGATAACGTAAACAATCGATCTACGTTTACCCGTTCCACTCCGTTCATTAATTTATAGACTTCTATCATATCTCCCCTCAGCCGTCTCTTTTCCAGGTTAAAGAGCCCTAACTTTTTAGCCTTTCCTCATAGGAGTATCCTTCCATCCCCTTTACCATTTTGGTGGCTCTTCTCTGAACCTTTTCTAAAATCGCTATATCCTTTTTAAGATACGGTGACCAGAATTGCATACAATATTCAAGGTGCGGTCTCACCATGGCATACTGGATCAGACCAAGATCCATCAAGCCCAGTATCCTGTCTCCAACAGTGGCCAATCTAGGTCACAAATACCTGGCAGGTTCCCAAAAGGCACATAGGTTCCACAATGCTTGTCTTGGGGAGGCAGTGGATTTCCCGGGTCATCTTTAAAAAGATGTGTGGACAGGTTCCTGGAGGAAAGGTCCATAAAACATTATTAAAGCAAGCTTTGATCACATCCTCTGGTAACAAATTCCGGAGTTTGGTTACACATTCAGTGAAAAAATAATTTTCTTTTATTAGTCTTAAAACAGGCTACGGCTAAGGCCAGAGAAGCCAGAAACTCCTTGCTGCGCACCATTTGGATCAGAGACCGCAGGGTCTCCATAAGAAAGGGCAGAGTATGCAGATGACCATTGACCCCTTTGAGGTTGAGCACTGAACAAAAAAAAAAAAAGATCTGTCCTTCTTGGACACTATCAAGTAGATGGAGTATCTTCCCTGGTTCTGCTCTGGAGAGGGCACCAGCACTATCACTCGCAGACTTCACAGTTTTTCCAATGTGGCCTGGATAGTGACCTTCTTGGGTGCTGAGCCACATGGCGAGACAACAAAAAGGCATTCGAGATAGGCTCTGTTTTCCAGAACATAGTTGTGTTGCATGGTGCGCAGCATCCAGCAATCCTTCGACTTGGGCCCACTCTCAGTATTAGAGGCATAGCTTGCCACCCAGAGATGTTCCAGGAAGAACCCCCAAACTGTCAATGAGCTGAATGGAAGGCACTGTCCCTAGAAGAGGTAGCCTCCCATTTTCCACAGGCCAGACGAAGGACCGAAATCCAAAAGAGGAAGAACGGGGGGGGGGGGGGGAGGCTTTCCAGGCCAGTATCTGTGGCAGTCCTGAGATTCTCAGAGCAGGAACATGGCAAATGGGAATTCACCGAGAAGGAAGACGCCATGATCACTTTCCAGGCCCTTTCGACCTATTTTTGGTGAAGCGATGAGGCACAGGCTCACCCAAAACCTTAACCAACTTCTCCGTCAGACCCAAACAAAAGCTTTCCTTGAAAGGCTAGCCAAGTCAAATCGAGCCATGGAAGATATGTTCCCCGCCCAGTGGCAAAGCCATATCCAGCGCCATGTCATTATAGAGAGGGCAACGTCCCAAGCAGACAAGATCTTACATAGTGTCCGACAGAAAGGCTGTGCTGTTTCCAAGAGTGACATAATGTCTTCTGGAACAAGGAACTGGATCCACTGCAGCAGGGCTGGAGTCGTCAGACCCACACACATGGCAAGCTGAAGGAAAACTGAGGCAGCTGTAAACCGGTATCTCAAGATTGGATCATAAAGTGGTTTCTAAGAATCCTTTAAAGCCGTACCAACCTTGACTGGAATGGTAGTTTGCTTCATGACCGCCATAAACTGAGCATCCACCAGACGTGCTGAGCCACATGGAGCAATCATCCTCTGGCAGGGCATACAGACTCTTAGCCAGGAAGTCAGGTGAAGTCCACTCCCAACAGATCATGTCTTTGAGAACTTCCAGAAAGGGAAAGACTGTTGTAGATTTCCTTGTAGAAGCAGGTGAACTGGCGGCCTTTGTTCCATCACTTTAGGGTCAGTTAAATTGAGAGTTGATGACACATGCATGACCAATCCCACTAGCTCATCCTTCCTAGACAGACAGATAATACCAGCTTCATCATACTCCCCTGAAGGAGAAGATGCCACATCCACATTATCGATATGAGCTACCAAGACATCAGGACCAGAGTCCAGGACCTGGTTAAGGGGCAGTTGTTGAAATCTGGTGATTCAGGCCCTTTCCTGGTTTTTAGAAGACAGGCCCTGAGATGGATTTTGACTCACCACCCGCCCCGCTAACAACTGAGTAGGAAGAGATTGAGAGGACATGGACACAAGTGTGCTCATTCACCACGCCAGAATGACCAAGAATGCTGCAAGAAGGAGGAGAATTCCAGAGAGGATAATGGGAGCTCCTGGCTAGGAGTATCAATCACAGTCTTGGAGGAGATAGTCACCACTAGACCCCTCTGGAAGGGAAACAGCTAGAAGCACAAACATCTAAGCTTAAGTCACATAGCCGCCTACAACTTCTTGTAGCAAGGCAGACAAAGCTGGCTCACCCAAGTCCTTTCACTAGGAGATGGAGAAAGAGAGAGAAGGGTTCTCTAAGCTCACATCTGAAACTGCCACACAAGAGGTGCAGATTGCCAGAATCTAGCAACAAGCATCTCCACTTACCACAGACCAGACAGCACTTCTTAGCAACCGTCACAGAAGCTATACTTCAGAATAAGTTGAACTCGAGGAGCCTTGAATTGGCACAGCAAGTCAAGATAACGCTTGTGTGCACTCAAGCCATGTGGGCAGAAAAGCATGCCTCAATTCTGCACACACTAGTATTGTTCAGGCAGACACTGCGTTGGAACATACAAAGAAAGCATGTAAACAATGCAGCAAAGGGTGGGAAGTGCTAGCAGTGCACACTGGCAGTTTCGCAAGGCAGCAAAACACCAAAGCTACCCCAATAGACATCCCAGCCTGAAGCAATCCCCCACAGCTAGAGGTCAGGAGAGCCCCCCAAAATATAGTTAAAACAACGACCCAGTCTTGGTACTGACCTCCCCTCCCAGGAGCCCCAGGCAGGGAAAATAGCATGCTGGGCTCAATGATACTCCTCTCATGTCAAATCTGCAGTCATGCCTCTTTATAGAGCCTTCATTAATCTTTGAGGGAGAGCTGGGAGTAAAGGAGGAGGGAGGGGGCACAGAGTTGTGCAAGGTCCTGAAGAATCATTTCCAATATCTGGCTGCTCAATAGGTCCTTAACAGGATAAGGACGCAGGGCTGAACCAATTCCCATCCCTTCTATGGCTACCAAAGAGGCCGTGGTCTAGTGGAGCCTCCTATGTCCATGCTCGTCACCTGCAGGTGATCATTCACAAGCAAAACGTAATCTTTCCTTCTTCAGTTCTCGACAACTTTCCTTGGTTGTTCAGATTTTCGCCAGAGCTGACAAACATACATCCGACATTTGCTAGAGACAGAAATAGCAGCTTTGCCCCTAGTGGCTCAGGTTGATAATGGCACAGTGATGTCCATAAGAAGCCTTTGGAATTTTTTGCTCCATCTCCACATCTGCTGGTAGGGGGAAACATTCCCGGTGTATGGACTGCTCTAGCATGACGATATGGAAATCTTTCAGGCATGTAACTAAGACCAGTGAAAGGTTATATGCTGCCCTAGTTAAAACTTCAGCCTTGTAGTTAATTTTTAGATCGTAAAGGCACATTTTACAAAGGATGTCCAGTTCAATTTGAGAGGTCCAAGTCAGAATATCTGGAAAAAACAGATGTCAAAATTCAGGCACGATTTTGCAAAGTGGGCATGACTGATATGGACATCTGCAAGGTACTCCACATAGATGTCTCTAGCATAGTATTAGATACCAGGGATGTCTAACAAAACATGCAGCGGCAGTTTTAACACAAGACAGGAATCCGACTTAACAAAATAAAGTCTTGTCTCACCATTATATATTTTTTTGACGATCTGAACAAGCAAGCAGATAAAGGTGAGCAGGTTGATATATTTCTTATATACCGCCTTTCATGATATCAAGGCGGTTTACATTGAACAAACTGAAATTACATTGAACAGGGCATTATAACTTGGAGATAACTATTTACAGGGAACATGGGCTATGGAGGGTTAAGTGGCTTGCCCAAGACCACAAGGAACACCTGTGGGACTAGAAACCCCAGTCCTTCCGGCCCAAGGTTGCTGTCCTCTAGTGGGATTTGAACCCCCGGCCTGAAGTACCTTGCCCCAACCACTAAGCCACTCCTCCATTCCACTTTACAGCAATAGGATAAAAACGAGATAAACGGTACCATCTAACTTCTGAACCATATGTCTCAACAAATAGGGGTGTCCTACATGGAGTGGTGGGTTTAACCCTAAACAAAGACATGGGGAGGAGTGGCCTGCACAGAGCGACAGGTGCACCTACTCTTGCCATCTTGCTGGGCAGACTAGATGGACCATGCTGGTCTTTATCTGTCGTCATTTACTATGTTACTCCACTTTTCAGAAAGCCTTTGACAAAATCCCTCCTGACAGACTCTTGGGAAAAAAAAATAAAAACATGGGATAGGATGCAATGTACTATTGTAGATTAGGAATTGGCTGAAAATAGAAAACAGAGTAGGGCTAAATGGCCAATTTTCCAAAATGGAGAAAGGTGAATAGTGGAAAACCCCCAGGATCTGTGCTGGGCCCACTGTTTTTTAACATAATTATAAATGATCTGGAAATGGAAACAAGTGAGGATCAAATTTGCAGAGGGCACCAAATTATTCAAAGTTGTTAAAACACAAGAGGATCTTGATAACTTGGGAGACTGGATGTCCAAATGGCAGATGACATTTAATGTGGACAAGTGCAAAACATAGAAACATGATGACAGAAAAAGACCACAAGGCCCATCTAGTCTGTCCTTCCATAACAACAACTACAACAGTCCACTTTTTACCTTTAGAGATCCTCTGTGTTGGTCCCATGCTTTTTTGAATTCAGTTACTGTCCTCATCTCTACCACCTCCACTGGGAGACTATTCCACGGATCCACTACTCTTTCCGTAAAGAAATATTTCCGCATATCACTCCTGAATCTATCTCCCTTCACCCTCATCCCATGTCCCCTCGTCGCAGAACTTGCTTTCAATTGAAAGAGGCTCTCTCCCTGAACATTTATGCCACGGAGGTATTTAAACATCTCAATCATATCACCTCTATCGCGCAAAGGGCTTGGTACAAACAGCCAGCAGCCGGTGAAGTGATTGGAATGCCAAGGAAAGAACTGCACCCACATAAATGCAGGTTTACACTATATAGGGACTCTGTTGCAAGGTAATACTGTGTGGCTTTTAACTACAATCTTCCTGCCTGAAAGCTCTTAGAGTTTTGGTTTTCATTTGGAAGCTAATTCTTTTTTCTTTACTGCAAAGGGGGAATTTTTTGTGGTGTCTGGCAAAGCTCTGTCAGAGTTCATTTTCTTCTTGGTTCCTCCTTATGAACTCCCTGCCAACCGACCTCCGATTAGAATCTTCTTTCCTGGATTCAAGTCCCTCCTCTTTCTCGCTGCCTTTGACCTCCCACCCTCGCCTCCCTGACTTTTCCTTTTCCCTCCTATTTTCCCAATTGTGTAATTAATAGTCTCTGTACCGACTGACTATGTAGTTCCTTTCCTTTTTCTTTGGCATAGACCATTTTTCTTTACATTTTTATGTCACTGTAAACCACCCTGATGTAATAAAGGTTGCGGTATAACAAATGTGGAAGAAAGATTGGGTAGCTGGAACAAAAACATTCACAGCTAGCTCTTTGAAGCCACTGACCCTCATCAGATCTTTCCCTACCCACCCCAGCTCCCACACACCCCATGTGAGCATTCTTACTTTATAGGACAACTCCCCAATTAGCTACACACAGGGACATAGACCAGCACTGTAAGAACACACTTGAAAGAGGTTAACTGTGTTTTCTCTTAAAGGGACAACTGAGGAACAAGCAGAGACTTTGGTAGCTTTCTCTCTTTTACTTCAACAGGTACCAAAGCTCCACCAACTGAACAATGGATGGGAAAAATCATACTGCAAAAGCTGTTGCCCCCCATTACAGCTTCTGCCTCTGTCCAGACAGAGATCCCAATGGCAGTTGAAGGACCGGTTCCATGTGCTGGATGTCAGCATGCTGAAGCTCTCAGAAAACAAGTGGAGGAGCTCAGAGATGAGGTGGCAAGGCTGAGAAGCATTTGAGAGTGAGAAGTACATTGATGAGATGCTTCTTCAAATATCCAAGCTCTGACAGAGGTGAAGATGGGAGCCTACAGAATGAAGAAATTTAGACATGAGTCACCAGGGCCTGCAGAATCACCGATCCAATTCCTCCAGCCCTTGAATTGAAGAACCATTATACAGCCCTGGAAGTGGAGGAGGTTAAAGAACCAGGAAAGGGAAGAACCAGAGCTCAAGCACCCCAAAGATGCAGAATCAATGACCACAAGGAAGCGAAGGGTAGAGGAGGTTGGTGACACTCTGAGGGGTACTGTGGCATTCGTCTACCGACCAAACTTGATGTTCAGAGAGTGCGCGGTCTGCCAGGTGCGAAAATCAGAGCTGTTACTGACAGTATGCCAAGACTCATCAAGCCTACTGACTATTACTCATCCATGTCGGCACAAATGATACTGCTAGGCATCCCTCTGAACGTATCAAAAGTGACTTCATGGCTCTGGGACAGAGGGTGAAGTAGACAGGTGCGCAGGTGGTGTTCTCTTCAATCCTCCCTGTTGAGGGTAAAGGCCTCGGCAGAGAAGCTTGCATGCTGGAGATAAATGCATGGCTGTACGTATGGAGTAATCAAGAGCGTTTTGGTTTCCTGGAATGTGGGATGATGTTCTAAGAGGGCTGCAGAGAAGAGATGGCGTCCATTTGTCCAAGAAGATTCAAGTGTTTTCAATAGCAGACTGGCTGATATACTGAAGAGGGCTTTAAACTAGATTTGTTGGGGATGGGTGAAGAAAGCTCCCAGGTAAGTGAAACATTAAATACCTCTATACAAATGGATATAAATGCCCATAGCATGGGAAATAAGACCCCAGATGCTGAGGTTTTCATGGAAGAGACTGAATTGGATTTAGTGGTGGTTACAGAGATGGTTCACAGACAACCATGACTGGGATGCAATTATACCAGGCTATAATTTATTTAGGAAGGATAGGGTAGAAAGAAGGGGAGGAGGAGGAGTAGCAATATATGTAAAAATATTAAATCTCTAGAATTACAGAGCTTAAAAAGGGAGAGAGAATGAACTCTTGAGTTAAAATTAGAAAGAGGGAAAGAGAAATCTATTTGCAATGGTGTGATATACAGAACCCCCTCACAGGGAGAAGAAGTGGATCGAGATTTAATAGAAAACATATGTAGCATTGCCAGGAAAGGAGAAGTGCTACTGATAGGTGATTTCAATATGCCAGGGGTTGACTGGCACATCCCTGCTGCGGTGTCATCTAGAAGTAAGAAGATCCTGGATTTCCTACAGGGAGAACTATTCAGGCAACAGGTAACAGAATCTACACGTGAAGGGATCATCTTGGTTAGGTGCTTCCCAATGGAGAAAGTGCTTCTGATGTTATAGTGGGAGAGCATCTCACATCCAGTGATCACCAGATGGTGTGGGTTCAGTATTAGGACTGAAAATCTATTCAAAAGCGAGGGTCTTAGACTTTAAGACAACTTGGTCGCCAATACCTCAAGGAGTCAAGAGGATAGGAACAGATGGAGGTGAGGAGAGGATGAAGAAAAACAGTGGGCAAAAATGAAAGGGGATATTTTACAGGCAACCAACCTTTTTCTTAGAAAGGTAAGTAAAAGGCGGCTGCTATGGTTTTCAAAAGAAGTTGCTGAAAAGGAGAAGGAAAAAGAGGGAGGCCTTCATGAAATATAAGAGATCGAAGACAGGCATCTACATTTGGGAAAACTTAAAGAGGCTAGCTAAGTAGTCAGGAAAGCAAAGATACAAAAAAAGAAGAAGAAATAGCCAATGCAAAAAAAATGGGGGATACAACATTTTTCAGATATGTTAGCGAGAAGAGGAAGGGCAAAAGTGGTATTGTCAGACTCAAGGGTGAAGGGGAGGAATATGTAGAAGCGGAGGAGGATAAAGCAGAATTGCTTAACAAATATTTCTGTTCTGTGTTCACAGATGAAGGGCCAGGAGCAGGTCCTCAGAAAACACCCACAAACAGGAACAGAAGCGATGGGGGATCTCAAACGATTTTCAGAAGACTGCGTTCATGAGGAACTAGCTCAACTAAAAGTAGACAAAGCGATGGGACCAGATAGGATACATCTGAGAATACTGAAGGAACTTGGGGACATTCTAGCAGCTCCACTGACTGACCTTTTCAATGCCTCTTTGAAGTCAGGAGTGGTGCCAGAGGACTGGAGAAAGGCACATGTGGTCCCTTTACACAAAAGCGAAAGCAAGTAAGAGGCTGAAAACTACAGGCTGGTTAGTCTAACCTCTGTGATTAGTAAATTGGAAAGGCGCTAAAAAAGAGAATAGCGAGGTTTCTGGAGTCCAGTGGATTGCACGATCTGGGACAGCATGGGTTTACCAGAGGCAGGGCTTGTCAGAAAAATCTGATTGATTTCTTTGACTGGGTCACCAGGGAGTTGGACCGAGGGAACACCCTAGATAAGGTGTACTTAGATTTCAGCAAAGCATTTTACACCATTCCTGACAGGCGACTTATAAGCAAACTGAGCACCCTAGTGATGGGCCCTAAGGTTACTGATTGTGTTAGAAATCGGTTGAGTGGAAGGCGCCCAAGGCTACAGGGAAATGGAGCTCAGTCTAAGGAGATGGAAGTTACCAGTGGTGTGCCACAGAGATCTGTCCTTGGTCCAATTTTTTTTAACATCTTTGTTAATGATATTGCGGAAGGGCTGTTGGGTAAGGTTTGCCTCTTTGCAGATGATACCAAAATTTGTAAAACAGTAGACACCCAGGAAGGAGTACATAACATGAGGAGGGATCTAGCTAAGCTTGAAGAATAGTCTAGAATTTGGCAGCTGACATTTAATGCTAAAAAAGTGCAGGGTCATGCATTTGGGCTTCAAAAATCCAAGGGAGTGGTACAGTGTAGGGGGCAAAGTACTTCTGTCCAAAAAAGAAGAGCGTGATTGTGTCTAATGATTTTAAGGAAGCTAAAAAGGTAGAAAAGGCAATGGCGAAAGCTAGAAAGATGCTTTGGTGCATAGGGAGAGGAATGGCCAGCAGAAAAAAAGGAGGCAATAGTGCCGCTATATTAGTCTTTGGTGCGACCTCATTTGGAGTACTGTGTGCAATTCTAAAGACCACACTTTCAAAAGGATATAAAACAGGTTGGAGTCAGTGCAGAGGGTGGCTACTAAAAAGGTTAGTAGTTTTCGTTATATAGCATATGAGGACAGACTTAAAGATCTTAATATCTTCAACTTGGAAAGAGGCGGCTGAGGGGAGATAGAATAGAAATCTATAAATTAAACGAATGGAGTGGAACGAATAAACATAGATGGAGAAATTTCACTTACCATTAATTTCCTTTCCTGGAATACTGCTAGACCAGTCCAGACAAACGGGTTATGCACCCCTGCCAGCAGATCTTGGAGACAGAGAATTCTACCAGAGCTCTGATAGGCTGGAGCCTGGTGATATAATCCTACCCCTAGGGGTCTCCCTCAGTTACGTCCACAAGCTAATGCAACATGAACTGTAACATCACCCCAGAGGGTCCCAAGTGAACTATATACAAGGGAGCCGAAGAACTCCCTAGAGCTGAAAACAGTATCCACCTACGAACCCATGGACTGCCCATGGCGAGGCATACCGGCAAAGAGAAGAACCGCGGTCGGCGGCTGCACCGCACCAGCGGCACTCCAACCAACAGCAGGGCGGGTCCTGGACTGGTCTAGCAGTATTCCAGGAAAGGAAATTAACGGTAAGTGAAATTTCTCCTTCCAGTTCATACTGCTAGACCAGTCCAGACAAACGGGCAGTACCCAAGCTACCTGCTTTCAAGGGGGGGCAAGGCCGCCGACAGCTCAGCAACTCCAAAACGGACTTCCTGACGGGCATGAACGTCCAACCTATAATGACCGACAAAGGTGGACAGCGACGACCAAGTCGCCGCCCGGCGAATATCGAGAGGAACTACATGAGACCTCCCGGCCTACAAAGTTGCTTGCGCCCGAGAGGAGTGAGCACGGAGTCCCGGTGGAGCTTGTTCTCCTTGAAGGTACGCCGCCTCAATGGCCTCCGTAACCGATCTAGAAATGGTAGATTCGGAGGCTGAGGATCCCCGACGAGAACCCGCGAACAAGACAAAAGAGGAACAGTCATATGGAAGGGTCTGGCGACCCCCAGATACCGAAAAATAACCTTCTTAAGGTCCACCGCCCGCAACGGAGACCGACCACTGTCACACTGCGTCTTTGGAAAAGACGGAAAGGAAAGAGGCTGGTCAACAGCGAACGGCGTCAGCACTTTGGGCAACAAAGGAAGGGACAGTTCTCAGAGAAACGCCTTCGGAGGAAAACGAGAGATAGGGATCTCGACACAGAGAGCCTGGAGCTCAGAAACACGGCGTGCCGAAGTTATGGCCACCAAGAAGAGTGCCTTCAGAGTCCAATATAGAAGAGAACAGGTCCTCAGAGGCTCAAAGGGAGGAGCAACGAGGGCACAGAGGACAAGCACGAGAGCCCACGCCGGCACAGGCGAACGCAGAGGAGGCCGGAAGGCCCAACTCCGCGGAGAAACCGAGACATGTCCAAATACGAAGCTATCGATCGCCCCGGTATAGGACCCCGAAAACAAGTTAAAGCGACCATTTGTACTCGCAAGGAATTGAATGCTAATCCCTTATCCACTCCGGCCTGTAAAAAGGACAGGATGTCCGGAATACTGCAACGCCAGGGTGTGAGGTTATTTCGCGAACACGAACCATCTAGAGACGCCAAACCCGAGCGTAAGTCAGCGTCGTGGAAGACCGCCGCGCCGTGAGAAGCGCCACGACCACGCTAGGCGAAGAGCCGTAGCGACCAAACCGGCGGCGGTTAATAGCCAGGCCGAAAGCGAGTAAGGAGCCGGGTCTTCCATCTCCACCGGTCCGTGAATCAGAAGGCCGAGAAACGCCTCAAGGCGGAGCAGCCACGCCCCAGACAGACGGAAGAGATCTGCATACCATGGTCCGCGAGCCCAATTCGGAGCCAGCAGGAGTACAGGGCCGCGACGGTCTCGGAGCCGCCAGAGAATTATGCATATCACGGATCAGGGAGGGAAAACACACAGGAGAAGATGAGCCAGCCACGGTTGAGAGAGAGCATCTATGCCGTGCGCTCCCTCGTCCCTCCAATGGCCGAAGTACAGCGAAGCCTTGGCAGTCTGCGCCATAGCCATTAGATCCATGGTCGGCAGTGCCCACAGGTGAACAATGGACCGGAACGCATCCGGCTGCAGAGCCCAGTCCCCGGGCTCCAGAGTGCCGGCTGAGAAAATTGGCTTACACATTGTTCACGCCTGCGATGTGCTGCGCCGATAGCCTGAAGATGTTCCCCCGCCCACGGGAGGAGCAAACGCCTCTCCTGTGAGACATCTGGACATTGCGTGCCGCTTAGGCGGCTTAGGTAAGCAACCGTCGTGGCGTCGGACAGGAACCGAACCGCACGCTGCCGCAGAAGAGGCTGAAACTGAAGAAGGGCGAAGCGCACTTTCCGCATCTCGAGACGATTGATAGACCCTTGGGCTGTGCGAGGTGACCAAGTCCCCTGCGCCAAGGCCAAGCCGCAAGGCGCTCCCCAACCGGAGAGGTCGGCGACTGGCGTCACCAAGATCCAGCACAGAGACTCCAGAGGGACCCCCCGTAGAAGATTGTGTGCCTGAAGCCACCAGCGGAGGCTGCGGTGAACTGGCAGAAGCAAAGGTAACCGGATTAGATAACTGTCCGACACTGGCGACCAACGAGATAGAAGCGCCGTCGGCAAGCAGCACATGTGCGCTTCCGCCCACGGAACGAGGGCTATCGTTGCTGCCAAGGACCCCAAGAGTTGAAGGTAGCCCCCAAGGCCGAGGTGCCGCTTGATCCAAGCAGCGGCGGAGCTGAAGAGAGATCTTCTGAAAACGTTCCTGAGGTAGAAACACCCGCCCCCGACGAGTGTCGCACCCAGCCCCTAGAAAATCCAGGACCTGAAGCATCCCAAAATAGACAGAGTAACGGCCCAGTCCTCC
This sequence comes from Ichthyophis bannanicus, assembly GCA_033557465.1. Classification (NCBI taxonomy): domain Eukaryota; kingdom Metazoa; phylum Chordata; class Amphibia; order Gymnophiona; family Ichthyophiidae; genus Ichthyophis; species Ichthyophis bannanicus. The sequence continues at coordinate 24,121,386 of CM066046.1, forward strand.
TTCCAACGGTGGACCGGGACGAATGGCATCTAAACGCTGGAGCCTGGAAATGAAGCAACATCCGCTGCCCATTGCTGCAGGCTGAGCCATCTCCGAGCTACCGACACCGGTGCTAGGAAGCGAGCTGAGCCGCAAGAGATCACAGAATACCTCTGCCCGGAATGCAGCGATGGATTCAAAATGAACCAACTCGGGAACACCTGGAAGCTTCTGAATCCAGCGAAGGGAGGCCCGAGCTGCTAGACCTCTGCACACCCCTGCAAGAAGGAAATAGCGGGCGAAGGAAAACCCGTCTTCAGCAGCCTCCCAACTCTTTAAGTCTTGCTGGTCGCGGAGCACCACTCCGCCCTCAACCGAAAGTGTGGTATGCCTGATGACCCTGGTCAGAATGCATCAACTGTCGGGTATGTCAGCCAACGGTCCAAGTGAAAGGGAGACCAAGGGTATAACTGACCAATACCGTGTGCCGTACGAATGCCCTGGAAAATGGGATCCGGCTGCAACCGGATTTGAGAATCCGGAGGATCAGGCGTTTCGGCCAGGGGGAGCGACTCCATCACCTGTGTGATTAGAGCCGGCAACTCCTCTTTCCGAAAAAGGCTGAGAACCGTCAGCGAAGAACACAGACGGAGAATATTCCCCATCTCCATACTTCAACGAGTCAGGGCTGACCTCCGAAGATTTAAAGTCTTCTTGAATATCCATAGTACCCCGCAAGGCACATGCAACGCTCCAAGGAGGACGTACTGCTCTAAGATCTGAGGACTTATGGGACCACTTGCGAGACCACACCATATGCTTGCCTGCTACTGGGCAGGTGTAGGAGATATTCCAAAAGACTCCAAAAGTCACAGGCGTCATGCCAGATGGAAGAGTGTGAGGAAGGCACTGTCAGTCAAGGCTGCTGTGGCCTCCAGCGGCTGTGGAAGCGACATGGGAGCTGACTGAATCGTCTCCTGCAGGAAGATCCTGCAGCAGGGGCTCTGAGGAGGGAGGAGATAAGGTGCTGATGAACCCTTCTAACAGCGCAGTGGGAATGGGGAAAGAGTCTCCGGGATGCAGCGTGCAGGTGGAACACAAGCAATCTCTTAATTCCCCATTCGGCCGATTACTTATTACATATAATACAGCCAGAGAAACAAGCATTGTAGAGACTTAAACCACCTTTCCTCTTTTTTTCCCTTTTTTTTTTTTTGCATTTAAAACAAAAATCAAGGTAGGCTCAGGGAAACCGAAGACTCTTCAAAGAAAAGGATTTTGAAACTCTCCGTGCCTCCACAGCATGTTTAAATGTGTGGAAACTGCTGTCTAGAGCTGTTCCCTCCAAAAAGAAACACTGAAGAGAAAAACAAAATGGCCGCTGGCACAGAACAACTGTCAGGTATTCACTGAGCTGAGAAGGGAACTGTCAGTCATTCACTGTGCTGGTACAGAGAAACTTTCAAAGTCAGGGTAAGGCCATTACAGTGACTGAAAGTAGGGAAATTTAGAGTTTGATTCCTCTGCAGCCACTCAGACCTCCATGGTAGGGGCTGAAAGGTGTTTCTGGGGAGGGATGTAGAAGCTCAAACCCAGCCGTACGGAAGATGACAGTGAGTATGTTTAATTAGGTAGAGCCCAAAACAGTCAGGATCCAAAACACTGACTTAAAATTCCAATCAAATGGTATATTGAAAAAGACAGGTACAATATTCCAGTAAGACGTACAAAGTAACCTGGCTGCAGTATGTGGATTAAAAATTTTAAAGTAGGAACTTCAAAACTCAGAGGCAGCCGGTCCGGGAGCAGTAGCTGAGGCAAGTGAGAAAAAAAAAACCAGGCTACTCACAGTTTCCTTTCAGGAATTGATACCTGAACTTCCCGGGGATGTCCGTGGCAAAGACTCAGCGCAGCGTAAAGCCAATGGAGAGCTCCACCGAAGCCAGGCTCAGGAGATCCCAAGTTTATCTGGGGAATCAAGACGCTGGGGGAAGAGCACAGTTGATTTCTGAGGTCCCTGTGTGTCTTCTGACAGCTTATGCAGCGTAGACCTGAATAAGGCATAGGGAGAACTAAAAAAAAAAATAACTCTGCCCCAGAGGAACAGGCATTTAACAATATTCCCCATACTATGCAATGCCTCAGCCAGCCTTCTTTGTTGGGCACAGTGGGGGATGGAACCCATGAGCCCTGCACCAGTGGTCAGTGTCTTAGCATTGTACTGTGGCTCTGAATTGCATCCGGTTCTCTAATCATGCCTTCCGTACTTTTTATTCATTATGTTAATACATAGGCAGAGAAAAAAGGAACCCCCCACACAACTCATAGCTAGCCAGTGTTGTGGAAAAATTTAAACAGCAATTTTATTTTTTTATTTTTTGGTGCTAGAAGCCAGCAAAGAGAGAAGGAATCTGGCTTCCCGCCAAAAACCAGGGCTCATTAGCTATTCAAAATGGCCACCGGCAAAAATAAACTTCAAAAAGAGTGAATTAAAACCCCCAAAAGCTAAGGAATTAACTTAAAAAGTCAAATGACAAGGTGGGGGGTGGGGTGGGGGTTGCAGGCATGAGAGAAATGCCTAAAATCGCTGAAAAATCAAGAAAAATAAATCCAGTCACCACAGAGTTGCAGACAGCAGTGGGAGAAAGACAGGTTTTGTACTCACAGTACAGAAAGTGCAGAGAATCCACGGACCGCTGCTGAGAGCACTGCCAGCTGCCTCACCACTAAAATCAGCCCCAGGGACTGGATTTTAGGAGGCTTATCATCCAGCTAAATAGTCTTCTTGACTAGTGCTGGGAAGTCTGCACATCAGCGAGCTCTACTGTGACCCGCAGGACACAGGAGCTCAGCTGGAATTCATCCTGGTGCCCAGATAAGTACACTGGCAACTACAGGGTATAATCTCTCCCAGAGAAATCACAAAGAAATAAAGCATCTTAAATTTTTTTGAAGGAGCAAAAAAAAAGCATCCAGATCTGCTGGAGACAGAGAAAAACTGAGGGAGACCCCTAGGGGTAGGATTATATCACCAGGCTCCAGCCTATCAGAGCTCTGGTAGAATTCTCTGTCTCCAAGATCTGCTGGCAGGGGTGCATAACCCGTTTGTCTGGACTGGTCTAGCAGTATGAACTGGAATGGTTGTTTACACCATCAAAAAGTAGAAAGGCTAGGGAACATGAAATGAAGGTACAATGTAGAACATTTAAAACTAATTGTAGAAAATATTTTTTTCACTCGATGCATAATCATACTTTGAAATTCATTACTACAGGATGTGGTAAAAGCTGTTAGTGTAGCTGGATTTAACAAACAAAAAAAAAGGGGGAGGCTTGGACATGTATTAAAGAGGACTGGAGAAGCCACTGCTTACCCTCTGAACAAGGAGCATGGAATCTGAATCTTTTGGGAACCTGGCAGGTACTTGTGACCTGGATTGGCCACTGTTGAAAAAAAAAGATACAGTACTGGGCTTGAGGGACCCTTGGTCTGACCCAGTATGGCATATATCTTATGTTATCAATACAATTGTGGAGGATACTAGGGATAGTGGGGTGCCAACTGCTCTACATCCTCCAGATGTTTAAGAGCCCAAATGAGCACTTTTTTGATGCTTATTCAGGCCTGGAGCACATCTAAACTTGAACACAATAGTAGACATCTCCAGGGCTTCTTAAACTGAACAGGGACTTAAGTCCATAGCACTGTCTGAACATGCTTCCACCATACCCCCTGCCTACTTGGATGTCCCTGAAGCGGAAACGTCTTAAAAAGCCATTTGTAAAATGTTTTCAGAATGCTTTTTGGAAACATACATGAGAACGTTATATTAATTAATTACCCTGTTATCCGAGTTGTATTTCCTGTTTTTTCTGTAAACACAAAGTACCGTTGAATTGTGTAACTCCTTGTTTATTGTAAACCGCGCTGATGCTGAATAGTGCAGTATATAAAAGACTATAAATAAATAAATAACGTCCAGATCATGGACATTCAAATCACATCTAAGCCTTTTAAAATTACCATCTTAGCGCACTCTTAAGATTTTGACTATTAAACTGAGCTGTTAGCTCAACGCTATCCCTCCCGGAACAATCCTATAAAAATGCATACTGGCCATCACACTTTAAAAACATTAAAGTCTGGACACATCATGCGAAGAGAGAGATCACTGGAGAAAGACACCGTGCTTGGCAAGGTTGAAGGTCCATGCAAAAGAGGAAGGCCAACAATACGATGGATGATACGGTAACAGCAGATATGGACACCATTCTATCAACAGTTCGCCACCTGACTGAAGAACGAACACAGTTTAGGACAACTACCAGAGAGTTGCCAGAAGTCAGCATTGACTTGACAGCATTAACACCGCCACATATGAGGGAGACTTCAAAAAGGGTAGATGGACTGTTTGCATATTGCCCATTCTTCCTGCAGGTAGACTGACGACTAGATTTGTGTGGCTGCCAGAACCAATTGCTTTGCTGCACCTCTCCCCTCCACCCCCTAGCTCTGCAGGAAACCTAAGCTTATAGTAATTCTCCTTTGTTCATCTACTAGAGTATCTCTCTAATACTGGGAGTCAATAGTGTGGTACAGGTAGAATTTATTTATTTATTTAAATAAATTTATTTAGAATGAAATAGTGTCTTCTTTGCTTGTCCCATATTCACCCCATAGACAGTTAAGGTCCTCTCAAGCTCATTTTATTTATTTACATTCTCTTATATACCGCGCTATTCTGCATCAGTGTGGTTTACATTGAACAAACTGAAATTACATTGAACAGGGCATTATTATTTTTTTATTATTATTTATTTAGCTGCATTTATATCCCGCTTTTCACCGGGTCAAAGCGGTTGGGGGATACATTTAACACGAGAGGATTTGAGACACATACACTAATACTTACAGGGAACATGGGCTATGGAGGGTTAAGTGGCTTGCCCAAGACCACAAGGAGCACCTGTGGGACTAGAAACCCCAGTCCTTCCTGCCCAAGGTTGCGGTCCTCTAGTGGGATTTGAATCCCCGACCTTCCGGCCTGAAGTACCTTGGCCCAACCACTAGGCCACTCCTCTCATTGTTTCAACTATCCCTTCAGCGGTTGAAGCTTTTCTTATCCTCATCTCTTATAATACTCCAGTTTGCTGGAATACCCTCCTTTTCAAGATTCTATTGAAGGCTTCTTATAAGATATTTAAGAAACAGGTGTACCTCTGGCTGTTCCGGTTGACTGTCGGGGATGATTTTAGGGGATTTGCATGGCTACTTCCTCTCCTTTATCAGTTTGGGGTTTTTTTTGTATCTTGGAGAATTATTATTTTATTCCTCTTTCCCATTCCTTTTTTTCCCCTGTGATTTTCCTTTATGTTGTGTTTGTATTTTTGTTATGTGTTTTCTGGTATTCCTGGTATTGTACACTGCTTAGATGCTTAACCTGTGGGGGTGCTATTAGCAGTATAGCAAGTGTCTTAACAAAATAAACATTTTTGTTGATAAGAAGGAAATTAAACCCATTGAACAGATTAAGGATGCATGTTTACTAAGCTGTGCTAATTTAACACAGGCTCAAGCATGTGCTAATTGGCCATGGAAACAGCACAGAACTAAACAGATGTGGGGGTTAATTCTGTGCTATCTGCTTAGCACATGAAGGGAAGAGAAATGGGCAGGGTAGAGGCAGAGCAGAGGCATGTCTGCACATCATGGTCAATGCAGGGATCGACAACACGTTTGCCATCAATGTTGCAGTTAGTGAGTACCCTTTCAATGGGTGGCATTAAGCACATCAGCGCTGCTGCAAGCATGCATTAGTCTGAATCAGTGTATCATCTTCTGAAGCTGTGGTAGCACACAACCTTTGCATGTACTGTGCGTTGATTTATATCCTAAACATGCAAAACCCTAGTGCACTTTAGTAAACATACCCCTAACGTGTCTGGTCAGAAAAATCAATGTAAAACAGATTTTTAAGTTTGATCTAATAGATGAGGCTATTAGAAACAGTGATCAAGCAATAAATGCTAATCCAGTGGTTCCTAAACCTGCTCTGGAAGCTCTATAACCAGTTTGGATTTCAGGATATCCACAATGACTATACACAATATAGATTTTCATATACTCTGCAAATTTCCTAGCTTCTGCCTGCAGTTAGTTGTGCCTTACTGGCGGCAACTGTGTGGGAATGAGTGGAGACAGTACTCAGTTGAATTGCTTGGAGGTGACAACGCAAACTAGAGATGGATGTTAGTTGCAATGGCTCATCGTGGATGGTTTACTAGACCAGATAAAAACATAAGATATGCCATACTGGGTCAGATCAAGGTTCATGAAGCCCAGTATCCCGTTTCCAACAGTGGCCAGTCTAGGTCAGAGGTACATAGCAGTTTCCCCAAAAGACACAGGTTCCGCAATGCATGTATTGGGGCAAGCAGTGAAAATCCTGGGTCCCCTTTAATAATGGTTTATGGACCTTTCCTCCAGGAACTTGTCCAAACCTTTTTTTAAACCCAGCTACACTAACAGCTTTTACTACATCCTCCAGTAACAAATTCCAGAGTTTGATTATATGTTGCGTGAAAAAATATTTTCTAACTAGTCTTGAATAGGTTATCCTGTAGCTTCATTGCATGCCCCCTAGTCTTTCTATATTTTGATGGTATAAATAATCGATCTCCGTTTACCTGATCTCTCCATTCATTAATGTGTAGACTGCTATCTTATTTCTCCTCAGCCATTTCTTTTCCAGGTTGAAGAGCCCTGACCATTTTAGCCTCTCTTCATAGGCGTATCCTTCCATCCCCTTTACTATTTTGGTGGCTCTTCTCTGAACCTTTTCTAATTCCACTCTCTTGGCTGCCACTGCACACTGTTCCTGATCCACAATAGTACACAGCCTCCTATCCCATGACTTTTTAATTTCGTCAAGGGTCTAATGAGGAACCTTGTCAAAGGCTTTCTGAAAATCCAGATACACTATATCAACCGACTCATCTTTGTCTACCTGTTTATTCACACCTTCAAAAAAACGTAACAGATTAGCAAGACAAGATCTTAATTGGCTAAAGCCATGTTGACTGCCTTCCATTAAGCCCTGGCTATCAAAATGTACAGTAATTTGGTTCTTAAATGACTGATACGGTTGCACCAAAGCAATAGCAAGCTAAGATGATGACAGCAGTCGCATGCGGTTTGCAGGATGAAAAGTGATGGACTTCAAAAACTAAAAGCTTCTACCTCAATTGGTGCTCAGTCTGTAGATTCAAAAGCCACATCTGTAAACTGCTCTGCCTGTTTGTAAACAAAGAGCCATATATCAAATATAATAAACTATAACTATTAACATCATACAGGGTCGCTGTGGTAGTGCCAAGACATTGAGCTGGAATCAAAATGACTGCTGTTGCCTCAGGAATTGAGAAATACCTGGGTGTTGAAAGAACTGAAATATGAAGTTGCAGACCTGCTATTAGTAATCTGTGAACTATCATTAAAATCATCTGTAACACCTGAAGATTGGAGGGGGTGAACGTAACACCAATTTTTAAAAAGGGTTCCAGGGGTGATCCCGGAAACTACAGACCGGTGAGCCTCACGTCAGTACCGGGAAAAATGGTAGAAACCATCATAAAGAACAAAATTACTCAGCATGTAGATAGTCATGGCCTAATGGGAGACAGCCAACATGGCTTTAGACAAGGAAGATCTTGTTTTACTAATCTGTTATGTTTTTTTGAAGGTGTGAATAAACAGGTGGACAACAGTGAATCAGTTGATATAGTGTATTTGGACTTTCAGAAAGCCTTTGACAAGGTCCCTCATCAGAGACTTTTGGCAAAACTAAAGAGTCATGGGATAGGAGGCAGTGTACTATTGTGGATCAGGAACTGGTTAAAAGATAGAAAGCAGAGGGTAGTCCTAAATGGCCAATTTTCCCAATGGAGAAAGGTGAATAGTGGTGTACCCCAGGGATCTGTGCTGGGTCCGCTGCTTTTTGACATATTCATAAATGACCTGGAAAAGGGAACAACAAGTGAGGTTATCAAATTTGCAGATGACACAAAACTATTTAAAGTTGTTAAAACCCAAGAGGATTGTGGAAAATTGCAAGAGGATCTTGATAAACTGGAAATCTGGGCATCACAATGGCAGATGAAATTTAATGTGGACAAGTGCAAAGTTATGCACCTAGGGAAGAACAACCCAAACTATGGTTACAAGATGCAAGGTTCCACATTAGGAACCACCACACAGGAAAAAGATTTAGGCGTCATTGTGGATAACATGTTAAAACCCTCAGCCCTGTGTGCAGTGGTGGCCAAGAGAGCAAATAGAATGCTAGGTATCATAAGGAAAGGAATGGAAAATAAAACAAAGGATATTATAATGCCTCTATCGTTCCATGGTGAGACCGCACCTTGAATATTGTGTGCAATTCTGGTCACCGTATCTTAAAAAGGATATAGCGTTATTAGAAAAGGTTCAGAGAAGAGCCACCAAAATGGTAAAGGGGATGGAAGGATACCCCTATGAAGAAAGGCTAAAAAGGTTAGGGCTCTTTAACCTGGAAAAGAGACGGCTGAGGGGAGATATGATAGAAGTCTATAAATTAATGAACGTAGTGGAACGGGTAAACGTAGATAGATTGTTTACGTTATCAGAATATAGAAAGACTAGGGGACATGCAATGAAGCTGCAGGGTAAACTATTTTAGACTAATAAAAAAATATTTTTTCACTCAACCTGTAATCAAACTCTGGAATTTGTTACCGGAGGATGTAGTAAAGGCTGTTAGTGTAGCTGGGTTTAAAAAAGGTTTGGACAAGTTCCTGGAGGAAAGGTCCATAAACCATTATTTAGAAGGGACCCAGGATATGGCTGCTTGACTCAATACAAGCATTGTGGAACCTGTGTCTTTTGGGGAAACTGCTAGGTACGTATGACCTAGATTGGCCATTGTTGGAAACAGGATACTGGGATTGATGGACGTTGGTCTGACCCAGTATGGCATATCTTATGTTCTTACCCAAAATTTAATATGGTCTTGAAGGACTAGAAAAAGGGACTGTTACTTCTGAAGAGAGATCTGAAACTGTGAGTATATACTTCTGGTAATTTTCTAAAAGGAATTCTTTGTATTAAAGCTAATTAATCTGTGAACCCACTATTTTTTGTTAAATCAGTCAGGGCCTAGTAGCAGCAGTTTAAGTTTAAATATAAAACACAGAGGAGAGCTTTCTGGTTACATTTGGAACCCAGCAGAGAGCTTGTAGTTTAAATTTCATAAGAAGTTAGAGCCTAGCAGCAGCTAAGAGCTATAATTTAAATCAAATCAGAATTTAGCTTACCTCAGCAGCACAAGACAGGGTACTGTGTAGCAGCCCTCTTTTAATAAGTGTTATTTCCCTCCCTCCCCTGGGATAATCGTAGCTTTATAGGTACTTACACAAAAGACAGGAGGTGCTCTCAGGTGAAGCTCATTACCCAAATCAGTCATACACTAAGGACCTGAGATTAGTTAAGCTTCAGGTGAACAAGGTATATTACACGTATTAGGTACAGTTTTATTTGTATAAATATCCATAGCAACCCTTAGTAAGTAAAGAACTTAGATCTAAACACAAACTTAAAACTAAGATGCAGACAGCAGTCCAGCAGCGGGATGGGGGCTTTCCAGTCTTTTGCATTGAGTGTCACATGTATGATTTTCTCCCAGTTGGTGAGAGGTCTTACGTGTGCACTAGGTGCAAGGAGCTCTTTGCTCTCAGGGAACGAGTCCGTTCTCTAGAGGCTAAAGTAGCAGACTTGGAAAGCATAAGACAGACAGAGAGGTACATAGACGAGACCTACAGGGATATAGTCCTTAAGTCCCACCTCCAGTCTGGCAGTATCCCTGTTGCCATGGAGGAGAGAGGTCACGTGACAGGAGAGCATCACCCTGGTGTGGCAGGAAGTGATCCTGTAACTAGGACCTGTCCTCCAGGTGATGTAAAACCCTCTCGCACCGAGGAAGTTTCTCCAGGGCCATGTGCCCATGAGGGAAGGGTTAGGACAGCCGTTATAGTTGGTGATTCGATCATTAGGCATGTAGATAGCTGGGTGGCTGGTGGACGTGAGGATCGCCTGGTAACATGCCTGCTTGGTGCGAAGATAGCGGACCTCACGCGCCACCTAGATAAGGTCTTAGATAGTGCTGGGGAGGAGTCTGCTGTCTTGGTACATGTCGGTACCAATGACATAGGAAAAGGTGGTAGGGAGGTTCTGGAGGTTAAATTTAGGCTTTTAGGTAGGAAGTTGAAATCCAGAACTTCCAGGGTAGCATTCTCCGAAATGCTTCCTGTTCCACGCGCAGGACCCCAAAGGCAGGCAGAGCTCGAGTCTCAATGCGTGGATGAGACAATGGTGCAGAGATGAGGGTTTTAGATTTGTTAGGAACTGGGGAACATTCTGGGGAAAGGAGGGGCTCTTCCGAAGGGATGGGCTTCACCTTAACCAGGATGGAAACAGGCTGCTGGCATTAACCTTTAAAAAGGAGATAGAGCAGCTTTTAAACTAGATATTAGGGGAAAGCCGACAGTCGCCCAAGAGCGGATGGTTCGGAAGAATGTATCTTTGAAGGATACTACCAAAAGCAGAGGTTCCACAAAAGAGTAAAGTAGCCCAAATGCCCTCAAGTATGGAGCAGACTGAGCTTAAAGATCCCAAATTACCCATGTCTAACAACAGCCAAGTTAATATGAGTAAAATACATTCTCTAAAATGCTTGTATGCAAATGCTAGAAATCTAAAAAATAAGATGGGAGAGTTAGAATATATAGCACTAAATGAAAGGTTAGATATGATTGGAATATCAGAGACATGGTGGAAAGAGGACAACCAGTGGGACACTGTGATACCTGGGTACAAACTATATCGTAATGATAGAGCTGATCAAATTGGTGGAGGGGTTGCTCTCTATGTTAGAGAGGGCATTGAGACAGAAAGGATTAAAGTTTTGCAGGAAACAAAATCTGCTGTAGAATCTATATGGATTGAAATTCCATGTAAAAGGGGGAAGGCAATGGCAGTGGGGGTGTACTATCGAGCGCCTTGCCAGAATGACCAAATGGATGATGAAATGCTCAAAGAAATCAAGGAAGCTAACAAACGTTTCAGTGCAGTAATAATAATGGGTGATTACAACTACCCCGGTATCGACTGGGTCAGTGTCACGTCAGGACATGCTAGGGAGATAAAGTTCCTAGATGAAATAAATGACTGCTTCTTGGAGCAGCTGGTTCATGAACCGACCAGAGGGGAAGCCATATTAGACCTAGTCCCTAGTGGAACACCAGATCTAGTGCAAGAGATAAGGTTGTTGGGGCCACTTGGCAATAGTGATCATAGCATGATCGCCTTTGATTTAATTACTGGAGGAGGGATAGTAAGGAAATCCACAGTACTACCTTTTAACTTTCGAAAGGGAAACTATGATAAAATGAGGAAAAAACAGTTAAGAAAAAACTAAAAGGAGCAGTTGCAAAGGTTAAAGACGTACATCAGGCTTGGCTGTTGTTGAAAAATACTATCTTGAAAGCCCAGACCAGCTGTATTCCACGCTTTAAGAAAAGTGGAAGGAAGTCCAAAAAACTGCCAGCATGGTTTAAAGGTGAAGTCAGAGAGGCTGTTGTTGCCAAAAAAGCATCTTTCAGGAAATGGAAAAAAGAGCCAAACAACGAAACCTGGAAACAGCACAAGCACTGGCAAGTCAAATGCAAGGCATTGATAAGGCAGGCAAAGGGAGAATTTGAGAAGAAGCTTGCTGCGGAAGCAAAAACGCGAAGTAAAGACCTTTTCAAGTACATTCGTAGCAAAAAACCTGTGAGAGAGTCAGTTGGTCCATTAGATGGTAAAGGGGTTAAAGAAGCACTAAGAGGCGAAAAGGCGATAGCGGAGATATTGAATGAATTATTTGCTTCAGTCTTTACTGAGGAAGATGTAGGGATGTTACCCATGACTGAAGTGGTATTTAAAGGTGCAGAAGAATTGAAGGAAATATCGATACATCGGGAAGATGTATTACAACTATTAGATAAACTGAAGAGTAGCAAATCACCTGGGCCGGATGGTATACATCCAAGGGTGTTGAAAGAACTGAAATACGAGATTGCAGACCTGCTATTAGTAATCTGTGAACTATCATTAAAATCATCTCTAATACCTGAAGATTGGAGTTTCGCCAATGTAACACCAATTTTTAAAAAGGGTTCCAGGGGTGATCCGGGAAACTACAGACCGGTGAGCATGACATCAGTACCGGGAAAAATGGTAGAAACCATCATAAAGAATAAAATTACTCAGCATGTAGATAGTCATGACCTAATGGGAGACAGCCAACATGGCTTCAGACAAGGAAGATCTTGTCTTACTAATCTGTTATGTTTTTTTGAAGGAGTGAATAATCAGGTGGACAAAGGTGAGTTGGTTGATATTGTGTATCTGGACTTTCAGAAAGCCTTTGACAAGGTCCCTCAGAGACGTTTGGCAAAACTAAAGAGTCATGGGATAGGAGGCAGTGTACTATTGTGGATCAGGAACTGGTTAAAAGATAGAAAGCAGAGGGTAGGGCTAAATGGCCAATTTTCCCAATGGAGAAAGGTGAATAGTGGTGTACCCCAGGGATCTGTGCTGGGTCCGCTGCTTTTTGACATATTCATAAATGACCTGGAAAGTGGAATAACGAGTGAGGTTATCAAATTTGCAGATGACACAAAACTATTTAAAGTTGTTAAAACCCAAGAGGATTGTGGAAAATTGCAAGAGGATCTTGATAAATTGGAAGACTGGGCATCAAAATGGCAGATGAAATTTAATGTGGACAAGTGGAAGGTTATGCACCTAGGGAAGAACAACCCAAACTATGGTTACACGATGCAAGGTTCCACATTAGGAACCACCACCCAGGAAAAAGATTTAGGCGTCATTGTGGATACCATGTTAAAACCCTCGGCCCAGTGTGCAGCGGCGGCCAAGAGAACAAATAGAATGCTAGGTATGATAAGGAAAGGAATGGAAAATAAAACAAAAGATATTATAATGCCTCTATATCGTTCCATGGTGAGACCGCACCTTGAATATTGTGTGCAATTCTGGTCGCGGTATCTTAAAAAGGATATAGCGATTTTAGAAAAGGTTCAGAGAAGAGCCACCAAAATGGTAAAGGGGATGGAAGGATACCCCTATGAAGAAAGGCTAAAAAGGTTGGGGCTCTTTAACCTGGAAAAGAGACAGCTGAGGGGAGATATGGTAGAAGTCTATAAATTAATGAATGGAGTGGAACGGGTAAAGGTAGATCGATTGTTTACCTTATCAGAATATAGAAAGACTAGGGGACATGCAATGAAGCTACAGGGTAAACTATTTAAGACTAATAACAGAAAATATTTTTTCACTCAACTTGTAATCAAACTCTGGAATTTGCTACGGGAGGATGTAGTAAAGGCTGTTAGTGTAGCTGGGTTTAAAAAAGGTTTGGACAAGTTCCTGGAGGAAAGGTCCATAAACCATTATTAAGAAGGGACCCAGGATATCAAGGCTTGAACCAATACAAGCATTGTGGAACCTGTGTCTCTTGGGGAAACTGTTAGGTACGTATGACCTAGATTGGCCACTGTTGGAAACAGGATACTGGGCTTGATGGACCTTGGTCTGACCCAGTATGGCATATCTTATGTTCTTAGATGTTCCCGATTTTCAGGGTCTGTCCCCAATTCCCATCTGTTTGGCAGTTCCCATAAGAACACGCCTTGTTACTCAAACCTGTAACCAAGTATCCCTTCCTTTTCTGCTCTCCACCCTACTTCGATTAAGTGTTTCAGATTTGCCTACAAAAAAATCTGCTTGATTTATTCAAATGCTCTCCGTTTGCCTCTTAGCTTTTGAATGTAATGAGCGGTACTGGTCTACACTATCTCAACCCTAGCAGCAGAGGCCTGATCCGGACAACAAACCCTGACTTCCCGCTTCCCAGGGTCCAGCACTTACCGCTAGGCCATCAAATGGACTTCAGACGCGTATGAAAGAACTACAAAGTTCATAATTTACCTCAACTAGACGAGTCCTTCTTCCAGCACTGCCGTATAACAGTTCGTCTCTGAGGCGAATCTAGCTACAAAGCAGATTACGCCGCACCTACTTCGGATCATCGAGGGGCGGACTCCTGATCTCAATCCCACTTCGCGATTGGCTGCAATAGTTTATCTTACGCTTCCTGTTCAGTAATCGGCGACGTCTATGAGAAACGTAAATGGCTCACGCACCAGCTTCCACCCACCAATCCCTTTTCTCTTCCTCACTTGCTGACCAATGCACATCGGCGGCGGGAATTAACCGGGCGGAGATTAATATTGAGACTGTGTGGTGGAGGTTTGTGCTTTTCTCGCCTTGTTGCTTTGTGAATTTTTTCTTTAGTGCGCTTTTCCTGGTTTTTGGACGTGTTTCGGCTGCGCTTTCCTGGGGATTGCGAGCGTGTCCTAGAGATGGGAGCGAAGAGGAAATTGTCTCGAGGTGACGAGAAGGAAGTGGGAGAGACCTCGACAGCGGACCCGGCCAGTAAGTCTTTGGGTGGCTCTGGACCGCTGGGATGTTTGGCCGGGTTGTGCATGCCTACCCTCGACTGAATGTGAGAGAGGGACAGGACGGGAAATGGTAGGAGGTTTCCTGAGCTGGAGCGGTCACAAATACCAGTTTCCGTCACTTTTCGTCTTTCTATGAAAAAAACGATTAATAAATTTAAATAAAAATAATAAATAATGACCCCCCTGGTTTGTCATGTCAGCACATTTATTAATAAGGCAACTTCTCAGGCAGCACTGACAGAAGAGGCTTTAGAACTGGGCCGAGGGGCAGCTGTCTGGGATCAGCACCAGGACTGTTCTTTATGGTTTGCGTCTGCAGGATAAAGTGGATTGAAGCTTCATCTCTAGCGGAACAGATCCAGATCTGGGCCGCTGGGAAATCGGAAGGAGTAGCAGAAGCCTACTGATTTCCCCTGTCTGTGCAGGCCTTACAAACATGTTAAGAACTTAGAGACTAGCTACCCAGTGCTTGTTCCGAACTGGCTACCCATTACCTGCATTGTACCTGCTACCCATTGCTTGCTTACATTGATCTTGCTACCCACTGCTTACACGGAACAGTGCTGCACAGGCTATAGTCTCCCCACTACCCCGTTGCCGGTATCTTAACCAGTTGTTAAAACCCAAGAGGATTGTGGATACATTGGAAGACTGGGCATCAAAATGGCAGATGAAATTTAATGTAGACAAGTGCAAAGTTATGCACCTAGGGAAGAACAACCCAAACTATGGTTACACGATGCAAGGTTCCACATTAGGAACCACCACCCAGGAAAAAGATTTAGGCGTCATCGTGGATAACATGTTAAAACCCTCAGCCCAGTGTGCAGCGGCTGCCAAGAGAGCAAATAGAATGCTAGGTATGATAAGGAAAGGAATGGAAAATAAAACAAAAGAACACCCTACCCCCTGACATTAGAGCTATTACCAATCTATATCAGTTCAGAAAAGCTCTCAAAACATACCTTTTCTGCCAATATTTCCCAGACAGCAACTGAACTAGATATCCCCTCCAAGAAATGACCCAATCTAGAAATGCCCTCACACTGCAGTGTAGATAGTTTATGTATATAGTTAACCCAGTTATCCAAGTTTGTACTCCTGTTCAATGTAAAACCTGACAGTTTGTCGTTATGGTCGTTTTGTTATGATGTAAACCGCGCTGATTCTAAATAGCGCGGTATATAAGAAACTGTAATAAATAAATAAATAATATAAATAAATTATAATGCCTCTATATCGTTCCATGGTGAGACCGCACCTTGAATACTGTGTGCAATTCTGGTCGCAGTATCTTAAAAAGGATATAGCGTTATTAGAAAAGGTTCAGAGAAGAGCCACCAAAATGGTAAAGGGGATGGAAGGATATTCCTATGAAGAAACGCTAAAAAGGTTAGGGCTCTTTAACCTGGAAAAGAGATGGCTGAGGGGAGAAATGATAGAAGGCTATAAATTAATGAACAGAGTGGAAGGGGTAAACGTAGATCGATTGTTTACATTATCAGAATATAGAAAGACTAGGGGACATGCAATGAAGCTACAGGGTAAACTATTTAGACTAATAAAAGAAAATATTTTTTCACTCAATGTGTAATCAAACTCTGCAATTTGTTACCGGAGGATGTAGTAAAGGCTGTTAGTGTAGCTGGGTTTAAAAAAGGTTTGGACAAGTTCCTGGAGGAATGGTCAATAAACCATTATTAAGAAGGGACCCAGGATATCAATGCTTGACCCAGTACAAGCATTGTGGAACCTGTGTGTTTTGGGGAAACTGCTAGGTACGCATTACCTAGATTGGCCACTGTTGGAAACAGAATACTGGGCTTGATGGACCTTGGTCTGACCCAGTATGGCATATCTTATGTTCTTATGGCGCTTCCTGTATGTTGATCTTGTGAATTGTGAGATTAACATGTGGGAAGTGTTGTCTTCTGACTGCAAAGAGCCATGGTTGCTGCTGAACGGTTATTTGCCTGGTGATGGGCAGGCCTAATAGTGGTAATGGGTGGAGACTGGAGAGGATACGAGCAAGATGCTGGGAGGAGGGACCCTGCCATTATCTCTGTTGCTAACTTGTATAGGGTTTATTAATCCGTGCCAGGGACTGGGGGAGGTGATCACTTTTTATATGGGGGGAGAATGCTATTAGTGATTTTTTTGCTCAGTGCTGTTTGTCCTATGACTTTTTACAGAAGAGAAATGTCAGTCCACATTCCTGAGTTGGAGTCTGTGGCTTTTGCAGTCATGAGAAAGTGACCAATAGGGATAGATGTTCTTTAGTCTCTTTATAAGCAACAAGATTTGCCATACTGTTGTTGTTAAGTGCTGTCAAGTCGGAGTCGACTCATGGCGACCCTCTGGATAGCTATCCTAAATTGTGTTCGGTCTTGAGTGACGCGGATCATTGTTGACAGACTGATACCCGTAGCTGCTGTTATTGTCTCGATCCATCTCATTGCTGGCCTTCCTCTTTCGCGTTGACCTTCTATCTTGACAAGTTTCTCTAATGATCTCTCTCTTCGCATGATGTGTCCAAAGTATGAAACGCAAAGTCTTGTCATCTGAGCTTCTAAAGAAAGCTTAGGTTTGATCTCCTCTAGTACCGACTGGTTTGTTCTTCGAGCAGTCCATGGTATACACAGTATTTGCCGCCAGCACCATAATTCAAAGGCATCAATTTTCTTCCTGTCTATCTTTTTCACTGTCCAGCTTTCACATCCATATGATGTTATTGAAAATGCCATGGCTTGAACAAGTCAAATCTTTGTATGGAGAGAGACATCTTTGCTCTTGAGAATCTTATCTAGGTCTTTCATAGCCATTCTGCCAAGAGCAATGCGTCGTCTGATTGCTTGACTGCTTGTTGCTTCTTTATTGATAGTTGATCCAAGTAGGTTAAAGTGTTCACGATTTCAATTTCTTCTCCTTCAGCGATGAACCTGTTGATTATGCCAGTTGTCATGATCTTTGTCTTCTTTACATTAAGGTGCAGGCCCATTTTGAGACTGTTCTTTGATTGTGAGAAGCAAATGTTTCCGATCACCTTCACTTTCAGCCAGTAATGTGGTATCATCAGCATAGCGAAGGTTGTTGAGTCTTCCACCAATCTTCACACCTCTGTCTTCATACAATCCTGCTTCTCTGATGATTTGTTCTGCATATAAATTAAACAGGTAGGGGGAAAGTATACAGCCTTGTCTTACACCTTTGCTTATTTTAAACCATTCCGTTTTTCCTTGTTCCGGTCAAACTGTTGCTTCTTGATCAAAGTACAGATTGTGCAAGAGTACGATCAGGTGTTCTGGTATACCCATGCTTCTTAATGTGGCCCAGAGTTTCTCATGGTTTACACAGTCAAAAGCCTTGCTATAGTCGATAAAGCACAAATAGATATCCTTTTGGTATTCTTTAGTCTTTTCAAGGATCCATCTCACATCCACAATGATGTCTCTCGTTCCTCGCCCTTTCTTGAACCCTGCTTGCACTTCAGGTAGTTCTTGTTCCAGGTATGGTTGTAGTCTCTTTTGAATAATCTTCAGTAGAATCTTGCTGGCATGTGGGATCAGAGCGATTGTTCGATAATTTCCACAGTCAGTTGGATCACCTTTCTTTAGTATTGGTATAAACACAGGTCTTTTCCAGTCAGTTGGCCATGATGTTGTCTTCCATATTTCTTGGCAGAGCCTTGTAAGTACGGTAACAGCTGCATCAGATTGCTGTAATACTTCTATGGGAATGCTATCAATGCCTGGTGCTTTGTTCTTTGATAAGGCTTTCAATGCTGCTTCATCTTCTTCTTTCATCACCAATGGTTCCCGATCATAACGTACAGGTTGAAACAGCTGTTGGTCCACTTGATCTTTATCATATAAAAACTCTGTATATTCCTTCCACCTTTTCTTGATCTTCTCAGCATCATTCAACATAGAACCTTGAGCATCTTGTAACATTCCAATTCGAGGCTGGAACTTTTTCTTTAACTCTCGTAGCTTTAGGAAAGCCGATCTTGTTCTTCCTCTAATAGTTTCTGCTTCTATTTCCTTGCATGTGTCGTTGTAGTACTTTTCCTTGTCCTGTTTTGCTGCACTTTGGAAATCTCTGAGTTCTGTTATTGTCTTTCTTTCTCCTCTGGCTTTAGCTTCTCTGCATTTCTGGGCAATTTTCAGAGTTTCTTCCATCATCCATTTTGGCCGTTTTTGCTTTTTCACCTTTTGTAGAGACTTCTCGCTTTCTTCCAACACAACTTTCTTGATGTCATTCCATAACTCTTCCGGAGCTCTGTCATTTGTATCTAAAGCAGCAAATCGATTTTGCAGGCAGTCTTTAAATTCCAGTGGTATTCTCAAGGTCATATTTTGCTGCATTCATGAGTGGTTTGCTCTTTTTCAACTTTAGCTTGAGTTTGCATACTAGTAGTTGATGATCTGTACCACAGTCCGCTCCAGGTTTTGTCTTTGATGTTATAGAGCTTTTCCATGGTTGACTTCCACAGAGGTAGTCAATTTGATTTTTATACAATCCATTGGGTGAAGTCCATGTGTACAGTCGCTGCTTGTGTTGCTGGAAGAAGGTGTTTGAGATGAATAGATCATTGGTCTTGCAGAATTCTATCAGTCTTTCTCCAGCTTCATTTCTGTTGCCAGGTCCATATTTTCCAACTACTTTGCTTTCTTCTTTGTTGCCAACTTTTGCATTCCAGTCACCCATGACTATCAGGATATCCTGTTTGCATGTTCTGTCAATTTCAGCTTGTACTTGTTCATAGAACTCTTCAATTTCATTCTCTTCTGCAACTGTTGTTGGGGCATATACTTGAATTATAGTTGTGTTGATAGGCAATCCTCGTAGAAGAATAAAGATTAAGCGTTCGCTGACTGTGTTGTATTTTATTACAGTTCTTGCAAGTTTCTTTATTATAAATGCAACACCATTTCTTCTTTGTCTTTAATTTCCAGTATTGTAGACCATGTGATCATCTGATGCAAAGTGCCCGATGCCAGTCCATTTCAGTTCGCTGACACCCAACAGATCAAGTTGTACACGTTCCATTTCATTCTTGACCACCTCCAACTTCCCTTGGTTCATGCTTCGTACGTTCCATGTTCCAGTGTGTAAGACATCTTTACAGCTTCTGACTCTCATTTCATGCGCAGCTACATCAGCAGTCAGACTTCCCGAGGGCTTTGATCCAACCACATCATAAATGCTGGCTTTACTCTGAAAAGTCTTCAGCTCTTCCCCAGTAGCTAGTTGAGTGCCTTCTGACCTGGGGGTCTCATCTTCCAGCACCATAGCACAATTTGTTTTGTTGTAACTATCCATTGGGTTTTCATGGCAGGATACAGAAGTAGATTGCCGGGTCTTTCTTCCGCGCAGTTTAAGTTTGGTGTTCCTTTTCGGTCATCCAGTTTAGTCAGATACTTCTGGGTAGTGCACCTCCTCCTGCAGCACGGAGACTGGGCATGTGCAAAAAACGTGACATCACTGCATGTAGCTCCTCCGCTCCCCCAGCCATCTCCAGTGTGTCCAGTCTCCGTGCAGCAGGAGGACGTGTGAGCCTAGTGTTGGGCTCACTTTAGGGCTAGGTTAAGGAGCTTAGGAGTTTTACTTTATTTTGGGTGTTCTATCTTTTGATTCTGTTTTATTTGGGCACTGTCCCTTTAATTTGCAAAAAAAAAAAAAAAAAAAGTGAGCGACCGTGCGACGCACAAGCAGTGCAGGATTTCTTCTACCTGTCTCTGATGTGCTGTTTTGTGTCTGTATGAGCTTTGCCTCGCCTTTAGATTTCTTCACCCTTGCCAGTTCGGGGGAGAGCTCTTGGCCGACAGCGGGACGCGGATTGCTTTGCCTTAGTGTTTCCTTCCCGCTTCGGCGGTCGCGGCCAGCTGACATCTCGGCACTTGCTACGTGGTGCAGCGTTTCTCCCGCAGGTGCGGGTGTGCGAGTGTGCATACCTCGCTTCTCCCTTCTTCCCTTTCTGAGTATGCCAAGGTAAGCAGGGATCCAGCAAGGTTAGCGCGGCTGCTTTCTTTGCCGTGGTGGGAGCAGCCTCGGGCGGTTTTGGCGCCTTTTTCTTTTTGCCCTTGATCGCCGGCGTTCATTTTGACCTCGTGGCAGCCGCATGGTCCTCACTTGCATTGAGTGCGGGGAGTGAAGTGGCGCTGGGAGATCTTTTTCTTCGGGCCCTTTCTCCTTAGAGAGCGTTTTGGTTTTATTTATTTTTGGTTTTCTTCAATTTGCTATATTTTCCTGTAGGCAGTTTCCTGGCCCCTTTTTCTATTTTTCTGAGGTAGGAGATTGGGGACTGTGCGTTTTTTGGTGTTGCTACTGTTTTGGGGACACCTTTACCCCTTTTTAGTGCTGGCATAGAGTGTAACAAAAAACCAAAAAAACCCAAAATGCTTAATTTTTTTTTTTTTTTTAAAATTATTATTAAGCATTTTTGGTTTCTGGGGTGGCATAACCTTTATGGCGGCATGCCTTCAGTGTGTGGTGTGTGGCAGCCGAAGGGACGCGATTACGGATTCTGGGATCTGCCGAGGGTGTACGGCAGTGTCCGCCTCTCTAGAACATCAGATGGAGATTCAGACGACTGAGACTCAGGAGGTGGAGCCGGGGATAGTAGGACTTGCTCCATCAGCGCCTCCACAGCCACCCGAACAGCCTTCCCAGGAGTGGCATGGTTTGGCTTCCCTGTCCGGGGGAGCGGAGCCTCTGCTCGGTGGTTTTTCCCCTGATTTTGTGTTAATTATGCACGAGGCCTTTTGTAGGCAGCGGCAGGGTAAGCTGCCGGATGCCTTGGCGTCGTCCGCGCCATCTCCGCAGGCTTCTGCAGCGGGGGTGAGCGGCGGATCCCTTCGTCCGTCTAAGAGAGTTAAGGTGCGGGATCCCTCGCCTCCTGAGGTCGACTGGCGGGACTCAGAAGAACGTGAGTCAGAGTTGGAGCCTGGCGTAGAGGAGCTGGAGGAGGGGGAGATTCCCGAGCCGGAGGATCAGGCGAAAATTTATTAGGTTATTCCGCAGAGAGGAATTGGTGCCGCTTATTACAGAGTCTCTGTAAACTCTCAAGTTAGTAACCGAACAGCCGGTGACGGACGAGGGGGAGGAAGATCCCATTATTCAGGCGGTACGGCAGTCTCAGGTAGTTTTTCCCGTGCATCGGGTGGTTGACCGGATGATA
The DNA here is from genome assembly GCA_033557465.1 of Ichthyophis bannanicus. Lineage (NCBI taxonomy): Eukaryota > Metazoa > Chordata > Amphibia > Gymnophiona > Ichthyophiidae > Ichthyophis > Ichthyophis bannanicus. Next base: position 24,143,163 of record CM066046.1, read on the forward strand.
CAGGAGGAATGGGATTTGCCTGAGGCTGGTCTCAAGGGCATTCGAACTATGTCGCACTTATATTCGTTGGCAGATAAGGACAAGGAGTGATTTCGCTCTCCGAAAGTTGATGCGGCGGTGACGAAAAAGACCACCATTCCTGTCGAGGGCAGTGCTGCTCTAAAGGGTGCGCAAGATAGAAAGGTGGACGGCTTGTTGAAGCAGTCCTTTGAGGCGGATGCCCTCTCGCTTCAAGCTTCCATCTGCGGGGCTTGGGTGGCTTGGGCTTGTCTCAGATGGACTCAGGGGTTGCCAGGGTCATGCATCTGGAGCCCGAGGGTCTGCGGGAGTTAGACCGTCTGGAGTCCGGGGCAGCTTACTTGTCCGATGTTCATTACGATTTGATCAGGGCCCTCGCTAATAGCATGGCGTCGTTGGTGGCGGCTCGCCGGTCCATTTGGCTGAGGAATTGGGCGGCGGACAGCTCTTCGAAAGCGCGGCTCAGTAAGCTGCCATTTCGGGGGGGCCTGTTTGGTGAGGACTTGGTTAGGTTGGTGAAGGATTTGGGGGAGTCCAAGGGGGGTAGACTCCCGGAAGATAAGCCTAAGCAGGGGCGGTCCTCGCAGTCCTTCCGTGGGTCATTCCGTGACTTTCGGAGATTTCGTTCTTCCCGGTTGGGGGGCTTCCAACGGGGACGCTTTGCTCCACGGGCGCAAGGCTTTCGGGGGTTTTGAGGCGCCGGTAGGGGGTTTGCGGCGGCGTCCTTGGCCCTGCCCAGAAAGTCCCAATGAAGTGAGGCGGGCTCTGGTCGGCAGCCAGCCTTTAGGAGGAAGGCTTCGGGCTTTTCTGCCGGCTTGGGCGGAGATCATTCGGGACGGTTACGCTTTGGAGTTCGCCCGGCCCGTTCGAGATTCCTTTGTTCTCTCCCCCTGCAGGAGTCTACAGAAATCCCTGACTCTTCGGCAGACGCTAGACCGCTTGTTGCAGTTGGAGGCGGTAGGTCCGGTGCCTTCCGACGACTACGCAGGGGTCGATACTCCATCTATTTCATAGTTCCGAAAAAGGATGGTTCGGTTCGGCCCATTTTGGATCTCAAAGGGGTGAACCGCTGCTTACACGTTTCACATTTCCGGATGGAGACCCTAAGGTCCGTCATTGTCGCCGTGCGGCAAGGGGAGTACTTAACATCTCTCGATCTGACGGAGGCCTATCTGCATATTCCGATCAGGGAGAACCATCGCAGATTCCTTCGCTTTGCCCTTCCGTGGGGTCATTACCAGTTTCAAGCCTTGCCCTTCGGTCTCGCAACAGCGCCGCGCACCTTTACCAAGATTATGGTGGTGGTGGTGGCGGCGTTGCGCAAGGACGGCATCCTGGTTCACCCTTACCTGGACGATTGGTTGATTTGAGCAAAGTCCGCTACAGAGAGTATTCGGGTGACGGACAAGGTAGTAAGGTTTCTTGAGCAGCTCGGCTGGGTGGTCAATCGGGCAAAGAGTCATTTAGTCCCTACGCAGGAGCTCGAATACCTTGGGGTACGGTTCGACGCTCGGGTAGGGAGAGTGTTTCTACCGGCTCGACGAGTGCAGGGTTTTCAGGCCTTACTTCATCGGTTTCTAGTCTCTCCGGCTCCCTCAGCCTGGAGTTACCTCCAGGTTTTGGGAACCATGGCGGCGACGTTAGAGGCGGTTCCTTGGGCCAGGTTTCACATGTGTCCGTTGCAGAGAGCGCTGCTTCGTCGCTGGCCTCACCAGGAGGACTCGCTCAACGCACGACTTCCTTGTCCCGCCAAGGTCCGGAGCTCGCTTTGGTGGTGGCTGCTTCCCGGGTCGTTGACGACAGGGATGAGTCTGGAGCAACCGGATTGGCTTCCTCTTTTGACGGATGCAAGCCTGGTGGGCTGGGGAGCGCACTGCGGGGAGCTTTTCACGCAGGGGCGTTGGTCGGCCCTGGAGTCCACTTGGTCCATCAACAGATTGGAACTTCGGGCAGTGGCTCTGGCGCTGCAGGCGTTAGAGGCCGCTGTGACGGGGAGAGCGATCCGGGTGCTGTCCGACAACTCGGCGACGGTGGCGTACATCAATCGTCAGGGCGGCACTGGGAGCAGGCCCATGGAAGCCGAGGCGGAACGGCTCTTTCAGTGGGTGGAAACTCGGTTGTTGGCGCTGTCGGCGGCACACATTGCCGGGAAGGACAATGTGACAGCGGATTTTCTCAGCAGAGTGCAGGTAGATGCCGGAGAGTGGGAGTTAAATCCCGCGATCTTTGCACAGATAGCCCAAAGGTGGGGAACTCCCGTCATGGACCTAATGGCGACTTTCCAATCCGCAAAGGCCACTCGATTTTTCAGCCGGCGTCGGGAAAGGATGTCAGAGGGGATAGATGCGCTGATGCAACCTTGGCCGACGTCCGGTCTGCTTTACGTCTTTCCTCCGTGGGCCCTAATCGGCAGAGTGGTGCAAAGAATCGAGGCGCATCGCGGAAGTGTGGTGGTGGTGGCTCCGGACTGGCCGCGGCGTCCCTGGTACGCAGATCTAATTCGGCTCCTCAGCGGGGAGCCGTGGAGGTTGCCGGTGTCAGAGGATCTATTACGGCAGGGACCTCTTCGGATGCCTCAGGTGGATCGCTTCTCGCTTACGGTCTGGCCATTGAGCGGGCGAGGCTGAGGAAGAGAGGTTATTCGGCGGCGGTAATAACGACTTTGCTCAAGGTGCGGAAGCAGTCTACGTCGCTAGCTTACGTGCGCGTATGGCGCATATTTGAGGACTGGTGTTCTAGGGGACGGATCCGGGCGGCAACAGCGTCGGTGCCGGTGGTGCTCAGTTTTTTGCAGGACGGTTTTGAGAAGGGCCTGGCTGCTAGTTCCTTGCGGGTGCAGTTGGTGGCCTTGGCATGCTATCGAGGCATGGTGCAGGGGGTTGCGTTGGGGACGCATCCGGATGTATTGCGTTTCCTGAAGGTGGTGTCCAACCTCCGTCCAGCTCGTAGAGTCCTTGTTCCTTCGTGGGATCTCAACCTAGTTTTGGGGGCCCTGGCGAAGGAGCCTTTTGAACCATTGCGCCGGGCATCTGTAAAGGATTTGACGCTGAAGACTGTGTTTTTAGTAGCCATCTGCTCAGCGAGACGGATCTCTGAACTTCAAGCTTTATCTTGTCGGGAACCGTTTTTGTCTTTTTATGGGGACAAGGTGGTTCTGCGGCCTGTTCCGTCTTTTTTGCCGAAGGTGGTTTCGCCGTTTCACTTGAATCAGACAGTGTCCTTGCCGGTTCTCGGTTCGCACGGGGACACAGAGGCGGATCGCCATTTGCGGCGGTTGGACTTGAAGCGCGTGTTGCGTCGGTATTTGAAGGTGTCTGCGAGTTTTCGTAAGTCGGATCGGCTGTTTGTGTTGTTTGGGGGACAGCGCAGGGGTGAAGCAGCGGCTAAAGCGTCTATCTCGCGGTGGATTCGCGAGGCCATTGCTTCCGCTTATATCTTGGAGGGCAGAGTGGTTCCTGTAGGTTTGCGGGCTCATTCGACTAGAGCTCAAGCGACGTCTTGGGCGGAGCACAGCTTGGTGCCTCCGGCGGAGATTTGTCGGGCGGCCACTTGGTCCTCCCTTCATACTTTCAGCAAGCATTACCGCTTGGACGTGCTGTCAGCGCAGGATGCGGGCTTCGGGTCAGCAGTATTGCATGCCGGTTGGAAAGGTCCCTCCCAATAGTTACTGCTCTGTTACATCCCAGAAGTATCTGACTAAACTGGATGACCGAAAAGGAAATGGAAATTACACTTACCTGGTAATTGTGGTTCCTTGAGGGAATCCAGTTTAGTCCTTATTCCCACCCGGGATGCTTTAGGGCGGTGGACTTGTTCCGGTTCGCTGGAATTCCGGGTAAGTTCTATTCGGAGCTTGCTTTCTGTTCTTTTCTGTCTGTATGATGGCTCGCTCTGGGGGAGACAGGTAGAAGAAAGCTAATCTGTCTTCATGAGCCCGCATTCAGCTCAGCCGTAATTGTGAGATTTAAAAATAAAAAAATAAAAAAACAAAACAAAAAGGTAGTACTAAAACCCTAGTAGGGGTTGTCTGCAATGGCAGGCAGTTAATGAGTTGTTCTATTTTTATAGATTAGTTAGTTATTGCTCCTTTAAGTGTGCTTTGTCAATAGTTCACTGGAGATGGCTGGGGGAGCGGAGGAGCTACATGCAGTGATGTCACGTTTTTTGCACATGCCCAGTCTCCGGGTTGCAGGAGGAGGTGCACTGCCCAGTCTCTGGGTTGCAGGAGGAGGTGCACTACCCAGAAGTATCTGACTAAACTGGATTCCCTCAAGGAACCACAATTACCAGGTAAGTGTAATTTCCATTTGTTGCCGTTGTCACAAAAATGTGATCCTCCGCCGTCAACACTATCCCATTCTGCTGCTGCCCAGATGGGTGGTTTGTCTTGATCTGGCACCTCAGCTGAGACCTGTCCATCTTGGGAGACCTTGCCAGTAGTTAAACTACCGATAGTTTAGCTCTCAGCATCACTGATGCACGCAAGCCCTCACAGCAAACCAAGTGAGAGATAACCAGAGTAGATTTCCTCAAGTTCACCTTAAAAAAAGGCTTATGGGCTTTTTCTCCAGGAGATTGTCCAAACCATTTTAAAACCCAGCTACACTTTTACTACATCCTTCTGCAACAAAATTCCAGAGCTTAATTATGCGTTGAGTGAAAAAAAAATTCCTCTGGTTTCTCTTAAATGTACCACTTAGTAATGTCATTTCATGTCTCCTAGTCTTTTGTACTTTTTGAAAGAGTAAACTATTGCTTTCATGTTTGTTCATTCTACTCCACTTATTATTTTATATACCTCTATCATATGTGGGAACCTTCCTCATAGAGATATCATTACAGTTGCTTCATCATTTTGGTTGCCATTCTCTACCTTTCCTAAATCTCTTTCCTTATCGTCCCTCTAGTCTAGTCCCAGAAACTCTGGGGTTGTGATCCTCTTCCAGCAGCTTGGAGACTGATCAACGTCATCTTTTTGATGACTCTGGTATAAGGACTCGGGCACTGCCTCCTCCCTCCAGTTTAGATCAGTCTCCAAGCAGCTAGGAGGATGTGATCCGGAGTTCTGGCTCACTAGAGGAACAATTAAGGAATTTTAGAGAGTGTGAGCTTAACTTTGAGAGTTTTGGAATACCTTTGCAAAATTTTATTGTTTTTTTTTTTTTATTTCAATTGGAGCTAATATGTCATAATCAATTTGGGGGGAGATTTTACATTTTTAGAGTTGTATACCTTTAAATTTGGCTGAGAAGGGCCTCCCTTCCTGTCTTTCTCTATAGGGGGCCGAGTTCAGGCTTAGAAGGTAAGGGGAAGTCCCCGGATACACATCTGCAGAGCGGACTGGTGGTCTGGATAAGAAGCCCTTCCCCAGCACTACACAGAAGACATTGCCTGTTTGCGCTTGGGGAAATCGGGCAGAGGGGAGCTGCAGTACTTCCATTCCCTGCTGATTTTCTGCATCGGGGGAGAATAGGCCTGAGTGCGAGAATTGAGGACAAGATCAGCAGTAGTTGAAGTGGTACTGGGCTGAGGCTTGGCTCTGGGAGTTCAGGTAAGCCGCAGAGTTTTTTTTTTGTTTTTCTCGATTAGTGTGTGCGACGGTGCAGCAGAGGGAGCAGGCTCGTGCCGCGTGGGTTTTCGGCGGGAAAACGCCGGTAGCGGAGGAACAAGTGGTTGTAGCTCGATGCTAAAGCTTTGTTTTAATTTCTTTCTGTTGGGGTTCAGCTCCGGAAGTCTCCTGCTCAATTTGGTGGTAGTTTGAAAAAAGAAAAAAAAAAACGGCCTGGGTCAGCAGGGCTCGTTCAGAAGCACTGCTGGTGGGGTTCCCTTGGAAAGGGGTTTTCTTCAGGAGGGAACTAAAAGAGCAGACCTGAGTGGCAAAGGGGTCAAAATGCCGGCAAAAGTGTAATGTCTACTCTGTGGAGTGAAAAGGTCGGTGGTGTCAGAGGCCGGGATCTGTAAAAGCTGTAGCCAGGCGGCTCTGGCGGACCACAAGCTTTTAGACGAGGCAGAGGGGCAGGAGATGACTCTAGAGGGACCTCAGTCACTGGGGATAGAGTTGGCAGAACCGGTACCGGGTCCTTCCTCGAGACCGAATGGGCTGGTAGCTCAAACATCTTTCCCAGGGGATTTGTCCTCCATTTTCTCCCCAGACTTTGTGACTGATCCAAAGGGCGTTCGGCAGGCCACAAAGGGAGGTGTCCTCCTCAATGGCTGGGCCAGGTCCCGTGGGTGGGGGCTTGGGACAGAAGAGGCCAGGAACTCCGCTGTTGGTGGCTGCTTCGGTGGGGTTGCCGAAGAGAGCAAGAGGAGAGTTGGACAAGGAGGGACAGTCGGAGTTTTTGAAGGATTTGCACACGGAAGAGCAGGAGCCGGAGTTAGACGAGGAATTGGAAGAAGGTGAGATTACAGAGCAGGAGGACCAAGCCAGAGTGGTGCAGATCTTTCAAAGGGAAGAGTTGGCTGCACTCATTTCTGAGACGCTTAATGTACCGGTGTTGGGGCCGGTAGAAGAGACGGTATTGGAGGATCCGCTCTTACAAGCCTTTAGGAAGACGCAAAGAGCGTTTCCAATGCATGGGGTGATAAAGGAAATGATTCAAGGTGAGTGGGACATGCCTGAGGCAGCGCTCTAGGGTAATGTCTCGACTATATCCGCTGGTGGAGCAAGATAAGGAAATATTTAAGTCACCGAGAGTGGATGCGGCGGTGTCGGCGGTAACTAAGAAGACGACCATTCCAGTTGAAGGGAGTGCGGCTCTCAAGGATACTCAGGACAGAAGGCTAGATGCCTTGTTAAGGCAGGTGTTTGAGGTTAATGCTCTTTCCATTCAAGCTTCTATTTGTGGGGCTTACATAAGAACATAAGATATGCCATACTGGGTCAGACCAAGGTCCATCAAGCCCAGTATTCTGTTTCCAACAGTGGCCAGTCTAGGTCACATGTACCTAGCAGTTTCCCCAAGAGACACAAGTTCCACAATGCTTGTACTGGGTCAAGCATTGATATCTTCGGTCACTTCTTAATAATGGTCTATGGACCTTTCCTCCAGGAACTTGTCCAAACCTTTTTTAAACCCAGCTACACCAACAGCCTTTACTACATCCTCCGGTAACAAATTCCAGAGTTTGATTACACGTTGAGTGAAAAAATATTTTCTTTTATTAGTCTTAAATAGTTTACCCTGTAGCTTCATTGCATGTCCCCTAGGCTTGGGTGGCAAGAGCCTGTTTGTGCTGGGCTCAACGAGTCTAGGGGGAGCGAAACGAGGGCTCGGTTAGAGTCTGGAGCAGCGTACCTTGCGGATATCCATTATGACCTTATTAGGGGTCTATCAAACAGTATGGCCTCGGTGGTAGCAGCGAGGAGATACCTGTGGCTGCGCAACTGGGCAGCGGATGCTTTCTCTAAGGCCAGGTTAAGTAAACTTCCTTTTAAGGGAAAGCCACTATTTGGAGAGGATTTGGACAAGATTGTCAAGGAGTTGGGAGAGTCCAAAGCTGGAAGGCTTCCAGAGGACAAGCAGAGACCGGGGAGGTTTCAGCCAATGGCTAGAGGGCCGCAAAGGGATTTTCATCGTTTTCGGGCTTCTAGGTTTCCTCAGTCAGAGGGGGCATTTTCCCTATAGAAACCAGGGGTTTTGAGGTTTCCGTTGGGCCAGCAGGGGTTTTGCAGCCTCCTCGGCGGGCACTAAAAAGCCACAATGAAATCAGGGAGGCCCAGGTAGAGGTAGCAGTTGGGGGTCGTCTGCAGGAGTTTTACACTGCCTGGGTTGAAATTACGTCAGATCGGTGGGTAGAGGTGATTCGAGAAGGCTATGCATTGGAGTTTCAGAGACCGGTAACCGACTTACTTGTTCGGTCCCCTTGCAAGGCGCGTCGCAAACACGATGCGGTCCAGCAGACGTTGAGCAGATTTCTGGATCTCAAAGCGGTAGTGCCGGTGCCTCGAGACCAATGCGGTTTAGGTCGATACTCCATTTATTTTGTGGTTCCGAAGAAGGAAGGAACTTATCGACCGATTTTGGATTTAAAAAGAGTAAACCGCTGTCTCGGGGTCTCTCATTTTCATATGGAAACGCTGAGATCGGTAATCATGGCAGTCTGAAAAGGGGTGTTTCTGACATCGCTTGATTTAGCTGTGGCCTACTTGCACATTCCGATTCGTCCAGAGCATCAACAGTTCCACAGGTTCGCAGTCCCGATGGGGCATTTCCAGTTTCGGGCGTTACCTTTTGGTCTGGCAACAGCGCCGCAATCTTTTTTACCAAGGTCATGGTGGTGGTTGCGGCAGAGTTAAGAAAAGAGGGTGTTCTGGTTCATCCGTATCTCAACGACTGGTTGATTTGGGCAAAATCGAGGATGGAAAGCGAGGAGGCGACTGCCAAGGTCGTCTGTTGCCTGCAGAAATTAGGCTGGGTAGTCAATATGGCCAAGAGCAGTCTAGTTCCATCTCAGAATCTCGAGTATTTGGGGGCATGGTTCGATACGGCAGCAGGCAGGGTTTTTCTGCTGCCACATCGAGCAGTGGCCTTAAGGAGATTGCTTCAGAGGTTTCTCGGCAGGTCGCGCCCCAAAGCATGGTATTATTTGCAGCTCCTGGGAACGATGGCGGCGTCGATCGAGTTGGTGCCCTGGGCGAGGGCACATATGAGGCCATTGCAGAGAGTGTTGCTCAGACGGTGGTCTCGCCAAAACGACCTGCTGTCTCGGCGGCTGGTCTGTCCGGAGGAGACTCGGGAGGCATTGCAGTGGTGGTTGCTTCCGGAGTCTTTGAGAGGCATGCCATTGGAAGCACCGAACTGGTTACCACTGAATACAGATGCCAGCCTTCTAGGTTGGGGAGCGCATTTTCAGGGCAGGGTCAGTGGACGTAACAGGAGAAGTCTTGGTCGATCAAGAGGTTGGAACTAAGTGCAGTGCGAAGGGCGCTGCTAAGTTGTTGTTTTTTTTCAGCAGTCTCTAAGAGGAGCGGCAGTCAGGGTGTTTTTGGACAACGCGACCGCGGTGGCCTACATCAACAAGCAGGGAGGCACCAGCAGTGCTCCCTTGGAGATCGAGGCGGATCAGTTGTTCCAGTGGGTTGAGGAACACCTTCAGGCGCTGTCGGCGGCGCATGTGGCAGGAGTAGACAATGTAGCGGCCGATTTCTTGAGTCGGGTGAAAGTAGACCCCGGCGAGTGGATGCTTCATGCGGAGGTGCACAACATGGTGGTGCAGCACTTGGGAGCGCCAATAATGGATCTCATGGCGACATTCAAGTCGGCGAAGGTTGGTCGGTTTTTCAGCAGAAGGAGAGAGAGGATGTCAGAAGGGCTAGATGCCCTCATCGAGGATTGGCCCGTAGGTCGGCTGCTCTACGTGTTTCCGCCGTGGGTGTTAATAGTTGCGTAGTGCGGCGCATCGAACGCCACAGAGGATTAGTGATTCTAATCGCTCCAGACTGGCCAAGGAGGCCATGGTATGCAGATCTCAGGAGGTTAGTAGTAGGGCAGCCTTGGTGGCTGCCAGTCAGACAAGACCTGTTGTTACAGGGCCTGTTGTACAGGGCCCAGGTAGCTCGATTCTCGCTTACGGCATGGCTCTTGAAAGGGCAAGGTTAAGAGCTAAGGGCTACTCGGAGGCGGTGGTTTCCACCATACTGGGGGTTCGTAGAAGATCTACTTCACTAGCGTATGTTCGAGTGTGGCGTATTTTTGAAGCTTGGTGTGGTGACAGGAATTGTGAGGTGTTAAGAGCGTCGGTGTCGCAGGATGGTTTTCAAAAGGGATTAGCGGCCGCTTCCCTAAGGGTGCAGGTGGCTGCAGTTTCCTGATAAAGAAGTAAGGTTAGAGGCCAAGCGCTGGGAGTTCATCCGGATATTAAGAGGTTTTTGAGGGCGGTAAGTCTCTTAAGGCCTCCGTGCAGACAACTAGTCCCTACGTGGGATCTGCAATTGGTATTGGAAGTGTTAGGAAGGCAACCGTTTGAGCCTTTGGCTGAGGCAATGTTGAAGGATTTGACTCTAAAGGTGGTGTTCTTAGCGGCTATTGCATCGGCAAGGAGGATTTCCGAGTTACAGGCGCTATCATGTAGAGAGCCGTTTCTCTCCTTTTTTTGAGTCTACGGTGGTCTTAAGGCCGGTGCCGTCCTTTTTGCCAAAGGTACTGTCTCCTTTTCACTTGAATCAGGTAGTGTCCCTACTGCTGTTCAGGCGTGTCCGCAAGAGCCGTCGGCGCGTCAGTTGCATCGGTTGGACATCCGGAGGGCCTTGAAAAGGTACCTCAGTAGGACGGCGGAGTTCAGAAAGTCTGATATGGTGTTCGGGGGTCCGTGCAAAGGGGAGGCAGCTTCTAAAGCATCAATAGCCAGATGGATAAAAGCGGCGATTGCGTCGGCTTACTTGTTGAAGGGTAAGGTTGTCCCTGAAGGATTAAGGGCGCATTCTACTAGGGCGCAGGCTGCGTCTTGGGCTGAGTACAAATTTGTTCCTCCGGTGGAAATTTGTAAGGCAGCGACGTGGTCATCCCTAAATTCGTTTGTCAAGCATTATCGTCTGGATATTCAAGCGAGTAGGGATACCTGTTGGAACAGTGGTGCTTCAGGCTGGTCTAGCAGGTCCTGCCCGTTAAGTTCTTTTACTGCTCTGTTACATCCCCAGAGTTTCCGGGACTAGACTGGAGGGACGATAAGGAAGTTTAAATTTAGATTTACCTGCTAATTGTACTTCCTGGAGGAACTCCAGTCTAGTCCTGGATCCCGTCCTGGTCCTGTCTAGGGATTGGAGCCTGAAGCTGAAGAGGTTACAGGTAAGAGAATATAGTGAATATGTATTGTTAGGTCAGGTTCTGCCGAGAGAGGAGGCGAGGGTCTTCGCAGGTGAATTTCAGCATCACAATTATACTAAGGCATTGTTCATGAGGGTCAGGGGTTCTATAGTAAGTTTGCAGTTGCTTTGTATATATATTTCTTGCCTTAATTCTTGCTATGGTGAGTCTGCTTTGTCAATAGGTTACTGGAGGGAGGAGGCGGTGCCTGAGTCCTTATAACAGTGTCATCAAAAAAGATGACGTTGATCAGTCTCCAAGCTGCTGGAAGAGGATCACAACCCCAAAGTTTCCGGGACTAGACTGGAGTTCCTCCAGGAACTACAATTAGCAGGTAAGTCTAATTTAAACTTTTCCGAGATGTGGACATTATAGAAGGGCCAGAAAAGAGTGTTTGTGCTGCAGGTGTTATGAAAATCTGCAGTTCATGTAGATATGCCAGGGGGATTGATGAATAAAGATGTGGCAGGTCCGTCCAAAGGCCTATCAGACATGTAGAGGCCAATTCCAATCAGGGCATGTCCGGACGTCCAAAACATGGATGGTCCGAATTTGTACCCGATTCTGCCGCTGTGGGAGCTAGACGTTCTCATGGGTGCAGAATCGGGCCGGACGTGCCCCAATTCTGCAGCACGGGACATATATTAATTTCCCCGGCTAGCTCTTGTTATGCTCCTGCTGGAGTGCCAGTACTGTGGCGGCCTGTCGCCATGGCACTGAGACGCCTAGCAGGAACACAGGCCTCTTGACACCGATACCGCTCTTCTTACACCACCGTCCGGCCCTCAGCAGAGGCAGCCACGGCTGGGATGGCAGTGGGGGCCTTCCTGCAGCTGACCTTCCGCTTTGGTGGAGGCCATCCAGAGCAATTCCTTCCGTCGATGGGACTTATTCCACCTCTGAGTTCCCATGTCTAACCTGCTGCCTTTGGACGTACAGGGCAGTGATCTGAATCGGCCCTGTACATCTGAGTTAGGTGTTCTGCCCCACTCTGCCCTGTTGCTGCCCCTGTCCAGAGCTCCTCGCACAAAGGCCTTGTATGTGTGGGGAGCTTTGGGGGCAGAATCGGGTCCATGTGAATAGCGGGGGTTGTACATCCCCGCTATTCGTGGTTCAGAATGTCCCCCATAGCATCGTGTCTCTTACAGTGTTCAGTTTGAGTCATCAGGTAATACCTGGAAGATCACAAAGAATAGATGCAATCCTTGTTTCTCACTTCCAGGGAATCTACCTTAAGAAATAAAATTAGGTTTTAAAAGGTGGCAAGGCTCTCTAGATTTATTAGTTAGACTGAGTAACATTTTTGCATATTTTTTTTATTGTAATGATTACAGTAATAAAATAAAGCATATCACCTTCTAGAGGCAAAGAAAAGCCGCATTAGTAGCAAGAAGTCAAAGACTTGTGCCCAGGAAGGAGTCGTGGAGAATGACACTGTTTTTGTGCAGCTGCTCAAGGCTTCTGGAGTCACTCTCAAAGCTGGGGAAAGGCAGAATGAATTAGGTATGTAGTGTTTTATTATGATTATACACTTGAAATAGATGAGGATATAAGTAACATAGTATATGATGACAGATAAAGACCAGTATGATCCATCTAGTCTGCCCAGCAAGGCAGCAAGAGCAGATGCACCTGCCGCTCCGTGCAGGTCACCCCTCCGCATGCCTTTGCTTAGGGGTGTACCAAGCGCTCTGTGTAGGTCACCCCTTATTGGTTGAAATAGTTATGTTAATTTTGATTTTATTCTGTTGCTATAAAGGATCCACAATGTCTGTCTGTCCCATGCCATTTTGAGTTCAGTCACTGTCTTTGCCCCCACCACTTCCATAGGGAGGGCATTCCAAGCATCCACCACCCTTTCAATGAAAAAGTATTTCCTGCCTCTGTTTACCCCCTTGCAGCTTCATGTTATGCCCTAAATGATCTTTGGTTACAGTATCTACATTTATGAGAGAAATTGTTTTCATTCATTTAGTAAGTAGTATTTAGCTCACGCTTTTCAAGGAGTATTTCAAGGCGAGTTACAGTCGGGTACAGTTTCATGTGACCATGAACAAGTCACCGGGCATAACCCGAGAGAAAAAGATTGTAGGAATAATACTGAATTAATTAACTTTTATTCTTGAAAACATTTCGCATAGCAAGAATCCCTTCTTACACTGGGGCACTCCCAAATCATCTAGTTGTTTTTTTTTTTTGTTTTTTTTTTCAAAAAAACAACAAAACTTTTAAGATAATGTTTCACAAAAATATATACATATGCATGAACTGTTCTAAAAACTGCTTCACAAAAAATGTAGAGGGGAGGGCTTGAATTGGGCTGTCCTAGTCAAAATGCTCAATAGTCCCGTCATCTCATCATTGTTCCCCCACAATTTTTTAAAAACATTTTAGCATAATTTACTCTTATTCGCATAAAAATATGTCCGCTTCACAGTCCAAAGTTCACAGTTCAGTAACATCCATCACCAAAAATTAAGGATTGAAGAAACTTATCTGTATTTGGTGTAAACACACCACCGGTTCAAGAATTCAGTGAATCAGTAGTCCCAAACAGCTGTGCACTTATATGTCCACACAGTCCAAAAAATATCCTTCCTTATCGTTCCTCCACTGGGTAGTGCACCTCCTCCTGCAGCATGAAGACTGGACCAATCAAAATCTTGACAACAGTGGATGTAGCGTACTGGAACTCCCATCAGCCCCCAGTGTGTCCAGTCTTCGTGCAGCAGGAGGACTTGTGAGCCTAGGTGCTGGGCTCACTAGGGAATCTGTTATTAGCAGGCTAGTTAGATTTAAGCGTTCAATTTGATTTTTTTCCTCTGTTTACCTTTCTTTTGGGTTTTGTTAGATTGACATTGTAGGCTTTCTCTTTAAAATTCTCCTTTGGGCTGTTTGTGGCTGTCACTTTAAAAAAAAAAAAAAAAAAAAAAGCATTAAGGGGTTAATTTCTGACCCATGTCTTTCGCATAAGTTTTGGACTGCAGGACTCTGGTATCCAGGTCCTGTCCTTGCCTAGCCACGCGCCTTTTTGGCGATTTTCTTTGAGTTATTTTTCCCCTTGACGGAGCGGGGTTTAAATTTCTCACCGGCAATCAGTCAGCCAGCTCTCCTCTCGCTGCAGGCGTCGGCGGCGAAAGCGGCTCCGCAGACACACAGCTGATGTCGCGGCAGGCCTGTGCACCGCTTCGTTCAGTTGATGAGTGCCGGTTTCGAGAATGGACGGGTCTGTAAGGGGTTTCTTCTTACCTCCTTGGGGCTGCAGAAACTCCCGCTGGTTCCCGCCTAAATGCTGTGTGAAACCGTGGCCATTTTAGACACGTGGTTTCTACAGCGGCGCCTTTATCTTGCTGTCAGGGCTGTTGACTGGCATAGAGGAGTCTCTCCGGATGCAGGTTAGCAATTTCCTTTGCCTTTACCTCTCATTTCACTTCTTTCCTTTGTTTTTTTTGCAAAATCATTATTTTCTACAGGCATTTGCTTTGGGCGGTAGTCTACGAAGCACTGGCATTGATTTAAGAGGTTAAAATAAAAAAAATAAAAAAAAAAGGAAAGAAAGCAGGGGCTGAAGTGTAACGCTTATTGAGCTGTCCTCGGGGACTCGCTGCTTTCAGTCTGCCTTTTTTGTTCCATCCATGTCACTCAGCTCCCAGTGTATCATTTGTGGATCCTGGAAGGGCACTTCAGGTGGCACAGGGTGTCTGTTCGGGCTGTGTCACAGGGCCTGTCGGTGGTGGACAGCAGATGGAGACCCCTAAGCCTTCTGGGCCCCAGGAAGCAGTTACGGGGACGGAGAGTGATTCTTGGATAGCGGGTCTTTCCGCTCCGGCTCCAGAGGTAGCTTCTGGTACTTCTGGAGCTGCTGCAGATCTTGCTTCTGTTGCACTAATGGAGGAATTTTCCACAGATTTTATATTGCTCTTGCATCAGGCTTTCTGTCGTAGAAGGCAGGGCCAGCTACCTACTTCCCTTTCTGTTCCCGCTCCCGCCCAGAAGCCCGGGCTTGGGGAGGGTGAGTCTTTACCGTTAAGAGCGGCCAAGAGGCCGCGGCCTCCAGAGCCTTCTACCTCGGACTTGGGATGGCACGAGGTAGAGGAGGCAGATTATGAGCTGGAGGGAGATGACAATGAATTAGAAGAGGGTGAGATTCCTGAGCCAGAGGACCAGGCTAGGATTATTCGGGTGTTTCGAAGAGAAGAATTGCCGGCTCTTATTTCGGAGGCCCTGCAAATCCTTAGACTGTCTCCCGAGCAGCCGGTCGAGGAAGAGGATATCGCAGATCCCATTATTCAGGCAGTGCGTCAAGCGCAAGTAGTCTTTCCTATCATAAGGTAATAGATCAGATGATTCAGAACGAGTGGGATCATCCGGAAGCAGGGCTGAAGGGAATTAGGATTATGAGTAAGCTCTACCCCATGGCTGATAAAGACAAGGAAAGGTTCTGTTCCCCAAAGATAGATGCTGCGGTTTCGGCAGTCACTAAAAAGATTACAATCCCGGTAGAGGGCAGCGCGGCCCTGAAGGATGTGCAAGATAGGAAGGTAGATGGTCTCTTGAAGCAGTCTTTCGAAACTGATGCGATTTTCTTTACAGGCTTCTATCTGTGGAGCTTGGGTAGCGAGAGCCTGTATCCGTTGGGTTCAGCACCTAAAGTGTAGCAGCTGCTAAGCATGCAATAAATAAAACCAGAAGTCAGTTCAAAGATCCAAGCCAATTTATTGTGCACATGGCTCAGAGAGACAAGCTTCAAAAAGACTGAGCAACATCCTTACAGAAACATACTCATTTATACCTTTTCTTCAGCTTGATACATGCAGACTTTCTATTGGTTCCAACGCCCCCTGCATCTCCAATCGGGGACCCTCTCTGGGTCACCCTGTTCCCCCTTCTCAGGCTATTCTAACAAAGGCTCAGTTTCTAGACATAAACACATCCCTACTACAAGGTCATCTCTAGGCTCAGAGAATGTGAGAATGCAAAACACTGGAACATATCTATCATCGGCATAAAAGAATTGAATAAGGATTAACACAAACTTATCAAAAGCAGTTTAGAGCAGTTTAAGGCAGATCCTCGGACCTTCACTGACTCTGATCTTTCTCAGCACTACTATTTCTAAGTGGGGGTGGGGACTCAGACCTAGCTTGCAGGCCTCTCATACATGTACCGGCTATTATATAGGCCATAGCCTACCACAAAAGCAGTTGACCTCTTTGGGGCCTGATGAGGTCGGGGAACTGCAGCGCTTAGAGTCCAGTTTGGCGTATCTGGCCGACGTGCACTACGACCTCATTAGAGCATTGTCGAATAGTATGGCTTCTTTTAGTAGCCGCGCGCAGGTCCCTTTGGCTTAAGAATTGGGCAGCCGATGGCTCTTCCAAAGCTCGGCTCGGCAAGCTTCCATTTAAGGGTAAGCTATTGTTCGGAGAGGATTTGGATAAGTTGGTTAAAGACTTGGGGGAATCCAAAGGCGGTAGGCTCCCGGAGGATAAACCAAAGCAGGGAAAGGTATTTTCTTCCTTCCGGGGACAGTATAGGGACTTTCGGAGGTTTCGATCTTCCCGTTTCGCAGGGTCCCAGAGAGGGCGTTTTGCCTCCCGAACCCTGGGGTTTCGTGGGTTTCGAGGGGCCAGCAGGGGTTTCGCAGCGGCATCTTCGGGTGCCACTCGCAGACCACAATGAATGGCGACGGGTCCCGGCAGAGAGTCAATCGATCGGAGGTCACCTTCGGGATTTCCTTTCTGCCTGGACCCACGTGACTACCGATCAGTGGGTGTTGGAGATTATCCGCGACGGCTATGCTCTAGATCTCGCAAAGCCGGTGCTGGACTCGTTTGTGAGTTCGCCCTGCAGAGGGCCGAAAAAGGCTTTCCAGGTGCGTCAGACTTTAGACCATCTGGTGCTGCTGGGGACCATTATTCCGGTACCGCCAGAGGAGTACGGTATGGGTCGTTACTCTATTTATTTCGTGGTGCCAAAGAAGGACGGATCGCTTCGGCCTATTCTCGATCTCAAAGGGGTGAATCGGTGCCTTCGGGTGCAACACTTTCACATGGAAACACTGAGATCGGTGATTGTAGCAGTCCGGCAAGGAGAGTTTCTTACGTCCCTCGATCTCAAGGAGGCTTATCTCCACAGCCCGATCAGGGAGGCGCATCAAAGGTTTCTGCGGTTCGCGCTTTCTTGGGGGCACTTCCAGTTTCAGGCTCTGCCTTTTGGCCTTGCCACAGCTCCACGAGTTTTCACCAAAATAATGGTGGTGGTAGCAGCGGCGCTGAGAAAGGAAGGAGTATTAGTCCATCCATACCTCGACGATTGGCTCATCCGGGCGAAGTCCAGGGACGAGAGCAAGAAAGCAACGGAAAAGGTGGTAACTTTCCTCCACAGTCTAGGCTGGGTAGTCAATCCGCTCAAGAGTCATCTGGAGCCTACGCAAGTTCTCGAGCATTTGGGAGTACGGCTACGATACTCAGCTAGGCTCGGTGTTTCTGACGGAGAAGAGAGTCCGCGCTCTCTGGGCTGTGGTGCAGCGCTTCAGGACGCTGGCGGCTCCGACAGCGTGGCAGTACCTGCAGGTGCTCGGGACCATGGCGGCGACACTGGAGGTGGTTCCTTGGGCCAGATTTCATATGAGGCCGTTGCAGCGGGCCTTGCTGCGTCGTTGGTGCAATCAGTCCGACCCCTTGAGGAAGCGGCTTCCTTGTCCCCTACGGGTCCGGCGGGCGTTGAAGTGGTGGCTGATCCCTACGTCCTTGCGAGCAGGAATGCCCTTGGAGCAGCCAGTGTGGATTCCGCTCCTCACGGATGCCAGCCTAGTGGGCTGGGGAGCGCATTGCGGAATGGCGTTTGCGCAGGGACGTTGGTTGGCGGAGGAGAGTGTCTGGTTGATCAACCGTCTGGAGCTGTGAGCGATGTTTCTCGCCCTGAACAGTTTCGAGTCGCTGGTAACGCGTCGTGCGGTGCGAGTACTATCGGACAATGCAGCGACCATGGCATACATAAATCGCCAGGGCGGTACCGGCAGCGCAGCCATGGAAGAGGAGGCCGAGGGTCTGTTCTCCTGGATAGAGTTGCATCTCCTAGCAATATCAGCGGCGCACATCGCCGGAAAGGACAACGTGACAGCCGATTTTCTCAGCAGAGTACGAGTGGATGTGGGCGAATGGGAGCTGCATCGCGACGTGTTCGTGCAGTTGGTTCTCCGGTGGGAAACGCCGGTCATGGACTTGATGGCCACCTTCCAGTCCGTGAAAGCAAGACGAATTTTCAGCAGGCGGCGGGAGCCCATATCGGAGGGCATAGACGCCTTGATTCAACCGTGGCAGTCGACGGGTGGTCTTTATGTGTTCCTGCCGTGGGCGTTCATCGGTCGAGTGATTCAGCACATTGAATCGCATCATGGGTGCGTGCTGTTGGTGGCACCGGACTGGCCCCGGCGGCCGTGGTATGCCGACCTCATCTGATTGCTGGACGGGACCCCCAGGCGACTTCCGGTGTCGCAGGAGCTTCTCTTACAGGGTCCATTAGTGATGCCACGGGTGGATCGATTCTCGCTTACGTCTTGGCCATTGAAAGGGCAAGGTTGAGAGAGAGGTTATTCCAGATCGGTTGTGTCAACTCTTCTCCAAGTACGGAGACGCTCCACATCGCTTGCCTATGTCCGCATCTGGTGAATTTTTGAGGACTGGTGTTCCCGGCATCAGATCCGTGCTGCCACGGCTTCGGTGCCGGTAGTGTTGAGTTTTCTGCAGGATGGTTTCGAGAAGGGGCTCGCCACCAGCTCCTTGAGGGTGCAGTTGGCGGTCCTGGCCTGTTATAGAGGCAAAGTTCAGGGCGTGCATCTTGGAGCTCACGATGATGTCCTGTGTTTTCTTGAAGGTGGTTTCGAGAATGCGCCCTCCACGTCGGATTTCCGTTCCACCATGGGATCTCAATTTGGTTTTACGAACGCTGGGAAAGGCGCCATTTGAGCCTTTAAGTCAAATTTCGATCAAGGATTTAACTCTTAAGACGGTGTTTTTGGTAGCTATTTGTTCAGCGAGGCGCGTTTCCGAGTTACAAGCTCTGTCTTGTAGGGAACCTTTTCTCTGTTTTTCTAAAGAAAAAGTGGTTCTTCGGCCAGTGCCTTCCTTTCTGCCGAAGGTGTCTTCTCCGTTTCATGTGAATCAGTCCGTGTCTCTTCCAGTTCTGCGGTCGGACGCTGCGCATGCTTCTGATCGTGGTTTGAGTCGTTTGGATGTAAAGAGTTTTATGTCGATATTTGGAAGTGTCCGAGGCTTTTCGTAAGTCGGATCATCTGTTTTGTATTGTTTGGAGGACCTCGAAAGGGCGAGGCAGCAGCGAAAGCTTCCATTTCCAGGTGGATTAAGGAAACCATTGCCTCGGCTTACATGTTGCAAGGGCGCCAGGCCCCTGTAGGTCTCAAAGCGCATTCGACTATAGCGCAGGCAGCTTCCTGGGCGGAGCACAGTCTAGTTCCGCCGGTGGAAATTTTGTAAGGCGGCAACCTGGGCGTCGCTTCATACTTTCAGCAAACACTACCGTTTGGATGTGCTGGCGGTGGAGGATGCCTGTTTCGGGTCGGCGGTATTGCGTGCCGGCTGGCAGGGTCCCTCCCATTAGTTCTGCTCTGTTACATCCCAGTGGTAGAGGACTAAACTGGAGGAACAATAAGGAAATGATAATTACACTTACCTGGTAATTGTAGTTCCTTGAGTGACGACAGTTTAGTCCTCCTTCCCGCCCAGACGTATTGGTTTGTTTGTTTGGCGCGGCACGCATTTAGGAGCGTGCAACACATTTACAGGTGAGTTTTTTTGCTCTTGTTTGGCCTTACCTTCCTCTAACTCTTGCCTGGCTCGGCAGGGGGGGGAGGCTTAGATATCAGAGACCTCATCCATTCCTTTTGGGAGGGAGGTTCATATATTGTTCTATAGGTAATTAAAAAAAAAAAGACGATTGTATAACCTTTGTAGATCTTTGTTTCTTGCTCTTTTGAGTCTGCTTTGTCAATAGTACACTGAGGGCTGATGGGCGTTCCAGTACGCTACATCCACTGTTGTCAAGATTTTGATTGGTCCAGTCTCCATGCTGCAGGAGGAGGTGCACTACCCAGTGGTAGAGGACTAAACTGTCGTCACTCAAGGAACTACAATTACCAGGTAAGTGTAATTATCATTTATTCAACTATCCCAACCTTGGCCACAGGTTTCACCAAACAGCTTCTTTGGGGATTTCTAAATAAACAAAAACAGAGGCATAAACATGAGCAGTGCCAGTGCAATAAATACTGAGTTCTACACTTCATCCTACCAACTAATATGGCAGATTGCTGCTCTCCAACTCCACGCATGAGCAAAGCTGTATTCCCAAAAGGAGGAGCTAAATAGAGGCAATTGCCACTCCACTTCAGTATTTAAACCATGCAGAACACATGTCTGCCAATTAAACATAAATTGCTGCTCATGTCATGCGAGACGTCTGGAAAAATCCCCACCTCCCAACCCCTCCACTTGTAAAATCACAAAACATCGCATCGTATGTTGTAATGCTTGCCAGTGCACAACAAATGGAGCCAATTCTTTTCCCCTGCAAATGCAGGACAAATCTGCAATCATATGTATCTTTGTGTCATATAGTAAGCTGCATAGACACTTCACCACAAATGACTACTTATGAATTTTAGGCAGTACATAACAACTAGGTATCGTGAGAGATTTTATATGCAGGAAAGACAATTCTCTGTCCTTATTTGATTGCAGGGAGTATACCCACTTTAGCACCTCTAAAAGAACAGAGATATCTCTCTCCATACAAAGATTTGACTTGTCCAGGCCATGGTATTTTCACTAACTTCATATGGATGTAAAAGTGAAAAAGATAGACAGGAAGAAAATTGATGCCTTTGAATTATGGTGCTGGCAACGAATACTGTGTATATCATGGACTGCCCAAAGAAAAAAACAGTCAGTACTAGAGGAGATTAAATCTAAGCTTTCCTTAGAAGCTCAGATGACAAGATTTCAACTTTCATACTTTGGACACATCATCCAAGAAAGATATACCGTAATGCTTGGTGAGGTGGAAGGCCAGCAATGAGATGGATCGATAAAATAGAAACATAATAATGTGACAACAGAAAAAGACCACATGGCCTATCTAGTCTGTCCTTCCATATCAACAACTACAACAGTCCCCTTTTTTCCTTTAGAGATCCTCTCTGCTTGTCCCATGCTTTTTTGAATTCAGATACTGTCCTCATCTCTACCACCTCCACTGGGAGACTATTCCACGGATCCACTACTCTTTCCGTAAAGAAATATTTCCGCATATCACTCCTGAATCTATCTCCCTTCACCCTCATCCCATGTCCCCTCGTAGAAGAACTTGCTTTCAATTGAAAGAGGCTCTCTCCCTGAACATTTATGCCACGGAGGTATTTAAACATCTCAATCATATCACCTCTATCCCGCCTTTCCTCTAAGGTGTTCATATTAAGATCCTTAAGTCTGTCCTCATATGCTTTATAAGGAAGACCACTAATCATTTTAGTAGCCACCCTCTGCACCGACTCCATCCTGTTCACATCCTTTTGAAGGTGTGGTCTCCAGAATTGCACACTATACTCCAAATGAGATCGCACCAAAGACTTATACAGAGGCATTATCACCTCCTTTTTTCTGCTAGCCATTCCTCTCCGTATGCACCCAAGCATCCTCCTAGCTTTTGCCGTCGCCTTTTCTACCTGTTTAGCTACTTTAAGGTCATCCAGTACAACAACCATGCCTAGGTCCCGCTCTTCTTTAGTGGACAAAAGTACTTTACCCCCTATACTGTATTGTTCCCTTGGATTGCTGCAGCCCAAATGCATGACCTTTGTGATAAGGAAGCTTATCATAGCTCAGGAAGGGGCTATAGAAAAGGTGAAGTGTCTCTGAACAAGCAACCTGTCAGTGCTGGTAGAAATGAGAAAACAGAATTTTGCCATAAAAGACTACCAGTCCCAGAATGCACCAGGTTTCCCACGGCCATGAGAGGAGCTGAAGTGAGAAAACGTGTGTTCAATCAAAAGGGCTATGAGGTAATCCCCAAGCACTCATTGCAAAGGGCAGGGCTTGATTCAGCACAGCTGCGCTGTGTTAGGGAGGAGCACTCATCTAAGCAGAATAAGAGTAGAGTTTATTCTACAGATGACCATCTTCATGATCACCTTGGATATCCAGAGAATTATCCTCAGTTTCATCTGAAGGATCATCAGAAGCAGAAGCCAAACCGGACGGACAGAGAGGGAAAGAGACCCTCTGGAAGAAAGAGGAGAAAAGCCTTTGAGAGGTCTAGAAGAGTCCAAAGCAGTGCGTATACTGGGAGGTATTCCAAGGGCCAGCATACACCATTGGACTGGGGAAAGCCAGAGGAATGGTGCTGCAGAGCTAGGAATCACCAGAGGCTACCTGTGAGGGAGACGGCTGCACGTGGAAGGGACCCTAAGACCTGTGCCAGAAGGTATGTGAAGAGAGATCCAGTGTCCAGGGATCTGGATTGGAAGGCTGGACATAAGAACTGGACTACATACTGGCCAGGCTATATAGAGAGGAACTCTAGCAGCAATGGAAGCTCAGGTATGAACACTGATCTATGCCCTAGCTATAACCTTGAAAGACAGCAGGGAAACAAGTATTCTCCTGAAAATGCTCCATTGAGAGATTCATCTGTGCCAATCCATGATATTGAACCCATGCTTGTTGAACAAGGGGGAATAATAGCAGATGAGGATCCTGTTTATATGGACTGCTCTCTATCTAAACTCAGTTGGTAACTTTCTGTTATAAAGTACAGCAACCATCACAAAGAAATACAAATTTGGAGAGGAAATGACGTCACCAGGCAGAACGGTAGCTTAAGAGCGGAGCTCCGTCGGCACGAGTGAAGCACAGTGCACAACTAATATAATTGCTGCTGTGAAAGTGTGAATTTCGGTGGAGGAGAGTGCTCTGTAGTGAGGAGTGGCACCGTGATGAAGAAAGGGGCGCAAGATTTAAAAGCCTTCGCTTATAAAAACGGAGCGGGGAGCGCTGGTGGAAAGCTTAAAATGGCGGCGCCATGTGCTTCGGCGGCAGAAGCGGCGAAAACCCCTGAAAGTGCGATTTCGGCGCATAGTAGTGAAATCGAGGGGTTACGAGGAGAACTACAGACATGGTTTGGCACCATAAGGCCAGATCTTGCTAAGCTCCAATCAGAGGTACAGAGTTGGATGGAGGAGTTGAAGTGTGAGGTGAGAGAGGTGGGGAACCGTGTGGAAGAGGTGGAAAGTAAGCTGGAGGCCCAAGAGGGTGTAATCCACGGTATGCAAGAGAAGTTGGAGGTCATGGACATGGATAATGAGGAGCTGTGGACTAAGGTTGAAGATCTTGAAAATAGGTCCAGAAGGGCCAATCTCAGATTCCGTGGGGTGCCTGAAAGCCCTGGCAAAGAGGACTGTATAAGGCTGGTGGAGCAGATGAGTAAGTCCATTTTGGAGAAAGCTAAGATGGCTGAGTTTGCCGGGAGCCTCCAGCTTGACCGGGCACACAGGGCGCTGGGCCCGCGACGGGATGGCCGGGCACGTGATATAGTGGCCTGTTTGCATGAATATTCCACGAAAAATGCGGTAATGGAGGCGGCCAGGAAGATACCGGAGATGCACTGGGAGAATCACCGGATTGAGATATATGCGGATTTGTCTGCCATCACTATGAAGAAACGAAGGGATTTGGCCCTCATAACGAAAAGACTAAGGGAGGAGCAGGTTAAATATAAATGGACCTTCCCTTTTGGCTTACAGTTTACCATCGAAGGGGTGACCTCCCATGTGAAAACACCGGAGGAGGCGGCGAGAGCATTGAAGGCCTGGTTCCCATGTGGTGGAACCTCCAAAGATGTCCAGGAAGCAGGAACGGGCCGGTGGTTGGAGGAGAGCTCCTCAGGGGTATAAGAGGCTTCGAAGAGGAGAGTGGATGAACTGAGGGACTGTGCAGATTTGGGCTAAGTTTTGAGGGGTATAGTACTAGGATTTGTGAAGATGATTGTGTTGTGGGCTGTAAGTTTTTGCTGATATATTCATAAGATGTGCTGGAGTGCTGGTGGGTCATGCCTCGGATAGACCGTGTGTTCGGTCATGGGCAGGGATGGGGGTGGGGGTGGGGGGGTGGGGGATGAGTTCTTGGGGGGAGTGGGGGGGACCTCTTGACTGTATTTAATTATGTGATTCTAATGGTGGGTATAGGATAAATGGATAAGATTAGACTGTTAACAATGAATGTGCGTGGTCTGAACTCGCCGGTAAAGCGGCAAAAAGTGTTTAAAGAGATTGAGAGGCTGCGGGGGGACATAATTTTCTTACAGGAAACGCATTTTAAAAAAAATGAAGAATGGAGAATGGCTCATAAGAAGTTTCGGGGGCAGTGGTTTGCGTCCAACAAAATCGAGTTGAAGAAGGGGGAGGTGGGGATTTTGATAAGGGAATCTACTCCATATTCTGTGTGTGCGGTGAAGCAGGATAGAGGAGGACGGTATATATTTCTTAAGATTAAAATGCAAGAGCAAATATTTACTTTTGTGAATTTGTATGGCCCGAATGTGGCCCAGGGGCCCTTCTTTCAGGAACCCAATGCTTCTTTAGATCAATTTGCCGAAGGGCAGGTGATATTGGGGGGTGATTTTAATCTTACAGTGAATCCCCACCTTGATAACTCCACGGGTAATGGGGAAGGATGTGCCAAACATAGAAGAATATTAAAATCAATGGGAAAGAACCTCGGGGTGGTTGACACGTGGAGGGAATTGAGGGGGCGTGAGCGAGATTATACTTTCTACTCGCCGGTCCATCAATCCCTCTCCAGACTCGACATGATATGGATCTCTCGGCCTATGGTGACAAGAGTGATGAGGTGTGAGATCGGGGAAAGAATCTTGTCTGACCATGCACCTGTGTGGATAGAAATGTGTATAGAGGGGAAGGAACGGAAAGGGAGTGGATGGATGCTTAATGAGTCCTTGTTGGACTCCCCGGAGGTGGTGCAGAGAGTGGCGGCTGGGATAAAAGATTATCTGGCAATTAATGATACGGGTGAGTGTAAGATTGAGACTGTGTGGGAGTGCTTGAAAGTGGTGGTGCGCGGTGATTTGATCTCAATTGGCTCCTATATGAAGAAGAATAAAGAAAAGGAAAAGGATGCTCTTCGCTCGCAGATTCGCTCTCTGGAGCAGCTTCAAAAATTAGGTAAACTAACGGCTAAGCAGGAGCAGGAGTTGCAGCATTGGAGGCGTGAATTTGGGGAACTGGAATTGGTCGAGATTAAATTTGCACAGGAGAAACTGAAACAGCAATTCTTTGAGCTGGGTAATAAACCTACCCGAATGCTAGCCCGAAAATTGAAGCAGTTGCAGACTCGGAACTACATTACTAAAATTCGGGATGCTAAAGGGCGGGAGGTGCGGGAGGGGAAGCAAATTCAAGATAGATTTGTAGAGTTTTTTTAAAGAGTTGTATACGGCAGAACGATCTAGTTCGCCGGGGGGACTGGATAGGTTCTTAACGGTAAATTTGCCCAGTTTGGCGAAAGAAGAAGCTGAGTTGATCTCGAGGCCCATTGAAGTGGCTGAGGTAGTGGAGGTAATTAAGTCCCTTCCGGGCTCTAAAGCCCCTGGATTAGATGGTTTCTCTAATAAATTCTACAAGACGTTTGTGAATGAGTTGTGTGAGCCTCTTTCGCGGTTATATAATTCCTTTACTGAGGGCGGGAAAATACCTGCATCTATGCGGACTGCAGGAATAACTATTTTGCCGAAAGAAGGTAAGGATCCGAACTTATGTGGCTCTTACCGGCCAATCTCCCTTCTGGGGGCTGACTTTAAGATTTTTACCAAAATTTTGGCAAATAGAATTTGTGTCTTTCTCCCTCGGTTGGTGCATGAGAACCAGGCAGGTTTTATACCTGGCCGACAAGCTGCTGATAACATCAGGCGAGTAATAAATGCGGTTTGGCAGGGTAGGAGGGGGACGGAACAAATGCTTTTGCTGACAATTGATGCTGAAAAGGCATTTGATAGGGTGCAATGGCCCTATTTATTTAAGGTATTGGAAAGGATGGGCATTGTAGGTAATTACTTGGAGTGGGTAAAGGCACTATATGAGCATCCCTTGGCTAAAATTCGCATTAATGGAGAGTACACACAGGCCTTTGAATTGTTTAGAGGAACAAGGCAGGGCTGCCCCCTTTCCCCCATTTTGTTTGTGTTATCGATGGAACCCTTGGCACAGGCTACTCGGGAATGCATGGAGATATCCGGGGTTAAAGGGAGAGGTATGGAAAGTAAAATCTCTTTATTTGCAGATGATCTGTTATTTATGCTGACGAGACCAGTTGAGGCACTGGGGGTGGTGGATACACTGTTAAAGGAATTTGGGGACTGTTCTGGTTTTAAAATTAATGCCACCAAGTCTGAGATTCTTAATATATCAGTGGATAGGGCAGTTCAAGCACAGATCAAAGAGAGGTTCCCGTTTAAGTGGGCGGGAAATTATATTAAATACTTGGGAATATATTTAACCGCCAAGGATGCGGATTTGTTTGGGGCAAATTTTGCTCGTATGGACAAGAAGGTTAGAAGGGAATTAGAGGAGTGGCAGGGTAAGGGGCTGTCCTGGTTGGGGAGGGTGGCGGCGGTAAAAATGGTGGTGTTACCCCAATGGGTTTATATTTTTCGAGCCTTGCCTATTTGGGTAGCGAAAAAGTATGTGGTGAGTTGGCAGAGAGCTATCATGAAGTTTATAGGGAGGGGTAAAAATAGTCGGGTGGCTTGGAGGATTTTGATGAGGGCGCGGGAGTTGGGGGGGCTAGCTATCCCAGATCTTGGTAGATATTTAGAAGCGGCTCAGTTGAGTGCTTTAGTGGGGTGGTGGGGGGATGAGGCGAAGGAGTGGGTTCTAATGGAGGAGGAGGAGGAGGTGGGAGTAGGGACCTTGAGTGAATGGCTGTGGCTTCCGAGGGAGCAACGGAGAGGGATACCAATTCTCAATCCCTATGTCCATAGGACTCTGGCGTTGTGGAATAAGTGGCAGCAGGTTTGGCTGGGAAGGGCGGGGAAATCTCGTTTGATACCCATTAGGGGGAGTTCTGCCTTCCCTCCCGCGGTGGGGCGGTCGGATTTTGGAAAATGGGCGGAGAAGGGTTTAGCAAGGGTGGGGCAACTCATAGATGGTAACAAGGTACAGGACTTTAAAACAGTGGCGGATCTGTACCAATTAGAGTTGGCGGATGTATTTAAATATAATCAGCTATCTCACTATATTAGGTATAACATCTTGCCAGAACTTCCAAGTGCACCTACGGAAATTGAGCAGTTGTGTTTATCGGGGCAAACTAAAAGGGTGGTAACTAAACTGTATGCTATGATGGTGAAGAGTACGGGGAAAGAGAGTTTCCAAAAACAATGGGAGAAAGATATAGGAGAATGTTGGGATGAGGAGCAATGGGAGCGGGTATTTAAAAATAGATATAAAGGCTTCTTAGCTATCAATCTTGTAGAAAACAATTATAAAGTTTTGTACCGCTGGCATTTGACTCCGGCGAAACTGCAGACCATGTATAGTCAATGTGGCGGTCTTTGTTGGCGTGAATGTGGGGGACAAGGGACCTACATTCATATATGGTGGCAGTGTGAGGTACTCCACAAATTGTGGGAAGTGGTGTTTGGACTGATGGGGGACATCCTGGGGAAAGTGATCCTACCCAACCCCGCAGTGGCTTTACTGGGGGTGACGCCAGAGGGGTTAACTAAGGGGGAGGGAAGTTTTTTGCATATAGGCTGTACTGCTTTGCGAATTTTGATTGCAAGGCGGTGGAAAACAAAGCACGTTGCCAGTGATGGGGGAATACCGGGCATTGTTAGGACATATTTATTTGATGTGTAAACTCACCGCGTTGAAACATAAGAGACCACAAACGTTTTTCAGCATATGGGGGAAATTTTTGCAATGGGAAGCATGTACCGAAGAGTAAGGCGCTGGTGGTGAGAGGTCGGGTAGGGGGGAGGGGGGAAGGGGACCAAGGGGGATAAAATTGAGCTTTTATGTGCCATTGTTATGATCAGGCTGATTTTTGACTTTGTAATAGATGTGTGTACTGTGTTTGTTTGTGTGCCTGTGTTTGGTTCTCTTAATAAACTTTAAATTATAAAAAAAAAACAAGAAATACAAATTTGTTCTTTAATCTACTCGGAAAAGCTCCTGAAGCAGGATTTGACCCACACAGTGGAAGGCAAGCCAGCTAAGGGGTTTCAGCTGGTGACTGCTAGCAATTAAGCCTTACCCAATTGCTTGTGAGCTACGAGAGAATCACTTCTGCATCTATGTGGGAAGTAATCAGAAGTTAACCTGAAAAGAACAGTTTGTTTCTTGCTTTGTGGCTTTTCATTTGTTGTTTTCCTGATTTTGACTTTGTTTTTCCCAGTTAACACTGAAAGCAAGTTACCTTATTTATGTGCTACCAAGCATATCTGTGTTGGGAGAAATAACCCCATAAATATCTTATTGGCTTTACCCAAGAGCACAACTAAATTATTGTCAGCAGCTGTGTCTGGTGTGAATGAACTACATTGCCCACAATACCTTGCAAATCATATAGAAATATGCACTTGACAAGACTGTGAAGATTCTCACCCAGGCAGCCGTCTGACACCTTGCATTCCTTATCATTCCTCCAGTTCAGTCCTCTACCTCTGGGTTATCAACCTCCTCTTGCAGCATGGAGACTGGTCTGTCAGAATCGTGACATCACTGGATATAGCCTGCTGTCCTCTCTCTTCCTCTCCAGTGTAACCAGTCTCCATGCAGCAGAAGGACCTTGTGAGCCTGGGAGAGGGCTCACTGGAGTAACAGATAAGGAAAGAGTAGGAGTAGAGTAGAGTAGTTAAATTGGGCTGTGTTTTTTTATTTTTCATTTTTTTTTTTTTAAAGAAACATAACCCAGTCTTCGAAAAGAAAATGAATTAAATCTTGTTAGCTGGAGGATCTCTCCCCCCGGACGCTACGGGGGAGAGCCCCTCTTAGAGCCGTGTACCCTGCCGGTACGCTGGTGCTGCTGGTTGCGGTCTCACAGGACTGGAAATCGGCATGCAAACTTGTCATAAGCCCGGATCGACGGTGCAACGCGGCTCAGGGTAAGTTGGAGTGACTGCGCAGACCTGCCCGGTAAGCCGTATAACCGGTGGCAGGCTGCGTTGGCAGCGGAGACAGCTTCGTACCAGCTCTGAGCACTGGAACAGCTGCAGATTGGTGCCCTTTTGATCTCCGGGTTTCCCGGCGGCCATTTTAAACAGTGCGGGAAACCGCGTGGCTGCTCAGCGTTGTTCAGAATGGAGCAGGTAGGCAGGAAAGCTTTTTCCCTTTGGCGATTTACCTCCCTGGAGGTTTCTTTAGCTCTGTGTCTCATTTGCTTTATTGAAGGGGAATTTTTTTTCTTTTGTTTTTGCGCGGGTGTCAGAACGCCACTGAGGGGGGAAGGGGGGCCTTCTCGTGGCTGTAACAGTCCAGCGTTTTGGGCAGGGGTTTTCCCACGTTGGGACAGAGTGGGGAACGTTTGTTCTCTATAGTTCTGGTCTTTCAGCTGTTTGGTTTCACTTTAGTTTTGGAAAAAAAAAACAGTACATATCTAATTTCACCACATAAGGCAAGGAGCGGTTGGATTTGCTAGTTTTATGGCGGGGCATCCACAGTGTGTGATTTGTGGTACCCGGAGAGGCACGGTGGCAGAGTCAGGAGTGTGCCGCGGCTGTGCTTCCCTCTCATCCACAATGGAGCAGCAGATGGACCTTAAGGAGGCTGCGGAGGCACTGGGGGGGGGGGGGCAGGCTGGGGCACTGACGGAGTCTCCTCAATCCCCAGTGCAGGAGTGCATCATAGAGGAGCCGGCTGCAGCTTCTGTAGCATTGCCAGGGGCGCAGCCGGGGGATCCCGCGGAGTTTAGTCCAGAGTTCATATTAATGCTGCACAAAGCTTTTTGTTTGCGGCGCCAGGGTAAGTCAGACACGGTGCCGCTTCCCGTTTCGACTTCGCCACTGGCAGGTCCAGTTGAGGTAGGTGAGGGGCCCTCGGCGCCTAAAAGGGCGAGGGTCCGAGCGTTCTCGGCTGTGGAAAGCGATTGGCCGGAGGTCGACGAGTCGGACTGGGAAAATGAAGAGAGTGCTCAGGATTTGGAGGAAGGGGAGATCCTCGAACCTGAGGAGTAGTCTAAGATCATTAGAGTCTTTCGTAGAGAAGAACTCCCGGCATTAATTACGGAGTCGATGCAGATGTTAAAGTTGGCAGCTCCGACTTCCACGGAAGACGAGGTGGAGGATCCCATCATTCAAGCGGTTCGTCAGACACAGGTGGTGTTTCCAGTACATAAGGTGGTTGATAAGATGATTCAGGATGAAGAACCAGCCGGAAGTGGGGCTCAGGGGCGTACGTACGCTGAATAGGCTTTATCCGCTGACCGATAAGGATAGGGAAAGGTTCCAAACACCGCGAGTTGAGTGAGAACTACACCCCGAAGTCTTGGCGCAGTTACTGATACGGTGGGAGACGCCCGTCATGGACTTGATGGCGACCTTTCAATCAGCAAAGGTCATGCGGTTCTTCAGCAGGCGGCGCGAAAGAATGTTGGAGGGCATAGACGCGTTTGTTGCAGTGGTGGCCAACCTCGGGTCTCCTTTACATCTTTCCGCCATGGGCGTTGATAGGTTGAGTGGTTCAAAGAATAGAGGCTCACTGGGGACGGATGCTTCTAGTGGCGCCCGACTGGCCAAGGCATCCGTGGTACGCAGATCTGGTGTGTCTTCTAGACAGCCCGCTGTGGAGGCTCCCATTACGGCCGGATCTGTTGCTGCAGGGTCCTCTGTTCATGCCTCAGGTGGATTGATTCTCGCTTACGGTATGGCCATTGAAAGGGCTTGGCTGAAGAAAAAGGGCTATTCGGCGGCGGTGATATCTACGCTGCTTAGGGTACGCAAGCAGTCCACTTCTTTGACATATGTGCGGATCTGGCGTATTTTTGAAGATTGGTGTTCACGAAGGCAGATTCGGGTGGCAATGGTCACCGTTCCTTCTGTTCTCAACTTCCTGCAAGATGGGTTTGAGAAGGGTTTAGCGGTTAGCTCTTTGCGGGTGCAGTTAGCGGCGCTGTCCTGTTATCGCGACAAGGTTCAGGGTATAGCCCTGGGAGCTCATGCGGATGTGCTGCGTTTTCTTCTGGCAGTAGCTAGGTTACGACCTTCTCGTAGGGTGACGGTACCACCTTGGGATCTAAATTTGGTCTTGAAGGCTCTGGCCAAGCTGCCGTTTGAGCCTTTGCATCTGGCGTCGTTGAAGGACTTGACCTTAAAGGCAGTGTTTCTAGTGGCGATCTGTTCAGCGAGGCGTATTTCGGAGTTGCAAGCGTTGTCCTCTAGGGAACCTTTCTTGGCCTTCTCGAAGAAAAAGGTTGTGTTGCGACCAGTTCTGTCTTTTTTTGCCTAAGGTGGTCTCTCCTTTTCACTTAAATCGGGCAGTGTGTTTGCCAGTTCTGGGGTCCTTGCAGGGTAACTCTGGGGACCATAGTTTGCTGCGTTTAGATGTTAAGAGAACCTTGCGTCAGTATTTGAAGATGACAGGCTCTTTTCGCAAATTGAATCGGCTATTTCTGTTTGGTGGTAGGTGTAAGGGAGAGGCGGCGTCAAAGGCTTCCATTGCAAGATGGATTCGCGAATCGATCTCTTCCGCCTATTTGCTTCAGGGTCGCACAGTACCGGTTGGCTTGTGGGCGCATTCCACCAGGGCGCAAGTGGCATCTTGGGCGGAACGCGGCTTGGTTCCTCCAAGTGAGATTTGTCGAGCGGCTACTTGGTCGTCTCTGCATACGTTCAGTAGACATTACCGGCTTGTTTTCGGAGCTGCGGTGTTGTGCACCGGCTGGAATGGCACCCCCCCCCCCCCAATGATTACTACCCTGGTACATCCCAGAGGTAGAGGACTGAACTGGAGTAACGATAAGGAAATGATAATTACACTTACCTGGTAATTGTAGTTCCTTGAGTGACGACAGTTCAGTCCTCATGCCTGCCCAAGGGATTTTCAGGAAGGGGGCAGCCGGCTGGCATGTGGACTGTCACTACAGGTAAGTCAGCTTTTCAGCGATTTGTTGGGGGACGCATCTTATTACTAGATTTGATGGCAGTGCAGGGCGTAAGAAAGCTTTGTCTGCAAATTGTTCTACTATTATAGTTATCTTGGGTTGGATTGCAAGTTGAGTTATACCCACTTATTTGTTGCTCCTTTGAGTCTGCTTTGTTAATAGCTCACACTGGAGAGGAAAAGAGAGGGCAGCAGGCTATATCCAGTGATGTCATGATTCTGACAGACCAGTCTCCACGCTGCAGGAGGAGGTTGACAACCCAGAGGTAGAGGACTGAACTGTCGTCACTCAAGGAACTACAATTACCAGGTAAGTGTAATTATCATTTTTTTAACATTAAATCCCAGCTGCCAGATTCTAGACCATTCTTCAAGCTTAGCTAGATCCCCCCTCATGTTCCTGGGTGTCTACTCTATTGCAGATTTTTTGGTATCATCCGCAAAGAGGCAAACCTTACCCGACAGCCCTTCCGCTATATCACTAACAAAGATGTTAAAAAGAATCGGACCAAGGACAGATCCCTGGGGCACAACACTGGTAACATTCTTCTCCTCAGAGTGAGCTCCATTTACTTGTACTGTTTGTCGCCTCCCTCCCAACCAATTTCTAACCCAAGCAGTAACTTTAGGGTCCATCCCTAGGGTGCTCAGTTTGTTTATAAGTCGCATGTGAGGAACAGTGTCAAAGGCTTTACTGAAATCTAAATACACCACATCTAGAGCTCTCCCTCGGTCCAACTCCTTGGTCACCCAGTCAAAGAAATCAATCAGATTTGTCTGACAAGACCTGCTTCTGGTGAATCCATGCTGCCTTGGATCCTGTAATCCGCTGGACTCCAGAAACCTCACTATTTTCTCTTTCAGCAGCGTTTCCAATAATTTACTCACCACCGAAGTTAAACTAACCGGCCTGTAGTTTTCAACCACATCCTTACTTCTGCTTTTGTGTAAAGGCACCACATGAGCCTCTCTCCAGTCCTTTGGCACCACTCCCTACTCCATCGAGGCATTGAAAAGGTCAATCAGTGGAGCTGCTAGAACGTCCCCAAGTTCCCTCAGTATTCTCGGGTGTATCCCATCCGGTCCCATTGCTTTGTCTACTTTAAGTTGAGCTAGTGTCTCACGAACACAGTCTTCTGAAAATTGTTCAAGATGTCCCTCGCTTCTGTTCCTATTTGTGGGTGTTTTCTGAGGTCCTGCTCCTGGTTCTTCATCTGTGAACACAGAGCAAAAATATTTGTTAAGCAATTCCGCTTTATCCTTATCAGCTTCTACATATTCCTCCCCTGCACCCTTGAGTCTGATAATACCACTTTTGCCCTTCCTCTTCTCACTAATATATTTGAAAAATGTCTTATCCCCCCATTTTATTGCATTGGCTATTTCCTCCTTTTGAATCTTTGCCTTCTTGACTACTTTGCTAGCTTCTCTAAGTTTTTTTTTCCAAATACAGATGCCTGTCTTCCTCTCTCTGTGATCTCTTGTATTTCATGAAGGCCTCCCTCTTTTTCTTCACTTTTTCAGCTACTTCTTTCGAAAACCATAGCGGTCTCCTTTTTCCTTTTACCTTTTATTTACCATTCTAACAAAAAGGTTGGTTGCCCTTTAAAATATCCCCTTTCAGTTTTGCCCACTTTTTTCTACATCCCACAGCTGTTCCCATCCCACTAACGACTTCCTGAGGTATTGGCCCATCTTCGCAAAGTTAGTCTTCCTAAAGTCTAAGATCCCCACCTTTGAATGGATTCTAACAGCCCTAGTCCTAATACTGAACCACACCATCTGGTGATCACTGGATGCAAAATGATCTCCCACTACAACATCAGAAACACTTTCACCATTGGTAAGCACCAAGTCCAGTATGGCCCCTTCACGTGTGGGGTCTGTTTCCAATTGCCTGAATAGTTCTCCCTGTAGAGAATCCAGGATCTCCTTACTTCTAGATGATACTGCAGCAGGAATGTGCCAATCAACATCTGGCATATTGAAATCTCCTATCAGTAGCACTTCCCCTTTCCTAGCAATGCTGCGTATGTCTTCAATTAACTCTGTCCACCTCTTCCTCTTGTGAGGGAGGTCTGTATATCACACCAATGCAAATAGATTTCTCTTTCCCTCTTTCTAGTTTAACCCACAATGCCTCCTCTCTCCCTTTTTAAGTTCTGAAATTTCAAAGCTTTAATAGTAGTTTTTACATATAGTGCCACTCCTCCTCCTCCCCTTCTTCCTACCCTGTCCTTTCTGAATAAAGTATAGCCAGGTATAGTTACATCCCAATCATGGTTTTCTGTGAACCATGTTTCTGTAACTGCCACTAAATCCAAGTCAGCCACTCCCACCAAAGCTTCAACATCAGGGATCTTATTTCCCATACTACGGGCATTTACCGTATTTTCGCGCATGTAACACGCACCCACATATAAAGCGCAATTTTTGGCCAGTCCTGCATTGAATTTCTCACATAATGCGCACGTGCGTATAACGCGCATGTGTCGACTGCACTGTGGGGTGTATAAAAGGCCCTCGTTTCCATTATACCTTACATAAAAACTTTGCGATCTCTTCTATTATAATCCAGTCATCATGCCCGGAATTAAACGCACGTCTTATACTGCGGACTTCAAGCTGAAAGTTGTGGCAAAAGCTGAAGAAACAAGCAACAGAGCAGCAGCAAGAGAATTTGATGTTGGTGAGTCATCTGTTCGCGACTGGAGAAAGGAGAGAACGGCGCTTGAGGAGATGAACCCGCGAAAACGTGCGCGTCGGAGTCCCAAAGAAAAGTGGCTAGAGCAAAATCAAGCTGTCTCAACTATCGCAATTAAATTCAAAGCAAAACTGCTGGCCAATGAAAGAGGAATTTCAAGTTTCCACGCTAGTTTCAACTGGATTTGCAAATTTATGAAGAGGAATGGTCTTTCCGTGCGAATAAGAACAACTGTATGCCAGAGGATTCCGGATGACTGATCACCCCTCATTTCGACTATTGCAATAGTCTCCTTATAGGCCTCCCTCAAAAAAGCACATACCTCCTACAAAGAGCTCAAAACATCTGTGCAAAAGTAATTGCTAAAGCTCGCTTAACAGATCACGTAACCCCAATACTGCTAGAACTCCACTGGCTCCCTATAAACAGTCGAATTAAATATAAAATTATCCTAACAACCTATAAACTCATAAATGACATAACCCCCTCACACCTATCCACATTACTGCACTCTCCAACATCGACAAGGGCCCACAGACAAAACACAGCCCACTCCCTTATCATACCAAAAGCCATCCGGAAGACTAAGAAAACCACTAGCTCCAGAGCATTCTCATTCACTGCTCCTACACTCTGGAACGACCTCCCTATTGAACTTCGCACCATAAAAGACCTCATCCAATTCAGAAAAGAATTAAAGACTTACCTGTTCACTGAACATTTTGAAATCCCCTACTCCCCCAAAGCCAGCCCCACTACAAACGTGGAAACAATTACACAAACTCCCTTAATCCCAACACCATAACCGCATGCCTGCCCACCCTCACACACGCCCCAAAGAAGACATAAAAGGAACTAAATTCCAGCACCTACACAAATACCCGCACTACACACCACACACTGTAAATATACATTTGTAAAAAAGTTTGATGTTTTGTTCTGCTTTAATACCCACTAAGTTAAATTTTATTGTTCAATGTAAATAGTTAGTTTCTATTGTTCTATGTAAAAAAATGTATACAAATGTGTACAAGACTGTTAACCTGTTATATGTAAACCGCCCTTGATCTCTGGAAGGGGCGGTATAAAAGAAAAAGAAATAGTTAAATAGTTAAACAAAAGATGGCGGATTTCGGCACATTTGTCAGCAAAGAAATTTCGGAGTTCAGCATTTCGGCAATGGATGTTATTAACATGGATGAGGTTCCTGTGTCTTTTGACTTTCCACCAACCAGGACTGTAGCTGCTTCGGGTTCAAAAACTGTCGCAATAACAACTGGACACGAGAGGGCTTGCTTCACTGTAGTCCTGGGTTGCACAGCAAGTGGGCATAAATTGAAGCCAATGGTTATTTTCAAGCGAGTAACCATGCCCTGCGAAAAATTTCCACAAGGTATTGTTCACTGTAACAAAAAGGGGTGGATGGACTCTGAGGTCATGAAAATATGGATTGATAAATGTTATAGGGCCAGGCCTGGAGGTTTCTTTTCTAAAAGGTCTTTGTTGATATTCGATTCCATGGCTGCCCATAAAGAAACAAATGTGCAAAATTATATATATTAATTAATTAATTTAATTTATTTATTTAGCTGTATTTATATCCCACTTTTCACCGGGTCAAAGCGGCGTTACATAGAGGGGTGGGGAAATTAAGTATAGGGCGGGGCCATCACCGAGGAGGCAACATTGATGATTTTGACATAGGACAGACTTTGGACATGGGACAAACTTTGTACATTGACAAGATAGTGTAGCTTTGATTCAGAGGTTCATGCGAAGCTGGGTGTTCTGTGTTTGATGGATGGCTTTGTGGGTGAGTAGGATGGCTTTGTATTTAGTCCTCGCTTCCAGGGGAAGTATGTGAAGGTCTTTGAGTATTGGGGTGATGTGGTCGGTTTTCTTTGCTCTCTGGATGATTCTTGCTGTGGTGTTCAGTGCTGTTCGGAGGGGGTTGGTCTGTGCGGCTGGAAGGCCATGGTAGATTATGTTGCAGTAGTCCAGATGTGGGAGTGTCGTGGCTTGCATCACTGTTCAGAAGTCTTGATGTTCAAGAAGGGGTCTGAGACGTTGCACTGTCCTTGCCTTATGGAATATAGTTCTGGAGGTTTTAGTGACTTGTTGTTTTAGGGTGAGGGCTTGGTCAATAATGATGCCCAGATATATTATTTGTGGTTGTATGTGAATGCTTGTGGTTCCTATGTTGAGGTGTGTAGGTGGTGTGAAGTCAGGGTCTTTTGTCACTATGAGGGCTTCAGTTTTCTTTATGTTGATGGATAGGTTGTTTGCTTGTAACCAGTCGGATACCTCGGAGAAGCATTCTGATAGATGGGTGTTTGTTGGGTTTGTGGTTGTTATGGGGGCGTAGAGCAGGATATCATCAGCATATGACAATTGAGAGAAAAAAAAAATTCCACTCAGATGCACTAATGAGGTCCTTAAACAAGCCACATGACCTCTTCAATATAGTTAAATCCTTAACAGGTGACCCAACCACAACCCAAACACCTATGCCACACCCCCAAGACTATGCCATATACCTACAATCAAAAATGATACAGTCTAGTACGATTACCACAACATCATCACCTTCTACTCCACAGACCGTGGTCCAATTAGCATCGCTTGACAAATTTTCCCAGGTATCACACAAAGAGATCGAAGATACCATAGCAGCTATTAATTTAACTACTGCACCAAATGACCCCTGCCCAGCCAGGTGGATCAAAGAACTACGACATGAACTTAGCCCAACTATTAGCAAGATTGTCAATCACTCCTTCTCAACAGGATCCTTTCCTCAGAGCCTGAAATACTCATCCATCCGCCCGCTCCTGAAGAACAGTAAACTTGACCCAACAAAAGTTTAATCCTTCAGACCCATCTCCAGCATCCCTCTACTGGCAAAAATCATGGAAAAAGTAGTCCAGCGACAAATACAGCATCATGTTGACTCCGAATCCCCTTTGGACCCCTCACAACATGGCTTCAGAGAAGAACATGGCGTCGACACCCTTCTCACAACACTGTTCAATAGCCTAATCATAGGCATTGATAATATCCACCAAGGGTTCACTCTTATCTTTCTCGACATAGCTGCAGCATTTGATTCAGTAAACCACAATACTCTACTACAGCGCCTCCAAGACAAGGGAATCCAAGGACTAGCCCTGAAATGGTGTAAATCCTACTTATCTGATAGACAGCTGCAAGTCAGAACAGGAGAATCAACGTCTGATCTATTCCCCCTTAAACAAGGTGTCCCGCAGGGTTCCTCATTGTCCGCCTTAATGTTCAATATTTATATGCAGCCAATCTGCGATCTCATACGCACCTTCAACATACAATGTCTTGCCTATGCTGATGACATCCTGATGTTTGCCCCATTCAACATAAAACAACCAGATTTTACACCAATAGTTCACTGCTTTGAAGCTGTATCCAACTGGCTCCTCAATCAGAATTTACGGATAAACCATAACAAAACAGATGTTCTATTCATTACACGGAACCCAACATTCATACCACCTACCTCTCTCCAGGTAAACAATATTGAGTTGAAAGCACAACCCACAATTCGATACTTAGGAATTATATTAGATCAACAGCTTAATATGGCAGCCCACATTAAGAAAACAACGAGTGCAATCTACCACAAGATACGATCATTACGTAATCTCCGACCTTTACTTAACTACTCCGACTTCCGTACCATATTCCAAGCCCTGGTATTACCACACTTGGATTTCGCCAATATCATTCTACACGGTCTCCCGCAATCCACCATAAATCCCCTCCGTCTAGCCATGAATGCAGCCGCGAGAATCCTCGTAGGTGCTCCACGATCAGAGCACATAACCCCAATATTGATGAGCTTACATTGGCTACCCCTACAAGCCAGAACTCTATACAAGACCCTGGTCATGACTTTTAAAGCATCAAAGTGCCCATCTCAATCACCTCTCAGCAATATGATTCATATCACCCCAAATAACAGATCCAGGAGATCTGTTACATTAAACTCCATCGACCTACCAAAAGTCATCACAAAATGTTCTAAATCAACAGCCTCTAGAGCTTTCTCTCTGTTTTCACCCAGAGCCTGGAATGCCCTTCCACCCGAAATCAGAGCTATCTCAAGTCTGATTAAGTTCAGAAAGGCACTGAAGCACTATTTGTTCCTAACATACTACCCCGAAGCTACTCCATCCGAAGCTACTCCATCCGAAGCTACTCCATCTGAAAACAGCTCTCATGCAGATCTTTCATATTTGACCCCTGTAGAGAATGGATAATTACGATGATTATTACCTGCTCACTATTGGACATATTTATTCTCACTATATTTAGCATATTTACTCTTTAATTTAATTAACTTCTTATCCACGGCATTAATAATTAACCAAAATATCCATGTATATAGTTGCCATGTATATAGTTATTTATATATAATTACCATGTTTTACCAAGTTTATTTACCTTGTTCATTGTAAAAAACCAATGCTGTTTGTACCATTGTGTTTATATTTGTTCATGTGTAAACCGCACTGATTTAAGAGCGCGGTATATAAGAAAAATAAATAAATAAATAAATAAATAAAATATATGTGGAAGCTGATGTTGTGAGTGCGTATGACTGAGCAGAGTGGTTGGAGGTAAATGTTGAAGAGCATGGCTGATAGTGTGGATCCTTGGGGTACTCCTTGGTGTTGCTGGAACGGGGGGGAGGTCGAAGTGCTGGTACGGATTAATTGTTGTCTGTTGGTTAGGTAGGATTGGAACCACTTTAGTACTGTGTCTTTGATCCCAGTAGTCCGTAGTCTGTGTATGAGGATGTTGTGAGAGATGGTGTCAAACGCTGCAGATATATCAAGGAAGATCATGGCATATCCAGAGTGTTTTTCTTGCGTTCCTATGAGGAGAGTGTTCATCAGTGTGGTCATGAGGGTCTCAACTCCATGTAGAGGGCGGAAGCCGTGTTGTTGTGGGTCCAGTATGTTGTTGATATCCAGGTGTTCCTGAAGCTGGCGCTGGACGATTTTCTCGATTATCTTGGCAGTGAAAGGCAGGCTTGCTATAGCTCTGTAGGATGCTGGGTCTAGGGGATCTAGGTTTTGCTTTTTTAAGGATGGTCAGATGATTGTAGTTTTGAGGGCGTCTGGCATGTGTCCTTGGGAGAAGGATTCTTTGACGATATGGGCTAATGGTGTGCTCAGTTCGTTTTTAGATTTTAGATTAATTCGGCTGGTGCCCATATCGCAGTGATACCGGGTGGTCTTACTTGCAAGCTGCAGCCGCTAGATATAGCTGTTAATCACCCCTTCAAAACGTTCATCAGACGAGAGTGGGATAATTGGATGCAGCATGGAATTCATGAATTCACTCCATCGGGACGATTAAAGAGGGCTACATTAACGGAAATCTGCAATTGGTTGTGTTCTGCTTGGAACAAAATATCCCCGGAAACCATCAGAAATGGATTCCGAAAAGCCGGCATTGTTTATAAGAATGAGGATCGGGTGCGCAGTGATGACGAAGATGATGAAAACGTCGAAAGGAGTGACGATGAAAGTGCATATGTTACGGAAGAGCGTTTACAGACGGTTTTAAATTATTTCAATGATGTTGATGAGGGGAGTGATTTCGAAGGTTTTATGGAATCGGATGATGAAAATTAATTAAATATATTTTTAAACCAATATATTCTTGTAAGGCCTCTCTTTTTGGGATCGGTTACTTGTAATAAAGTTTAGGTATAGCGCGCCCTTGCAAATACCGCGCAGGAGGGTTGCGCGGTAGGTAAAGTGTATAGCGCGCGCGCTATATGCGTGAAAATATGGTATACACACTGCTTTCCATATGTTACACCTGTTACCCATTTTCATAAAGGTATTTAATGTGTCACCTACCTGGGGGCTTTCACTTACCTGGGGGCCTTCTTCACCCATCCCCAATGAATCTAGTTTAAAGCCCTCTTCAGTAGATTAGCCAGTCTACTACCGAAGATGTGTTGACCTTTTTTGGACAGATGGATGCCATCTCTGCTCTGCAACCCTTGGAACAGCATCCCATGGTCTAGGAAACCAAAATGCGCTCTCTGACACCATCCACGCAGCCATGCATTCATCTCCAGGATGCGAGCCTCTCTGCCTTGGCCTTTACCCTCAACAGGGAGGATTGAAGAGAACACCACCTGTACACCTAACTGCTTCACCCTCTGTCCCAGAGCCATGAAGTCTCTTTTGATACGTTCCGAGGTATACCTGGCAGTATCATTTGTTCCAACATGGATTAGCAACATTGGGTAATAGTCAGTGGGCTTGATGAGTCTCGGCAAACTCTCCGTAACATCTTGGATTTTGGCACCAGGCAGACAGCATACCTCTCTGGACATCAAGTCTGGTCAGCAGATGGACGCCTCAGTACCCCTCAGAAGAGAGTCTTCAACCACCACTACCCTTCATTTCCTTCTGGTCACTGATTCTGCAACTTTGGGGTACTTGAGCTCTGGTTCTTCCCTTTCCAGGGATGCTTTCACCTCCTCCACTTCCAGGGCTGCATAATGGTTGTTCAATTCAAGGGCTGGAGAAGTTGGATTGGTGATTTTGCAGGCCCTGGTGACTTGTGTCCAACCATCGACATTCTGTTGGCACCCATCTTCTCCTGTGCTGGAGAGCTTGGTTGCTGCAAGGAGCATCTCATCAATGTACTTCTCACTGTCTTGAATGCTCCTCAGCCTCGCCACCTCCTTTCTGAGTTCCTCCACTTGTTTCCTCAGAGCTTCAGCATGCAGGCACCCTGCACATGGAACCGGTCCTTCAACTGGCATTAAGACCTCTGTCTGGACCGAGGCAGAAGCTGTAACGGGGGCAACAGCTTTAGCGGTACGATTTTTCCCAGCCATTGTTCTGTTTGTGGAGCTTAGGTATCTGTTAAAGCAAAAGAGAGAGATCTACCAAGTACCAATCGGTTTCCGAGCTGTCCTTTCAGAGAAAACGCAGTTAAATCTCTTTAATTTATATTCAAAATGTGCTGGTCCAATTCTCTGTGATTTGTTAAATGGGGAGGTGCCCTATAAAGCAAGACTGCTCACTAGGGGTGGGTGGGAGTCAGGGTGGGTAGGGAGGGAACTAACACCTGATTAGGTGTTAGCAGTTTCCAAACCTGAGGAGGTTACTAGAGTTCAGCAACCTACTGTGCTCAAGGAAAGTTCTGAATGTTCCTGCGGAGTCTCATCCCCTGCTTTCAAAAATATTTTACCTTCCTACAAGTAAGAAGATGAAAGGATCGGATGTGGGAGTACCAGCTGAAACTGAGATTATGGATGTCTTAAATGTTTCAGAAATCTTGGATACCTCTATTTCTGAGACTGTGGTTCCTGCATCTCTTTTGGTATCGCTAGCTTTGGTATCTGATCGTGAATGGTTACTCAGAATGTATTTCAAGAAACGATCTGTTTTGTTTAAAGGCTTGGTTATCCGAATGTTTCCTGATTTATCTCATGATACTCAGAAAAGAAGAAGGGAGTTTTTGTTGTTAAAGTCAGGTGTTCTTCAGTTGGGAGGTCTATTTTTCCTGAAATTTCCTTGCAAATGTTTGGTTAAATTACATTCTGCTTCATACATCTTTTATGACCCCTCCATCTTAGTTTCCTTTATTAGTTCTCGTCTCTCTGTGGTCCCTTAGGTGGGTGGGCTATATTGCAGTAATAGGTAACTCCGTACCTCTGGTGGATCTACACTTCTTCTTGAGTGCTTTTGTTTGTATTCATTAATTAGTTTGGGCCTCCCTTAGTGTGAGGGCTAGTAAGGCTTGTGTTTTGTTGACTTTGTTTGCCTTGGTAAATTGTTTTGTAATATATTACTTGCACATGCCTTTCCTATTCGTCTCTCCGGGCCAGTCCAGAACAGATGGGTAGTCAATCTCCCTCCTCTAGTAGCTGAGGACTGAACACTGATTCTTGTTACTAGGTTACCCAGCTCTCCCCTGGTGACAGAAGGCAGTCTTATTGTCCTCAGCAGCTGAGCTGGATGTGTGGAGATCTAGCTCCCCACAAGAGACCTGTTACCTTTATTTCTCTTGCTTTCTTTTGTTATTTTCTAGGAAAAGTTTACACAGAGGGGTTTGTGCTTTGCCCTAGCAGGGTATTTCGGCACATCACTGTTACTTATGCTTTTGCTGTTTTAACACTTCAGCGCTGGTGTCAGTTAGCCGCATAACTGGCTCGGAGAATGGGGCAGAGCCTGTCTCCTCTTCTCTGCTAGTTGTGTCCGTTGGGAACAGACCTGGGAGCCCCAGCTGCTGCTCCATTTATTGCCTTTCAAACTCCCGTAGCCGCTAGCAGCGGTTCTTTCTCTGTCGGGAGCTCTTCAGCCTGGCCTGCATCTTCAGGTATTTCCTCAGCGCGAGTGCCGCCGCGTGTGTTTCCCCTCCTCCCTCGGGTTATCGCGGCTGCTTGTTACCCGCGGCGCGGGTCGTCCGGCATACGGGGTTTCGCTTTGATTTGGGACTCTCACAGGATCTCCATTGAGGGTAGGTCGAGCCTCGATATGCAGGATCAGGGGAGTCCGAGTGAGCAACTAAAAAGACTGCAGCCGTCGGGGGAAAGCACGGGAACGGCGGCTATCTTAGGGGGGCCATCCGTTTCGTCAGCTCCTCTCCCTAAGGCAGGCAAACGCAAAGCTAAGTCACGACATAGCGCTGAGGGACAGGAACAGCCCGTGTTGCCAGCGGTGCCAGAGGTTCTTGATCCTCTCCTTTCTGCGGAGTTTATCTTGGCGTTTCACAGAGCTTATTTACTTAAGAAAGCTCAGTCTCCTGCTTCAGTTTTGGCTGATTCTGTGCAGGTTTCTCAGGCAGGGGTCTCTGGCCGGTCTGATTTCGGGGAAGGGGTTTCCTCTTTGACAGCACTTAGAGAGTGGGGCCAGAGGAGGGGGAGCTCCTGTCAGACCGGGGTGTGGACTCCTGGCCCGCGGACTTGGAAGAAAGTGAGTTGGGCCCCGGGGATGATCCTAATATTTTTAGGGTTTTTAGGAAAGATGAGTTGGCTGCCCTGATTGCGCAGTCTCTAGCGGCGTTTAGTATTGTTCCTCCGGTGGTTCAGCAGGAACCTTTGGAGGATCCCTTGTTACAGGGTTTCAAGACCGAGCAGAGATGTTTTCCTCTGCACAGGGTGATTAAACAGATGATTGAGTCTGAGTGGGAATGTCCTGAGGCTTCCTTGAGGGGAGCTAGGGCTATGGCACGTTTATATCCTGTGCCCCATGAGGATAGGGAGCTCCTACATATGCCTAAGGTTGATGCGCTGGTTTCGGCGGTCACCAAGAAAACTACCATTCCGGTGGAGGGTGCTACGGCCCTTAAAGATATGCAAGATCGCCGGTTAGAGGGGCTGTTGAAACAGGCTTTTGATGCCAGCGCGCTGGCGCTGCAAGCGTCAGTCTGTGGGGCATACGTGTCCAGAGCTTCTGTTCGGTGGAGTCAGCTGGCTTCTGGTCCGGAAGGTGACGCGCCACCTTCTGGTGAAGGAGCTAAGCTGGAATCGGCGGCGGCGTATTTGGCGGATGCCTTTTATGATTTGATTCGCATTTCTGCGAAGGCTATGGCTTCCATGATTGCCGCACGTCGGTTTATCTGGTTGCGGAATTGGGCGGCGGATGCTTCGTCCAAGGCCCGTCTCAGTAAGCTCCCGTACAAAGGTAGACTTCTTTTTGGGGAGGCGCTAGAGAAGATTGTTAAGGATTTAGGTGACTCCAAAGGAGGGGGCGCCTTCCCGAAGACCATCCTAGAGCGGCTAAACAGAGCTCCTTTCCTAGGGGTCAGGGGCGTGATTTTCGCCGTTTTCGGGGAGCCCGCTTTGCTCCTTATCAGCGGGGTCGGTTTCCGTCCCGGGGGCAGTCCTTTCGAGGAGCTAGAGGTTCCAGTAGAGGCTATTTTGGGGCCCCTGCAGC
Organism: Ichthyophis bannanicus; assembly: GCA_033557465.1. NCBI lineage: Eukaryota > Metazoa > Chordata > Amphibia > Gymnophiona > Ichthyophiidae > Ichthyophis > Ichthyophis bannanicus. Next base: position 24,187,827 of record CM066046.1, read on the forward strand.
TTCCCTTAAAAAGCCGCAATGAAGTGAGGCCGGTCCAGGCGGAGATTCCAGTAGGAGGTCGGCTGCAGGAGTTTGTCTCCGCTTGGGCCGCCATTACTACCGACAAGTGGGTACTACAGATTATCCGAGAGGGGTTTGCTCTCGAGTTCAGCTGTCATCTGACAGACGCCTTCGTTTAATCTCCGTGCGGTCCGCTCGCCAAGCGGAGGGCGATCCACGACACGTTGCAGCGGTTGTTGCGGCTCCGGGCCGTGGTTCCAGTACCGTCAGGCCAGTGCAGCTTCGGTCGATACTCGATTTATTTTGTAGTGCCCAAAAAGGAGGGCTCGTTCCGGCCCATCTTGGATTTAAAGCACGTGAACCGGTGTTTGCGCATCTCATTTCCGGATGGAAACCTTGAGATCGGTAATCCGCTCGGTGCGTCCGGGAGAGTTTCTCTCCTCCATCGATTTGACAGAGGCCTATCTGCACATTCCTATTAAACCAGATCATCAGCGATTTCTTCGTTTTGCAGTTCCCATGGGTCATTTTCAGTTTCGGGCCTTGCCGTTCGGTCTAGCGACAGCACTGCGCACTTTCACCAAGGTGATGGTGGTGGTGGCGGCGGCTCTGCACAGGGACGGCGTCCAGGTTCACCCTTATCTGGACGACTGGTTAATTCGAGCGGCGTCGCGAGAGGAGTCGGTCAGGGCGACCGCTCGGGTAGTTTCCTGTCTCGAGAGTCTCGGATGGATTGTGAACCAGGCGAAAAGTCGTCTGGAGCCGGTGCAGCAGCTAACTTATCTCAGAGCCTTCTTCGCCACGGACAGGGGGCTCGTCCTGTTGCCCCCGGAGCGGGTTCGAAAGCTTCTCTCTCACGTGTCGAATTTTTTGTGTGTTCGGGCGCCGACGGCTTGGAGGTACTTGCAGTTGCTGGGGTTGATGGCGGCAGCCTTGGATCTGGTGCCTTGGGCCCGGGCGCACATGCGACCCCTCCAGCAAGCTCTACTTTCGCGATGGTCTCCGCAGCATCATCCACTTTCTCGTCGCTTGAGCTGTCCCGATCACGTGAGGGTCAGTCTTCAGTGGTGGTTGGTTCCGGACCATCTACAAGCAGGAGTTCCCCTGGCGCTTCCGGAATGGATTTTGGTAACTATGGATGCCAGTCTGACCGGTTGGGTGGCGCATTGTTTGACTCACATAGCGCAGGGATCCTGGTCAGCGGAAGAGAGTCTGTGGTCCATCAATCGCCTGGAACTGAGAACAGTCCATCTTGCGCTGGTGGCGTTTGCCAGTCTTCTGGAGGGGAAGCCGGTGCGCATATTCTCCGACAATCTAGTGATGGTCTCCTACATAAATCGCCAAGGCGGAACAGGCAGTGTCCTTCTCCTGGAGGAGAGTCAACGGTTGTTTCACTGGGTGGAATTGCACCTCGCGGCGCTTTCGGCGGCTCATGTGGCAGGAAAGGACAATGTGCAGGCAGACTATCTCAGTCGGCATGTGCTAGATCCCGGAGAGTGGGAGCTCAATGCGGAATTCTTTCACAAACTCAGATTGCGTTGGGGTCAGCCGGTCATGGACCTTATGGCGACTCTGGGCAATGCAAAAGTGGAGCGCTTTTACAGCAGGCGCAGGGAGCATATGTCGGAGGGTCTCGACGGCCTGGTTCAGCCCTGGCCGTTGGGGCAGCTCCTGTATGTGTTTCCTCCGTGGCCCTTGGTGGGCCGAGTCATTCAGAGAGCCGCCAATCACGACGGTCTGGTGATCCTTATTGCTCCGGCTTGGCCCAGGCGCCCTTGGTATGCCGATCTAATGCGGCTTCTCGTGGAGCCGCCGTGGAGGTTGCCCGCTCGAGCCGACTTGCTGCATCAGGGGCCCGTTCAGATGCCCCAGGCGGATCGATTCTTGCTTACGGCATGGCTCTTGAGAGGGCACGTTTGCGCCGCAAAGGTTATTCGGCGTCTGTGATAGCCACGCTGCTGCAGTCACGGAGGCGGTCCACGTCGTTGGCATACATTAGAGTGTGGCGCGTTTTTGAGGCGTGGTGTGCAGAGCGCACCTTGAGGCCCAGACTATCTTCCATTCCGGATATTCTGGCGTTTCTTCAGTGCGGTCTTGAGAAGGGCCTCGCTATTAGCACTTTGAAGGTGCAGTTAGCGGCTCTTACGGTTTTTCGGGGGCCGGTTCGCGGGGCTCGTCTTTCCTCGCATCCGGATGTTCTGCGGTTCCTTAGAGTGGCCAAGCAACTTCGGCCTCCGCTTCGGCAGGTTATTCCTCCTTGGGATTTGAATCTGGTGTTGGGAGTCTTGACAGAGTCTCCTTTTGAGCCTCGTTCCTCCGGTTCTATCTGAGAATTATCCTGGAAGACGGCATTTTTGGTGGCCTTATGTTCCGCTAGACGCATTTCAGATTTACAGGCGCTTTCGTGTCGACCTCCGTTTCTTCAGTTTTCGGCGGAAAAAGTGGTCTTGCGTCCGGTTCCGTCTTTTCTACCTAAAGTGGTATCTGCATTTCAGCTGAATCAATCGGTCTCGCTGCCCACCTTCGCGGAGTCGGGGGCGGGTTCTTTCGATCGCTCTCTGCGGAAGTTGGATATGGGTCGTGTGCTCCGTCGATATCTTCGGGAGACTGAATCGTTTCGTAAGTCCGACCGGTTGTTTGTACTATATGGAGGTCCGTCCAAGGGACAAGCGGCCTCCAAGGCCTCCATTGCGCGTTGGGTGAAGCATGCGATTCGTGTCGCGTATGAAACCAGAGGCAAGACCGTTCCTATCGGTCTTCATGCTCATTCTACCAGGGGTCAAGCGGCCTCGTGGGCGGAGTCGGCCTTGGTTCCGCCGGTGGATATTTGTCGGGCGGCGTCCTGGTCTTCTCTCCATGCGTTTTCGCGTCATAGGTTGGATGTGCTAGCACGACAAGATGCATGTGTGGGGGCTTTGGCCGTGATAGCGGGGCTCACAGGTCCCTCCCAGGGTTAGGTACTGCTTTGGTACTACCCATCTGTTCTGGACTGGCCCGGAGAGATGAATAGGAAGGAGAAATTAGACCTTACCTGCTAATTGTATTTTTTTTTTAAACTCAAGTATTTATTTTATTTAGTATACCGCTACTTCCAGCGATCAGCAGCGGTTTTGATTACAGATTGGAAATTGTCAAATCATGACAGGAAGTTTTTGAGGTATAAACACATTGATTAGACAGGAAAGCACAGCACACAGAGAACATGGGCTATGGAGGGTTAAGTGGCTTGCCCAAGACCACAAGGAGCACCTGTGGGACTAGAAACCCCAGTCCTTCCGGCCCAAGGTTGCTGTTCTCCAGTGGGATTTGAACCCCTGACCTTCCGGCCCGAAGTACCTTGCCCCAACCACTAGGCCACTCCTCCCACTCCTTGAGTTCTCTCCGGGCCAGTCCAGAACCCGCCCTATGTGTATCTCCTGTGATTGGTATACGTTTTCTCGTGTTTCATCCATGACGTAGCTTCCTATAAGAGATTCGAAAGTTGGAAGTCGTCTTCGTGTTCTTATGGTTCTTAAAAAAACAAAACAAAAAAAAAAACTAATGGTTTTGACTAAAACGATAGACTAAGAGTTCTCTATTAACGCTGACACAATGATTGGTTGCAGGACACAGCGCACGGTCAGCTACCTTCTGTGTAACTCTTCCTCTTCTGCTTCTTCTTTGTTGTTGTTTTGTCTGCTTGCTACGTTAAGACTGCCTTCTGTCACCAGGGGAGTGCTGGGTAACCTAGTAACAAGAATCAGTGTTCAGTCCTCAGCTGCTAGAGGAGGGAGATTGACTACCCATCTGTTCTGGACTGGCCCGGAGAGAACTCAAGGAAAGACAATTAGCAGGTAAGGTTTAATTTCTCCTTTTGTTTGTTTATTTGTTGATTTGATTATGTATTGTGGAATTTTCATAAATATAAAATAAAGATGTCTTATCACCCATTTTATTGCATTGACTATCTTTGCTTTCCTGGCTACTTTTGTTAACTTCTGAGTTTCTCCAAATATAGATGCCTGTCTTTCTCTGTGATCTCTTATATTCATGAAGACCGCCCTCTTTTTACTTCACCTTCTCAGATACTTCTTTTGAGAACTATAGTGGCCTCCTTTTCCTTTTATATTTATTTACCTTTCTAACAAAAAGGTTTGCTGCCTTTAAGATATTGCCTTTCAGTTTTGCCCACTGTTTTTCTGCATCCCTCAGCTGTTCGCATCTTGCTAATGACTCTCTGAGAGATTGTCCCATCTTTTGCAAAGTTAATTTTCCTAAAGTCTAAGACCCTTGAATGGATTTTATCAGCCCTAGTCCTAATACTGAACCATACCATCTGGTGATCACTGGATGCGAATTGATCCCCTACTGTAACATCAGAAACACTTTCCCCATTGGTAAGCACCAAGTCCAGTATGTCCCCATCACGTGTGGGTTCTGTTACCAATTGCCTAAATAGCTCTCCCTGTAGAGAATCCAGGCTCTCCTTACTGCTAGATGACATCTGGCATATTGGAATCACCTATCAGTAACACTTCTCCTTTCATGGCAGTACTGTGCATGTCTTCTATTAAATCTTTCTCCAAATGGATTTCCCTTTTCCTCTTTCTAGTTTAACCCATAGTGCCTTCTCTCTTCCTTTTTAAGCCTTGCAATTCTATAGATTTTGATATTATTTTTAACATATAGTGCCTCACCACCTACCCTTCTTCCTACTTTGTCTTTCCTGAATAAAGTATAGCCCGGTATAATTACAACCCAGTCATGTTTCTTTGTGAAATAAAGCTCTGTAACTGCCACTAAATCCAAGTCAGCCTCTTCCTTTAAAGCCTCAACATCTGGGATCTTATTTCCCATGTTACGGGAATTTATACACACCGCTTTCCAGATGTTGCCCCTATTACCCATTTCTACAGAGGTATTTAATCTTTCACGTACCTGGGGGCTCACTTCACCCATCCCCATCAAAACTAGTTTAAAGCCCTCTTCAGTACGTAAGCCTGTCTGTTGCTGAAAACGCCTCAACCCTTTTTGGACAGATGGATACCATCTCTGCTCTGCAGCCCCTGGAATATCATCCTATAATCCATGAAACCAAAAGGCTCTTGATGACACCATCCATGCAGCCATGTATTCATCTCACGATGTGAACTTCTCTGCCTCAGCCTTTACTCTCAACAGGGAGGATTGAAGAGAATGCCAACACTAACATGCCTTCTTCTGCCACCCAAGAACTTGTCTCTCAATCCCAGCAGAACCCTTCTCCTGAGACAGATCCCCAGCGCAAGCCACAGGCCAGGCAAGTGACCTTGGAGGGCATATGGATATCCGCACTGTTACACTTCCCATCAGGACTCCCCCTCAGTATACAGTTGTCCCTTAGCCAAATGTGTAGTCACAGCCTCCTCAATAGTGGCTTTATATTTTCATTTTTTTTTCTTTACATGGGGTCTATCCTGAGTGACAAGAGGAGCTATCAAAATAACAAAATGCTTTTGAAAAACAAGACCCCAGTGTCCAGGTATGATGCACCGTCCCGCTGACAGGAGCAGTTACTGTCGCCAAAATGGCGGTTTCCCGCGCTCGGTGCAACGACCCACTTAAATCACCATGCGGCTGCTGCTTGCTGTCCAGTTCTCCACTTGAGGCTTGGATCCAATCTGGAAGCAAATCGTCCCAAGGCAGAAAAGCACCAAACGCGTTCTGCATGTACCAACGGCCCTCACTCCCACCAGCATGCACAGCCTTTCTGTATCGAGTTTGGCGGCAGCGGGACCTCTGTGTGGGCTGAAGGTGTCTGGCCTCGCCATGGTGAGCGGCTCCTCACCCATTGAAGGAATCAGGAGCTGCTACCACTAAGAGAACTGCAATCCCTTTTCACTGACTGAAGGAAGACAGTTCTATTTCGGAGGCTTAACTTCACTGCCTGTTAGTCCCCTTCTCCCACTCCCTCCAATTGCCCTCATTGGGAGAACAAGAAATTTAAAGAGCCACAACCCTGATCAGCCAAAGACACTCTTAAACTTAAAAGAACACAACAAACTTTCCTAGTTGTTCCTTCAGTGAGTCCCCAGCCAGGGAATTACCCCTTTCCAGCTGCTTGGAGATTGAATATACTGAGGCTGGTAGGTGGTGCCAGTTGCCTATGTATAGTGATGTCATTAAAGTTGACACGCTCGGTCTCCAAGCTGCTGATGAGGGATGAGAACCCACAGGTCGGGACTAGACTGGGGGTTCGATAAAGAAAAGGAGGTAATAGTGCTTCTGTATAAATCTCTAGTGCAACCTCATTTGGAATATTGTGTGTAGTTCTGGAGACCACACCTTCAAAATGTTATAAACAGGATGGAGTCAGTGTAGAGGGTGGCTACCAAAATGATTAGTGATCTTCGTTATAAAGCATATGAGGATAGACTTAAGGATCTTAATATGTATACTTTAGAGGAAAGGCAGGATAGATGAGATATAATAGAGATGTTTAAATATCTCCGTGGCATAAATGCACAGGAAGAGAGTCTCTTGATTGAAAGCAAGCTCTGCTACGAGGGGACATAGGATGAGGGTGAAAGGGGAAATATTCAGGAGTAATATGCGGAAATATTTCTTTATGGAAAGAATGGTAGATGCATGTAATAGTCTACAAGTGTAGGTAGTAGAGATAAGGACAGTATCTGAATTTAAAAAAAAAAAAGGATGGGACAAACAGAGGATCTCTAAAGGTAAAAATGGGACTATTGTAGTTGATATGGAAGGACAGACTAGATAGGCCTTGTGGTCTTTTTCTGCCATCATGTTTCTATTTTAGGAAAAAAGCCTGAGAAAGTGGGGAGAGTGATGACTGCAAAGGGGGGTTATTAACTCCTTCTCTGTCTCTGAGGGGGTGCCATTCCCCTGTGGCTTTGGTGGGGGCGGTGCCTGCCTTGGAGGACATTGACAGTTCTGTATTGCCCCCTCTTAGGTAAGAGGTGGAGATTGCAGATCTCCCCGCTCTTCTACATATAAGGACGCAGTGGCTGGAGATATGCCCGGGGAGTCTTCCCCCGAGTTTGTCCTACTCAAGCATAAGGCTTGTCAGACGGCTGCCTGGGTGAGAAGGTTCACAGTCTTGGCAAGTGCATATATCAATATGATTTGCAAGGGATTGTGGGAAATGCAGTCCATTCACACCAGACACAGCTGCTCACAATAATTAGTTGTGCTTGAGTGTAAAGCCAATAAGATATTTATTTATGGGGTTATTTCTCCCAACACAGATATGCTTGGTAGCACATAAAACAGGATACTTGCTTTCAGTGTTAGACTTAGAAAAACAAAATCAGGAAAACAACAGTTGAACTTGTCAGGCAATCAAAGCAAAAGAATAAAGACCTGGTTGGTAACAAACTGGTCTTTCTGTAGGCTTTAGCTAATATTTTCTTAGTAGTGTATCAAACAACAAGCAAAACCCACAAAGAAGGGAAAAACTGTTCTTTTCAGGTGAACTTCTTATATCTTCACACATAGATTCGGAAGTGATTCCCTCAGAGCTCACAAGCAATTAGGTAAGGCTCAATTGCTAGCAGTTACCCAGCTGAAACCCCTTAGCTGGCTTGCTTTCTACTGCGTGACTCAAATCCTACTTCAGGAGCTTTTCTGAGTAGATTAAAGAACAAGTTTGTATTTCTTTGTGATGGTTGTTGTACTTTGTAACAGAAAATTACCAAAGGAGTTTAGACAGAGAGCAATCCATATATTCACAGCCTGTATCTAAGACCGCTCCCCCTTCTTCAACAATCATGGGTTCAATATCATGGATTGGCACAGAGGAATTTCTCAATGTAGCACTCAGGAGAATACTTGTTTCCCTGCTGTCTTTCAAGGTTATAGCTAGGGCATAGATCAGTGTTCATACCTGAGCTTCCATTGCTGTTAGAGTTCCTCTCTAAATAGCCTGGCCAGTATGTAGTCCAGTTCTTATGTCCAGCCTTCCAATCCAGATCCCTGGACACTGGATCTCTCTTCACATACCTTCTGGCACGGGTCCTAGGGTCCCTTCCACGTGCAGCCGTCTCCCTCACAGGTACCGTCTGGAGATTCCTAGCTCTGCAGCACCATTCCTCTGGCTTTCCCCAGTCCAATGGTGTATGCTGGCCTTTTGAATGTCTCCCAGTATACGTACTGCTCTGGACTCCTTTAGACCTCCCAAATGCTTTTCTCTTCTTTCTTCCAAAGGGTTTCTTGCCCTTTCTGTCCGTCCGCTCTGGCTTCTGCTTCTGATGATCCTCCAGATGATGAAGATGTCCAAGATGAGGATATCCAAGCTGATTCTGAGGATCTCCCAGATGAAACTGAGGATGAGGATAATTCTCTGTAGAATAAACTCTACCTTTATTCTGCTTAGATGAGTGCTCCACCCTAGCACAGCGCAGCTGTGCTGAATCAGGCCCTGCCCTTTGAGATGAGTGCTTGGGGATTACCTCATAGCCCTCTTGATTGAACACACGTTTCCCCACTTCAGCTCCTCTAATGGCTGTAGGAAACCTGGTGCATTCTGGGACTGGTAGTCTTTTATAGAAAAATTCTGTTTTCTTATTTCTACCAGAACTGACAGATTGCTTGTTCAGAGTCACTTCACCTTTTCTATAGCTCCTTCCTGAGCTATGATAAGCTTCCTTATCACAGGCTTTTTGCATGAAGCAGTGGGGGAAGTAGAGAGATCAAGGAAGAGAGCTTTGCCCGAGGGGTCCGTCAAGAAGACAGCAGAGGATCCCGGTTCCAGCCAAAGGTGCTTGGATGGAGACCTCTGGGAGGACACAGCTCCCATACACTCGGCACTTGGATGATGCTAGGGATGTGGAGGCGGACGTCAGGGTGGAGTCCCCCAAGCTTAAAGAGGGGGAGATCTCGCAGCGAGATGAGGCTCAGATTGTGCGCATCTTCTGCTGGGAAAAGCTGGTGGAGCTGATTGCCTATTCTTTGAGAGCTTTGAATATGTCTGCAGAAGATCCCCTGTTCCAGGCCATCAGGAAGCCGCTCATGGTGTTTCCCCTTCATCGGGTAATCAAACAGATGATCCAGGATGAATAGGGCGTCCTGGAAGTGGGGCTTAAGAGGACCCAGATGATGGCATGCCTTTATCCCCTCCCGGATCAGGAAAAATAGCTTTTGCCCGCTTCTAAAGTGGACGTGACAGTTTCCACGGTTACAAAGAAGACCACTATACTAGTGGAGGGCAGTACAGCACTTAAGGACTTGCAGGTTCGCAAACTTGAGACCTTGCTTAAGTAGGTGTTTGATATTAACATTCTAACCTTGTAGGCGTCAGTCTGCGGAGCCTTTTGTGGCCTGGGCATGCTAGTGATGAGCACAAGGAATCTTGGAAGCAGCGGGGGATTTGCAGTCTCTGCCACTGAAAGCAGCAAAGTTGGAGTTCGGGGTGGCTTACTTGGTGGATGCCTTTTATAATCTTATTAAAGTCTTGTCGAAGAGTATGGCCTCTGTGGTGGCTGCTCAATGCTACTTATGGCCATGGAATTGGTCATCGGATGTCTCCTTCAAAGCCCATTTGAATAAGCTTCCCTTCAAGAGTAAGCTCCTATTTGGGGAAGCTTTGGGATAAGTTGGTTAAGCATCTGTGGGGAGTCTAAGGGAGGCCAACTTCTGAAGATAAGCAGAAACCGGTTAGGGCCTCTGCTCCTATGTGGGTCAGCAGTGGGATTTTCGTCAGTTCCGTGCACTTGCTTTGCGCCTTACCAAAGGGGGCGTTTTAACTCTAGGAAATAGGCTTTTTGAGAGTTTTGAGGACCTGGCAGGGGGCGTTATGCTGCCTCCTCTGATGCGGCTAGGGAACCACAATGAAACAAAGGGGGCCCAGGCACGGGTGCAATCCATAGGGGGTGAATGTGTACATTCTACCCCGCCCCTGTCCAGATCACTTCCGACCAGTGGGTGCTAGAGATCATCTTAGAGTGCTACCCACTCGAGTTTGCGCATCCAATGATGGAAACCTTTGTCAGGTTTCCCTGCAAGGCACCCCACCAGGTCAAGGCCATGCGGGACACCTTGCTATGACTTCAGGACTTGCTTACTGTGGTGGAAGTATCTCAAAACCAATGCAGATCGAGTTGATACTCCATTTACTTCAAGGTCCCCAAAAAGGAGGGCTCATTCAGGCCCATCTTGGATCTCAAGCACATAAATCGCTGTCTGAAGGTGCCCCGGTTTCACGTGGAAACGCTCCGGTCGGTCATAGTGGCCATTGGGAAAGAATAATTTCTGATGTCACTCAGTCTCATGGATGCATACTTGGACATTCCCATCCAGCCCGAATATCAATCGTTTCTGCAGTTTGCCTTTTCCCATGGGGCATTTTCAGTTCAGGGCCTTGCCATTGGGCCTAACAACCGTGCCTCACAACTTCACCAAGGTCATAGTTGTTGCGGCCGCCCTGTGATGGGAAGGTGTTCTGGTGCTTCCCTTCTTAGATGATTGGCTTATATGGGTGAAGTTCGAAGAGGAGAGCACGCGGGCCATGGAGAGAGTCTTCGTCTGTCTGCAGGGGCTCAGCCGGGTTATCAGCTTTGCAAAGAGCTGCCTATAGCTGACGCAGGATATGGTGTACTTTTGGGGGGGAGGCCCGGTTCAGGACTGACACGGGCCGTGTGATGTTGCCGGAGGACAGAATGTGCACTTTGCAGGGGTAGATCTGACAGTTACTCAAAATGAAAGTTTCAATGGCATTGCATTACCTTCAACTGTAAGGGTCAATGGCAGTATCCATTGAGTTGGCACTATGGGTGCGGGCCACATGAGACCGTTGCAGAGAGCACTATTGCAGAGGTGGTCTGCTCAGCACCACTTGATCACACAGCCGTTCTTCTGCTCAGGGGCCATCAAGGTGACTCTATAGTGGTGGCTCTGATTAGACATGCTTGCGGTAGGGATGTCTACTGATGACGGATGCCATTCTCACTGGATGGGGAGCACATTGCAAAGCCCAGATGGCGCAGGGCCGCTGGTTGTCAGAGGAGAGCGCCTGGCCCATCAATCACTTGGAGATGCGCGTGCACTGCAAGCATTTTGAAGTTTCTTGCAAGAAACCAATGTGAGTGTTCTCGGACAATGCAACCACCATAGCTTACATCAGTTGGCAGGGTGGCAACAGCAGTACCCAGCTGGAGAGTGAGATGGCTCTGCTTCTGGATTGGGTAGAGGACAATTCGCAGGTGCTGTCGGTGGCTTGTGTGGCTGCAAGGAGAATATGGCAGTGGACTACCTCAGTCGGTTCTATCTCGATGCCAATGAATGGATGCTCCATGTGGAGCTCAGCCGGTGCAGTGCTGGGGAGATCCAATCATGGACCTGATGGCGACATTTGAGTCCACAAAGACAGCCAGGTTTTACAGCAGGAGAAAGAGAGCTCATGGTGGAAGACGTCTATGCACTGGTGCAGCATTGGCTTGTGGAGGGGCTGCTTTGTGTTTTCCCTGTGGGCCCTCCTAGGTTGAATGGTGCAACGGATCAAAGCACATCTGGGGCTAGTCATCCTGGTGACTCCCGACTGACCGTGAAGGCTGTGGTACGTGGATCTAGTACAGCTGACGATGGATTGCCCTTGGCATCTTCCGAATCATAATAACATAATATATGACAGCAGATAAAGACCATCATGATCCATCTAGTCTGCCCAGCAAGATGGCAAGAGTAGATGTACCTGCCACTCCATGCAGGTCACCCTTCCCCATGCCTTTGTTTGTTGTTTTGTTATAATGTAATAAGTTGTGTTTAATGTAAACTTCTTTGATCTCTAGGATAAAGCAATCTAAAAAATCTTAAATACGAAAAGTCAGCAATACTAAAAAGAAACATATGTATATAAAAAGGAATGTGATCAATATAGATGCCATAAATATTGCTACAAACAATAAGAAAACCATATTTCAAATCATTTTTATTGAATTTTGCACACAAGATACATACAGCTATACGAAATCCAACTGAACACTATCCCCCCAACCCCATAAACAAACAGAAAACAAGCCAGGATACTGAGCCCCGGAAATCTGAAAAGGGTGACAGCCCGCTCCATCCCTCCCCCCCCCCATCCCAACAGCACAGATAAGCCCCCCCCCAAGGGGGCACCATAGGTACATTAGTGCAAAGTACATTAATACACATATAATATAAGCATTACATCAATTAAGTAGGTAGGAAGCATCGGTCCGTCCAGCGTGGAGAAAAACCGGTGAAGCTCCCCCGCACCCCCCCCAGACACTACCACCCCCAGCATCCAAAGGGAGGCAAACCACATGATAGGCGCAGGAATACATTGTGGCTGGGAGTCCCCCCCCCCCTAGGGATTACCCCTCCTACACATTAAGCAGACCCCCCCGTCCCCGAGGGGATAACTGAGAAGTCATGGGGGAACATAGGTCCAGGAACCCCTCCCAACACTTGCCCCCTTTCTGCTGAGCTGTGGATTTTTCCATGCATAGCAAATGAATCATAGAATTCTCCCAAAGCGCCAGACAAGGAGGTGAGGGATCTACCCAATGCCTCAGCAGGGCCCGCTTGACCAACAGAAACCCCCTCTCAAGCAGTGCTCGTTGCATAAAGGAGAACCGCTCATATCCCATCTCCCAGTTATGAAATAAACAAACCTCTCGTTGTAAAACCTCACCCGACCTCTACCACCCCTGGAGTTTTTTACAAACGTGTACCCATACGGCACGCACCTTCGGGCATCCCCAAAATTTATGAGTCAGTGTTCCGGGACCACCCCCACACCACTGACAGGTAGAGAATGGCTGCAGGCCGGCGTAATAGGCCCACTTATCACTGGCATACGCACGCCATAGAAATTTATACTGCATTTCCTGGAGATACACCCACACCGGCCCATTCTGTATTCCCTCAAAGGCGACCCGCAACATCTCCGTCGTCATTTCCTCAATCCCATCATCCCGCCACCTGTCTGTGAGCTCTTGAAGAAACCCGGGGCCCCCAATGGGTCGAAGCACCTTACGCATGGTCGGCTCTCCCGATCGACCCTCCTCTAGCTGTTCCAAGATAATCCGTGGCGATTCAGAAGCGAGCCATAGTTTCCCACCCCCGACCCCCGAGGTAGAAGTTAAATAGGAGCGGACTTGCAAATAACCATAGAAGTCCTGATGGCGAATCCGGAATCGGCGCTGCACCTGTTGAAAACTATCCAAGATGCCAGTATCGCCAGAGTAAAGATCACCTAAGCACACAAGCCCCCTCTCCATCCATTGCCAAAAAAATATTGGGATGTGCATAGCCGGGGGCAAACTCCGGATTACCCACCAGCGGCAGCAATGGTGACCTAGACCAGTCCCACCCATATCGCTTACATAGCAGTTTCCAAGCCGCACGTAAAGCCCCCAGATATCCCCCGCCGATCCCAGCCCGTATCACCCGTGGAAGTTGACCAACATGCAAAAGATAAAGACCATGATAGGGAGCCAGCGCCTCCACCAACTGCCTAACCGGGGCACAGCCCTCCCCCTCCAGCAGCGCCCGTATATGCCGGGCCAGATAGCGGAGATTATAGTTGCGCGAAGAGGGCAATTCTAAGCCCCCCCTCCTCTCGCCTGCTCATTAAAGCTCGAAGGGGGATTCACGCCCTCCGACCCCCCCCCCCCCCCCACAGGAACCCCCGCAAGCATTGTTCAAAGCGCTTCCAGTCTTTATCCAAGACCCATATTGGCAGCGTGCGTAACACATAAAGCCATCTGGGAAACTCCACCATGACAAACAATGCAATCCGTCCTCTCAACGACAATGGGAGACTCCGCCAGCCAGCAAAAGTTCGACTACTTCTCTCCAACAGACCAGGGATATTGGCATGGTATAGGCGGGCAGGTCGATCAGGGAGTTGGATCCCCAGATATTTGATCGCCCCCTCTGCCCACACTAAGGGGAACGTCCCTTCCCAATGCGGTCGGACCTTCCCCCTGACGTCAAGCACTTCCGACTTCATAGTGTTCACTTTCAAACCGGAAAAGCCTCCAAAGTCCTGTATCAGGTGTAGCATGCGCACTAAGGACCTGGGCAGCTTCGTAAGACTCAACAACATGTCATCGGCAAAGGCACTAACGCGAATATCTTCGCCTCCTAAGCGCATACCGGCAATCTCTGGGTCTGTCCGCATCGCCCGCAAGAGCGGTTCCAAAGCCAACACAAAAAGCAGCGGGGACAAAGGGCAGCCCTGCCGCGTGCCACGCTCTAACAAAAAAGGCTCCGAAAAGACACCATTCGAGCCCACTCGTGCCATGGGTTGAGCATACAACGCTTGTACCCAGCCTACAAAGTCACCGTGCAGACCGAAAGCGGACAACGCATCCCACATATAGACCCAGGCCACTCTATCAAACACCTTTTCAGCGTCCTAACTGACCAAAAGTAGAGCCTCATCTTTATGTAGACAGTGTTCCATTCCCAAAAGCAGCCTGGCAATATTCCGAGAGGCCTCCCTCCCCTGCACAAAGCCGACCTGGCTAGGATCAACAAGGGACGGTAAGAGAGGTGCGAGCCTAGCTGCTAACACTGAAGCCAAGATTTTCATATCACAGTTAATGAGAGAGATTGGGCGGTATGAGGCCGGGTCTAGCAAGTCTTTCCCTGGCTTCGGGATCACAGTTATATCCGCACAACGCATATCTGGGGGGAAAATACCTTGTGCACGGGCCTCCTCAAACATCACCACCATAGATGGAGCAAGATGCGGGGCCAAGATTTTATAATATTCTATACTAAAACCATCTGGGCCCGGAGCCTTATGAGACTTCCCCTGTGCAATCACTGCCAGGAGCTCCGACACCATCAGCGGTGAATTAAGCTGCTCCAAATCCGAGGCCGAGAGTCTGGGAAGGGACAGATTGTGAAGAAAGGTTACCCCTTGTCCATAGTCCCGGGCCTCCTCACTATATAGCTGCTTATAGAAGGCTCGGAAAATCTGCGCAATGTGTTTAGGCTGGTGTTGTAAAGCACCACTCTGGTCGCGGAGTACAGGAATAAACCGATTGCCACGGGGGTCCCGCACTAATCTAGCCAATAGCTTCCCCGCCCTATTACCATATAAGTGGAGTCGATGCTTATAGTAATGCAGCGAAAACGAAGCTCTCCGCTGAAGCAGAGCATTGAGCGCCGCTTGCGCGTTGGCAAGGTCCCGCTGGAAAACACTATCGCCACCCCGAGACACCCGGCGCTGCAGCGTGCGTAGGGTGCGCTCCGCTACCACAATACTACGGTTCAAATGCTTACGCCGCGACACCATATAAGAGATAATCGCACCTCTCATCACCGCCTTACTAGCCTCCCAAAATAACATCGGGGGGCAATTGGGGATATCATTGAAGAGGGCATATTCCTCCCACTGTTTTAAGAGAAATACCCGGAAAGCCTCATCCTCCCACAGGAAAGCCGGAAATCGCCATCCCATTCTCTCTGGCCCCTGACACTCCCAAGTAATCCAGACCATACCATGATCCGAAACAGCAATGGGCTCTATTTCCGCCTGTCCAACCCGGGGAAGCCCACCCTCACTAACAAGTATATAGTCAATACGGGACCAAGTAAGATGTGCTCTCGATTGATGTGTGTATTCCCGCATCCCCGGGTGTAAGACCCGCCAAACATCCACAAGGGCCCCCACCCTGCACAGATAGCTAATCCCTCTACGTGACCACGCTCCCTCTCCCCCCTGAGAAGACTTATCCAAACGGGGATCAGGCGGGCAGTTGAAATCTCCAGCCACAATGACCTTTGCCCCCTCCGCATGTTTTAGCAGGCCTATCAAGTGGGTAAAAAAGACATGATCATATACATTAGGCGCATAGACATTCAAAATCCATATTGGTTCATTGTACAATTGGCCCTTCAACAAAACATACCGCCCTTGCGGGTCGGCTTGTATCCCCTTCACTTCAAAAGAGACCCCCTTCCTCACTAACACCACCACTCCCGCTTTCTTCGTACCCGACTCTGCTCCATAAGCCACCTCCACCCAATCCCGGGCAAGCTTCCTGTGCTCCACAGCGCTCAAGTGTGTCTCTTGCAGCAGGGCAATGTGGGCGCCCTTTCTCTTGAGCCCCTGGAGAATTTTTGTACGTTTAATCGGAGACCCAATGCCTCCCACATTCCAAGAAATTATCTTGATCTCAGGCATGGGTCAATACAGAAGATAACCATTGGCGATATCGCTTATTCTGCTCCCGGAGGCGCCCAGCCTCACCTCCAGGATCCACTCCCATCCCTACCGTTGCACTAAAGTCCCAAGAGTTGAAAAACCTATCACCCCCCTGTAGGGTCATCCAAAAAGGAGAAGTGTGCTGTCCCTTTCCCATATCCCCACCCACCCACCCGCCCAGCTGTACCTCACCTCCCTCCCCCTTCCCATCCCTCCCCCCTATCTCTCCCACCCCCCCGCCTCCCACTGCCCCCCACCCCATTCCAGAACCTACGTCCCCTCTACCTACCTACCTCCCCACCCCCACGTTACAAACTATCACCCCAACCGCTAAAGTCGGGGCTGGACTTCGGGCTTGGCCCTGCAGGGCCGCCCCAACCCCCCCGGCGTTGGTCAAACCATTACACATGGTACCCAACACATCAACTAGTAAGCGATACTCCAAACAAGCAGCAGACATCCACACCAGGCAGCATACATCCATAGAGCCTTGGCCGGCTCTGTCATCCCCCACCGGTACAATAGAAGGCATCTGATTTCCCCCCCCCCCCATGTACAGTAAGCATCCACCCATATCACCAAACACATTTAACAGCATAATCCAAACTGGTTACTAGGTGTGGCTATCTACAAGACAAACCATGCCAGAAAGTCCATCTGAAGCAAAGGCCCCCCAGGACCACCCGGATGTCGCAAAACGCCATAGTCTCAAGTGCTCTCCTCCCGAACTGGCGATTCTGCTGGTCCCGTGCTCAGAGCGTCCAAGAAGGACTTCGCGTCCCCGACCGTTGTAAAGGCATGATTAATACCAGAGTGCGAAATTCTCAAGGTAGCGGGAAACGCTAGTGTGAACCGCAGTTTCCTCCGGAAGAGATCAGAGCATATCGGCGCAAATCCCTTTCGCTTGGCAGCAACGGCTGCAGAGTAATCCTGAAAAAGTAAGAGTTTGTGATTTTCAAAAGATACTTCGCGCTTCTGCCGAAATGCCTGGAGAATTTGCAGCTTGTGCTGAAAGTTCAAAATTCGGACAATCACCACCCGCGGGCGCGGGCGGGACTCGAGTTGCGGCCCCAGTCTGTGCACGCGCTTCACTTTCAGCTGACCCACTAAAGCGTCTAGGCCCAACGTTTTAGGTAGCCAAGATTCCACCAAGGGCAGAAGGAGAGCATCAGTAGTAGACTCCGGAATCCCCACAATCCTTATATTGTTCCTCCGGGATCGATTCTCGAGGTCCTCAACCTTCTCCATTAAGGCTGCCAACTGTACATGTTGTGCCTCGTGCTCTCTAGCCCTGCTGCTCCCAGCGTCTTCCAGCGCAGAAACTCGGTGTTCCACCTCCTCCACTCTTTGACCCAGTTCAGCCAGCGTCGTTCCCACAGAGTCTAGCTTACTAAGAATGCGGTCAAATTTAGGGTCCAGGAGTTTTACGACCTCTTTGGCCAGTTCTTCCGTTGCGGAATCAACACTCTCTGCTCCCGGTGAGGCCGGATTAGTACCTCCAGGCAGCATGGCCCCGGCTCGGGTAACTTTCTCCCGCTCTTTCTTCGGCGGTGGAGGCATTTTTCGCAGCGGTTTCGTTGCCACCGTGCCCCGTATTAGTTGCGCAGCAGTTTGGAGCAAAGTCTCACACCTTCCACGGGTATAAATTGTAAAGAATAATCGTTAAAGCTGAGGCGGCCCCGGAGCAAGCAGAGAACACGTCCTCACTCGCTCATGTGCCACCGGAAGTCTCCTAAGAAAACCATATATGAAAATGTATATTTAGGCAGAAAGCAGATCTCAGTAGGAAAAGATACAAGATTTTAATAGACTAAAGTTCTTAATGGAAACCAATTTCTACTGCAGGGATGGCTATACTAAAGAGTCTATCACAGGGCGACGGCAGAATTGCATGTATAATTTTGATTCGAAAGGAAATCCTTGTGTAAGGAAGCAGGATATACTTAAGGAGGAACTTAAAAGGAATTTTATAGGAAGACAGAGAAAACTGAATCTGAATTCATTCCCAAAAAAAAGTCAAGGATTCCATTTGATAAAGTATTTTTACGTTTAGAACAAAAATACATTTATCAGAATTTCCTCTCCTCCAATTTTGTTTAACACCTTAATTACAAAAAAACCCTTCAAATCAGATATCTTATGGTTTTTCTCCTTCCAGTGTTGGACCTAAGATTTATTGTCCTAGTTCCTCTTCAGAACAGCATTGGCATCTAAAGTGTCTCACAACTTTAGATGGTACAGTCTTTACAGGCAAAGCAGATGGCATTAATAGACTGGCATTTCTTTTGTATACTACTGAAACTGTCTTGGTTGAAAAAATGGAAATGGTTTGTAAAATATGATACTATTCCCTGACTATTCTGGATATTTCTTTGGATAAATTTGAGAAGATTAAGGGGAATACAATTCTGTTTTCTGTTGGCCATTCAGAATTGTCTGTATGTGATCATACTTTGTTTTTTTTCTTCATACACCTTAAAACTCGAAATATTTCCTGGTGGATTTTTTAAATTGTGAGACAAATCACATAGTTTACATGATCATTTGTCCTTGTGACCTGATATAAATTGGGAAAATCAAGCGTAGTATCAGGACTAGGATAGTAGAATATAGAAGTTGTCTGAAGAAGAACTTGGACAATAAACCTATGGTGCAATACTGGAAGGAGAAAAAACATAAGATGTCTGGGGGGGGGGGGGGGCACCAGCCCCCTTGATAATGTGCCAATGTCATCGGGGGCTTTCTGTGTTGCCTAGGTCATCTGAAGTGAACTGTGAAACTTCACTTCATATGATGCTGTATGGGAGAGTATGCCAAACTTGTGTTGACTACTGTGTGCATGTGTTTGGTTTGCTCTCCCAGTTTAATGTAGACTTTTTTGTGCACTGGGTAACTTGCATATTGCATCCCAGTACAGTGCCTCGCCCCCACTCTCAAGACTGTGTGGGATTTGACCAGCAGCACCTCTTAACTATTGGGGGGACCATGGGAAGCAAGCAGGTAGGAGTTAAAGCAGCCAAAGACCCTCCAATCCACAAAGGCACCCTGCAGTAAGCCCAACATCCAGAACACTAATAACAGTAAGCTCTGCCTCTATTGGAGGCATCATCACCAGCCTCTGCTATATCAGTCTACTGCCCTCATGGTGGGCCCTTGTTGGCCGGGCCCTTGCCTAAGGGCCAAGCCCAAAGAGCCCTTAAGCGAGGTCCCACACCCAAGAAAGAAGACCTAGCAGCTAGGAAAAAGGAAGTGGCTCCAAGCCTGGGCAACAACCTACTCACCTCAGAGATGCAGTGCAGATAAACAGATACCCGACCTCTCCTCAACTCAGCCCAGAAATTGCTTACACAGCAACCTCAATCAAACATGCGTTACACAAGCCTGCAACCTCACGAATTGCCAACAAACATGCTCAGCTACCAATTGCTCACATTCCTTCTCTTGGAAATCATAATCTTATTATACTACTCAACTGCCCTAACAACCAAAACTCATTCTATCCCCGTCGTCACAAGGACTCAACACCAGCAGCCATACAATACACAACGTGAACCTTGGTTCAGGGTACATAACAGACTCGTACAAATACTACCTACTGCATTCACTCCAACCAAACAACGTGTTACATATAACAACATGATGGCTGATGCTTCTACTTCAATTCGGAGGTCTGACCTGAAGCAGGGGGTGGATGAGTGTACCCCCGAAACGTGGCACGTCGTAGTGACATGACCTACTGAATCAGGCACTGAATTTTCATTGCCTGCCTGTTTTCACAGCCTAATTTCACAAAGCTAAGTACCAGCTTTTACTAACAGGAGCTGTTTTAAAATTGTCTTATAAATGATTAAAAAGGAAGGGCCGCTGTGGTAACGGGCATTGATCCTGTTTACTGTGCTGGTCAATCCGACAAAAAAAGTTTTATGTGGTTTGCTATTTGCTGGGCTTTTAAGGTACTTCTGCATTCATTTTGACCCAGTTTCGAAGTATTTGGAGTTCACTTTGGTGTACATATAACAACAAGCACCATCTGAAATGCTCCCTCAATGCACGCTCTATATGAAATAAAACCCCAATCATTATGGACATCTTAAGAGAAGATGATCTGGACCTACTATGCATAATGGCTATTCCCCTCAGACACTGTCATCCTTAACCAAATCAAACCCAACGAATACTCATCTTTCAGCTGCCCAAGAATGAACAAGAGAGGAGGAGGAGGAGGAGTTCTCATTATTGCAAAATCCAGCCTACAGTTCCGAATTACAACATCCACAAACATAGATGACCGTAACTATCTAACAATAACCAATGGCCACACCACAATATGACTTATATACCGAGCACCATCACCCAATGACAGTAGCCTAACGAAAATATTTGATACAGCAAGCAAAAGCACGACTCATAGTGGACCCATTCTACTATTAGGATGCTTCAACTTGACCAAACTATCCAAAAATCAGTCTAACACTTTCCTCAAGGCAATATATGCTCTCGGCTGCCAATAAATAGTAAACATCCCCACACACACCAAGGGAAACACAAACTGGACCTAATATTTGCATCAAAACACCTTGTCATCAACAATAACATCAACATAACACAATCCATTCCAGTCCCTTGGTTTGACCACTTTTGATCAATTTCTCCACCACACACCAACATGACAATCGATCAATTAACATCAACCATACATCTAAACACATCAACAAAGATGCCTTCCTGAAAGAAATAATGCCTCGGCTACAAAATGGGAATGAAGTAGATACCACACCATTTACAGAAGATGAGGTGTTAGAGCAACTTGCTAAACTGAAAGTGGACAAAGCCATGGGACCAGATGGGATATATCCCAGGATACTGAAAGAGCTCCGAGAGGTTCTTGCAGGACCGTTAAAGGATGCTTTCAACAGATCCTTGGAAACAAGAGAGGTTCCTCAGGACTGGAGAATGGCTGATGTTGTACCTCTACACAAAAGTGGTGACAGGGAAGAAATGTCAAACTACAGGCCCGTGAGCCTTACCTCGGTGGTGGGAAAAGTAATGGAGGCGCTTCTGAAAGAGCAAATAGTGAACTTTCTCAAAACCAGCAGGTTGCAAGATACGAGGCAACATGGTTTTACTGAAGGAGGTCTTGCTAAACAAATCTGATTTGAGTTCTTTGACTGGGTGACCAAGGAACTAGATCAGGGGCATGCGATGGATGTCATCTACCTGGATTTCAGCAAAGCCTTTGATACTGTTCTTCATAGGAGGCTTGTCAATAAACTCAGTAGCTTGGGGATGGGTCCCAAGATGGTTAACTGGATTAGAAATTGGTTGACATGGAGCTCACTCGGATGAGAGGAAGGTGATTAGCGGGGGGTGCCCCAGGGTTCGGTCCTGGGCCCGGCACTGTTCAATGTATTTATGAGCGATTATTGCTGAAGGACTGAATGGAAAAGTCTGTCTTTTTGCAGATGAGACAAAAATTTGCAACAGAGTGGATTCCCCCGAGGGAGTGGTTAACATGAGGAAAGATCTACAAAAGCTGGAAGACTGGTCAATAGGTGTTAACACCAGGTGGCAGTTCAAAAGGCCATTTTGAAAGACTCCTTCTATCCAAGCAAGGACTGTTAATCATCCAGGAAGTTGGTCACAACTTACCTCAGCAGCACAGGCATAAATAGCTCAACCAGAGCTCTGTGATCCTCAGTCTTGAAGGACTAGAAAAAGGGACTGTTACTTCTGGAGAGAGATCTGCAATTGTGAGTATATACTTCTGGGAATTTTCTGAAATGAATTCTTTCTATTAAAGCTATTTAATCTGTGAACCCACTATTTTTTGTTAAATCAGTCAGGGCCTAGTAGCAGCAGTTTAAGTTTAAATTTACAACACAAGAGAACTAGCCCTCCAACCGCCCTGGTGAAGCTCCTGCCCTATCCGGGCAGTGGGAGCCTTTCCCCCACACACTCCTGCCCTATCCGGGCAGTGGGAGCCCTCCCTCCACACACTCCTGCCCTATCCGGGCAGTGGGAGCTTTCCCTCCACACACTCCTGCCCTATCCGGGCAGTGGGAGCCCTCCCTCCACACACTCCTGCCCTATCCGGGCAGTGGGAGCCCTCCCTCCACACACTCCTGCCCAATCCGGGCAGTGGGAGCCCTCCCTCCACACACTCCTGCCCAATCCGGGCAGTGGGAGGCTCACACGCACGCAGGCAGAACCGCATAAAAGCGGCGTCCCTACTTCGTGGGAGCCGCTGAGCATCGCTAGCCCTCCAACCGCCCTGGTGAAGCTCCTGCCCTATCCGGGCAGTGGGAGCCTTTCCCCACACACTCCTGCCCTATCCGGGCAGTGGGAGCCCTCCCTCCACACACTCCTGCCCTATCCGGGCAGTGGGAGCTTTCCCTCCACACACTCCTGCCCTATCCGGGCAGTGGGAGCCCTCCCTCCACACACTCCTGCCCTATCCGGGCAGTGGGATCCCTCCCTCCACACACTCCTGCCCAATCCGGGCAGTGGGAGCCCTCCCTCCACACACTCCTGCCCAATCCGGGCAGTGGGAGGCTCACACGCACGCAGGCAGAAACGCATAAAAGCGGCGTCCCTACTCCGTGGGAGCCGCTGAGCATCGCTAGCCCTCCAACCGCCCTGGTGAAGCTCCTGCCCTATCCGGGCAGTGGGAGCCTTTCCCCCACACACTCCTGCCCTATCCGGGCAGTGGGAGCCCTCCCTCCACACACTCCTGCCCTATCCGGGCAGTGGGATCCCTCCCTCCACACACTCCTGCCCAATCCGGGCAGTGGGAGCCCTCCCTCCACACACTCCTGCCCAATCCGGGCAGTGGGAGGCTCACACGCACGCAGGCAGAAACGCATAAAAGCGGCGTCCCTACTTCGTGGGAGCCGCTGAGCATCGCTAGCCCTCCAACCGCCCTGGTGAAGCTCCTGCCCTATCCGGGCAGTGGGAGCCTTTCCCCCACACACTCCTGCCCTATCCGGGCAGTGGGAGCCCTCCCTCCACACACTCCTGTCCTATCCGGGCAGTGGGAGCTTTCCCTCCACACACTCCTGCCCTATCCGGGCAGTGGGAGCCCTCCCTCCACACACTCCTGCCCTATCCGGGCAGTGGGAGCCCTCCCTCCACACACTCCTGCCCAATCCGGGCAGTGGGAGCCCTCCCTCCACACACTCCTGCCCAATCCGGGCAGTGGGAGGCTCACACGCACGCAGGCAGAACCGCATAAAAGCGGCGTCCCTACATCGTGGGAGCCGCTGAGCATCGCTAGCCCTCCAACCGCCCTGGTGAAGCTCCTGCCCTATCCGGGCAGTGGGAGCCTTTCCCCCACACACTCCTGCCCAATCCGGGCAGTGGGAGCCCTCCCTCCACACACTCCTGCCCAATCCGGGCAGTGGGAGGCTCACACGCACGCAGGCAGAAACGCATAAAAGCGGCGTCGCTACAGGGCGCGCCCGCGCCGCGCCTTGCGGGCCTGCGCCTGAGGGCCTCGCCAGAGGGCCCTTTGGCGGTGGCCCTTAGGCGGTGGAGATTAGGCGCAGTTGAAACATCATCCACTCAACCGCAACAAGGCTGCAAGTATCAAGAAGCCTGACTCACATGACCAAAACTCCGATAACGGACAGAAAACGAAAGTGCAACAATCAAATGACTGACGGCTTGAGCTCCCCAGGCCGGGTCTGAGCTCGCCGGTCCCGACCACCACGCTCCACGAGATTCCCATAGCTGGACCAAAATTCGACATCAAGAGCTTTCAACTACAACGATATCACCCAGGTAAACAATTACTGGACTTATCTACCTCCTGATGCAAAAGACCACTGTGCAACCCTGGCCTAACCCCCCCCCCCCCCCCAAGTAGGAGCCAACATACCTCTGTATATATAATGTGTAAACTCCCCACTGTCACAAGCCCTGTTCTCCTCAAGCCAGCTGTTACATTGTAAACCCCTACCAACTCTAAAGGCTACTACTGTTTATTTAGAGCTAAATGAAACAAAGTATCTCTAACCAGCAAGTTGTTACATTTCAATGCAGTAACCCAATAACCTTCTTGCAATAACCTTAAGACTGTATCGCACAATACTGTATCTGTTTATACTGAATGATAGGTAACGATAGGACTGTATCGCACAATACTGTATCTGTTTATACTGAGTGATAAGGAACGTTAGGACTGTATCCCTATTTTGTTAAAGTAATAAGAAACGCTGTACCCCAACCCATCTATCCCTGCTAGACTGTTGGTACCCAACAACTATCTTGCCGGCCTACACTAACTCATCTCTAGGCCAGCTGCCTTGACTTCACCCCACACTGCGCCACTCGAATCCAAAATCCAAGTATTTCTGGCAGACATAAAATGGAGCCTGCTCACACCTTCCTGATTTTGTGCATGTGTATACTAACATCTTCATATAGAACCATCCCACACTCACAATACTGCATTCCTCTACTATATACACCAATCTACCTTCTCCACCCCCCCCTCCATTACCCATCCTGCATCAATACAACTTAAATCCTATCACCACCACACAAACACCAAGTAAATTACCCCAACGACACACCCATATCAAAGGGAACAAATCTCAAAAACACCCTAAAACCAAAGCAAAGAACACTATTGGATCTCAAATACAACTCACACGAACTACACACCAAGAACATCACACATGTAACATTATCCTTATTAATGCTAGGTCAATAAGGAATAAAACGCATATTATCCACAACATTCTAACTGACGAACAACCAGATATCCTATGCATAACAGAAACATGGCTCACTGACTCAGACTCTGCAACAATGAACCAAATACAGAAGCCCGGATACCAACTATACAACTGCCCACGCATCAACAGAAGAGGAGGCGGAGTCCTTATAGCAGCCAAAACCAGCCTTCAACTCACAACCACATCTACGGTCACAAATCCAGATCTTGACCTACTTAAAGTCGAGAGCATGGCATTATCCATCTGCCTAATCTATCGACCTCCCTCACCACAGCACGAAACACTAGCCACAGCACTAGAAACCATCACATCCACACAAAGCAAAAAATTCCAGATCATCCTCGGAGATTTGAACCTAGCATCAATTCCTCCGTCCCACACGGACTCCTTCTATGAAGCCATCGACCAATTGGGTTTCCAACAAATAATAAGCAACCCCACACACGATAGAGGAAACATCCTAGATATGATTTTCATACCCAGAAATCCACAACAAAGCAATGAACCACCTATAATAAACATAACTCAAGTACCATGGTCAGACCACCACCAAATCAACTGTAAACTTAAACTACAGTGCCAACCCAAAAACTCAAAGGAGATGAGAATGACCAACCCCATTAGGAAATTCAGCAAACTCAACGAGGAACACCTCATAAGCACCATTGCATCCCACATAAACCTAGATTCCACAGACCTAGACGAACTAACTAACAGATGGAACACACACATCCAAAATACATCTAACCCAACTCTGAAACACACATCAAACCCACATAAGATCAACTCGGAACCCTGGTACACAGGAACTCTAATAAAATCAAAAAGGGAGCTCCATATAATAGAGAGAAAATGGAGACAAACCAAATCCTCCGATCTCAAAACTAAATACATGGCCCATCTCGCAAAATACAAAGACGACGTGAACAATGCAAAAAAATTACATCACACCAACATCCTAAACAAGGCAATCAATCGCCCACGAGAGTTATTTGAACTAGTCAAATCACTAACCAAAACCGACCAAAATGCCAACCTCAACAAATCCATCAAGGTCCAAACACTGGCAAACCACTACGCGACCAAACTGACAGCCCCTGGTCCTCCACCCTCCCCACCAACACCACAAATCAGAAGTGAGAACAACACAACGCAAAACCAGTTATGGGAGCACTTCCACAAAATAGGAACCAAGCAAATCACAGCCATTGTCACAAGCCTGAAAAGCACCACCTCCCCACTAGATCCCTGTCCTGCATCCTGGATCAAGGCAGTGAAACAAGACATAGCACCTCACATAGCACACATAGTTAACCTATCCCTACAACAAGGAATCATGCCCTCAGAACTAAAGAAATCAGTCATTAGACCGATCCTAAAAAACACTACACTCAACGGAGAAGACCCAGCCTCCTACCGTCCCATATCAAGTATCTCATTCCTGGCAAAGATCATAGAAAAAACGGTCCTTCTACAACTCCAAGACCATCTGACTGACAGTGCTCCTCTTGATGACCAGCAATATGGCTTCAGGCAACATCATGGAGTTGAAACCCTGTTACTAGTTCTACTTAACAACCTCCTAAAGGGCCTTGAAAACAAAAAGAAAATGTACATTCTTGTATTCATTGACATCTCAGCTGCCTTTGATACAGTTAATCATGGGACCCTCATAAATAGGATAAAATCAATAGGAATAACAGGAACCCCACTAAAATGGTTCTCATCCTACATCTCAAATCGAACACAACAGGTTCAATTCAACGGAGGAAAAAGCAGAATCTTTCTCACAAACACAGGGAATCCCCCAAGGCTCTGCTCTCTCAGCACTTCTGTTTAACATATATATGCAGCCACTATGCAAAATTTTCTCACGGCACGAAATTAATTACCACATCTATGCCGATGATATCATGCTATACACACAACTAGACACTAAAAACCCAGACTACAACCCACTGGAGACATGTATCGGAGAGATGCAAGACTGGTTACAACAAAGTAGTATGTCAATTAATCACAAAAAAACCGAAGTAATGTATATCTCCAAAGAACCGAATTTTGACCCTCCCACATCAATAACACTATGTAACAACACTTACCAAACAAAAAAAGAAATAAAGTATCTAGGAGTCACATTTGACTGTGACCTAAAGATGGAAAAACACCTCCGAAAGACCAACAGAGCAGTTTTCCACAAGCTTAGAGTGCTCCAACCCATTCGGAATATTATTGATCCCCAAGACTTCAGAACAGTGGCCCAAGCACTCATCATGCCACATTTTGACTACTGCAACGCCATCCTACAAGGTTTACCTAAAAAAACCCTAAACATATTACAAATGGCACAAAATGTAGCTGCCAGGGTCATAATGAAGAAAAATCTAAGTGACCACATCACACCAGTACTAATTCAATTACACTGGCTACCCATAACAGCTCGCACAAAATACAAAATACTAACAACCACCTTCAAACTCATCCACAACTTAGCACCTTCCTTCCTCAACAACCTAGTAAGATTGCAACCTCCTACCCGAAACAGAAGAACCCACAATTCCAACATCCTTCACACTCCAACAGATATAAGATCTGCCAAAGCTAACACCAGCCACAGGGCTTTCTCATATGCGGCGCCAACACTGTGGAACCAACTCCCACCAGAACTACGAGCTAGCAATGACCTTCTAGACTTCAGAAAGAAACTCAAAACGCACATTTTCCAATCACATTTCAACCTGAACTAAACCCACAGATGGAGCAGCCCCTGACCACTGTGTCCAAGAAGATTATCCTGTATATATGTATTTATGTATATATGTAAATGAACTCCCCCATAGCTACGAAGTGTTAACTCTGTATGATGTGCTTTTCTGACAATCTGTATGTAAACAAAATTTGTACCTGCCTTGATTCGGCAGTTTCACAATAGTAATCCTACCCGCTTCTGATCGCTGGAAGGAGCGGGCTACAAATGCTTGCTAAATAAATAAATAAAATAAATAAACTTTCTGGTTACATTTCATACCCAGCAGAGAGCTTATAGTTTTAATTTAATAGTCACTCAGGGCCTAGCATCAGCAAAATACTTTTAGTTTAAATTTAAAACACAGATGAGAGCTTTCTGGTTAAATTTAGAACCCAGCAGAGAGCTTGTAGTTTAAATTTCATAATAAGTTAGAGCCTAACAGCAGCAAACGGCTATAATTTAAATCAAATAAGAATATAGCTTACCTCAGCAGCACAGGACAGGGTACTGTGTAGCAGCCCTCTTTTAATAAGTGTTGAAAGAACTGAAATATGAGATTGCAGACCTGCTATTAGTAATCTGTGAACTATCATTAAAATCATCTCTAATACCTGAAGATTGGCGGATCGCCAATGTAACACCAATTTTTAAAAAGGGTTCGAGGGGTGATCCGGGAAACTACAGACCGGTGAGCCTCACATCAGTACCGGGAAAAATGGTAGAAACCATCATAAAGAATAAAATTACTCAGCATGTAGATAGTCATGGCCTAATGGGAGACAGCCCACATGGCTTTAGACAAGGAAGATCTTGTCTTACTAATCTGTTATATTTTTTTGAAAGTGTGAATAAACAGGTGGACAAAGGTGAGTCGGTTGATATAGTGTATCTGGACTTTCAGAAAGCCTTTGACAAGGTCCCTCATCAGAGACTTTTGGCAAAACTAAAGAGTCATGGGATAGGAGGCAGTGTACTACTGTGGATCAGGAACTGGTTAAAAGATAGAAAGCAGAGGGTTGGGCTAAATGGCCAATTTTCCCAATGAAGAAAGGTCAATAGTGTTGTACCCCAGGGGTCTGTGCTGGGTCCGCTGCTTTTTGACATATTCATAAATGACCTGGAAAGTGGAATAACGAGTGAGGTTATCAAATTTGCAGATGACACAAAACTATTTAAAGTTGTTAAAACCCAAGAGGATTGTGGAAAATTGCAAGAGGATCTTGATAAATTGGAAGACTGGGCATCAAAATGGCAGATGAAATTTAATGTGGACAAGTGCAAAGTTATGCACCTAGGGAAGAACAACCCAAACTATGGTTACACGATGCAAGGTTCCACATTAGGAACCACTACCCAGGAAAAAGATTTAGGCGTCATTGTGGATAACATGTTAAAACCCTCAGCCCAGTGTGCAGCGGCGGCCAAGAGAGCAAATAGAATGCTAGGTATCATAAGGAAAGGAATGGAAAATAACACAAAAGATGATATAATGCCTCTATATCGTTCCATGGTGAGACCGCACCTTGAATATTGTGTGCAATTCTGGTCGCCGTATCTTAAAAAGGATATAGCGTTATTAGAAAAGGTTCAGAGAAGAGCCACCAAAATGGTAAAGGGGATGGAAGGATACTCCTATGAAGAAAGGCTAAAAAGGTTAGGGCTCTTTAACCTGGAAAAGAGACGGCTGAGGGGAGATATGATAGAAGTCTGTAAATTAATGAACGGAGTGGAATGGGTAAACATAGATCGACTGTTTATCAGAATATAGGAAGACTAGGGGATATGCAATGAAGCTACAGGGTAAACTATTTAAGACTAATAAAAGCAAATATTTTTTAACTCAAAGTGTAATCAAACTCTGGAATTTTGTTACCGGAGGATGTAGTAAAGGCTGTTAGTGTAGCTGGGTTTAAAAAAGGTTTGGACAAGTTCCTGGAGGAAAGGTCTATAAACCATTATTAAGAAGGCACCCAGGATATCAATGCTTGACCTAGTACAAGCATTGCAGAACCTGTGTCTTTTGGGGAAACTGCTAGGTACGTATGACCTAGATTGGCCACTGTTGGAAACAGGATACTGGGCTTGATGGACCTTGGTCTGACCCAGTATGGCATATCTTATGTTCTTATGGTCTAATGCTTGGCAACTACGATCTAATGCAAAAACGTGCAGTGTCATGCACTTGGGTAGCAGAAATCCAAGGGAAATGTACGCGATAGGGGGCGAGAGGTTGGTATGCACGGTTCAGGAGAAAGACCTTGGTGTGATTTATCTCTGATGATCTCAAGGTGGCAAAACAGTGCGACAAGGCGGTGGCAAAAGCCAGGAGGATGTTGGGCTGCATACAAAGAGGGATTACCAGCAGAAAGGAAGAGGTACTTATTCCACTGTACAAGTCACTGGTGAGGCCTTACTTGGAATACTGTGTTCAGATTTGGAGACCGTATCTTGTAAAAGATGTAAAAAGACTGGAAACAGAGGAAGGCGACAAATGATTTGGAGCCTGCGTCAGAAGCCTTATGAGAAGAGACTTGAAGACCTAAATATGTGCACTTCGGAGGAGAGGAGGGACAGGGGAGATATGATTCAGACCTTTAAATACTTAAAGAGAAATGAACAAACCTCTTCTAAAGATGGGGAAGCTGTAAAACTAGAGGGCATAACATGAAGCTGCAAGGTGGTAAATTGAAAGGCAATGTCAGGAAATATTTTTTCACTGAAAGGGTGGTGGATGCTTGGAATGTCCTCCCGATGGAAGTGGTGGGGGCAAACACAGTGACAGAATTCAAAAGGACATGGGACAAACACAGTGGATCCCTTTACAGCAACAGGATAAAAACAAAATAAACGGTACCATCTAACTTTCGAACCATCTAACGTCTCAACAAATAGGGGTGTCCTACATGGAGTGGTGGGTTCACCCCTAAACAAAGACATGGGGAGGGGTGGCCTGCACAGAGCGACAGATGCACCTACTCTTTCCATCTTGCTGGGCAGACTAGATGGACTATGCTGGTCTTTATCTGCCGTCATTTACTATGTTACAGTTCAGCACATCTGAGAGAAATACAATGATCACAAATTGAAATCAGACCATTAGGAAAACAGCTTACGCACCCCCTCCCCTTCCTGTACAAAACACAAACCAAACGTACCATGGTATACTGCAGACCTCGCCTCAAAAGGGAGCTTCAAAGAATCAATCAAAAGAAAATGGGGGAACCTCCAAACACCCAGAGCTTCAGGCGAGCTACATGCAGAAACTAAAACAATATTACAATATGGTAAACAATGCAAAGAAGGATGACCACACAAAAATGCTATTTACCACCTCAAACCACTCAAGAGAACTATTTAGCATTGTCATATCTCTAACCACATGCCTAACCATGAAAAGCCAAACTCCCCTCACCCACAAGCAATGGCAGAATTCTTTCAGAGCAGAATGTCCCATCAACATTACATCCTTCACTCCACAAACAATTGCTTCCCATAAGACCAATGGAATACCTTTTGACTCCATCTCAATACCACCACCTCCCCGCTTGATCCTTGCCCTGTCAGCTAGATCAAAAGGGCCAAAATGGAACTATCTCCCATTATCCACCACCTAGCACAATTCTCACTTAGCTCAGGTACTCCTTCCAAGGGAGCTGAAAACGGCCTCCATATGGCCTATCCTAAAAACCCCACAGCTGATAAAACCGACCCTGCATCTTACAGACCCATTAGAAGCCTTCCCTTCATCTCCAAGATTATTGAACGCATAGTTCTACAACAGTTGCAAAGCCACATCGATGAGCATTCGCCATTGGATCCACATCAACATGGCTTCAAGCCATATCACTGAGTTGAAATGCTCCTCCCATCACTGATAGATACATTAACCCAAGGTATTGACAATATAAACCATACTTACATCCTCATCTTCCTTGACATAACAGCAGCATTCGACTCAATACTACACAGTCTTCTGCTCACCAGACTTCAACATATAGGCATTGTTAGCACCCCACTCAAATGGTAACGTTCTGTTAAATATGACTGTATCCAACAGATGTGTGTAGGACCAATCAAATCAACACCATACCTGCAGCAGAAAGGAGTTCCATGGGGATCTGCGCTTTCATCATTACTCTTCAACATATTCATTCAACCTATATGTGCCATCTTCCATACCAACAATGTTCATTACAAGATCTACACTAATGACATCATGATGTTCAAGCCGTATGCCATCTCTCTAACTCGGACTGCACCAAAATATCCTCCAGCTTGCAAGACATCTCGCAGTGGCTCCAAGAACATGGGCTTCATATAAATCACAAAAAAACCAAGGTATTCTTCATATCCAGAAATAAATCTCTCTCTCTTCCCCATCCACAATCAAAATACAGGACACCCTCCTCGGGACAAAGCAGGGGGTAACTATCTGGGCGTAACCATTGATCAACAACTCACCTTCTCCCCTCATATCTCCAGAAAAACAAAAGCAATATCTCCAGGAACAAGCAGGAATGTAGTCTTCACATATGGGTGATGTCGGTACTGACAGAGCACACGTGGGAATGCTCCCCAGCATCCAGTAGGAAAGCTGCCCTCCCGTCTTTCCAGCTCTCCCTCCTCAATTCTTCGTTTTCTGCGGAGCCAAGAAGCAATTCCTGTCACTGCAGAAATTTTTTTTTTTTCTTATTTTTTGTGGTTGCGTCTGCCTTTCCGTCGACACTGGTACCGACTCTTGCTTTCTTTCTTTTCTGTAAAAAAACAACCCTTCAGTAAGGGAAGAAAACGTTCTTCCTTCAGGCCTATGCCTTTCCTTTTTGTCACAAACAAAATGGAAAAACCAGCCAGTGGTTTTAAGAAGTGTTCCAAATGTGGCAGTACAATTTCAGCCACAGGCACCCATGACTGGTGTCTAAAGTGCTTAGGACCAGATCACCAACACTTGGAATGTCCTCTCTGTAGGAAGATGACAGAGAAGCCTTCAGAACTGAACTGCAAAACTGGGTACCCTCTTTGCCACAGATGCAATGTCTGTAGTATCGATGTCATCAAGAGCTTCATCTTCCTCTCAAGGATCTCAGGTATTGAAACCTAAGTCTTCATCGAAGACTGGCTGGTCCTCAAAGGGTAGATCTCCTTCTAAGCATCGAGATGCCTTGGGCGTTGCCCTGGAGGGGGGGACACCGACCAAAATCCCTTTTTTTCCTTTAGAGATCCTCTGTGTTTGTCCCATGCTTTTTTAAAATTCAGATACTGTCCTCATCTCTACCACATCCACTGGGAGACTATTCCACGGATCCACCACTCTTTCCGTAAAGAAATATTTCCGCGGAACACTCCTGAATCTATCCCCTTTCACCCTCATCCATGTCCCCTTGTAGCAGTACTTGCTTTCAATTGAAAGAGGCTCTTCCCCTGTGTATTTATGCCACGGAGGTATTTAAACATCTCAATCATATCACCTCTATCCCGCCAATGTGTACATATTAAGATTTTTAAGTCTGTCCACATATGCTTTATAATGAAGAACACTAACCATTTTAGTAGCCACCCTCTATACTGACTCCATCCTGTTTATATCCTTTTGAAGGTGTGGTCTCCAAAATTGCACACAATACTCAAAATGAGGCCGCAGCAAAGACTTATACAAAGGCACTATCATCTCCGTTTTTCTGCTAACCATTCCTCTCCGTATGCACCCAAGCATCCTTCTAGCTTTTGCTGTCACCTTTTCTACCTGTTTAGCCACTTTAAGATCATCAGACACAACCATGCCTAGGTCCCGCTCTTCTTTGGTGGACAAAAGTACTTCACCCCCTATATTATATTGCTCCCTTGGATTGCTGCAGCCCAAATGCATGACCTTGCATTTTTTAACATTAAATCCCAGCTGCCAAATTCTAGACCAGTCTTCAAGCTTAGCTAGATCCCTCCTCATGTTATCTACACCTTTCTGGGTGTCTACTCTATTGCAGATTTTGGTATCCACAAAGAGGCAAACCTTACCCGAAAGCCCTTCCGCTATATCACTAACAAAGATGTTAAAAAGAATCGGACCCATGACAGATCCTTGGGGCACACCACTGGAAACTTCCTTCTCCTCAGAGTGAGCTCCATTTACCTGTACTCTTTGTCATCTCCCACACTGCCAATTTTTAACCCAAACAGTAACTTTAGGGTCCATCCCTAAGGTGCTCAGTTTGTTTATAAGTCTCCTGTGAGAAACGGTGTCAAAGGCTTTACTGAAATCTAAATGCACCACATCTAGGGCTTTCCCTTGGTCCAACTCCCTGGTCACCCAGTCAAAGAAATCAATCTGATTTGTCTGACAAGGCCTGACTCTGGTGAATCCATGCTGCCTCGGATCCTGTAATCCGCTGGACTCCAGAAACCTCACTATTTTTCTTTCAGCAGCGTTTCCAATAACACAGGTACACTACCAAAAAGCTGCCTCCAGTTTTGCAACTGATTCCTATAGATTTTGGGGTGCTGAATCCAGGAAAAATAGCCAAAATGTTCCATCACGTCACGTTTTCTTGCAAAATTAGATTTCTTACCCATATAAGGAATGTTCACATAATTTCTTTTTAGCCGACTGCAGTTCCTGTTCGGTAATCCAGTTTAGTCCTCCACAATCGGGTAGTGCCCCTCCTCCTGCAGCCGGGAGACTGGACCAATCAAATCTTCTGTAGTATATATGCAGACGGAGCTCCCAGAAGCCCCCAGTGTGTCCAGTCTCCTTGCAGCTGGAGGACTTCTGTGCCCTTTCTGGGCACGCTAAGTGACACTTGAAGGAGCAACACTAGTTAGTTAGTTCTTTTGGGGTTTCTTTCTGGTCCTTTATGTTCTATTTCTTTGCTAGGTAGCTGTATCTTTAAAAAAAAAAAGCCACAGGGGACATCCTGGGGGAAGCCAGACCTGCCTTGGGCTCCTGCCTTCCTGCCTGGGAATCTCTGAAGCCTGGGTTGAGCTCTCCCCAAGGCTGTACGGGGAAGAGCCATACCGGCTGCAACATTGCCTGTCACTTGGAGAAGTGGGCTGAGTTCCTTGCTGTTCCCTGAGCTGGAGGGAATTTTCCTTGCTTTAACTTTTCAGCTCTCTGTTCTGTGCATTGTCAGAGGCTCTGTCGGCTCCCCTGGCTTCCAAATTGCACTTTTTCCTGATTTTTTTCGCTTGCCCTGTATTAGAGGGTCGTTTTCTTTCTTTTCCATATTATTTGGTTACCTTTGTATTTTCGCGCCGTTTTTTACCGCGGGTGAAAGAGTGCGGCGGCCATTTTGGATTTCTAAAGTGTGCTTTTTAAGGGCACTTTTTAACACTTGTGCACGGGTTCCCCTGGTGTTTTTGGGGTTTATTTTCCTGGCGATTTTGCTCAGGGCACCCCTAGGATACTGGGGAGTGTTTTGTTTTCTGTAAAAAAAACAAAAATAAACAAACAAAAAAAAAAAGTTTTAAATTTAAAGCTGTACTGATTTGAATAAGGTTAGTCCCCTTGGTGTGGGCTTCCCTGTTCCTGTTGCCTTCTTTCTCCCTGAGGGCAGGTTGCCTTAGCATGGCTGCCAAACCTCAGTGTGTAATTTGTGGGTCCCGCAGAGGTACATTGACTGACTCTGGAATCTGCAAGAGCTGTGCTGCAGTTTCTTCAGACCTGGAGCTTCCTATTGAAGTTAAGGAACAGCATGTGCCCGGGGAACCTTCTCTTTCGGGGGACAGTGTCCCTTCACCGAGCATCCTCCCTTCTGGTTTGGGCCCGGCGTCTAATACGTCGGTCCCTGAGCTCCAGCAGGCGGCTGTAGTAGCGTCGCCTATAGACTTTTCCCCAGATTTTGTTCTTCTCATGCATCAGGCCTTCCGCTTAAGCCGGTCCGGTCACTTGCCGGAGGCTTGGCCCGCCTCTCTCCCCCCAGGATCCGCAGGGGGGGTTCAGCGGTCTTCCCAACCCGCTGTCAAGCGGCCCAGGTTGGGGGACCAGGATCAGGACGCCCTTTGTCTTCCGGATTCCGAGGCTGAGGGGGATCCTGAGACTGAGGCGGAGGAGTTAGAAGACGGGGAGCTCCCGGAGCCGGAAGATCAGGCTCGAATCATTCGGGTGTTTCGAAGGGACGAGCTGGTCCCTTTGGTCACGGAGTCTCTCCAAGCGCTTAACCTCTCTGCGGTGCGGCCGCTGGAGGAGGAGTGTCTCGAGGATCCTCTCATTCAGGCGGTCAGGGATGCCCAGGTAGTTTTTCCTGTGCACCGCGTGGTTGAGCAGATGATCCATGCGGAATGGGAGCAACCGGAATCCGGTTTGAAAGGGATTCGGACCATGAATCGTCTTTACCCCCTTGCCGACAAGGAGAGGGACTTGTTTAAGTCTCCACGGGTGGATGCTGCCGTTTCGGCAGTGACCAAGAAAACCACCATCCCGGTTGAAGGGGCCGCGGCCCTGAAGGATGTTCAGGACAAAAAGGTTGATAATTTGTTGAAGCAAGCTTTCGAGACCAACGCCTTATCGTTGCAAGCGTCTATATGTAGGGCGTGGGTAGCTCGGGCTTGTTTGCGTTGGTCGCAGCACCTGCGCTCGGGGTCCGGTATGGACCAACAGGGGCTGTTGGACGTTACCCGCGTGGAGTCGGGATCAGCCTACTTGGCGGATCTGTTTTATGATTTAATCCGCTCCCTAGCTAATAGTATGGCCTCCATGATAGCGGCACGACGGTCCATCTGGTTGCGCAACTGGGCGGCCGACGGTTCTTCCAAGTCTCGCCTCAGTAAACTGCCCTTTAAGGGCAGGTTGTTATTTGGTGAGGCTCTGGATAAGTTGGTGAAGGATCTCAGTGAGTCTAAGGGTGGTCGGCTTCCGGAGGATAAGCCTAAGCTTAATAGGTCGTCCACCTCAGCGCGTGGCCAGTTTCGGGATGTTCGCAGATTTCGTTCTTCCCGGCTGTGGACATCGCAGCGCGGTCGGTCGTTTTGGAACCCGTCATCAAGGGTTTCGTGGTTTCAGAGGAGCGGGAAGGGGCTTCTCCGGAGCCGCCTCTTCCTCGGCCTCTTCCTTTAATCGCAAGCCGCAATGAAACGAGGCGGGCTCTAGAGGGAGACCCGGTTATCGGGGGTCGTTTGCGCGACTTTCTTCCTTCTTGGGCCCAAATTACGTCAGATCGGTGGGTGCTGCAGATTATAGAAGAAGGTTATGCCCTGGAGTTTGCGCACCCACTTCCGGATTCGTTTGTTCTGTCTCCCAGCAAGGGAGCTCAAAAGGCGCGGGACATCCGCGTGACCCTGGATCGGCTGCTCTCTCTGGGGGCCGTGGTTCCGGTCCCGCCTTTGGAAAGAGGCGCAGGTCGCTACTCCATCTATTTTGTGGTTCCCAAAAAGGGCGGTTCTCTTCGTCCGATCTTGGATCTCAAAGGCGTGAATCGCGCTCTCAGGGTGCCGCACTTCTGCATGGAGACCTTGCGGTCAGTCATTGTAGCGGTGCGGCAAGGGGCATTTTTAACGTCCCTCGATCTTACCGAGGCCTATTTACACATTCCCATCCGGCCCTCCCATCAACGGTTTCTCCTCTTTGCGCTTCCGTGGGGCCATTTCCAATTCCGGGCCATGCCGTTCGGACTCGCCACGGCTCCCCGCACCTTCACAAAGGTGATGGTTGTAGTCGCGGCGGCGTTGCGCAAGGAGGGCATCCTGGTCCATCCGTATCTCGACGACTGGTTGATTCGAGCAAAGTCCAGTCGGGAGTGTGTGCAAGTCACGAGCAGGGTGGTGGATCTCCTTCGGTCCCTCGGATGGGTGGTGAACGAATGCAAGAGTTGTCTGTCTCCGACACAGGATCTCGAGTATCTGGGAGTTCGCTTTGACACAGCACGGGGCTTGGTGTGCCTTCCGGAGAGACGCGTGCTGGTGTTGCGGGCTCTGGTCCGTCTCTTCCGGGGGATGCCAGCTCCGTCGGCGTGGTGGTACCTGCGGCTCCTCGGAACGATGGCGGCGACTTTGGAGGTGGTGCCTTGGGCGCGCTTCCACATGCGTCCGCTGCAGAGTGCTCTTCTGCGACGTTGGTCCAACCAGTTCGACTCGTTGAACAAGAGATTGCCTTGCCCAAAGACGGTTCACCGATCCCTCCGGTGGTGGCTCTCCGCCGAGAACCTGACGCGGGGGATTCCCTTGGAGCCTCCACTGTGGGTTCCGTTCACGACGGATGCGAGCTTAACCGGCTGGGGGGCTCACTGCGAGTCCCGCTTTGCACAGGGGGAATGGTCTCCCCTGGAGGCCTCTTGGTCGATCAACTGTCTCGAATTGCGGGCAGTCCGGCTAGCCCTGGTGGCCCTGGAGACCCTGGTTCTCGGCCGGCCAGTGCGAGTCCTGTCGGACAATGCGTCCACCGTAGCTTACATCAATCGCCAAGGGGGTACCGGCAGCGTGACCCTGGAGGCAGAAGCGGCGGCCTTGTTCAATTGGGTGCAAACTCGCCTTCCGGCAATCTCGGCGGCACACATTGCAGGCATAGACAATGTCCAGGCCGATTTTCTCAGCAGAGTGCGGGTGGACCCCAGAGAATGGGAGCTAAACCCACAGGTTTACGCGCAAATCGCCCGGTGGTGGGGTCCACCCATCATGGATCTCATGGCGACCTTTCAATCAGCCAAGACAGGGCGCTTCTTCAGCAGGCGAAGGGGAGCGCATGTCCGAGGGGCTCGACGCTCTCATTCAGCCGTGGCCAACGTCCGGTCTTCTTTATGTCTTTCCTCCGTGGGCTCTGATCGGCCGGGTCGTGCAACGTATCGAGAGCCATCGGGGTCGTGTGTTACTGGTGGCCCCGGATTGGCCCCGGAGGCCCTGGTATGCCGATCTGGTCCGACTGCGCAACGGCGTTCCTTGGCTCCTGCCCGCGCTACCGGATCTTCTTCAGGGTCCCTTGCGGATGCCCCAAGTGGATCGATTCTCGCTTACGGTTTGGCCATTGAGAGGGCTCGGCTGAAAAGGAAGGGCTACTCCCCCGCGGTGATTTCTACCCTTCTGCGGGCGAGGAAAACGTCCACTTCTCTTACTTACGTTCGGATTTGGAGGATTTTTGAAGACTGGTGCTCCCGGCAGGGAGTCCGGGCGGCGACGGTTTCCGTGCCCGTCGTTTTAAGTTTTCTTCAGGATGGTTTCGATAAGGGCCTTGCGGCTAGTTCCCTAAAAGTCCAGTTGGCGGCTATCTCGTGTTATCGCGGCAAGGTTTTGGGTCGTCTGCTCGGGGCTCATCCGGATGTACGCCGATTTCTTACGGCTGTTTTTCATTTGCGGCCCTCCCGCAGAGTTTTCGTTCCTCCTTGGGACTTGAATTTAGTTCTGAGGGCCCTGGTTCGTGAAACTTTTGAGCCCCTGCGCAGGGCGTCTCTGAAAGATCTCACGCTGAAGGCGGTTTTTCTTGTAGCCATCTGTTCGGCACGGCGCATTTCGGATCTGCATGCATTGTCCTGTCGAGAGCCTTACTTGTCTTTTTCCGCGGATCGGATCGTTCTCCGTCCGGTTCCTTCCTTTCTGCCAAAGGTGGTGTCTCCCTTTCACATGAATCAGGCAGTGTTTCTTCCAGTGCTTTCTTCGCAATCTGTCGGGTCAACGGACAAAGGTCTTCTCCGGCTCGATGTGGGTCGTACGCTCCATCGTTATTTAAAGGTTACCGAGTCTTTTCGGAAATCTGACCGGCTTTTCGTGCTCTTCGGGGGTGCGCGTAAAGGAGAAGCGGCGGCTAAAGCCTCCATTGCTAGATGGCTCAAAGAGGCGATCGCGTCCGCGTATCTGTTGCAACAGCGGTCTATTCCGGAGGGTCTGAGGGCTCATTCCACTAGGGCTCAGGCGACCTCTTGGGCGGAGTATAGCCTGGTTCCGCCGGCAGATATCTGTAGGGCGGCCACTTGGTCGTCTCTGCATGCTTTCAGTAGACACTATCGCTTAGATGTGTCAGCGGCTCGGGATTCCTGTTTTGGTTCGGCGGTTCTGCGCGCCGGATGGCAAGGTCCCGCCCGGTCTTAACTGCTCTGTTACATCCCGATTGTGGAGGACTAAACTGGATTACCGAACAGGAAATGGAAATTACACTAACCTGGTAATTGTAGTTCCTGGAGGGTCCAGTTTAGTCCTCCTTCCCTCCCGACGGTCTGATATGATTATGCGGCGCGCTTTCCGAACAGTTGCTCATAAGACGGTTCCTCTTGCCGTTCGGTCCCTCTGTTGCAGCCGCGTTTTTTGCTAAGGCTCTTCCCTGTCTCGGGGGTTCAGGCAGCTCCTGAGATTCTGGTGGGGAGCGGTGTTTTGATTTCTGGGGCGTCGGTACCGGCGCAATGCAGTGTTCTGACTTCCTCGTTTGGGGAGGGGGTTGGATATTTCTTGGGGGGAACAAATTGTTCTTTAATTATGTCATTTTGTATATTAATCTAATGTGTTGCTTCGTTAAGTATGCTTTGTTACTAGTACACTGGGGGCTTCTGGGAGCTCCGTCTGCATATATACTACAGAAGATTTGATTGGTCCAGTCTCCCGGCTGCAGGAGGAGGGGCACTACCCGATTGTGGAGGACTAAACTGGACCCTCCAGGAACTACAATTACCAGGTTAGTGTAATTTCCATTTTATTTTCTTGGCCCAAAATAGAGGTTGTAATGGTTAACTAACTATAAACACTCCCTCATGATATTTTAGAGTGTTTTGTATTCATTTTATACATTAACAGGACAATTGGGAGGCGGGGGGCTAAATCCAGTACTCGCGCTGGCGCATGTTCTTTCCTGTTCGCCTCGCCTCGTTCGTTCGCTCGCTCGCTCGCTCAAACACGGTGGTTGCGACATGAACGTTCCTGTCAAATTTCAGTTTCTTGCAAGTTCATTATTACCTTTTGTTTGCTCAGTCGTAATCCAGCTTTATTCCGAAGTGGTTCACTACAGTTGTAGTTTGCAGTGCTGTGTATTTGTGATGGCTCACAGAGCCAGAGGTTGCGTCAACTCTCCGGACAGTTTTTGTTTTATATGTGGGGAATATACCGTGAAAAAGCGGCAGAGGAACATTTCTGCATTTATTAAAAAAGTATATTTCGCCTATTTCGGTTTGAAGTTAGGCGATCAAGACAAACCGTGGGCTCCTCACAAAGTGTGCAAGACATGTGAGGAAGATCTATGCTTATGGATGAAAGGTAAAAAACAAGCATTTCGTTTCGGAATACCTATGATGTGGCGTGAACAAAGAGACCACAGCAGTGACTGCTGTTTTTGCTCTTGCATTGTGAAGGGATACAACTTAAAAAATAAGAACGTAATAAGTTACCCCAACCTTCCCTCAGCAATTAGGCCTATGCCTCATAGCAACGAAGTACCTGTGCCTGAACCACCAAAATCTTTGGATCATATTTGTGTGGACGGTTCTGATCATGATGAGACTCATCAGATGGCTTTTCCCGATGAGTCCAGTATTTCCGAGTTTGAAACTGAACCAGATCCGAAACCTGAACTTTTCTCTCAAGCTGAATTGAATGATTTAGTCCGGGATTTAGGACTCCCAAAAGATGCTGCCCAACTGCTAGGTTCTCGGCTTAAACAGAAAAATCTATTGTCACCAGGAACAACTTTTTATTGGTACCGCAACCGCGAGACACAATTTTTGAAGTATTTCAGCAAAGAGGAAGATTTGGTATTTTGCAACGATATATACGGAGTGATGGAAAAGTTTAAACTCAAGTATGATCCTGCTGAATGGCGGCTGTTCATTGATTCGTCAAAAGACAGCATAAAAGGTGTTCTTCTTCATAATGGCAACACATTCGCTTCAGTTCCTATTGCTCACTCTGTTATTCTCCAAGAAAAATACGAGAATTTGGCCCTGATTCTTCAGAAGATTCGTTATGATGAGCATAAGTGGATGATTTGTGGAGACTTTAAAATTCTATCCATGCTATTAGGGCAGCAATCCGGTTTCACCAAATATCCCTGCTTCCTTTGCTTGTGGGATAGCCGGGCCCGCGACCTACACTGGGGGAAAAAAGACTGGCCAATTCGGGAGTATTTGAGACCCGGTGAGAAAAATGTTCTTCATGAGAGCTTGGTACCTCGTGATAAAATTCTATTACCACCTCTCCACATTAAGTTGGGTCTCATTAAGCAATTCATCAAGTCCCTTCCAAAAGATGGTGAGTGCTTTCGGTACCTTTGCTCAAAGTTCCCCCGACTTTCTGAAGCAAAGCTAAAGGAAGGAGTGTTTGTTGGCCCTGATATAAGGAAACTCATTTCAGATGGAGCATTCGCTGAAACGATGTCTGAGAAGGAAAAAGAAGCCTGGGATTCCTTCAAGGATGTTGTTCTCAAATTCTTGGGGAACAGGCGGGATGAGAACTATAAGGATATTGTTGCCAGGATGCTCAATGCCTTCAAAGAACAAGGCTGTAACATGAGCCTGAAAGTCCATTTCTTGCACTACTTTCCCGAAACCTTGGGGGCGTACAGTGAAGAACAAGGTGAAAGGTTTCACCAGGACATCAAGGACGCAGAGAGAAGGTACCAAGGAAGATGGAACACCACTATGATGGCTGATTTCTGCTGGTTGCTGCTGCGGGAAACCCCAGATGAAAAATACGCCAAGCAGCGCACCATGAGAAGCATTCAGGGGAAGAAGAAACGGGCCCACCAGGAGATTGATTGACCCAAGAATGACTTTAAAATCTAAACTGTGTTGACAAATATCGTGTTTGTACTAAACTTTGAAATAAAAATGTGCTAGTTATTACCACAGTGTCGGATCTCATTTATTAGAATTTTATTTTCACACCATCAGGTGTTTGTCTTCATGTATTGCAATGGTGCGGTTTGCGTTTTCTATTCTTACATACATACCTGTACAACATTTTTTGCACATTTCTTTGCTTTGCTTTGTGTCTAACCTCGCTCTTATATGCTCAATGTTTGTGCACATGTATGTGGCTGTTTTAAGTGCAGACAATTTTGCTACCATCACAGTGTGTTTTGTTGACATTACTCTATTCTTATGTGCTGCCTTGTTACAATTTTCTTTATTCTTATTTGAATAACTACTAAACAATTAGTATAA
This sequence comes from Ichthyophis bannanicus, assembly GCA_033557465.1. Lineage (NCBI taxonomy): Eukaryota > Metazoa > Chordata > Amphibia > Gymnophiona > Ichthyophiidae > Ichthyophis > Ichthyophis bannanicus. Next base: position 24,230,538 of record CM066046.1, read on the forward strand.
AGAATTCATCCAAGAAACTTTTATCTCGATCGCACTCAATCTGAAACGTTCACCTCAAACTGCTAACCCAATGTAGCAAAAAATCTGTACGTGATGGAGCAAATTGGTTACCAGATTTGGATTCAGCGCACCAAAAAACGTAAAAATCAATCGAAACATTAGAGGCAGTTTAAAAAAAAATTTTTTTAGTGTACCTGTGTAATTTACTCACCACCAAAGTTAAACTAACCGGCCTGTAGTTTTCAACCACATCCTTACTTCCGCTTTTGTGTAAAGGCACCACATGAGCCTTTCTCCAGTCCTTTGGCAAAACTCCCGACTCCGACGCATTGAAAAGGTCAGTGGAGCTGCTAGAACGTTCCCAAGTTCCCTCAGTATTCTAGGGTGTATCCCATCCGGTCCCATCGCTTTGTCTACTTTAAGTTGAGCTTGTTTCTCACGAACACAGTCTTCTGAAAATTGTTCAAGATGACCTTCACTTCTGTTCCTGTTTTTGGGTGTTTTCTGAGGTCCTCTTCCTGGTTCTTCATCTGTGAACACAGAACAGAAATATTTGTTAAGCAATTCTGCTTTATCTTCATCATCTTCTACATATTCCTCCCCTTCACCCTTGAGTCTGACAATACCACTTTTGCCCTTCCTCTACTCACTAACATATTTGAAAAATGTCTTATCCCCCCATTTTATTGCATTGGTTATTTCCTAAAGTCTAAGACCCTTGCCTTTGAATGGATTCTAACAGCCCTAGTCCTAATACTGAACCACACCATCTGGTGATCAGTAGATGCAAAATGATCTTCCACTATAACATCAGAAACACTTTCACCATTGGTAAGCACCAAGTCCAATATGGCCCATTCACATGTGGGGTCTGTTACCAGTTGCCTGAATAGTTCTCCCTGTAGAGAATCCAGGATCTCCTTACTTCTAGATAATACTGCAGCAGGAATGTGCCAGTCAACATCTGGCATATTGAAATCCCCTATCAGTAGCACTTCCCCTTTCCTAGCAATACTGCATATGTCTTAAATTAACTCTTTGTCCACTTCTTCTTCTTGTGAGGGAGGTCTGTATATCCCGCCAGTGCAAATAGATTTCTCTTTCCCTCTTTCTTGTTTAACCCACATTGCCTCTTCTCTCCCTTTTAAGCTCTGTAATTCCAAAGCTTGAGTAGTAGTTTTTACATATAGTGCCACTTCTCCTCCCCTTCTTCCTATCCTGTCCTTTCTGAATAAAGTATAGCCTGGTATAGTTATATCCCGGTCATGGTTTTCTGTGAACCATGTTTCTGTAACAGCCACTAAATCCAAGTCAGCCACTCCCATCAAAGCTTGAACATCAGGGATCTTATTTCCTATGCTACGGGCATTTATACACACTGCTTTCCATGTTACCCCTTTTACCCATTTCCATAAAGGTGTTTAATGTTTCACTTACCTTGGGGCTTTCACTTACCTGGGGTCTGTCTTCACCCATCCCCAACGAATCTAGTTTAAATTCCTCTTCAGTATATTAGCCAGTCTACTACTGAAGATGCTCTGCATCCCATGGTCCGGGAAACCAAAACGCTCTCGCTGATTCCATCCACGCAGCCATGCATTCATCTCCAGTATGTGAGCCTTTCTGCCTTGACCTTTACCCTCAACAGGGAGGATTGAAGAGAACACCACCTGTGCACCTATCTGCGTCACCGTCTGTCCCAAAGCCATGAAGTCACTTTTGATACGCTCACAGGGATCTTTATCTTTTATTTTAAAACTTAATATACCGCTGGAACCATAGGCATATGGTGGTTTACAATACAGATAAAAAAAAACAACGGAGGTACTGCCAGGAAGAAAAGAAAGGAACGCCATATTACAAACAGGAATGAAATAGCCAAAGAAAGAGGGGGGACAGCCAGAAACAAAATAGAGACAGTAGAACTAAATATCAGGGGGGGAGGGAGATCAAAGGCTGTGCAAAAAACATGAGTTTTTTTTAAGTTTAACTTTAAAGGTGGGAAAAGAGGACTCGAGACTGTTAGTATAGCTGGGTTTAAAAAAGGTTTGGACAAGTTCCTGGAGGAAAGGTCCATAAACCACTATTAAAAAGGGACCCAGGATATCAATGCTTGACCCAGTACAAGCATTGTGGAACCTGTGTCTTTTGGGGATATTGCTAGGTACGTAGGACCTAGATTGGCCACTGTTGGAAACAGGATACTGGGCTTGATGGACCTCTGACCCAGTATGGCATGTCTTATGTTCTTATGTTCTTATGAGACGAAGTGCAGGCGGTAGGGAGTTCCATAAGCGGGACCAAGAAAGAAAAAAACAGGAGAACGCGTAGACTCCAAGTGAGCCTGGGAGGGGAAGGAAGAAACAGATGATTAGCATGAATAAGACCTAAGGATTCTGGGAGGACAGTGAAAATGAACTAAATCAGAAAGGTAGAGCGGGGTGCCAGTGTGAAGTGATTATGCACGAAAATAAGAATCTTGTATTGAATCCGAAAAGGAATAGGAAGGCAGTGCAAACAAATGAGAAGGGGGGGTTACATGATCGAACCATGAAGCATGGGTCAGGATACGGGCAGCAGTGTTGTGTACCAATTGAAGTCTACGCAATTGAGTGAGGGGGAGACCAGCCAAAGACGCGTTACAGTAATCTTAAGCATGAAACAACAGGAGAGAAACAGCGTGGTTAGAGAAGATGGGGAATGTAAAGGGCGGACTGAACAAAGTTGCCTTAGGGTATAGAAAGAGTGCTGAATGACAGAAGAAATGTGGTCTTTGAAGGATAAGGCAGAATCAAGAGTTAACACCAAAATACCGTAGTGAGGTGACAGTAGGGATAAGGGCAGTTGATAGAAGCGGGAGAAGAGGGGGAGCAGGATTACCAGCGGTGAACCAAATGGCTGAGGTTTTTGACAGATTAACGTGTAAGAAATTGGCAGAGAACAGGAAGCTACAGTGGAGAGACAGACATTAAGTGGACCAATATCAGGGGTGGTGGAATCCCAGTATGATGGAGAAGAATGATGTCGTCTGCGTAATAATACGCAGAGATGCCATACTGCTGGATTAGCAGGGAAAGGGGGGGCCAAAGGGTATTAAACAGCAGAGGCGCTAATACGGAACCCTGGGGTACACCACAGTGGAGGGATGTCGAGGGTGAAGAATTGGTGCCGGAAAGAACTGAGAAAGACAGATTGAAAAGGAAAGAGTAAAACCAGAGAAGAACTTGTCAGATAGACCAATGCTACTTAGACGTGAAAGAAGGGTACGGTGATCAACGACGTCAAAAGTGGCAGAGAGATCAAGTGAGACAGCAATAGATATAGAACCCCGGTCATGGGCAACGTGTAACTCATTGAGGAAGGAGATAAGGATGGATTCGGTGCTGTGGCCGGGGCAGAAACCAGATTGACGGGGGTGGAGGGCCAGGGAAGCTTCAAGATGAAAAGAAAGTTGGGAAAAGACTAGCCTCTCGAGGAGCTTAGAGAGAAATGGAAGGCTGGAGATAGGACGCCAGTTCGCAGGTACATAAGGGTCCAGTGAGGCTTTCTTCAGAAGGGGTTGAATCAGAGCATGTTTCCAATTTGAGGGAAAGGTACCGGATAGAAGACTGGTGTTGAAAATGGAGAGAATCAAGGGGACAGAGTTAGCGAGGGCTCAGAAAGCCAATGTGAGGGGATGGGATCAGAAGGCCAGTTGGTTTTTCGAGTAGCGGAGAGGACCTTTGTCAGCTCTGGTAGGGTGATAGGTTGAAAGGAGGACCAGCGATGGGAAGGGGGCGGGGCAGCTGGGAGAGCCGAGGGCGAGGTAGGAGGCGGGAATTGTAGGGGGGGAAAGAGGGAGAGGGCAGGCAGGAAAGAGATGACGAATGGAGTGTACTTTAGAAGCAAAATGGGAGGCCAATGCAACAGAAGTAGGAGTGATGGAAGGGGGGAGGACCAGAGGTAGAGGGAAAATGGGAAGCGGAAAGAGAACGAAGAATACAGTACAATTGACGTGACAAATTGGCTGATGAAGAAATAAGCTTGGAGAAATAATCCTTTGGCTGAGTGAAGAAGAGAACGGTAGTGTTGATGACAGTAACAGAAGTGGGACAAGGCAGCTGGGGAGGGACACGGCAGCGGCGTATGGCCCGACTGAGGTAAGAGCGATGGATCAGGAGCCCTGGGTGGAACCAGGGGGAGCTAGGATGACGCAGAGTGGTAGAGGTAGAACAAAGAGGGGCAACCTTGTCCAAGGCGAAAGAGTGTAGCATCCCAGCATTGGGCCTGATGATCGACTGAAAGTGAATAAAAAGCGTGTTTGAGGATGGAAACTAGAGAAGCGTATTAGGAGTGCTACGGCAGGCTAAGCGTGCTGGAGGAGGAGACGGGCCTGAAGGAAGAGGGGGAGAAGGAGGGAAAAGGAAAAGAGAAGAATATACGGGAATGGGCAGGATAGAAAAAGAGGAGGGAACAAAGGGCGAGATCTGCTGGGAAATAACAAGATCTAGCGTATGGCCAGCCGAATGGGTGGGAACCTGGACAAACTGCTGAAGGGAAAGATCGGAAAGCAGAGAGAGAAAAGAAAAGTCATGCTGAAAGGAGGGGGAGTCAAAGTGGACATTTAAATTATCCTAAAATCAAGAGGAGATGATATGTGAGGGAGGCCTCGGACAGTCGAGAGAACAGAGTCCCACAAAGGGGGGAAGATAGGGCAGGGGGAGCATGGAGAAGAAGAATATGAATGGGGATGGGTGTCCCTAAACGAAGTAGAAGGCTCTCTGGGTACGAGAAAGGGGTAGGGAGGATCTCGAGCACAGGGAGGGATGAACGGAAGATCACCGCAACCCCCCCACCACTCCTACCCCGACGGGATGTAGACAGGGAGGGGAAACCTGAGGAGAGACAGCGATTCAAAAGAGGCTCCTCCCCATCCTTAAGCCTAGTTTCTGTTAGAAACTGGAAGTCAAAAGAATGCTGCAAGACAAGTTTGTGGACAAGGATGGATTTAGAGCGCAGGGACTGACAATTCACAAGGGCCATTTGGAGGAATAAAAGTTGAGAGGGAGAAGGAGAAAGGGGCGACCGAGGGGGGAGACACGTGATAAGATTAGGGGATGGCCTTAAGACAGGGCCTAGTAGAGCGGAGATTAGAAGGGAGGGAAGGGGCCTCCAGCCCCAGATGACAGGGATAGCAGACATTGCACAGAGAGAAAACAGAGACAAGAACAAATTAAATATCAGTAAGACCTGAGTATGGGTGGAGAGAGTATCCTGACACTGACACTGTTTGGAGCTGGCGAAGCTGCAGGGCGATCCAGCCGCCAAGGCGATAGGAGAGGCAGAGAGCAGAGTAGTTGTTGGATGTTGTCGGGAGGTTAGTGAGAGAGGTGAATCGTGGGCCTTGCCCCCAGACTCGCCCCAAGGAACACGACCTGCTCCTTGGATGTGCTCCTTCGGCGCACCCATGGTGCAGAACGCCGCGCTGAAGGAGCTTTAAATGCAGGGCGGTCACTTCCGGGATGCCGGGAAAGCAGCCAATGAGGTTACCCCCGAATCACGAAATATAGACGGACAATCCTCCCAAATGGGAAAGTTGTCACGTGGTGCTGAGCTGATATAAGCTAGAGCCGGCACTTCTCCTCTCAGTATCCTGGTAGTATCATTTAGTTCCGACATGGATTATGTAATGCAGCGAGGGCTGATGAAAGCCCAGAGGAGAAAAAAGAAGCTGTTTTTCAGAGAAAAAAAAATGTGCACAAGTTGCAATATTCGCAGGAACCAGCTAGAGGGAGCAGGAGGGCATTCAGAGAGACTGAAGGGCCACGCCCAGCTGGTCACGAGGAACTGACAACCAGCTCCCAATCCTCAAAGGCAGGAGTGCTTTATAAGGGGAGAGTGGAAGACTGGAGAGGAGAGAGGAGAAGAGAGAGGTTGAAGTGGAAGCCTGATTTCTCCGGAGCTAGAGGATCACCAGGAGTGAGAGGTGACTCACCAGGAGCTGAGGAAGGACCTAAGGAGGGACCAGCTTAAGCTAGAGAGAGAGCTGTTTGCCCGAAGAGGCAAAAGCACTGCGCTAATTGCAAGTAGAAGCCAAAGGAGAATCAGCTGGGGAAGCTAAGCCACGCTGAGCAGGAAAGCCAGGAGCTGGGCTTATGCAGAAGCAGGCGCTTACCAGGAGAATGGATTCAAAGGCTGCAAGGTAAACCAAACTTTCAAAGAAAAGGATTTCATCAAGCTGCTGACTGTGAGAGGCAAGCAATTGAAGAAAGCCATTTACCTGCTTGTTGCTGCAATACAAGGTATGATAAATATATGCCTATGAAGAAAGCTATAAATGTTAGACTATGGTAAAGCTGCTATAAAACCTCTAAGAAGAGAAAACACATTTAATCCTAATACAGCATGTGGCCGACGCCCTAGGCTAGGCCAAGGACATTGGCAAGTACTGCAAGAGATATACAAAACCCCTGGAGGTGTTTCCCAAGAAACTAGGGATACAGAGTCAGACATATCTGATTATGAGCCAATGCAAGTGGAACTGGCAGGAGAATTATCAGACCAGGAAATGGATTGTACTCTGTGTTTCTGGTAGCATAGAGTCTTTGCCAGACTTGTGAATTGCTTGAACTGCCAACCGAGCATTCTTTAATTGACTAAGCACTGCTATTCCTGTGAAATTCAACAGTTTTGCTTTAAACCTGAGTTTTCTTTCTTACCTGAATTAAGGACATTTACTTTGAGTTGTAACCCAACAATTGGAACCACTGTGTAAAGGGAATAAAAGCCTTCTTTTTCCCACCACTCTGCTTTAATGGTTTCTTTAAAGATTGGAGCTAAAAACTACAAGGACCAAGTGCCTTTTGGCCCTTAAAAGACTCTCCTATCTTAATATTACAATTTTTATGTCCCACCTGCCCTGGCGTCCATTGGCCACCAGGGAGGCATGCCGACAATTAGCAACATTGGGTAATAACCAGTGGGCTTGATGAGTGTCTTGGATTTTGGCACCTGGCAGATACCTCTCTGGACATCAAGTCTGGTCGGCAGATGGACGCCTCTGTACCCCTTAGAGAGTCACCAATCACCACTACCCTTCGCTTCTTTGTGGTCACTGATTCTGCAACTTTGGGGTACTTTGAGCTCTGGTTCTTCCCTTTCCAGGGATGCTTTCACCACCTCCACTTCCAGGGCTGCATAATGGTTCTTCAATTCAAATGCTGGAGAAGTTGGAATGGTGATTTTGCAGGCCCTGGTGACTTGTGTCCAACCATCGACATTCTGTAGGCACCCATCTTCTCTTCTGCTGGAGGGCTTGGTTGTTGCAAGAAGCATCTCATCAATGTACTTCTCACTGTCTTGAATGCTCTTCAGCCTCGCCGCCTCCTCTCTGAGTTCCTCCACTTGTTTCCTGAGGGCTTCAGCATGCAGGCGCCCTGCACATGGAACTGGTCCTTCAACTGGCATTGGGAGCTCTGCCTGGACAGAGTCAGAAGCTGTAATGGGGACAACAGCTTTAACGATACGATTTTTCCCAGCCATTGTTCTGTTTGTGGAGCTTAGGTAGCTGTTGAAGCAAAAGAGAGAGATCTACCAAAGTACTAGCTGGTTTCCCAGCTGTCCTTTCAGAGAAAAAGCAGTTAAATCTCTTTAATTATATTAACAATGTACTGTTCCAAGTCCCTGTGTTGTGTTAATTGGGGAGGTGCCCTATAAAGCAAGAGTGCTCACTAGGGGTGGGTGGGTGGGTGTTGGGGTGGGTAGGGAGGGAACTAACACCTAATTAGGTGTCAGTGGCTTCAAAGAGCTGAGAAAGTTGCTAAAGCAGAGTTTTAAACCTATCCCACTAAAGAAAATATTCCTCCCTTTAAACTAAAGTACTGCAAAGAATGTAGCTTTGTTTTAAAAATATACCAAACCTCTTTTAAGAGCTCCCATTCAGAGAGCTAACAATTAAAAAAAAAAAACAAAAACAAAACCACAAATGCTTGCCTTTGTTTGAAATGTAGAGTCCCTGTTAGGAATGCCTCATATTCATAAATGTCCTGGAAATGGGAATAACGAGTGAGGTTATCAAATTTGTAGATGACAGAAAAAATATTCAAAGTTGTTAAAACCCATGAGAATTGTGGAAAATTGCAAGAGGTTCTTGATAAAATAGAAAACTGGGCATCCAAATGGCAGATGAAATTTAATGTGGACAGGTGCAAAGTTATGCACCTAGGAAAGAACAACCCAAACTATGGTTACACGATGCAAGGTTCCACATTAGGAACCACCACCCAGGAAAAAGATTTAGGCGTCATCGTGGATAATATGTTAAAACCCTCCGCCAAGTGTGCAGCAGCGGACCAGAGAGGAACTAGAATGCTAGGTATCATAATGAAAGGAATGGAGAATAAAACAAAGGATATTATAATAATGCCTCTGTATTGTTCCATGGTGCGACCGCACCTTGAATATTGTGTGCAATTCTGGTCGTCATATCTTAAAAAGGATATAGTGTTATTAGAAAAGGTACAGAGAAGAGCCACCAAAATGGTAAAGGGGATGGAAAGATACCCCTATGAAGAGAGGCTAAAAAGGTCAGGGCTCTTCAACATGGAAAAGAGACGGCTGAGGGGAGATATGATAGAGGTCTATAAATTAATGAATGGCGTGGAATGGGTAAACGTAGATTGATTGTTTATGCCATCAAAATATAGAAAGACTAGGGGACATGCAATAAAGCTACAGGGTAACCTATTTAAGACTAATAAGAGAATATTTTTTCACTTAATGTATAATCAAACTCTGGAATTTGTTGCCGGAGGATGTAGTAAAAGCTGTTTAGTGTAGCTGGGTTTAAAAAAGTTTTGGACAAGTTCCTGACGGAAAGGTCAATACAAGCACTGCGGAACCTGTGTCTTTTGGGGAAACTGCTAGGTACTTGTGACCTAGATTGGCTACTGTTGGAAACAGGATGCTGGGCTTGATGGACCTTGGTCTCATCCAGTATGGCATATCTTATGTTCTTTTGGTCCTCCATACATATCATACTTCTTGAACAAAGCCAACAGACCCAACAAACATCATTCTATGCTTCACAAATTTCTAGCGCGGCTCACTCATCTAGACAACTTCACTTAATCCTGCGGCAACTCTCGTCTATTACATCACTCTCTACTCCCCAGGTCACTGTTCCAGCCCCTTTTTCCTTAGCTACTTTCTTCTCCGAGAAGGTACAGAACCTCCGTTCCTCTTTCAGTATTCCCCCCCCCTTGCCTCTATCCCCGCCTTGTTCTCTTCCTTTGATTCCCAGCAGGTTATCTCTCCCCGAAGAGTCCACTGTTGACTCTGATATCCCAAATAAAGCCTTATCGCATACTTGGTCCTCCTTCCACTCCCTTACTACTGCAGAAGTACTCCTGGCTCTCTCTAAGGCTCGAAAAACCACCTGTTCATTAGATCCTATCCCCTCAGCCTGGTTGATAGAACCCTCTTTACAGCTGATACCTCTCATTACTGCTATGTTTAACTCTAGTCTATCCTCTGGCCATTTCCCCTCCCCATAGAAATCAGCCATAGTTCATCCCCTCCTGAAGCAGCCCTCTCTTGATCCCTCAGTGCTTTCCCATTGGCGTCCGGTTTCTAACCTCCCATTCTTAGAAAAGGTGCTAGAACGTTTTGTCTTTCTGCAGTTATCCTCTCATGCTGAAGCTACTAATTCTCTTCATCCTTGTCAGGCAGGTTTTCGGGCAGGGCACAGTACCGAGACTGTCCTCCTGGCCCTGCTAAACTAGCTTCAAGTCGCGCATGACCGTGGAAATATCTCCCTCTTGGTTTCACTAGATCTGTCGGCGGCCTTTGATTTAATTGACCATCGTATTCTTCTCTCACGCCTGTTTGACATTGGTTTAAGGGGTTCTGTATTAAGCTGGTTCCGTTCCTTCCTTACTGCCCGCTCCTTTGTTAGTGCTAATCACCAATCTTCTCCATCTACTTCCCTGTCCTGTGGGGTACCCCAGGGATCGGTTTTATCTCCCCTACTTTTTAACATCTTTCTCGCCCCCCTCCCCCTCATGGTCCAACAGTTCCCAGTTTCCATCTATATTTATGCGGATGATATAGTCGTCCTCTACCATACCTCTCCAGTCAATATTGACATTTCCCCACTTAACACTTGCCTCACCCATGTTGCGAACTGGCTTTCTTCCAACTTCCTTCAGTTGAGCCCATCCAAATCCACAGCCATGTGGGTCTCGTTGAGTACCTCTTGTCCAACCATCACCCCTCAAATAAACTCTGTTCCTGTTCCACTTACCTCTTCATTCCAATATCTGGGAGTTATCTTGGACGACTCAATGTCTTTCCATGAACACATCTCCAATCTTTCCCGTCGTTCATTCTTTGTGTTGCGACAGCTCCGATCAGTCCGTTCTACTCTCCCCACTGATTCACTTATCACCCTTGTACTCGCGTTGGTTATGTCACGACTAGATTATTGCAACGTGGTCTATGCAAATCTTCCAGCCTACCAGCTCCAACGCCTGCAGCTTTTACAAAATACAGCTGCCCGACTTGTTACCTCTGCCCGTAGAGCCGATCACGTCACCCCTCTTCTGTATCACCTTCACTGGCTTCCTCTGCGTTTCCGGTTCAGATATAAGTTCCTCATATTAACACATCGAGTCATTTATTCCTCCAATCCTCAATATTTAGCAAACCTGATCTCTCTTCATACTCCTTACCGACAGCTTCGCACTTTACATGCTAATCGCTTATCTCTTCCTTCCCCTACACAAGCTCATCTAGAACAGACACGTCACGCTGCTTTCTTTTTTCTGGGACCTTCTCTTTGGAATTCACTACCACCCTCCCTCCAGTTAGAACCCTCTTACCAAAATTTCAAAACACAGCTAAAAACCCATTTATTCCAACAGGCATTTGACCTCCCTCCTGGGCACCCTGTTTAGTCTTTCGTTGGTCTGTTTTCTGTTGACGTACCAATTTGTGTGATTATTGTTTGGTTATTGTTGGTCTTCTGTTTGTCTGTCCGCTGTTGACTTCTGATTTGTCTGATTATTGTCTTTGGATTTACTGTCTTGTCTCTGGTGGCCCCTTCGGCCCTTCTTTCTCTTTATTTTGATGGAGTTCCTTTCTTTTCTGACGCTAGCATCTATATTTTATTGTAAACCGCCCTCATGTTTCGACAAGGGCGGTATATAAAGTGTTTAATAAAGATAAAGAAAGATTAATAAAGATAAAGATTCCACACCCCCAACATACTTAAGGTAAGCGCAAACCCCTACTCCCACACGAATACATACTTACTAGACACACACAAGAGAAGAGCACAAGTACACCACACAGAAAAAATGGACACCTTCTAACCTGAACTGAAAAGTTCAACTCAAATATGTCCACTCTCTATGCAGTCCTTTACATAATTCTAGGCATCGTCACTCTAAGTGCACATTCAGAGGCTGTACTAATTCGCCCGACCCACATCCCAACCATTAGGGGATATTTATTTATTTTATTTTTATTTATTTATTTTAGTTTCTTATATACCGCACTTTTTGAGATCAGCGCGGTTCACAGGGAACAACAACAAAACCAGAACAACAGGCTGTTCGGTATTACATATAACAGGGGTAACAACTTGGATCAAACTGGGAGAACTATATACATGGAATATGTAGTCTGTTAACTAGATAACATAATCAAACTATGTACATGATTTAGCATGGTTGTTGGGCGAGAATGAAGAGAATAAGAGAGAGAGAAAAAATTGGAAGGATAAGTGGTAGGACTGTTAAGCTATGTTTTTTATGTGGGGTAGTATTTGGTGAATAGGATGAATTTAATGGCCTTTCTGAATTGGGTTAGGTCGGCTATGGTACGGATGTCGGAAGGGGAGGGAGTTCCAGCATTTTGGTGCGCAAAACAAGAAAGCTCTGTTCGCTGTAGATTGCATGTTATTATGGCCTTTGGTACTGCTAAGGAGTTTAGTGCTGCCTGTCTTCTAATTCTGTTTGATGGAACTAATTGGATGAGCTCAGAAAGTGAGTCTGAGGATATACCCTTGATGGCCTTGAATGTAAGAATCAGGGTTTTGAATATTAGCCTTCCGTGTATGGGGAGCCAATGGAGCTGTTTGAGAATAGGAGTGATATGTTCACTTTTGGAAACTCCTTGAAGAATCCTTGCAGCAGTATTCATAGCGAGCTGTAATGGGCTCAAGGGGGATTGTGGGAGCCCTTGAAGAATTGAGTTGGCGAAGTCAAAATGTGGTAAGATTAATGCTTGGTAAATGGTTCTGAAGTCTTCTGGGTCAAGTAGGGAACGTAGGTGCTTGAGCGTGCGTATCTTGAAGTACACAGCTTTTACGATATTGTTGATGTGTGGTATCATGTTGAGCCGATGGTCAATTGTTACTCCGAGGTATTTTATTGTTTCCTTGGTGTATAGTTCAGCACCCTTGACGTTTATATGTGATGGTGGGGTGAAGTTGGGGTCTCTGGAGATAAAGAGAACCTCAAGTTTTTTGTGCTGAATGCGGAGGTTCTGTGACAGGAGCCAATCAGAGACTGCATTGAAGCAATTCGTTATAGGCATTAGATCCATTTGCTTTGTGGAAAATGGCATGTAGAGAAGGATATCGTCTGCATATATCATACATTTCACATTGAAGGATCTGATGATATTGCAGATCGGCTGCATGTAGATATTGAACTTGAGGGAAGAGAGAGAGGACCCTTGTGGGACGCCTTGTTTTTGATGGAAGAGTTTGGATTCTCCTGTTGCGGATTTTACAAATTGCATTCTGGTGTCGAGGTATGATTTACACCATTCAAGTGCTGAGTTGCAGATGCCTTTTTCCATCAGTCGACCGAGGAGGATCTCATGGTTTACCGAGTCGAATGCTGCAGCTATATCCAGGAAGATTAGTACAACGCCTTGCTGTAAGTTGTCTATGGTGGTGAGAACATCGTTGAAAAGAGTAGTAAGCAGTGTCTCAACACCATGGAATTCTCTGAAACCGTGTTGAGCATGGTCCAGGGGGGCTGCAGAATCTATATGGTCTTGAATTTGCCTTTGTGCTTCTTTCTCAAAGATTTTAGCTAGCAGGGGGATGCTGGCTATTGGTCTGTATGAATCGGGCCGTTTAGGGTCTAGTTTCGCATTTTTTAGTAGAGGTCTAATGGATGTGAGCTTTAAAGCAGATGGGAAGGAGCCAGATGTAAAGGAGAGGTTAATTAGTCTAGCAATGAAAGGGCTAAATGAGCTTCGGAGATCCTTTATCCAAAAGGCTGGGCATGGGTCGGTTTGTGCAGTCGAGGTGTTGAGTGAGGCAATTGTGTCTTCAATGTGTTTATCTGAGGGAGTATTGAGTGCAGTTAGGGGTGTTATGCAGGTTGTTTCGTGTACAGTGGTTTTGGAGAGCTTGGATATGGGTGCAATGAGCTGGGATCCATATATAAGAGTAGGCAAAGAAACCCACTGAATCTGATTTAAAATACAACTTCAAGACTGTACAACACTCTGCAAAGAAAAACGATTTAGCAATGGCCATAACCTGAAATGTGCACCCACCAAGGCACGTTCAATGCGTAATAAAATTCCAATAGAGATTACTTGGCAACCCAGGATTTAGATATATTTATAACATAATCATGGATTTCAGAGAGTGACACTGTGCTAACAAATCAACTAAAACTATCTCACTATAGCCTCTTTAAATGCCCAAAAAATCACTGAAAAGAACACTTATATTTCAACAAAATAACAGCCAAAAGCACAGAAGGACTAGACAAACTCACCATATCAAACAAATTCATAATGCTATGTCTTGTCTATAGGTCACCAGCAACGTCAATTGATGACTTGTCAGCTGCAGTAGAACTGGTGATAAATAAACATAGAAACATGACTGCGGAAAAAGACCACATGGCTAAGAGGATTGTGAAAAATTGCAAGAGGACCTTGATAAATTGGAAGACTGGACTTAAAAATGGCAGATGAAATATGATGAGGACAAGTGCAAAGTTATGCACCTAGGAAAGAGCAACCCAAACTATGGTTACACAATGCAAGGTTCCACATTAGGAACCACCACCCAGGAAAAAGATTTAGGTGTCGTCATGGATAACACATTGAAACCCTCCGCCCAGTGTACAGCAGCAGCCAAGAAGGCAAATAAAATGCTAGGCATCAGCGGTATATCAAATGTAATAAACATAAACATAAGGAAAGAATTGGAGAATAAACAAAGAATATTATAATGCCTCTGTATCGTTCCATGGTGCGATTGCACCTTGAATATTGTGTGCAATTCAAATTAGAAAAGGTACAGAGAAGAGCCACCAAAATGGTAAAGTGGATGGAAGGATGCCCCTATGAGGAGAGGCTTAAAAGTTTAGGGCTTTTCAACCTGGAAAAGAGAGGTCTTTAAATTAATGAATGGAGTGGAACAAGTTAATGTAGATCGATTCTTAGTATGGCATAAAAAAATAGAAAGACTAAGGGACGTGCAATGAAGCTACAGTGTAACCGTTTAAGACTAATAAAATATTTTTTCACTCAATGCGTAATCAAACTCTGAAATTCGTTACCGGAGGATGAATTAAAAGCTGTTGGCGAACCTTTTTTAAACCCAGCTACACTAAGTTCCTGGAGGAAAGGTCCATAAACTATTATTAAAGTGGACCCAGGTAATCCACCGCTTACTCCAATACAAGCATTATGGAACCTGTGTGTCCTTTTGGGAAACTGCTAGGTACTAGTTATCTGTATTGGCCGATGTTGGAAACAGGATACTGGGCTTGATGGACCTTAGTCTGATCCGGTATGGCATGTCTTATGTTCTTAGTCTGCCCATCCATATCGACTACTACAATAGTCCCATCTTTTCCTTGAGAGATCATCTGTGTTTGTCCCATGCTTTGTTTTAATTCAGATACTATCTTCATCTCTACCACCTCCACTGGGAGACTACTCCATGCATCTACCACTCTTTCCGTAAAGTAATATTTCCGCATACTACTCCTGAGTCTTTCCCATTTCACACTCATCTTATGTCCCCCTCGTAGCAGAGCTTGCTTTCAATCGAAAGAGGGTCTCTTCCTGTGCATTTATGCCATGGAGATATTTAAACATTTCTGTCACATCTCCTCTATCCTCCCTGTCCTTTTAAAGTATACATATTAAGATCCTGCTTTATAATGAAGACCACTAACCATTTTAGTAATTACCCTCTGCACCAACTCCAACCTGCTTATTTCCTTTTGAAGGTGTGGTCTCCAGAACTGCACACTATACTACAAATGAGGTCGAACCAAAGACTTATACAGAGCACCATCTCCTCCTTTTTGATGCTGGCCATTCCTCTCCCTATGCATCCAAGCATCCTTTTAGCTTTTGCCATCACCTTTTCTACCTGTTTAGCTACTTTAAGATCATCAGACTCAATCATGCCCAGGTCCCACTCTTCTTTTGTGGACAGAAGTACTTCCTCTCCCCCTACATGCTCCCTAGAATTTTTACAGCCCAAATGTATCACCCTGCATTTTTTTTAGCATTAAATCTCAGCTGCCAAATTCTAGACCATTCTTCAAGCTAAGCTAGATCCCTCCTCATGTTATCTATTCCTTCCTGAGTGTCATCTGGTATCATCTGCAAAGAGGCAAACCTTACCCAACAGCCCTTTTGCAATATTGCTAAGGACAATGTTAAAAAGAATCGCACAGGGGACAGATCCTTGCGCACACCACTGGTAACCTCCTTCTCCTCAGACTGAGCTCCATTTCTTTGTAGCCTTTGGCACCTCCAACTCAACCAATTTCTAACCCAATCAGTAACTTTAGGGTCCATCTCTAGGCTGCTCTGTTTATTAGTCGCCTGTGCAGAACGGTGTAAAAGGCTTTGCTGAAATCTAAGAACACCACATCTAGGGCATTCCCTCGGTCCAACTCCCTGACAATCCAGTCAAAGAAATCAATTGGATTTTTCTGACAAGCCCTGCCTCTGGTAAACCCATGCTGCCTCCCATCCTGTAATCCATTGGACTACAGAAACCTCACTATTTTCTCTTTGAGCAGCGTTTCCAATAATTTGCTCATTATAGAGGTTAGATTAACCGGCCTGTAGTTTTCAACCAAATCCTTACTTCTGGTTTTCTGTAAAGGGGCATATGTGTCTCTTTCCAGTCTTCTGGCACCATTCCTGACTCCAAAGAGGCATTGAAAAGGTCAGTCAGTGGAGCCGTTAGAACATCGCCAAGTTCCTTCAGCATTCTCGGATGTATCCCATCCAGTCCCATTGCTTTGTCTACTTTTAGTTTAGCTAGTTCTTCCTGAACACACTCTTCTGAAAATCGTTCAAGATACCCGTCGCTTCTGTTCCTATTTGTGGGTATTTTCTGAGGTCCTGTTCCTGGCCCTTCATCTGTTAAAATAGAATAGAAATATTTGTTAAGCAATTTGGCTTTATGCTCATCAACTTTTACATATTCCTCCCTTTCACCCTTGAGTACCACTTTTGCCCTTCCTTTTCTCACTAACATATCTGAAAAATGTCTTTTCCCCCATTTTATTGGCTATTTCTTCTTCTTTTAGTATCTTTGCTTTTCTGACTGCTTTGCTAATTTCTCTTAAGATTTTCCTAATATAGAGGTCTGTCTTCTGCTCTCTGTGATCTCTTGTATTTCATGAAGGCCTTTCTCTTCTTCACCTTTTCAGCTACCTGTTTGAGAACCATAGTGACCTCCTTTTCCTTTTACCTTTATTTACCTTTCTAACAAAAAGATTGGTTCCCCTTTAGATACGCCCTTTGAGTTTTGCCCACTGTTTTTCTACATCCCCCCCAGTTCTCTTCCCACTAATATCTCCTTGTGGTATTGGCCTATCTTGGCAAAGTTAGTTTTCTTCAAGTCTAAGACCCTCTCTTTCGTTTACTATTAGGAGACTTCAACCTCCTATCTGCCCCTGTAAAACAAGCCAACTCCATTTTGGAAGCCATGTACAAAATGGATTATAACCCACTCATCAATAAACTAACCCATGAAAAGGGAAATATGCTTGTCCTCATATTTATCAATAAAAACATGCTTGAACAAAATAACTACCACAACCCCAGTTATACCCCCGTATTATGGTCTGACCACAACATAATAAACTTCCAGATACCACAAACTTAATCACAGCCAACAAGAACTACAGCCTAGTAGCGCTATATTAATTATTATTAGTAGTAGTCTAACAAATTGGTGCCTTAAACATTTTGACAAACATTTCTTGACAAAATAGTTCCTACATTAAAGGCGGAAACAAGTGATATTGATGGTACTCGGAACCAGTTAGAACAAAATCATAGAAGAACCTGTGGCAGCAACAATGGAGTGGAGGAGTGGCCTAGTGGTTGGGGCACGGTACTTCAGGCCGGAGGATCGGGGGTTCAAATCCCACTAGAGGACAGCAACCTTGGGCTGGAAGGACTGGGGTTTCTAGTCCCACAGGTGCTCCTTGTGGTCTTGGGCAAGCCACTTATCCCTCCATAGCCCATGTTCTCCAGGACCAAGCAGGAAGTCAGCCCTCACATATGGGTGACATTGATGCCGATGGAGCCCCCTGCGGAGCATTTCCCCAGCTTTCTATGAAAGCCTTTGGGAATACTGCACGCATGCGCAGTCCCCTTCCCGCCTAAAGGTGCCATCTTGCTCAGTCTCTCTTTTTCCGTGGAGCCCGTCGGACATTTGTCCTAGTTCACCCGGAAAATAGTTAGCTTTTTCTTCGAATTACTGCAATTCCTTCACGTTTTTTTCTCCGGTTCGACGCCGGTTCCCCTTCTTGCCGGGTTCGGTACACCGGTATCGAGCCCGATCTTATTTTTTCGGTTTTTGCCCTTCGTGGCTGGTGTTCGCGCCCTTTTTTCTTTTTCCCTTGAAGGCCGGTCCTTTGACCTCGCGGGGGCTCTTTTTTCCCCGATGGCTTCCAGTGGTTTTAAGAAGTGTGATCGGTGCAAGAAACTAATGTCTCTCACAGACACACACGACTGCTGCCTTCGGTGCCTCAGTCCTGATCATGATCCTAAGATCTGTGGACCGTGTGGGAAAATGTCCACTAAGGCACTGCGAACTCGTCAGCACCAAAAAGAACGGCTTTTCTCCGATTCGGCCTCCGGCCGGGCCCGGACCTCATCTGAGGCCTCGACGTCTCGGGAGTCTGACCCCGAGCATCGTCGGGGTTCCTCAGACAGGGGGTCCCCCGAGCGGGAGCGAAAGAGGAAGAAGCGGCTCGCGAGGGCGTCGTCGGAGGAGGTCCGACCGCCATCCCAGGCCCGTGGAACAGGAGAAGCCGTCAAACGTACCTCGTTTGGAGCCGGAGTCTGCTGGACACGTAAGTCCTATTGTCCTTGAGGACTCTCCTCCCCGGGAGCTAACGTCGGGCCAGTCGGTAGCTGCTGAGTCTCCTGAGCTGGGTCTTAGGCTGACAGCTTTGGAGTGCAGACTGTCTGCCTTCATGGTTCAGCAGCGGGTGCTGATGGCCAGCCTCGCTGGCGCATCTGCCCCAACCACCAGGACATCGACGTCGAAGTCGACCCCGGAGACCGAGCCGATACTCGAGACCAAGAAGGCTCGAGGTCGAACTCTGTCGCGGTCACCCTCGACCTCTCTGTCGGGACCGAGGGCGTTGACGACGGTGCCTTCGGCGTCGGGGCGGGTGCTGCCGGGCCCTGCACGGTCGGAGCCCGACTCCTCTTCGGACGAGTCCGCCTGGGAGATGGAGGACGAGGAGTCCCCCCAAAACCTTCAAGACTCGGTGCGTCCCGTCGGACTCACCGCAGTCTGAGCCCCAGAGTAGATCCCCTCCGGAGGATACCTGGTTCTCGGAGTTTGTTCGGGATATGGCCACTGCTTTGGTGATCCTGGCGGATCCCGAGGAGGAGCCTCGAGCCGAAGAGCTCGAGGCCCTCCAGTATGACTCTCCTCCGAAGGAGTCCTTTACTGTGCCGGTTCCTCCAATGCTGGAACGGCTCCTCTTCCGGATCTGGGAGGCACAGGCCTTGGCGCTGGTTCTAAGCAAGCGGGTCGATTCCGTAAGAGCCCTGGGTTTCAGAAGGCGCAGGTACCGCACCATTCCATGGTGGTGGAATCGGCCATGCATCGTCTGAAAAGCCAGAAGATGCACTCTGTGGTGCCTCCCGGCCGGGTGGCCTGGAACCTGGATGCGTTTGGTAGAAAGTGCTTCCAGGGCTCGATGCTTGCTTGCCGTGTCCAGTCTTACCAGCTGTACATGGGCATGTACTTGCGGGACCTGGCAAAGGAGCTTGCTGGGTTCTCTGCTGGTCTCTCCGGGGAACCTTTGCAGAGGTTCAAGTCCTTGTCTAAGGGGATCCAGGAATGCTCTAAGTTCATGTCCCGAGCAGCCTACGATGGCTTCGAGGCCGCGGCCCGTGTTGTGGCAGCCGGCATCGCGGCTCGACGCCAGGCATGGCTGCAGTCATCGGACCTCGAGCCATGGGTACAAGACAAGTTGTTCGATGTCCCTTGCCGAGGTGAGAACCTTTTTGGCAAGCCCATGGCCGAGAAGGCTGCTAAGCTTGAGACCGAGCACCTCATGAGGACAAGGCTGTCTAGAAAGACTTCTGCCCCTTCACATAAGAAGAAGGGCTCGGGTAAAAAGCCCTTTTACCCGAGGAAGGCGACTGCCTACAAACAGTTCCCAACTTACCAGACCTCCCCCGCTCCCCCACAGGGTCAGCAGGCCAAGGGGCAGGGACATGGGCCCTGTAGGCAGAAGGCCCCCAAGCCTCCGGCTCCTGCTCCCACTCAGCAGGGTGGGGGTTTTTGACTCTCAAGGCATAGCCTCTCCGTCTCCGCTGTCCCATCCCTGTACAGGAAGTCGACTAGCCCTGTTTACCCACCCGTGGTCACCCATTACAGGAGACAATTGGGTCTTAAGCATAGTCCACAAGGCCTACATGCTTCATTTTCATCAGCTGCCTCCTCCCTACTTTTCAGGAGAGCCTCCTTGGCCTCCTCTCCATACAGCCCTCCTCCTGCAGGAGCTTCAAGGTCTGTTGCGAGACAAGGCGGTGGAGCCTGTGCCTCCCCACCTACAGGGTCACGGTTTATACTCCAGGTACTTCCTGGTACCAAAGAGAACCGGAGACCTTGGGCCTATTCTCGACCTCAGAAATCTCAACAAGTTCTTGGAGAAAGAAAAGTTCAAGATGCTTTCTCTTGGAACATTACTGCCCTACCTCCAGCAGGGAGATTGGCTATGCTTCTTGGATCTAAAGGATGCGTACACTCACATCCTCATCCATCCATACCACAGAAAGTACCTCAGGTTCATTGTGGGAAGAAACCATTATCAGTACAGGGTACTGCCTTTTGGCCTTACCTCTGCCCCCAGAGTCTTTACAAAGTGTCTGGCAGTGGTGGCGGCCTACTTGAGAAATCAAGGAATCTTTGTCTTCCCCTACCTAGACGACTGGCTCATCAGGGGTCAGACGTGTCATGAGACCAGACAAGCCACCCTTCGAACTATCTCTCTACTTCAACACTTAGGGTTTGTCATAAACTTCGCAAAGTCCACTTTGCTCCCCTCCCAGAACCTAGAGTTCATAGGAGCGAGACTAGACTCTCTGCAAGCAAAGGCTTACTTGCCAGAGGACAGAGCGCACCGACTGATGGACTTGGCAAACCAGTTTCTCAGCATGCCACTGGTTTCCGCCAGACTTTGTCTGAGGCTCCTGGGCCACATGGCATCGACAGTGCATGTGACTCCAAATGCTCGACTCCCCATGAGGCCTGCCCAGTGGTGCCTCAGAACTCAGTGGACACAAGCCACAGGAAGCCTCAGAGACAAAGTACGGGTGTCTAAACCATTCCTGAACTCCCTACGGTGGTGGCTGCACCCCCCAACTTACTACAGGGGGTGCCTTTTCAGGTACCTGTGTTCACAGTGGTGTTAACCACCGATGCTTCATTGCAGGGCTGGGGGGTACATTGTATGGTCAAGTGCACCCAGGGCCTGTGGTCTCCATGGG
The DNA here is from genome assembly GCA_033557465.1 of Ichthyophis bannanicus. Lineage (NCBI taxonomy): Eukaryota > Metazoa > Chordata > Amphibia > Gymnophiona > Ichthyophiidae > Ichthyophis > Ichthyophis bannanicus. The sequence goes on from CM066046.1 coordinate 24,251,553, forward strand.
AGGCCACTCAACAGATCAATCTACTGGAACTCATGGCTATTCGCTTAGCCCTCAAGGCCTTCTCTCGAACCCTGGCTCACCAGTCTGTCTTAGTGCAGACCAACAACCAAGTAGCCATGTTCTATGTAAACAAACAGGGTGACACTGGGTCCAGGCTCCTGTGTCAGGAGGCACAGGCCCTTTCTTTGTTTGCGCTCAAGCACAACATGCTTCTCAAGGCTGTTTATCTCCCTGGCCAGGAGAACTTCCTGGCAAACAGATTAAGCAGAGTTCTGCAGCCCCACGAATGGCAACTACACCCATTAGTGGTTCAGAAAATTTTCCTGAAATGGGGACTTCCATCAGTGGATCTCTTTGCCAGTCCCCTGAACCGGCAGCTGCCCAGGTTCTGTTTCAGGCAACCGCATCCCATGAGGTTGGCGGCGGATGCCTTCCTGATTTCCTGGTCCCAGGGCCTCCTCTATGCGTTTCCTCCCACGCCTCTGGTGGCCCGAACCTTGTTCAAGATTCTGAGGGACAAGGCCTCTGTTCTTCTGGTAGCCCCCAGGTGGCCGAGGCAGCCTTGGTTTCCGCTTCTGCTTCAACTGGTAGTGGACGCCCCTCTACCTCTGGGGGTGCAACCCGATCTTCTCTCTCAGGATCAGGGTTCCCTTCTGCACCCCAACTTCAAAAACCTCAATTTGATGGCCTGGAGGCTGCAAGGGTAGTCTTGGCTCCTTGGGGCCTGCCTCAGGAGGTGGAGGACGTGGTCTTGGCCTCTAGAAAACAATTCACCAGGAAAACCTATGCCCTGAAATGGAGAAGGTTCTCTTTGTGGTGTCAGCAGCGCACAGCAGATCCTTTCTCCTGCTCTGTGCCAGTAGTCCTTCAGTACCTGCTGCATTTATCCAATCAGGGCCTCAAGTCCAATTCTGTTCGGGTCCACCTCTCAGCTATGGCAGCTCACCACTCACTGGTGGATGGACACTCTTTGTCGGTGCACCCTTTGGTGTCCCGGATCCTCAGAGGTTGGCTCTTGCTAAAGCCTCCTATCCGTCCTCTGGCACCAGAGTGGGAGTTGAATGTGGTCTTGCAGCAGCTGACACGCCCACCCTTTGAGCCGATGGCTACTTGTCCTCTCCGCTTCCTTTCCTGGAAGACTCTCTTCCTAGTAGCCTTAACCTCGGCCAGGCGAGTGAGTTACAGGCCTTGGTCTGTGACAGGCCCTACACTTGCTTCTATAGGAACAGGGTAGTCCTTAGGACTCATCCTAAGTTCCTTCCTAAAGTTGTCTCCTCTTTCCACCTCAACCAGGAAGTGGTTCTTCCAACATAATTCCCTAGGTCTCATGCAAGCCAGGCTGAAGCAGTCCTGCATACCCTGGACTGTAGGGAGGGCCTTATCCTTCTACCTTGACCGTACACAGGGGCATAGAAGGGCTACTCAGCTCTTCATATCTTTTGACCCTAATAATTTGGGGTTAGCTGTGTCCAAGTGTACCTTGTCCATCTGGGTAGCTGACTGTATCTCCGGGGCTTACAGGGCGGCTGACCTTCCTTTGCGGGTCGGGTCACGGCCCACCGTGTCAGGGCAATGGCTGCCTCAGTAACTCATCTCCGCTCTGTACCGTTGGCAGACATCTGCAGGGCTGCAACTTGGTCCTCAAGCCAGACTCTTGCGGTCCATTACAGCCTGGAGAGGGAGTCCTGCAGGGACAGTGCTTTTGGCCAGGCAGTACTCCGGAATCTCTTTGAGGTTTAGGCAACTCCTGCCCTCCAGCCCTCCGTTAGGCTACTGGCGGTGGTTCTTTCAGTGAAAAGCCTTTCTTTGATGCTGGTTCTAGAGGGAGTTCTCTTGTTCAGCCTGGGTTCCCTGGTAGCCCAGAGCTAGGGAGTCACCCATATGTGAGGACTGACTTCCTGCTTGGTCCTAGAGAAGGAGTAGTTACTCACCTGTAACAGGTGTTCTCCAGGAGCAGCAGGAATCTGTCCTCAGATATGGGTGACATCGACGCCGATGGAGCCCCCTGCGGAGCATTTCCCCAGCTTTCTATGAAAGCCTTTGGGAATACTGAACGCATGCGCGGTCCCCTTCCCGTCTAAAGGTGCCATCTTACCTCAGTCAAATGACATAGCTAAGAACAGCACACAAAAAACGAAATAAACTATGTACAACTGCAACTCCCAGGGGAGGAGGGAGGGTTGTGAGGACTAAGATGCAGACAGCAGTCCAGCAGCGGGATGGGGGCTTTCCAGTCTTTTGCATGGAGTGTCACATGTATGATTTTCTCCCAGTTGGTGAGAGGTCTTACGTGTGCACTAGGTGCAAGGAGCTCTTTGCTCTCGGGAACGAGTCCGTTCTCTAGAGGCTAAAGTAGCAGACTTGGAAAACATAAGACAGACAGAGAGGTACATAGACGAGACCTACAGGGATAAAGTCCTGAAGTCCCACCTCCAGTCTGGCAGCATCCCTGTTGCCATGGAGGAAAGAGGTCACGTGACAGGAGAGCATCACCCTGGTGTGGCAGGAAGTGATCCTGTAACTAGGACCTGTCCTCCAGGTGATGTAAAACCCTCTCGCACCGAGGAAGTTTCTCCAGGGCCATGTGCCCATGAGGAAAGGGTTAGGACAGCCGTTATAGTTGGTGATTCGATCATTAGGCATGTAGATAGCTGGGTGGCTGGTGGACGTGAGGATCAGAGATGAGGGTTTTGGATTTGTTAGGAACTGGGGAAAGGAGGGGCTCTTCCGAAGGGATGGGCTTCACCTTAACCGGGATGGAACCAGGCTGCTGGCATTAACCTTTAAAAAGGAGATAGAGCAGCTTTTAAACTAGCTATTAGGGGAAAGCCGACAGTCGCCCAAGAGCGGATGGTTCGGAAGAATGTATCTTTGAAGGATACTACCAAAAGCAGAGAGGTTCCACAAAAGAGTATACTAGCCCAAATGCCCTCAAGTATGGAGCAGACAGAGCTTAAAGATCCAAATTACCCATGTCTAACAATAGCCAAATTAATATGAATAAAATACATTCTCTAAAATGCTTGTATGCAAATGCTAGAAGTCTAAAAAATAAGATGGGAGAGTTAGAATATATAGCACTAAATGAAAGGTTAGATATGATTGGAATATCAGAGACATGGTGGAAGGAGGACAACCAGTGGGACACTGTGATACCTGGGTACAAACTATATCGTAATGATAGAGCTGATCAAATTGGTGGAGGGGTTGCTCTCTATGTTAGAGAGGGCATTGAGTCAGAAAGGATTAAAGTTTTGCAGGAAACAAAATCTGCTGTAGAATCTATATGGATTGAAATTCCATGTAAAAGGGGGAAGGCAATAGCAGTGGGGGTGTACTATTGAGCGCCTGGCCAGAATGAACAAATGGATGATGAAATGCTCAAAGAAAATCAAGGAAGCTAACAAAAGTTACAGCGCAGTAATAATAATGGGTGATTTCAACTACCCCGGTATCGACTGGGTCAGTGTCACGTCAGGACATGCTAGGGAGAGAAAGTTCCTAGATGAAATAAATGACTGCTTCTTGGAGCAGCTGGTTCATGAACCGACCAGAGGGGAAGCCATATTAGACCTATTCCTTAGTGGAACACCAGATCTAGTGCAAGAGATAAGCTTGTTGGGGCCACTTGGCAATAGTGATCATAGCATGATTGCCTTTGATTTAATTAGTGGAGGAGGGATAGTAAGGGAATCCACAGTACTACCTTTTAACTTTCGAAAGGCTGACTATGATAAAATGAGGAAAACAGTTAAGAAAAAACTAAAAGGAGCAGTTGCAAAGGTTAAAGATTTACATCAGGCTTTGCTGTTGTTGAAAAATACTATCTTGGAAGCCCAGACAGCTGTATTCCACGCTTTAAGAAAAGTGGAAGGAAGTATAAAAAAACTGCCAGCATGGTTTAAAGGTGAGGTCAGAGAGGCTGTTGCCATAAAAGCATTTTTCAGGAAATGGAAAAAAGAGCCAAACGACGAAACCTGGAAACAGCACAAGCACTGGCAAGTCAAATGCAAGGCATTAATAAGGCAGGCAAAGGGAGAATTTGAGAAGAAGCTTGCTGCGGAAGCAAAAACGCGAAGTAAAGACCTTTTCAAGTACATTCGTAGCAAAAAACCTGTGAGAGAGCCATTTGGTCCATTAGATGATAAAGGGGTTAAAGGAGCACTAAGAGGCGACAAGGCGATAGCGGAGAGACTGAATGAATTCTTTCCTTCGGTCTTCACTGAGGAAGATGTAGGGATGTTACCCATGACTGAAGTGGTATTTAAAGGTGCGGAAGAATTGAAGGAAATATCGATACATCGGGAAGATGTATTACAACTATTAGATAAACTGAAGAGTAGCAAATCACCTGGGCCGGATGGTATACATCCAAGGGTGTTGAAAGAACTGAAATAGGAGATAGTTCACAGATTACTAATAGCAGGTCTGCTATCATTAAAATCATCTCTAATGCCTGAAGATTGGAGGATCGCCAATGTAACACCAATTTTTAAAAAGGGTTCCAGGGGTGATCCGGGAAAATACAGACCGGTGAGCCTGACATCAGTACCGGGGAAAATGGTAGAAACAATCATAAAGAATAAAATTACTTGGCAAGTAGATAGTCATGACCTAATGGGAGACAGCCAACATGGCTTTAGACAAGGAAGATCTTGTCTTACTAATCTGTTATGTTTTTTGAAGGAGTGAATAATCAGGTGGACGAAGGTGAGTCGGTTGATATTGTGTATCTGGACTTTCAGAAAGCTTTTGACAAGGTCCCTCATGAGAGACTGTTGGCAAAACTAAAGAGTCATGGGATAGGAGGCAGTGTACTATTGTGGATCAGGAACTGGTTAAAAGATAGAAAGCAGAGGGTAGGGCTAAATGTCCAATTTTCCCAATGGAGAAAGGTGACTAGTGGTGTACCCCAGGGATCTGTGCTGGGTCCGCTGCTTTTTGACATATTCATAAATGACCTGGAAAGTGGAATAACGAGTGAGGTTATCAAATTTTCAGATGACAGAAAACTATTTAAAGTTGTTAAAACCCAAGAGGATTGTGGAAAATTGCAAGAGGATCTTGATAAATTGGAAGACTGGGCATCAAAATGGCAGATGAAATTTAATGTGGACAAGTGCAAGGTTATGCACCTAGGGAAGAACAACCCAAACTATGGTTACACGATGCAAGGTTCCACATTAGGAACCACCACCCAGGAAAAAGATTAAGGCGGCATTGTGGATACCATGTTAAAACCCTCGGCCCAGTGTGCAGCGGCGGCCAAGAGAGCAAATAGAATGCTAGGTATGATAAGGAAAGGAATGGAAAATAAAACAAAAGATATTATAATGCCTCTATATCGTTCCATGGTGAGACCGCACCTTGAATATTGTGTGCAATTCTGGTCGCCGTATCTTAAAAAGGATATAGTGATTTTAGAAAAGGTTCAGAGAAGAGCCACCAAAATGGTAAAGGGGATGGAAGGATACTCCTATGAAGAAAGGCTAAAAAGGTTGGGGCTCTTTAACCTGGAAAAGAGACGGCTGAGGGGGGAGATATGATAGAAGTCAATAAATTAATGAACGGAGTGGAAAGGGTAAACGTAGATCGATTGTTTCTCCAGGACCAAGCAGGAAGTCAGTCCTCACTTATGGGTGACGTCGGCGCCGACGGAGCCCTCGCGGAGCAATTTTCCCCAGCTTTCAAAGAAAGCCTTTGGGAATTGCAGCGCGCATGCGCGGTCGTCTTCCCGCCCGAAGGTGCCATCTTAGCCAGTCTTCTTTTTTCCGCGGAGCCCTACAGACGTCCCCGTCTTGTCCCCGCGTAAAAGTGGATTTTCTTCTTTATTTTATCCTTTTTTCTTTCGGTTCGACGCCGATCGGTTTCCCGCCCGGACTCGCGACGCCGGTCTCGAGTCCTCCTACTTTTTTTCGGTTTTTCTGACTTAGTCAGCTTTCGTTTTCGTTTTTCCCTGGCAGCCCGGTCCTTTGACCTCGCAGGGGCCCTTTTTCCCCCGATGGCTGCCAGTGGATTTAAGCGGTGTGGTCGGTGTGACCGAAATATGTCACTAACCGACACACACGACTTTTGCCTCCGCTGCCTGGGCCCGGATCATGAGGAACTGATCTGTGGGCCCTGCAGCAAACTGTCCTCAAAGGCGTTGAGAAGTCGGCGGCATCAGCGTGAGAGAATCTTCGCTGACCCCAGCCGTACCCGGACCTCGTCGGAGGCCTCCGTGTCGAAAGGCTCCAGCTCGGACCGTCGCCGGAGCTCCTCCGACCGGGGTTCTCCCTCCGGGGACCATCGTCGGAAGGAAAAACCCGCGAGGGCGGCGTCGGTGGACGCTCCTGGCTCCGCGAGGGCCAGGTCGCATAGCCCCGACAGCCGCCCCGGGTCCTTGGAGAAGGAACACATCCCGAAGCGACCTCGCCTGGAGTCTGAAATGCCTGCCCGGGTAAGTCCTGTGGTCCTTCTGGACTCGCCTCCGCGACAGCCGACGTCGGGCCCGACGCCGTCGGGGCCCGAGTCGGGGGCTGCTGGGTCACCTGAGCTCGGACTCAGGTTGACGGCCTTGGAGAGCAGACTGTCTGCCTTCATGGACCAGCAGAGGGCACTGCTCGCTGGCTTCGCTGGCGTCGCTGCCCCGACCGCCGGGACGTCGACGTCCAAGTCGACCCCGGAGACCGAGCCGATCCTCGAGTCGATGAGAACTCGAGTCGATCCTCGGTCGAGGTCGCCCTCGGCCTCCCGTTCGGGACCGAGGTCGCCGACGCCGACTCCCTCGGCGTCGGGGCGGCTGGCGCCGCACCCTGCCCGGGCCGACCCCACCGAGTCCTCGTCGGAGTCGGTCTGGGAGTCTGAGGAGGAAGAGTCACCTGATTCTTTCCGGACTCGGTGTGTCCCATCGGACTCGCCGGAGTCCGAGCCTCGGAAGCAGTCCCCCCCGGAGGATGCCCGGTTCTCGGACTTCGTTAGGGATATGGCCAAGGCTTTGGCCTTCCCTGCGGATCCCGAGGAGGAGCCTCGAGCCGAAGAGCTCGACGCCCTCCAGTATGACTCTCCCGCGAGGGAACACTTTACTGTGCCGGTTCCTCCTATGCTGGAACGACTACTCTTCCGCATGTGGGAGAGTCCGGCCTCCTCGCCGGTCCTGAGCAAGCGGGTCGATTCTATCTATCGGGTCCGCAAGAGCCCTGGCTTTCAAAAGGCGCAGCTGCCACACCATTCCATGGTAGTGGAATCGGCCATGCATCGTCTTAAGAGCCAGAAGATGCACTCCTCGGTGCCTCCTGGAAGGGAGGCCCGTAACCTGGATGGCCTTGGCAAGAAGTGCTTCCAGGGCTCTATGCTCGCATGTCGTGTCCAGACTTACCAGCTATACATGGGCATGTATCTCCGGGATCTGGCTAAAGAGCTAGCCGGATTCTCCGCTGGTCTCTCCGAGGAGCCCTTGCGGAGGTTCCTAGCCTTGTCCACGGGCATTCGGGAATGCTCAAAGTTCATGTCCCGAGCAGCCTATGATGGCTTTGAAGCCTCGGCTCGAGTAGCCGCAGCCGGCATCGGTGCCCGCCGACAGGCTTGGCTTCAGTCGTCCGACCTTGAGCCCTGGGTGCAGGACAAGTTGGTCGATGTCCCCTGCCGAGGCGAAAACCTCTTTGGCAAGCCCATGGCGGAAAAGGCTGCACAAATTGAGACTGAGACTCTCACCAGGACCAGGCTTTCTAGGAAGACCTCCGCCCCTTCCCAGAAAAAGAAGGGCTCGGGAAAAAAGTCCTTTTACCCGAGGAAGGCGGCTGCCTACAAACAATACCCCCATTATCAGGCCCCTGCAGCTCCCCAACAGGGCCAGCAGGCCAAGGGACGGGGTAACGGGTCCCGTAGGCAGCAAGCCCCCAAGCCTGCACCACCAGCCCCTGCTCAGCAGGGTGGGGGCTTTTGACTCGCTCAGCATAGCCTCTCCCCCCCCCCCCGCTGGTTCCCCCCAGCACCGGAGGCCGGCTGGTTCACTTCGCCCACAGGTGGTCCAGCATCACCGCAGATGCCTGGGTGCTTCAGGTCGTGCGAGAAGGCTACCTTCTCCACTTCCATCAGGTCCCTCCCTCCTATTTTCCGGGAGAGCCTCCGCGCCCCCCTCTGCACAGGGAGTTGCTCCTTCAGGAGTTAGCAGGTCTTCTGCAGGAACAGGCGGTGGAACCGGTGCCACACCACCTGAGAGGTCAAGGCTTCTATTCAAGGTATTTTCTGATACCAAAGAGAACAGGGGGCCTCAGACCCATCTTGGGCTTGCGCAACCTCAACAAGTTCCTTGTGCGGGAGAAGTTCAAAATGCTTACCCTTGGAATCCTTCTGCCCTACCTCCAGCAGGGAGATTGGCTATGCTCCTTGGATCTAAAGGATGCCTATACGCACATCCTCATCCACCCAAGCCACCGCCAATACCTAAGGTTTGTGGTGGCAGGAAATCATTACCAGTACAGAGTACTGCCCTTTGGCCTGTCCTCCGCACCGCGAGTCTTCACAAAATGTCTCGCGGTCGTGGCGGCCCATCTCCGGCTTCACGGCCTCTATGTCTTTCCGTACCTCGACGACTGGCTCATCAGAGCAGCGTCCGCTCAGGAGGTCACCAACGCCACGTGCCGCACGGTGACTCTGCTGCAGCACTTGGGCTTTGTCATCAACTTCGCAAAGTCCACTTTGCTCCCCTCACAGGATCTCGAGTTCATCGGCGCAAGGCTGCACACTCCTCAGGCGCGAGCGTATCTACCGCTCGACAGGGCTCAGCGGCTCATGGACCTCGCCGACCGCTTTCGCAGCCAGCCCCTGGTCTCCGCCAGGCGCTTCCTGAGACTGCTCGGCCATATGGCTTCCACCGTCCATGTGACCCCCAATGCCCGCCTGAATATGCGGTCTGCTCAATGGTGTCTCCGCCGGCAGTGGCGACAGGCCACGGGCGGCCTCGCAGACCTAGTGCGCGTTTCCGAGCCGCTGATCTCGTCTCTCCGGTGGTGGCTCCGGCAGCCGAACCTGACATTCGGTATGCCTTTCCAGTCGCCTCAGCCGACCCGGGTGCTGACCACCGATGCATCCCTCCTGGGCTGGGGAGCGCATTGCCAAGAGGCGCGTACTCAGGGCCTCTGGACCACGTGGGAGTCTGCTCAGCAGATCAACTTCCTGGAGCTCCGGGCGATCCGCCTAGCTCTCAAGGCCTTCTCCCACCTGACTTCCCAACAGACCGTCCTTGTCCAGACGGACAATCAAGTTGCCATGTTCTACGTGAACAAACAGGGGGGCACGGGCTCCTTTCTCCTCTGCCGGGAGGCTCAGAAGCTCTGCTCTTGGGCCGTCAGTCACGGCATTCTCCTCAAGGCAGTTTATCTCCCGGGCCAAGACAATTGCCTTGCGGACAAACTCAGCAGGGTCCTCCATCCGCACGAGTGGCGTCTGGATCCCTTGGTAGTTCAGAAGCTCTTCCTCAAGTGGGGCCTCCCCACGATGGATCTCTTTGCTAGTCCTCGCAACCGGCAGCTTCCTCGCTTCTGCTCTCGTCAGCCACACCCCCTTCGGGTTGCGGCGGACGCCTTTCTGATCTCATGGTCGGGGAGCCTTCTGTACGCTTTCCCTCCCATCCCGCTGGTCTCTCGGACTCTTTTCAAGGTTCTCCGAGACAAAGCCTTTTTGATCCTGGTGGCCCCTCGCTGGCCCAGACAGCCGTGGTTTCCGCTCCTGCTGCAACTGGCGGTGGAGGGTCCGGTCCCTCTGTGAGTACAACCGGATCTCCTCACTCAGGATCAGGGGTCCCTACTGCACCCCAACCTCAGGTCTCTCAACCTCATGGCATGGCTGCTGAGAGGGTAGTCCTTGCCCCCCTTCTCCTGCCGGCGGAGGTGGAGGAGGTCGTCCTGGCTTCGCGACGCCCTTCTACCCGCAAATGCTACGCCCTTAAATGGCGTCGCTTTGCGGTCTGGTGTACCCAACAGTCGCAGGATCCCTTCTCCTGCCCGGTGTCGGTGATCTTGCAGTACTTGCTACACCTCTCTAATCTGGGACTTAAGTCCAACTCCGTCAAAGTTCACCTCAGTGCTCTCTCGGCACATCATGTGCCGGTGGACGGTAGACCTCTCTCCAGCGACCCTCTCGTAGCGAGGTTTCTCCGAGGTCTTCTTCTACTTAAACCACCTCTGCGCCCGCCAGCGCCGGACTGGGACCTGAATGTGGTTTTGCAGCGGATCACCTGTCCGCCTTTTGAACCTATGGCTACATGTTCTCTCCGTTTTCTGTCTTGGAAAACACTGTTCTTGATAGCCCTCACTTCCGCTAGGCGCGTAAGTGAATTGCAGGCCCTCGTGTCTGATCCCCCCTACACTCGGTTCTACAAGAATAGGGTAGTCCTACGGACTCACCCAAAGTTTCTGCCTAAAGTGGTCTCCCCTTTTCACATCAATCAGGAGGTGGTACTTCCAACCTTCTTTCCCAGACCACACTCCAGCCGAGCTGAGACGGTCCTCCATACCCTGGACTGTAGAAGGGCATTGAACTTCTACCTTGACCGTACGCGGGAGCACCGTAAAGCTGCTCAGCTTTTTGTGTCTTTTGACCCCAATAAGTTGGGTCTCCCGGTCTCCAAGCGTACTCTGTCCATCTGGGTTGCGGACTGTATCTCTTGGGCTTATGGGGCAGCCGGTCTCGCCTTAGAAGGTCGAGTCACGGCTCATTGCGTTCGGGCAAAGGCCACGTCAGTGGCTTACCTCCGCTCTGTTCCGCTGGCAGACATCTGCCGGGCCGCTACTTGGTCTTCGAGCCAGACCTTTGCGGTCCATTACTGTCTCGAGAGGGAGTCCCGTAGGGACAGTGCTTTCGGACAGGTAGTCCTCCGAAATCTCTTTGAGGTCTGAGCAACTCTTACCCTCCATCCCGGATGTGGGCTACCGGTGGGTGATAATTCAGCGAAGATTCTATCCTTCTGTGCTGCTGAGCTAGAGGGAGCTCATTTTTGTGCTTAGGGTCTCCGGTAGCCTTGAGCTTGGGAGTCCCATAAGTGAGGACTGACTTCCTGCTTGGTCCTGGAGAAAGCGTAGTTACTCACATGTAACAGGTGTTCTCCAGGAGCAGCAGGAATCAGTCCTCACTACCCTCCCTCCTCCCCTTGGTGTTGCAATCGTCTGCTTATGTTCTTTTTGCAAATTTTTATGCTGTCTTTTTAGCTATGTCATCTGACTGGCTAAGATGGCACCTTCGGGCGGGAAGACGACCGCGCATGCGCGCTGCAATTCCCAAAGGCTTTCTTTGAAAGCTGGGGAAAATTGCTCCGCGAGGGCTCCGTCGGCGCCGACGTCACCCATAAGTGAGGACTGATTCCTGCTGCTCCTGGAGAACACCTGTTACAGGTGAGTAACTACGCTTTACCTTATCAGAATATAGAAAGACTAGGACATGCAATGTAGCTACAGGGTAAACTATTTAAGACTAATAAAAGAAAATATTTTTTCACTCAACGTGTAATCAAACTCTGGAATTTGTTACCAGAGAATGCAGTAAAGGCTGTTAGTGTAGCTGGGTTTAAAAAAGGTTTGGACAAGTTTGTGGAGGAAAGGTCCATAAACCATTATTAAGAAGGGACCCAGGATATCAATACTTGAACCAATACAAGCATTGTGGAACTTGTGTCCCTTAGGGAAACTGCTAGGTACATATGACCTAGATTGGCCACTGTTGGAAACAGAATACTGGGCTTGATGGACCTTGGTCTGACCTAGTATGGCATATCTTATGTTCTTATGTTCCTTCTCCTGTACTGTGCCAGTAGTACTTCAGTACTTACTGCACTTGTCCAATCGGGGACTTAAGTCCAATTCTGTTCGGTTCCACCTCTCAGCTCTAGCAGCTCACCACTCGCTGGTGGAGGGACATTCTCTGTCAGGTCACCCCTTGGTGTCCCGCTTTCTTAGGGGCTTGCTTCTGCTCAAGCCTCCAATCCGTCCTCCTGCTCCTGAGTGGGAGCTGAATGTGGTCTTGCAGCAGCTGACTCGCCCACCCTTTGAGCCGATGGCTACTTGCCCTCTACGCTTCCTGTCCTGAAAGACACTCTTCCTGATAGCCCTTACTTCGGCTAGGCGAGTGAGTGAACTTCAGGCCCTAGTCTGTGATAGGCCTTACACCAGGATTTATAGGAACAGGGTGGTCCTCAGGACTCATCCAAAGTTCCTCCCAAAGGTTGTCTCCTCTTTCCACCTCAATCAGGAGGTGGTTCTTCCAACATTCTTCCCTAGGCCTCATGCAAGCCAGGCTGAAGCAGTCCTGCATACCCTGGACTGTAGGAGGGCCTTATCCTTCTAACTTGACCGTACGCAGGGGCATAGAAGGGCTACCCAGCTCTTTGTTTCTTTTGACCCTAATAAGTTGGGGTTGGCTGTGTCCAAGCGTACCTTGTCCATCTGGGTGGCTGACTGTATCACCTGGGCTTACAAGGCGGCTGACCTTCCTTTACAGGGTTGGGTTATGGCCCAGCGTGTCAGGGCAATGGCTGCCTCAGTGGCTCATCTCCGCTGTGTGCCCTTGGTAGACATCTGCAGGGCTGCAACTTGGTCTTCAAGCCAGACCTTTGCGGCCCATTACTGTCTGGAGAGGGAGTCCCGTAGGGACAGTGCTTTTGGCCAAGCAGTACTCCGGAATCTCTTTGAGGTTTAGGCAACTCCTGCCCTCTGTTGGGCTACCGGTGGAGGTTGTGTCCTTGGAAAGCCTTTCTTTGCAGCTGGGAATAGAGGGAGTTCTCTTGTTCAGCCTGGGTTCCTCGGTAGCCCAGAGCTGGGGAGTCACCCATGTGTGAGGACTGACTTCCTGCTTGGTCCTGGAGAAAGAGTAGTTACTCACCTGTAACAGGTGTTCTCCAGGAGCAGCAGGAATCAGTCCTCACAACCCTCCCTCCTCCCCTTGGAGTTGCAGTTGTACATAATTTATTTTTCATTTTTGTGTGCTGTTCTTAGCTATGTCATTTGACTGAGGTAAGATGGCACCTTTAGGCGGGAAGGGAGCCGCGCATGCGTGCCTGCATTCCCAAAGGCTTTCTTAGAAAGCTGGGGAAATGCTCCGCTGGGGCTTCATTGGCGCCGATGACACCCATATGTGAGGACTGATTCCTGCTGTTCCTGGAGAACACCTGTTACAGGTGAGTAACTACTCTTTCAATGTAATTTCAGTTTGTTCAATGTAAACCACCTTGATATCATGAAAGGCGGTATATAAGAAATGTGAAATAAATAAATAAACAAACAATGACAACCTGAAACATAAAGAAACAACCAAAGAGAGCATGATATACTTTAGAACTAAGAGACTCCCAAAGACAACTCAGAAGGACTGAGCACAAATGTCAAAACTCCAGACTTACAGAAGATCATAGTATGTACATGACAGTGCTTCATGATTTCCGTACCAAAACCGACATGCAAGAAGAACTAGCACACAAAAACAATTATGAACTCGATTAACTAACCAAGAGAACTATTCAACATAGTAAACGACCTAGTTAAGTCTTTAAATAAAGACAACAGAGCTAACACTCCTAGCCCATAAACCCTAGCAAATTACTTTGAGTAGTTATTGCTCTTAACACCAAACCAGGAACGTTACCACATGTCATTTCCATCACCATACCTTGACACTCATTCAGCTCCATATCAGGGAAACGTTGAGAACATAGTTGCAAGCCTAAACATGACATCCCCTCTTGACCCATTCCCAGTAAGCTGGATAAAATTAAGCAGAGCCAAGCTAAGCCCAACTCTAGAAAAATAATAATTCATTTATCCCTCACTCTAGGATACATGCTTGCCAGCTTAAAATCCACCTCCATCTGATCTATACTAAAGAATCCTAAGCTAGACACAAAGGATCTAGTTTTCTATAAACCCATAACTAGTCTCCCTTTTTTAGCCAAAATAATTGGAGTCCATAAAGTGCACCCAAACAACCAGGAAAAGAGCTTTCGCATTCTACGCCCCAAAGTGCTGGAATAACCTCCCACCTGAAATAAGATTGATCAGAGACCTCACTCAATTCCGGAAACAACACCCCCCAACCCTCACAAGCGGCTCAATACACTACATAAACAATTTAGGACTGAAGCAATAGCAGAACTACCCACTAGTATGCGCGCTAATACCAATTGAAGTTTATATATAGACCAATGATTGAATCCCATGTTCTTTGTTAATATATAAATAGTTTACCCTGTAATTACTCCATGTTACATATCCTGTTTCAATGTAAGCACAAGACAGTTTCGACTGAATTGAACAACTTTCGTTAATTGTAAACCACACTGATAACAAAGAGCGCGGTATATGTTAAATAAATAAATAAAAATGCAATAACTTCAGCAACTCTAAGACCACATCAACATGCATGCTCCACTGGACCCATAGCAACATAGCTTTAGATCACATTATGGAGTACAAACACTGTTAATATCCCTCATGGACAGAATCATAAAAGGTACCCAGTAACCAAAACAGGGATTCATACTAATATTCCTGGACATAGCAGCTGCATTTGATACTATCTGTCACAGCCTATTATTACTGCGGCTTCAAACAATCAGACTACAAAACAATACTCTGGAATGGTTCCACTCATACTACACAAACCACAAGAACAGTTTAAAAATAGGACCTATCAAATCAGCCCCATATATGCAAAACCAGGAAGTACCACAAGACTCAACATTATCCTCTCTACTCTTCAACATATATATACAGCCATTATACTCGGTCATCCAGTCACACAAAGTCTACCACCACATATATGCGGACAATATCATGCTCTACGTACCATTCAACTCGGCATAATCTCTATATACAACAATAATAAACTGCTTCAAGGATGTTGCCACTCCATAAACTCCAAAAAGGCAGAGGTACTATTTATCAATAGAGATGCAACATCCAACCCACCACCAGCTGTAAAAGTAAATGACATGGATCTGAAAGTTCAACCCAAAGTCAAATACCTAGACATAACACTGGACCAACACTTAAACCTAAAGTTGCAAATCAATAAAACCATCAAGATGATATATCATAAAATACGGACACTACAACTCCGTCTTCTACTTAAACCACATGATGTCAGTTCAGTATTCCAGGCAATAATCTCCCCATGTTTCGACTATTGCAACATCATATATCATGGATTACCAGAATCTACCCTGCATCCTCTACAAATGGCACAACACATGGCAGCCTGTATCATCCAAGGAGCATATCACACCAATACTGAAACACCTACACTGGCTTCCCTTATCAAGCTGAATCAAATACAAAATCCTGCTATTAATATTTAAAATCACTCACAACCAATTCTCTTTCCAACTACAAACCCTATTACACAAACCACAAGTTTAACCAAATCAGAAGACAAAGCACCCAAAATATGCTCACAGTACCATTTGAAAGAACAAAAAGCAACCAATATGTCTGCACCCGTTTGTTTTCACTTTATGCTCCAGGGTAATGCACTGTGGAATGTATTACCCCAAAAGATAAGGAACATCACAGAACTTGTAACATTCCGCAAACATTTAAAAACTCAATTATTTTTTGAACATTTTGGAATGAGCATGCAAGCAACCCTATACATATTATATAAATTCTCTCCCATTCATTCAGTTAGTTACTCCCACGTTCTCTAGGTTATATCTGAGTAGTATTGTTAAATCGATCCCTTAAAGAAACTCTAATAGAGAACACTGTCACAAAATGTTTTTACTAATGTAAGCATGTTAACAATTCCTGTAATATTTAAAATTATTCACTGTTCCTTGTAAATCATTTTGACCTGGTGAAAAGCGGTATAGAAACATAGTTAAATATAATATTGTGAGACCCAAACAACACAAGGCCATTGGAATAGCCATGAGCCAGCATGGCCCATCATTCACCTTATGGTGAGGGCCGTTGTTTAGCCCTCCTGCCCTGCTTGTCCCTGGTCAAGAGTGAAGCGCTATGGATTTATTTTGATGTCATAACCTCCTGTTCTTTTGGATGGAAAGGTGCCTGTTAATTCTAAGGGCGCATCTCATTGGCGGAGTCAACCACACGGTGGTGGTCTCTCAATCAACATTTTCTTGATTCCGAGGAGTAGGAACTCGGTCAAAAGGCCTATCTGCAGATTCTACACAGCTGGGGTCGTATCAAGATGGATTTCATAGCAACTTGGTCCAACGCCAAAGCTGACCACTTCTTCAGTCACAATAGAGAGGCAAACTCCAAGGATATTGTCGCCCTAGTTCAGCCCTGGCTGATGTGCATCCTGCTGTGCATGTTTCTTTTATGGTTGCTTGTGGATCATGTGCTTTGGTACATAGAGCAGCATCCAGGCTGGGTGATCCTGGTGTGCTGGATTGGCCACTGAGACTGTAGTTTGGGGACCTGATGAGGCTTCTGCAAGGTCTTCCTCTGTGACTGATCTCAGCTCGGGGACCATTACATCAAGGATACCCTAGTTCAATTTTCACTTGAGAGTCACCTCGTAGCGCATATGTGCTGTTCTCCCACTGTGGTTCCACATTCCTTAAGGAAATTAGTTTTTCCAGCCTGGTTTATGTGCGCAATGTGGTGTCTTTTGACAGTTGGTGCTGTCAGAGTCCGACTAAACCTGAGATGGCACGCTTGCCTTTCTTCAGGAGGGTCTGAACAGAGGCCTTCATCTTAGTTCCCTGAAGGTTCAGGTGGCGGCCTTCCTGCTTCAGGAGGCCAGTAGCAGGCAGTCCGTTGCCTTGCATCCTGGTTTGTTTGTGTTTGTGTTTTGTTTTTTTCCTCCTACTACCCCCCTGTGTTTACTTGTTGGTTCATGGAATTTCTTCCTGGTGTTCCAGGCCTTGATGTTGGTGCCCTTGAAGCAGGCTACACTTGAAGTTCTGACCCTCAAGACTGTCTTTATGGTCATTCATATGTTTGGTGAGAAGTAGCTCTGAGCTGCAAGCCTTTTCATACATGGATTCTTACTTATCATTCTCAGGGAAGGCCTTGTGCTTTTGGCCTGTTCCTTCCTTCTTACCCAAGGTAGAATGTGCTTTCCATGGAAATCAGGTAGTCTGTTCTTCTTTTTGAAGGAGCCGTGCCAAGGGACGGAACAAGTTCCTTCACCTGGTGGATGTCTGGAGCATGCTTTTCTAATGTTTGGAGGTTGCTTACTCCATATGAAAGTCAGACCATCTATTTATGGTGTTTGTGTGACCCATGTAAAGCTGACATGGGCGCTGGATCAAGGGGATGATTGCCTCTGTGAATATGTTGAAGAACTGGCTGGTTCTGGGAGGTTTGTATGCACATTCCACTCAGGTGCAAGTGTCCTTGTGGGCAGTGTGCAGCTTGGTAGCACCCTTTGACATTCTCAGGTGGTGAGGTGGGCATCATCTTCCACTTTTGTCAAGTGTTATTGCCTGGATGTCTACTTTGGTGCAGATGCACCCTTGGTTCAGAGGTTTTAAATGCTGCCGTGCCTTCTCAGCTGCCTAGTGTCAACATAGCTTTGGTACGTCCCACTTGTCTGGACTGGTCTGACAGGAGAATATGGAAGGTAACATTTTACTTGCTAGATAATTTCCTTTTCCTTGAGTCCTGCTAGAAACAGTCCAAGGCCTGCCCTGGAAAGTTCATTGGTCTGCTATTCTCTGTGATTGATCCCTTTGGACTCATAGCTTCCACAGAAGGCTTGTCAGGAGAGCAATCCTGTACATAGTTATGATTTATTTTTCTGTTGAACCTGGTTACATTCACTGAGGTGGTGTGAGTACTGAAGTTCTTCACCATATGTGAAGTGAATATTACTGAAGGCCTCCTCTGGTGGTTCTGGCTGATATGGCATGATGTTATAAAGAAGCTGATGGAAAATTCCTCTGCCTCCACATCTGCTGGTAGGGGCACACAACGCACTTGTCTGGACTGGTCTAGCAGGATTTAAGGAAAGGAGTCCCCCTTCAATCTGTTCAAAACTCAGTTGTGCGGCTAATCTTCCGCCAGCCTCGATATGTTCATATAACCCCTCTTAAGTCACTTCACTGGCTCCCTATTTGTTTCTCTGTCCAGTTAAAAACTTCTCCTACTGACCTCACAGTGCATTAATTCTGCTGCTCCTCACTAACTTTCCTCTTTATCTGTCCCTACACCCCTCCTCAGGAACTTGACCCTTCTGGCAGATCCCGTCTACTACTGGCAACGCCAGACTTTTTTGATCCTTCCACCTTGCTGTTTCTTATGCCTGAAACAAACTACCTGAATCTGTGTGTCATGCTTCATCTCTTGCCCTTTTCAAATCCAGGCTAGAAAACTCACCTCTTTGAAGCTGCTTTTGGATCCTGATCTGCTTAATCTCATATGTGTTTCCTTACCATTCCCCTAGATATATCATTTTCCTCAGCTGTTGTGTTATTTGTCTTGATTAGATTGTAAGCTCTGATGAGCAGGGAATGTCTTATCTCCAGGAACAAGCAGGAATGAGTCTTCACATATGGGTACGTCGGTACCGACGGAACCTGCGAGGGAATGCTCCCCAGCATCCAAAAAGAAAGCTTTTGGGAGCATCCCACACGCATGCGCGCTGCCTTCCCGCCCATTCACTTCCCTCTCATCAGTTTTCCGCGGAGCTGGCAGGACGTATTCCTGTCACCGCAGAAAATTCTTCTTTTTATTCTTAGTTTTTTGTGGTCACGTCTGCCTTCCCTCGACACCACCGGTACTGCCGGTGCTTTTCTTTCTTTTTTTCTAAAGAATTTCTTCTTTTCTTCAGAAATTTTTCCTGTTTAGTGTCTGACGGTTTCTAGGCCACTAGGCCTCTATCTTTCCATTATGGAAAAGCCAGCCACTACCCTTAAGAAATGCTCAAAGTGTGGCGGTACAGATATATTTTCAGACACCCATACTTGGTGTCTAAAATATTTGGGTCCTGACCATTGCCCACTGGAGTGTCTTTCCTGCTGGAGCTCAAACAGAAGAAGTCTTCAGAATCGAGCACAACTCGATACCCGGTTCACATCGCACTCGATGTCACCAGCTAGAATATCTCCACAGGATCAGGTAACCAAACAAAAGTCTGTAAAGACTAGCCAGTCCTCGAGTGGTAGATCTCCCTCCCAGTATCGAGATGGCTCTGGCCTTGCCCTCGAGGACATTTTGGCAATAAAGCCCCGGCGGGAGTCTTCGGGCTCCAAAGCATTAACGGGGCTTCAGGTTGTTCCCGGGGTTCTTACCTCGATGAACATACCTGGGCCATGCTCGGTGGTTGTGGCCGCTTCGAGCGGTACCGACACCCCGGCATCGGCTATGGTGATGGATGAAACACTCCTTACCAATGATCGCAGTCTAGCGCTCTCGGCTACTTCGGTACCGCTAGAGTTGCTGCAGACCGTTCCTCGAGTATCGGTATCGGCTTCGGTACCGGTATCGACATGGGCATCGGTGTCGGTACTGTCCATGCTTGCTTCAACAGACTCGCTTCCTTCGATGCCGAGCCTGGAA